>CM072774.1:133846250-135265000 GCA_036936925.1 Cenchrus fungigraminus | reverse complement strand
GTCACAAGTTTTTCCTCCCTCTCACAAGGTAAAATTCAGGCTCATGCTTCAAAATATACCAACAAATTCAAATGTTCATATAGTACAAAGTTGTATACTAGGTTCTTGCAAAGTTTTAACAAAGAAACAATACATTATTTCCAAAATGACTTGAGAGGTATAGACAAGATTTCAAATGCACATGCTAGGAGTAAACTAAACAAATATTTTTGTTGTTTTATTTTATTCAAATGCAATAAACAAGATGTTGACATTGGTTTGAATGGACATACCTTTCATGATTGAAAAAAGCATGATGGCTACAAGGTCGCATAGTGCATTCTCAAAGTGTTGGGACCCGATAGAGCAGTTGATTGTGGGGCACCCGTGGTCCTTCTTGATGGCTGCAGTACACTCCTCCGTAAGCTTGACCATCTTCGTGGTGGGTAGAGGTCTTTTGTTGTTTAGGATGTCCTTGAGTACTATGCATTCAAGAACAAGGTGGGTAGAGGTCTTTTGTTGTTTAGGATCTCCGTGGTGGGTATAGGTCTTTTGTTGTTTAGGATCTCCGTGGTGGGTAGAGGTCTTTTGTTGTTTAGGATGTCCTTGAGTACTATGCATTCAAGAACAAGGTGGGCACTAAATTTTTGTTCTACTGACATCTCCCAATCAAGATACTCCTCAGCATCATAATGACCCGAAAACGGCGGAATTGTAAACTTGACTTTAGCATAAGGATCACATAAACGATGTCGTAGCCTCCCATACATCAATGTTTCCATTCTCATCAAGAACAATATGTTATTGGTACGAAGCTTGCAGATCAATGTACACCAAAACAACAGCAGCAGTGAAGGTTATCCCTAATAAATGAGGATTAACAAACTGTAGTGGCGGTGGATTACAACTCAATATCCCCCTTCAACCCCTCAGACAAACAAGGACTTTACCCCCATGATGTTACACATTATAGCGATGGTCATGGTGTAGAATCCTCCTAAGTAAATGAAGGCTGATGAGTGCTCCTTATCGATCCGATCTCCTTCTTCTTCTTCTCGGTCTCGTGGCGGTGGATGACAAATGAATTCCCCCATGGCTCTTTACGTCTAAACTAAAAATAGCCCAAGGGGGTACTAGGTCAAAGGGGAGGTCGAACCGGCCAGGGCCTTTTTGGCCCGGTTCGGCCCCATTTTTCGCGTGCGAGCTCCTCGTGCAATTGCTTATTTACACCCTTCTGCATGTGGGCCCTTGACGTCGTTTTCTTCGCGGTTTAGATAAGGGTACTTGTCGTGCAAGCTCCTTCATCTTCTGTTTATGTCCCTGGATTTTTACGACTACATGCTTTGGTCCTTCGGTAATTTGGAGTCATGTTCACTTCGAGTCTTGACTTGTGCCGGGCTTCATTATCTTCTGATAAAGTGCTTGATGAACTATACCCAGAATTACTTATTTAGGTGCTTAAATCCTGTGTAAATAACATACTTCAAAAACCACATGCAAGAGCAAACTTGATATATTAAGGGGGTTAGTACCATTAGATCGAATATCAAATCAATGCTAACATTGTTGGCAAACTCATGGCTCGGAGTGTCAAACTCGACTGTCAACAACTCCCCCATGCTTAAATCTTCCTTGTCCTCGACTAAGCCTTCAATGGATATCAGTGTTGCCTTTCATTGTTCATAGCTCTCTAAATTTATTTGTTAGAGTTCCATAGTGTACTTGCCTTCATCACTACGGAAGGTAGATATCAATTAGATCTTCCCACAAGTAATTAATCATGCGTAGTAATTATGAATGAATCTCAAAATTTTTGAAATGAAGTATAATATGAAGAAAGAGCTAAACCAAGTTCAAAAATTGAAACCTCCTTGCATCTTCCTCATGAACTCTCAAGCCTAGTTGTTCTACTCCTTTCCCCTCTCAAAACTTATATAAGTGGAAGGCTTTATCTGGAGCTTTGGGAGAAGTTTAGTACTCTTCGATCACCCACCCCCAATGCAACGGCCAGGTCGAGCGTTCCAATGGCATGGTTCTTCAAGCTCTCAAAGATCGTATGTTTGATGATGCATCAAATTACACTTCTTGTTGGCTAGCCGAGCTACCCCACGTCATCTGGGGTCTGCGGACCCAAGTCAGTTCAGCTACGGGCTTCTCGCCCTTCTTTCTGGTCTATGGTTTAGAGGCCATTCTACCCACCGACGTCACCTTTGGAGCTCCACGCATACAGTTCTACGAAGAAGGTGAAGCCGAGAAAACTCATCGCGTTGACCTTGACAGCCTCGAGGAACAAAGAATGACAGTTGTCAGGAGGCAAGCTCGCCACGACCAGCAGCTTCATCGGTATCACGATCGCAACATCAAAGAGTGCTCCTTCAACGTTGGCGACCTAGTCTTAAGGCGTATCCAGAAGACCGACGACATGCACAAGTTGTCCACCCCTTGAAAAGGACCTTTCATCATCACAGAAGTCATCAGCCCGTCTACATACTGCCTCCAGTGGGGCGACGGCCAAGGGGTCTCTAACCCATGGAACGTGGAGCACCTACGCCGATTCTATCCGTAGAATAGTTTTCATTACAACTATGTATTCCTAGCTTTTGTACTTTTGGTTAAATTATTAGTCCTAAGCAGTCATCTGCTGTGTCTCGAGTTCTATCCTATTTTCTTCCTGGTCATGCGCCCTCCCCATCGACATGCTCGGGGGCTTGGCAAAAGCCAATACAGGGGTCAAAAAGACCTGAGGGTGAAGTTCTCTGTTCCTCCCCCTCGACATGCTTGGGGGCTTGGCTACGCCAACTCAAGGGTCATTCGACCTGAGGACGTCGTCTCTCATCACGATTGTTTACTTTATGTTGTTGCGAGCCGCTTGGTCGTGTGGTTACAAAACCGGAGTCCCAGACTCTCCCCGCGTGTCGAACACACGTAAGTCTCCTTCCTGAGCCGTGGTGGTCGGTAAGCCAGCCTCTTCGTGAGTAGTGGTCAGCGGGGCATATTAAAACACAGCCTCAGGGCAATCAAGCTCGTGCAAACATAAACTAAGCATGACATGAGAGCCAAAAGCGGATCATCATTGTTATTTACATGACTGGTGGAAGAGGGGGTACAACTCTGTGACTACGACTACTCTTCACCATCATCGCCTCCGTAATCGATGGCGTCCATTATCTTCTCAGCAGCCACTCGTACCTCCTCCTCTACGACCTTGAGGTCCTTTATTGCTTTCGGGCCTTCCCCGACCTTGGCCATGTCGACCTCAGGGAAGTGCGACTTCACACGCACCAGCGACTCCATAGCCGCTGTTAAACTCATCACCCTAAAGAGATCAACCAGCTTCTGGGGTGCAGCCAGAAGTTGGTCAATGGGTGGCTTGGGCTCCTCCCCAGCGATCTACGACTCCACCATGTCCATGACAAGGTCGGTGACATTCTTCAGATCGTTTACTTCCACCTCAAGCCCTGCAATGGTCACTTGGTCATTCTGCAACGACTGCAAAGCAACCACGAGACTGACCTCGAGGTCCTTTCGTGTTTGTTTCTCATAAGCTAGCTTCTGGCACACGGCATACTCACTCTCACACGGCATCCTCCTTGACCCGCTTGAGCTCCTGCTCAAGCTGTTCCGCCCGCAGCTACATGGCTGCAGCGTTCTTGCATTGGTCGGCCCTGCTCTTATCACGGTCTGCCAGTGACTTCTTCAAAGACATAAAACGAATCGTCAATGAAATTTACATGAATAAGCTAACAACTCAACTCGAGGGTAGTTACTTACCGTGAACGCTTGGTTCAGCATCAAGATGGCCGACGAACTTCCTTCATATCTTCATCATCGTCGAAGATGTCTCCCTCCCAGGGAGTGCCATTCTAGTTGATCTCCCCTCTCTTCAGCCCTTGAGCCGTCGACAACGAACTCGGCACCGCCCCAACAGTTGTTTCTGGGTCTTGCAGTGGCTGCTTGATCTGTGGTTGGTCCACTGCTGGGCCTAGAGCCGACGTGGTCGGTACCGTGTTGATTGGCTCTGCTTCAATAATGGGCGGGGGAGCTACTGTCCCCAGGCCCTCAACGGAACTCTGGGTTCCGACCTACTGCTCGGACGTCATCGTCTTCGCGGGAGAACCTTGGGCACCTGAGGTGCTCTGAGGTCTGGCGTCCAACCTGCAATAACAAACTTGTCAGTGTGTTATGACCTTACACAAGTAAACTAATGTGATCCAATGTGGTGACGAGGTCTTACCTCACCACCGTTGTTGCACGTAACTTCGACTTCAGGAGCCGACCTCGCACTTTCACAAGCATTTTAGCCTGAATGTCGACTGCAGCCAGCTGTGCCTCCTTTATGCAGCGGATGTCCTCATCCGTTGTCTGCCTCTCGAGCTCCCGCTGCCTCTTGGTCGCGGGGCTCGGTGACTGTTGACGGCTGTTAAGTACCACTTTTAGGCCATCAACTCCTGCATAAAATAAATGGAAAGTGATCATCAACACTAGAATAGGGGTTTATACTGACAATTTCCACAAGTGTTGGTGTTTCTATCTTTTGTTGCAGGACACATCGAAATGCACATGGAATGACGCAATTGAGAGCAAGTAAACCAATGGCATAGATATGGCATCATAATAAACCACCTGAAATGCCATATGGGTCTGCACCATTGCAACAGGCTCGTCGAGACGATCGAAATGGATATATCATTCGTATACTTCGGAGCTCGGATGAAAGAGATAGGCACAAGATAAGATCACACTATATCATAGGCTCGGTGGGACCCACACCAGGCCACGTGGCGACGTGCTGGCACACAGGATGCCATGTGTCCATGACACCTCATCAATCCAAGAGAAGAACTTCCCGATGAATCAGACGCTACCACGTGTTCAGCACAAGGATTCAAGGGCCCACAACCCGAGCAAACCGCCTTCAACCGACTCATACATCGGGAACCGCCTTGGGGACCCACCTGGCAATCACCCAGACGAAAGGCGGCGCGATCGGAGCCGACCCGGGATCAGCCGACCCCACAGGTCAGCCGACCCCACCTTAAGGCGGTTCACGCCCATCTTCCACGTGTCGTCTCCTCGGTGGATCGTAAGCGCATTCCGGGGGTGCTCGGGGTGTTCTCGCGCTGATGCTTTGGCCTCTAAATAGAAGGGGAGGGGGTAAGAATAGAGACGCCACTTCACCCAAGGATGAGAGCTTCCCTTCAAAGGAGAGGCCTCTCCATGGTAGATTAGAGAGTAGAAGAGTGAGAGAGAGTTGTATCTCTGTGGATGTTTGTTCTTCAATTAGAGTAAAGTAAGTATTTCCGCATTTTCTATTTAGACTAAAGTAGCATTCATACATAGGTGATATGTGTTGACGCCTGTTAACGTATACTTTTATATGTCAACTAAACATGGAAAAGGACTAAAAATTAATTAGATCACCTTGTTAGGGTTTACACTAACATATTTCCATGAGTTTTGGTGAAGTTGTGATTTGCAGGGACTAAACAGGAAAACAGCAGAATTAGCGAGGCATACGACTCCAAAGACGTGTCCCAATCGTACTCCGATCCAACTCCTACAAAAGAGCAACCTAGAAGTACTTCAAAGGAAGAATCAAAGTACAACATTGCGAAGAGCTCGTCGAGATGATCGAAACGGATATATCATTTGCCATATTCGGAGTCTAGAATCAGAAGATATTCGTCGCAGAGCGGGGTTCGGTAAAACGGGCATAACTTCATCATCCGGACTCCGTTTGACGCAAATTATAGTTTTTCGGAAACGGCACGACGACACGCATGCACCCACCAAAGATGGGCCTGAAGCTCCACAGTGGGAGACCGACCGGCCTCCTTACAGGGCCGATCGGTCTGGCCCTGCTGCCAAACGGGCCCCGCTTCTGGTATGTTCCAGAAGGTTCCTCCACCGACCTATAAAACCACATCTTGGCCGTAGATCAAGGTCGGTTGGATCGTATGGTGGCGAGGCACCTCCTCAAGACTATATAAACAGACCCCAGACCCCCTGGTTCAATCATCTTCTCATTAGCTATCTATAGAGCAAAAGTTAGGGTTTCATATTAGAAGAGAGAGATCCCTCTAGTTGTCTAGTTCAACTAGTTCTAGTTCTAGTTCTAGATCTAGTTCTTCTAGTTCATCTAGTTGTAAGATCAAGGAGAGAGGTGAGGAGAAAGCTAGAGATCCGGACCTGTCGGATCTTCATCAACATTGTACATCTACAGCAACTAGTTCATTCTTCAGCAATCTCCAGGTTCTTTATTTATTAATTCTAAGTTCTCTATTTATTTATTTTCATTCAGTATTTACTTTAAGTTTATTTATTAGATTCCCGCTTGCATCAAGTGCTCTAGTCTTTGCAACGCTAGAGTAGTAATCTTTAGATTAGGCGTGGTGCTTAGTCTAGTGGTTACCTGGAATTGCACCCAATCCCACGGATAGTTAGTGGTAGCCCCAGGTGGTGACAGCCCTGACAGCCGACGTTTACCACCACGCTCGGATTGGTGTTTGTAGGACCGTAGTTGGAGCTTCCTAGCCCCCTTCTCATCCCTTTCCGCGGCTAGTGTTCTGATGTCCCAATATAAATAAACCCAAGAGTATCTCAGTTTTTTTAGATCGATTAGAGGCTTTAGAAACAATCTCTCTCTCCCAACATCATCAAACTTTTCGTAGGACGTTCTAAACACTTTCTAGTACACTTCACGTTCCCCGTGGAAATCGATACTCTGGAATACTCCTGGGTGAAGGCTACATCGGTATCCGTGCGCTTGCGGATTTTTTGTTTGCGTTAATAAATACCAACAAGCTTTCTGGCGCCGTTGCCGGGGAACGGTAGCTGTGCTAGTTTAGAATCAAGTTCGTCCGTTTATCCTTTTTCTTTTTACCACCTTGCTCATACCACCATCATGGATTCCACTCCTATTTATAAACTTTCCGCTCCAAAGGGCAAACTACTAGAGCCACCAAAATCATCACATCCTATTCTTACAGATGGCTACGAGATTCGCCCTGCTTTTATAGCAATGGTTCAGGAACAAACTTTCTAGGGAAAAGAAGGCGAAAATCCATATGTCCACCTTCGAGAATTTGAGCAATTGTGTTCACGCTTGAATATTCCTGGCATGAAACATGAGACCCTAAAATGGAAACTATTTTCGTTCTCTCTTTCTGAGAGAGCGAAACAATGGTATGCTCATAATTCTAGAAGTGTGAACAGAAATTGGGAGGAACTTCGAGACAAATTTCGTCTTGCTTTCTTCCCTACTTCTCAAATTATCACTCTTCATCTTGAAATTCTGAATTTTAAACAAAAAGAGAAAGAAACCGTAGGAGCAGCTTGGGCAAGATTTTCAAATTTAATCTCATCTGGCCCAGATTTGTCTTTGCCTGACCAAGTCCTTTTACAACACTTCCATTATGGCCTTAGCAAAGAAGCTGCCCTATTCCTCGATACATCTTCTGGAGGATCATTTTCACATATGACTGTTAGTGAGGGAAAAGTTATCCTTGACAAAATTCTTGAAAACACCCCATACACTGGCATCTACGATGAATTCCCTGAAGAAGAAGTCGAGCCAAGCCCCGAACCATTAGAGGAGGAACATGCAACCGAATTAGAAATTCCAATTGACTCATCTAGTAATTTGGTTGTCGAGGAACCTCTCGAAAAGGGAACGCAAACCCAACTAGAGGATGATGAACCATCTCCTCTAGAGCTTCCCTTTGCATTTGAGGAAGATATCTTTGAAGATTATGGAAACACCTCAAATTTTCCTATTCAAGCAAGACCTCTAGAAAAGACCACTCCATCTGATCCGCAGGAAGAAATGGTTAGCATAGAACATATCAAAAGTCTTTCTGCAATTATGAGTTATGAATGGTTGACCGAAGCGGAGTTATCACCTGAGGTAGCTCGAATCACCTTCCCTTCAACCATTCTCTTATGCCAAATTAGAGGGTCTGCTAGAGAAGTCCACTACAATCCTTCAGTCGGGATAAACATAATTTCAAAGGAGTTAGCCGATACTCTTTATCCCGACACGTCCTTAACTCCATCTCAAAAACTTTTACATGGTCCAACAGGATTTATTCTTGAAAGCCATGGAGTTTTAAGGATAGTTCCTGTTAGAATCAACAACTCTGAGATATATCTAGATTTTCATATTTATGACATCTCAGAGATTCCTCTCTTGATTGGCAGACCAATCATGAGGCTTCTACAGGAAAAACCACTACGAGGTCATTTAAACATCAATGTTGGGAATTCCACTATGACTATTCCTCTTGCCCGATCTACAAACACAATAGTGGAACCCAAACCTAAGCAAGACCTTATTGAGGAGGCCTTAATGGCATCTTTAGAAGAAATGGCCCAACCATCCTTCGACGTCGAACACTTCATTGAAGAAGAGGACGAGTTTGCAGAACCCATTGAGCTAGACCAAAATGAGAAACCTCCACCTCCTTCAATAGAGTTGAAACCTCTTCCTCCTGGTTTGAAATATGTCTTCCTACACAATAATCGACAAACCCCAGTAATCATCAGTGACAAACTTTCAAAAGAAGAAACACAAAAACTCGTCACTGTTCTTGAAAGACATAGATCAGCCATAGGCTACTCACTCGAAGACCTCAAGGGCATTAGTCC
Organism: Cenchrus fungigraminus; assembly: GCA_036936925.1. NCBI lineage: Eukaryota > Viridiplantae > Streptophyta > Magnoliopsida > Poales > Poaceae > Cenchrus > Cenchrus fungigraminus. Next base: position 135,256,375 of record CM072774.1, on the reverse strand, counting down.
TGCTCTCTGCACTCACCGCATCCCTATCGATCCTAATTGCACACCTTCAAGGGAGCCACAACACAGACTTAACAACGCTATGCGAGACGTTGTCAAGAAAGAGGTCCTTAAGCTCCTACACGCTGGGATTATTTACCCTGTGCCACATAGCGAATGGGTTAGTCCTGTCCAAGTAGTGCCAAAGAAGGGAGGAATGACGGTTGTTAGGAATGAGAAGAATGAACTCATCCCTCAACAAGTTATCACTGGGTGGCGTATGTGCATTGATTATAGAAAACTCAATAAGGCTACAAAGAAAGATCACTTCCCGTTACCCTTCATTGATGAAATGTTGGAATGGCTTGCAAAGCACTCTTTCTTTTGTTTCCTTGATGGTTATTCTGGGTATCATCAAATCCCAATCCACACTGATGACCAAAGTAAGACCACTTTTACATGCCTGTATGGAACTTACGCATACCGACGAATGTCGTTCGGGTTATGCAATGCTCCGGCTTCCTTCCAACGGTGCATGATGTCTATTTTCTCTGAAAAGATCGAGAAAATCGTGGAGGTATTCATGGACGATTTCACCGTCTATGGAAAAACCTTCGACGATTGTTTGGAGAATTTAGATAAAGTTTTACAATGGTGTGAAGAAAATTCCTTAGTCCTGAACTGGGAGAAATGTCATTTTATGGTTCGGGAAGGAATAGTGCTAGGACACAAGGTGTCCGAATGTGGTATAGAAGTGGATAGAGCAAAGATTGAAGTTATTGAACAACTTCCACCTCCCAGGAATGTGAAAGAAATCCGTAGCTTTCTGGGACATGCAGGGTTCTATATGCGCTTTATTAAAGACTTCTCTCAAATCGCTAGACCCCTGACTAGTCTCTTAGCTAAAGATGCACCTTTCATCTTTACTGATGAGTGCCATGAATCTTTTCAAATCCTTAAGAAGGCACTCATTTCAGCTCCAATCATTCAACCACCTGATTGGAATATTCCTTTTGAGATCATGTGTGATGCTAGCGACTTTGCGGTTGGTGCTGTTTTAGGCCAAACCAAGGATAAGAAGCATTATGCCATATCCTATGCTAGCAAAACCTTGTCTGGACCACAGCTCAATTATGCCACAACTGAAAAAGAGCTATTGGCTGTTGTCTTTGCTATAGACAAGTTTAGATCTTACTTAGTGGGGGCAAAGGTAATTGTTTATACCGATCATGCTGCTCTTAAGTACCTCCTCACTAAGAAAGATGCTAAGCCTAGGCTAATTCGATGGATTCTTCTACTCCAAGAGTTTGATATTGAAATTAGAGATAAAAAGGGAGTAGAGAATTCAGTAGCCGACCACTTGTCTAGGCTACAACATAAGGAAAAACACGATCTACCCATAAATGACTACCTAAGGGATGACACCCTGCTCAAGATAACACACTCCGATCCATGGTATGCAGACATCGTGAACTTTATAGTCACGGGCTATGTCCCACCTGGTGCAGACAAAAGAAAGTTAATCCATGAGAGTCATTTGCACCTATGGGATGAGCCATACCTTTTTTGAGTTTGCGCCGATGGATTGTTGAGAAGATGTGTCCCTAAGGATGAGGCAATTCAAATTATGGAAAGATGTCATGCTTCGCCATATGGAGGACATTATGGATCATTCCGGACACATGCCAAGATATGGCAGAGTGGCTTTTTCTGGCCAACGATGTATGCAGATACAAAGGAGTTTGTCAGGAGATGCCATCGTTGCCAAAAACATGGAAACATTAATACACGAGATGCTATGCCTCTCATGAACAATCTCCAAATTGAACTTTTTGATGCTTGGGGGACTGATTTTATGGGGCCATTTCCTAATTCTAGGAATTGTGAATACATCTTGGTAGCTATAGACTATGTGTCCAAATGGGTAGAAGCACTACCATGTCGAACAAACGATTCCAAACATGCCAAAAAAATGTTCCATGAAATCATTTTTCCTTGTTTTGGTACACCACGGATGGTCATAAGCGATGGAGGTCCTCACTTCATCGATAAAAGCTTCCGAAAGTACCTAGCAGATCATGGAATTCGTCACAACATTGCTACTCCTTATCATCCCCAAACTAGCGGTCAAGCGGAAACATCTAATAAACAAATCAAGAATATTCTGCAAAAGACCGTAGATAAAATGGGGAAGGGATGGAAGGACAAGCTTCCAGATGCACTTTGGGCTTACCGAACTACATTCAAAACACCAATAGGCATGTCACCTTATCAACTTGTATATGGGAAAACATGCCACTTGCCTGTTGAATTAGAGTTTAAAGCTCATTGGGTAATCAAGAAATGGAACATGGACCTCCACCTAGCTGGTAAGAATCGTCTAATGCAACTCTCTGAGCTAGAGGAATGGAGAGAAGAAGCGTATCACAACTCTAAGATTTACAAAGAGAGAACAAAAAGATGGCATGATAAGAAAATTAAGCACAAGGAGTTTAAGCCCGGAGACAAAGTCCTACTATTCAATTCAAGGGTTAAGCTCTTTGGACATGGTAAGTTGCGATGTAAGTGGGATGGACCATATAATGTCGTCAACACTTCAACACATGGAGCCATCACCATCCAAGATGATTCAGGTAACACATTCAAGGTAAATGGTCATCGGTTGAAAGTCTTTCTAGAACCGGAAAAGTTAGAAGAAATTGACTTGATTGAATTCTTTCAAGTCAATGATCTACTCTGAAAAGAGCTATTAAAAAAAACTCTAGGCAACAAAGGCTTGAGTGGCCAACCGCTAACGCTTAACCTGTTCCACAAGTTTTGTTGTCTATTTGAGTTTAGCAGGATTTGGAGCATAAGAAGGAGTAAGACACGATAGTTTGGAGGCGTACAACCACTTGATAGAGCACAATCTTAACCGTCATCATCATCAATGCCTCATCAAGGAAGGTCAACACCACCACTACTGTCTACCTTACTTCACCATTACCAATCGACTATGTCAACATTCAGCTTGGGGGAGGGCATCCCCCATTTATCCAGGTAAGTATTCTTATTCTTTTTGTCTTATTAGCTAGTTTTATATATATTTTTGCTTTGCTAGATATAGTGAGTCTTAATTACAGTCCTTGTCTGTTAGAGTCAAAATAAATAAAAGAGAGTATGTTTCTGCTAGATGGCTTTGATTGATCTCGATGATATATGCTTGGAAATGATGAATAGTTGCTCCGCCATAATTCCTCTTAAAAGTACTTACATTTCGGACTTAGATTCTCCTGAGGCTTTAAATACTTAATTGGCTCTAAACCCAACACCTGTGGGAAGCACATGCTTAATCTGAGTCTTAGCATTGAAGGATAAAGATTCATGAAGAGTTGAGCTGTTGTTTATCATTTTCCTAGAGATACTTGATTCCTGGTTTTATATTTCGAAAATCATGAAATGCTACATGATGAGTTCCTGTATTTATGACCCTCAAGAGTTTGTCATACACATCAAGATCATCCCACTCCACCATTTATGCTGCTTCTGACATGGAAGTACGCATTTTCCATCAAGCCATATAGCTCATGCAACTCTAGGATATATCTCTCTCAATGTCAAAAAGATTCTGGGGCTACATTCGAAAAAAAAGAGAAAGAAAAAGAAAAAAAAAGAGAGGACAAAGTGAGACGAGAGAGGGAGAGAAAAGGACAAGTGTCATACTAGGCGAGTAGGGCCTACCTCCCTGAAAAAAAAATAAATAAATTTAGAGATGAAAAATGGACGCGTGTCCGAGGGTGAGTAGAGCCCACATCTCTAAGGAGAGAGAAAAATGGACAAAAGTCCGGGGCAAGTAGAGCCCACCTCTCCAAGAATGGAAAGCCCAGCTCTCAAAAGTCTTAGAAAGAGAGATATAGTCCAAGATGCATGAGAAGAAAAAGATACGAGAAAAAAGCTAAAGGCTTACCACCTTTCACCCTCATCCACACTATCATCCCGCCATACAGATCTTGCCAAGTGTGACTCCATACTTGAGAGGGTCATGCACAGGATCTCTGAGTTTTATTTTGCAAAAATCCTAGGATGATAGTTGATCAAAGAATTTGATATATACTGCTTGACTTGATTGTTCTATCTTTTAATTGCTTATGATTTATGAAAAGGCTATGCACCATGGTTAAAGGTAAGACAGAGCAATCTTGTTGAGAGGAGAATTTATTTCTGATAACTATAGTACTTTTGAGGCATGAAAGCATAGTAGCAACTCCTGATCCTACAATAGCATAGCTTTGCTAGGGACTAGCAAAGGGTAAGCTTGGGGGAACATGTTGACGCCTGTTAACGTATACTTTTATATGTCAACTAAACATGGAAAAGGACTAAAAATTAATTAGATCACCTTGTTAGGGTTTACACTAACATATTTCCTTGAGTTTTGGTGAAGTTGTGATTTGCAGGGACTAAACAGGAAAACAACAGAATTAGCGAGACATACGACTCCAAAGACGTGTCCCAATCGTACTCCGATCCAACTCCTACAAAAGAGCAACCTAGAAGTACTTCAAAGGAAGAATCAAAGTACAACATTGTGAAGAGCTCGTCGAGATGATCAAAACGGATATATCATTTGCCATATTCGGAGTCCAGAATCAGAAGATATTCGTCGCAGAGCGGGGTTCGGTAAAACAGGCATAACTTCATCATCCGGACTCCGTTTGACGCAAATTTTAGTTTTTCGTAAACGGCACGACGACGCGCACGCACCCACCAAAGATGGGCCTGAAACTCCACAGTGGGAGACCGACCGGCCTCCTTACAGGGCCGATCGGTCTGGCCCTGCTGCCAAACGGGCCCCGCTTCTGGTATGTTCCAGAAGGTTCCTCCACCGACCTATAAAACCACATCTTGGCCGTAGATCAAGGTCAATTGGATCGTATGGTGGCGAGGCACCTCCTCAGGACTATATAAACAGACCCCAGACCCCCTAGTTCAATCATCTTCTCATTAGCTATCTATAGAGCAAAAGTTAGGGTTTCATATTAGAAGAGAGAGATCCCTCTAGTTGTCTAGTTCAACTAGTTCTAGTTCTAGTTCTAGATCTAGTTCTTCTAGTTCATCTAGTTGTAAGATCAAGGAGAGAGGTGAGGAGAAAGCTGGAGATCCGGACCTGTCGGATCTTCATCAACATTGTACATCTACAGCAACTAGTTCGTTCTTCAGCAATCTCCAGGTTCTTTATTTATTAATTCTAAGTTCTCTATTTATTTATTTTCATTCAGTATTTACTTTATGTTTATTTATTAGATTCCCGCTTGCATCAAGTTCTCTAGTCTTTGCAACGCTAGAGTAGTAATCTTTAGATTAGGCGTGGTGCTTAGTCTAGTGGTTACCTGGAATTGCACCCAATCCCACGGATAGTTAGTGGTAGCCCCAGGTGGTGACAGCCCTGACGGCCGACGTTTACCACCACGCTCGGATTGGTGTTTGTAGGACCGTAGTTGGAGCTTCCTAGCCCCCTTCTCATCCCTTTCCGCGGCTAGTGTTCTGATGTCCCAATATAAATAAACCCAAGAGTATCTCAGTTTTTTTAGATCGATTAGAGGCTTTAGAAACAATCTCTCTCTCTCCCAACATCATCAAACTTTTCGTAGGACGTTCTAAACACTTTCTAGTACACTTCACGTTCCCCGTGGAAATCGATACTCTGGAATACTCCTGGGTGAAGGCTACATCGGTATCCGTGCGCTTGCAGATTTTTCTGTTTGCGTTAATAAATACCAACAAGCTTTCTGGCGCCGTTGCCGGGGAACGGTAGCTGTGCTAGTTTAGAATCAAGTTCGTCCGTTTATCCTTTTTCTTTTTACCACCTTGCTCATACCACCATCATGGATTCCACTCCTATTTATAAACTTTCCGCTCCAAAGGGCAAACTACTAGAGCCACCAAAATCATCACATCCTATTCTTACAGATGGCTACGAGATTCGCCCTGCTTTTATAGCAATGGTTCGGGAACAAACTTTCTCGGGAAAAGAAGGCGAAAATCCATATGTCCACCTTCGAGAATTTGAGCAATTGTGTTCACGCTTGAATATTCCTGGCATGAAACATGAGACCCTAAAATGGAAACTATTTTCGTTCTCTCTTTCTGAGAGAGCGAAACAATGGTATGCTCATAATTCTAGAAGTGTGAACAGAAATTGGGAGGAACTTCGAAACAAATTTCGTCTTGCGTTCTTCCCTACTTCTCAAATTATCACTCTTCATCTTGAAATTCTGAATTTTAAACAAAAAGAGAAAGAAACCGTAGGAGCAGCTTGGGCAAGATTTTCAAATTTAATCTCATCTGGCCCAGATTTGTCTTTGCCTGACCAAGTCCTTTTACAACACTTCCATTATGGCCTTAGCAAAGAAGCTGCCCTATTCCTCGATACATCTTCTGGAGGATCATTTTCACATATGACCGTTAGTGAGGGAAAAGTTATCCTTGACAAAATTCTTGAAAACACCCCATACACTGGCATCTACGATGAATTCCCTGAAGAAGAAGTCGAGCCAAGCCCCGAACCATTAGAGGAGGAACATGCAACCAAATTAGAAATTCCAATTGACTCATCTAGTAATTTGGTTGTCGAGGAACCTCTCGAAAAGGGAACGCAAACCCAACTAGAGGATGATGAACCATCTCCTCTAGAGCTTCCCTTTGCATTTGAGGAAGATATCTTTGAAGATTATGGAAACACCTCAAATTTTCCTATTCAAGCAAGACCTCTAGAAAAGACCACTCCATCTGATCCGCAGGAAGAAATGGTTAGCATAGAACATATCAAAAGTCTTTCTGCAATTATGAGTTATGAATGGTTGACCGAAGCGGAGTTATCACCTGAGGTAGCTCGAATCACCTTCCCTTCAACCATTCTCTTATGCCAAATTAGAGGGTCTGCTAGAGAAGTCCACTACAATCCTTCAGTCGGGATAAACATAATTTCAAAGGAGTTAGCCGATACTCTTTATCCCGACACGTCCTTAACTCCATCTCAAAAACTTTTACATGGTCCAACAGGATTTATTCTTGAAAGCCATGGAGTTTTAAGGATAGTTCCTGTTAGAATCAACAACTCTGAGATATATCTAGATTTTCATATTTATGACATCTCAGAGATTCCTCTCTTGATTGGCAGACCAATCATGAGGCTTCTACAGGAAAAACCACTACGAGGTCATTTAAACATCAATGTTGGGAATTCCACTATGACTATTCCTCTTGCCCGATCTACAAACACAATAGTGGAACCCAAACCTAAGCAAGACCTTATTGAGGAGGCCTTAATGGCATCTTTAGAAGAAATGGCCCAACCATCCTTCGACGTCGAACACTTCATTGAAGAAGAGGACGAGTTTGCAGAACCCATTGAGCTAGACCAAAATGAGAAACCTCCACCTCCTTCAATAGAGTTGAAACCTCTTCCTCCTGGTTTGAAATATGTCTTCCTACACAATAATCGACAAACCCCAGTAATCATCAGTGACAAACTTTCAAAAGAAGAAACACAAAAACTCGTCACTGTTCTTGAAAGACATAGATCAGCCATAGGCTACTCACTCGAAGACCTCAAGGGCATTAGTCCTGCTCTCTGCACTCACCGCATCCCTATCGATCCTAATTGCACACCTTCAAGGGAGCCACAACACAGACTTAACAACGCTATGCGAGACGTTGTCAAGAAAGAGGTCCTTAAGCTCCTACACGCTGGGATTATTTACCCTGTGCCACATAGCGAATGGGTTAGTCCTGTCCAAGTAGTGCCAAAGAAGGGAGGAATGACGGTTGTTAGGAATGAGAAGAATGAACTCATCCCTCAACAAGTTATCACTGGGTGGCGTATGTGCATTGATTATAGAAAACTCAATAAGGCTACAAAGAAAGATCACTTCCCGTTACCCTTCATTGATGAAATGTTGGAACGGCTTGCAAAGCACTCTTTCTTTTGTTTCCTTGATGGTTATTCTGGGTATCATCAAATCCCAATCCACCCTGATGACCAAAGTAAGACCACTTTTACATGCCTGTATGGAACTTACGCATACCGACGAATGTCGTTCGGGTTATGCAATGCTCCGGCTTCCTTCCAACGGTGCATGATGTCTATTTTCTCTGAAATGATCGAGAAAATCGTGGAGGTATTCATGGACGATTTCACCGTCTATGGAAAAACCTTCGACGATTGTTTGGAGAATTTAGATAAAGTTTTACAACGGTGTGAAGAAAATTCCTTAGTCCTGAACTGGGAGAAATGTCATTTTATGGTTCGGGAAGGAATAGTGCTAGGACACAAGGTGTCCGAATGTGGTATAGAAGTGGATAGAGCAAAGATTGAAGTTATTGAACAACTTCCACCTCCCAGGAATGTGAAAGAAATCCGTAGCTTTCTGGGACATGCAGGGTTCTATAGGCGCTTTATTAAAGACTTCTCTCAAATCGCTAGACCCCTGACTAGTCTCTTAGCTAAAGATGCACCTTTCATCTTTACTGATGAGTGCCATGAATCTTTTCAAATCCTTAAGAAGGCACTCATTTCAGCTCCAATCATTCAACCACCTGATTGGAATATTCCTTTTGAGATCATGTGTGATGCTAGCGACTTTGCGGTTGGTGCTGTTTTAGGCCAAACCAAGGATAAGAAGCATTATGCCATATCCTATGCTAGCAAAACCTTGTCTGGACCACAGCTCAATTATGCCACAACTGAAAAAGAGCTATTGGCTGTTGTCTTTGCTATAGACAAGTTTAGATCTTACTTAGTGGGGGCAAAGGTAATTGTTTATACCGATCATGCTGCTCTTAAGTACCTCCTCACTAAGAAAGATGCTAAGCCTAGGCTAATTCGATGGATTCTTCTACTCCAAGAGTTTGATATTGAAATTAGAGATAAAAAGGGAGTAGAGAATTCAGTAGCCGACCACTTGTCTAGGCTACAACATAAGGAAAAACACGATCTACCCATAAATGACTACCTAAGGGATGACACCCTGCTCAAGATAACACACTCCGATCCATGGTATGCAGACATCGTGAACTTTATAGTCACGGGCTATGTCCCACCTGGTGCAGACAAAAGAAAGTTAATCCATGAGAGTCATTTGCACCTATGGGATGAGCCATACCTTTTTTGAGTTTGCGCCGATGGATTGTTGAGAAGATGTGTCCCTAAGGCTGAGGCAATTCAAATTATGGAAAGATGTCATGCTTCGCCATATGGAGGACATTATGGATCATTCCGGACACATGCCAAGATATGGCAGAGTGGCTTTTTCTGGCCAACGATGTATGCAGATACAAAGGAGTTTGTCAGGAGATGCCACCGTTGCCAAAAACATGGAAACATTAATACACGAGATGCTATGCCTCTCATGAACAATCTCCAAATTGAACTTTTTGATGCTTGGGGGACTGATTTTATGGGGCCATTTCCTAATTCTAGGAATTGTGAATACATCTTGGTAGCTATAGACTATGTGTCCAAATGGGTAGAAGCACTACCATGTCGAACAAACGATTCCAAACATGCCAAAAAAATGTTCCATGAAATCATTTTTCCTTGTTTTGGTACACCACGGATGGTCATAAGCGATGGAGGTCCTCACTTCATCGATAAAAGCTTCCGAAAGTACCTAGCAGATCATGGAATTCGTCACAACATTGCTACTCCTTATCATCCCCAAACTAGCGGTCAAGCGGAAACATCTAATAAACAAATCAAGAATATTCTGCAAAAGACCGTAGATAAAATGGGGAAGGGATGGAAGGACAAGCTTCCAGATGCACTTTGGGCTTACCGAACTACATTCAAAACACCAATAGGCATGTCACCTTATCAACTTGTATATGGGAAAACATGCCACTTGCCTGTTGAATTAGAGTTTAAAGCTCATTGGGTAATCAAGAAATGGAACATGGACCTCCACCTAGCTGGTAAGAATCGTCTAATGCAACTCTCTGAGCTAGAGGAATGGAGAGAAGAAGCGTATCACAACTCTAAGATTTACAAAGAGAGAACAAAAAGATGGCATGATAAGAAAATTAAGCACAAGGAGTTTAAGCCCGGAGACAAAGTCCTACTATTCAATTCAAGGGTTAAGCTCTTTGGACATGGTAAGTTGCGATGTAAGTGGGATGGACCATATAATGTCGTCAACACTTCAACACATGGAGCCATCACCATCCAAGATGATTCAGGTAACACATTCAAGGTAAATGGTCATCGGTTGAAAGTCTTTCTAGAACCGGAAAAGTTAGAAGAAATTGACTTGATTGAATTCTTTCAAGTCAATGATCTACTCTAAAAAGAGCTATTAAAAAAAACTCTAGGCAACAAAGGCTTGAGTGGCCAACCGCTAACGCTTAACCTGTTCCACAAGTTTTGTTGTCTATTTGAGTTTAGCAGGATTTGGAGCATAAGAAGGAGTAAGACACGATAGTTTGGAGGCGTACAACCACTTGATAGAGCACAATCTTAACCGTCATCATCATCAATGCCTCATCAAGGAAGGTCAACACCACCACTACTGTCTACCTTACTTCACCATTACCAATCGACTATGTCAACATTCAGCTTGGGGGAGGGCATCCCCCATTTATCCAGGTAAGTATTCTTATTCTTTTTGTCTTATTAGCTAGTTTTATATATATTTTTGCTTTGCTAGATATAGTGAGTCTTAATTACAGTCCTTGTCTGTTAGAGTCAAAATAAATAAAAGAGAGTATGTTTCTGCTAGATGGCTTTGATTGATCTCGATGATATATGCTTGGAAATGATGAATAGTTGCTCCGCCATAATTCCTCTTAAAAGTACTTACATTTCGGACTTAGATTCTCCTGAGGCTTTAAATACTTAATTGGCTCTAAACCCAACACCTGTGGGAAGCACATGCTTAATCTGAGTCTTAGCATTGAAGGATAAAGATTCATGAAGAGTTGAGCTGTTGTTTATCATTTTCCTAGAGATACTTGATTCCTGGTTTTATATTTCGAAAATCATGAAATGCTACATGATGAGTTCCTGTATTTATGACCCTCAAGAGTTTGTCATACACATCAAGATCATCCCACTCCACCATTTATGCTGCTTCTGACATGGAAGTACGCATTTTCCATCAAGCCATATAGCTCATGCAACTCTAGGATATATCTCTCTCAATGTCAAAAAGATTCTGGGGCTACATTCGAAAAAAAGAGAAAGAAAAAGAAAAAAAAGAGAGGAAAAAGTGAGACGAGAGAGGGAGAGAAAAGGACAAGTGTCATACTAGGCGAGTAGGGCCTACCTCCCTGAAAAAAAAATAAATAAATTTAGAGATGAAAAATGGACGCGTGTCCGAGGGCGAGTAGAGCCCACATCTCTAAGGAGAGAGAAAAATGGACAAAAGTCCGGGGCAAGTAGAGCCCACCTCTCCAAGAATGGAAAGCCCAGATCTCAAAAGTCTTAGAAAGAGAGATATAGTCCAAGATGCATGAGAAGAAAAAGATACGAGAAAAAAGCTAAAGGCTTACCACCTTTCACCCTCATCCACACTATCATCCCGCCATACAGATCTTGCCAAGTGTGACTCCATACTTGAGAGGGTCATGCACAGGATCTCTGAGTTTTATTTTGCAAAAATCCTAGGATGATAGTTGATCAAAGAATTTGATATATACTGCTTGACTTGATTGTTCTATCTTTTAATTGCTTATGATTTATGAAAAGGCTATGCACCATGGTTAAAGGTAAGACAGAGCAATCTTGTTGAGAGGAGAATTTATTTCTGATAACTATAGTACTTTTGAGGCATGAAAGCATAGTAGCAACTCCTGATCCTACAATAGCATAGCTTTGCTAGGGACTAGCAAAGGGTAAGCTTGGGGGAACTTGTTGACGCCTGTTAACGTATACTTTTATATGTCAACTAAACATGGAAAAGGACTAAAAATTAATTAGATCACCTTGTTAGGGTTTACACTAACATATTTCCTTGAGTTTTGGTGAAGTTGTGATTTGCAGGGACTAAACAGGAAAACAACAGAATTAGCGAGACATACGACTCCAAAGACGTGTCCCAATCGTACTCCGATCCAACTCCTACAAAAGAGCAACCTAGAAGTACTTCAAAGGAAGAATCAAAGTACAACATTGCGAAGAGCTCGTCGAGATGATCGAAACGGATATATCATTTGCCATATTCGGAGTCCAGAATCAGAAGATATTCGTCGCAGAGCGGGGTTCGGTAAAACAGGCATAACTTCATCATCCGGACTCCGTTTGACGCAAATTATAGTTTTTCGGAAATGGCACGACGACGCGCACGCACCCACCAAAGATGGGCCTGAAACTCCACAGTGGGAGACCGATCGGCCTCCTTACAGGGCCGATCGGTCTGGCCCTGCTGCCAAACGAGCCCCGCTTCTGGTATGTTCCAGAAGGTTCCTCCACCGACCTATAAAACCACATCTTGGCCATAGATCAAGGTCAATTGGATCGTATGGTGGCGAGGCACCTCCTCAGGACTATATAAACAGACCCCAGACCCCCTGGTTCAATCATCTTCTCATTAGCTATCTATAGAGCAAAAGTTAGGGTTTCATATTAGAAGAGAGAGATCCCTCTAGTTGTCTAGTTCAACTAGTTCTAGTTCTAGATCTAGTTCTTCTAGTTCATCTAGTTGTAAGATCAAGGAGAGAGGTGAGGAGAAAGCTGGAGATCCGGACCTGTCGGATCTTCATCAACATTGTACATCTACAGCAACTAGTTCGTTCTTCAGCAATCTCCAGGTTCTTTATTTATTAATTCTAAGTTCTCTATTTATTTATTTTCATTCAGTATTTACTTTAAGTTTATTTATTAGATTCCCGCTTGCATCAAGTTCTCTAGTCTTTGCAACGCTAGAGTAGTGGATATGCTTGCATGCTCTGATTAGAATAAAGTGTGTTCGTGATTCCTTTCTAATAGTTTATGCTAGGATGCATGAGTAGCCTTTTTCCTCTGCTAGTGCTACATCCTGGCTTTGTGCGTTCGTCTGCTGCAAGTCATTCGTATACGTTGGAAGCATAGTACGGGACCGAGTCCTCTCTCGTGTGGCTTTAGTATAAGCTAGTAGTACCTTTAGTTAGTGAGATCAGTTCTCTTCCGTGGTCGTAGTTCTATCAGTACAGGGTGCCGTAGTCCGTTGGCTATGACAGTAACCATAGTGTGGATGTTGTGACACGCTACCGATTATCATCTGTTTGGCTTATCCCAAGGTTAGGTAGAGGCAGTTCAGGAGGTGGTGACAACCCTTCTGGCCCTCGTTGATCCTCCACAGCTGGATATAGTTAGAGCTCGTTCCACATAGATCCGCGTACCGGAGTCGGCTGTTAAGTCAGGGCTATCGGTACCCTAAGCCAAGTTCTATCTAGAGATCGACCTTTAATCTCATCTATAGTGCTATCCTTAGGAATCCTCTCTATCCTTACCTCTTGTCTGGGTGTGTCCTTGGACCGACTGTATGAAGTTAGTACACACAAGTTCCCTTGGATTTGATACCCTTGGAATACTCTGAGGTGAAAGCTACAACGGTACCCATGCGCTTGCAGACTTATTTCGTGTGTCGCTAAAATACCCAACAAGCTTTCTGGTGCCGTTGCCGGGGAACGGTTGCTGTATCTATCTTCATACCCAGTGGTCCTCGTATCTTTTATCTTTTCTTTATTTCTACCTTCACCTCCTTTATCATGGATCAAACCACCATTCTAAGGGGTGGAGAGGTGCTAGTTGTGGACGAGCTTTCGCTCATCAAGGAAGGGCCTGTGAGGGTGAAGCTGAGGGGCCAGGATATATCAAAGATTAGGGGTTTCTTGGAGGTCTTTGTGGAAAAAGATGGATTTGACATCAAATTTGTGCCTGAAAGTAACAAGCCAATATAAGGGGATAACCCACCAAAACCTAAACCGGGGCCAAATGATGATAGTTACAATGGGGATAATGAGGATGACCTAGATGATTCATCGGATGAGTTTGCTCGGAAGACAAAAGAAATCATGGGGGGTAGAAGCTCCAACTCCCAATATGAAAGTAGGTCACGAAACCATAAGGGGAAGCAGCACGGGACAACAGACATGATACAAGAAGGAGAGAAAGAGCAATTAGGGCAGGATGTTACAACAGAGGTGCACTCCCAAGAACTACCCATAGCGGCATATAACCCTGACACAGAATCCCTCATGGAGATTGAGGGCGCGGGAGGGGAGATGGAAGAGGGCACTATGGGGATAATTGTGTCGCAAGAGGCAGGGGTAGTTGACCAAAGCTCTCAATCATCCAACCAATTCCTAGTGCATACAGAGGGGGGAGGACACCAGTTTGTGGACAAGGACAAGTGGCCGTGTCTGGTTGTCAAAGAAACGGATGGGGACAGGACCATGGTGGAGTCGCAGGAGTCTATGGGTTTGGGTGAAGTGGTGGCAGATGTAAGGGAGGTGGAGCAGAGCACAAAACAGGGAACACTAGCACTAGAGCAGAAGCAGATGGGGAGTGAACAAGAAGACTGGGAGATGAGAAACAGATCTCAACGCAAGAGGAGGTTCGCCCCAACAGTGGCAGCAAGGATAAGCTCTCATCACCAGCCTACTTCGCAGGAGCCGGAAGTGGCGAGGGAGACTGGCGCATGAAGACGGGGGGCAACTGATGACTTGGATGACGCAATCTAAAGAATGGATGGAAGCGTTCCTGGAAGAAAGAAGGAGAAGACCCCCAGAGTTTCAGTTTATGCGAGGGGGGTCGGTGACAGACCTTTCTACCTGTGCTATGGTGTTCAGAACAAGGCGTGGCCTTTGTTCCTTTTGTAGTTACCTCTTGTTGTTCTGCTGTAATGCCGAGCAGGCCTTTTTTCTTACTTTCCTGGTTGTGGTCTGGTAGTTTTCCTAGTGTGTTCGGGTGTTGACTGTGCCTTATTGTAAAGCTGGTGTCCCCAGCAAGTTCAGGAGTCTATATCAAACTCTTATGGCTTTCTATAAAAGCAGGGTTAATCCTTTGTCAAAAAAACCACCATTCTAAGTTTCTTCGCTCCGAAAGGGAAATTCTTTGAGCCATCATCCTCTGAGCACCCAATTCTCACATCTGGCTATGTAATCCCTTCTGACCTTATCACTAAGGTTCAGGAACTTTCCTTCTCTAGGTTAAGTAGTGATAACCCATACCACCATCTGCGGGAGTTTGAGCAAATATGTTCATACATCGCCATTGCGGGCATGTCACAAGATACCCTTAAGTGGAAGTTGTTTCCCTTTTCTCTTGTAGAGAGGGCTAAGCAATGGTACACGAGAACCATAGGTAGCATGAATGGGAGCTGGGATAAACTTGTAGACAAATTTTGTCTTAGGTTCTTCTCTACAACCCAGATGTTTGCCTTACAAAAGGCTATCGAATCCTTCCAGCAGAACAAGAAGGAATCCTTAGGTGCAGCCTGGGCTAGATTTTCACTCTTGGTGAAATCAGGCCCTGTCCTATCGATACCCAATGCTATGTTGCTTCAACATTTTTACATAGGTCTCGATCAGGACTCCACCCAATATCTCGACATCACCGCTGGAGGATCTTTTTGTGAAAGGACTCCACATGAAGCTATAGGAATCTTAGAGCGAATTCCTGAAAATACCTCCTTGATAGCTGAGTTTGAACCCCTCCACAAAGAGTGTATGTCAAGCCATGAGAGTCTCTCAACAGCCGAACCAGAACCTATGATTTCCACATCCCAAGATTCGTCCGTTGAGCTCTCTCCTGAACCACGAACACTGGAGGAAGAAGAAATTCCACCTTCGGAGTTCGCTTTCTGATTCGAGGATGACCCTTCTAGGAACCACAAAAACACCTCGAATCTCTCTAATGCCCTTGGGGAGGAAGTCTTTTCTGTCCATAACTTTCAATCTACCAATCTTTTGACAGAACCTTCCCCTAGGCCTACGGTACCTCCTTTGCCTCCCAATCCTCCAAACGAAACTTCTATCATGGAGGCCATGGAGAAGAAGCAGTCGACTGGAGTGGGAAACTTTTCCGAAGCACTTTGGATTTGTTCACCCTCTACGATCATTTCTTGTTCCATAAGGGGAATTATCGTAGAGGCCCACCTTAACCCCACTATGGAGGTTAGTGTCATGCCGTGGCACCTAGCGTACACTTTGTTGGGCAACGTTACACTAATACCATCTGACAAACTCCTCAAGAGTTGTCCCTCCAGACACATTCTTTAGTGTCGGGGTGTTGCATATGCTGTGCCAGTCCTAGTAGACAAGATCAAGGTTGATCTAGACTTCCACATCTTTGACGTCCTTGATCTTGATATCCTCCTAGGCTCCCCAGCAAAAAAACTTCTCGATGCATGTCGAGGGAGCCTTGATGAAAAGCTTAGGGAAGACGCTTCTACCACCACTCCCTTGCTCTTAGAAAGTCCTATGGCGAAGCCTCTTCCCAAGCAAAATCCGCTCGAGGAGATGATGAATGTATCTTCGCTCGCATCGTCTAAGCCCGTTCTTGTTGAGGTTGTAGAATTTTCTACCCCTCAGGAGTACGACTCGGAAGATCCTCTTCACCCTTGTGTAGATGAACGTTCATCATCGCCCTCAATCTAGTTTGAGCCTCTTCCCACTGGCTCATATGCCACAGTCCTACCAAAGCTCCTTTTCCCTCGATCGAGTTTGAGCCTCTTCCCACTGGCCCATATCATGTTGTTCTCGACCTTGATCAAGAATCAACATCAAGCTTCCACAATGCATCTCTTGAGATGGAGAATTCATGGGCCATGGAGATCTACAAGGCGCCGACTCTGGAGTCCAAAGGGAAGGATTCCACATACGAGCATGGTAGCTGCACTCTTGATATACCACCTAAACCGTGCTCATATCATGCTTCTCCAGAGTCAGCTATGCTCGGTGCACTAGGCACACACGAGGACTACAACCGCCTTTTGGTCCTCTTTTGCTCAATGTTTAGAAGGTTGGTTGTAGATGCATATGTTTACAATAAGCATTGCAGATTTTGTGTATGCATTGTGGCACTAACCTCGCTGCTGAAGCTTCCCTGATACATCAACAATTGGTGGTGAGACGGGAATGGCGTCACCAATGATAGCTACAGGAAAAAGTTCCCATGGTCGAGCTTATGACCGTAAACAAAGCACTGCCAGGAGATAGCCTAGATTAGGTTAGATTTTATTTCCCTTTTCAAATAAAAAGTGAGAGCATGTTTTTAGGATAAGGTTGTCCTTTGGGTATTTTTGGTCGCTAACCTTTCAAGTGGAGATTGAAAAAAATGGTGGACAGGTGATTCCTAAGAACATTGGAGCTACATCAACTACAACACCTTGGTAAGATTTGGTGAGGGAACATTACAAAAGGAAGCTTGATCTCCACACACTTGAGTTTTGTTGCCTAGTAATGCAAACTTCAAGTGTGGGGGAGGTATGTGAGCATCCCGAGTAAAGTTCCTCTCATACAAAATCTTATCCTGGTTTGAAGATGATGTTATCTCTTGCCTCTTGCCTAGTTAGGTACGTCCTGCTTTTGACTTTAAACAAAGTCCTTCTAGGAGGTTGCCCGATGTTCACCATCTTATATATGCTCATGTTTATGTCCCTTTGGAATAGCTTGATCATGCTTTCATGCTTCCTTTATCTATATTTGTAATGCTATGGTTTGAGTGCATGTTTAGCTACGTGCTTTCATAGGTTGTTTTAAATTAAGCATGGTGCTTAGGTTAAAACTATCTTATTCAATCAAACAAGACATGGTGTCGAGTTTGATTGATGAACCTTACAGTTAATGTATGCATGGATATTGGTTGTATATGCGGACTAACCCTTGCAGAATTTTCAAATCTAAATGGGGTAAGTCATCGAGCTTGATTCAAATGGAATGGTAAGCAAAGGCATGCCAGCCTTGTTTGAGCTAGGTCTCATGGTGAATTTATTTTTGAATTTGAATAAAGGCACCCTGGCTCTTGAACCAGTAGAGTCCCACTTTTGTTTTTCCCATTTTGTTTAAAGACATCACCAGGTACATGAACAAGTGTGGGGGAGATCTCCCAAGTTTATCTTCGACATACACACTTGACATCTCCCACACAGGCGTTGCACAACATCGACTGCTCTTTCATGACAAGGGACAAGGTAAACTAGGGTGAACCGGCTGCGCCATGGGTAAGCTAAACCACCACTGGTCTTCCTTGTTTCCTCTTATTCTTCAGGAGCGATGGTATGTGCACCCTTTTATCTCACTCTCCCTGATTCATGAGTTTGAATGAGTTTCAATTCTTATATGCTAAATCAAACTCATGGAATCATGCTCTACTTGCTTTACATGTTTCCTATGGTTGGCTTGCTTACGTTTTATTCCATACTTATCATCTTGATGCTTGTGAACAAATATCATTAGGGAACTCAAGCTCATCTAAGTAGTTGGTGTTTGTGATATGGTTTGATGATATGATCTTCTCTCTAAATGTTTGAGTGCTTGGGAATTTTATTTGAAAATTTGAAAAACTTTTGCAAAGCTCCTTTTGATATGCCACAGTCCTACCAAAGCCATATGATGTTTTTAGTTGAAAACCTTATACTCATATGCTGCTTGTTATTGCATTGAACTTTGTCAAATTGTTGTGACCCTTGTGAGAATTCTTTTCATGCTTTCATGATCAAGACTCATGTGCACCACCATATCCCCTTGCTATGCTTCTACACTGGAAGTTAGCATTGTACCGTCCATTCAACCCATAAAAATAAAGCTCCATATGTGGTGTGACCTCTCTCTCCAAAAGTATTCTTGAAAAATGAGACATGGGCTATGCAGAAAAACACCATGCTCAAAGCATGAGTGAAGAAAAGAAATGCTCAAGGCATGAAAAAAAAGATAGATAGCCCATGTCCAAAAGAAAGAAGAAAAAGGAGAGAGATGGAATCATGAAAAAGGGAGTTCCAATAAATTATATGGTAATATCTAGCACCCATTCCGGGCCTAGTATCCACCTTACCATATCCATCACATCTCATACATATGAACATCTTGATCTGATCGTATGATTTGATTTTTTCCTTGGATCCGGTTTTTGGCTTTGCAATAGATGTGATGCAAGTATGCTTTATCTTTTATCCTACCCCGAGCTCCACATACAACCATCATTAGAAGTAGGATGAAAGAAAGGTAGGTCTAATGCCCTGGTGAGGACATATACACATTGAGCGATCTGAGAGAATCAGATGAGGAGCTAAGCAAAGGTTTGTTTTGAAAATTTTTGCAAAACCACAAGTTACTTGACATGGTGAGCAGAGGTGATTTGATTCAAGACTGTTCCATTCCTCAACTACCCAAGATAGCGTGATAGACACTCCACAGAGTTCACAAGTACAAGGTATGGTTTGGAATATCTCTTATGCCCGCTTCATACCTTTGGATATCATGTCCCACTTGATTTGTTCTCCTTCCACTCCGGACGAGCAAAGGTCAAGTGTGGGGGTGTTGTTCACAGCTGTCAAGTACCACTTTTAGGCCGTCAACTCCTGCATAAAATAAATGGAAAGAGATCATCAACACTAGAATAGGGTTTTATACTGACAATTTCCACAAGTGTTGGTGTTTCTATCTTTTGTTGCAGGACACATCAAAATGCACATGGAATGATGCAATTGAGAGCAAGTAAACCAATGGAATAGATATGGCATCATCATAAACCACCTGAAATGCCATATTGGTCTGCACCATCGCAACGGGTTCGTTGAGACGATTGAAATGGATATATCATTCGTATACTTCGGAGCTCGGATGAAAGAGATAGGCACAAGATAAGATCACACTATATCATGGGCCCGGTGGGACCCACACTAGGCCACGTGGCGATGTGCTGGCACACAGGATGCCATGTGTCCATGACACCTCATCAATCCAAGAGAAGCACTTCTCGATGAATCAGACGCCGCCACGTGTTCAGCACAAGGATTCAAGGGCCCACAACCCGAGCAAACCGCCTTCAACCGACCCATACATCGGGAACCGCCTTGGGGACCCACCTGGCAGTCACCCAGACGAAAGGCGGCGCGATCGGAGCCGACCTGGGATTAGCCGACCCCACCTTAAGGCGGTTCGCACCCATCTTCCACGTGTCATCTCCTCAGTGGATCCTAAGCGCATTCCGGGGGTGCTCGGGGTGTTCTTGCGCTGATGCTCTAGCCTATAAATAGAAGGGGAGGGGCTAAGAATAGAGACACCACTTCACCCAAGGATGAGAGCTTCCCTTCAAAGGAGAGGCCTCTCCTTGGTACATTAGAGAGTAGGAGAGTGAGAGAGAGTTGTATCTCTATGGATGCTTGTTCTTCAATTAGAGTAAAGTAAGTATTTCTGCATTTCCTATTTAGACTAAAGTAGCATTCATACATAGGTGATATGTTCTTATGTTCTTCGCTTGTTCTTGATTTAGAGGCTTGTGTTCTTCGAACGCTACCTTTCGATCTTGTAGCATAAGTTCATAAGTGCTCATATCCGTTTGTATGCATGTTCGTCATTTAGAATAAAGTGGATATGCTTGCATGCTCTGATTAGAATAAAGTGTGTTCGTGATTCCTTTCTAATAGTTTATGCTAGGTTGCATGAGTAGCCTTTTTCCTTCGCTAGTGCTAGATCTTGGGTTTGTGCGTTCGTTTGTTGCAAGTCGTTCGTATACGTTGGAAGCACAGTATGGGACCGAGTGCTCTCTCATATGCCTTTAGTATAAGCAAGTAGTACCTTTAGTGAGTGAGATCAGTTCTCTTCCGTGGTCGTAGTTCTATCAGTACAGGGTGTCATAGTCCGTTGGCTATGGCAGTAACCACAGGGTGGATGTTGTGACACGCTACCGGTTATCATCTATTCAGCTTATCCCAAGCTTAGGTAGAGGCAGTTCAGGAGGTGGTGACGGCCCTTCTGGCCCTCATTGATCCTTCACAGCTGGATATAGTTAGAGCTTGTTCCACATAGATCCGCATACCAGAGTCGACTGTTAAGTAAGGGCTATCAGTACCCTAAGCCAAGTTCTATCTAGAGATCGACCTTTAATCTCATCTATAGTGCTATCCTTAGGAATCCTCTCTATCCTTACCTCTTGTCTGGGTGTGTCCTTGGACCGACTGTACGAAGTTAGTACACACACGTTCCCTTAGATTCGATACCCTTGGAATACTCTGAGGTGAAAGCTACAACGGTATCTGTGCTCTTGCGGACTTATTTCGTGTGTCGCTAAAATACCCAACAGCGACGTTGGTGCTGCAGGGTTATCCGTGTCCGGCAGCTCATCTATGGCTTCATCCTCGTCCTCGATGTCCTGCGACTTCGGGGTGAGGTCCGTCCTCCTCTTCCTCTTCTTCTTCTCTGCCTCGAGCTTGGCAGTCTTCACTGCCTCGACCTTGGCATCGGCCTTCGACCTGGATTGCTTCGCCGTCACCACCCTTGTTCGACGCCCCGGCTTTGCGGCACTGGATGCCTCAGGCCGGCTCGTCACGTCGTCACCTGCCTCCGGGTCGCTGTTCTCATCCGCCCCCACAGACGAATCCGATAGATAATTCTCCAGCAGGGCCGCTACAGGAGGCTGGTAGTCCTATGACCTCAACTTCCGACGTGGCTCCTCGCCAATCGGTAGAGGACCAGTACTGCATTTCACGAGCCTGCAAAGACAAGAAACAAGGTCTAAGAGGTCTTCCTCTAAGGCAAAATCAAGGTAAATACTTCAAAATGAGCTAGTTGTCTCAGGACTTACTGAATCAGCTGGTCGGGTCAGAGAGTGTGCCTTTGGGCACTTCTTATTCCGGATCCGCTCGTGTATAGTTGAGTGACTCTGGTCACCATTTCATCTCTGGAGACTTTGCGGTTGACTTCGCGAGTAGGGTCTGACTGACCCTAGTACTCGTAAGTCGGATGTACCTGATCCTTGATTGGCTGGATCAAGCGACGACAAAAAGACATCGCCACCGAGCCTCCCATCAGACCCTTCTTCTTGAGGTCGGTGAGGAGGGCGAGCAACTCCTTGAGGTCTTCCGCCTCACGGGAGGAGAGGGGCATATCCCACTCGGTTATCTTCTCGGGCCTGTGCCCAGTTCGCTTCGGGAGCGCTGGCTTCTGGTCGGCGATGTAGAACCTATTGATGCCTTCTCAGAGCCAACAAGCACATGGAGGAGCTCCTTGCAGCACCTCCATGTAGGGCGGTCAGACCGCGTCGGAGGGGCGGTCAGACCGGGGTCGCCGGGTTCACCGGCGAGAGACCAACGAACGCTCGCCCGGGAGGGACCATGTCGGGGCAGGCGCACCTTGGGTTGTCCTAGGCTCGGCAGGCCTGCTAGGACGTCCTCTCATGCCCAGAGGTAGTAGAGGAACGGAACATGGGGTTGGAAAAGTAGGGTAAAGAGGAACGAAAAGGTAAATACGATAAAAGATAAGTTTGATAGATTCGATTGTGGATATCTCTCAATCGGCCGTGGCCCTTTATATTTATAGGGTGGGGAGGTGTTGCCCCATTAGGAGTCCAAACCCTTACAAAACCATGTCAAAATACAAATCCTAACTCGTATTTGGCAGGGTAGGGCGGTCTAACTGCACTAGGGACGTGGTCTAACCGCGCGCCCGACGTGCAGACCTTCCGGAAGCCATATCTCCCTCATCCGGACTCCGAATTGGACGTTCCATATATGAATCTTGATCTACTAGATGAGTCCTATCCAATGGTCAAGTCCAAATTGCCTTTTGAGGACTTTGGTCATGGCGGTCTGACCGGGTGACCGGCCTACGTAGTCTTGCCAATTTTGGGTGTCAACATATGCCCCCCTGTTTTATGGCAAAGCTTGCGTGCCAGAAAACATTCACAATGATCAAAATTGTCTAAAGACGATGATCAATTTGCATCGCCCATATGTAAACTCTATATGGATGCTATTGTAACTGAAATTGAATCCTAGTAATTACAATATGTATAAAACTACTATTTCGGCTTTCCGAACAGCAAATCTAACAATTGAAGCTCTGATTTGGCCATGGCGGCCAATTGTAACTCCTTGGTGTACCACAATGACGAGGGCCCAGATTAGGGCCCCCTTTGACGGTGAGATAATCACTCTTGAGGTGCAGTCTTCTGACACCATTGACAACGTGAAGGACAAGATTCAGGACAAGGAGGACTAAGAACCCCTGTCAAAGACCATCACTGGCAAGACGTCTCATTTCCGACTAGTTGGGAGCTTCCTCGACAAGTCTCCTACTAGAGAAAGCTTCTCTGACAAGTCTCCACCTCGCACGAGGAGTCTCCACCTCGCACAACAAGCCTCCGCCTCGCACGAGGAGTCTCCGCCTCGCACAAGGAGTTCCTCGCCTCTGACAACCTGCTCGATTTGCACGAGCAGTTCTCCGTCTCTGACCAGGGCACGGTCCACGCGACGTGGCGCAACCTCGAAGCACGAACCTCCCCACGACGACACGTGGGGTGCCAGTCCCCCATGCCATGCAAGCGCACCAGCTGGCAGCGCGTGTGGGCAGCTGGCTCTGACAGGAGCCTTAATGCAGCTCTGCTCAGCCGCGTGGCCATCAACACGCCGTCACTTCCGACCCTGCAGCACGCCAACTCCGACCGAGGCACTCGAGTGCCCCCTACGATTAGCACTGGCCTACGATTGGGCCTTAATGTGGTGAGCTCATCCCATACTCAAACGGGTTGAGTCAGCACCAAACTACTCAGAGGAAGCGCCAGGCGTCCCAAGTGAACAGCCCCGCCCGGCCACGCAGCGGCTCCGACGACAACATAGTGCGGCTCCTCTTCAATGCGCCCTGACGGACAGCGACGCTTGAGAGGACGTCCCAGCGGCCAGCACTGTAACTCTTACTTTATTTCCCTTTTTGCCCTTCCCCTTTGCGTCTATAAAAGGGAGAGGAGGGCAACCGTCACAAGGGCTGACGAATCGAACACTTACACTCCAGGGACTTGGGCTCGACTCCCTCTCCCGACCAGTTTGTAACCCCTACTACAAACAACCCTAGCACGAGAACATGGCAACCCGACACTGGACGTAGGGTATTACTCCTCGGAGGCCCGAACTAGTCTAAATCCTGTTGTCTCTTGTGCTAACCATCCGGGTCCGACACACGATCGATACAAATTTACTGTCCGGCGGTAGAGAACCCCGACAGTTGGCGCGCCAGGTAGGAGCACATCGTGTGTCTCGCTGAACTTCACCAATGACTCAGATGGAGGGCCGCAGGGTTTCGCTGACCCCTGGGGCCACCATGCGCTTCGGCTCCCTCGGCTTCATCTACGCCGGGCCGGAGGAGTCCGTCGTCGGGCGAACCTTCGCCCGGCCAGCTCGCCCCAACGTCCTGACGGGGGCGGCGGGGCGCGTAGTGTTCATCCGGGGCTTCTCGGACGAGACGATCATGGCCTTGTTGGGTCCAACCCAACACAAGAGCATTTTAGGCTCGCCGCCTACTACCTCACCGACCTTGCCTTCCAGGCTAGCGGAGCCGAACCGCTCGCCTGGGGGAGTTCATGGAGCGGTACACCGCCATGTACCCCTGTGGACAACTAGGCCTCCCGGACGACCCGGTGACGGCCTACGTGAACGAGCTACACGTGACCCGCATCGCCCCGGGCTCTGCTCCAGCTCGGGGGGCACCGACGACGCGCCCGCGCGACCCCACGCGCGAGTGTTTCGTCTGCGTGGCGCCAGACTCGAGCAGCTCCACCGAGCCGGAGTCGGCACCGCGCCACCGCGCCACCGACACCCAGCGCAGGGCACGCCTCGATGAGCTCGCCGAGGCAAGGCACCAGCTTGACGAGGAGCTGGCCAACCTCCACCAGGAACTCGGAGAGGACGGCGGGCCCCGCAACCAGCGGCCCGCCCCGCAACCTGCACCGCAGCAGGTCCCAGTGCAGGAGCAACGCTGTGAGGGAAACGGCGAGCGGCTGGACTGTCGTCCTACCGCCGAGCAGTCCAGAGCCCGCGCCCCGACGCCGCCGGCTTGAGGACGCATGCGCGACAACAACCGACGCGCCAACGAAGGCGCGAACGCCAACGCCAACGATGACGCCCCCGCCGCTCTTTAGGCGGGCGTCGCAGAACCTAGCCGCCGCGGCAATGCTGCTGCGCGGCTGCCCGGAGGCAGCAACCTCCGAGGAGAGACGAGTGTGCCAGCAACTCAAAGCGCTGCTCGAGGCGGCAGCCGCACAGCAGGCGGAAAGTTCGGCCTCGCGCCAGCGGTCGTCGCGAGACCGAGGAGCGGCGCCCTCCGCACGTCGCGCAAACCCGCCCCCCTCCCGGCATCAGGACTGTGGAGATGTGGCCGGGGCTGCAGCATCGGCGATCAAAAGTCGTCTTGGGCCCAACCGCAACGCCTAGGACACCATCGAAGCTCGCCGACGGGCCGCGAGCGTCGACAACTACGGCGACGACGACAACCACAACCGCCGTGACGAGCATCGCCCGCACCAACACGACGACCGAGGGCACGGACGGCGCTAAGACAGCGACGACAACCGCGACCGCAGCTGGTCGCCGAACCAGTGGGCCCTGCGAGCTTTCGGGCAGGGTGTATGTGACGCCACGTTCCCCTCACGCTTCCGAGCTCCGACCAACGTCCCCAGGTACGACGGGGACACCAACCCCAGCGTGTGGCTGGATGACTACCGGCTCGCGTGCCATGCGGGTGGAGCGACAGACGACCTCTTCATCATTAAGAACCTGCCGCTCTACCTTGGCGACTCCACGCGGACGTGGCTCGAGCACTTGCCCCGCAGCAAGATCAACGATTGGACAGATCTGCGCCGAGTCTTCGTCGGCAACTTCCAAGGCACGTACACCCGCCTCGGCAAGCAATGGGAGCTGCGCAACTGCAGGCAGCAGCTGGGGGAGAGCCTGCGTGAGTACATCCGACGCTTCTCCAAGCGCTGCACTGAGCTTCCCGGCGCGACGGATAATGATGCCATCTCGGCGTTTCAGAACGGCACGACCTGCACCTCCCTCATCCATCGACTCGGGCGCCACACGCCCCGAACTACTCGAGAGCTCCTCGACATCACGAGCAACCACGTGGACGGCGAGGAGGCAGTGGCGGCAACCTTCAACACCCCCAGGGCAAGGGGAAACAAGTCGTGGACCATGACGAAGGAACGTCCTCACGCTTCAAGAAGAAGAAGAAGAGCGACAAATGACGGCGTGATGACAACCTCGTCGCAGCAGTTGAGCGCAAGGCGATGCGGCCCAAGGGCAACCCGGCCAAGGCTGGTCTTCCGAAGGACCATTTCGAGAAGCTCCTGGATGCACCGTGCCCTCACCACGAGGTCCCCGTCAGGCACGCACTCAAGGACTGCCGCTTGATCAAGAACTACGTCAACGGCACCCTCAAGCCGAGGGCGGCAGATCCGCCGAAGAAGGCGGTGCCACCTCCCAACAACGACGATGATGACGCAGGGGCTTAGTACCCAGGCGAGGATGGGGCGGTCCACATGATCTTTGGTGGGTCCCCGGCACGACCCTCAAGACGCCGGGAGAAGCTGATTCGGCGCGAAGTCTTCAACGCCGAGTCCTCGATGCCATCCTACCTGAAGTGGTCGGAGGTTTTGATAACCTTCGTCCGCAAGGACCATCCCGACCGCGTACCACAGCCAGGAGCCTACCCACTAGTGGTGGCTCCCCTATTCAGGTCCAAGCAGATCCACAAGGTCTTAATGGATGGGGGAAGCGGCATCAACATGCTCTATGCGTCAACGCTTGACGACATGGGCATCCCTCGATCCAAGCTGCGGTCGTCGACCGCACCATTCCACGAGGTCGTCCCTGGGATGGAGGCTCTCCCGATCGGGCAGATCGATCTGCTCATCATGTTCGGGGACCTGCAAAACTTTCACACAGAAACCCTCACCTTCGAAGTGGTGGGGTTCTCGGGGACGTACCACGCCATCCTCGGGAGGCCAACTTACGCCAAGTTCATGGCCGTGCCCAACTATACGTAGCTAAAGCTGAAGATTCCCAGTCCGAAGGGGATCATCACAGTGGGGACTACGTACCAGCGCGCATTCGAGTGCGACGCTGAGTGATTCCAATTTGCGGAGGCACTGATCCGGTCCGAGAAGCTCCGCGTCGAGCCTTCTTCCGAGGACCGGGAAATCCCCGAGTCGTCCAAGTGAGCGGCATGCTCTTTCGAGCCCATCAAGGATGCGACCGTCTCCGACGATGGCTGTACGCTCTCAGGACGACGCTCGATCCTAAATAGGAAAGTGCGCTCGTCGACTTCCTCAAAGCGAACCTCGATGTGTTCGCATGGAAACCCTCTGATATGAAGGGAATCCCAAGAGAGGTTGCCGAGAACAAACTGAACATCAAGCCGGGATCGAAACCGGTGAAACAACGCCTTCGCCGCTTCAACGACGAGAAGTGCAAGGCGATTGGTGAGGAGATCAAGAAGCTCCTTAGTTCAGGTTCATCCGAGAAGTATTCCACCCCGAGTGGCTTGCTAACCCTGTACTTGTAAAGAAGAAGAATAAGAAATGGAGGATGTGTGTTGACTACACAGGCCTTAACAAGGCATGTCCCAAGGATCCGTTTCCTTTGCCTCACATAGATCAGGTAGTCGATTCGACAGCTGGGTGCGAAACCCTCTGTTTGCTTGATGCGTACTCCGGGTACCACCAGACAGCAATGTGCATAGCGGACCAACTCACAACCTTGTTCATTACTCTGTTCGGCGCTTATTGCTACAAGATGATGCCCTTCAGGCTCAAAAACGCAGGCGCCACGTTCCAAAGATGCATGTGACGCGTCTTCAGAGAGCTCATAGGACGCATCATTGAGGCATACGTTGACGATATTGTGGTCAAGTCGAAGAAGACCGGCGATCTAGTCCCAGACCTCACAGAGGTGTTCGCGAAACTAAGAGAGCACGGGGTAAAGCTTAACCCCGAGAAGTGCGTTTTTGAGGTCCCGAGAGGCATGCTCCTCGGCTTTGTCGTGTCGGAACGCGGCATTGAAGCTAACCCCGAGAAGATCTCGACCATCACAGACATGGGGCCGATCCAAAACCTGAAGGGCGTACAACGCGTCACGGGCTGCCTCGCAGCTCTTAGCCGTTTCATAGCGCGACTCGGAGAGCGCAGCCTGCCGCTGTACCGCCTAATGAAGAAGTCCGACCACTTCGCGTGGACTCCCGAAGCTCAAGAAGTGCTCGACTCCCTCAAGAACATGCTAAAGAGTCCGCCCATCCTCACGGCTCCGGCGCCCGAAGAGCCGATTCTCCTATACATCACTGCAACAATACAAGTAGTCAGTGCTGCGCTGGTAGTCGAATGAGAAGAACCTGGAAGGTCGCTTAAGGTGCAGCGCCCGGTCTACTTCGTGAGCGAGGTACAATCTGACTCGAAGACTCGCTACTCACAGATGCAAAAGCTCGTATATGCTGTCTTGATGACTAAGCGCGAGCTCCGCCACTACTTCGACACACACCCCATCACGGTGGTGTCCAAGTACCCGCTCGGAGAGGTTATCCAGAACCCTGAAGCCAAAGGAAGGATAGCCAAGTGGGCACTCGAGTTGATGGGGCAGAACATCTCGTATGCACCTCACAGTGCCATTAAATCCCAAGTACTGGCAGACTTTGTCACAGAATGGATGGAGATCCAAACGCCGCCAGCACCCATCGAGCATGAGACGTGGACAATGTACTTCGATGGCTCGGTCATGAAAGAAAGGGCGGGAGTAGGCCTTGTCTTCATCTCGCCTCTGGGCGTCCGCATGGAGTACATGGTTCGACTACATTTCCCAGCCTCCAACAACATCGCCGAGTACAAAGCGCTCATCAACGGCCTCCGAATAGCGGTCGAGCTCGGGATCCGCTGTCTCGAGATCAGGACAGACTTAGAACTTGTCGTGGACCAAGTCATGAAAGAGAAAAACTGTGTCGATCCGAAGATGGCGGCGTACTGCCAAGCCGTTCGCGAGTTAGACGGCAAGTTCCACGTGCTCGAGCTTCATCACGTGCTGCGCGACTACAACAAAGTTGTAGACGTCCTTGCCAAGACCGCGTCGAGCCACAAACCAGTACCACATGGGGTCTTCGCGAGCGACCAGCATGCGCCCTCTGTGCGCATCGAAGGAGAAAAGCCGCCGGAGCTTGAAAGTCCAGAGGTCATGGAGATCGACCAACTACCCGAGCCAAACCTCGAAGACCCAGACTGGCGCTTCCCCATCCTTGAGTGGCTTGTCGAGGGTAAGCTTCCCTCCGACCAGACGGAGGCATGCCGCATCGCGAGACGAGCTAAAGCGTTCGTCCTAATCGAGGGCGAGCTCTACAAGTGGGGTGCGGCGGGCATACTCATGCGGTGCATCCTCAGAGATCAAGGCAAGGAACTACTTCGCGAGATCCACGTAGGCACGTGCAGGCACCACGCCGGCCTGAGGACTCTTGTCAGGAAGGCTTTCCGACAAGGGTTCTACTGGCCCACCGCGGTGGCGGACTCCAAGGATATCGTGCGTCGCTGCGAGGGGTGCCAGTTCTACGCTCGACAAACTCACCTCCCGGCGCAAGCGCTTCAAACCATTCCCCTCACATGGCCCTTTGCTGTGTGGCACCTCGACATGGTGGGGCCACTCTGACAAGCGCTCGGGGGCTTCACGCATCTCCTCGTAGAGGTTGACAAGTTCTCCAAGTGGATCGAAGCTCGACCCATCGTGAATGTCCGCTCCGAGGAGGCCGTAGCATTCTTCACCGACATCATCTACTGTTTCGGCATTCCCAACAAGATCATCACCGACAACAGCACCCAGTTTACGGGGAAGAAATTCCTCAACTTCTGCAATGACAACAACATTCGGGTGGACTGGTCAGCCGTGGCGCACCCGAAGACGAACGGACAGGTCGAGAGGGCGAATGGCATGATATTACAAGGCTTGAAGCCTCACATCTTCAAGCGCCTCGAGAGGTTCCGAGCTAGGTGGGTGGCCGAGCTGCCATCCGTTCTCTGGAGTCTGCGCACCACGCCCTGTCGAGCAACCGGCTTCACGCCGTTCTTCATGGTGCACGGGTCGGAAGCAGTCCTACCTACAGACATCGACTACGGCAGTCCCAGGGTGCGAGCTTATACCGGGGAAGGCAATCAAGTCGCACTCGAGGATGCGATCGATCAGCTCGACGAGGCGCGTGACATGGCGCTGCTACACTCTGCCAAATACCAGCAAGCCTTGCAGCGCTACCACGAGTGCAACGTGCGCGTTCGCGAGTTCCAGGTCGGGGACCTGGTCCTCCGATGAGCTCAAGGCAGCAAGGACCGCCACAAGCTCTCACCCCCATGGGAGGGGCCGTTCATCGTCGACCAAGTGCTCAGACCTGAAACATTCAAGATCCGATACGAGGACGGACGGGTCGTCTCCAACGCGTGGAACATCGAGCATCTGCGACCATTTTACCCTTGAGTAACTGTTCAAATCTTATAAATCATTGAATAAATGCCACATGCTTTGTTCAAAAAAAACTGACGAGGGCCCAGATTAGGGCCTCCTTTGACGGCGAGATAATCACTATTGAGGTGGAGTCTTCTGACACCATTGACAACGTGAAGGCCAAGATTCAGGACAAGGAGGACTGAGAACCCCTGTCAAAGACCATCACTGGCAAGATGTCTCATTTCTGACTAGTTGGGAGCTTCCTCGACAAGTCTCCTACTAGAGAAAGCTTCTCCGACAAGTCTCCGCCTCGCACGAGGAGTCTCCGCCTCGCACGACAAGCCTCCGCCTTGCACGAGGAGTTCCTCGCCTCCGACAACCTGCTCGATTCGCACGAGCAGTTCTCCGTCTCCGACCAGGGCACAGTCCATGTGATGTGGCGCAACCTCGAAGCACGGACCTCCCCACGACGACACGTGGGGCGCCAGTCTCCCTACCTGGCGCGCAACTGTCGGGGTTCTCTACCGCCGGACAGTAAATTTGTATCGATCGTGTGTCGGACCCGGATGGTTAGCACAAGAGACAACGGGATTTAGACTGGTTCGGGCCTCTGAGGAGTAATACCCTATGTCTAGTGTTGGGCTGTCATGTTCTCGCGCTAGGGTTGTTTGTAGTAGGGGTTACAAACTGGTCGGGAGAGGGAGTCGAGCCCAAGTCCCTGGAGTGTAAGTGTTCGATCCGTCAGCCCTTGTGATGGTTGCCCTCCTCTCCCTTTTATAGACGCAAAGGGGAAGGGCAAAAAGGGAAATAAAGTAAGAGTTACAGTGCTGGCCACTGGGACGTCCTCTCGAGCGTCGCTGTCCATCAGGGCGCATTGAAGAGGAGCCACACGATGTTGTCGTCGGGGCCGGGCAGGGCTGTTCACTTGGGACGCCTGGCGCTTCCTCCGAGTAGTTTGGTGCTGACTCAACCCGTTTGAGTACGAGATGAGCTCGCCACGTTAAGGCCTAATCGTAGGCCAATGCTAATCGTAGGGGGCACTTGAGTGCCTCGGTAGGAGTTGGGCACGATGGCTTCCTTTGGTTTTCTACATTTTTTCAAAACAAAATCCGACATCTATGTCGTGACCGATCGCACGAGCGAGAGGTTTTTTGGCGAAAGGCTCAACCTTGCGAGAAGTAAAGGTGGCGGTTTGCGCGGGGCTCGGCGCTGCTGCTCGTTCAACACTCTTAGCACCTACGCCTCCGTGGCTACGGTGCGAAGGCTTGCGAGCACAGCCTGAGTCCACAGGCTTCCATCCGACCTCTTTTCAAAAGCGTTCGAGTAATCGCCAGACTCCGGTCTCAAGCGATTTTGACGACAAATCTCACGAGTTACTTTTTGAGTATCCCCGAGTGCTCAGGGGCTGCGAACGCGTGGCACCTCTTAGTGGTTTGGGGCGGCTAGGCTCTCTGACTCTTACGCCCCCGCAGCTCCGGAGTGGAGTCTGGTCATCTCATAATTCCTAAGCCCTACTACATGTTGCTGCAGTCGTCCCTGGGTGCTCGGGAACGTTCGAGCCATAACTTCTGTGAACAAGTTCTCGATAACATATTGCTGCTCATGGTGTTACACATACGAACTGTTATTAAATACCTACATCTAATCATGATACATCTAAGATGAAGGCCTGAAGCTCTCAGGGTCTTCTGGTTCATCTCTTGGCAGCAGGTCCAGGTCCTTCATGGCGGTATCGGCCATGTCGCGGGTGAAGGCGGTGCAGTCTTCCTCGAGCTGGTCGCAGTGTGCGTCGGAGATGCCAGGGGCCTAGCCGCCACACAGCGCCGTGCGGTCCAGGCCCTGGTAGTGTGAGTCGAACATGGCAAGTACCCGGTGCACCACCTTCCGAGCTGTGACAGCTCCCGCTCCTTGATCACTTCCGGGAGGCGCCCGGCCTCTTCAAGAAGCCTGTCGAGGAGCATCGGCCCGAAAGGGACGCCAAGCCCAGTCAAGACCCTACCAATGGCCCTCACCAGCTTGGCAAGATCCTGGATGTTCAGCTTGCGAGACTCCTCCGATTCACGCCGAGCATTCCTGGCCTGCTCGAGCTCGACCATGACCTGCTCCCGAGCCATCTGGGACTACTCGAGCTCGGCTCTGGACTCTGAAAAAGTTAACAAGTCGAAATCAACAAACATGGCGCGACCTGTTCAGGAGAGAAGCGAGATCGAAATAAAAAAAGGCTTACTCTCGAGCTGCTCCGATAGCTGCGTGATCAGGCCGTCCTTCTCGAGGATTTTGAGCAGGGCGGCGTTCACCTCCTATGTCTTCTCTGTGAGCTTCACAGTCATCCCGACACGATACGTGCGCAGCCCTGAAACCGTGAGAAAGATGAGTCAGCACCGACCAGATAGAATAAAAGGAGAAGAGGTCGCAGCTGGAAGCATCAAGGCCCCCTCACCGTCGACATCCTGCGACAACTTGGAGTTGTCATCCCGAAGCCAGGTCATCTCATCGGTGACCTCCTGGAGCTTGCTGGTCACCTCGGAGAACTGCCAGTTGGTCGTCCTGAGGTCCGCTCTAGCGGTGACCAAGTCTTGCTCCAGCTCGCCACCTTCGCCTCGAGCACGGCTTTCTCCTAGGCGGCAGCCTGAGCGGCGTTCTGGGCAGAGGTCTCGGTAGCAGCGGCGGTGGCGGTAGCCTTCTCAGTGGTATCATTGGCGGTCGCCACAGCGGCCCGCAACTCCTCGATCTTTGCCTCCGCCTAGGCCGACCTCGCCTCGAGGAACTGCCGCTCTGTCACGGCGGTGGCAGCTGTGGCTTGCGCAGCCGTGGCACGGTCTTCCGCGGACTGCCTGGCGGCCTCGAGCGCGACCCTTGACGACATTTCGCTCGCCACCGCCCCGGCGGCGGCCACACGGGTGACCACCAGCTGCATCTCCAGCTGAGCCCTCTCTGCTCGGAGCTCATCGATGGTGCGCGCCCTCCTTCTACCAGACTCCGCGAGCCTGTTACGAGCAAGAGTACATCGATCACCAGATTTGGAAGAACAGAAAAGACAAAAGTAAGCTACCAATTTGAAGGGACTTACCATCGTCGTGGGGAGGATGAGCTCGTCAAACGCACGACGCGCCCACAAGAGACCCCGTTCGAGGCTGCGGCACGCCGTGGCCTCCTCGTCCTCGTCCTCAAACGCGTCTGCCTCGAAAGCGGCCGCCCAGGTGGAGCGAGCAAGGTCGGCGATCCGCGCGTCATCCACCTCGGGCTCCGGCTGCAAACCTGCACCTGAGCCCTCCCCGACCTCCTGAATCTCCGGGGAGGCGGCACCCAATGTGCTCCCAGGAACGTCGTGTTCTTGTGGGGCTGGGCGAGCCGGGCTTGCGATGGGCGCCGCTCCGGAGGCAGGTGCGGCAGGCCAGGATGGCGATGACTCTGGTGCGTTTGCCGGGGTCGATTCCACGGTCGCAGCAGGGGGCGAGGATGCGGTGCGCGCAGGCTCTGCGTCGGCCACATGTTCTCCGAGGACCTCCTCGATCGCCTCCAGTGTGGATGGGGCCTTGGGGGCCCCGGCAGCTCCGACCAGACCCGCCTCCGGCTGCACTGTCGCATCCGCATCAAGCGCGGGCTCCTTCTCCACGGCTTCCGCCGCTCTGGTTGCGGACGCCGCCTCGGGTGCGGCAGACTCAGAGACCCTGGCCCGTGATTCTTCCGAATCCGACAACAACCGTTCCAGCGCGGCCTCAAAAATGGCTGTGTCATTGCCCGGGAGGTCGGGCTCGTCAAGGTCAATGACTTCTTGAAGGTGGGCTGCCGTGGCGTCGGTGGCCGATGCCTCCATCACGTCCCTGCCCGCCTGCGATGTCGCAGGCACCAGATTTTCCGCCACCGCCGGCATCTTGACATCGCGCTCGACGACCAACGTCGGCGGGAGCACGACCTCCTCGAGGGGCGCCGCCCCGACGTCACCACCTCCCGCGGTGCCCTCAACCTGTAGACTGGCCGCCGCCTGGACAACGTCTGCTCCCGGGGCCACCTGCCCCTCGCCCAAGTTGCCGACACCCGACGCCGGCGGAGGCACCACGGACTCGGCCACCTCGGTCGCCACGACCAACCTGCTCCCGTCCTGCTCCGCCAACGGTTCGGCGTAGGGAGGCGACGGACGGGGCTCAGACTGCAGGCCGCATGTGCCCAGCGCTGCGCACTTTAGGGGCACAAGGCTGAGCACGCCGGTGTCGATGCAGTTGAGAAAAACGCGAATTGAAGATAAGGAGCAAGACGAGGACGAAGAACAATGAAACAATGAAGAGTGGCGAACGAGAACTCACATGGAAGATCGCACGCGGACCCACTTCACGGGCCTATCAGACGGGCCCGACTTGGGGGCCGACCTCTTGGCCCCCGCCAGCTCGGAGGCTGGCTCCCGACACTCCGATGGCGCAGGAATTGGTTTGTCGCCCCCCGACATTTCGGGGGCGGCGCTTCGAGCCCTCAACGGCTCGGGGGCTGTCCTCCCGACCTCCGCCGCACCGGAGGCTGGCCCCTGACTCCCACCAGTGGAGAGGGGGACTTGCACATCTGGGCCGTCGCCGCCGCAGATGATGAGGGACTGCAGACGCCGCTGGGGGGTGCTCGTGTCCCCCTCCTGCGGTGCGGCCGGGACAGACGCCGGCGGGGTTGACCTCACCTTGGACGACGAGCGCCTTCGTAGGGAGTCTGAGTCCGGGCGGTCGGAGCCGTAGAAGAGGTGGCGAGAGGAAGGCTCGGGCCCCGCCGGCCGCTTGGGCGCGTCGTCCCGGCCTGGAGGATCTCTCTGCCCCTCGGAGACGCGCGAGCCGCCAGGGGCCGCCTGCGAGCGGGTCACCCTCTAGTCTTCTCGAGCGGGGCGGGCCCCCGACTACGAACTTGAGCCTGCACCCTTCTCATGAGTGGCCGGCTCTGACCACCGTGATGAGCTTACCTCTGCCGCCTAGTGCGGCGAAGGTGTGGGCGACCCGGACATGTCGCTCCAATCGACCGCCACGCTGGGCTCGTCTCCACTCCACGGTGGCGACGGCGATGGATCTTCATTAGAGGAGACATTGCGCTCCCCCGCCTTGCGGCGCTTGATACAGTCGTCATTTCAATCGTGCTTGGCTATCTCTTTCTCCTTGTGCTGCTCTTTGCGCTCGGCCCTTCGCCTTTCCGCGGCCGCTTGGTTGCGCTTGAAGATCACCTCCTCCGGGAGAGGCGCCTTCGCCGGCGCGAGATGGGAGCACCTCAACTGGAAGAACAAGAAGCAAGAGAGAAGTTAGCAGCCATCAAGAGCCTCCGAGGAGATCCAGATCAATTGAAGACACTGAACTAGTCGGAAAACTTATCGGAAGAAGAAGTCACTTACGAGCTTTTCCGTCCCCTCGTTGGGAAGCATTGGAAGGAGTCGCGATGGCGGCCACACGAAGGTCGATTTCCTGATGGCCACTGACATGCTTGTCCAGCGATGGAAGCTCAGGCGCGATTACAGTTCCTGTCCAAGGGGCCCTCTTGGTCATCATCTCACAAAGACGAAGAGGCCGCCTCCGGAGTGGGACGACTCCCCGGGCGTGGTACTGGCCGATGACAGCCGCTAGGTCGACCCCGGCATCGCGAAGGCGAGTTAGCACCACCCAATGCTCCTTGAACATCTTCTCCTGCTCCGCCTTCGGAGGACCGTCGGTCCAGCTTCTCGGTGCCTGCCCGATGGAGTTTCCGGTGAATGCCGGCAGCGCGTGCTCGGGGTCGTTCCTAAGATAGAACCACCCCTTCTACCAGCTGCTGTTCGAGCTGGCCAGTGAGAAGGGGATGTACTTGTTGCCCCAGCCTTGCTTCATCCAGAGGTTGGCGTAGCCGATGGTCGCCGCGATGGGGCCATCCTTCAAGCACGCGAACATGAAGAAGTACCTAAAAAGGTGCCAGTGGGCACTGATTCCCAAGTACCCCTCGCACAGTGCCTCGAACGCTGCCATCTGTTGGACGCTGTTCGGGTTGAGGTGCTGAAGTTGAAGCCCGTACTCGAAGAGGACCGCCCGGATGAACCTCCTGGTGGGGATGGAGCAGCCGCGCTCATGGAACGCCACGAACGAGACGACATACCCCTTAGGCGGACACGGCACGGACTCCTCCCCGGGCACTTTCCACTCAACGGCATCGGCGAGCGGAGGTAGTTGCCCGGTGGCGACAAGGCGGTGCAGCATCGTGCGAGACACGTTGGAGCACGACCAGTTTGACATGGCGGCGGTGAGCTTTCGCGTGCGACTCCGGCGGAAGTGGTGGCGGCGCTGTGGGCGTGAGGGGCGAAAGGGGCAGACAGCGAGGGCAGAGGAAAAGGCAGGAGAATAAAAGTTCCAAACGCTCCGCCGGCCTGCGGTTAAAAAGGAAGGGGCGCGGCTACCAGCCTTAAATGTAGGGCCCACCACGTCGATGAGACGCTTGCCAGCGCGCGCGCCCCGGCGTAACCGGCTCTCGCCTACGCGACGCCTCAATTCTCGCTGGTCCTAGGTACCTGAACCGCCCCCGCTCTATCTTTTCAAACCGTCTCATCCGCCACGTCGGCCACGACCTCCACATCTCCCACGACCACCACGACAACCTCGGCAAAAAGTACCAAAACCACGACAACGCCACTGAAGATTAAAACCCCACAAGCGAGTCTACAACTCACTTGTGGGCTCGGGGGCTACATCCGGCGGATGCGCTCGCACGCACCCATCAGGAAGATCGAGAACAAAAAATCGACGCAATGCCTTTCAACTGAGCCTATGTGTGAGTCCTTGACTCCCTCCCAGGCTCGGGGGCTCCCTTTGACGGTGAGATAATCACTCTTGAGGTGGAGTCTTCTGACACCATTGACAAAGTGAAGGCCAAGATTCAAGACAAGGAGGACTGAGAACCCCTATCAAAGACCATCACTGGCAAGACGTCTCATTTCCGACTAATTGGGAGCTTCCTTGACAAGTCTCCTACTAGAGAAAGCTTCTCCGACAAGTCTCCACCTCGCACGAGGAGTCTCCGCCTCGCACGACAAGCCTCTGCCGCGCATTAGGAGTCTCCGCCTCGCACGAGGAGTTCCTCGCCTCCGACAACTTTCTCGATGCGCATGAGCAGTTCTCCGTCTCCGACCAGGGCACGGTCCACGTGACGTGGCGCAACCTCGAAGCACGGACCTCCCCACGACGACACGTGGGGTGCCAGTCCCCCATGCCATGCAAGCGCACCAGCTGGCGGTGCGCGCGGGCAGCTGGCTCTGATAGGAGCCTTAATGCAGCTCTGCTCAGCCGCACGGCCATCAACACGCCGTCACATCCGACCCTGCAGCACGCCAACTCCGACCGAGGCACTCGAGTGCCCCCTATGATTAGCACTGGCCTACGATTAGGCCTTAACGTGGCGAGCTAATCCCGTACTCAAACGGGTTGAGTTAGCACCAAACTACTCAGAGAAAGCGCCAGGCATCCCAAGTGAACAGCCCCGCCCAGCCACGCGGCGGCCCCGACGACAACATAGTGCGGCTCCTCTTCAATGCGCCCTGACGGACAGCGATGCTCGAGAGGACATCCCATCGGTCAGCACTGTAACTCTTACTTTATTTTTCTTTTTGCCCTTCCTCTTTATGTCTATAAAAGGGAGAGGAGGGCAACCGTCACAAGGGCTGACGGATCGAACACTTACACTCCAGGGACTTGGGCTCGACTCCCTCTCCCGACCAGTTTGTAACCCCTACTACAAACAACCCTAGCGCGAGAACATGGCAGCCCGACACTGGATGTAGGGTATTACTCCTCGGAGGCCCCAACTAGTCTAAATCCCATTGTCTCTTGTGCTAACCATCCGGGTCCAACACACGATCGATACAAATTTACTGTCCGGCGGTAGAGAACCCCGACACACAAGCATATTGATAGTTGTAAAAAGGAAACCAAGGATTATACCAAAAGTATGGACTATAATTATTTATACCTGAATATGCAGTCCATGGCAGATGCATCGGTGGAATAAATAATGAAGACCAATGTGATGACCGTCGATGCTTCTTTGCTTTTGGTGATGAAGAATTCCACCTTTGCTCTCCTAACTGATTATTTTGCTTTTGCTCGGCTATCCTTTGATATTTATGCAACAATTCAGCAAAACTTGGCTTCTTTCTCATCACCTGACTGTTTGGTATGACACTCTGGGCTCTACCAAATTTTTTGGCATGACCGGTCAGATCGGTCTGGTCACCGGTCAGATCGGTTCCTTTGGAACCAACCACTTTGAGGTTATCTTGCCCCCCAGCCGAACATGATTGTTATTTAGCTATATTTTTTACAGCATGCTTATCATTGGGGACAATTTGATCAATAGAACTAGCCAATACTTTTTCAATATGCAGCTTTTCTATGTCTAGTGTCAAATCTGAATTTTTGTTTAATCTACCATCTTTTTTGACACGATTGACTTGTTTAATCACCTTGCACTTATTTTTCTGTGTTGACCGATTTTTATGATCAAAACGGTCATTATGCATAGGTGACGACTCATTAATTACCGGCTCCCTATGGGTAATATAATTTGGACAAAAATAATCAGGAGACGGCATATATGAATTATAATACCATGGAGGACAAAAATAATGCATATTAAAGTAAGGTTCCCATGGCATAGGCATTGATGATCCATATGGAGGAAACGGCATTGATTTGTGAGAGTTACTCCATTGCCGATTCTCGTTATGGAACTTCTCTCTAGGAGAAGGTTTTGGGTGTTTAGAATTTTTAGACCGACTAGCACCAATGACATTATTTTGTCTTTGAGTCTTAGCCGGAAGTTTCTCATTAGACTTCGGCTTTTCTCTTTGATGCTTACGACCTTTAGATTCAATTGTTTTCCAAACACCAATCTCAGGCTTTTTGGGTTTAACCATCTTTGGTTTTGATTTATTTTGCGAAACCCTAGATGAGGCGGTTAGACTGGGTTGCCCCCCGGTTAGACCGGTTCGGGCACTGGTCAGACCAGTCACAGTGCAACCGGTACCGTTGCCTTTGTTTTGTTTCCCCCCGAGCGTCAAAGTACTAGATGTAGCCTCTATGCTCTTGCTAGGGGATTTTTGGTCAACAATTTCGACTAGAGACGCCGACTTGTTTCTTGACCAACAACATCACAATTTGGTAAGGTTTTGCAAGGATTGATAATATCATTAGTCAGCTCTTCAACAACTGACTCTAGATTAACAAGAATTGACTCTGAACTATCCTCTTTATCAATCAAAGATTTAAGATAATAATTCACAAATTCAGATAGTTCATCAGATAAGTTACCTAAGGATTGCATCTCTTTCAACGCGTCGATGGTGGACGGTGGCTGCCACTCCTTAATCCGGATGACACCTTGCTCTATCTTGCGAAAACAAGACGGGAACAATCTTTTATCCGCCAAGCAACATTCTCTTGTGTATTCCTCGCATAACTTGACGCTAAGGTCTGATAGATCAGCCATGATAGCCAGATCTTCGTTCCCCAGCGGAGTCGCCAATTTGGTGACGCCTTCTCAGAGCCAACAAGCATGCGGAGGAGCTCCTTGCAGTGCCTCCACGTAGGGCGGTCAGACCACGTCGGAGGGGCGGTCAGACCGGGGTCGCCGGGTTCACCGGCGAGAGACCAACGAACGCCGCCCGGGAGGGACCCCGTCGGGGCAAGCACACCTTGGGTTGTCCTAGGCTCGGCAGGCCAGCTAGGACGTCCTCTCATGCCACGAAGGTAGTAGAGGAACGGAACATGGGGTTGGAAAAGTAAGGTAAAGAGGAACGAAAAGGTAAATACGATAAAAGATAAGTTTGATATATTCGATTGTGGATATCTCTCTATCGGTCGTGGCCCTTTATATTTATAGGGTGGGGAGATCTTGCCCCATTAGGAGTCCAAACCCTTACAAAGCCATGTCAAAATACAAATCCTAACTCGTATTTGGTAGGGTAGGGCGGTCTAACTACCCTAGGGATGCGGTCTGACCGCGTGCCCGACGTGCAGACCTTCCGGAAGCCATATCTCCCTCATCCGGACTCCGAATTGGATGTTCCATATATGAATCTTGATCTACTCGATGAGTCCTATCCAATGGTGCAGTCCAAATTGCCTTTTGAGGACTTTGGTCATGGTGGTCTGACCGGGTGGGACCCCTGGTTAGACCGGCCTGCGTAGTCTTGCCAATTTTGGGTGTCAACATATGCCCCCCTGTTTTATGGCAAAGCTTGCGTGCCAGAAAACATTCACAATGATCAAAATTAGCTAAAGATGATGATCAATGTGCATTGCCCATATGTAAACTCTAGATGGATGCTATTGTAACCGAAATTGAATCCTAGTAATTACAATATGTATAAAACTACTATTTCGGCTTTCCGAACAACAAATCTAACAACTGAAGCTCTGATTTGGCCATGGCGGCCAATTGTAACTCCTTGGTGTACCACAAGCATATTGATAGTTGTAAAAAGGAAACCAAGAATTATACCAAAAGTATGGACTATAATTATTTATACCTGAATATGCAGTCCATGGCACATGCATCGGTGGAATAAATGATTAAGACCAATGTGATGACCGTCGATGCTTCTTTGCTTTTGGTACACAAGTCACCTGTGTCCTCATTGGATCTAGAACCCGTTATAAGATACAAACATATTTGAAGACCTAATCTACCTAAAGCAATCTTTGCCATGTTCTCTGCTACACCAGAGCACATCGCAAGAATTCTTCTAGCTTCAGATCCCCAATGG
This sequence comes from Cenchrus fungigraminus, assembly GCA_036936925.1. Taxonomy (NCBI): domain Eukaryota; kingdom Viridiplantae; phylum Streptophyta; class Magnoliopsida; order Poales; family Poaceae; genus Cenchrus; species Cenchrus fungigraminus. The sequence goes on along the minus strand of CM072774.1, from coordinate 135,215,239 downwards.
AGGCCTCGTGGTGAACGCCTACACGACGCTGCGCATAGTAGGTCACACTTTGTGCCTGACTATGGAATGTAGACACAGGCTTCCTCCTCGGCGTGTACTGCAAGCCCTCGACGAGCATCTCATGCTTACAAAGAACCTGCAGCATCACCTCGGGCCTCTACATCATCACCTCCAAACTCTCCATGACTCCTCACTGAGGCACAATACAAAGATTGGAGGAGATACCTACACTTCGCAAGCATTCTTCTAGCTCCAAGCTTCTACAAACTTTGCACCCTATGCTCTGGTGGACGGTCGCATGCCCATGGCATGGCTGAAACTCTACTCTGTGGCTTCATAGCTTAGCAATGCTCGGTGCTTGCCTCCTTCAACCCTATGTCGCTATTTATAGCGAAGCGCCAGGCCTCGCATGGCCGGATGAGCCTTGACACTGTTACCTCATGACTATGGGGTACTGATAGCATGTGGACACAATGAAGTGAAGATATTTTCCCACCTACCTCGTGACAAAATTGTTGCTGCTACATTACTGATGCCTGAGGCCGTTGCAGTGTCACATGGCTACAGTACGCTCTTGGTCAGTGGGCAGCTTATCATTTTCTGGGTGGCAAGAGAATCTTCGACCACTGTTGACCCGTGACCCTGCAGTCTACGGAGGCGATAAGCCTGACTCTGCGTCAGAGGGCCCTGCGCCTCATTAAATCTACAAACAATGACGATGATTAACGCACCATTTACGGTTCTGCGTCTTTATTGCACCCGCTAGGCTCTGCGTCCTGGTGCACCTACTATGGCTCTGTACGTAAACATACCTATTCCTATTCCAATCAGCCTATATTTCTGTTTCCTAAGCAGAATGGTCGTAGGTTCAATTGAAGACCTTACAGGGTAAGCGTGCCTCGCTGCTCTACCAGATCCGTCTGGGCGCCTGAAAATCAGAAGCTTCACATCTACGATTTCGTCGGGCCCCCGTAGTCGGTGTGCCTATTATTGAGGTCGTTAATACACCTTGGCTCTGCTGGATGGCTGGCAGCTATGTTGGTCGTCTGGGCACCAAAATGACCTCTTGGAGGTTGGCGTGCCTTAAATACCTAGGTCTTGCAATACCTCGGTATATATACGGCTCCACAAACCTAGTTGGGTGCCTTGGATGTGTGGCCTTCTTGAGGTCAGTGTGCTTTTGTAGCCCTGCCAGCCTGCTCTGGGCACCCGGAATTTTATGTCGGGAATGAAGGCCTCCATGTGGGGTGCGCGCCTAATGGCCCTACCAAGTATTTCTGGGTGCTTGGGCGCTGATTGATTTGAGACCTTCTTGAGGTCGGCATGCCTCAGGTGGCTCTGCCAGACTCTTTGCAGTAATGCCGGATATCTGGGTGTCTCCACACTCCATTAGTTCAAAAGACCCACATATTCTCAAAGCTTCGGTGATTGACAACTCCGGACACCATATCTTCAGCTACGACATTATAGACAACCTTTTCATGCGACGCACTCCTCAAGATCCTGCTGGGTATCCTCGGATATTGGACATTGTTGATTTCAGGCCTCTTCGAGGTCGGCACGCCTACAAAAGCCTCCTCGAGGTCGGCCCTGCCAGACTCCTTTCAGCTATGCTAGGAGCTCTGGGTGTCTCTACACTTCGTTTGATCAAGACCATGACTCTATTTTTCTTCTCTTTTTTGAGCATCAAACTAGCCATGCTGCCTGCTTCAATGCTTGGGGACTACTCTATGAGAGCGTCTTCGACACCCTCTTGAATTCTTCATCGTACCGACTTGTTGGGAAACCTGTTTCTCATCACGTCATTACTCGACCCTCTTTTTCTTTTTTGGATCATCATACCGGCCATCCTGCCCGCCATGATGCTCGGACACTACTCTATGAGTGCGTCCTTGATACCCTCCAAATTTTTTCATCGTCATTTCAATCTATTGGAAGTCTGCTTCCTATAGGTCGTCACTCGACCTCTCTTCATTCGGCAAGACTATAAACAGGTCGGCTGCTAAGCTGGCTAGTTCTTTTTTCTTTTTTGGAACGACGTCCACGCTATTCAACCTGTCGATGGCCCTACGACTTTGTCATGACCTTCTAAGGTCGCTGCGCCTACACATCGCTCGGGGGCTTGTGAGACATGGGTACCCCTAGGTCCCCACCGACCAGGCTCACGGCCGTCCCTGACAAGTGGGTCCGGCCTACTGGAAGGCCCGCTGACCTGACAGTGGTCCCAACTGACCTGGTTGGTGGCCCACACGACCTCCTGAAGACCTTCCAGAAGATTCCCCAGACAACCTTATCTGATCCGGTCGGGTAACTTGGCATGCAAGACAAGACACAAGACGTCGGCTGCGCCTCCAGACAGTCCGAAGATTACGGGATTATGTTGTAACTTTCCTTAGATTGGTTTCCATGTTGTAACCGACCTGGACTCTAGGTCCACCGACCTTGTCCGTCAGCCAATATAAGGCGGGCAAGGCCGAACCCAGATCAAGTCACCCCAGGTCATCCACATCAATATAATCAAGAACTGGATGTAGGGTTTTACTCTCCGGAGGCCCGAACTAGTATAAACTCACCGTGTTCTTTGTGTTCCGTGTACTCGTGCGCAACCTTCGAGTTCTTAGCCCTAGATTTAACCCCGCCGAACAAATAAACCACCGGGGTTGACACCCCTGTGGGCTGTGTAGATCTAAACATTTGACGATCCGGTTCACCATCCAAGGTTTAGACGTCAATGTATTTAATGGGCACAACGTCAGGCTCTAGGAATACCTTGAGTCGTTGTCCATTCATAACATATTGATCTCCTTTAGCATCCATGATTGTTACCACTCCTGATGGTGACACTGAATGTATGCGTATGGTCCATCCCATTTTCTTTGCAATTTTCCTTTGCTGAAGACCTTGTATTGAGAATTGTATAGTAGGACCTTGTCTCCTTCCTTGAATTCCTTCTTATGCAATCTTTTGTCGTACCATCTCTTCATCCTTTCTCTATAGATGCTAGCATTGTGATATGCCTTCAAACGTAGCTCTTCAAGTTCACTTATTTGAATCCTCTGCTTTATTCGTGCCACATCAATATCAAGATTCATCTCCTTTATTGCCCAATAAGCCTTGTGCTCTAGTTCTACCGGCAAATGACATGTTTTCCATAGACAAATTGATAAGGGGTCATACCTATCGGTGTTTTATGTGCAGTCCGGTATGCCCACAACGCTCCGTCTAGCTTCTTTGACCAATCTTTTCCTCCTTTAGTCACCGTCTTCATGAGGATGCCTTTGAGTTGCTTGTTCGATGTTTCCACTTGGCCCTTTGTTTGTGGATGATAGGCCGTAGACACCCTATGCTCGATTCCCAACTTTGCCAAGCATCTTTTAAAATCCTTGCCAATAAAGTGTGATTCACCATCACTTATTAAAATTCTAGGAATGTCGTATCGAGGGAATATCACCGTCTTGATCATTTGAATGGCTTCTTCCATAGATGCTTTCCGACATGGGTTTGCTTCAACCCATTTTGATACATAATCAACTATGACCAAGATGTGTTCATATCCATTCGAGTTCACAAAAGGTACTTGATTGCAGCATGGTCCGTATACATGATCACCTTCGAGTTCACAATATAAGATCTGAATTTTTCAAATGTGAACACTACGACAAGCAATTCCTTCTCCGTAGTTGCATAATTCACTTGAGCTTCATTTAGAGTTTTACTTCCATAATAAATTGTGTGTACCTTTCCTTCCTTCCTTTGTCCTAGAACAACTCCAATGGCATAATCACTTGCGTCACACATTATCTCAAATGGTAGATTCCAATCGGGAGGTTGCATAATTGGTGCGCTCATGAGAGATTGCTTCAACGTCCGGAAAGCATGCAATCATTCTTCATCACAGTCGTATTCCACATCTTTCTGGAGAAGTCGTGTCAATGGCTTGGTGATCTTTGAGAAATCTTTTATAAATCTTCTGTAAAATCCGGCATGCCCGAGAAAGCTTCTTAACGATTTGATATTTGTCAGAGGTGGCAACTTTTCAACCGTTTCAATCTTAGCTTTGTCCACCTCTATTCCTCTCTCGGAGATTACATGTCCCAAGACTATCCCTTGTTTCACCATAAAGTGACACTTCTCCCAATTAAGCACTAGGTCAATTTCTCCACATCTTTCAAGAACTTTTTCCAAATGTTTCAAGCAACTTTCAAAACACGTACCATGCACCGAGAAGTCGTCCATGAATACCTCCATAATTTCTTCAATAAAATCCGAGAATATAGCCATCATGCATCTTTGAAAGGTGGTCGGTGCATTACATAAACCAAATGGCATTCTTCTATATGCGAAAGTTCCATACGGACATGTGAAGGTTTTCTTTTGTTGATCATCCGGATGGATGGGAATTTGCATGAACCCCGAGTATCCATCAAGGAAACAAAAGTAAGAATGTTTAGCTAACCTTTCAAGCATCTCGTCGATAAAGGGTAATGGAAAGTGATCCTTCCTTGTTGCCTTGTTTAACTTCCTATAGTCGATGCACATTCTCCATCCAGTCATGATCCGTTGCGGTATCAACTCTTCCTTCTCATTCTTCAGAACAGTTATCCCTCCCTTCTTTGGTACACAATGCAAGGCTCACCCATTTGCTATGTGGCACGGGGTATATTATTCCGACATCCAACAATTTAATCACCTCCTTCTTCACCACCTCGTGCATGGCATGACTCAATCTTCTTTGATGCTCGACAATGGGCTTGCATTGTTCCTCAAGTGGTATGCGGTGGATGCAAAAGGCTGGACTAATACCCTTCAAGTCACTTATCGAGTACCCGATCACCTTCTTGTGTTTTCTCAATAAAATCAGCAACTTATCCATCTCCTCCGGACTCAATTCATCACTCACGATGACTGGGTACATCTTATCGGCTCCCAAAAATTCATACTTTAATCCCTTGGGAAGTGGCTTTAACTCAATATCGGGCAATTCGGGTTCTTGTTGTTGCAAGTCTCCAATATCTTCATAATTTTCTTCATCCAAGCTTCCATCTTGTGCCTTCAAACCCTTGGTTGCTTCCGCTAGTTCTTTGTCTTGATCATCATACATAGCATCATTCTCCATTGCTCTTTGGAGAGGGTCCTTGAAAGTATCAACAAAACAAAGATCCTCTACCTCTTCGTTATCAAGAGGTAGAGGTAAAGCAATACGAGAAGCGGGTAGGAAATCATATGTGAATTTAGTTCCATCTAGATCAATAGTAACTCTACCCTTTCCGGCATCAATAACGGCATTGACCAACTTAATAAAAGGCCTACCAAGAATTATATCATCATGTTCATTATGGCAAGCAACAATTACGAAAAAGTCGGTTGGAATAATTTTACCCGAGATAGCAACATCTAAATCTCTAAGCACACCCAAAGGTCTTGTCGTTCTACCATCTCCCATGATTAATTTTTTTTGTGTTGGAGCAAGATTTAAAGTTTTACTAAAAAGCTCATAATAAATTTTGGAAGACATGACACTAACATGGGCTCCTATGTCACATAAGGCTTTGCAAATTTTCTCTCCATTAATGTTGCAAATTTTGTGAGGTGTCGGTAGAGAGGTACCTTCAACATGATCGGCTCCTATCGCGTACACTTCGGCTAGGTGTGCATATGGCAAGTCCTCCGGCTTCACTACCATAGTCCTCTTTAATTCGGCAATGTGATCCGGATCTACCTCTGCATCCTCATTGAAAAGTCTTTGAATAATTTCTCCAGTTGATTCTTTGTCCAACTCGTACCCCGAGTGCCTCTCCTTCGGAAAGTTGAATTCTATAGCTCTCGCCGACTCTTTTTGGTTCGAGTATGGCCTCCTCTTGTTGAATATTTCTATGAAGTCAATCGGGATCCAATCCATTTGTTCGAACTCCTTTAGCGGCTTTGCATTCACCAAACTTCTTCCTTGTACCTCCTCGAGCTTGCAAATTTTGTTGCCTTGGATTGGTCATCATTCATTGTGCATTGCTCCTTCAATCTTTTCTTGCCTTGTTTCTTCTTTCTTCACTTCCGAGGCTTCTTTTCTAGAAATTGCAGCAAGTACCTCCACACGAGTTTCTTGCTCAATGCTACCCGAAATATGTTCTTCCCAATCTCATTGCATGGCCACCCCCTCAATTAATCTTTGTAGTAATTGGGTGGCCTCCATGAGCGTTTTCTCCATGATATTTCCGCCTGCACACATTTGAACATGCCCCATGCATTTGGGGGGTTAGGGAAAAATAAAAAGTATGCAAGAGTACATCACTGGAGAATCCGAGCCTAGGTCCTTGTTTGATCAGTCCATTGAATCTTTCCCAAGCTTGATCTATTCCTTCCTCTTCTCCTTGCGCAAAATTTATCACTTGCCTCCTCACATTTTGAACCCTACTTATCGGAAAGAATTTTTCACAAAATTTCTTCTTCACCAATCGATTTCAATTTCCTTCCACCTAGAAGGATGCAAGTGAGTGCCATCGTTTTGCTTCATCCGCAAGTGAGTATGGAAAAAGATTCCATTTCACTACGTAGTTTTGGGGATTTCGCGACCGATTTTTATGGCGACAGGTGGTTTTGGTCGCCATAAACCGGGCATAACGCGACAATAGTCGATATTGGTCACGATAGGGGTGTGTGTTGCGACCAATTGTGTAGTGTTGCAATTTTAATGGCAATTGCGACAACACATGGGCCTCTGTTGCAATTGCGGCGTCGGTATTGCGACGCTTATCGGTAACGGTTGCAGTAGTTGCCCATATCACAACGACTATGACACGTCGCTATTAGTTGTGCCATGTGTTGCAAAAGTGTATTACTTTTAGCGACGAAAATGCACTCGTTGCGACTGAAATTTTTGATATTGCAACGTGCATCGGAATTGTTGCAAACTAGACAGGGGTATGGCGATGCTAACACAGAATCTTCGCGCTAGAGAAGATGCTATTGCGATAAAAATATCACCGTTACGATCAAATGCACTATTAGTCGCAATTGATGTGTTTGTGTGTGTCTAGCCCAAGACCTGTTTTCTAAACCTTGAAAAAAACCGAGGCCCATCAATGAAATCGACATTTGCTCAACTCTAAACCACTGGCAAAATTGGAGGCCTAACGGACCCACACATGGGTCGGCCGAACCACTAGTTCGGCTGAACCACATGGGCCTGTTCGATGGCCTATGGGCCTGGACCATGTCCTGAATACGATTATCTATCTTTGTACACTGAGTCCTAACCCAAGTCTATTTGTTTCACCGAGTCCTAACCCAACTCTATGTCGTATCGCCCATCGTCACCCCAACAATATATATCGACATGTAATACGAGGAACGAAAAATACCCAAACAACACATCCTTGCTTGTTGTTGTCACGCAATCCACCGGGGTGACGCTGCAAGCTCTGATCATCTGGAACCACGAGCGCAAGTGCGATCACCTGCATCACCGCGGGAAAAGTCTATTCTTCGGATCCAATCCGCCAATGTATAATCGATTATGAGATCCATGTGCATGGAATTTTATTTGTTTGTTAATTAGTTTGTATATACATCTAATTTTAATACAATAATATGTAATACTGATCGAGCACGCCCTTTGTCCTCGCTGTTTTAGGAGAAATATGCTGTAGTTGGTTTTCTAGCAATGGCAAGTGAAGAGGATTGCAGTTGGATGGAATTGCAGACTACAGATGATGCGTGGCAACGCGGCTTTGACAAGTTTATGGATGATCTGTTTGAAGTAGAAGAGGAAGGAGAGTCTCAGCTATGTCCGTGTTGTAAGTGTCGTCACATGGCATATCATAACAGAGACACTATCGAAGGTCACTTGGTTAGATCAGGGTTCGATAGGGATTTCATAAAAGAGCAAAAACAACGTCATCATCTTGCTGCTGATCCTATCATCTGTGTGGATGATTACAACGATCTTGACGATCATGACGATCGGGGGGCCACCAATCAATTGTTTACCTCACTGATCAGTGGTGCCATACATGGTGGAATTAAAGGTGGTAATGAAGAGGAGCCAAATGAGTCAACACACAAATTTTTTGATTTATTGGAACAAGCTAAGATAGAGTTGTACCCTGGTTGCAAGGAGGCTTCAAAGGTTTCTTTCATTGTCAAACTATATCAGATCAAGTGCATGTGTGGTCTTAGCAACACTGTAATGGAGCAAATACTGTTATTATTTCGTTTGTGCTGCCTGAAGGGCATTGTCTCCCGGATTCCCTGGACAAAGTTCGAAAGGTAGTTCGAGACCTTGGCCTGGACTACCAAAAGATTCATGCTTGTGTCAATGACTGTGTGTTATTCTGTGGAGTGTACGCAGACATGGACAACTTCCCAACTTGCAAGTTTAGTAGGTGGAAATTTACAGATTCAAAATAGGGGACTAGCGTGGTTGTCACTGATGCAGCAAAAAAGAAGCGGTTACCTTGTAAAATACTGAGGTATTTTCCACTGATTCCTCGACTACAAAGATTATTTATGAATGAGGAAACAACGACATATATGCGTTGGCACAAGGAGGAAATTATTGAAGATCAAAAACTAAGACACCCAGCTAACTCAAGGGCATGGAAGGTCGTGAATGAGAAGCACGAGGAGTTTGCAGAGGATCCACGTAATGTCAGGCTAGGACTTGTATCAGATGGCTTCAATCCATTCAGGATGTTGAGCTTGGCTTACTCTACATGGCCAGTTATTCTAATTCCTTACAACCTACCTCCTTGGTTGTGCTTGAAACAATCCTATTGGATCATGTCCATGCTAATTCCTGGGCCTAAATCTCCAGGGATTAATATTGATGTGTATTTGCAGCCTCTGATCGATGAGCTCAAAACGCTTTGGCGTAAAGACGGAGTTGAAACTTGGGATGCGAAGGATAAGCTCAATTTTAAAATGCGTGCCATGTTACTCTGGACAATAAACGACTTTCCTGCTTACGTGATGTTATCTGGCTGGAGCACCAAAGGGAGGTTTGCTTGTCCTTATTGTCACAAGGACACTGAGTGCATGTGGTTAAAATTCGGTTCGAAGCATTGCTACATGGGGCATCAGCATTTTTTGCCTACAAACCACAAGTGGTGAAGGGTGAAGGCCAACTTCAATAACTTGGTTGAGACGAGGGAGGCACCGGTGCCACTCAGCAGGGAACAAGTTCGGCAGCAGTACGCTACATTTGAGCAAGTCATCTATGGAGCCACTACCTCTAAGAAGAGGAAGCAGCGTGATGAAGATACTAGATGGCACAACTGGAGGAAGAAGAGTGTTTTCTTTGAACTTCCATATTGGGATTCATTGCTTGTACGCCATAATCTAGATGTGATGCATATTGAGAAGAATATTTGTGAGAGCTTGCCTGGGACTTTGCTTGACATATCTGGTAAAAGTAAGGATAGTGAGAAGGCTCGACTTGATCTGCAAGAATTGTGTATAAGGAAGGATCAACATCCAGTTCTCAATGAGAAAGGTAAATATAAAATGCCACTAGCGTTTGTTGACACTATTTTTTCGGAAAAACAGGTCAAAAGGGATAAGGAGAAGCAGCCGATTAGAGCAGAGTGCAATCGGCCGATTAAGGAAGATGGTCAACAGGACTCGCCGATGGCCAAGGGAACTCAAGACTATCGATGGGCCAGCTGGTCAAACTGATCGGCCGATGGTCAAGCAGAGGGTCAGCCGATGGAGAAGAAGGAGGCGGCAATCGAGAACATATACCAAGAGGAAAGAACGGCAGAGGCGGGTCAATCCACGGTTGACAACGGGTCAAGAGTCAGTTTTTAGAAGGTTTTTGACTCCTGTGAGAGTCCTTTTCTATTTTTAGTAGTTTTCGTCTTTCTTTAGATGCAAGTAAACAATGCCGTGATCAGCTAGGAGTTGAGTTGTCCTCAGGACATAAATAGCGACTCTGCGTGGTCGGGAAAAAGTGTACACACCAATATCAAACAAACCGCCTCCGGGCAAACCCTTTACTTTACAGCATCTACTTTCCGGCGACTTCGCCATTGCGATTTTTCTCTTTTCTACAACGCTGTCCTTCAAGTTCGTCAGGCTGCATCGATCAATCTCCGGCAAGCTTGTGAGTGCCGTTTTACTGAATAACCCTAGGCTTTAATCTCCAGGCGCATCGCTGAGGTTTTGTCTAGTTCTTTATTCACCCTTTACCGGTATTAGCTAGATCTACAAGTTTCCGTACCAATTCTTGTGGTTTTAGCTATTATCACTATTATCCCACTCGATCTAGATCCTATCGGCTTCTAACACCATAGCCAATTCCAACCTACTTGAGTGCTGATGTCACGATCGGCCGATTCTAGCCGATCTATCTATTCACGCACCCGCGCTTCAGTCACGCTCGAGCCGGCCGATCCCGCTTTACTCGTATCGGCCGATTGGCTGGTACACGTGTCGCTACAAGGCCATCAGTTCTCTAGCCGATCCCTAATATTTTCCATTGTCAATCAACAGGTCAGATTGGCTGGCACGCCTCGCTACAGACCGGGGAGTCACGTGTGCTGCGCGCGGAGGTGACGTCCTATTTTCGCATCAACACACTTTGGCACGCTCGGTGGGACACGAAGAAGTCAACAATGACGAAGAACACGAAGAGTGGTACTTTCAAAGTTGACCCGGACAACGTCCAAGCAATCACCAAGGATCAGCTAAAAGATGCAGACAAAGCTGAGTTCGAAGCTCACATGAAGCATTATGAAGAGCTTTGCCTGGCATCATACGGTCAGACTAAAAGTGGAGTCTTCAAGAAGAGTCTGTTGCCAACACCTAAGCAAATCACCTTCTCAGCTGATCCTGAAGGGCTTCAAGACATGATGACTAAGGTGATGCATCAAACGATGATTGATCAAGCTAAGGTTTTCGCCAATACCATTCAGAACAGTCTGATTGAAGCACTCAAGAAAGGAGCAGAAGGAGGATACCTAGGACCTGCGTATTTCCAACCAAATCGAACTCCTCCAGTGTTCCAACATAACCAATCAGCTTCCCCGCCGATTGATGATCCAATAGTAGGGGTTTTACCATCTCCACAGGTCAATGCAACTGCTCCTGGCTCTTCATCAGATTCCCAACCGATTCAGAATCAGAGTGCTGGAGATAAGTCCAAAGACCCTGCTGTCAGAATGCCGGTGGTCCAAACACATTCAGCGCAGTCCAACATCCAGGATCAGACATTCTCAGTGCAGAATCATCATCAGAAATAACCCACAATGAGAGATCCGGACAGAAAGCTTGCAGGATGGGATTTGCCTCGGGATCATTTTGAGACTAATATCTCAAATTTCTTTGAACCTCAGCCCGAAGAAGTTCCAGAAGTGAAGTACCCGCAGTCTTATTAAGCTATGTTTGGAGGTACTCCAGGGACTGTGCACATGAACAGGGATGGAGTAGAGTTCGTCTACTTCAATCACGAGAGCAAAGCTTTTGAAAGAGTCAAGATCAGTCCAGCTCATGCTCATATGGTCATACCTACAGAAAGAAAGGCTCCTGTTCTACCTCAGAAACCAACTCCTGTTCAACCTCAGAAATCGGTTCAGCAGCTGATGCTAGGGATGCCTGTGCAGACTGCCCCGTTACAACAGTCAACGCTAATGCAACCTGTCTTTACCCCGGCTAATACTGTGGCTCATACAAGGTCATCGCCTCAGCAACCGATCAACCAAGGGGTACCAGTAATTCCACAGGTGGATCCTACACAATAGCTACAAACGCTTCTAAATCAATTGGCTATCTCGAGCCAGTTGAACTTGCAGTAGCCAGCTCCATCGGCTGGTCAGCCGATCGGACAGATCTCACTTGTAACGGGTCAGTCAAACACACAGGGTTTTTCTAGAGCAGGAACATCAATGGCACCAAATCCACAGCCAAAAGCCTAGAAGAACAACCTCCAGAGACTCCATCAGCTGAAATGCAAGCAATCGAACAAGTGTCTGCTGAGCTGAAGTCTCATATGAAGCAGGAATTGATCGATCACTTCTCAGAGATGCTGCAGAAGCAGTATGTGATAAAACCCAAGCAGCAGTCCTGCATGTATAGGACACCGTATCCATCTGGCTACGATCAGATACCGTTCTCTCCAAGATTCAAGGTGCCAGACTTCACCAAGTTCTCTGGGCAAGATGAAACATCCACAATGGAGCATATCACTCGATTCATCATACAATGTGGAGAAGCAGGGAACGTTGATGCACTAAGGATACAGTTGTTCTCTTCATCTTTATCAGGACCAGCATTCTCATGGTTTACCTCATTGCCAGCTAACTCCATTATCAAGTGGTCCGATTTGGAGCAGCAGTTCCACAACTATTTCTTCTCTGACATTCATGAGATGAAGATTACTGATCTGACCAGACTCAAGCAGAGGAACGATGAAACAGTTGCTGGATTCGTTCAAAGGTTCAGAGAAGTCAGAAACAAATGTTATAGTCTGAACCTGGGAGACAAACAACTGGCTGAATTGGCGTTCCAAGGTCTCTTGCCGACCTTGAGGGAGAAATATGCATCACATGACTTCGAGAGTCTCAGCCAGCTGGTCAGTCGGATGAGTCAGGAAACTGCAAAGTCCTATGAACCTAGAAGGAACTTTCAAAAGAAGGTGTCTTATGTGGATTACTCTGATTCAGAAGATGAAGACAATATGATAGGACTCGCAGAGTGGGTCAAAGGAAAGAAGACAGTGTCCTGTCCCTTTGGTAAGAAAGAACCAGAGAAATTCGGCTTTAATATCACTAAGGCCGATAAAATATTTGATCTGTTGCTTCAGCAAGGGCAGATTAAACTTTCCCAGTTCCATACCATACCATCTGCAGAAGAGTTGAAAAGGATCAAGTATTGCAAGTGGCACAATGCAACGTCACATGACACCAATGATTGCAAGATCTTTAGACAACAGATCCAATCAGCTATTGAGCAAGGGAGGCTTAAGTTTGAAACCCCTACCAAAGCTGAAAAGCGATGAAGATTGATCAGCATCCTTTCCCAACAAACACAGTTGAAGTGTCTAGCAAAGACACATCACGTGTTAAGCTGCTGACATCTGATTCGGCTCAAAATAATGGAGCTGTCGATCCCAAGGTGCAAGCAACCACTGCCGATGTCAAGGGAAAAGGGTTGCTGCTTGAAGAAGGAGACTTGAAGCCGCACCGACCTGTCACGTCCCAGATGCTGATCAATAAGTTTTAGCGTCGACAAGAGAAAGCCAGAGAGAGAGAGAGGAGTAGGCACGCTGCAATGAAGGACATTGGAGATGTCCGTTCTTCAAGTATTGCTGGGAAGAAGGGATCAAGCTTCCAACAGCAGAGAATTGTCCAGAGTGCAATGGGGCTTAGAACAATAGCAGCTCATCTAAAAGAGTTTGCTTCGACGACAGAAGACCTGCAGCTGGAGATCACTGTGAGTTCAGCAATCAACGGATCTCAGTCCATGATCGGCTGGGGGCAAGGCTAGCGTCCACGATCGGCTGGGGGCAAGGCCAACGTTCATGATCGGCTGGGAGGCCGAGTCAACGAAGAGTCAAACAATCGACTAGAAGAGATGGCTAATTCTCTGGTCCCCGATGAAGATATCATGTGCCGAAATCCTGAACGTCGACGCACGCTACAACTGGATGATGAAGGATCAAGACAAATACGTAAGAAGCCCAATCCACAATGGTGTCCAGATGGCTTGACCAAATCCCAAAAAAGGAGAGTCCAGCGCCTACGCCAGCTAGAACAGCAAGAAGAAGCAGAAATATGCGTGCTGGACAAGAAGAAGGTTCAGTCTAAAGTATGGCGCCCTAAGCCTAAGGCCGATATGGAGAGGATGACAAACCACAAGCTGACATAAACATGGTTGTCTTTCTACCAAAAGAGTTCATGGCTCCAGTTGATTTGGATGTGTCCGATGAAGAACTTGGCATGGCTCAGTTAACACTGGAACCTAGACAAGCTATCTTTGAGAAGCCAGAGGACGAGAAGAGATAGCATTTGAAAGCATTGTTTCTCAAAGGCTTTGTCAACAGGAAGCCAGTCACCAGGATGCTAGTGGATGAAGGAGCAGCAGTCAATCTGATGCCATACACCATGCTGTGCAAGATTGGGAAGTCTGATGAAGACTTAACCCAAACCAACATGATGTTGGTGGACTTCGAAGGCAACGTCTCTCCGGCTCAAGGAGCAATCTGCGTGGAGCTCACCATCGGCAGTAAGACCCTTCCGACTGCTTTTTTGTAATTAAAGGGAAGGGATCTTATAATCTACTGCTGGGTCGGGATTGGATACATGCCAATTGTTGCGTACCATCTACAATGCATCATCCAATGGATCGGAGATTCAGTGGAGGTGGTCCAAGGAGAAACCTCCTTGACAGTAGCAGCTACAGAAGCACAAGGATGGACTTATGACCGAGTAAGCTGCATATCTGGAAAAGGCTGGGATACCAAGTATCTCAAAGTGTCCGATTTCGGACTAAAGCTGGTTCAAGTTGTCGGCTCTGATGACAAGATTTAATGGATCAGTTCGTTGAAGACGAAGGGAAGCTTGGGCACGGGTTTACATCGGCTGATGAATTGGAAAAGATAGACCTTGGAGATGGAAGCAAACCAAGGCCGACGTACATTAGTGCCAAGCTAGATGCTGAATACAAGAAAGAATTGATCGCATTATTAAAGGAGTTCAAGGATTGTTTTGCCTGGGAATATTATGAGATGCCTGGCTTAGACCGATCCATTGTTGAGCATCGGCTGCCTATTAAACCAGGGTATCGACCTTTTCAGCAACACCTGAGGCAATGTAATCCAAAGATTTATCCTGATATAAAGGCCGAGATAACGAAGTTACTCGAAGCTAGTTTTATTCGGCAATGTCGATATGCCGAATGGATCTCTAATATAGTCCCTGTCTACAAGAAGAATGGAAAACTACGTGTATGCATTGATTTTAGGGACTTGAACAAAGCAACGCCGATGGATGGGTATCCGATGCCAGTAGCCGATGCATTGGTCAACGCTGCTGCGGAGCATAAAGTCAACAGCTTTATGGACAGTAACGCTAGGTACAATCAAATATTCATGGCAATAGAGGATATTGCAAAGACTGCTTTCAGGTGCCCTGGCCATGTCGGATTATATGAATGGATTGTCATGACCTTTGGGTTGAAGAACGCTGGTGCCACATATCAAAGAGCCATGAATTACATATTCCATGAACTCATCAGCAAGATAGTAGAGATCTACATTGATGATGTAGTTGTCAAGTCAAAGAGCTACAAGGAGCACCTGGCTTATCTACGAAAAACATTAGAATGCACTAGAAAGCATGGTTTGAAGATGAATCCCAACAAATGTGCTTTCGGTGTTTCAGCTGGTTAGTTCTTGGGTTTCTTAATACACGAAAGAGGAATCGAAGTAGGTCAGAAGTGAAGGACCAGAACGGCGAACCAGAGAGGGGGGGAGTGAATGGGAGCCGACAAAAATTCTACTCAAGAATTCGGCCTATGAACCCAAAATCACTCGGACACCTCCGCAAACTTCTCTTGCCAAATCCACGTAGCCACTGGAGTGCTACTGGACCTAGGAGCAAGATCCAACCAACAGCAACTCAAGACACGCAGCGGAAAACAACTCGAAACACCTGCTGGCAACCAAAACCGGTCAGGCCAGTTTCTGAAACCGGTCAGACCGACCTTCTGGGACTTAGCCTCTTACAGGCAGGGGAAACCGGTCAGGCCGGTTTGGCAAACCGGTCAGGCCGGTTTTGTCCAGGAAATCCCCAAAAGACCTTCGAGACCCAACCTGGCCAAAACACCTCAACAACCCTTCAACCCTTGAACAAGAAAAGCCATAGCATGAACGAGACTCTCCTGTTCGGAAACTCCTCTCGACAGCCCACAGGGGCTAAACCGGTCAGACCGGTTTGGGAAACCGGTCAGACCGGTTTTGCCCAGGCAGTCGGGAAGAACTCAGCCCGCGGGAAAAACCTAAACTTCACCTCGATCGATCTCCCAATTCGTTCCACGAATTCAAGTGAGACTTTGGGGATAGCTGGGGTACCTCGTGGGCTACCTTTGGCTAGAAGCTCGGTCCCCAAGACCTACTTAATCAAGAGGAATCGAAAGTCAACCCTCAAGAACACCTTCCCAAGAACTCCACCGAAAACCACCAAATCGAAGCCGTTACAGAGGGTTTGTTGGAGCAAGATCACCAAGCAAAGAGGCACAAGGTCCTCATACGTGACATCCAACAAGAATCCCTCAAAGAAACGCTCCCAAAACTTCTCCACGGAAATTCCAAGAAAAGGCTCCGAAAATCACCAAAAAGGAAAAACGGGAAGAACACAATCAAGCCTTGAGGAACCACGCTGAATCATCTATACATACCAAAGAGGTTCATACAAGGTCTAGCTTGCCGCCCTATCATCCTTCCCTCTCACAAGATCACACCATGAAGCTCTCAAGCTAGTCCTAAGAAAATCCTAAGGAAAATAGGAAGAGAAAAATAGGAAAGCAAATGAGCTAGGGTTCCAAGAGATGGCTGCCATCCTCTCACCACTTGGGTTATATGGAGGCAACCGAAAGACTAAAATACCCCTAAAGCCTAAACTAGGATACACGCCCACCAAGGGCACTTTGGGAAATTGTCTTCGTAACACCATCGGACGGATGCCCGGCGACCGCACTTCGCTTAGCCTCGACGCAAGCCTTGCGATCCCGACGCGTGTCCTCCGCTTCGAAGCTTCCGGCGCCCTGCGACCCCAAACCGGTCAGACCGGTTTTGGCCTGACAGCCACGCCCGGTCTTCGGCCTCAGTTTTGTGGCTCAGCCGAGTAACCCGGTGGTTTTCTGGTGAACCACCGCAAACCCCGCGAACTTGATGTAGCCTCCGCCAATCACCACTCATGACTCGGCTCCCACGAAGTCCCGGCTCGACCTTGGTTTTGAGGCTCAACCAAGAAACCGTCCACGACTTCATCTTTCCGTTCTTGCCACCATGCGGCCCGCACTTGACCCCGCTGGCCACCGGGTCCCTCGAACCAAGCCTACTTGTCTTCTCCACACCTGGAGGCCTCACCGGCAACGACCTTTCGCGCTTGTTCTTCACCTGCACCTGCACCAGTCAAGCCGCAACCTGCACCTGCAATACTTAGCCAAGAATCAGTCCACACAATGTTGTCAATCACTCATCATACCAGGAAGCGACCATCCACCGGTCCTCGAACCACACATGGTCCTCAATCTCCCCCTTGATGAGTGCATTGACAACACACACATTTGGTAACCAAGAGAAAAGGAAAAGAAAAGAAACGACTAAATGAAAACTCAAACAAGCGATCGAAAGCCAAACAAAGGCAAAGAGCAAGATCACTTGAAAGAGGAAAGACTCGGTCCCCTTAGGCAAGGGCAACGGCTCGACACAACCGAGTCAAAAACAAGCTCAATCAAAGAGCACAAACCACCAAAACAACCACGAGCTCCCCCTGCACATATGCATACTCCCCCTGGACATGTGCCAACCCTGGGCACAAACTGGTCAGGCCGGTTCCACCAAAACGGTTAGGCCGGTTCCCAAAACCGGTCAGGCCGGTTTAACTCAGCAGAAACACCCCCCAAAAACCAAAAATGCAAAAGAAATGCACAAGCTCCCCCTTGACTGTTGAAATATGTTCTAGGGATGCAATGCAACTTTTCTCAACCAACCTTTCTCCCCCTTGTTGACAATGCATGAATCAAGCCAAAAATGCAAAAAAAAATGCAACCTAGAGCTTCTCAAATAGACAAAATTCAACAAAGGATGCTACACATGTCCAAATGAGCAAGTTAGATACTCTATAGCTTCGTAATGACATCAACTACAAGACCACCAAGTTTCACAACCATTGGGCGAAGCTAAGATAGAATTGAGCAATTTTGCGAAAAATCACCCTCTCATGAGCAAAGTCCTAAACATGAGCAAAACATGTCAAAATGGCAAAGCCACACAAACTTCATGCTAGGACAACCATTCTAAGCATAAGACCATCATAAACACCCACAAGCACCTCATGTCATGTCAAAGCATACCGAGCCATGTGCTTACTTCTATGTATGAGACATCTCAATGGTAAGAAACATGCAACGGTTTTGCACCCAAAAGCAAGTAAATTAAGCACATATGACACGGGAGCACATTTTCGAAGCAATTTACATTTCATTTTCAGATTTATAATTGGTACATGAAATGTCTTTGCGACAAAAAGGAACTTATGCCCCTCCACAAGATGAAGCATGGGGGCTAAACATTCATGATGGCAAATGAGCCTTTGGCCCCATATGATCAAAATAAGCTATCCAACCACAAATTAAGCATAGCCAAGCCACGAAAACATGTCGAGATCATGTAAAGGCATTTACTCACAAGAGAGCATACAATTGACATTTTTCAAAAACATAGCCATCAACCATGGATATAAACCAAGATTATCAAGAGCTAAGCCAAACTAACCATAGCTTACCAAAACTAGCTCACAAAGACATATATATCATTCCATGGTGAACAATGTATATAGGAGAAGCCTTTCCTAAACAATGCATATGATACAAAATGCATGCAACCTAAGATACAAAGATGCCTATACATCATGTTACATACGCCATGCCAAATGCAAGAAATGCACAAAGGAAAGCTATACATATGCTACAAAGGAGCTCCAACACGCCAACTCAAGAAATCAAACAAACACCAAGCTCCCCCCGCAAACGAGTGAAAGTCACTTGATCTAGGGGTTTGGTGAAAATATCGGCTAGTTGGTCATGTGTGGGTACATGGATCAAAGCTATCTTCCCTTTCTCTACGTTGTCTCTCAGGAAATGATACCTCACTTCTATGTGCTTGGTTTTGGAATGGAGCACTGGGTTCTTTGCAACGCTTATGGCACTGGTGCTATCACATTGAAGTGGAACATGGGTATACTCCTCACCAAAGTCACTCATGGTGTATGTGATCCAAAGGAGCTGAGAGCAACAACTAGCTGCGGCCACATACTCTGCCTCGGTAGTGGATTGAGCAACACTCGACTGTTTGCGGGAAGACCAAGACACCAAAGAAGAACCCAAGAACTGGCAAGTCCCAGAAGTGGACTTCCTATCCAACCGACACCCGGCAAAATCCGCGTCTGAAAATCCATGAAGCACCAAGGAAGAAGACGCAGAGTACCAAAGGCCGAAGTCGGGAGTGTGTCGCAAATACCTGAAAATGCGCTTGACTGCTTGCCGATGCGAAGTCCTCGGAGATGCTTGAAAACGAGCGCACAGACATACCGAGAATTGGATGTCCGGCCTCGTCACCGTCAAGTAGAGGAGCGACCCGATCATGCTCCGGTACTCCTTCTGGTCCACGTGTTCACCTTCCTCGTCCGCATCAAGAGCTGTAGTCGTACTCATAGGCGTCGCCATGGCCTTAGAGTCCTCCATCTTGAACTTCCACACAATTTCCTTAGTGTACTTAGCTTAGTGCACAAATGTTCCTTCCTTTGATTGCTTGATTTGTAGCCCAAGGAAGAACTGCAACTCGCCCATCATGCTCATCTCAAATTCCCTGCTCATGTCTTCTGCAAACCTTGCAACAAGAGAGTTAGACGAGCCACCAAAGACAATATCATCCACGTATACCTGCACAATCAGGATATCTCTGCCCTGCCTGAGGAGAAACAAGGTCTGGTCGACCTTCCCCATCTCAAACCCTCTCTCGAACAGGAACCCCCTCAGCCTACCATACCAAGCTCTAGGCGCCTGCTTCAACCCATACAGCGCCTTCCTCAACCTGTACACCCGGTGGGGGTACTTCTCACTCTCAAACCCCGGTGGTTGCCTCACAAACACCTCTTCCTCTAACACACCGTTCAGGAAAGCACTCTTCACATCCATCTGGTACAACTTGAACCCTTTAGCCACGGAAAAGGCTAGAAGGATCCTGATCGCCTCCAAACGAGCTACAGGAGCGAAAGTCTCCTCGTAGTCGATCCCCTCTTTCTGACTGTACCCCTGAGCAACAAGTCTTGACTTGTTCCTCACCACTTCTCCTTTCTCTCCCTCTTTATTTTTCCACACCCATTTTGTCCCAATCGGCTTACACCCTGGGTGAGGGTCAACCAACACCCAAACTTGGTTCCTCTCAAAATTCTCCAACTCCTCATGCATCGAGTTAACCCAATTATGATCAGATAACGCGTGTCTAATGTCTTTGGGCTCAAAGGTGGCAACAAAAGCAGCATGAGCGAAATGAGAATTGTTCTGAACCCTCGACCGTGTAGTACGTTCATTCATGTCGCCGATGATTCTCGAAGCTGGGTGATCCACTTGCACTCGCCGGGGAGGTTCTCGCCTTGATGCTACCTCCCCCTCAACAGCAGCTTCGCCTTGATCCGGGTATGTCATTGTAGGTGTGGGAGAGGGTCCGTTCTCGATCGTGGTCGAAGTAGTAGGTACATGTTCAGCCGCGGGCACCACACCGCCATCTTCATCATCTCCATGTTCATGCTCCTCCTCCTGAAAGATCTCCTCGCCAAGTTCGTCGTCACCTGCACACTCAAAAACAAGCTGACTACGTGCCTGTGTCTCGTCGAAGGTTACCTCGCAAGTCTCCACGATTTGGTTAGTTTCAAGATTGAGCACATGAAATGCTCTAGAATGAGATGCATAACCAAAGAAAATGCCATCGACAGACCTAGCCTCGAACTTGTCCAACTTCTTCCCTTTCTTCAGAATGAAGCATTTACAACCAAAGACATGGAAGTGACTCACCTTGGGTGTGCGACCGTGCATCAACTCGTAACAGGTTTTCTTCTTATGAACCCTGAGGTAGATCCTGTTCGACACATGGCACGCGGTATTGACCGCCTCCGCCCAGAACCTTCTCGGAGTCCTATGCTTGTCGAGCATCGTCCGAGCCATCTCACACAAGGTCCTGTTTTTCCTTTCCACCACGCCATTCTGGGGGGGCGTATACGGACTCGAAAACTGGTGTTCAAGACCCAAGTCAGGGCAAAAGGGTTCGAAGCGAGAGTTTTTGAATTCCGAGCCATTGTCACTGCGGATCGCTCGTATGGCATCTCCGTGCCTCTCGTTTCTTAACCTCAAGACAAGATCTCGAACAAAACCAAACGTCTCCCCTTTCTCCTCAAGAAAGAACACCCACGCATACCGAGAGTAGTCATCCACCACAACAAGGACATACCACTTCCCACCCGCAGATCGCACAAGAGCTGGGCCAACAAGGTCCATATGGAGCAGCTCGCATGGACGCTCAGTCATCACATCGGTGAGAGGCGGGTGAGAAGAGGCTACCATCTTGGCATGCCTACACGGCGCACAAACCAACTCTTTCTCAAACCTCAACCGTGGTAATCCTCGGACCAAATTGAGTTTACTCAAGTGAGACAAAAGGTCAAAGCTCAAGTGACCCAACTTCCTATGCCACTTCCACAACTCACTCGAAGAACCAGCCAAGAAGCAACGCTCCACACCAGAAGACTGAGAAAAATCAGCTCGGAACACTTGACCCTCAGGAACGACCATGCAAACAAGATCCCCCCGAGAATCTAAAATCCGAGAACCACCAGGCCGAAACAACACCTCAAAACCCTCATCCAACAACTGGGACACAGAAAGCAAATTGTATCCAAGCGATTGAACAAGAGCAACACACCTGAGAGTGATCTGGTCACTTACCTTAATCTCACCTTCTGACAGCACACGCCCTCGCCCATTGTCCCCAAAGGTGATGTACTTCTTTGTCACCACTGGGACGAGACTTGAGAACCACCCCTTGTCTCCGGTCATATGCCTCGAGCAACCGGAGTCAATCAACCAAATGTTCTTCAAGTCTCCCACCTGAAATTCAAAAGCGAGCACGTGAGTGAACAAACGACTCAGCACTGGGGTTAGTACCAAAAGAGTAAAACCAGTGCCGAGCCATTTGCTCCAAAGTGGGGTTAGCACAGACCAAATCATCACGCCTACCAAAGCTACCACCACGAACACCACCACGGTAACCACTACGAGGGAACCAACCCTCTTTAGCTGGAGGAGGACGAAAGCCACGAAAAGAAAACCGTGGATCGGACCTCCTCTTCATCTCAAAGCTACGACTCCTCCCATCCCCGTATTGAGCACGAGGTGGAGAGTGCCTAGCAAACTGACCACCTGCAAACTTTCCAGACCAACCACCAGAACCATGACCAAAGGACCTGAACCGAGCCTCATCTCGAGCACAAAAACCAAACTGGTCACCCTGCTGTCTCCAAACCGGTCTGACCGGTTCTGGAACCGGTCTGACCGGTTTTGCTCTCCGATCAGCCCAAACCGGTCTGACCGGTTTCCAAACCGGTCTGGCCGGTTTAACTCCTCCAGCCGGGTTCCTTCCACCCAAAGCACTCTTTTCTCCCCAAGCCGGAACTGTGCGAGCAATGGCCTTACCCCTAGGTAGTGGCATACGAGACTCAGGCACACCATAAGATGAGTTGTACCTGTCCTTGTTTGCCCACTCCTTTGCCATTTTCTCCTCTCGCTTCTTCTTGAAGCAAAACTCCCCTTTGTGACCATCTCTCCCACAATAGTCACAATGAAACCGGATTGGTTTTGGTTTTGGTTTTAGTTGGGGTTGCTCACTCGGTTTCTCACCCTTCTTCTCTCCTTCCTCACCTCCCTTTGGGCTCACAAACTTCACCGGTTTTTGGAAATCATTTGTTGGGTGAGGGAATATGGGTGGATCTGGAGTAGTGTCAAGTTTGTTTCTGAGGTGGTTGGGCTTGGGCTCAAACTTGTTCTTGTGTCTGTTTAGTGGTGGGATAGGGATCTCTCCAACTCTCTCAACTCCCTCACCACTGTTCTCTCCAAGCTTGTCAGCCCCAAGCGCCTGACCATCATAGCGTTTGAAAGCCGCTATCATGATACCAAGCTGAGGCTCTTGACCCGACAACCAACTCATACATTTTCTCAGATCATCATTCTCATCCTGCAAGCGATCAACATA
Source organism: Cenchrus fungigraminus (assembly GCA_036936925.1). Taxonomy (NCBI): domain Eukaryota; kingdom Viridiplantae; phylum Streptophyta; class Magnoliopsida; order Poales; family Poaceae; genus Cenchrus; species Cenchrus fungigraminus. The sequence goes on along the minus strand of CM072774.1, from coordinate 135,192,225 downwards.
ATGCGCAAGCTCCAAATTTTTAACCGCATGCAATTCACAAGTAGAGCAAGAAGTGGGAATAGGCTCTTTCAACTTAGCCTCAAGCGAAACAGTGTAAGCATGCATCTCATCAATCTTTCCATGCAAAACAGGGCAAGAAGTGCAAGCGCCTAGCAAAGCAGGTCTAGACTTAAGCTCAGCCACTTCAACCCTAAGCATATCTAGTTCATCACAAGTAGAAGCATGTTTATCCTTAAGAGCAGTAAGATCAGCTAGGTACATAGAGCAATCAACACAATCAACATCATCAGAAACCACAGGAGAAGCCTTAAGCGAATCAATCTCAAGCTTAGCATCTAGGTTCTGTGTTTCTAGCTCAGCCACACGGTTCCTAGCATCTTCTAGTGAGGCCCTAAGCTCTTTCCTCATCTTCTTGGCCTCTCTAAGCATGTGATCGCGATTATCAAGCAAGTCAACCAACTCATCATTCTCCTTGCGCAAAGAGGAGAGCTCATCACATACCTCATCCTCGGAGTCGGAGTCCGAGTCACTCTGATGACTCTTCTTGCTGCCGGAGCTACGAGCCGTGCCGCAGAAGCCATCTCCCGTGAAGCAGCTCAACCCGCTCAAGTTCCTGGATGAATTCTTGTTCTTGCGCCGATCACCTTCATCTTCACTGCTACTCGAGCTCGAGGAAGAGTAGGCGGAGCTGGAGTCGACCTCGCTCGCTCCGACCATCGCTCGGGCCTTCCTGCCGCGGCCATCCTTCTTCCTCGACCGTCGCTCGTCCTTGTGCTTGTTCTTGTGCTTGTGATTGCGCCTCACCGGTACTTGCCGTCCTTGCTCGACCGGTGCCTGTAGCCGTCCTTGTAGCCGTCCTTGTTCTCCATCTTCTCCGGGCAGTCGGCGACGAAGTGTCCTGGCTTGCCGCACTGAAAGCACGTCCGTGCTGTCCTCCTCATGTTCACCCGGTTCTCGTGCAGCCTCTCGAACCGCTTGGTCAGCAACGCCAGCTCGTCCTCTCCAAGCACGTCGAACTCCTCGTCTGGCAAAGACATCAAAGAAGACAGAGAGTACATCCTGGAGGATGCGTTAGCGTTAGACTTGGCTCCTTTGCCACCAACGAGAGCGAGACTATGAGAATCAGTCGGGCTCTCGATCTTGGCTGTCATACCACGGTCCAACTCAGCCGACTTGAGCTTCGAGAACAGCTCGTTCACCGTCAAGGTGTCATACTTCTCGGACTCAACAATAGCCTCAAACTTCCCGTCCCATACGGTACGATCCAACGAGTGCAATTGCTTCACGGCTGTGTCATGATCATCGTATGGGAGCATGTCCACATTGGCTCTCGTGTTGTTCACAACGACCGTAAACCGCTGGAAAAGGGCATCGACGGACTCGCCGGGGAGATGAGTGAAGTTCTCGTACTCTCTCCGGTAAGTCGCGTACATCCGAGCCTGAACCTGAGCATTCCCAACATGAGCATCCTTCAACTGCTCCCAAATCCTACAAGCTAAGTCCTCTGTCTGAACCCGATCGAATTTAGGCTGACACAGAGCACGAAACAAGTAGTCGACAACCTTGTTGTTGGCTTCGAACATATCCCTCGATCCTGGAGCAAGGAAGTTCATCAGATGAACATAAGTTGTGTTCACCGTGACGTCCCAAAGGATCTGACCCTTTCCGCGGAGGAACGCTGCCATCCGCCTCTGCCACATCTGTTAGTTCTTCCCATCGAAGTGCGGAGGACCCGAACCCCGTTCCTGGTACGCCATCTTTGGATCTTAGACTGGTAAGAGTCAATGAAGACCCGAACCAGCTCTGATACCATTTGAAGGATCGGAACAGCGAACCAGAGAGGGGGGGAGTGAATGGGAGCCGATAAAAATTCTACTCAAGAATTCGGCCTATGAACCCAAAATCACTCGAACACCTCCGCAAACTTCTCTTGCCAAATCCACGTAGCCACTGGAGTGCTACTGGACCTAGGAGCAAGATCCAACCAACAACAACTCAAGACACACAGCGGAAAACAACTCGAAACACCTGCTGGCAACCAAAACCGGTCAGGCCGGTTTCTGAAACCGGTCAGACCGACCTTCTGGGACTTAGCCTCTTACAGGCAGGGGAAACCGGTCAGGCCGGTTTGGCAAACCGGTCAGGCCGGTTTTGTCCAGGAAATCCCCAAAAGACCTTCGAGACCCAACCTGGCCAAAACACCTCAAGAACCCTTCAACCCTTGAACAAGAAAAGCCATAGCATGAACGAGACTCTCCTGTTCAGAAACTCCTCTCGACAGCCCACAGGGGCTAAACCGGTCAGACCGGTTTGGGAAACCGGTCAGACCGGTTTTGCCCAGGCAGTCGGGAAGAACTCAGCCCGCGGGAAAAACCTAAACTTCACCTCGATCGATCTCCCAATTCGTTCCACAGATTCAAGTGAGACTTTGGGGATAGCTGGGGTACCTTGTGGGCTACCTTTGGCTAGAAGCTCGGTCCCCAAGACCTACTTAATCAAGAGGAATCGAAAGTCAACCCTCAAGAACACCTTCCCAAGAACTCCACCGAAAACCACCAAATCGAAGCCGTTACGGAGGGTTTGTTGGAGCAAGATCACCAAGCAAAGAGGCACAAGGTCCTCATACGTGACATCCAACAAGAATCCCTCAAAGAAACGCTCCCAAAACTTCTCCACGGAAATTCCAAGAAAAGGCTCCGAAAATCACCAAAAAGGAAAAACGGGAAGAACACAATCAAGCCTTGAGGAACCACGCCGAATCATCTATACATACCAAAGAGGTTCATACAAGGTCTAGCTTGCCGCCCGATCATCCTTCCCTCTCACAAGATCTCACCATGAAGCTCTCAAGCTAGTCCTAAGAACATCCTAAGGAAAATAGGAAGAGAAAAATAGGAAAGCAAATGAGCTAGGGTTCCAAGAGATGGCTGCCATCCTCTCACCACTTGGGTTATATGGAGGCAACCGAAAGACTAAAATACCCCTAAAGCCTAAACTAGGATACACGCCCACCAAGGGCACTTTGGGAAATTGTCTTCGTAACACCATCGGACGGATGCCCGGCGACCGCACTTCGCTTAGCCTCGACGCAAGCCTTGCGATCCCGACGCGTGTCCTCCGCTTCGAAGCTTCCGGCGCCCTGCGACCCCAAACCGGTCAGACTGGTTTTGGCCTGACAGCCACGCCCGGTCTTCGGCCTTGGTTTTGTGGCTCAGCCGAGTAACCCGGTGGTTTTCTGGTGAACCACCGCAATCCCCGCGAACTTGATGTAGCCTCCGCCAATCACCACTCATGACTCGGCTCCCACGAAGTCCCGGCTCGACCTTGGTTTTGAGGCTCAACCAAGAAATCGTCCACAACTTCATCTTTCCGTTCTTGCCACCATGCGGCCCGCACTTGACCCCGCTGGCCACCGGGTCCCTCGAACCAAGCCTACTTGACTTCTCCACACCCGGAGGCCTCACCGGCAACGACCTTTCGCGCTTGTTCTTCACCTGCACCTGCACCAGTCAAGCCGCAACCTGCACCTGCAATACTTAGCCAAGAATCAGTCCACACAACGTTGTCAATCACTCATCATACCAGGAAGCGACCATCCACCGGTCCTCGAACCACACATGGTCCTCAAGAAGTCGATCAGCGCGATTGACAATATAAAAGCACCATCGAACAAGAAGGAGCTCCTGTCATTAATTAGCAAGATCAATTTCATCAGAAGATTTATATCTAATCTGTCAGAAAGGATTCAGCCATTTACACCTCTACTGAAGCTCAAGGCCGATCAAAAATTCGTATGGGGGGAAGAACAGCAGAAAGCTTTAGATAACGTCAAGCAGTACCTAAAGTCTCCTCCTGTCTTAATGCCCCCTCAAGACAAGAAGCCGTTCAAATTATACTTATCAGCTAATGAGCGGGCTATTGGATCGGCCCTTGTGCAAGAGTTTGAAGGAAAAGAAGGAGTTGTATATTTCGTGAGTAGAAGACTCTTGGATGCAGAAACAAGATATTCGGCAGTGGAAAGACTATGCTTGTGCTTATATTTCTCATGCACAAAGTTGAGGCCTTACCTATTAACTGCTGAATGTACTGTGGTGTGCAAAGATGATGTGGTCAAATATATGTTGTCATTACCAATCTTGAAGGGCAGGATCGGAAAATGGATCTTAGCTTTGTCAGAATTTGATTTGACCTATCAATCAGTCAAAGCAATCAAAGGGCAAGTAATGACCGATCTGGTAACTCAGCATTGTGGACCTGAAGTTGCAGTTGTAGAACCTATTCCATGAACTATGTTCTTCGATGGATCATCATGTGGAGTAGGAGCTGGGATCGGAATCGTCCTCATCTTGCCCCAAGGAGCAAATTACGAGTTTTCCATCCCAGTTGAGAAGACTTCAACAAACAATCAAGCTGAGTATCAGGCAGTGTTGAAGGGGATAAAGCTACTGCGAGAAGTCAATGCTGAAGTTGTTGAGATATTTGCAGACTATCAACTCGTGATAAATCAATTGGCAGGAGAATATGAATGCAAAGATGACATATTAAGGATTTATCATGAAGAATGTCTTCAACTACTTTGAGAGTTCAAGATAGTAAAACTTGAACATATCCCTAAGTGTCACAACAATGAAGCTAATCGCTCAAGGGGCGTCAGGATATCGACCGATTCTGGTTATGGAGTTATCAGCCGAAGATTGGAGGAAGGAGATAGTGGATTATCTGAAAGATCCATCCAAGAAGGTTGATAAACAATTAAGGTACAGAGCTATTTAATACGTTCTGCTAGAAGATGAGTTATACTATCGTACCATCGATGGGGTTCTGCTCAAATGTCTCGGTGAAGAGGAAGCTAAAACTTTAATGGGGGAAATTCACGAGGGAGTCTGTGGAGCCTATCAATCAGCATTTAAGATGAAGTGGATGATCAGAAATAATAACTATTATTGGCCGACGATATTGGAAGATTGCTTCAAGTATTACAAAGGATGCCAAGAGTGTCAGAAGTTTGGAAGCATTCAAAGAGTTCCAGCATCAGCAATGAACCCAATAATCAAACCATGGCCGTTCAGAGGTTGGGCAATTGATCTAATTGGACAGATATATCCACCATCAAGCAAAGGTCATAAATTCGTACTGGTGGCTACGGATTATTTCACAAAATGGGTTGAGGCCATCCCAATCAAGACTGTGACATCAGGCAACATGATCGATTTAGTTAAAGAGCATATTGTCTATCGGTTTGGTATACCTCAGACCATCACAACCGATCAAGCGAGTCAATTCACTTCAGGGGAATTTGAAGAGTACGCAAATTCCTTAGGAATCAAGCTGCTAAACTCGTCTCCCTATTATGCTCAAGCAAACGGATAGGCAGAAGCAGCAAACAAGGGCATCATCAAGTTAATCAAGCGCAAGATCGATGAAAATCCCAAGCGGTGGCATACGATCCTTAATGAAGCACTATGGGCGTACAGGATGGCATGCCATGGGGCAACCAAAGTATCACCATATCAATTAGTGTACGGTCATGATGCAGTGTTACCTTGGGAGTTAAAAACTGGATCCAGAAGGACTTCTTTACAAGATCAGCTATCGGCCGATGATTATTCAGCCATGATGAAAGAGGAATTAGAAGATCTTGCTGGTGATCGGCTGAGAGCTTTGGAGAATATCGAAAAGAATAAAAGAAGGATAGCCAGATGGTATGACAAAAAAGTCAAAGTTAAAGAGTTTGCCGAAGGAGATCTGGTTTGGAAGCTCATATTACCAATCGACTCTAGAGATCCTAAATACGGGAAGTGGTCACCAACTTGGGAAGGACCATATCGTATCAGCCAATGTGTGCCAGGCAATGCATATATCTTAGAAACATTGGAAGGAGAGAAGTTTGCCAGAGCACTAAATGGGAAGTATTTGAAGAAATACTATCCGAGCATATGGGTAGACACTTAGTCGAATCAGGGCTTAAGAACAGCTGATTAAAGACTTGAGTTACAGCCGATTGCAAGTATAATCGTCTTTAGTATGGTACAGCCGAATCATCTTCGGTTTCAGGTTATGGCCGATGTACAAATCGCCCTTAGAACAAAATATATATATATATATATATATTCTCTCATCTTCGATTACAATGGTGACATTACAGTGTAGATCTGAAGAATACATTGAGAAGATGAACTTGGGCAGTTCATTACAAATCGGTTACATTAGTCATCACTGGACAGGCGATGAAGATGAAGAAAGAGAAAAACAAAAAAGAAAGCATAGATTTGACGAAGATGAATCACCAGATTCAGTAACTCTCTCCATCAAGTTTGTTGGGAAAGAAGACATAGGGTTGTTCTTCTTTCTGGAATGCCCAGGGACGACCTCCACCCTCCTCCACCAGCTGATGCACCTAAGTTGCATCACAAGGATTCTTCTAGCTGTTGGACCTCCTGGCTTCACAAAAGGAGACTAGAGAGGGAAGTATGTCCTAGGCTATTTCACAAGAATTCTTCTAGCCATCATGAGTCAGAAGAGAAGAGAAGGATCAAAGAGTAAGAGCCTAAAGCTCCCTAGATCTATATCTCGAGCCATGGGTGAAGGGAAAGTGTGTTCTTCATAAGGGTGTGAGAACGTTTATTTATAGCCGGGGCACCGGAAGAGATAGAGATGAAGGAGCCAGAAAAGACGGAAACCGAAGATGCTAGATCCGGTAAAAAAGGAAATAGGTGACCTGTGAATGGTTCAGTTTCCAAAGAATGACCGATTCAAAGGAATCACCCCCAAATAAAGGACGACACACATATACACAAACGGTGGGAAATTTCTCTAGCACGTCCACAAACTGCAGGGCATGGCTCACAGAAATCTTCTGCCCAACATTGCAGACAGAGGTTGCGAGCTCGCTGGCAGCACCCAGAAGAAATGCTATTTCAAGTTGAAGTCTGTCAATGGCCAGTGACAACCATTACCCCCTAAGGAGTTTTCCAGGAAGGAATGCCTCTCATGCCTAAAAACTAAAGTAGCCAATGGCTACATCAGAGAGAACCAAGTCTGGAAGAAATTATGAAACCCTTGGATAAAAGGGCAAGTCATATAGGGAAGGGGAGCGGAAAAACCAAAGTGTCACGTGGTGAATAGCCCTAGAAGATGTCAAGGACAGAGTACTATCAATGGAGATTGGTTTGGCTATCATTCAAATTAAGAAGAAAGATATGAAATTTCAGGCGAACTTCGGAGCAAAAGATATTTACTCCGAAACTGGGGGGCATGTGTTGACACCGTTTTTTGGAAAAACAGGTCAAAAGGGATAAGGAGAAGCAGCCGATGAACAGAGTGCAATCGGCCGATTAAGGAAGATGGTCAATAGGACTCGCCGATGGCCAAGGGAACTCAAGACTATCGATGGGCCAGCTGGTCAAACCGATCGGCCGATGGTCAAGCAGAGGGTCGGCTGATGGAGAAGAAGGAGGCGGCAATCAAGAAGATACGCCAAGAGGAATGAACGGCGGAGGCGGGTCAATCCACGGTTGACAACGGGTCGAGAGTCAGTTTTTAGAAGGTTTTTGACTCCGGCGAGAGTCCTTTTCTATTTTTAGTAGTTTTCATCTTTCTTTAGATGCAAGTAAACAATGCCGTGATCGGCTAGGAGTCGGGTTGTCCTCAGGACATAAATAGCGACCCTGCATGGTCGGGAAAAAGTGTACACACCAATATCAAACAAACCGCCTCCGGGCAAACCCTTTACTTTACAGCATCTACTTTACAGCATCTACTTTTACAGCATCTACTTTCCGGCGACTTCGCCATTGCGATTTTTCTCTTTTCTACAATGCCGTCCTTCAAGTTCGTCGGGCTGCATCGATCGATCTCCGGCAAGCTTGTGAGTACCGTTTTACCGAATAACCCTAGGCTTTAACCTCTGGGCGCATCGCTGAGGTTTCGTCTAGTTCTTTATTCACCCTTTACCGGTATTAGCTAGATCTACAAGTTTTCGTACCAATTCTTGTGGTTTTAGCTATTATCACTGTTATCCCGCTCGATCTAGATCCTATCGGCTTCTAACACCGTAGCCGATTCCGACCTACTCGAGTGCTGACATCACGATCGGCCGATTCCAGCCGATCTATCTATTCACGCACCCGCGCTTCGGTCGCCCTCGAGCCGGTCGATCCCGCTTTACTCGTATCGGCCAATTGGCTGGTACACGTGTCGCTACAAGGCCATTAGTTCTCTAGCTGATCCCTAATATTTTCCATTGTCAATCAATAGGTCAGATTGGCTGGCACGCCTCGCTACAGACCGGGGAGTCACGTGTGCTGCGCGCGGAGGTGACGTTCTATTTTCGCGTCAACAGCGTTGTACACATTAAGTCGTGATCAAAAGAAAATCCTGTGCAACTTTCTACAAGGTGTTAAGATGCCTGATGGTTATGCCACTAATGTCAGGAGATGTGTTGATGTCGATGTGTGCAAGGTTTCTGGCCTGAAAAGTCATGACTACCATGTTATCTTACAAAAATTCCTACCTTTTGTGGTACGTGAAATATTGCCTGAACAAGTAGCACTCCTGTTGATCCAGCTCAGCAGGTTTTTTTAACTCGGTATGTTCAAAGGAGATTTACGTGACCGAGATGGAAGAACTTAGCAAATTGATTGTAGAACCCTTTGTCGTCTTGAGATGATTTTCCCTCCAGCATTTTTTGATATTATGATGCACTTACCGGTTCATCTTGCTTGGGAGGCTGAATGCGGAGGCCCTACTTGCTATAGGTGGATGTATCCAGTTGAGAGGTACCTACGTACAGTCAAAGGATATGTCAGGAACAAAGCAGACGGTTCAATAGTAGAAGGATATATATTAGAGGAGTGCCTTACATTCTGTTCTCGGTTCTTTGAAGGTGTTAGTACGAAGATTGATCGGCCAGAGCGTCAAGAAAAGAGCGCTGTTAATGAACCACCTGCTGGTCTGAGTGTATTTGCGAGCAGGGACATGAACAGAAAGAGAACTACTTCTATGCATAATATGGAGTACTAGGATCCAAAGTTTTGCAGATGATGAGGCACTACATAATATCAAACTGTGATGAGGCCCTTCCATGGATGAAGTAAGTAACACATGTAAATTATTTGAATCTTGTTACATGGTTGTGACAACCCACCCGAGAAAATACCGTACTATCGCCTAAACCAATCCCCTTTGGTCATTAAGCGATAATAAAGTACCATCCTGTCGTAAGTTGCCGGGTCAAGCCCGGTAAATCACTTGAGTAACACATAGAGGATCGAACATATGCATTAAAACTCACACGAAGGTGAGTCCAGAGTACAAACACAAATTAAATCCAAATTTGCCCCGAAGGGTTTAATTATTACAAACCATGGTTCATGACATGATAAGTAAAGGTTCAGAGTTCGAAAACAGCAGAAAATAAACTAGCGATACGATAAACATCACATGAGGCCACCCGTGATGCCATCACTTGTCGTCATCCACCCATTCCAGCTCCCAGCTGGGTGGAATCTCTCCAGGCCAAGCAACATCACCTGCAACAACATTTTATAAAGCAAGGCAGAGTATGCTAATACTTAGCAAGACTTAACCATCGAGTGATAACTACATCACCAAACTCTAGACATGAGAGGCTTTTTGGCAGGTGGGTTCTTTTGCCGAAAAGCAACAAAGAGTAGATCCATACTTTCAGTATTTTAGCTCCATTTCTAGTTAATTACCATTTCTAAGTGAGCTAACTATTGCAATCAAGAAGTGTACAATACAATTAATCTACGCAGCAATATTCACATAGTTCCATCCTTAAGGGATATCATGGCCAGTTGATTAAGCAGTCTCAGATAACGGTGAGAGGCCGACAATCAATCACTACAAGAAAAACACCGACTAGTGACACAAAAAAAGGCCGTTTCTCGTCATAAACCGCGATTAATGACGCCGGTTGTTACGAAAACGCACCATCATTAATCGAGCGTCACAAACCGCGATTAATGACGAGACCTTATTTCCCAGCGTCATGAGTTTAATGACGCATGGAAAATCGTCTTTACAATGCGTCATAAGTTCGGTCCTGCAGCTTTGCCACGCTGGACAGAATCTGATGTGGCTTCCGATGTGGCATGCCAATTGTGACAAATCGTATGCGTCATAAAACGAATTTGGCCCGTTTGTAGCTGGGTTGAGCCCAAAACTGTTCCTGTAGACTGGCGTTGTTCATATAGGCCGAAAAAGATTTTGTTGGGCCCAATTGTAGCTTTTTTAGATGAAATTTCATTAGGGCGGGCCCGTTTTCGTTGGGTCGAGTCCAATAGGTGCACACATTGTTGCGGCCTTCTGTGTCACGTTAATTTGAAAAAAATTGAATTTTGGCCCAAATAAAATTGGGCTAAGCCCACTGAATGACAATATAAAATTAACTAATCATGCATCAGTATTAATGGATTTCATTTCAATTCTGATCCTTTTTTTTGAATAATTCCGATCTGGTTGGCAAAATAGTAATCAGCACATATTTCTTTATACAATATAACAAAATGTTTTTACTATCAAGCACGACCATATTGTTCATCACATATCACAAATTATTACAAGATAGGGTAACAGTATCACAAGGAACACTGATTAACAAAGCTAAATCCAGTGCATAATCACAAGAGAAAGTGGAGATTTGATCTAATGATCTTAACCTCTTCATCTTTTACTGCTAAGCAGTAGACGAAGGAGGTCCTCACTGTCTTCGGTTAGCTTCTGCAACCTCTTAATCTCAGCAGACTGCATTTTTAGAGTTGATTCTGATTCTTCGGTCTTCTTCTTCAAGCTACATAACTCTTTCTGGTGAGCAACAAACCGTTGTCGAAGTTGTAACCCATCCTGATTGGGAGTGTCAACACGCTCTTCATCAACACTACTACATAAGGATTTGGTACCCATTCTTGAGTACTCGGGTGCCTCTGTTTTAATTTGTTCGGGAAGAAGCATCATTGACTTGGTACCTTCCATCTAGCAACAGTGGATCCCAAGTCAGATTAGGACCTTGTAATTGATTCTAACTAAGGAAACAAAGTTGTTAAGTTTGTTACCTTGGAGCAGGTCTGAACAGGAGCGACTTCAGATGTTGACCCTTTGGCCCGCTGAAACAAGTACAAGAACAAGAGGTAAGGGTTGAGATCATTCGCAATCAGAAACAAAGAAGGTGTTAAGTTTGTTACCTTGGAGTAGGTCTGAACAGGAGCGACTTCAGATGTTGACCCTTTTGCCCGCTGAAACAAGTACATGAACAAGAGGTAAGGGTTGAGATCATTCGCAATCGGAAACAAAGAAGGTGTTGAGTTTGTTACCTTGGAGCAGGTCTGAACAGGAGCGACTACAGATGTTGACCCATTGGCCCACTGAAACAAGTTCAAGAACAGGAGATAAGGGTTGAGATCATTAGCAATCGGAAGAATAAGTTGACTTGGAAGAATCTCTTGCCATAGGGAACAGAAGATCCACAATCACCGAAGCATGCAACAACAATATTCAAAGGCAAAGAGCATGGGGGAAGCAGTCCAACAATTTTATCTACAAATTTCTACAAACCACAAATAAGTTGACTTGGAACAATCTCTTGCAATAGGGAACAGAAGATCCACAATCACCGAAGCATGCAACAACAATATTCTGTGGCAAAGAGCATGGGGAAGCAGTCCAACAATTTCATCTACAAATTTCTACAAAGCTCAAATAAAATGACTTCTAACAAACTCTTGCGATAAGGCACAGTAGATCCATAATCACCCAAACATGAAACAATATTATAGAAAGCCAAAGAGCATGGGGAAGCAATCTAATTGAATCGATCAATACAGGGAGGAGACCGCAGACCTGACGAATAGGACGGGAAGAAGGTGCCACTGCTGAATGCCGTCTCGATTTAGCTGCCCGACCTTGCGCCTTCAGCACAATGCTCTGCGCAACTGTTGCAGATCTGCGGCTGCCAGGGTGAGCCTCGGGGGAGCCAACAGAGCAACGAGTTCGAACCATCTTGCAGCTTCCAGGACGTTGCCGAGGAAGGCCGCCGCTCGTAGAAGAGGAAGGCCGTCACTCGTAGCAGAGGAAGCCGTCGTCGGTAGCTAGGCCGCTGTTGCTGCTTCCGCCGCAGATCTAGGTCTCTTCGGCGGTCGAGGAGAAGATCCCCTGATTTTGGAAAATTACCAAGAGGGAATTGGGAGACTTGGTTTCCCTCTTTGTTTTATATATAAACGAGGAGGACCAGAAGGATGAGCGGGGAATTCAAAATTTCAAGTCCCGCCTTTGTGGTCCAGAGCGGGAAACGAAAGACATGGATCATGGACCCAAACGTCAGTGACCCAAATGAAAGACCTGTTGGGTGTCGGACCCAAACGTCAGTGACCTTACGCAGAGAGGCAAGTTGTTGACTGGGTTGTCCGTGCCACCATAGATCATGGAATTGACAAACACACACATGACTATACTCTACTTCATATTCATATTATACGGATGATCCGATTTTAGCATTACAAATGTACTCACTGCAACAAAATAACGTACCATTTCAACTGTTTATTACATGACTAAAAACACTTAAATAAAACATTAAAACTACAGAGGACCCTGGTACAACCCTTTAGGTAATCTTCTACGGAGATTGTGCATAAATTCGGGATGATCAGTGCATACAACCGCCCAATCATATGTGAGTATTCCGTGAGGAAAGATTCGCTCTAAGAGAGACATGCACTTGTCCTGCAATTGTGTGCAGTTAGCCTGAATTGCCCATCGTAGAAATGAAGCCACAGTTTCCTCGCTTGCCATGTCCCACATATTTTACGCACAGTGCAGCTTCAACCTTTCGACTTGGTACATGTCGGCGACCGAGAGTAAATAAGGCCAGGCATTGGTAGGAGTGTCCCATAAATCAGCCTCCTCCGGGAGTGATCCTTCACTAGCATATTTATCAGGACCGAGAAGCCATCAGGGTGTGTGTCAATAATTGTAACAGTTTCAGAGCTAGACTCCACTCCTGAGCTGTAGAGCATTGCCTCCATCACACAAGATACTTTCACCACATCGGCACGTATCGCTCGTATCACCCGGCATTCCGCACCTACGTGGAACACAACTTCCATAGGGGCTTGGGCTGCAATGGTTTGGCATATGCTTCTTTGCACTGATGGAGGAGGAACTTCAATGCAGTCGTCCTCCAGTACTGAAACAACACATGATATGTGTATGCAATCTTCACTGGATGTCACGCGCTCAATGTCATGATGCTCCACCAGACATTCAAATCCTCTTGCTTGTAGATCCCGATTCATGAACCAAACTTCTTTTGTAGCTTGAACTCGAAACGTATCATCTTCATCGTTTGGGTCTCCAGCCATCGCACGCAACAATACTCACACCTACGTGGAAGCAGTCACAGGTTTGACAAACAATAACATAATGTGACCGTATCACCATGTGTGAGTGTGTGTCTTCATAGCAGCAGTGAGACACGTACCATTTGGGATTTGTGTGCAGAGGAACGAGGACGATGGCAATGCCATCTGGAACATCCATCCACTGATGATCATTCATACTGTAGGATAGCAACGTAGTTTCCATTAACGGCCTCCCACCATGAACGTACCGGATTCCTTGAAGTTGCCCGCGGTTCCTTCGGCTTTCGCTTCCTGGCTTGAGACTGAGAAGTCGACTTGCATGGAAGGAATCATTTTAGCGTCTAAAGCCATTAACACAAATGGCCTACATTGATCGTCTCGTGCCTAAAGTGTCTCTTATTATAGTGGGCCGGGAGTGAATGTGTCGTTCCGAAACGTCCGTTCGTGGACATTAGCTACCACTCGGAATGGACGCGTCCCTTCAGAGTGGGTGTGGCCACGTTCGGGTCAAGAACTTTCTGGTTCTAGTCCTTAAGTGCGATTCACAATAATCGACATGTCCGTTCAGAGGGGGTGTGCTGCGTGTGCACACAAGTTCCTCGGTTAACGCCCGGTGCCAGTGCTTAACTGCAATTCTCAATGATCGACACGTGGATCAACTTCTGAGAGCGTGTCGTTCCCAAACGCCCATTCGAGATGCCCTTCTGTGCTTATATGCATGTTAATATTACACACACACACACACAAACAAACAAACAAAAATAAAAAACATATATTGCTATTCCAATTCCAGCTTCTTCCGTTTTGGTCTTGTCGTGTCAACAAGTTCATCACATTTCTCAGTCTCCAAGGCCTGCGGGAATCATCAAGTGCGAATCCAGACCATTCGTAGACCTTTACAGTCACGACTAATGCAGCGTACCTGATTGAGGAGGACTTGTCAAGTCACCCCGCACCCTGCGTGTTGCAACGCAAGGACCATCCGGTCCATCTGATTACAGCACTCAATCTTGTTCTCCAGATGCAATTGACACCTAAACCATTACATAAATAAACGGTAGAGAGTTGTCTCGTTGTTGATGCAGCATGAGCTGATGCAGTGAGACAGCCATTAGATGCAGCTGATGCGGCGTGATTTGTTTGTAGGACTTTCTCGTGCACTAGAGAGGAAAGTCCGGAAGTAAACACATACTACCTAGACACGTCGGGCTCATCCCATGATACCCATCGTCCACACATGTAATCGATGCACGCCGTTGAAGAATCTGACCTAGATAGATTCCTATCACGCGTAGGCCTGACTATATTCCGAGCATCTCACGTTTTCCATAGTAACTTTAGCAATGCTACACCGAGCTCACATGACCGTTGTAGTCCTCGATAAATAGGCGAGTGCAGCAGAGCGTTCTTGAAAGGCAAGGCCAACACTCATCGGTTCCCCGTCTTGCATTTCTCTACTTTAGTGGGATACAAGGGTGAGATCATTTTGTTGGCTAATCTTGTTTACTTTATGTATGCATGGTATCGAGACGGTCACATTGTTAGCTTATGTAGGGTTTGTTCTTCGTTTGTGTATGCAGTACGTGGGGAATGGTCGGGCAAGGAAGGGACGGAGCATGGAACTTGTAGGAGTCAGGGAAGGGGGAGCTGTCGGGTGCAATAGCACCTCACCGCCACCTGGTTCAGCCACTGCCATCGGCACCGCAGCAGCACCCGGCCCCAATGACACCTCCACTTTCGCTGGCATCGGCACCTCAACAACACCCGGGGGTGATGCCACCTCCAGTTCAGCCGCTGGCAATGGCAGCTCAGGATTAGCTGAACCTCATGGCACCACCTTTTCGCCCACGACCCAGGCCGCCACCTCTACTGTTGCCCATTGAAATGCCACCCCCGCGGCCAGTGCTCATTGAACAAGATGAATCGCATGACCTGAAATGGTCTGTGTTGCTTTGGCTTCAGCAGGGCGGGCCCGCCTGTGTTTATCACGGAGGAATGTTGGTGTGCCCTTTTTGCCAAAGGGGTCACAGGCAATGGACCATTCGTGACCTGCTGTTACACGCGCACAACATCGCCGTTTCGCCTGCCTGGATTTGGGATGCAAGGGCGAGGCATCGCGCTTTGGAGGAGTATCTGATCCAGGAGACACATTTTGCTGCACTCCGTGCAGTGGCTGGATTTCCATGAGCCCGTAATGGTAGTAGTATGAGCTGTGATGGTAGATGCTAGTAGTATGTGGTGATGGTAGTAGTATATGAGACGTGATGGTAGATGCTAGTAGTATGTGGTGATGGTAGTAGTATGAGCCATGATGGTAGATGCTAGTAGTATGTCGTTCAGAGTATGTCGCTGTAGTTCGAACTATGGTGGATCGATCCATCCTCATGTGTAATCAATGTGTATGCATGCATTTGTGTCATTTGTATTTGGATTGTGTTGTTTCTAATAAAAATGGTATTGTGTGTGTACTCCCTCGGTATAAATTCGTTGTATACGGAAAGTCCGTTCCATTGATTTCTTAAATACCAGAAGAACACTAACGAGAGTCCGGTTTGTAGTTTTCAGTCAGACCGGATTAAACTGTCACTACTACGCAATGAGAAAACCAACATCTTACAAGGAAAAAACAGTAGTAGTAGTATTCAATCAGACCAGATGAACAAAAAGCGAATCTTCGTTCTGCTTCTTCTACTCCTACTTCTACTAGTAGCAGTTACCACTAATCCACTAATCAAGGCACTGCTTCTTTGTCGATGGTGCACCCGGCGCCTTGTTGCAGCTGCTCACAGACGAGGATGTCGCTCTGTTGCCGCCGCCCGTGGAAGATGGTGGCAGACCTCCCAGGGCACCGCCCGCGGATGAGGCCGTACCTCCAATGCCGCCGCCAGAGGATGATGTTGCCGCTCCATGGCGGCCGGTCGAGCACGGCCTTGGCGCCGCTCCATGGCGGATGATGACGGCCGGTCGATGATGGCCTCTGCTCGATGAGGATGGCAGAGATCGACTGCCGCCGACCGATGAGGATGAGAGAGGATGACGGTGCTTGGAGACGACAGTTCCCCGGCGAGTGGCGGTGCTTCCGTGCCCCTCACCCCTGGCACCTCTTGCTGATTTGCGAGGGGTGCGATGTTTCAGAGGCACATGATCTTGGATTTCATTTTGCTCCACAAACTCCAAATCATCAGAGGATGTGTCAACCACCACCCGAATGGGCCTCCGCTCTGCCTCCTCTTCATCAGACCACTGGAGATCCTCCCTTTCATCAGAAGAGGAGGAGGATGTGGCTTGCGCCGCACCTCTAGGAGACAATGGCTCCATGGGGAGAGGAAGGGAGCGCTGTGCGAGGATGGGGTTTTTTGTTGGTTGCAAGAGTTGGGAGAGGAAGAGGGTGCTGTGCGAGAATGGGGTTTTTTGTTGGTTGCAAGAGTGGGGAGAGGAGAAGAGGGTGCTGGGAGGAAGGGGGATATTTATGGCCGGAGGAACCCATTCAGCCATTATTGAAAAAACTGCTCCCAAAAAGATTAGAGTAGTTGTGGGATCCGTTCAGTTCAAACTAATTCAATTTTGACCAAATTTACACTTATATCTTCATATAAACTTATCGGGAAGTGAGAATTGCATTCTTTTGTGGATGGAGGGAGGACGTTCTGAGGAAGGGGGAAAGATCGTTCAGCGAAATGTTAACGGATCGGAAGAAATAATTGTAGTCCAGAAGGTCCTTTTAGCAAGACATCAGTATACCGGACCTTCTGGACTACCTTTTCCACTCATTTGTCTTTGTTAGAGCTGTAACTCCTCCATTGTTCTCCCACAACCTTGTTCTTTGGCTATCCTGTCAATGATGCCTCGTCCCTAGGCAAATCTTATTCCTGACATTGTTGTGAGCGTCGCCAATAAGATCAGTGATGCAAGAGATTTCATCATGTTCAAATCTGTCTGCAAGGGTTGGAACTACGCTCGTTCAGGTGAGGCACACCAGTTTGACCCTTGGATTCTGAAATCTGAATTTATCGGTGAATTTGGAGTAGTGACATTCGCATCCGTCACTGATATGCGGCTTTTGAGGTCTCCTTTCCTGCATTGGCTGGGAAAAGGACCAGATTGATTGGTTGCGGTGGATCTGGAAGCCTAGTCACCTTAGATTGCAGAGATTGGTGCAACGCGCTCATGCTGAATCCTTTGTCTCCTCGGAAGCACATTCGCCTTCCTCGACTTCCAAAATGGAGCCAAATGGCTACTCTCCAAGCTTGTATCTTGTGCCTTGAAACAGCAACTGGTGCAGAGTCATTTGTCGTGATTACTTTCTTTTGGCCAGAGAAATCTTTTGCAGCGCTTGAGTCATTGCCCGTTTCCATGTGGCATTTGGGTAGCCAATCCGACTAGACTACACTTCCTTCGGAAGATTTCTGGTGCATTTCTTCTGAACACATGCGGATCTACTTGGGGCAGGATCTTCCGGCACCTCCCCATCCTGTTGGACTTCGGTTGTCATGGGTTATTGGCATGGGCAACTCTTCTCTACTCGAAGGTGAGGACCGATTGTTCTTTGTTGTTCTGGAGGAGAAAGAAGCTGAGGTGGTAGAATTAACTTTGCATTCATTCGTGGGGGACATTTGGCAGCAAATTCTCTGAGAGAGAGCTCCTGAGTTCCGGAATAAGATCATCTTGTTTGGTCCTGGCAAGTGCATTGTTACAGAAGAGCATGCCATTTCTGGTTTGGCTGACCTGAGGGCAAATCACATTTACTTTCTACGAACTTATCATCACGATGAAAAGAATGAGTACTGGATCTACCAACAGGGAATAGGTATTGTTCCAGGCATCAACACTACTCCGGCGATCCGCATTAAGCAGGTTCGTGGGGACTGGATTTGGTCGAGAGGAACATGGCTGTTGCCTAGCTATCCGTAATGAGGAACTTCGATTGTGTACCACCTGTAACGCAATTCAATGTACAAATATCTATATTATCATCCTTCGTCAATTATTCCGTGCATATGTATGAGTTTCTACCACAATCACTATAGGGAACAAGCAGTTAACATTCGATAATCAGGAAGGTCCTTCCCGCAAAACATCAATAGAGCGGACAAGTATCAAACATCATAAGATGGCATCTCACAGCTACTCATCACCACAAAGTTCACACCACCAACAAGTAGCAAATACCAAAATACAAGCATGATTAGCACCTCTAAACCATCTACCTAGCAATAACACCACGATTCACATTATTCCTCATTGTTGTCCTTGCTGAGCGACCTCTTATATGAGGCCTGTCTCAGCAATTCCCTCACCTTCTTCACCACAAGTGTTGCAGAATCCAGGAGCTGCTTGACCGTCTGCAGCTCAGCAGCAGTCTCTTGAATCTCCCTCTTATCCTTTGCACATTCTTCCTTCCACATCCTTGCCTCCCTTTCAGCTTTTAGGTACCTGTTGGCTTCACCCTTTTCTGTAGGAGACAACAGAGCATCGTTTCTCATTTTCTTTCTTGTCTCAAACAGGTTATGGGTTACCTCCCCGTAGTATCATGTTATCGTCTACAGCTCAACTGCTTTGACATTGGCCTCCTCCTTAGCAGCTGCACATGCTTCTTTCCACGACCTTGCTTCCTCTTCTGCTTTTCCCTTCATTTCCATTAGTTTCTCTAGAACTTTTAGAGTCCTAATATCCCATTCAGGATCTATCCACCTAAACGATGCGCACTTCATGCCATCAGTCTGCAGTCACCGATTTCGTTCATATAATTAGCGATTGACCACACTAACATCAAACGCAGAAGCAACATTTATTAGAAGTGATACAGGTTATCGTTTACCTCGCAGCAGCATACATATCGACGCCCAGGGTTGGCGCCTGTCCAGTCATACTTCAGATGGACAGGCAACCCGTCCTTGCACTCGTTTTCATTAGGATCTATAATGATGACTTCACGAGGACCAGGCATTGGCGATCTGGAGCTTTCGGAGTCTACTCCAAACACCTTAAAAATACATGAATATAGTCTGTTAACCCAGATCCCCAAATCCAGAATTCCCCTTAACTAGTATGACAGATCAAAGTAGCATGGCAAAACAGAGGACTGACCTGACCGGAGCGAGTCCTGCTTCTCCGTTCGCCGCTAGGGTCGCTACAATTTGCCATTCCCGCCACGGGCAACAGCAGATCTAAGCACCGACGCTAGCTCTAGTCTTTACCACAAGGAAAAGGAGCGTGGTGCCGGCGAGTCTCTTGTAGAGTTGCAGTAGTGTACGCTGCATCGTCGAGAGAAATGAGATATATACACTTGTCTGCGGGAAAACTTTTTTTTGGCTGTCGCGCGCGCTTTTCTCCCGCCAACTTACTAGAACCGCTCTGTGCTATTGTTGGGGCCGTTACACAATTGTTTCTCAGGAAGGTCCTTCCTGCAAACCATCAAAAGGACGGACGATCCGATTCTGGATCAATCCAAACAAACAGCATCTTAGCTTTTCCTCCCTTTTTACCACTAGGAAGGTCCTCCTTGCGAAACATCAACAGGTCGGAGTTTCCTCAATCAAAACTTCCCCCTTCTCTATCTATTACCACCATACCTCCATTGTTCTTCCTCTACCTCCATTGCAACGCATATGAATTCTGAATGGTGAGTATGCTCGAAACGAATGAGTTTGGATCTTCTACGGAGATTGTGCATAAATTTGGGATGATCAGTGCATACAACCGCCCAATCATATGTGAGTATTCCGTGAGGAAAGATTCGCTCTAAGAGAGACATGCACTTGTCCTGCAATTGTGTACAGTTAGCCTGAATTGCCCATCGTAGAAATGAAGTCACAGTTTCCTCGCTTGCCATGTCCCACATCTTTGACGCACAGTGCAGCTTCAACCTTTCGACTTGGTCCATGTCGGCGAGCGAGAGTAAATAAGGCCAGGCATTGCGATTCACAATGATCGACACGTCTGTTCAGAGGGGGTGTGAACACAAGTTCATCGGTTAACACCCGGTGCTAGTCGTTAACTACAATTCTCAATGACCTCTATTGCAATGTGTATGAATTCCGAATGGTGAGTATGCTCGAATCAATTTGGAGTAGATTAAACCAAATCGACATAATAAGATGACATCTCATAGCAACTCATCACCACAAAGTTCACACCACCAGTCCACCAACAAGTAGCAAACATCATACGATGATCCGGTAGCCAACACCAAAACACAATCATGATACAAGTTTCACAATAATCATCACTACTCATTCATAATCATAACTCCATCTCATGTTTGGCCTCCTGCAGCTGTTCCTTCACCTTCTGCACCTCCTACTGTGAATTTTGTGGCCTTGCGGGACTCTCTTGCATTTCTTAATGTTCTTTCAGAAGATCTGGATGTCTCATCTCAGGGCGAGGACTCTATAGGATCTCGAAAGAGATCGAAAACATCATAGATCAATTAGCAGAAAAAGAGAAAGAGCTTCAGTACACACCTAAGGACAAGACAACTAAGGGCGGAGATCATTCTTCTTACCATATACATTGGAATAAAAGCGTCAATGAATGGGTAGGATATTGAGTTTGTTTGGTCAGTCTTTTCTTTTAAATTTTCAAGAAGTTCATTGTCTGTTGGACTGAAATGGGTACTAATAGGCAAGGGTACCCATTTCAGTCCAACTGACAACGAACTTCTTGAACATTTAAAAGAAAAGACAAACCAAACAAACTCAATGTCCTACCCATTTATTGACGCTTTTATTCCAATGTCTATGGTAAGAAGAATAATCTCCGCCCTCAGTTTTCTTGTTCTTAGGTGTGTACTGAAGCTGTTTCTCTCTTTTAGCTAGTTGTTCTATCATGTTTTGGATCTCTTTGGAGATCCTAATAGGGTTCTCCCCCGAGATGAGGCATCCAGATCTTCTAAAATAACATTAAGATGTTCTTGCAGAACTAAACTAATCCTTGGAGAAAACTCATCTTGATCTGAAAAATAAACTCATCTCAGTCTATAAAAAAACCTGAATCCCTTGAACCCAATTGTATGAGTACAGTAAAACAACCACCACACGCCACAAAACCTGGTTGTTTGCTACCTACATAAACTCAGCAAGGGCATGGTTGTCCTAAATGAACATATCGATCCATCGAACGATGCAAATTGGAAACTAACTGAATCTAACACCTATGAATTGTGCAAACGCTAACAATCGTGGCAGAATGCAGATGTCCCTTCAACGGTCTGTAGCTCCGAAATAGTATCTTCAATCTACCAATTCATAAAATGATGGACCTATCAATCCTATCAATTGTGCACCTCGACAAAAATCCATAAAACGAGTGGCTTGAAGCACATCTAGAAGCTACTAAAATGCAAAACCTACTGTAAGACGATGCTGGATTGAAAACTAACAGAATCTAACATGAATTGTCTATAGCCTATCAACTTCTAACACCTATCAAAGTGCAAATCTAAAGGTACGATAATGAAATCTAAATCTGCCAAATAAGCTCATCAATCCTCCAGATCCCCAAATCTAGATATCCCCAACCCTAGTAAGATAGGGGAAAATATAGCGGCTCAAACTAGAGGACCAACCTCGTCTTGCTGTCTCATCCTCTTGTTGCTGGGATGTGGCGGCACAACCATCTTCCCCTCACCGCTAGGATCCGCCATTCCTACCGCGAACTATTGCAGATCTGCGTAGCGGAAGTCAAAAATCTTTGCGAAGTCTGAGTGAAGTGTCTCGCCGGCCATTCGATACATAATTATAGACTCAACTAAAACTTACATGTGGGACCTGGTCACAGTAAAGAATTCACATGAACTATTAGTAGAGTTTCCCATATACCTGTCACAACCAATAAGTGGTGCAGTGGTAAACAGCACAACCTTGTTCCTTCAGGTCCCTGGTTCGAACCCATGCCATGGCATATTATTTTTGCAACATTTCGTGACCTATGCTTACACGTGGGACCCTAGAACTATTTATGACGACTTGGAACACTCTATTTTCGAAAAAATGCTTACATGTGGGACCCAACTGAATTTTATGACGACTTGGAACACTCTATTTTAAAATAATGCTTACATGTGGGACCAAAGTTGGTTTATGACGCCGCTGACATGGCTAAAATGCTTACATGTGGGACCCTAGAAAATTTTATGATGACTTGGAACACTCTATTGTCAAAAAAATGCTTACATGTGGGACCCTACTGAATTTTATGACGACTTGGAACACTCTGTTTTTAAAATAATGCTTACATGTGGGACCGATGTTGGTTTATGACGTTTTTTCACAACTTATGGCGTCACAAAACAGCATGGAACAGGAAACGCCCTGCTACAGTACGAACTGTAATGACGAAAAAAATTTTTGTCACTAAATTTGCTCGGGAGTGAAATATTATGACGAGATCAGCCAGGAACGTCATAAATCAATGACGCTAAAATGTGGTTGCGTCACTAGTCAATGATTTTCTTGTAGTGAATTGATTAAATCCTTGCAAGGTAAACCTAAACACACGGAGCGGTGCCCTCACAAAGTTGGCACTGACCAGGCGGTTCCCGTCGATCTTCGGTTCCGGATAAGGATTACAGTCCCAGGTACAAGGCTATCTGGTATGCCCCCACACAGTGCATCCAGCCTCACACATGTACCCACCTCCCGGTTGCAAGTCGGGCAGGTGACTACTCAAGATTAGTAACAACAAATCCCTTGCCGCCTCAATCGGGTACTAGGCTTACCAGTCCCATTCCCGACAAGTGCTTAGTACGTTCAAAAGCTTAGCCCACGAAAGCCACTGGACCGGAGCCCAAATCCCATGCTCTTACCACATGAGCAATCCATTTATAAAGATCTTATGATTCCAACATAAGAACCTATTCTCGCGAGTGACGAACATCACTCGACTTTTACCGGGTCCTATAGCATAGCAGCTATCGACCAAGCATACTAGTAAAAGGGCATAGGTACCTAGGGATCATGCATCTAGGGTTTCATTCAACTCCTGAAACTTAAATGCACAAACATAGCAAAGGTAATTGCATAATTTTAAAAGAAGGGTTAATGATCTAGGGCTTGCCTTCGTTGGCAAGGTTGGCCTTGGGCCCTTCTGGACATTGCTCCAAGTCTTGCTCTACAGCGGCGTAGTGCACGTCTCCGTCAGCTCCTTCGTCTCCTCCTTCCGGCACGAGTGTATAGCTACTATTGGGAAGATCTACACGAGGATGCATATGCAAGATTTAATTAACGGTTTTAATTTAATTAATTACAAAACAACATATGACAACCATGAAGTGCATGGTTGGCCATATTCACCTTGACAAACCCATATTTGGCATATTCTTTCTATTAAAGTAATGTTATGCGATGCTTCATTATTTATTCTTTTTGATAGTGACTGTGTACACATTTATGCAATTAAATTGATTTGATTTCACCAAAACAGCAAGGGTGGTCCTAGGCTTCTTAGCATGCTTCACATCACTTTCTTAAGGTCATTAGGTGTGGTGTTGGTGGTTTTCCAATTTAACTTAATATTAAGCTTCAATTGGCCTCCATTGTTTTTATTCATAAATAAATTCATAAAATGCAGTAGATGATACTTCTGAAGCACTTTAGCTCTAAACAAGGCCACTGAACACAAGTGCACACTTAAATGAGCTATGAAATAATTATACCACAAATGACATATTTTTGCTATCAAAAAAATATGAGAAATGCATATAAAAATGATTAAGCAACAAATGGATCCCAACTTTCACGCACTGGTTCTCTGACTCAAAACAAGGCTATGCAACCAACATATACATCAAGGACTACTCTAGATCTTGAGCTATGCAATTACATTTAAAACTAAGCATATTTCAAGAATAAATATTTCTATTAGATATAAAATCATGGTTAATTTGCCAAAGGTGAGTCTAGACATGAACATATCATAGCCAGAAGTTGGGGATACAAATATTTTTATTTTAAGTTATAAAACTCATTTAAGCAGATTTAGCTTAAATACAAAATAAATCATATTAAAAGATTTACTTAGTAACTTTATGCAATTTTTGGTGAAGAGCCTAGTCATGGCATATCTAGCGACATATCCAAATTTCAGTTTGAGATCTCTTGTAGATTTCGAACTACAGCAGATCTAGGTTAAACTGATTTCAATTTTTCATGCAAAAACTATCATTCAAAAGTATGGTCATGCTTTACAAAAGTTGTAGAGTTACTCATAAGGAAACCAACAAAATTAGTTTTACATTTTTCTGATTTTTTCTTGAATTTCTACAGATTTTACAAGATTCAGTCAAAATCCACAAAACTATAAGAATCTATTTGCACTAAGGTCCTTGGAACTATTTGGATCTTCACAACCATACCCTTGCTTCTAACACCTAAGCCCCTGCAAGACTGCAACCACTGCACCGGGGTCCCCGGCGGCTCAGGGAGCTCGCCGCCGGCGATGGGACGGCCGGTCCTGGCCAACAAGCGGGCCAGGCAGGCGTGCGAGCTCACCTCGGGCCGATTGGTGGCGGATTTGGGGTCGGGGACGTCTCCGGTGAACGGGCTCGGCCGCGCCAGGCGGCGGCGGTCGCAGCGAGCTCAGCTCCGGCAAGGCTCGAGGCAGAGCGGGGCAATTGATGGTGGTGGTAGCTCGAGGATGATCTAGGGGAGGTGCTAGGGTGGTCGAGCGGCCAAGGGAGTGAGCGGCGGGCGCGGCTCGGTGTCGGCGGCGGCAATGGCGAGCGGTGACACTGCATGCTCACGCGAGAGGAGAGTGCGACGTCTTTTATAGGCGGCGAGCAGACGGGTGGGGGAGGAGGCGTCGCGGTGAAGGATCCCACGGCGAATATGCCATGGGTACGGCGGCGCTGGCCTCGGTGGGCGTGCGCGGCGGGGGGTCCGGCGTCGCGGGCGCGCTTGCGGCCGCGTGGCCTGCGCGGCTCCCCGGGCCAAGGCGCGGGCTCGAGGCACGCGCGCGCGGCTAACGCCAGCACTTGGCGCTTACAGTGCCCCCGGCCGGGCCCCGGTACGGCGGCGCACGGCGGCGGCACGTGGGCGTGTTCTGGAGCGCGGGAGCGCGGCACGACGTCGCGGTTCACAATTCCATTTACTCCTGTTTGACCGACCAAAACGCAAAATTTTCCAACTAAACTCCAAAACCTCTAAATAGCAAAGTTGTAGAACAACTATAGGAGAATATTTTTTGTAAAGACTGACCTATGTTTTGATCGATGGTTTGAGCATGAACTGCAGGTGAAGTTGCTATCTTTTATGGCTCGGTAAAATGTAGATGCTGGCGTTGACCGAGTTTTAGCACATTTTCCACTCCAAATTTCAAAAGCCGCCAATTATGAAAAGTGTGTCCCTAAAAAAGATGAACAACTTTTACATTGGCCGATTTTGAAGTGTTTAAGTGAAAATTGGAGAACGCGGCAAAAGTTCTAGGAAAGGTTCAAAGCTTGAGGGGTTTTGACCAACGTTTGACTAGGGTTTGACCACTAATGCGTGTTGACTTGCTTAAGATGATCATTAGTGATTGTTGGCTAGGTTCTCGAGGTGATGACCCAGGTGGACCAAGGTTTGCCAAAGTCAAAGTGTTTGACTTAGTTGACTAGGTCATTAGCACTAATAATGCTAATTAAAAACCTGGGGCGTCACAGCCTACCCCCCTTAAAAAGAATCTCGTCTCGAGATTCGAAAGTAAAAGATGAAAGTAGGGAGGTGTTCTCAGATAGAGATGTTACCCATGAAGTTAAGCTGGCCTTGCTTCACTTGAATTGTCGGCTTCTTGCCGTGATTGCCCTTAACTGCTCCGGGGCCTTGATTCTGCTGCTGGGGCTTGTTCTGCTTAGGGTTCGGGCATTCATTGGCGTAATGCCCGGGTTGTCTACAATTGTTGCAAATGCGGGGTGGAAGTTCCTTTGGCTTGGAAACTTGTTGCTGCTCCTTCCGGTACTGGAAATTTCCCGAAGGCTTATTCTGGGAAGAGGTCACTCTCCAGTCCCCAGATGAAGAGGATTGGGAAGACCCATGATTATTCTTCTTGACAAAGCGGAACTTGTTGCCCGATCCACTTCCCGAAGTAAAGTCGGTTTTGCGTTTCCTATCTTTCTGTGCCTTCTTCATGGCATCCTCCTGAGAGATAGCTTTGTTTACCAAGTCATGATAACTATTGGGCTCCAGCAGATTTAGCCGTTCGTACAAGTCACCATTAAGACCATCACGGAAACGTTCCATCTTTTTAGCATCAGTGTCCACGTGATGTCTTCCGTACTGGCAGAGACTGTAGAACTTCTATGCATATTGATACACAGTATCGACTCCCTGCTTAAGAGCTAGCAACTCTTTCATCTTTCTATCCATGAGTCCTTTAGGGATATGGTGGTCCTTGAAGGCTTGCTTGAATTCAGCCCAAGTGACTTCGTGTCCAGCAGGTTGCATGGACTTGTAATGTTCCCACCACATCAGAGCTTCACCACGAAGCTGCAAGGTCGCAAAGTTGGCCTTGCGCTCCTTAGAGCAAGGCAGGATAAATGCAGAAAATTTGACCTCTATGGCCCTGACCCATGCATCAGCTTCAAGGGGCTCTTCTGCCTTAGCAAACGTCGGGGGCTTCATCCCAAGAAACTGGGTGTATGTGGTGACCGTATGCGGTCCATCATGATTAGCCCCATGTGGAGGTCTATATTGCAGCTGCTGGGCCATCTACTGTTGTGTTTGTAGGATCTGGCGTAGCACTTCGGTTTGGGTGGCCATGAATGCCTCTGCCGGCGTCATGGGCGGTGGAGGCAGTGGATCAGCAGTACCCGACGCACCAAAACCGTTAGGAGAGCTGTGTGTCGGTCCCACCATCTGAAAATTTGAGTTTTCATTAAACACACATTCATAAGCTTACTCATAGAATTTAACAAGTAGAATATGCACGACGAAAACTCCTTCATGGCAAGTTTTGCGAAACCGGACAGCACAGTGGCCATAAGCATAAAATTCATAAATCTCTGCTCATGTATCGAAAAATTCTCATTTTTGGTCAGTAGGTGTAGGATTTCATAAGCTCCAATGTTGGTATTCAACTCCGAGGCAAACTCCGAAGTTCACATGCCTGAAAAGTTCCATCACCGAGATTTTGTCTAGCTGATTTGGACAGCGAGCAGAGTTTCACTAAAAATTTTATAACTCCCGGTATGAATGTGCAAAAATGCTGAAATTTGGTGAACACGATCGTCATAAAATTCTGGACAATTTTAGTATTCATCATGGAACTCAGATCTGACCACAACTAGCTGAGTTAATTCCTTTACAAAGATCACTGCAGGAAGATGTTCAACCAAAGCATTATATCGATGCCAAGTTTTGGGATCACCATAATAATACATGGGGGTCACAATACAGCCTAGCCGCACAAGAAAGCTCCTAGTTCAGCCTACCACAAAAACCAACCAAAAGTGGCTGCACACACTAGGGGTTCCTTCCTACTACCACACTCGTACAACTCCTTACTTTATTACAAGCGTACCAACTTCCAACTAGATAACAAGCTAGTCTTAGGTTTACTTCCTACTGGTTTGGTCTTCCCATGCTGAAGAAAGGCTCAAGGTGAAGTAGGTCCAGACTCTACTCCAGATTCTCCTTGAATGTCCTCAGCATCTCCTTCATCTTCTGGTCAGGGAATGACAGGTTCCGGAGGTGGGGCTGCTATCGCTTCTAGTTGATTCTCTAGTTCGAGCATATATTGGTCATTATGCTGCAACATGAAATTCTGCTCATGAATAACTTCACTCAATTCTCGTATCTTTGTCTTATCCTTGCATCTTCTCTTCTTGAGATTGGCTATCATTGCTCGGGCTTCCTTCAACTCTTGGGTGGTACTTTCCACTTCTTCAACTCATTGCCTATAAACTTGGCGTCTATAGAATGCACTTTCTCCCACCATCAGTCGGTAGGTGTCATACATGGCTTTGGAAAAGCGAACTGAGGTGACGAGATCCGGATTGTATCAAGTTTTCTTGATCAGAGAGAAGAGCTTCTCGTTCGACCCGTGGTCCAGTGTGTTGCTCAAGTAACGGAATTACTTTAGCTGCAGTGCCAGCTATCGAGTCAGGATGCTTCCCACAAAAAGTTGTGAGCGCTTCAAGAGCAGCCTTTTGCACAGTGTCAGCTAGGTTCAACCCTTGTGCCGTACTCTCCCATGCTTCCCAAGCAGGATTTGTCAGGCACACGGGGACTTTCACCTTCACTTTACAATGAAGAGCTGGCCTGTGGTCATGAGCTCACGTGCCAAGTACTCTGGATAAGCGGTGTACCCAAAGTCCTTCACGGTGTCCCACAAGAGCGTAGGGAATCCACCCTCCTCGAGGCAGTTCACGAGAGTCCATGCTTCCACATCCGCCGACGCAGATCCAATGTTGTCCATCTGGACATAACGACAAAAGTGAGAACCAGACGGATGTGAGTGTACAAGGAGAGATTCGATCAGCGATAAAAAGAGTACGTGGTTAAGAAATGGGGTAGCCATTGGTACAAACATCCAACTTGGCAAAGTTCTGGTAGCTCTGAATAAAATTCATAACTTAAAAACCAGAGCCCCAAAAATTTCCAAATTTCTGTAGAAACTCAGCAAGGTTATGAGGCACATTTTTGGTATACAAAGATTGATCTATAAAGGTTAGGAAGGTGCTTCAACTAAGCAAGGTTTCAGATTAGGTTCCCGGAAAAACAGCATGATAGAGGTTCACTAATCTGAGCATAACTTGAGATATACAACAGCTATGACCGTGAATTTTTGCGAGCAAAGACTAGATTAGACATGGAGCAACTTTGGTATAGATTATCTAGTCGAATTAATTTTTGAACAGGGTGCAAAAATTTAAGCAAACACCTACACTAGATTTTTGGACTGCACAACATCTACCCATGAGAGGCTATGCAAAGAAATCACACACTAGCAAAATTTCACCTAGAGCACACCAAACATGTATAGGGTTCAGTTGTAAGTTTCCACAATTTTTAACATGATGCATGATGTCCTATTCGTCCTCACAAGGCGATCAAGTCAAAAATCGAAGTTAGTGCCGGTGGCAAGGCATATATGCGTTTCTCCCTATAATAACTAGTCGAGAACTATTCGATTCTCACTTAGCGACTTACGAAACATAGTTAGTGTACCTGCAGAAAAAGAACCTTCCGTGCCAGCACTCATAGAAGTGTCCACATACATTACCGTTCACTATAGAAACGACACTCATGCGTTTACTGCTGCATGGACAACGTCCAACCTCAGACACCCTCCGTTTGAATGGAGTGTATCCTTGCCTCGCATATTCGTAATGCAGAACGCACACGTATGGCGAAACATGGCGACATCACAACCCATGACATGTTCATCTTGAATAGAGCATGTCGTCCTTCGTATGACTCGCATACGGAAAGCGCACGTATAAAACACGTGGGCATCCAACCGAGAAGATAGGATCCGTGGAATGGATTGCCCTATCGACCCTCGCATACTCGTGATGCGGCACAGCACACGTATGAAACACGTGGCTTAACAAGTGCTGGAAGTTAGCAAAATAAACCATAGATTTATAAGCCACCTGAAAGAACCCAAAAATTCCCTCTAGGGCCTCTCGGACTACTTTCATCCTTAACGGTCCAACGCATTTTGCAAATATGAGCAACGTTGGAAATTTTTATTCAAAAACAAGTGATTAAGGTTGTTAATTAAACTCTGATGCATATTAATCGCTCTGGTACCAGCTGGGACAACCCGCCCGAGAAAATACCGTACTATCACCTAAACCAATCTCCTTTGGTCATTAAGCAATAATAAAGTACCATCCCGTCGTAAGTTGCCGGGTCAAGCCCGGTAAATCACTTGAGTAACACATAGAGGATCGAACATATGCATTAAAACTCACACGAAGGCGAGTCCAGAGTACAAACACAAATTAAATCCAAATTTGCCCCGAAGGGTTTAATTATTACAAACCATGGTTCATGACATGATAAGTAAAGGTTCAGAGTTCGAAAACAGCGGAAAATAAACTAGCGATACGATAAACATCACAGGACCACCTGTGATGCCATCACTCGTCGTCATCCACCCATTCCAGCTCCCAGCCGGGTGGAATCTCTCCAGGCCAAGTAACATCACCTGCAACAACATTTTATAAAGCAAGGCTGAGTATGCTAATACTTTGCAAGACTTAACCGTCGGGTGATAACTACATCACCAAACTCTAGACATGAGAGGCTTTTTGGCAGGTGGGTTCTTTTGCCGAAAAGCAACAAAGAGGAGATCCTTACTTTCAGTATTTTAGCTCCATTTCTAGTTAATTACCATTTCTAAGTGAGCCAACTATTGCAATCAAGAAGTGTACAATACAATTAATCCACGCATCAATATTCACATAGTTCCATCCTTAAGGGATATCATGGCCAGTTGATTAAGCAGTCTCAGATAACGGTGAGAGGTCGACAATCGATTTATTAAATCCTTGCAAGGTAAACCTAAACACACAGAGTGGTGCCCTGACAAAGTTGGCACCGACCAGGCGGTTCCCGTCGATCTTCGGTTTGGGATAAGGATAATAGTCCCGGGTACAAGGCTATCCTGTATGCCCCCACACAGTGCATCCAGCCTCACACATGTACCCACCTCCCGGTTGCAAGTCGGGCAGGTGACTACTCAAGATTAGTAATAGCAAATCCCTTGCCGCCTCAATCGGGTACTAGGCTTACCAGTCCCATTCCCGACAAGTGCTTAGTACGTTCAAAAGCTTAGCCCACGAAAGCCACTAGACCGGAGCCCAAATCCCATGCTCTAACCACATGAGCAATCCATTTATAAAGATCTTATGATTCCAACATAAAAACCTATTCTCGCGAGTGACGAACATCACTCGACTTGTACCGGGTCCTATAGCATAGCAACTATCAACCTAGCAGACTAGTAAAAGAGCATAGGTACCTAGGGATCATGCATCTAGGGTTTCATTCAACTCCTGAAATGTAAATGCACAAACATAGAAAAGGTATTTGCATAATTTTAAAAGAAGGGTTAATGATCCGGGGCTTGCCTTCGTTGGCAAGGTTGGCCTTGGGCCCTTCTGGACTTTGGTCCAAGTCTTGCTCTACAGCGGTGTAGTGCACGTCTCCGTCAACTCCTTCGTCTCCTCCTTCCGGCACGAGCGTATAGCTACTGTCGGGAAGATCTACACGAGGATGCATATGCAAGATTTAATTGACAGTTTTAATTTAATTAATTACAAAACAACATATGACAACCATGAAGTGCATGGTTGGCCATATTCACCTTAACAAACCCATATTTGGCATATTCTTTCTATTAAAGTAATGTTATGCAGTGCTTCATTATTTATTCTTTTTGATAGTGACTGTGTACACATTTATGCAGTTAAATTAATTTAATTTCACCAAAACAGCAAGGGTGGTCCTAGGCTTCTTAGTATGCTTCACATCACTTTCATAAGGTCATTAGGTGTGGTGTTGGTGGTTTTCCAATTTAACTTAATATTAAGCTTCAATTGGCCTCCATTGTTTTTATTCATAAATAAATTCATAAAATGCAGTAGATGATACTTCTGAAGCTATTTAGCTCTAAACAAGGCCACTGAACACAAGTGCACAGATAAATGAGCTATGAAATAATTATACCACAAATGACCTATTTTTGCTATCAAAAAAAAAGAGAAATGGATATAAAAATGATTAAGCAACAAATGGATCCCAACTTTCACCCACTGGTTCTCTGATTCAAAACAAGGCTAAGCAACCAACATATACATCAAGGGCTACTCTAGATCTTGAGCTATGCAATTACATTTAAATCTAAGCATATTTCAAGAATAAATATTTCTGGTAGATATAAAATCATGGTTAATTTGCCAGAGGTGAGTCTAGGCATAAACAGATCATAGCCAGAAGTTGGGCACACAAATATTTTTATTTTAAGCTACAAAACTCATTTAAGCAGATTCAGCTTAAATACAAAATAAATCATATTAAAAGATTTGCTTAGTAAATTTGTGCATTTTTTGGTGCAAAGCCTAGACATGGTATATCTAGAAACATATCCAAAATTCAGCTTGAGATCTCTTGTAGATTTTGAACTACAGCAGATATAGGTTAAAATGATTTCAATTTTTAATGCAAAAACTATCAGTCAAAATTATGGTCATGCTTTACAAAAGTTGTAGAGCTACTGACATGGAAACAAACAAAATTGGTTTTACATTTTTCTAATTTGTCCTTGAATTTCTACAGATTTTACAAGATTCAATCAAAATCCACAAAACTATAAGAATCTATTTGCACTAAGGTCCTTGGAACTATTTGGATCTTCACAACCATACCCTTGCTTCTAACACCTAAGCCCCTGCAAGACTGCAACAACTGCACCGGGGTCCCCGGCGGCTCAGGGAGCTCGCCGCCGGCGAGGGGTCGGTCGGTCCTGGCCAGGCAGGCGTGCGAGCTCACCTCGGGCCGATTGGTGGCGGATTTGGGGTCGGGGACGTCTCCGGCGAGCGGGCTTGGCGACGCCAGGCGGCGGCAGCCGCTGCGAGCTCAGTTCCGGTGAGGCTCGAGGCAGAGCGGGGCAATTGATGGTGGTGGTAGCTCGAGGATGATCTAGGGGAGGTGCTAGGGTGGTCGAGCGGCCGAGGGAGTGAGCGGCGGGCACGGCTCGGTGCTGGCAGTGGCAATGGCGAGCGGCGGCACTACGTGCTCGCGCGAGAGGAGAGTGCGGCGTCTTTTATAGGCGGCGAGCAGTCGGGTGGGGGATGAGGCATCGCGGTGAAGGATCCCACGGTGAATATGCCATAGGTACGGCAGCGCTGGCCTCGGCGGGCGTGCGTGGCAAGGGGTCCGGCATCGCGGGCGCGCTTGCGCGCCGCGTGGCCTGCGCGGCTCCCCCGATCGAGGCGCGGGCTCAGGGCACGCGCGTGGCTGATGCCAGCGCCAGGCGGGCACAGTACCCCCGGCCGGGCCCCGGTACGGCGGCGACGCGTGGGCGCGTTCTAGAGCGCGGGAGCGCGGCGTGACGTCGCGGTTCACAATTCCATTTACTCCTGTTTGACCTGCCAAAACGCAAAATTTTCGAACTAAACTCCAAAACCTCTGAATAGCAAAGTTGTAGAACAACTATAGGAGAACATTTTTTGTAAAGGCTGACCTATGTTTTGATCGATGGTTTGAGCATGAACTTCTGGTGAAGTTGCTATCTTTTATGGCTCGGTAAAATGCAGATGTTGGCATTGACCAAGTTTTAGCATATTTTCCACTCCAAATTTCAAAAGTCGCCAATTATGAAAAGTGTGTCCCTCAAAAAGACGAACAACTTTTATATTGGTCGTAATCCTCCGAGCTGGCCCTGAGCCAACGACCCCGGAGGAAAAGAAGCTCAGTCAGCACCTCCAGACGCTCCTCAACATGGCCGCCGAGCAGCAGGCGGAAAGTTCGGCGTCCCGGCTCCGCGAGGCGTGGGCCCCGGACAAGGAACACTCGGTTCACCGTGGGTCCACATGCCCAACAGGGCAGCTGAACCGCGCGGAGAGCGTACGCTCGCCCGCCTGCCGCAAGGTAAACTCCAACCACGAGGCCCGAGGCGCATCCTTCGCGCGCGGGAGGACGATGACCCGAGGCGGGTCGGATGGCGAACGCCGGCCGCGAAGGGAGTACAGTCGGAGGCGCGGGGGCCGCTACGACAGCAGTGAGGATCGAAGCCGGAGTCCGACGCCTGACCCCCGAGGTCCGCGGGCTTTCGGTGCCAACGTCCTCGCTGCAGCCCCTCCAGCTCGATATCGTGCTCCGACCACCATCGCGAAGTACGATGGGGAAACCAACTCGAGCATATGGCTTGAGGACTATCGCCTTGCCTGCCACAACGGTGGCGCAACCAGCGATTTGTTCATCATCAAGAGCATCCCACTGTACCTCGCCGACTCGACGCGTACCTGGCTCGAGCACCTCCCTCGAGGGAGGATCAACAGTTGGGCCCAGCTCTGGAACGCCTTCATAGGGCACTTCCAGGGTACCTACGTGCGGCCTGGCAATGCGTGCGAACTTCGCCATTGCCGGCAAAAGAAGGGTGAAAGTCTCCGCGACTACATTCGCCGCTTCTCCAAGCGCTGCGCCGAACTCCCCGACACGGCTGACAATCAGGTCATCACCACTTTCCAAGATGGTACCACATGCGAGACCCTTGTCCACCGGATAGGGCGAGTCAAGCCGAAAACCATCCGCAAGCTCCTTGACCTGGCCACTGACCACGCCGACGGGGAAGAAGCCGTTGCTTTCAGCAAAAGGAAGCCTGACGAGGAGCAGGGCGAAGCTCCGACTACCCGCCCGGAGAAGAAAAAGAAGAAGGAGCGCAAGCTCCGCGGCAGCAACTTGGTGACGGCGGCAGACAAGCGACCGTCCAAGTCCAAGGTTGGTCCCCCGAGGGATCACTTTGAGAAGATGCTTGAGGCACCCTGTCCTTACCACGAGACCCCGATCAAGCATGCCATGAATGACTACAACCTCATGAAGAGATACCTCGGAGGGAAGAACAAGCCGCAAGACACGGCCGATACCGGCACCGCCAAGAACGCCGAGCGCGATGATTTCCCCAAGGAAGACGGTGCTGTCATGATGATTTTCGGCGGGATGCCCGCTCGCCCTCTGAGGCGCAAGCATAAGCGCATCCTGCAAGAGATCTTCCACACCGAGCCGGTCGTGCCTTCGTACTTTCGGTGGTCCGAGACGGCCGTCACGTATGACCAGGCGGATCACCCCGACCACATTCCACAGTCGGGGGCTTACCTCCTCGTGGTGGCACCACTCTTCGGCACCAAACGGGTGCACAAGGTGCTCATGGATGGAGGAAGCGGCCTCAACATCGTCTACATGTCCACCCTCGACAGCATGGGGATCCAGCAGTCTCAGCTCCGCCCGTCTTCGACCCCATTCCATGGAGTCGTTCCCGAGATGGAGGTGGTCTCACTCGGACAAATCGACCTACCGGTCACCTTCGGTGACGAGGGGAATTTCCGCAAGGAAACGCTCACCTTCGAGGTCGTCAGTTTCCCGGGAACGTATCACGCAATCCTCGGGAGGCCGGCATACGCGAAGTTCATGGCGGTCCCCAACTACACCTACCTCAAGCTGAAGATGCCCGGACCCAATGGAGTCATCACCATCGACACCAAGTACCAACATGCTTTCGAATGCGACGCTGAGTGCTTCCAGTTCGCAGAGGCCCTCATCCGCTCCGAGAGGATGGCCGCAGGAACTTCGGCTGGGAATCCCAACAACGACATCACGATGGTCGAATCAACCTAAACCAGCTACGTTGTCTCTACCCTTGCAATTGTACCATGTACTGTTTTATGCTTATGACGAATAAAAGTGCCCGCCCTTTTTCCGTTTTTCCTATCATAAGCAGGACTTTTGAAAAAAGGTCTCCTGATGCGAGTAATCCTAAGCAACAAACCATTTTGCGGTCCCCGACCTAAAATCCTTTGTTGCTCGGGGGCTCCATCCAGGGGCATCTCCGCGGACGGTGGGACGCCGGACGTAGTGACACCGAGCTGACGAAAGCCATCGCTCGAGCTGTCGCTCTTCCGCGACGCCTCCCCGGCACCCTGTTGACGGCTGTTAAGTACCACTTTTATGCCATCAATTCCTGCATAATATAAATGAAAAGTGATCATCAACACTAGAATAGGGCTTTATACTGACAATTTCCACAAGTGTTGGTGTTTCTCTCTTTTGTTGCAGGACACATCAAAATACACATGGAATGATATAGTTGAGAGCAAGTAAACCAATGGCATAGATATGGCATCGTCATAAACAACCTCAAATGCCAAATTGGTCCGCACCATTGTGATGGGCTCATCGAGACGATCGAAATGGATATATCATTTGTATACTTCGGAGCTCGGATGAAAGAGATATGCACAAGATAAGATCACACTATGTCATGGGCCCGGTGGGACCCACACCAGGCCACGTGGCGACGTGCTGGCATACAGGATGCCATGTGTCCATGACACCTCATCAATCCAAGAGAAGCACCTCCCGACGAATCAGACGCCGCCATGTGTTCAGCACATGGATTCAAGGGCCCACAACCCGAGCAAACCGCCTCCAATCGACCCATACACCGGGAACCATCATAAGGGACCACATGTCAGTCACTGGGAGAAAGCACAACGCGAGACGTGGCAGGGCCAGGTCGGCCGAACCCTTGGATCGGCCGAACCGACCTTGCCACGGATCGCCATCTGCTTCCACGTGGTGCTCGGTGATTGGTCCTACAGTGGATTCCCAGGTGCCCGAGCTGTTCTCTCGCCGGTAGCTTGGCCTATAAATAGAAGGGGAGGGGGTAAGAAATGAGACACACTTCACCACCCATCCAAGCCTCCTCCCCTAGAGAGAGTGCTAGAGTAGAGAGGGAGAGGGAGAGGCATGTGCCTCTCCATGTCATTGTTCTTCATTTAGGCTAAAGTGAGTATCTTTGTATTTTCTATTTAGACTAAAGTGTGTTCATACTTTTATGATATGTTCTTGTGTTCTTCATGCGTTCTTGATTTAGAGGCTTGTGTTCTTCGTGAACACACCCCTTTGATCCTGTTGCATAGGTTCATAAGCTTTCATACTCGTTTGTATGCGCGTTCGTCTTTTAGAATAAAGTGGATATTCATGCATGTTCAATTAGACTAAAGTGGCATTCGTGATTCCTTTCTAATAGTTTATGCTAGGTTGCATGAGTAGCCTTTATCATCTGCTAGTGCGTAGATCCTGGGTTTATGCGTTCATTTGCTGCAAGACGTTCGTATACATTGGAAGCATAGTACGGGACCGAGTGCTCTCTAGTATGCCTTTAGCATAAGCAAGTAGCTTCTATAGTTGAGTGAGATCAGTTCTCCTCCTTGCGGGTTCGTCGCTCTATATTTAATATAGAGTGCCGTAGGTTGCTACGCACCGCGGGATAGCGTAGTCAGGCTACGGTAGTAATCAGTAGCATAGACGTAGTGTCTAGGCTAAGGGTTATCCTTCATTTGCCCTATATCCCACGGATTGGTAGAGGTAAATCGCAGGTGGTGACAGCCCTGTTGATCCTTTGAAATCCTCCATGTTCGGATATAGTGCAAGTTGAGGTTCGTCTTAGATCCGTAGGCCGGAGTCTCCTGACAGATCAGGGGTTAGCCGGTGCCCGAAGCAAGTTCTTGAGAGGTCGACCTTTAACCTCATCTGTAGAGCTATTCATAGGAATCCTCTCTCCTAGTGCCTCATATCATGGTGTGTCCTTGGACCATTAGAACGAAGTTAGTGCACACATGTTCCCTCAGATTCGATACCCTTGGAATACTCTGAGGTGAAAAGCTACAACGGTATCCGTGCGCTTGCGGATTTATTTCGTTTGCCGCTAAAATACCCAACACACCCCGACCGGCAGAGCTTTTCTCCTCAGACGCCACCACGGGAGGAGTCTCAGGAGCCGTGTCCGTCGTCTCCGCCGTCGGCATGACAATCTTCCGCACCACGCGACGGAGAGACTTCTCCGGCGCCGGTGCGGGCGTACGCCCGCACAGAAGCGCCCTGCAAAAGCAGAGAGCTCGGCATCAGAATCTCCAACTGATCGAACATCAAGGGAAAAATCAAAGCTCACCTCATCGCAAGAATGCGAGCTTTCTTCAGTTCCGACGACGGTGGCCAGAACGAAGACCGTTTGCCGCACACCGCGGCCGGACGGTCATTCTGAGGAGAAATCGCCTCCTCAACTCGCCGCCGCTCGGACGCGGCCCCCGCGGTCACAAGTGGTAGAGATAGTGAGGAATGCGCCTCCTCAGCCAACGACGTCAGCGTGGGAGGACGGAGCGTCTGGTGCTCCCGTGAAGACGATCGGAGCACGGGGGAGGCCTAGCCGCGGCTCCTCTCCTCTCGGGACGGGTCACCGCGATTAGGCGCCGCCCCGCGATCGGCCCGCACAGATCTTTCCGGCGGAGAATCTCAGGCGCGGTCCCCATGACGGTCGCCCCGAGAAGAAGGGCGCGACATCCTGTCATGGGCGCCATCCCCTCCCCGGTGCACCTCGGTGGGCCCCTGCGTGGCGCCGGCGGTCGACGATGAACAACCCTCCGTCATCTACCCCGCCAAGCGGACGGTGGCCACGACCGTTTCTTTGTCCTTGTCATCCTCATCGGAGGAACCAGGTGGGGGCTCGTGGTCCTCATCAGAGGAAACATCCTCATCACCGGCGCGCCTCCGTTTCGCCCGGGCGTCGTTCCGGTTGCGCTTGGCGACCTCCGCCGCCTTCCACGCCTCATGGCGGTCTTTCCGCCACTTGAGCCTGGCCGCGGTGATGCGGTTCCGCGCCCTCTCCTCCTGCAGCGGTGCACGGGCCAGCTCCCAGCCTGCAGAAGCAACAAATGAGCTGCAAGAAGGGAGAAAAGAGGACGAGGCAGTACCAGACAGGGCAATCAGATAGAAATTCACCAGGACCACCGTGCCCGCGTCCGGGAGCATAGGGAGCAAGTCGGCTGGCAGCCATTCAGGAACACTGCGGATGGCCTGCCGAACCCGCCTCTGGACCTCGCCCACCGACGGCAAGGGATCGGCGATCACGGTGCCCACGAACGGGGCCCGTTCGGCGGTCATCTCGAACAAGCGAAGGGCGCGCCACCGCAAAGGTACGATCCCCCTCGCCAGGTAGCCGCCGATCACGGCCGCAAGGTCGACACTGTGCCCCTGCAGCGCCTTAAGCGCCTCAAGACACCCAGAAAGCAGTTTCTGTTGGTCCTTCTTCGGGGGACCGTCTAACCAGGCGTCCGGGGTCGTGTCGTAATAGCCGCCGGTGTACGCCGGCAGTGGGCACTCGGAGTCGTTCTTCAGGTAGAACCACTCCGAATGCCAACCACTGTTTGAACTGGTGAGGAGGGCGGCTAGGTACTCAGACGACCTGTACCGCTTCAGACGAAGGGCGGCGCACCCAATCGTCACTGGCCTCCCCTCGTCCTTCAGGCAGACGAACCCGAAGAAGTAACAGAAGAGGTGCCAGTGCGCCTCCACCCCAAGGTACCCTTCGCATAACACCTCGAACGCTGCCAAATGCTGGATGCCATTGGGGTTGAGGTGCTAGAGCTCGAGGCCGAAGGTCCACAGGACGGAGCGGAAACCCGCGTTCGTGGAAGGCGACGAAGGAAACCACATACCCCGGCGGGGGCTGTGGGAAGTCCTCAAGCTTTGGCTTGATCCACTCTCGAGCGTCGGTCAGGCGCGGGAGCAGTCCCGCATCGGCGAGATCGGTCAGCTTCGCGAGGGAGACGGTGGAGCGCTGCTAGTTCGACATCACTGCGCGGGGAAAAGGCCAAGGGCGGTGGCTGTAACATCCTGGATATTTGGGTAATAGTAATCATCATCATTAGTAGCACTAAACATTGGTTACCTTGGTCAAACCCCCATTTATGGGTCAACCCCTTCAAACCCTAAGTCAAACCCCATTTTATTTCCGCTGTGTGTATCAAACTCTGAACCATTTACTTTTATGCAATGAACTCGGTTTGTAATAAAATAACCCTTAAGGGAATTGATGTAATATAATTTGTGATGATGTAATCTCTGGACTCGCCTTCGTGTGAGTTTTGATGTATGAATGTTGCAATCCGGGTTACACGTGATTTACCGGGCTTGACCCAGCAGAGATGACAGGATACCTCCGGATTATTGCTTAATGACCAAAAGGAATGGTTTAGGCAATAATACAGAATTATCTTGGGCGGTTCTGTCACAGCTGGTACCAGAGCTTCATTCGTACACCAGGGATTTAAAACACTCTTAACAAAATGTTTTTGGAATAAAACTTGGCAAGATTAAGGTGTTTGCAAAATGAGTTAAGAACGCTAAGGATTAACTAGTCCGAGAGGCCCTAGAGGGATTTTTGGGTACTTTCAGGTGGCTAGTAATCTATGGTTTATTAGTCTAACTTCCAGCACATTACTTTCTGTCAAAACTTACTTCCTCGCACAACCACACTAGTACACCACGTTTTGCTATACGTGTGTGGTGCCATGTGGAAGTCATGTGAGGGATGGATGGGACCTATTCCAAAGGGAACCCACCGTCGCGTTTGTGTCTCGCCACGTTTTGCCATACGTGGACGTTCCGTATTACAAAAATGCGAGGCAAGGATGCACTCCATTCAAACGGAGAGTGTCTGAGGTTGGACGCTGTCCATGCAGCGGCTTTTTGCATGGATGCCGTTTCTATAGTGAACGGTAATATATGTGGACGCTTTCGTGAGTGCTGGCACGAAAGGTTCGGGATGTTCTGTGATTTTCTGCAGGTACACTAACCGCGATTCGTTACGCTTAGAACGGATAGCATTCCGGCTAGTTATTATAGGGAGAGACGTATGTATGCCTCACCACCGGCACTAACTTCGATTTTAGGCATGGATTTGCCTTGTGAGGAAAAGTAGGACGCTTTTGCATCATGCTAAAAGACTTGATTAATTAAGTAAATCAACTGTGTAAATTGTTTAAATAAATCAACCAATACATTTCCTACTCAGTCCTACACACCTGCTGTTTTTCCTGTCTATCTAATTTTGGTGCCTCTGTTTGCATGAATTTTTCGACCTTGATAGAAGAATCTTTTGAAGAAAAGTTAGATATGAAAGTTGTCACAAATCTTATCATTTATCTGCTGTCAAAAATTTAGAATTTTTGGATAAGTAAATTTTGAGTTATGGGCAAATTGGTGAATGTTGGTCTGCTGAATTTCCTGGGAACAGCAAGCTGCATTTTGAATTGTTTGGGCTAGATCCTTTTGTTTTTGGCTCAACCATTGAATACCAATTATGTACTCCATAACATCACTGAGCTGCTGACAAAAATTGAGCATTTTTGCCCTACCAGTTTATGAGTTATGCGTATTTTTATGCATTGTACAGAATCTGCTATCTTTTGAACTCACACTAATTTGTGGGAGTTTTTGTTGATACAGACGGCTGAACAGCTCTTCTGGGAGGTTGGGCCGGACGGTTCAGTCCGCACGGATGGGCTGCACCTGGAGGGTTTTGCCCGCGTCTTGTGGGATGCCCTTCACACTTCCGGCTACGCGACACCACCCACGTACGAGGCGACTGAGTCCCTGCAGCTGGGGATTCCTAGCTGCCGTGTTCTGGTGACTGTGCCGCTTCACCCAGACCACCCGGAGTGGTCGGACCTGGGCATGGAGGTAGTGAGCGTCCGCTTGCTGGAGACGCTCGAGGTGGCTGCACTGCGAGTGCTGAACGCCTTCTGCGATCAGCACCCCCTTGAGGTGTTCCTGACTCCGTTGGGTCTGCTAACGACTAAGGACCCTGAGGACCCCGCGTGGCGTGAGCGCGTGGGGAACATGGCGTCGCTCATCGACCACACCACACCACTTGAGACCGTGCAGGGGTTGGTGCGGTATCTGAGCGCACTGTACCGCCTCCAGGCTCTTCGCAGTGTGTCCACCACTGACATGACTATGGCTGCGCACACTGTCTCTAGGGTGTTGGGCGAGCGTACTACTCACCTGCACGGCATCTCTATTGGCTACATGGATATGGAGAGGGACCTTGTGATGTCACAGCAGAGGGTCATTGAGTTGGAGACCCGTGAGGCCCAGTGGAGAGCTCGTGATGCACAGTTGCTGGATCAGGTTGCCACCCGCTTACAGACCATGGTTGGACTGCAAGAGCAGCGGATCGAGATGTAGGTAGAGCTGCAGCAGCTGAGGGATGAGCGTATGCAGCACATCCAGGCACTGGCACAGATGGGTGAGCAGTTGGAGCAGCTTGACCTTGACTTGCAGGCTGCCAACGACACGATCATTGCGATGCAGCAGCCAGCCCCACCACCACCACCTGGAGCGATGGAGGGCGACGAGGAGGACGCCCAGTCAGGGATGGACAGCGAGGATGGTGCTCAGTACTCTGGTGCAGGAGCCCCCAGGACCCCTGACTCCTCAGTGGGTAGTGACTCCTCTGTGGGGAACTTAGACGACTTTTAGGAGACTCGACGCAGCGACCAATACTCTGACGGGTAGCCTAGTTTTTGGTCTGTGGATGGGATAGGCTAGCCTATACAGAGTAACCCTTGTGTAGCTAGATGCTACACAATAACCCCCTATGTATGTGAACCAAGAACTCTAGTATTTGTATGCAAGTGTTGTATCTAAGTTGTAAGACCTTATGCCGTAACTTAAGTAATGTGTAATGTGGACCATGTTGTGATCAGATCTGGGCTGTAATATAAATAACAAAGTTGTGTGAAATCTCATGTCTTGCGTGCTCACAAAATTTCAGCCTTATTGCTCTTATAAATTGAAAGTTATGGACGTTTTGGTGAACCTCGGTTTCCTGCAAAACAGCACAAACAGAGTAACGAAAAGTGAATTTTTTGAACACGTTAAGCTCAAAATTCATCGTCCAGTTGAATACCAAAGTTGGAGAGTACAAAATCGCGCTTATTCTGACCAAAGATGAGCATTGTTCGATATTCGAGTAAAGAGTTATGAATTTTTCGCTCAAAAGAAGCGCGGCTGCCCCGTCTGCAAATTTTGTTGCAATGTTTGGAATTTTGATCCACATGTTCTCCTTGTTTATTTTTATATCAGCAAGCTTATGAATATGTGGCTAATACAAGTTCCAAATTTCAGACGGTGGGACCAACCCGTGGTCATCCGAACGGTTTCGGTGATGCTAGTGGCAGCAACGGTCTGCCACCGCCACCGCCACCGAACATGACTCCGATGGAGGCCTTCATGGTGGCGCAGGCTGAAGCAATACGCTGCCTGATGCAACACCAGCAGCCCCCGCAGCCACCCCAGGGCGAACGTGACGATCAGCCCCATGTG
Organism: Cenchrus fungigraminus; assembly: GCA_036936925.1. Classification (NCBI taxonomy): domain Eukaryota; kingdom Viridiplantae; phylum Streptophyta; class Magnoliopsida; order Poales; family Poaceae; genus Cenchrus; species Cenchrus fungigraminus. Next base: position 135,148,976 of record CM072774.1, on the reverse strand, counting down.
GGTAGGTGGGATCAATTCGCTGCCTTGAAGCCACCGGTCTTTTCTAAAGCGGATGAGCCCTTGGAAGCTGACGCTTGGATCCGTGCCATCGAGGCTAAGCTTGATGTGCTGACTCTACCATGCTCGGAGGAGCGCAAGGCTAGCTTTGTAGCACAGCAACTCCGTGGTCCTGCACTTATCTGGTGGGACCACTACAAGATGATGCAGCAGGCCGGGCATGTCATTACCTGGGATGAATTTAAAAGAGCATTCAAGGAACACCACCTTCCCAAGGGAATGGTGGAGAGGAAGCTGAACAAACTGCTGGCACTGAAGCAAGGGTCTGACTCTGTGTTTGAGTATGCACAAAAATTTAACAACCTTTGCCAGTATGGTGGGTACCATGTGGATATGGATGAGAAAAAGATGGATCGTTTCCGCCACGGGCTTGATGAGGAGCTGTATGAGCGTATCAATCCTATCAAGACCGAGACCTTCCATGAGCTGGTGGATTTAGCCATCTCCCAGGAAGATGCTATGAAGAGGACCTAGAAGGCAGAGAAGAGAAAGGCTGCGTTCACCTCTAACAATGCGTCGAACAGAAAATTCCGACTGGTGAAGAAGGTTAACCAGGGTTCCCAGGGGAACCAGAAATCTGGGAGGTGGGTGGCCAGGCCACCCCAAAAGCAACAGTGGGGAGGTCAGCGTTCTTCTACTTCTCAGCAGCAGAATGCCAAGCACAATGCTTCACCACCTGCCCAGAACAACAGGGACAACAAATGCTACAACTATGGGAACGTTGGGCACTATTCCTATGATTGTCCCCACCCAAAGAAGCAGAACCAGCAGAACCAAGGACGTGGTTCTAACCAGGACAACAAGGACAAGGGAAAGAGGCAGACCGTGCAGGTCAAGCAAGGCCGCCTCAACTTCACTACCGTGGTGGGAATTCCAGAGGGAGCAGCAGTCATGACGGGTACGTTTTCTATCCGAAGCAAACCTATTAAGATATTGTTTGATCCTGGTGCTACCCACAGCTTTATTAATGAGAAAACACAAAGCAAGTTAAGATTAGACACGGCTCGGGATAAGGATATCTATAAGATTGCTACACCGGGAGGAAACATTTCTTCCAACACTATCCGCGCCGGAGTACCACTGAAACTAGGTAGTAAGGTTATTTGTACAAACCTTATCACCATGGGGTTAGATGGGATAGATGTCATTCTGGGGATGGACTGGATGACCCAACATAAAGTGACCTTGGATATCACTGAAAGAAGAATAGAAATTAATTCACCGGTTGTCGGGACTTCCACACTCTACTTACCCTTGAGAGAATTCGTGGATCCTAGTGTTTTTGTCACCATAACTTCACTCTTGGACAATATTCCAGTAGTTTGTGAGTATCCTGATGTCTTTCCTGATGACCTACCGGGTATGCCACCCGACCGGGACATTGAATTTGTCATTGAACTTCAGCCCGGTACATCACATGTTTCAAAAAGAGCTTACCGTATGCCACCCAAGGAACTGGCTGAGTTGAAGTCCCAGCTTTAGGAATTATTGGACAAGGGTTTCATTCGCCCGAGTTCTTCACCTTGGGGATGTCCTGGTCTTTTCGTCAAAAAGAAAGATGGTAGCCTGAGGTTGTGTGTGGACTACCGACCTCTCGATGCGGTGACCATCAAAAATAAATATCCCCTACCCCACATTGATGTTTTGTTTGATCTGCTAATTAGAGCCAAAGTCTTTTCCAAGATCGACCTTAGGTCAGGATATCACCAAATTAAAATCCGACCTTGCGATATTCCCAAGACTGCCTTTTCCACCCGATATGGATTATATGAATATCTAGTCATGTCCTTCGGCGTTACAAATGCACCTGCCTACTTCATGTATCTCATGAATTCTGTGTTCATGACCGAATTGGATAAATTTGTGGTTGTTTTCATCGATGACATCCTGATCTATTCCAAGAACGAAAAGGAACATGCGGAACATCTTCGCATTGTTCTACAACATTTGAAAGATCACCAACTTTATTCCAAATTCTCCAAATGCGAGTTTTGGCTAGATAGTGTCAAATTTTTGGGACACACCATCTCTAGTGAGGGTATATCCGTGGACCCAAGTAAAATACAAGAAGTAATGGATTAGAAGCCACCTAGGTCTGTCCATCAAATTCGAAGCTTTCTTGGGTTAGCCGGGTATTATCGTCGCTTTGTCCCAGATTTTCCAGTGTGGCCAAACCTATGACCGAATTGTTGAAGAAAGGGGCAAAATTCGTGTGGGATGAGAAATGTGAAAAAGCCTTCCACGCCCTGAAGCAACATCTGACATCAGCACCCGTTTTGGCTTAGCCTGACAATTCCAAGCCATATGACGTGTATTGTGACGCCTCGGGTATTGGTCTCGGTTGTGTTCTCATGCAAGAAAATAGGTTCATTGCTTATGCTTCAAGAGCACTTCGACCTCATGAGCTGAATTACCCAACCCATGATCTGGAGCTAGCAGCGGTTGTTCATGCTCTCAAAATTTGGAGGCATTACCTTATGGGGACCCGCTGCAATATTTTCACCGACCATAAAAGCCTCAAGTACATTTTTACTCAAGCCGACTTGAATATGCGGCAGCAGAGGTGGTTAGAACTCATTAAGGACTACAACTTGGAGGTACACTACCACCCCGGCAAAGCCAATGTTGTTGCAGATGCTCTCAGCCGCAAGGCTCACTGCAACTGCTTGACAGTGGAATCTTACAACGACACATTATGTGAAGAACTAAGGAAATTGGCTTTGGAAATTGTTCCGCAAGGGGAATTAAATGCAATTAGCATTGAGGCTACCTTGTATGATAAAATCATCGCGGCTCAGTCTAGTGATGAGGGTGTTAAAACCATAAAGCAGAAACTATCCGAGAAAGATCTCAAATATGCTTGTTTTTGCCAAGATGAGAAGGGTACAATCTGGTTTGGGCAACGTCTTGTTGTTCCTGAAGATGCTACTATCCACAAAGAAATTTTTGATGAGGCTCACCTCTCCAAATTTTCGATTCACCCTAGAAGTAGCAAGATGTACCAAGATTTGAAAGAGAACTTTTGGTGGTTCAACATGAAAGTGGAGATAGCCAAATACGTTTCGGAGTGTGATACGTGCTTGAGAGTAAAAGCGAGTCATTTGAAGACTGCAAGTAAACTCCAACCGTTACCCATACCTTCTTGGAAATGGGATGACATAAGTATGGATTTTGTTGTTGGACTACCACTTACTCCCAGGAATCACGACTCCATTTGGGTTATTGTGGATCAACTGAATAAGACCGCGCATTTCATTGCCGTTAACACCACTTATTCGGCTAAGAAATATGCAGATCTTTATCTTGATCGTATCGTACGTTTACACGGGATTCCAAAGACTATAATTTTGGATAGAGGCCCTCAATTTATAGCTCATTTTTGGGAACAACTACATGGGTCTTTGGGAACGAAGTTGATCCGTAGTTCGGCCTATCATCCTCAGACAGATGGACAAACAGAAAGAGTCAATCAAATTGTGGAGGACATGCTACGAGCTTGCATCATTCATTTTGATAAAAGTTGGGACCAGTCTTTAGCATTAGCGGAGTTTTCTTATAATAATAGCTACCAGGCTAGCTTGAAAATGGCACCATTCGAAGCTCTTTATGGACGGATGTGTCGAACTCCTTTAAATTGGTCTCAAGCAGGAGAGCGGAAGTTCTTTGGCCCAGCCTTAGTTAAAGAAGCGGAGGAAAAAGTAGAGGTGATACGGGAAAATCTTAAACCGCACAGATGAGACAAAAGAGTTATCATGATGAAGGAAAGGCGCAGAGAGAATATCAAGTTGGCGAATGGGTATACTTGAAAGTTTCACCAACCAAAGGTGTACAAAGATTTGGAGTAAAAGGGAAATTAGCCCCATGCTATATTGGCCCATATGAGATTACTGAAATATGTGGACCAGTCACTTATCGTATCCGGCTTCCGGATCGGCTCTCTGCTATCCAAGATGTCTTTCATGTATCTGAACTGAGAAAGTGTGTCCACGAGCCGGAAACTGAAATCATTGAATAAGCAAATGCGTGGATAGAACCTGATCTTTCTCTAATCGAACACCCTATGTGGGAATTGGATCGCAAGGAGAGAAAAACTCGAAGGCAAACTGTAGAGATGTACAAGATACAATGGAGCCATCATAGAGAAGAAGAAGCTACTTGGGAAACTGAACATTTCCTCAACACCAAATATCCTGGATTCCTACAAGCTCGAAACCGTAAGAACTTTACCCTACCTTTGTTTTTAATTTCTGAATCTTGGGACGAGATTCCTCTTAAGGGGGGTAGGCTGTAACATCCTGGATATTTGGGTAATAGTAATCATCATCATTAGTAGCACTAAACATTGGTTACCTTGGCCAAACCCCCATTTATGGGTCAACCCCTTCAAACCCTAAGTCTAACCCTTCGAGACCTACACCTCTCCTTAGTGTTCTAGCTTGTTCTCAAGATTTTTCTTAAGTACTCAAAATTAAGCCAATATAAAAGTTGTCTAGTTTTTCATGGGACACAATTCATCTAATTGGCGGCATTTGAAATTCTCAGTGGAACAGCCTCGAAATCTCGGTCAACGCCTAGATGTCTTCTTGACCGCGCCAAGAAAAATGCAGAATTTGCAGCTATTTTCTGGCTAAACTGTAGAGTAAAACATAGGTCGCCCTTTGGGAAAGTTGGGGAGGGTTATGTGTTCTACAAGTTTGGTTTTTGGATATTTCAAAGTGTAGTTCAAAAATTTGTTGTTTGAGGCGGTCAAACAACCCTTCAGTGAAGTACTCGGGTGCCCGACGCTCCAGAGCGCGCGCTCCGCGCGCGACGCCGCGCCACCGACGCGCCCCGGCGTCCGTGCCCCGGCCGTCACCTCAGTGGGCCCCGCCGTCACGCCATCACCTTACTTGCCACGTCGACCACCAAAACCACGCACCGCCCCCGGTTTCCCCCTCCTCTCTCCTCTTCCCTCCACGAAGCGCGTCGACACGCGCCGGCCGTCGCCGCCGTGAGAACTCTGTGCATCGCACGTCGGGAGATGGAGGTCAGCGGTGCCGTCGACTGGTCGCATCACCGCCGCCGTCAACCACTCACGGGTGCCACCGTCGGTGCTAGGCCATCGAGCGCATATGCGCTCTAGGCACCTAGCTGCCACGCGCCGTGCCACCATGCACCGTCGCCGCGGACGTCGAGGCCGGCACTGGCCCACAGCCGCACAGGCGAGCTTATCCTTCCCAGGGGGAGTCTTGGACCCCCCTCCAAGCCGTGCCGCCTATAAAAGAAACCATCGGAGCACCCACGCGAGTTTTCCCCTTTCCACCGTCCGCCATTGCGCCGCCGCCATGGAGCTCGCTTGCCTGAGCTTCGCCGCAGCCGGCTGACACACCTAGCATCTCCCTAGTCCCCGTGGAAGCTTCCCCGAGACCCACATTGCTCTGTCGTGCCGCGTCTTCGCCAGAGACCGAGCCGCCACGGCTGCAGCACCGCCCCCTTCGCCGCCGGTGATCACCGGAGCTCTCCCCATCGACCCCGACGCCGCCAATCGGTCTCTGGTGAGCACACCCGCCACCCTAGCTAGTCACCCGACCGAGTCCGACCGCCGGCGAGCTCCCCTGAGCCGCCAAGGGCACATCTGTGAAGATCAAGTTCCTTAGGAGGGCCTAGCTGTAAGACTTCAGGGGCTAAACTGTAAAAGGGATCTATAGATCTAGGTTTGAAATCTGAGATCTTGTAAAATTCAACATAAATCACAGAAAAATGATAAAAATGCAAACTCCATTTTCCTGTGCTCATCATGACAAGATGCAACTTTTATACAAAGGAAGTTTTCAAATTTCTGAGTAGTTTTTAAACTAATTCAAATTGATCAGTTTGGCTAGATTTGAAATAATTCAAATTCCAGAAGTGATCTATTGCCAAATTTTGGATATGTTGCTGGTATGATCATGAGTAATCTCTGGTAGAAAGATGGAATTTAGTTATTATGTGTATCTTTACTTATGATTTATTTTCATGTGTGCTAGTGCCTCTGTTTTTGAATTTTATAAATTAATCTGTTGATCAATTCATGTCAATCTTTTTGGCACAGCTCTGTTTCATGATGATGTACTCCTGTTAAACAGTATGTATGATTTTGACATGTTTAGCTTAGTCAAATAAATTGCCATGGTTTATTAAGGTTTTATTCATGAGTGTAGCTCCTTTAAGATTCTTTGCTGAGTAAGTGCATATCTCTAGTAGTTATGCTGCCATATATCCCTGTGTGAAGTTTCAGCTCCAAAGGATGTATATTTATTCATGTGTGATTTAAATTGTATTTACTAGACATAGTTTGTGTGATTTTTCATGCTAGCACTAGTTGATGGCATAAGTTGGTTTTTGGGCAGTAGCTTGCTCAATGTATCAAGTTCATGGCTGAGATGTGTTTGGATCAGTTTATATATATATATTTATCAACATAAATTTTTGGAAGCAAATCACACTCAATAAATGGAATAATTTGAAAACTCGCCATCACCTTCATGCAATGCAAGTTTATATGATTGAATTTGACCAAATTGAATCCCGAGGCAGCAGCCTATCCTTGGTGAAGTAAATTTAGTTTAATGATAATAAATATGTACACAGTCACTATCGAGGAAAGGAATTTAATAAGCTTCAACACATCGATAATTTCCGGAAGAGTATGCTGAATATATTAACCCTCATAATGGTTTTGGTCTACCAAAACACCTCATGGTTGTCATTAAATTCAGAACTGAATTTATTTTATTTTGAACACACCAATCTCATGCATATGCATATCGTGTAGAGCTCCCGGACGGAAACTACGAACTAGTGCCGGAAGCTGACGAGGACCTTGCTAACGCAGGAGTGAATGCAGTGGAAGTGCAACAAGGCCCGGACCAAAGTTCAGAGGATTTCACCACTGACTGTGCTAGTGAAGGCAAGCACCGAAGCATATTTCCCAATTTCTAACTTATGCAGCTATATATATGGATGTTGTGCATTTACGTTCAGGAGTTGAATTGAAACCCTAGCTGCATGATCCTAGGTTCCTATGCTCTTATACTAGTATGATAGGATGATAGTTGCCATGCTCTAAGGACCCGGTAAAAGTCGAGTGAAATCCTTCACTCGCGAGCTATAGGTTCTTATGTTGGAATCATGAGGTTTAATCTGATATGCTCATGTGGTAAGAGCTTGGGATCGGCTCCGGTCAGTGGGTGTCACTGGTTAAGCTTTTGAACGTACTAAACATTTGTCGGGAATGGGACCGGTAAGCTTAGTACCTACGGGAATCGACAAGGGAACTTGGACCACTAATCTTGGGGAGGGCCCCCATGTTCTAGGCCATGCGGTACATGTGCGTGGTTGGGCGGCGGAGTCCGTGACCTTCCTACCTTATACCAAGACAGTGAGCTCTGCTCCCGAACCGAGGAATGCTGGGAACTGCCTGGTTGGTGCATGCTCCACCCCCTTGGTTTCAGTTGTCTTTTTGGGGTGTGCATCTTCCGTGTGTTTAGGTTCACCTTGCAAGGTTAATAATCAATCGATCGTCAGCCTCTCACCGTTATCCGGGACTGCTTAACTATACAGCTCATTTCCCTTTATGATGAAATTGAGATTTAATTTGGATATTGCTTAATTGTATTGCACAACTTTGCTTGCAGTAGTTGCCAATCTAGTAATGATTAAACAACTAGAATTGTGAGCTAAAACTTGAAAGTAAGGACATACTCTTTGTTGCTTTTCAGCAAAATAAACCACTAGCCAAAAAGCCTTTCATGTCTAGGGGTTCGGTGAATAAGAACACCATCGGATAAGTCTTGCTGAGTATTAGTATACTCAGCCTTGTTGTGGTTGATGTTTAAAGGTGATGTGAATGATGGGTTTCCGTGCCCTGGATCGTTCCCACCCGATTGGGAGATCGAGTGGGAGGAGGACAGTGCTTAGTGACATCTCGGATGGCCTCCTTGGATGTTACTTATGACGTGTAGTATTTTATTTCCACTGTGTGTATCAAACTCTGAACCATTTACTTTTATGCAATGAACTCGGTTTGTAATAAAAAAACCCTTAAGGGAATTGATGTAATATAATTTGTGATGATGTAATCTCTGGACTCGCCTTCGTGTGAGTTTTGATGTATGAATGTTGCGATCCGGGTTACACGTGATTTACCGGGCTTGACCCGGCAGAGACGACAGGATACCTCCGGATTATCGCTTAATGACCAAAAGGAATGGTTTAGGCAATAATACAGAATTATCTTGGGCGGTTCTGTCACAGCTGGTACTAGAGCTTCATTCGTACACCAGGGATTTAAAACACTCTTAACAAAATGTTTTTGGAATAAAACTTGGCAAGATTAAGGAGTTTGCAAAATGAGTTTGGAACGCTAAGGATTAACTAGTCCGAGAGGACCTAGAGGGATTTTTGGGTACTTTCAGGTGGCTAGTAATCTATGGTTTATTAGTCCAACTTCCAGCACATTATTTTCTGTCAAAACTTACTTCCTCGCACAACCACACTAGTACACCACGTTTTGCTATACGTGTGTGGTGCCAAGTGGAAGTCATGTGAGGGATGGATGGGACCAATATCAAAGGGAACCCACCGTCGCGTTTGTGTCTCACCACATTTTGCCATACGTGGACGTTCCGTATTACAAAAATGCGAGGCAAGGATGCACTCCATTCAAATGGAGAGTGTCTGAGGTTGGACACTGTCCATGCAGCGGCTTTTTGCATGGATGCCGTTTCTATAGTGAACGGTAATATATGTGGACGCTTTCGTGAGTGCTGGCACGAAAGGTTCGGGATGTTCTGTGATTTTCTGCAGGTACACTAACCGTGATTCGTTACGCTTAGAACGGATAGCATTCCGGCTAGTTATTATAGGGAGAGACGTATGTATGCCTCACCACCGGCACTAACTTCGATTTTAGGCATGGATTTGCCTTGTGAGGAAAAGTAGGACGCTTTTGCATCATGCTAAAAGACTTGATTAATTAAGTAAATCAACTGTGTAAATTGTTTAAATAAATCAACCAATACATTTCCTACTCATTCCTACACACCTGCTGTTTTTCCTGTCTATCTAATTTTGGTGCCTCTGTTTGCATGAATTTTTCGAACTTGATAGAAGAATCTTTTGAAGAAAAGTTAGATATGAAAGTTGTCACAAATCTTATCATTTATCTGCTGTCAAAAATTCAGAATTTTTGGATAAGTAAATTTTGAGTTATGGGCAAATTGGTGAATGTTGGTCTGCTGAATTTCCTGGGAACAGCAAGCTGCATTTTGAATTGTTTGGGCTAGATCCTTTTGTTTTTGGCTCAACCATTGAATACCAATTATGTACTCCATAACATCACTGAGCTGCTGACAAAAATTGAGCATTTTTGCCCTACCAGTTTATGAGTTATGCGTATTTTTATGCATTGTACAGAATCTGCTATCTTTTGAACTCACACTAATTTGTGGGAGTTTTTGTTGATACAGATGGCTGGACAGCTCTTCTGGGAGGTTGGGCCAGACGGTTCGGTCCGCACGGACGGGCTGCACCTGGAGGGTTTTGCCCGCGTCTTGTGGGATGCCCTTCACACTTCCGGCTACGCGACACCACCCACGTACGAGGCGACTGAGTCCCTGCAGCTGGGGATTCCTAGCTGCCGTGTTCTGTTGACTGTGCCGCTTCACCCAGACCACCCGGAGTGGCTGGACCTGGGCATGGAGGTGGTGAGCGTCCGCTTGCTGGAGACGCTCGAGGTGGCTGCTCTGCGAGTGCTGAACGCCTTCTGCGATCAGCACCCCCTTGAGGTGTTCCTGACTCCGTTGGGTCTGCTACCGACTGAGGACCCTGAGGACCCCGTGTGGTGTGAGCGCGTGGGGAACATGGCGTCGCTCATCGACCACACCACACCACTTGAGACCGTGCAGGGGTTGGTGCGGTATGTGAGCGCACTGTACCGCCTCCAGGCTCTTCGCAGCGTGTCCACCACTGACATGACTATGGCTGCGCACACTGTCTCTGGGGTGTTGAGCGAGCGTACTACTCACCTGCACGCCATCTCTGTTGGCTACACAGATATGGAGAGGGACCTTGTGATGTCACAGCGGAGGGTCGTTGAGTTGGAGACCTGTGAGGCCCAGTGGAGAGCTCGTGATGCGCATTTGCTGGATCAGCTTGCCACCCGCTTACAGACCTTGGTTGGACTGCAGGAGCAGCGGATCGATATGCAGGTAGAGCTGCAGCAGCTGAGGGATGAGCGTATGCAGCACATCCAGGCACTGGCACAGATGGGCGAGTAGTTGGAGCAGCTTGACCTTGACTTGCAGGCTGCCAACGACACGATCATTGCGATGCAGCAGCCAGCCCCACCACCACCACCTGGAGCGATGGAGGGTGACGAGGAGGACGCCCAGTCAGGGATGGACAGTGAGGATGGTGCTCAGTACTCTGGTGCAGGATCCCCCAGGACCCCTGACTCCTCAGTGGGTAGTGACTCCTCTGTGGGGAACTTAGACGACTTTTAGGAGACTCGACGCAGCGACCAATACTCTGACGGGTAGCCTAGTTTTTGGTCTGTGGATGGGATAGGCTAGCGTATACAGAGTAACCCTTGTGTAGCTAGATGCTACACAATAACCCCCTATGTATGTGAACCAAGAACTCTAGTATTTGTATGCAAGTGTTGTATCTAAGTTGTAAGACCTTATGCCGTAACTTAAGTAATGTGTAATGTGGACCATGTTGTGATCAGATCTGGGCTGTAATATAAATAACAAAGTTGTGTGAAATCTCATGTCTCGCGTGCTCACAAAATTTCAGCCTTATTGCTCTTATAAATTGAAAGTTATGGACGTTTTGGTGAACCTCGGTTTTCTGCAAAACAGCACAAACAGAGTAACGAAAAGTGAATTTTTCGAACACGTTAAGCTCAAAATTCATGGTCCAGTTGAATACCAAAGTTGGAGAGTACGAAATTGCGCTTATTCTGACCAAAGATGAGCATCGTTCGATATTCGAGTAAAGAGTTATGAATTTTTCGCTCAAAAGAAGCGCGGCTGCCCCGTCTGCAAATTTTGTTGCAATGTTTGGAATTTTGATCCACATGTTCTCCTTGTTTATTTTTATATCAGCAAGCTTATGAATATGTGGCTAATACAAGTTCCAAATTTCAGATGGTGGGACCAACCCGCGGTCATCCGAACGGTTTCGGTGATGCTAGTGGCAGCAACGGTCCGCCACCGCCACCGCCACCGAACATGACTCCGATGGAGGCCTTCATGGTGGCGCAGGCTGAAGCAATACGCTGCCTGATGCAACACCAGCAGCCCCCGCAGCCACCCCAGGGCGAACGTGACGATCAGCCCCGTGTGGCTAGGTGGGATCAATTCGCTGCCTTGAAGCCACCGGTCTTTTCTAAAGCGGATGAGCCCTTGGAAGCTGACGCTTGGATCCGTGCCATCGAGGCTAAGCTTGATGTGCTGACTCTACCATGCTCGGACGAGCGCAAGGCTAGCTTTGCAGCACAGCAACTCCGTGGTCCTGCACTTATCTGGTGGGACCACTACAAGATGATGCAGCAGGCCGGGCATGTCATTACCTGGGATGAATTTAAAAGAGCATTCAAGGAACACCACATTCCCAAGGGAATGGTGGAGAGGAAGCTGAACAAACTGCTGGCACTGAAGCAAGGGTCTGACTCTGTGTTTGAGTATGCACAGAAATTTAACAACCTTTGCCAGTATGGTGGGTACCATGTGGATATGGATGAGAAAAAGATGGATCGTTTCCGCCGCGGGCTTGATGAGGAGCTGTATGAGTGTATCAATCCTATCAAGACCGAGACCTACCATGAGCTGGTGGATTTAGCCATCTCCCAGGAAGATGCTATGAAGAGGACCCAGAAGGCAAAGAAGAGAAAGGCTGCGTTCACCTCTAACAACGCGCCTAATAGAAAATTCCGACTGGTGAAGAAGGTTAACCAGGGTTCCCAGGGGAACCAGAAATCTGGGAGGTGGGTGGCCAGGCCACCCCAAAAGCAACAGTGGGGAGGTCAGCGTTCTTCTACTTCTCAGCAGCAGAATGCCAATCACAATGCTTCACCACCTGCCCAGAACAATAGGGACAACAAATGCTACAACTATGGGAACGTTGGGCACTATTCCTATGATTGTCCCCACCCAAAGAAGCAGAACCAGCAGAACCAAGGATGTGGTTCTAACCAGGACAACAAGGACAAGGGAAAGAGGCAGACCGTGCAGGTCAAGCAAGGCCGCCTCAACTTCACTACCATGGTAGGAATTCCAAAGGGAGCAGCAGTCATGACGGGTACATTTTCTATCCGAAGCAAACCTATTAAGATATTGTTTGATTCTGGTGCTACCCACAGCTTTATTAATGAGAAAACACAAAGCAAGTTAAGATTAGATACGGCTTGGGTTAAGGATATCTATAAGATTGCTACACCGGGAGGAAACATTTCTTCCAACACTATCAGCGCCGGAGTACCACTGAAACTAGGTAGTAAGGTTATTCATACAAACCTTATCACCTTGGGCTTAGATGGGATAGATGTCATTGTGGGGATGGACTGGATGACCCAACATAAAGTGACCTTGGATATCGCTGAAAGAAGAATAGAAATTAATTCACCGGTTGTCGGGACTTCCACACTCTACTTACCCTTGAGAGAATTCGTGGATCCTAGTGTTTTTGTCACCATAACTTCACTCTTGGACAATATTCCAGTAGTTTGTGAGTATCCTGATGTCTTTCCTGATGACCTACCGGGTATGCCACCCGACCGGGACATTGAATTTGTCATTAAACTTCAGCCCGGTACATCACCTGTTTCAAAAAGAGCTTACCGTATGCCACCCAAGGAACTGGCTGAGTTGAAGTCCCAGCTTTAGGAATTATTGGACAAGGGTTTCATTTGCCCGAGTTCTTCACCTTGGGGATGTCCTGGTCTTTTCGTCAAAAAGAAAGATGGTAGCCTAAGGTTGTGTGTGGACTACCGACCTCTCAATGCGGTGACCATCAAAAATAAATATCCCCTACCCTGCATTGATGTTTTGTTTGATCAGCTAATTGGAGCCAAAGTCTTTTCCAAGATCGACCTTAGGTCAGGATATCACCAAATTAAAATCCGACCTTGCGATATTCCCAAGACTGCCTTTTCCACCCGATATGGATTATATGAATATCTAGTCATGTCCTTCGGCCTTACAAATGCACCTGCCTACTTCATGTATCTCATGAATTCTGTGTCCATCAAATTCGAAGCTTTCTTGGGTTAGCCGGGTATTATCGTCGCTTTGTCCCAGAATTTCCAGTGTGGCCAAACCTATGACCGAATTGTTGAATAAAGGGGCAAAATTCGTGTGGGATGAGAAATGTGAAAAAGCCTTCCACACCCTGAAGCAACATCTGACATCAGCACCCGTTTTGGCTCAGCCTGACAATTCCAAGCCATATGACGTGTATTGTGATGCCTCGGGTATTGGTCTCGGTTGTGTTCTCATGCAAGAAAATAGGGTCATTGCTTATGCTTCAAGAGCACTTCGACCTCATGAGCTGAATTACCCAACCCATGATCTGGAGCTAGCAGCAGTTGTTCATGCTCTCAAAATTTGGAGGCATTACCTTATGGGGACCCGCTGCAATATTTTCACCGACCATAAAAGCCTCAAGTATATTTTTACTCAAGCCGACTTGAATATGCGGCAGCGGAGGTGGTTAGAACTCATTAAGGACTACGACTTGGAGGTACACTACCACCCCGACAAAGCCAATGTTGTTGCAGATGCTCTCAGCCGCAAGGCTCACTGCAACTGCTTGACAGTGGAATCTTACAACGACACATTATGTGAAGAACTAAGGAAATTGGCTTTGGAAATTGTTCCGCAAGGGGAATTAAATGCAATTAGCATTGAGGCTACCTTGTATGATAAAATCATCGTGACTCAGTCTAGTGATGAGGGTGTTAAAACCATAAAGCAGAAACTATCCAAGAATGATCTCAAATATGCTTGTCTTTGCCAAGATGAGAAGGGTACAATCTGGTTTGGGCAACGTCTTGTTGTTCCCGAAGATACTACTATCCGCAAAGAAATTTTTGATGAGGCTCACCTCTCCAAATTTTCAATTCACCCCGGAAGTAGCAAGATGTACCAAGATTTGAAACAGAACTTTTGGTGGTCCAACATGAAAGTGGAGATAGCCAAATACGTTTCGGAGTGTGATACGTGCTTGAGAGTAAAAGTGAGTCATTTGAAGACTGCGGGTAAACTCCAACCATTACCCATACCTTCTTGGAAATGGGATGACATCAGTATGGATTTTGTTGTTGGACTACCACTTACTCCCAGGAATCACGACTCCATTTGGGTTATTGTGGATCGACTGACTAAGACCGCGCATTTCATTGCCGTTAACACCACTTATTCGGCTAAGAAATATGCAGATCTTTATCTTGATCATATCGTACGTTTACACGGATTCCAAAGACTATAATTTCGGATAGAGGCCCTCAATTTATAGCTCGTTTTTGGGAACAACTACATGGGTCTTTGGGAACGAAGTTGATCCGTAGTTCGGCCTATCATCCTCAGACAGATGGACAAACAGAAAGAGTCAATCAAATTGTGGAGGACATGCTACGAGCTTGCATCATTCATTTTGATAAAAGTTGGGACCAGTCTTTAGCATTAGCGGAGTTTTCTTATAATAATAGCTACCAGGCTAGCTTGAAAATGGCACCATTCGAAGCTCTTTATGGACGGATGTGTCGAACTCCTTTAAATTGGTCTCAAGCAGGAGAGCGAAAGTTCTTTGGCCCAGCCTTAGTTAAAGAAGCGTAGGAAGAAGTAGAGGTGATACGGGAAAATCTTAAACCACACAGATGAGACAAAAGAGTTATCATGATGAAGGAAAGGCGCAGAGAGAATATCAAGTTGGCGAATGGGTATACTTGAAAGTTTCACCAACCAAAGGTGTACAAAGATTAAAAGGGAAATTAGCCCCATGCTATATTGGCCCATATGAGATTACTGAAATATGTGGACCAGTCACTTATCCTATCCGGCTTTCGGATCGGCTCTCTGCTATCCATGACGTCTTTCATGTATCTGAACTGAGAAAGTGTGTCCACGAGTCGGAAACTGAAATCATTGAAGAAGCAAATGCGTGGATAGAACCTGATCTTTCTCTAATCGAACACCCTATGCGGGTATTGGATCGCAAGGAGAGAAAAACTCGAAGGCAAACTGTAGAGATGTACAAGATACAATGGAGCCATCATACAGAAGAAGAAGCTACTTGGGAAACTGAACATTTCCTCAACACCAAATATCCTGGATTCCTACAAGCTCGAAACCGTAAGATCTTTACCCTACCTTTGTTTTTAATTTCTGAATCTCGGGATGAGATTCCTCTTAAGGGGGTAGGCTGTAACATCCTGGATATTTGGGTAATAGTAATCATCATCATTAGTAGCACTAAACATTGGTTACCTTGGTAAAACCCCCATTTATGGGTCAACCCCTTCAAACCCTAAGTCAAACCCTTCGAGACCTACACCTCTCCTTAGTGTTCTAGCTTGTTCTCAAGATTTTTCTTTAGTACTCAAAATTAAGCCAATATAAAAGTTGTCTAGTTTTTCATGGAACACAATTCATCTAATTGGCGGCATTTGAAATTCTAAGTGGAACAGCCTCGAAATCTCGGTCAACGCCTAGATGTCTTCTTGACCGCGCTAAGAAAAATGCAGAATTTGCAGCTATTTTCTGGCTAAACTGTAGAGTAAAACATAGGTTGCCCTTTGGGAAAGTTGGGGAGGGTTATGTGTTCTACAAGTTTGGGTTTTGGACATTTCAAAGTGTAGTTCAAAAATTTGTAGTTTGAGGCGGTCAAACAGCCCTTCAGTGAAGTACTCGAGCGCCCGGCGCTCCAGAGAGCGCGCTCCGCGCGCGACGCCGCGCCGCCGACGCGCCCCGGCGTCCGTGCCCCAGCCGTCACCTCGGTGGGCCCCGCCGTCACCTCACTTGCCACGTCGACCACCAAAACAACGCACCGCCCCCGGTTCCCCCTCCTCTCTCCTCTTCCCTCCGCGAAGCGCGTCGACACGCGCCAGCCGTCGCCGCCGTGAGAACTCTGTGCATCGCACGCCGGGAGAGGAAGTTCAGCAGCACCGTCGACTCATCGCATCACCGCCGCCGTCAACCACTCACGGGTGCCATCGTCGGCGCTAGGCCATCGAGCGCCTATGCGCTCTAGGCGCCTAGCTGCCACGCGCCGCGCCACCATGCGCCGTCACCGCGGACGCCGAGGCCGGCACTGGCCCACAGCCGCACGGGCGAGCTTATCCTTCCCAGGGGGAGTCTTGGACCCTCCTCCAAGCCGTGCCGCCTATAAAAGAAACCACCGGAGCACCCGCGCGAGTTTTCCCCTTTCCACCATCCGTCATTGCGCAGCCGCCATGGAGCTCGCTCGCCTGAGCTTCGCCGCAGCCGGCTGACACACCTAGCATCTCTCCTAGTCCCCGTGGAAGCTTCCCCGAGACCCACATTGCTCTGTCGTGCCGCGTCTTCGCCGGAGACTGAGCTGCCACGGCTGCAGCACCGCCCCCTTCGCCGCCGGCGATCACCAGAGCTCTCCCTGTCGACCCCGACGCCGCCAATCGGTCTCTGGTGAGCACACCCGCCACCCTAGCTAGTCACCCGATCTAGTCCGGCCGCCGGCGAGCTCCCCTGAGCCGCCAAGGGCACATCTGTGAAGATTGAGTTCTTTAGGAGGGCCTAGCTGTAAGACTCCAGGGGCTAAACTGTAAAAGGGATCTATAGATCTAGGTTTGAAATCTGAGATCTTGTAAAATTCACCAGAAATCGCAGAAAAATGATAAAAATACAAACTCGGTTTTCCTGTGCTCACCATGACAAGATGCAACTTTTATACAAAGGAAGTTTTCAAATTTCTGAGTAGTTTTTAAACTAATTCAAATTGATCAGTTTGGCTAGATTTGAAATAATTCAAATTCCAGAAGTGATCTGTTGCCAAATTTTGGATATGTTGCTGGTATGATCATCTGTAATCTCTGGTAGAAAGATGCAACTTAGTTATCATGTGTATCTTTACTTATGATTTATTTTCATGTATGCTAGTGCCTCTATTTTTGAATTTTATAAATTAATCTGTTGATCAATTCATGTCAATCTTTTTGCCACAGCTCTGTTTCATGATATGTACTCCTGTTAAACAGTATGCATGATTTTGACATGTTTAGCTTAGTCAAATAAATTGCCATGGTTTATTAAGGTTTTATTCATGAGTGTAGCTCCTTTAAGATTCTTTGCTGAGTAAGTGCATATCTCTGGTAGTTATGCTGCCATATATCCCTGTGTGAAGTTTCAGCTCCAAAGGATGTATATTTATTCATGTGTGATTTAAATTGTATTTACTAGACATAGTTTGTGTGATTTTTCATGCTAGCACTAGTTGATGGCATAAGTTGGTTTTTGGGCAGTGGCCTGCTCAATGTATCAAGTTCATGGCTGAGATGTGTTTGGATCAGTTTATATATATATTTATCAAAATAAAATTTTGGAAGCAAATCACACTCAATAAATGGAATAATTTGAAAACTCGCCATCACCTTCATGCAATGCAAGTTTATATAATTGAATTTGACCAAATTGAATCCCGAGGCAGCAGCCTATCCTTGGTGAAGTAAATTTAGTTTAATGATAATAAATATGTACACAGTCACTATCGAGGTAAGGAATTTAATAAGCTTCAACACATTGATAATTTCCGGAACAGTATGCTGAATATATTAACCCTCATAATGGTTTTGGTCAACCAAAACACCTCATGGTTGTCATTAAATTCAGAACTGAATTTATTTTATTTTGAACACACCAATCTCATGCATATGCATATCGTGTAGAGCTCCCAGACGGAAACTACGAACTAGTGCCGGAAGCTGACGAGGACCTCGCTAACGCAGGAGTGAATGCAGTGGAAGTGCAACAAGGCCCGGACCAAAGTTCGGAGGATTTCACCACTGACTGTGCTAGTGAAGGCAAGCACCGAAGCATATTTCCCAATTTCTAACTTATGCAGCTATATATATGGATGTTGTGCATTTACGTTCAGGAGTTGAATTGAAACCCTAGCTGCATGATCCTAGGTTCCTATGCTCTTATACTAGTATGATAGGATGATAGTTGCCATGCTCTAAGGACCCGGTAAAAGTCGAGTGAAATCCTTCACTCGTGAGCTATAGGTTCTTATGTTGGAATCATGAGGTTTAATCTGATATGCTCATGTGGTAAGAGCTTGGGATCGGCTCCGATCAGTGGGTGTCATTGGATAAGCTTTTGAACGTACTAAACATTTGTCGGGAATGGGACTGGTAAGCTTAGTACCTACGGGAATCAGCAAGGGAACTTGGACCACTAATCTTGGGGAGGGCCCCCATGTTCTAGGCCATGCGGTACATGTGCGTGGTTGGGCGGCAGAGTCCGTGACCTTCCTGCCTTATACCAAGACTGTGAGCTCTTCTCCCGAACAGAGGAATGCTGGGAACTGCCTGGTTGGTGCATGCTCCACCCCCTTGGTTTCAGTTGTCTTTTTGGGGTGTGCATCTTCCGTGTGTTTAGGTTCACCTTGCAAGGTTAATAATCGATCGATCGTCGGCCTCTCACCGTTATCCGGGACTGCTTAACTATACAGCTCATTTCCCTTTATGTTGAAATTGAGATTTAATTTGGATATTGCTTAATTGTATTGCACAACTTTGCTTGCAATAGTTGCCAATCTAGTAATGATTAAACAACTAGAATTGTGAGCTAAAACTTGAAAGTAAGGACATACTCTTTGTTGCTTTTCAGCAAAATAAACCACTAGCCAAAAAGCCTTTCATGTCTAGGGGTTCGGTGAATAAGAACACCGTCGGATAAGTCTTGCTGAGTATTAGTATACTCAGCCTTGCTGTGGTTGATGTTTACAGGTGATGTGAATGTTGGGTTTCCGTGCCCTGGATCGTTCTCACCTGATTGGGAGATCGAGTGGGAGGAGGACAGTGCTTAGTGACATCTCGGATGGCCTCCTTGGATGTTACTTATGACGTGTAGTATTTTATTTCCGCTGTGTGTATCAAACTCTGAACCATTTACTTTTATGCAATGAACTCGATTTGTAATAAAATAACCCTTAAGGGAATTGATGTAATATAATTTGTGATGATGTAATCTCTGGACTCGCCTTCGTGTGAGTTTTGATGTATGAATGTTGCGATCCGGGTTACACGTGATTTACCGGGCTTGACCCGACATAGATGACAGGATACCTCCGGATTATCGCTTAATGACCAAAAGGAATGGTTTAGGCAATAATACGGAATTATCTTGGGCGGTTCTGTCACAGCAGCGGAAGACTCGAATCTGTTGAACCGGCGGCGCGCTGGGTCGGACGGCGAGTGCGCAAGGAGAAAGAGACGGAAGGGAAGGATGAGGTGGCAATCAACCCCCACCTTCCCGACTTAAATGGGGGGACGTGGGCCGGTTGGGGACAATTCACTGCCCGGGCCCACTCATGGGTGGCAGGGGAGCGTCCCACCCAAGCTCTCTCTCTCTCTTCCCTTTTTCTTCCGTATACGCGAATCCTGCCAGGCCTGACACCCAGGAAAAGCAACCTCCACCCCAGACGACGTCCGGCACGCTGACCGGGGACGGTTGACAGGACAGCGCGAGGGATCGCGTCAGAAGAGAAGGATTCCCCGACCTAACGCAAGATGCCCGACCTACCAACATAGTGAAAATAGTAAAAAGCACACCCCCTAGCTCCGAGCCAAGGAGCGGCAATGTGCCTCGACCTAAGCACACGTCCTGGCCAGACGGTGGGACGAGCGGATTCATACGCAAAGTATCCGCGGTGAGGTCTGGAGTGACTCATTGCAGCCATCCGTCGCCCGCGCGAGCAAGAACAAGTTGACAAGACTAAGGTACGGCTTAAAAGGCCTACGGCCAAGTTTCATTACAGAAAAGAAAAAAAGATACAAGAAGACACCGATCGCGAAGGATCGGCGCCCGCTCCGAGGCACACGCCTCACTCCGCCGGGGGTCTGCCTGGCCGGGGGAGTTTGCCTCCTCGGAGCCGCCCTCCGACTCGCTGGACTCGTCGAGGACGGCCGCGCCCCAGGTCGCCGTCGGTGTTGGCGTTGAAGTACAAGGCCGACTCCTGACGCCTCCGCGGCCTCGTTCCTCGAGGCCACCCCACGGGGACTGTGCCGATGGAGCAGTCCAGGTCCTGGAGGTGCACGGCGGCGAGACCGTATGTCGCTCCTTGGTGCACTCCCGCAGTGACCATCGCACGGACGCGGCCCGGGAGTGCGCGAAGCTGGTCGTGCAGCAGTATCAGCTCCAGTCGCACCGCCGTCATGGCGACGCTGGCGGCGTCGCGGAGGTGGCCGTGGGCGATGCGGAGCTCCTCGAGCTCCTTACTCGCCTTCTCCGCCTTCTTGGCGTGCAGGCCCGCAAGCTCCTCCTGGCCTGCCCAGCACCAAAAGAAGGGTGTCACGGACAACAATGACAATGCGACGAAAGAGGAATGAAGACAGGACCAAGGCGCTCACCCATCGCCCGGGCGTGCGCATGGTCCATGGCATCCTGCGCCGCCTTGAGCTCCCGCTCGGCCCCCTCAAAGGCGGCCCTGAGGGCGGTGGTCGTCCTGCAACACCTTGAGCTCCCACTCAATCCCCTCAACGCAATGCACTGCCGTGCATCATTCAGCTGGGCCTGAAGCTCAGCGGCAGGATCAGCCCCGGTGGGAGCCCCACCCTCGACAGCCACCAGAGGAACGGCCAGCGCGGACGGGCCCGCACCAGCATCTGGAGCCGTGAACATCCCAGCGCCAGCCACGCCGAGGGCTGAGAGCCATGTGTGGTTCGAGGACCGGTGGATGGTCGCTTCCTGGTGTGATGAGTGATTGACAACGTGGTGTGGACTGATTCTTGGCTAAGTATTACAGGTGCAGGTTACGGCTTGATTGGTGTTGGTGCAGGTGAAGAGCAAGTGCGAAAGGTCATTGCCGGGTAGGCCTCCAGGACTGGAGAAGACTAGTAGGCTTGGCTCGAGGGGCCCGGTGGCCAGCGGGGTCAAGTGCGGACCGCATGGTGGCAAGAACAGCGAGATGAAGTCGTGGTCGGTTTCTTGGTAGAGCCTCAAAACCAAGATCGAGCCGGGACTATGTGGGAGCCGACTCATGAGTGGTGATTGGCGAAGGCTACACCGAGTTTGCGGGGTTTCTAGTGGTTCACCAGAAAACCACTGGGTTCCTTAGTTGATCCACAAAGCCAAGACCGAAGACCGAAGACGGAGGTACAGCAGCATCGGACCGGTCTGACCGTGGGTACCGATCTGACCAGTGAGGAGCACCGGTCTGACCGGTGTGCGACGACGCAGTCCGGAGACTTCAAAGCGGAGGACACACGTCGGGATCACAAGGCTTGCGTCGAGGCTAAGCAAGTTTGCGGTCGCCGGGCATCCGTCCGATGGTGCGAAGACAAAGTTTCCCAAAGTGCCCCTCATGGGTGTGTATCCTAGTATTAGGCCTTAGGGGTAATTCAGTCTTTCGGCTAGCCACCATATAACCCAAGTGGTGAGAGGATGGCAGCCATCTCTTGGAACCCTAGCTTATTTTGTTTTGCTATTTTCCTCTTCCTTTTTCCTTGGGAATTTCTAGGACTAGCTTAAGAGCTTCATGGTGAGATCTTATGAGAGGGAAGGATGATCGGGCGGCAAGCTAGACCTTGTATGAACCTCTTTGGTATGTATAGATGATTCGGCGTAGTTCCTCAAGGCTTGGATGTGTCTTTCCCGTTTCTCCTTTTTGGTGATTTTCAGAGCCTTTTCTTGGCGATTTTCTTGTGGCGGATTCGAGGCCTTTCTCTTTGGGATTTGGTGGGGGATGTATACTTGAACCCTTCGTGGTTCTTTTCCGTTTGATTCTCCTCCCAAATCCGTGAGCAAAAGGGCTCGATTTTGGGGTTTTCTCCTCTATAGGGTTAGAGGCGTTCTTGGTGGGATTTCTTCGATTTCTCTTGATTTAGCAAGTTTTGCTGGGCCAAATCTTGGCTATGGAGTGCCCATGAGGTGTTCCTACTATCGCCAAAGTCTTGTGCGAATCCGTGTTGCGAATCAGGAGATCAGGAGTTGGATTTGGAGGAGTTCACTCGCGGGCGCTATTCATCCCAAGAGCTCAGGTCCTGACCGGTCTGACCGGTGCCTCTCACCGGTCTGACCGGTGCAGACCCTTGGTTGAGTTTTGCTCGGGTGAACGTCTTGGTGAGTTCCCTGTTGTCGTGTGTTGCCGCTGTTTTGAGTTTGGTCAGTTTTGGAGCTCGGTAGGTCTGTTTTGGTGAATTTGGGATTTCCTGGCTTGGACCGGTCTGACTGGCAAGCTACACCAGCCTGACCGGTGTAGGGGTCTTCTGTGGAAGTTCTCAGGTTTTACCAGGTTGCTCCAGCAGGGACCGGTCTGACCGGTGCTGCTCACCGGCCTGACCGGTGCAGTCCAGGGGTGCTCGAGTTGCTTGTTCCACTGTGTTCTCGAGTAGATCTAGGTGGTTGTTGGTTCCTAGGACCAGTAGCACTCCAGTGGCTGCGTGGTCTTGGCCAACTTGGGTAGTTGAGTCGGAGACGTGTTTTGGAAGCCGTGTTCGTCTTGTTGGAGTTCCCGTCTCCTTCGAGAAGAATTTTTATTGGCTCCCATTCACTCCCCCCCCCTCTCTGGTCGTCAGTTTCGGTCCTTCAAGTGGTATCAGAGCCAGTTACAGATCTTCAGATTCTAACTAGTCTAAGATCCAAGGATGGCATACCAGGAACGGGGTTCGGGTCCTTCGCACTTCAATGGCAAAAACTATCAGATGTGGCAGAGGCGGATGGTGGCTTTCCTCCGCGGTAAGGGTCAGATCCTTTGGGACATTACGGTGAACACAGCTTATGTTCATCCGATTAACTTCCTTGCTCCGGCATCGAGGGACATGTTCGACGCCAACAACAAGGCGGTCGACTACTTGTTTCATGCTCTGTGTCAGTTCGAATTCGATCGGGTTCAGACAGATGACTTAGCTTGTAGGATTTGGGAGCAGTTGAAGGATGCTCATGCTGGGAATGCTCAGGTTCAGGCTCGGATGTACGCGACTTACCGGAGAGAGTGCGAGAACTTCACTCATCTCCCTGGCGAGTCCGTCAATGCCCTTTTCCAGCGGTTTACGGTTGTGGTGAACAACATGAGAGCCAATGTGGCCGTGCTCCCATACGATGATCATGATAGAGTTGTGAAACTCTTGCACTCGCTGGATCTCACCGTATGGGACGGAAAGGTCGAGGCTATTCTTGAGTCCGAGAAGTACGACACCCTGACCGTGAATGAGCTGTTTTCGAAGCTCAAGTCAGCTGAGTTGGACCGTGGTATGACAGCCAAGATTGAGAGCCCGACTGACTCTCATAGTCTTGCTCTCGTCAGTGGCAAAGGTGCTAAGTCTAACGCTAATGCATCCTCCAGGATGTACTCTCTATCTTCTTTGATATCTTTGCTAGACGAGGAGTTCGACGTGCTTGGAGAGGACGAGCTGGCGTTGCTGACCAGGTGGTTCGAGAGGTTGCACGAGAACCGGGTGAACACAAGGAGGAATCCACGAACATGCTTTCAGTGTGGCAAGCCAGGACACTTCATCGCTGACTGTTCGGAGAAGATGGAGAACAAGGACGGCTACAAGGACGGCAAGTACCGATCAAGGCACGATCACAAGCACAAGAACAAGCACAAGGACGAGCGACGGTCGAGGAAGAAGGACGGCCGCGGCAGGAAGGCCCGAGCGATGGTCGGAGTGAGCGACGTCGACTCCAGCTCTGCCTACTCTTCCTCTAGCTCGAGTAGCAGTGAAGATGAAGGTGATCGGCGCAAGAACAAGAAGTCACCCAAGAACTTGAGCGGGCTGAGCTGCTATGTGAGAGATGGTTTCTGCGGCATGGCTCATAGCTCCGGCAGCAAGAAAAGTCCCCAGAGCGACTCGGACTCCGATTCCAAGGATGAGGTACGTGATCTTCCCTTCTTGCGTGACGAGAATGAGCGTCTTGGCAAGTTGCTTGATAATCGTGATGACATGCTTAGAGAGGCAAAGAAGATGAGGAAAGAGCGTAGGGCCTCACCAGAAGATGCTAGGAACCAAGTAACTGAGCTAGAAACCCAGAACCTTGATGCTAGACTTGAGATAGATTCACTTAAGGCTTCACCTGTTGTTTCTGATGAGATTGATTGCTGTGATTGCTCTGTGTACCAAGCTGATCTTACTAGTCTCAAGGATAAGCATGCTTCTACTTGTGATGAACTAGATGTGCTTAGGGTTGAAGTGGCTAAGCTTAAGTCTAGACCAGCTTTGCTAGGTGCTTGCACTTCTTGCCCTGTGTTGCATGGAAAGATTGATGAGATGCATGCTTACACTATTTTGCTTGAGGCTAAGTTGAAAGAACCTATTCCCACTTCTTGCTCTACTTGTGAATTGCATGCTTTGAAGAATCTGGAACTTGTACATTATGTGGATCGCTTGCAGGATGAGAACGATGACTTGAGAAAAATGATAGTTGGTTGTCGGGTCATGAACCACAGCTTAGGATGATGATAGAGGCATACAAGCGCTATGATGGGCAAGCGCTTGGTTCAGAGAAGATTGGAGAGTGTAGGGGTGAGGGAGGAGAGAAGATTGGTGATATCCAAGCTCCACCAAAAACCTTCCACAAAAATGCCTATGCTCCTAAGCCCAACCCACTGAGAAACAAACTTGACACAACCCCAGATCCTCCCATATTTCCTCACCCAACGAATGATTTCCAAAAACCGGTGAAGTTTGTGAGCTCCAAGGAGAGTGAGGTTGGAGAGAAGAAGGGTGAGAAGCTGAGGGAGGAGAAACCAAGTGAGCAGCCCCAACCCAAGCCTAAACCTAAGCCCATACGGTTTTATTGTGACTATTATGGGAGAGATGGTCACAAGGGAGAGTTTTGCTTCAAGAGGAAGCGAGAGGAGAGAATGGCTAAGGAGTGGGCTAACAAGGACAGGTACCGCCCCCTCAAATGGTGTACCTGAGCCTCGTATGCAAATGCCCAGGGCCAAGGCGATTGTGAGGACGGTTCCGGCTTGGGGAGATCGAAAGACAGCAGGTGGTGCTGCTAGCCGAGCACCACCGGTCAGACCGGTGCTGGTCTGGACAGACAGCAGTTCGGTTTCCCTGCTCGTGCGGATGCTCGATTCAGTTCTGGTGGTCGTGGTTCTGGTGGTTGGCATGGAGAGTTTGCAGGAGGTCAGTTTACTAGACGTTCTCCACCTCGTGCTCAATACGAGGGTGGGAGGAGTCGTAGCTTTGCGATGGAGAGGAGGAACGGTCCACGGTCTTCCTTTTGTGGTTTTCGTTCTCCTCCAGCTAGACAGGGGTGGTTCCCTAGTGGTGGTTCTCGTGGTGGTTTTCGTGGTGGTAGCTTTGATAGGCGTGATGATATGGTTTGTGCTAACCCCACTTTAGAGCAAATGGCTCAGCACTGGTTTTACTCTTTTGGTACTAACCCCAGTGCTGAGTCGTTTGTTCACTCACGTGCTCACTTTTGAATTTCAGGTGGGAGACTTGAGGAACGTTTGGTTAATTGACTCCGGTTGCTCGAGGCATATGACCGGAGACAGGGGTGGTTCTCAAGTCTCGTCCCGGTGGCGTCCAAGACATACATCACCTTTGGGGACAATGGGCGAGGGCGTGTGCTTTCAGAAGGTGAGATTAAGGTAAGTGAGAAGGTCACTCTCAGGTGTGTTGCTCTTGTTCAATCGCTCGGATTCAATTTGCTTTCCGTGTCCCAGCTTTTGGATGAGGGCTTTGAGGTGTTGTTTCGGCCTGGTGGTTCTCGGATTTTGGATTCTCGAGGGGACCTAGTTTGCATGGTCATTCCCGAGGGTCAAGTGTTTCGAGTGGATTTCTCTCAGTCTTCTGGTGTGGCTCGTTGCTTTTTGGCTGGTTCTTCGAGTGAGTTGTGGAAGTGGCATAGGAAGTTGGGTCACTTAAGCTTTGACCTTTTGTCTCGCTTGAGTAAACTCAATTTGGTCCGAGGATTGCCACGGCTGAGGTTTGAGAAAGAGTTGGTTTGTGCGCCGAGTCGGCATGCTAAGATGGTAGCTTCTTCCCATCCACCACTCACCGATGTGATGACGGAGCGTCCATGCGAGCTGCTCCATATGGACCTTGTTGGCCCAGCTCGTGTGAGATCCGTGGGTGGGAAGTGGTACGTCCTAGTTGTGGTGGATGACTACTCTCGGTATGCTTGGGTCTTCTTTTTGCAGGAGAAAGGGGAGACGTTTGGTTTTGTTCGAGATCTTGTCCTGAGGTTAAGGAACGAGAGACACGGAGATGCCATACAATTGATTCGCAGTGACAATGGCTCAGAATTTAAAAACTCTCGCTTCGAAACCTTTTGCCATGACTTGGGTCTTGAACACCAGTTCTCTAGTCCGTATACGCCTCCCTAGAACGGCGTGGTGGAAAGGAAAAACAGAACCTTGTGCGAGATGGCTCGGACGATGCTCGACGAGCATAGGACTCCGAGAAGGTTCTGGGCTGAGGAGGTCAATACCGCGTGCTATGTGTCGAACAGGATTTACCTCAGGGTTCACAAGAAGAAAACCTGCTAGGAGTTGATGCACGGTCACACACCCAAGGTGAGTCACTTCCATGTCTTTGGTTGTAAATGCTTCAGTCTTAAGAAAGGGAAGAAGTTGGACAAGTTCGAGGCTAGGTCTGTCGATGGCATTTTCTTTGGTTACACATCTCATTCTAGAGCATTTTGTGTGCTCAATCTTGAAACTAACCAAATCGTGAAGACTTGCGAGGTAACCTTCAATGAGACACAGCCACGTAGTCAGCTTATTTTTGAGTGTGCAGGTGACGATGAACTTGGCGAGGAGATTTTCCAGGAGGAGGAGCATGAACATAGAGATGATGAAGATGGCGGTGTGGTGCCCGCGGTTGAGCATGTACCTACTACTTCGACTACAATCGAGAACAGGCCCTCTCCTACACCTACAATGACAAACCCAGATCAAGGAGAAGCTACTGTTGAGGGGGAGGTAGCATCAAGGCGAGAACCTCCCCGGCGAGTTCAAGTGGATCACCCAGCTTCAAGGATCATCGGCGACATCAATGAACGTACTACACGGTCGAGGGTTTGAAACAATTCTCACTTTGCTCATGCTGCTTTTGTTGCTACCTTTGAGCCCAAAGACATTGGACACGCGCTATCTGATCATAATTGGGTCAATTCGATGCATGAGGAGTTGGATAATTTTGAGAGAAACCAAGTTTGGGAGTTGGTTGACCCTCCACCTGGGTGTAAGCCGATTGGGACAAAATGGGTGTGGAAAAACAAAGAGGGAGAGAAAGGAGAGGTGGTGAGAAACAAGTCAAGGTTAGTGGCACAAGGGTATAGTCAGAAAGAGGGGATCGACTACGAGGAGACCTTTGCTCCCGTAGCTCATTTGGAGGCGATTAGGATCCTTCTAGCCTTTTCCGTGGCTAAAGGGTTCAAATTGCACCAAATGGACGTGAAGAGTGCTTTCCTAAATGGTGTGTTGGAGGAAGAAGTGTACGTGAGGCAACCACCGGGGTTTGAGAGTGAGAAGTACCCCCACCGGGTGTACAAGTTGAGAAAGGTGCTCTATGGGTTGAAACAGGCGCCTAGGGCTTGGTATGGCAGGTTGAGGGGGTTCCTGTTTGAGAGAGGGTTTGAGATGGGGAAGGTCGATCAGACCTTGTTTCTCCTCAAGCAGGGCAAAGAGATCCTAATTGTGCAGGTGTACGTGGATGATATTGTCTTTGGTGGCTCATCTAACTCTTTGGTTGCAAGGTTTGCAGAAGACATGAGCAAGGAATTTGAGATGAGCATGATGGGTGAGTTACAGTTCTTCCTCGGCCTCCAGATCAAGCAGTCGAAGGAAGGAACATTTGTGCACCAAGCTAAGTACACCAAGGACATTGTGAGGAAGTTCAAGATGGAGGACTCCAAGGCTATGGCGACGCCCATGAGTACGACTACAACTCTTGATGCGGACGAGGAAGGTGAACACGTGGACCAGAAGGAGTACCGGAGCATGATCGGGTCACTCCTGTACTTGACGGTGATGAGGCCGGACATCCAATTCTCGGTATGTCTGTGCGCTCGTTTTCAAGCGTCTCCAAGGACTTCGCATCGGCAAGCAGTCAAGCGCATTTTCAGGTATTTGCGTCATACTCCCGACTTCGGCCTTTGGTATTCCGCGTCTTCTTCTTTAGCTCTTCATGGATTTTCAGACGCGGATTTTGCCGGGTGTCGGTAGGATTGGAAGTCCACTTCAGGGACTTGCCAGTTCTTGGGTTCTTCTTTGGTGTCTTGGTCTTCCCGCAAATAGTCGAGCGTTGCTCAATCCATTACCGAGGCAGAGTATGTGGCCGCAGCTAGTTGTTGCTCTCAGCTCCTTTGGATCACATACACCATGAGTGACTTTGGTGAGGAGTATACCCATGTTCCACTTCAATGTGATAGATCCAGTGCCATAAGCGTTGCAAAGAACCCAATGCTCCACTCCAAAACCAAGTACATAGAAGTTAGGTATCATTTCCTGAGAGACAACGTAGAGAAAGGAAAAATCGCTTTGATCCATGTACCCACACATGACCAGCTAGCCGATATTTTCACCAAACCCCTAGATCAAGCAACTTTCACTCATTTGCGGGGGGAGCTTGGTGTTTGTTTGAATTCTTGAGTTGGTGTGTGGGAGCTCCTTTGTAGCATATGTATAGCTTTCCTTTGTGCATTTCTTGCATTTGGCATGGCATATGTAACATGATGTATAGGCATCTTTGTATCTTAGGTTGCTTGCATTTTGTATCATATGCATTGAGTAGGAAAAGCTTCTCCTATATACATTGTTCACCATGGTATGTTATATATGTCCTTGTGAGCTAGTTTGGTAAGCTATGGTTAGTTTGGCTTAGCTCTTGATGATCTTGATTTATATCCATGGTTGATGGCTATGTTTTTCAAAAATGTCATATATATGCTCTCTTGTGAAAAATGTCATATATATGCTCTCTTGTGAGTAAATGCCTTTATATGATCTTGACATGTTTTTGTGGCTTGGCTATGCTTAATTTGTGGTTGGATAGCTTATTTTGATCATATGGGGCCAAAGGCTCATTTGCCATCATAAATGTTTAGCCCCCATGTTTTATCTTGTGGAAGGGCATAAGTTCCTTTTTGTCACAAAGACATTTCATGTACCAAATATGAATCTGAAAATGAAATGTAAATTGCTTGGAAAATGTGCTCCTATGTCATATGTGCTTAATTTACTTGCTTTTGGGTGCTAAACCGTTGTATGTTGCTTACCAATGAGAAGTCTCATACATAGAAGTAGGCACATGGCTCGGTGACTTTGACATGACATGAGGTGCTTGTGGGTGTTTATGATGGTCTTATGATTAGAATGGTTGCCCTAGCATGAAGTTTGTGTGGTTTTGCCATTTTGACATGTTTTGCTCATGTTTAGGACTTTGCTCATGAGAGGGATTTTTTCGCAAAAATGGTCATTTCTATCTTAGCTTCGCCCAATGGTTGTGAAACTTGGTGATCTTGTAGTTTTTGTCCATACGAAGCTATAGAGTATCTAACTTACTCATTTGGAGATGTGTAGCATGCTATGTTGAATTTTGTCTATTTGAGAAGCTCTAGGTTCTCATAGGTTTCATCTCCATAGATCGGCTAAGTACAAGGATGGTTCGCCACACCTATCACCCGCCCTCCTCCTTTACCAGGGCTTGGGACCTACTATGTTGAGATGACTAGGCTGAGAGCTAGTCTTCCAGTCACACAGGCGGAGTTAAACAAGATGCCTGATGAATGGATGAGAAGTATATTAGTACCGATCTTCAAGAACAAGGGAGATGTTCAGAGTTGTACCAACTATCGAGGGATTAAGCTAATGAGCCATACAATGAAGCTCTGGGAGAGGGTTATCGAGCACCGCCTCAGAAGAGGGACAAGTGTGACCCAAAACCAGTTTGGGTTCATGCCTGGGAGGTCGACTATGGAGGCGATTTACTTAATACGGCAATTAATGGAGAGATATAGGGAACAGAAGAAGGACTTGCATATGGTCTTTATTGACCTTGAGAAGGCGTACGACAAAGTACCAAGGAATGTCATGTGGTGGGCCTTGGAAAAGCACAAAGTCCCAACTAAGTACATTACCCTCATCAAGGATATGTACAATGATGCGAGGACGGTTGTCCGAACATGTGATGGTGACACTAGTGACTTTCCAATTAAAATTGGACTACATCAGGGATCAGCATTGAGCCCTTATATTTTTGCTTTGGTGATGGATGAGGTCACAAGGGATATACAAGATGATATCCCGTGGTGTATGCTCTTTGCTGATGATGTAGTGTTAGTTGACGAGACTAGAGTAGGGGTTAATCGGAAGATTGAGTTGTGGAGAGACTCGCTAGAGTCAAAAGGTTTCAGACTCAGTAGGACCAAGACTGAGTACATGAGGTGCGATTTCAGCGCGACTGGACATGAGATTGGAGATGTTAGCCTCGATGGGCAAGTGGTGGCCAAGAAGGATACTTTTCGGTACCTAGGATCGATGCTACAGAAGGATGGCGACATTGATGAAGACATTAGGCATAGGATCTCAGCCGGTTGGTTGAAATGGCGTCAAGCTTCTGGCGTCCTATGTGACAAGAGGGTGCCCCAAAAGCTAAAAGGCAAGTTCTACAGGACGGCGATTCGTCCGGCGATGTTGTACGGTGCCGAGTGTTGGCCTACAAAAAGGCGACATGTCCAGCAACTGAGTGTAGTAGAGATGCGTATGTTGCGTTGGCTCTGTGGGCATACAAGAAGGGATAGAGTCCGCAATGAAGATATTCGAGATAGGGTTGGAGTGGCACCGATTGAGGAAAAATTGATTCAACATCGGTTGAGATGGTTTGGTCATGTCCAAAGGAGGCCTCCTGAGGCGCTGGTGCGTAGTGGGGTTCTAGAGTGGGTCGATAACGTAAAGAGAGGTAGAGGTCGACCTAGACTGACCTGGGACGAGGCGGTTAAAAGAGACCTTAAGGAGTGGAACACCCCCAAGGAGTTAGCTATGGATAGGAGTGCTTGGAGACTAGCCATCAGTGTGCCTGAACCATGACCTTTGTTTCACCCTTTGTTTACCCTTAACACTTCGGGTGTGTGTGTTTGTTTCGCCTTTCATGGTTTCCTTTGGGTTTCATCTCTAGCCTACCCCAACTTGCTTGGGACAAAAGGCTTTGTTGTTGTTGTTGTTGTTGTGAGAAGCTCTAGGTTGCATTTTTCGCATTTTTGGCTTGATTCATGCATTGTCAACAAGGGGGAGAAGTTTGAGCATGTTTTGCCTTGCTGCATGCATTTAGAAGGTTTCCAAGTGGTTTCGAGCTAGTTTTGAGTTCGTGCTGTTCCCTGTTTTTCCCAGGGGGTCATCGGCCTGACCGGTGGGATGCACCGGTCTGACCGGTGTAAGTGTCAGGTGCTGGGGGATCTTGCCCACCGGTCTAACCGGTGAGGTGGACCGGTCTGACTGGTCAGAGCAAGGCTGAAGTAGCTGCTCTGTTCTGTGATGTGGTTTGCATGCATTCGTCCAGGCGGAGTTGCTTTGGTTCAGGGGGAGCTTGCATGTGTGCAGGGGGAGCTCTTTGTGGTTTTCGAGCTTTGGATCAGTGGCTTTTGCTCTTTGCTTGAGCATGTTTTGTCTCGGATGTGTAGAGCCATTGCCCTTGCCTAAGGGGTCCGAGACTTGTCTTCTTCAAGTGATCTTGCTCTTTGCCTTTCCTTTGGCTTTCGATCGCTTGTTGGAGTTTCTTTTAGTCGTTTCTTTTCTTTTACTTTTCTCTTTGGTTACCAAAATGTATGTGTTGTCAATGCACTCATCAAGGGGGAGATTGAGAGCCATGTGTGGTTCGAGGACCGGTGGATGGTCGCTTCCTGGTGTGATGAGTGATTGACAACGTGGTGTGGACTGATTCTTGGCTAAGTATTGCAGGTGCAGGTTGCGGCTTTATTGGTGTTGGTGCAGGTGAAGAGCAAGCGCGAAAGGTCATTGCCGGGTAGGCCTCCAGGTGTGGAGAAGACAAGTAGGCTTGGCTCGAGGGACCCGGTGGCCAGCGGGGTCAAGTGCGGGCCGCATGGTGGCAAGAACGGCGAGATGAAGTCATGGTCGGTTTCTTGGTAGAGCCTCAAAACCAAGATCGAGCCGGGACTACGTGGGAGCCGAGTCTTGAGTGGTGATTGGCGGAGGCTACACCGAGTTCGCGGGGTTTCCAGTGGTTCACCAGAAAACCACTGGGTTCCTTGATTGATCCACAAAGCCAAGACCGGTGGGTACCAGTCTGAGCGGTGAGGAGCACCGGTCTGACCGGTGTGCGACGACGCAGTCCGGAGACTTCGAAGCGGAGGACACGCGTCGGGATCGCAAGGCTTGCGTCGAGGCAAAGCAAGTTTGTGGTCGCCGGGCATCCGTCCGATGGTGCGAAGACAAAGTTTCCCAAAGTGCCCCTCGGGGGTGTGTATCCTAGTATTAGGCCTTAAGGGTAAGTCAATCTTTCGTCTAGCCTCCATATAACCCAAGTGGTGAGAGGATGGCAGCCATCTCTTGGAACCCTAGCTCATTTTGTTTTGCTATTTTCCTCTTCCTTTTTCCTTGGGAATTTCTAGGACTAGCTTGAGAGCTTCATGGTGAGATCTTGTGAGAGGGAAGGATGATCGGGCGGCAAGCTAGACCTTGTATGAACCTCTTTGGTATGTATAGATGATTCGGTGTGGTTCCTCAAGGCTTGGATGTGTCTTTCCCGTTTCTCCATTTTGGTGATTTTCGGAGCCCTTTCTTGGCGATTTTCTTGTGGCGGATTCGAGGCCTTTCTCTTTGGGATTTGGTGGGGGATGTATGCTTGAACCCTTCGTGGTTCTTTTCCCTTTGATTCTCCTCCCAAATCCATGAGCAAAGGGGCTCGATTTTGGGGTTTTCTCCTCTCTAGGGTTAGAGACGTTCTTGGTGGGATTTCTTCGATTCCTCTTGATTTAGCAAGTTTTGGTGGACCAAATCTTGGCTATGGAGTGCCCATGAGGTGTTCCTACTATCCCCAAAGTGTTGTGCGAATCCGTGGAGCGAATCGGGAGATCGGGAGTTGGATTTGGAGGAGTTGACCCGCGGGCGCTGTTCATCCCGAGAGCTCAGGTCCTGACCGGTCTGACCGGTGCCTCTCACCGGTCTGACCGGTGCAGACCCTTGGTTGAGTTTTGCTCAAGTGAACGTCTTGGTGAGTTCCCTGTTGTCGTGTGTTACCGCTGTTTCGAGTTTGGTCAGTTTTGGAGCTCGGTAGGTCTGTTTTGGTGAATTTGGGATTTCCTGGCTTGGACCGGTCTGACCGGCGAGCTACACCAGCCTGACTGGTGTAGGAATCTTCTGTGGAAGTTCTCAGGTTTTACCAGGTTGCTCCAGCAGGGACCGGTCTGACCGGTGCTGCTCATTGGCCTGACCGGTGCAGTCCAGTGGTGCTCGAGTTGCTTGTTCCACTGCGTTCTCGAGTAGATCTAGGTGGTTGTTGGTTCTTAGGACCAGAAGTACTCCAGTGGCTGCGTGATCTTGGCCAACTTGGGTTGTTGAGTCGGAGACGTGTTTTGGAAGACGTGTTCGTCTTGTTGGAGTTCCCATCTCCTTCAAGAAGAATTTTTATTGGCTCCCATTCACTCCCCCCTCTCTGGTCGCTAGTTTCGGTCCTTCAAGGGCCCTGATCCAGCACCCCACTCGTGCACCTTCACCCGCGGCGTCCTACTGCGCCGTCCGACGGAGCGCGGGTGGCCCTCGCCGACGAGTCAAGCGAACCCTCAGCCGAGCGCTTCTCACTGGCCATACAAGCGTTGGGGGTTTCTTGGAAAGGCGAGGTCTCCGGTTGGAATGAGGGGTGAGGAGGCAGAGAGGCAGTGCGAGCGGAAGGAAGAAGGAAGACAAGAGGTGCGTTCGCTCCGAGCCTTCCCCGGGTTTTATAGCCGTGCGGCGCCCCGTGCGCAGCGGTTACCCGGAGGCGAGGAGGCGCTCTCTCTTGCTCTTCGCCTTCTCTCTCTCTCTCCCTCTCTCTACTCTTCAACTCCCCATCACTCCGCCGGCCTCAGGCCACGATGCCAACCAACCTGGAGAAACCCCAAGGGTTTTCCCCTCCCCTGACCTAATGGACAAAGATGAATCGCTTGGCGGGATTCAAAACGGACGTCGGCCAACCAAAACAGGCGTCAAACACGCGAGACGGGCGTCAACAATAAGAGGACAAGGGGACAACAACATTTATGTGGAGCCTTGAGTTCTAAGGTACAAGAAGGCGGTCAGACGGACCGTGAACAAGTATCATAACATAAAACACCGCCGGCATGGCGGTGTTGCATTTCCCGGCAGGTCTGAGGTGGAGGAGCACCTCGCTGAACTCCCACAAACATCTGACGCAGCCGGAGACTCTCTGCGGGGACCAGGGGGATGGCCGGCGCCTCCACCGCAACTACCAAGACCCAGGAAGAAGACCAAGTTCCTAAGACCGCCCCCGGACAGGTTGCCGACGAAGCATCGCTCCTCACGGAGCAGCTTCATCGGAGAAGCTTGTCCAGGGCTAACTTGGTGACCTGCTGCTTCGACAGCACTCAGGGAAGCGACCCTGGGTGTGCTGCAACAAACAGCAGGAAGCGGCGTTGGTGACGTGGGCTCAGAGTGGCGGCTCGTCTCGTTGCCTTCTCCCCTAGCACTCGACCCCCATGTCGCCGCAGGGGCTCGAGACGCAGGGCAGGACAGGGCTGCCAAGAGCATGCCTCCCCGTTCGCTGAACTCCCACCAACATCAAGAGGCTTGAAGGATGGCACTACACTCAGGGGGACGAACCCCCCATGACCGGAGAAGTAGCTGCTGTCTTTCCATCTCCATATGGCAACCATGGAGTCTCACCGGGGCGAGGTGGAGCTCCTTTTCTAGGGCAGCAATAGCCCACCCCGCCAGGCGGCGCATTGAAGCCTCACAAAACCTCGCCGGCACATCGGCAGAGGTCAGCTGCAGTTCCCCGTGAGGCCAGGTCAAATCCACCGTCCGGCCACGTCAGCCTCAAAAGGCGAGCCAGTACTCGCGGTGGCTAAAAAATCACCCTGTAGCAGAGTCCTCGACTCTACCACGGGCTCGGGGGCTACACTCGGCGAGTGCGCTCGCGCGCCCTCACCGGACTGAGGAAGAAAAGAGAAAACACAACCTCTCTGACCCTAACAGAGAAATCCGTTTTCCCCCCTTAGGCTCGGGGGCTACTGAAGAGGGGCTAAACCGGGGGTAATCATCTTAACCCCTAAAACCCAAATCAAGAAGGCTAATGGTGGGCCGCGCCAGCAGAGGCCCAACACTAACGGCCGGCAAGGCCAGGCCTAGCTCTTTTCCTTTAAAGAATAGCAGCTCGGCCCCCCACCGCGGAGTCATCTCCGACTCAAGCAACCGAGCCGGCTACCTCGGCGGAAGGCTCCGCCTCGCACGACCTAAGGCTCCTTTCACCGTAATCCGATGCCCGGGGGCACCCCGGGGGTGGACCGCAACGTGGCGGAAGCTACCCCGCACCACGCGGGACATGCAGCTGGAGCAGAGCACGCAGATCTGCTCTGTCAGAGGTTCAGGTAATGATGAGATTTTTCCCGGTGTGGCAGTTGGACTGCCCCGGCGTCCCCTCACCTGATACTGAACAGCGGCCAAGGACATGCGAATCCTTCGCCTGCAAGACATCGAATAACGTGACCCGACCCAGCCAGCATAAGAGAGAAGGTCGAGGCTTACACGGGAAGCCCCGACCTAGCGTGACCAGCAGGCTCCTGGGTCAGAAACAGGCCGCCTCGGGACGGAGGCCAAAGCTACGCCCCCTACAAAGGCTACCGATGTAGGGGTAGTGTACGGCGCCAACGGGAGACGAAGGCCCACGGCGTTGCACTGTCCCGGCACTGTAGCAGAACGGGTTTTTACCATCTTAACCTTTGTACATGGGCCCTCCTAGAACTATAAAAGGGTAGGCTGGCATCACGAACAGGGGAGACGAACACGCACATACGAACTCGGCAAGACAACAGCAACACACCACACTCACCGAGCACCAGCTGCTCTCGCTCACATACAGAGACTTGGGACTTCTTCCCTCTCTCGACCTAAGCTTGTATCCCCTACTACAAGCCCCCCTGTGGGCATATTGAACACTTTCCCGAACTGGACGTAGGGCATCCTCTTGGTGCCTGAACCAGTATAATCCCGGTGTCTCTTAGCCCAACCATCCGGATCAGACACACAATTCTAACCAAAAATTACTTGCCGGTGGTATCAAACCCCGACAGTCGTCAAGAGTAAAGATGGCATGGAATGGTTTGGACAGATTAAAAAAACCTACATCCTTGATTTTCATGAAAGGCAGGAAGTCACATTGTTCGAGTGTGACTGGTATGTTGTTCCTAGACCAGGAACAAACAGATCAAAAGGGTACAGTAAAGATAAATTTGGGATTATCGATATTGATACTCTCTGCGTTGCTAATCCGCTGAGCCTTACACAAGCAGAGCAAGTGTGCTTTGTGAAAAGCGGGAATTCGAAGAAAGAAAAGTGGAACAGCGTCCTCAGAATGAAACCTAGGAACTTGTTTGCCATGCCTGAAGGAGAGGAAGACACTGACATTAATGTTGGTGATATCAGGATGAGGTTGTTATAGGTTTTGAAAAAATTTCTATTGTGGACCAAGAGGATGTGTCAACTTGGTGGAGGCCAGATGTGGAAGGGGCAAGTGTTGATGCTTCTGTTGTTGATCTTGCTAAACTGATGCCTGAACCGGATCACGCAGACATAACTGAAGACGACGACGATGCTGATGACACCTACACTGGCGACGGAGTTGTTGCTCCAGCCAATTCAGGTGGACAAGACGACGAAGGTTTTTTTCATAATTAGGGGTAGCTCTTTTTCTTAATAATTAGGGGTTGCTTTGTTTACTTTTATTGAAGCAATAGGTCCAAAGTTTGTGTGCAATAAATAAATTTTGGGGAAGATTGGAGTTTTGTATGCAAGATTGGCTTGAGTCTTGTTATATAGTATTTCTGTGCATTCATGTTTATGTTTATGACGACAGCTTCATGGCCTTAATTTGGATATCACCATTATTCTCATGAAAAAACAAAGCAAAAGCAACAGTCAAAAGACAATATATGTATGAAATATTTAAGATAGCATAATTCAGTAGACTAAGGACACATCTGCTTCTTCTTATTAAGGTAGCATCGTACCCCCAACATCTGTGTTTATCACAGAAGCAAAAGCAACAGACAAAAGACAGAGAAGAAGATATCATATCTACTTCTTCAGTTCAGATCGCTTCATCCTCCGCTTCATTCCCCATCAGATTCCTGGGTGTAGAACTCACCCCTCTGATTCTTCTGCTTCACTACAATGCGAAGATCTTTAGCCATATGAAAAATCTGACATTTCACAAGGGCGTCACAGTAAGCATTTACAGAAGGTCATCAACTGCATTCATGCCAGTAGCAAATTATGTTTTTAGAAAATCTATGACTGATGTTTAACTTGAAGGATAGGAACATCACCTCACGAAGAGA
This sequence comes from Cenchrus fungigraminus, assembly GCA_036936925.1. Classification (NCBI taxonomy): domain Eukaryota; kingdom Viridiplantae; phylum Streptophyta; class Magnoliopsida; order Poales; family Poaceae; genus Cenchrus; species Cenchrus fungigraminus. The sequence continues at coordinate 135,111,174 of CM072774.1, read as the reverse complement.
CTTAGTAGGTCCATCGTATTCATCTTCATCACTGTCATAATTCAGCATCATCTTGCATTGAATCTTTGGGAAACAAAACTCATACTTCTTTCCTTTTGACTGAATTACATGCAAATCTTGATCAGGACATAAGGCACACACAATAATTACGAACCAAATTTACTCCATTTCATCTAAACAAGTAATGTTGCACCCTCACCTCACACAAGCATCTCGCAGGCCAAAATCGTCGATGCCCATTTCCGCGTCCGATTCAGTAGTGGGCCAAGCCTGAGTGTATAAGTGGCGGCTCTTTTGCTACATCGAAACAATTTTTTTCAATTTGTCATTGACATATTGCATAAATATGCTGGCACGAAAGTTGCTGCCACAACGTAACATTGCAAACTAACATTCAATAATAAAGACGCAGTATAGGGTCTGGCTCACCTTGTTCTTCCCGCTTGACGACGAGGCTTCGACGATGATTACTATTCTTCCGTTCTTCCTGGGGGCGGTCATGGCAGATCGGAAACCCGTTGGGACGGGACTTCTACATTCACGGCGTGGTCCAGGTCGACTTCGACCCACACCTCCATGACATGCTGACGGCTCCTTCCTGGTCGTGGGGTGGATGAGGAGTGGCGGCGACTCGATGGAGTCGACGATGTCGATGACGGACTTTGCGAGAAGCGACCAGCAGCGTCGCGTGGCTGCTTGCGAGATGTGTGCGTGCGTCAGGCCATCATTGTGATGTAGATGGGTGAGACGGTGGCGGCAGAGATGGGAGGGGTGGAAGTTATAGGCGGCGAGGGAGGAAGAAAGCGCACGAGATTTTTGGGACCTGAAATGGCCTGGCGGCAAAATTGCAACTTGGTGGCTTCGAATATCGCAATGGGGATTGGGCCGCACTTTTCTTGATTGTGCTCCGATGTTTGTAAACACAAAAAGGATCCTGGTACATGAAGAATCAGTTGCTTGACCAAACAGATGTCAAATTGACTAGTGTTTCTCGAGAGTTTTTTCCTATTGCCTTATAACAAAGTAATGCGCCTTATAACAGATGTCAAAACACATGATATAATTATGCTACTCAAGATCACAAAGTAATGTGTTTATTAATTTATTTATTGCTTTGCTGATTTGTACTTAAAAAAACAAGAACACAACCACTGATAGAATTCTGATAGAGCTCCATTTTAACTCAAATAATATTGACTTAAATAATGATAGGATATGACACTCAAGATCACAAGCACTCACCATCGACAAATAGTTAATTTATATATAATATAACGAAAGCCCCATTCATCAAGGGTCATTACACAAGCAGCCGACCTGTTTGTAATCTTGCCGAATGCAGCGAGGTCGAATGAAGACCTATAGGAAGCAGACTTCCAATAGATCGAAACGACGACGAAAAATTCAGAGGGCGTCAGGGATGCACTCATAGAGTAGTATCCGAGCATCGTGGCGGGCAGGATGGCCGGTATGATGATCCAAAAAAGAAAGAGAAGAAAAAACAAGGTCGAGTAACGATGTGATGAGAAACAGGTTTCCCAACAGGTCGGTACGATGAAGAAAACAAGAGGGCGTTGAAGACGTACTCGTAGAGTAGTCCCCGAGCATTGAAGCAGGCAGCATGGCTGGTTTGATGCTCAAAAAAGAGAAGAAAACTGAGTCATAGTCTTGATCGAATGAAGTGTAGAGACACCCAGACCTCCTAGCATGGCTGCAAGGAGTCTGGCAGGGCCGACCTCGAGGAGGCCTTGTAGGTGTGCCGACCTTAAAGAGGCCTCAAATCAACGATGTCCAGTATCCGAGGATACCCAGCAGGATCTTGAAATGCGTATCGCACGAAGAGGTCTTCTGTAGTGGTCGAAATGGTCAACGATGAAGCTGAAAAAATGTTGATCTTGAACGAATGGAGTGTAGAGACACCCAAATGTCCAGCATAGCTGCAAGGAGTCTGGCAGAGCCACCCGAGGCATGGCGACCTCAAGAAGGTCTCAAATCAAAAGCGCACAAGCACTCAGAGATACTTGGCAGGCCCATTAGGCGCACACCCCACGGGGAGGCCTTCATTCCCGATGTAAAATCCTGGGTGTCCAGAGCAGGCTGGCAGAGCTACAAGAGCACACCAACCTCAGGAAGGTCACGCATCCAGGGATCCCAACTAGGTTGGCAGAGCCATAAACATACCAAGCTATTGCAAGACCTAAGTGCGAAGGCACACCGACCTCAAGGAGATCATATTGGTGCCCAGACGATCAGCATTGCTGCCAGCCATCCAGCGGAGCCATGGCACTAAGGTATTGACGACCTCAGAAATAGGCACACCAACCACGGGGGCCCAACGAAATCGTAGACGTGAAGCTTCTGAACTCCAGGCGCCCAGATGGATCTGGTAGAGCAGCGAGGCACGCCTACCGCGGAAGGTCTTCAATCGAACCTACGACCATTCTACTCAGGAAACAGAAATATAGGCTGGTTGACAATGGAACCATAGGGAGGTCTAGCGACCTGACGAAGGGTGATGACAGAGCCGGAGGGAGGTCTAGCGACCCGACGAAGGGCGACGATGGAGCCGAAGGGAGGTCTAGCGATCTGACGAAGGCGACGACAGAGATAGAGGGAGGTCTAGCGACGTGACGAAGGTGACGACGGAGACGGAGGGAGGTCTAGCGACCTGACGAAGGCGACGACGGAGATGGAGGGAGGTCTAGCGACCTAACGAAGGTGACGACGGATATGGAGGAAGGTCTAGCGACCTGACGAAAGGCGACGACAAAAACACCGGGAGGTCTAACGACCTAAAGCCGATGATGCCGGAGACACCGAGAAATCCACCGAAGATGACGCCAGAGCTGCAAAGAGGTCTAGCGACCTGACAAAGACGACAACGAAAACACCAGGAGGTCTAACGACCTAACGAAGACGACGACGGAGACGGAGGGAGGTCTAGTGACCTGACGAAGGCGACGAAGGATACGGAGGAACGTCTAGCGACCCGACGAATGCGACGACAGAGCCGGAGGAAGGTCTAGCGACCTGACGAACGCGATGACGGAGCTGGAGGAAGGTCTAGCGACCTGACGAAGGCGACGACAGAGCCGGAGGAAAGTCTAACGACCTGACGAAGATGACGTCGACGGAGTCGGAGGAAGGTCTAGCGACCTAACGAACGTGACGACGGAGCCGGAGGAAGGTCTAGCGACCTGACGAAAGGCGATGACGAAGCCGGAGGGAGGTCTAGTGACCTGACGAATGCGACGACAGAGCCGGAGGAAGGTCTAGCGACCTGACGAAGGCGACGACAGAGCCGGAGGAAAGTCTAACGACCTGACGAAGATGACGTCGATGGAGCCGGAGGAAGGTCAAGCGACCTAACGAACGCAACGACGGAGCTGGAGGAAGGTCTAGCGACCTGACGAACGCGACGACGGAGCTGGAGGAAGGTCTAGTGACCTGACGAAAGGCGACGACAAAGCCGGAGGGAGGTCTAGCGACTTGACGAACGCGACGACGGAGCCGGAGGAAGGTCTGCGGTCTAGCGACCTGATGAACGCGATGACGGAGCCACAGGATGCAAAATTGTGGAAGCTTGGTGAAAAAGGGATAAACTGGGGGTAATCATCTTAACCCCTAAAACCCAAATCAAGAAGGCTAATGGTGGGCTGCGCCAGCAGAGGCCTAACACCGATGGCCGGCAAGGCCAGGCTCAGCTTTTTTCCTTTAAAGAATAGCAGCTTGGACCCCACCGCGGAGTCATCTCTGACTCAAGCAACTAAGACGGTTACCTCGGCGGCAGGCTCGCCTCGCACGACCAAAGGCTCCTTCCACCGTAATCCGGCGCCCGGGGGCCCCCTGGGGGCGGACCGTAATGTGGCGGAAGCTGCCCCGCACCACGCGGGACGTGCAACTGCAGCAGAGCACGCGGATCTGCTCTGTCAGAGGCTCAGGTAATGATGAGATTTTTCCCGGCGTGGCAGGCGGACTGCCCTGGCGTCCCATCACCTGATACTAAACAGTGGCCAAGGACATGCGAATCCTTCGCCTGCAAGACATCGAACAACGTGACCCGACCCAGCCAGCATCAGAGAGAAGGTCGAGGCTTACACGGGAAGCCCTGACCTAGCATGACCAGTAGGCTCCTGGGTCGGAAAGAGGCCGCATCAGGACGGAGGCCAAAGCTACGCCGCCCTACGAAGGCTACCGATGCAGGGGTAGTGTACGGCGCCAATGGGAGACGAAGGCCCACGGCGTTGCACTGTTCCGGCACTGTTGCAGCACTGTAGCAGAATGGGTTTGTACCATCTTAACCTTTGTACACCGGCCCTCCTTGAACTATAAAAGGGGAAGCTGGCATCACGAACAGGAGAGATGAACACGCACATACGAACTCAGCAAGACAACAGCAACACACCACACTCCCTGAGCACCAGCTGCTCTCGCTCACATACAGAGACTTGGGACTTCTTCGCTCTCTCGACCTAAGCTTGTATCCCCTACTACAAGCCCCCCTGTGGGCATATAGAACACTTCCCCGAACTGGACGTAGGGCATCCCCTCGGTGCCTGAACCAGTATAATCCCGGTGTCTCTTAGGCCAACCATCTGGATCAGACGCACGATTCTAACCAAAAATTACTTGCTGGTGGTATCAAACCCCGACAGTTGGCGCGCCAGGTAGGGGCACTTCGTGTGTCATGACGCCAAACAAGGGTCCGGATGGCCCATTCCGACGAACAGCCGGCGCGTACCACTGTGTTGCACTTCGGCTCCCTGGACTTCGTCTTCGATGGTCTAGTCGAGTCGCCGGTTGGGGCCGTGTTCTCCCGGTCCCAACCCGACATGCCTGCGGGACCTCAGGGCCAGCCGCCCGAGGAGCCACGGGCGGTGAAATCTGCCGCTGACCGGGTCTGGGACCTGGTCAGCCGCAATATGGCGGTCGCTTTGGGCCCAAACCCGTCCTAGGAGCTCTTCCGCTTCGTGGCGTTCGCCACCTCCATGCTCGTGTTCGGGCTGCAGGAGGAGGAGACACTGACCTGGGACGAGTTCAGGCTCTGTCACGACTCCGTGTACCCGGAGGGACAGACATGGCTCCCCTGCGGCGGGACGAAAGCTCCCGCCGCCACAGGAAATGCAAGGCCTGTCCCCTCGGGGGCTTCTCAGGCGAGCTGCGACGAGGCCGAGAGCGCGCCTCCCGGCGAGAAGGTGTCGACGCCTCACGACCCGAGGCGCGAGTGCTTCGTCTTCCAGCAGCAGCCCGACACGGTCCACTCCAACAACTCTGATGACAGCTCCGCGGAAGGTGAGCCCACATTGCCTGACGTTTCCGCTAGCGGGGAACCTCTGAAGGATGAGTATGGCCGCGAGCGGCAACAGGCGCGCCTCGACGAGGCTCAGAAGGCTCTCGAGGACGAGCAGGCAAGGCTCCACCACGCGCTCGGCACGGAGGCTGTGGCAATGCCCGCACGTGAGCACACACAAGAGGTACACCGCTGCATCATCGGCGACATTCACGGGACTCCTGTCGCTAAATGGGCCTCCCAGAACCTCGTCGCGGCGGCCATACTCCTCCGGGCTGGCCCTGAGCCAACAACCCCGGAGGAAAAGAAGCTCTGACAGCACCTCCAGACGCTCCTCAACGTGGCCACCGAGCAGCAGGCGGAAAGTTCGGCGTCCCGACGCCACGAGTCGCGGGCCCCGGACAAGGAACGCTCAGTTCTCTGTGGGTCCACATGCCCAACTGGGCAGCCGAACCACGCGGAGAGTGTACGCTCGCCCGCCCGCCGCAAGGTCAACTCCAACCACGAGGCCCAAGGTGCATTCTCGGCATGCGGGAGGACGATGACCTAAGGTGAGTTGGACGGCGAACGCCGGTCGCGAAGGGAGTATAGCCGGAGGCGCGGGGGCCGCTACGACAGCAGTGAGGATCGAAGCCGGAGTCCGACGCCTGACCCCTGAGGTCCGCGGGCTTTCGGCACCAACGTCCTCGCTGCAGCCCCTCCAGCTCGATACCGTGCTCCGACCACCGTCGCGAAGTACGATGGGGAAACCAAACCGAGCGTATGGCTTGAGGACTATCGCCTTGCCTGCCACAATGGTGGCGCCACCAGCGATTTGTTTGTCATCAAGAGAATCCCACTGTACCTCACTGACTCGGTGTGTACCTGGCTCGAGCACCTCCCTCGAGGGAGGATCAACAGTTGGACCCAGCTCCGGAACGCCTTCAAAGGGCACTTCCAGGGTACCTACGCGCGGCCTGGCAATGCGTGCGAACTTCGCCATTGCTGGCAAAAGAAGGGTGAAAGTCTCCGTGACTACATTCGCCGGTTCTCCAACCGCTGCGTCAAACTCCCCGACACGGCTGACAATCAGGTCATCACCGCTTTCCAAGATGGTACCACATGCGAGACCCTTGTCCACCGGATATGACGAGTCAAGCCGAAAACCATCCGCAAGCTCCTTGACCTGGCCACTGACCACGCCGACGGGGAAGAAGCCGTTGCTTTCAGCAAAAGGAAGCCCGACGAGGAGCAGGGCGAAGCTCCGGCTACCCGCCGGGAGAAGAAAAAGAAGAAGGAGCGCAAGCTCCGCGGCAGCAACTTGGTGGTGGCAGCCGACAAGCGACCGTCCAAGCCCAAGGTTGGTCCCCTGAGGGATCACTTCGAGAAGATGCTTGAGGCACCCTGTCCTTACCACGAGACCCCGGTCAAGCATGCCATGAAGGACTGCAACCTCATGAAGAGATACCTCGGAGGGAAGAACAAGCCGCAAGACACGGCCGATGCCGGCGCCGCCAAGAACAGAGAGCACGACGATTTCCCCAAGGAAGACGGCGCTGTCATGATGATTTTCGGCGGGACGCCCGCTCACCCTCCGAGGCGCATGCATAAGCGCATCCTGCAGGAGATCTACCACACCGAGTTGGTCGCGCCTTCGTACCTTCGGTGGTCCGAGACGGTCGTCACGTACGACCGAGCGGATCACCCCGACCACATTCCACAACCGGGGGCTTACCCCCTCGTGGTGGCACTGCTCTTTGGCACCAAACGGGTGCACAAGGTGCTCATGGACGGAGGAAGCGGCCTCAACATTGTCTACATGTCCACCCTCGAAAGCATGGGGATCCAGTGGTCTCAGCTCCGCCCGTCTTCGACCCCATTCCACGGAGTCATTCCTGGGATGGAGGCAGTCCTGCTCGGACAAATCGACCTACTGGTCGCCTTCGGTGACGAGGGGAATTTTTGCAAGGAAACACTCACCTTCAAGGTCGTCGGCTTCCCGGGAACGTATCACGCGATCCTTGGGAGGCTGGCATACCCGAAGTTCATGGCGGTCCCCAACTACACCTACCTCAAGCTGAAGATGCCCGGACCCAAGGGAGTCATCACCATCAGCACTAAGCTTCAGCACGTGTACGAATGCGACGCAGAGTGCTTCCACTTCACGGATTCTCTCGTCCGCTCCAACGAGCTCGCCGAGGAGCCAGTTCCGGAAGTGCTCGACATCCCAGAGACCACCAAATGAGCGACGTGCTCGTTCGAGCCCACGAAGGACGCCAAAGAGGTGCCAGTATCCGACGACGGGCGCACCCTCCGCCTCTGCTCGACACTCGAGCCGGAGCAGGAGCAAGCACTCGTGCACTTCTTGAAGGCGAATCTCGATGTCTTCGCGTGGAAGCCATCCGACATGCCGGGCATTCCCAGGGAGGTCACCGAGCATAAACTCAACATTAAGCCGAGCTCCAAGCCGGTCAAGAAGAAGCTACGCCGTTTCGACGGTGACAAGTGCAAGGCCATACGTGAAGAAATCAAGAAGCTCCTCACGGCGGGTTTCATCAGAGAGGTTTACCACCCCGAGTGGCTAGCCAACCCCGTGTTGGTGAAGAAGAAGAACGGCAAGTGGAGGATGTGTGTCGACTACATCGGTCTCAACAAAGCGTGCCCAAAGGATCCGTTCCCTCTGCCACGCATAGACCAGGTCGTGGATTCGACCGCAGGGTGCGAAACCCTATGCTTCCTCGACGCTTACTCCGGGTACCATCAGATCATGATGGACTCAGACGATCAGCTAGCCACGGCATTTATTACTCCTTTCGGCTGCTTCTGCTACTCCTCCATGCCTTTCGGGTTGAAGAACGCAGGTGCTACCTTTCAGAGGTGCATGCAGCGTGTCTTCGGCGAACTGATCAGTCAGTTGGTCGAGGCATATGTCGATGACAACGTGGTGAAATCCAGACGAACGGGGGAACTGGTCCCCGACCTAACAGCTGTCTTCGAGAAGCTAAGAAGATTCCAGGTCCGGCTCAACCCTGAGAAGTGTGTCTTCGGGGTCCCTAGAGGAATGCTCCTCGAATTCGTCGTGTCGAAACGCGGCATAGAAGCTAATCCGGAGAAGATCACGGCCATCACCAGCATGGGGCTGATTCAAAATATCAAGGGGGTCCAACAAGTAACCGGGTGCCTGGCGGCTCTCAGTCAATTCATCGCTCGACTGGGCGAGCGAAGTCTGCCTCTCTATCAACTACTGAAGAAGTCAGAGCACTTTGCCTAGACCGCGGAGGCCCAGGAGGCACTAGAAGCCCTCAAGAGGTTGCTCGAGAAGCCACCAATCCTCACGGCGCCAGCACCGGGGGAGCCCATGTTATTATACATCGCTGCCACGACTCAGGTCGTCAGCACAGCTCTAGTAGTTAAGCGCGACGAGCCCGACAAGGTGCTGAAGGTACAGCGGCCCGTCTACTTTGTCAGTGAGGTACTCTCCGACTCCAAGACCCGCTACCTGCAGATCCAGAAGCTCATCTACGCCATGTTGATCTCCAAAAGAAAGCTCAGGCATTACTTCGACGCACACCCGATCACGGTGGTTTCGAAATACCCACTCAAAGAGGTGATCCAGAGTCCGGAAGTAGAGGGAAGGATTGCTAAGTGGGCCTTGGAGCTGATGGGGCAGAGCATCACTTACGCTCTGCGCACCGCCATCAAGTCCCAGGTTCTGGCCGACTTCATCGCAGAATGGACGGAGATCCAGACGCCCGCGGCCCCGATCGAGCACGAGACATGGGCCATGTACTTCGACGGTTCCCTCATGAAGGAGGGAGGAGGAGCCGGGATCGTCTTCATCTCACCTCTGGCATGCGCATGGAGTACATGATCCGGCTCCACTTCCCGGTATCAAACAACGTCGCGAAGTATGAGACCCTGCTCAACGGGCTCAAGATCGCCCTCGAGATCGGGGTTCAGCACCTCGAGATACGAGGAGATTCCGAACTCGTTGTCAACCAGGTGATGAAGGAGGCCAACTGCATCAACCCGAAGACGGCGGCTTACTGCAAGGCCGTCTGGGAGCTTGAAGATAAATTTCACGAGCTCGAACTCAAGCATGTGCTGCGGAAGTACAACGAAGCAGCCGACACTCTCACAAAGGCAGCTTCGAACCAGACGCCAGTCCAGAACGACGTCTTCGCAAGCGATCTATGAGAGCCGTCCGTCCGTTGCGAAGAAGATGAGCGTCCCTCACCGCCAGATCTTCAGGAGGTCATGGCATTGGGAGAGGCTTCAGAGCCCAATCTTGAAGACCCCGACTGGAGGATCCCAATCCTGGAATGGATGGTGGAGGGGAAACTCCGGAGTGACAGCACCGAGGCCCGGCGTATCAACAATCCCACCAATGCGGGCTTCAGGGCACGACGGCGCCTAGAAACCCTGGACTCCACCGTCGACGACGAGTTCATCTTCGCTCTGGTGGCCTGCATTAGATGTGATCGCGTGAGGGGCTGGCGGTTTGGTGGTGTGCAAACTGATCAGAGTGGGGCGTCGACAGCGGGGTGGTTGCCTTTGAAGCAATGGGAATGGGAAGATTGCAAGAGAAGCAGCGAGACGAAGGGGCGACGGTTCCTGTGGGTGGAGTGCGAGAACGAAGGGGTGGCGGCGGTTCCACAAAGGTCAATGACGTGTGGATCCAGCCCCTTCTTGGCCCACAAATGAGTACAGAAACATCGGCAATGGTCAATCTTTAACGGAAATTTGACAGCCGGGCCCACATGTCAATGACTCAGGGTGACCCCACATGTCATTCTTATATCCAGAAAGGTTTTCACATTCAAAATTGACAAATACAATCTTTATTTTGTTACACTAAATGAGGTCAAATGGAAAAGTGATGAATACCAAAGTTTCATAACTCATCAAGATCTACAATCTTTATTTAGGTCGTTTTGTCAAATTCCAAAGTGGTTATAACATGTAGTACAAATTAGACAAGTTTGTGGCATAGTTTCTTATACCATGTGAATGAATCAAGGATTAATGACCAGCGTATAGTACCACTTTCTCAAAACTGCAAAAGTAACACAAATAAAGTTTGTAGATGTTTATGAGTTATATAGTTTTGTTGTTGATGACTTTTTCAATTGAAATTACTTAGTACCCCTAAATGTTGTACAAAGTATTCATATTAAGAAATTCAGAATTAGAACTGACCAAACAAAGTCATATAAAATAATTACCAAAAACAGTCATATAGAAATGACCATATCAATAGTGGTAGACGAAGTCGTCAAATAATCATGCATCACACACTGGCATTCAGTCACTTAGTGCATTACAGATAGACATTACACACAATATCACACATTACAATAAAGTTCTAAAGTCTAACACATAGATAAGATAGATTATTACAATCCAAGTCTCTCATGATACTTACGATAAGGCAAAATTTTCTTTACAAAAGCTAAGCTAGCCATTCATCCTTCTTCTTCTTTCTTCCTCAAGCCATCACAAAGCTTTAATGCTTCTTCTTCATGTCCCGCAAGAACTCTTTGGCATCAAATTGAGTTATGAAGCAATTTGCCTAAAAGCCAATTTTTTACCTAAACAATGTGTGCAAGACTAGAATTCTGCATTTTCTATTGTTATTGACAGAAAATACCAAAAACAAACGATGATTCTGTTATAAAAAACTACCAACTAAATCAGCATATGAACTAGTTTATATTTGACCAAAGAACAAGCTAACCATATGAGCTAGTTTATGTTATAACAACCTACGATTAAGTTAACTCGCACTAAAAAATACATCATGCAGAGCGATACAAACCTAAACAAAATATGAGGAATTAACAATACGATGGTTCGAGGGGGGACTAGTTCACCTTCTTCTGTTGCTTCCCCTTCTCATTGTCATACCATGGCAGCTTTCTAACTCAAAAGCCTGCTTCCCAGAGTTCGTGGCAATACGAACAACGGGACATGTCGATCTCATCATCATAGCTACTGCTTCCAGAGCAGGTGCACTTGTCCCCTCGCAACCAAGCGGCAAGAAACTATGGAGGTTCGATCTAACAGAAATAGTGCTTGAATCATTGTACCATAACAAGAGATTTAGCACAAGAAACAAGAATCTACCAAAAAAGTACTCACAAATGCGTAAATTGAGATTGTTTCATGCTTCAAAAAACAAAGTTATGTAGCATCTGCAATATACCTACCAAATGTGTATCTTTATCTAGTATCAGGGAACCAAGCAAAAGTGAATCTTGGTATACCAAAAGTGAATCTTCATCTAGATCAGAGAACCTAGCAACACTTGAAGCTAGCAAAAAGTGATTCTTTTTCAAGAATGTATTCAATCGTACTGACACAATGTCACTAGATACTATCCTAGCACAGAACAAAGTAGTGTTGTGTTCAAAGCAATTAGGAGTTTGCTTAGCGGCTTCACATGAAAAGAAATTCACTTAAATCCTTTAGATCAAAGTTGTAAAGGACTACTAACAGAAATAGTGCTTGAATCATTGTATCATAACAAGAAATTTGACACACACAACAAAAACCCCACTAGAACTAGCACAAGAAGAAAACCCCAATGTCCTGTAGCACACTTACCTCATCTGCTTCTGCTTCCTTTTCCTTCCCCCTGCTTGGGCTTGGGGTGAATCCTACATTGCTTGGTGGCGTAGTAGGATCCTCGTGCTTCATGTCTTCATCGACCACCATGCGGGGTAGCGAGTGGCTGTACCGGCCTTCCGCGCGGCCGCCTGTAGATGCGCCCAGGGTGGTAGAGTGGTGGTGGGTTGAATACGGCCCCTGTGTGATTGATGTGCCGCGGCTTCCTGATCGCCCCATCGTGGACGACGGGTGGCGGATTGGAGAAGGAAGCGGCGCCGCCGGCCCGCGTGTGGACGGAGGCACTGAGGTCACCGGGGACCGCGTGAAGCGTCCATTTGCATCGCACGCTTGCCTCCTAGAGTTGTGCTCCCTCCGCTCAGCCATCGTCGTTGCTCCGCTCCTCTCCTTGGCTGGCTGCAACAAGGGATGGGGCGATATGGAGGCGGCGGCGGCGGCGGTTTTGCGCGTCAAGAGTCGACACTTTGGGGAAAGAAGTCGAATTGCTAGGCGGCGAGACTGTTTGCCTTCTATTCAAGAACTAGCATAGTTCACATCCCCATTCAGATGAGAAATGGTCCCACAAGGAAGGGCCCAGACGCCAGGTCCTCCGCGCTCGCCACAAAGTCTCGGTGGGTCCCATCTGTCGGCCCCAGAATCAGATGTGTTTTTGACTTCTTGAAGAACAAGCCCCATTTTTCTTTTTAATCTCTGCATGAACCTTATATCTAGTATTTGTCCTTCATATGAACTGCAAAGTAGATCATTGTTTCTTGCTAAAAAAAGATCACTGTTTTCCTAAAAATTCCTAAAATCATGTTGTATCAAGTTATCAACTAATTAAGGCTAATATGTTGAAAAATCTACTCTAGTTGGTCTGTTTGAACAATTTAACAAATTGAGAACAATAATCAATCTTTTTTATACACAAAATTAAGTCAACTGGAAAATTGATGAATACCAAAGCTTTATAACTCATCAAGATCTACAAACTTTATTTAGGTCTTTCTGTCATTTCCTAAAGTGGTAATAACATGAAGTACAAAATTGACAGACCTCTTAGATAGAAACTATCTAAGTCAATCTACGATTAATGACCATTGTATACTACACCTTTCGAAAATGACAACATGACCTAAACAAAGATTGTAGACCTTTATGAATTATGAAACTTTGGTATTCATCACTTTTCCACTTGTCATCATTTAGTGTGTGAAAAATCTTGCTTGAAGTTGAGAATTATTGAAATTCACAATTTGGATTGTTCAAACTCTGTCAAATGGAGTAGTGACTTAAATATGCATTAAGTAGCACTCTTCACAAAGCTAAAAGGATCATGTTGTCATCAACTTCTTACTATGCATACATGCATTAAGTATTCTTAGCACGAAGATTAACATTGTTATATCTACAAAAGGAAAGATTCTATTAAACATGAAAGGACAATGTAGTTGTTTTCTTCATTGTGGGTGACTTCAAAATAAACACCAGCACAAATTGCTTCACAATTAATTGCACAAGTAGAGTAATATATATTTGAGACAACGACACGTTATGCACTTGTAATTATTGCTGCTGAACAATGGTGATGATTACTTAGTGAATGGTTGGCACGTAGCAGAAATTAAAATTGTAGGAACATCACCTCGTGGCCAAACAAAGTTGGTTTCTTTGGGTCGTCGTCATCATCACTACCATGATCTATCATCACCGTGCATTTCATCTTCCTTGAGAAAACTACTTCGTACTTGGTGCCTTTAGAATACATTACAAGCAAAACAGGGTCAGAACCAATGGGTTTGCCACCAAATGTGCCAACCAAAAATCATGGCATGCCAAATCTGGGCATGACAAAAATATGAGCAAGAAGGGCCTGATTGGTTGGGTACCAAAGTTGCCAATCCAAAGGTCCCTAGATAATTTATCAATACAAATTTGCACTTGAAAAATAGGAATAATTGGATCTATACCATTGAAAGATCCAAAAGTTAGATATATACCATTAACCCCACATGTCATTGACTCATGTGAACCCCACATGTCATCGACTTGTAATGGTATATATCTAAATTTGGGATCTTTTAATGGTATGGATCCAAATATCCCTGAAAAATAACACACTTATCTGCTCCAATAATTATCTAGAACAAATTGTTACTGAATGGAGCTACTAATAGTACAGTGTTACCTCATCAAAACTTGCTGGAAAGTCTTTGCAGTCTAAAAACTTCCCCTTTTCGTCATCATGATCAACCTCGATGAAGATGTGGTGCCTCTTCTTTTTCTACAACAAAGCAATATTTAGAATGTTTCATTTGCAGATTAAATTGTGTCAAGAATCACACTGTATTATATTATTCTTGTGTCAAGAATCACAAAAGGAATAAAACAGATTGGCACATAGCAGCTTTGTATAAAGATCTCGCAAGTCACCTAGAGGAATCAACAAAATCCTACCATTAATCTCAAATCTAAAAATCTAAGCTCACCTTGTTCAAGGGGCGTGGCGCGGCTCCGGCGACTCCGATGCCTACCTGCGCCACCGGGGCTGCACCACCGGGGCGGCGCCGCCGTGGTGCATTGGTCCCGGTGCCACCAGGGCAAGGATCGCGTTGATGCCGACGAGCCATGGGGAAGCTTCCGGGGGGTGATCTTCGTGCGCGCCATCGGGGCAATGGAATTGGGCAATGAAGCGGCGGCGGCGATGCATTCAGGAGTGAGCAAGGTTAACCCTGGCAGTGGATGGGACACTTTGGGGGGAGAAGGCGAGTTGCTGCTACTTTGCTCGGCGGCGAGACCGTTTGCCTTCTATTCGAGTAGTATAAAAGGGAAGTAGGGACACATTGTTGACATCCCCCGTTCAGATGACAAATGGTCCCACAACGAAGGGCCCACACGGAAACCCCACACAAATTCTTGGTGGGTCCCACCTGTCGATCCCAGATTCATAAATGTTTTTAACTTCTTGAAGAACAAGCTCCATTTTTTTAATCTCTACATGAACCTTGTATCTAGTCTTTCTCCCTCATATTAACCGCAAATTAGATCATTATTTTTCCTAAAATTCCTAAAATCAGGCTCTATCAAGCTATCAACTTATTAGGGCTAATATTTTGAAAAAACTACTTGTGTCAGTCTGTTCAAACAATTTAACAAAATGACTACTACAATCAATATTTTTAAAAGATGTCAAATGGAAAAGTGATGAGTATCAAAGCTTTGTATCTCATCAAGATTTACAATATTTATTTAGGTGTTTTTGTCATTTTCAAATTTCTTGCTAGAAGTTGAGAATTATTGAAATTCAAATTTTGGATTGTTCAAACATTGTCAAAGGGATTAATGACTTAAGTAACGTTTGTTGATGCGGATGACTTGTACAACTTTGGTAATCATGACCTTTTCATTTGAGATCATTTATTAACCCAAAAAAATGCGAATTTCTCAACTTTTGGAATCTGAAATTTAAATAGTTGAAGAAAACTCTTTTGGGGAAGTTACCAAAATAAAAGTTGTAGATCTCCATAATTTGAAAACAAAATTAATGTCAACTTCCTCATTTTAAACCATTTTTTATGTCTTGGAATTTCCATAGATTTGATGCTTCCAAATTAGTGTAATGAATGCTAAGATGATTTTTAATGGTCGTATGCGACCAAAAGTAGTGTGGGACCCTTGCTTCCCTTGGCAGACATGTCAGTGCCTTTATGATGGAAACAAGTGTGGTGTATCTAGATTTCCTCAAGAAGCCAAACTGCCCTCTTCTCTATCCTTTTTGCCTCTCCTCTCCCAAACCCACGTCCTCTGTGCTCTTCACAAAGTCTCGGTGGGTACCACATATTGGCCCTAGATTCAGATGTGTGTTTGACTTCTTGAAGAACAAGCACAATTTTTATTTTTAATCTCTGCATGAACCTTGTATCTAGTTATTCTCCCTCATATGAACTGCAAATTAGATCACTGTTTTTCCTAAAAATTCCTAAAATCATGCTGAATCAAGTTATTAACTTATTAAGACGAATATTTTGAAAAATCTACTCGTGTCGGTCTGTTTCAACAATTTAACAAATTGAGAACAACAAGCAATCTTTGTTATACACAAAATGAAGTCAACTGGAAAAGTGATGACCACCAAAGCTTCATAACTCATCAAGATCTACAAACTTTATTTAGGCCTTTCTATCATTTCCTAAAGTGGTAATAACATGAAGTACAAAATTGACACACCTCTTAGATAGTTTCTTAAACTAAGTCAATCTACGATTAATGACCAATGTATACTACACCTTTCGAAAATGACAACATGACCTAAACAAAGATTGTAGACCTTCATGAATTATGAAACTTTGGTATTCATCACTTTTCCACTTGTCATCATTTAGTGTGTGAAAAATCTTGCTTGAAGTTGAGAATTATTGAAATTCACACTTTGGATTGTTCAAACTCTCTCAAATGGAGTAGTAACTTAAATAAAGTTTGCAGATGTTGATGAGTTCTACAACTTTCGTATTCATGAATTTTTCATTTGAAATCATTTGTTGCCCCAACTAAATTTGAGAATTTCTAAACTGATGAAATCTGAAATTTAAATAGTTTAATGTAACTCGGATGGGGAAATGCCTGAAATAAAAGTTGTAGATCTCGATAAGTACTAAAACTATTGTATTGACAACTTTCTCGTTTGAACTCTTTTTTTATGTCTTAGAATTTAAATACATTTCAAATCATTAAAAGAAATTAAAAAATACACTAGTAGAAATGTTAATATCTATGACTATTTCATAGTGACGTTTCGTTTATTCGTCATGGAAGTGGTCTCTACCGTGACGAATTTTGTAACTTCGTCACAGATAACGAGTGACAGTGCCAAGCCACTAGAAATAATGTCGAAACTCAGAGTATTGTCACCGAAAACTGAACCTGTTCGTCACAGATGAATCATTCCAGTTGTGCCCGTGAGGAACCAATGACGAAAGCAAACCAGCGTCACAGAACAACAACTTTATTGTCACAAAACAACTTGAAAAAAAGAAAATAAGGATCTGGTCCCACATGCAACCACGTGTAATTGTCGATCAGACCGTGGGTCCGGGTCCCGCATATGGTCACCCAAGTTAAATTATTTCCTTGGCTATAGCTGCCATGGCAATACCTATTCTTAGCATCACTCGAAAGCCAAGGAAACAGAGCGCCAGGTTAATTGAAATTTCTCTAACATATCACCACCCCTTCCATTATATAAAACAAAAAATGTAATGGTTGCTCAGATCCAGAAAAATGTAAGCAAAATTAATGTTTTGATAGCCACAATTAAGTTCAGCCAAATTTTATATGACACAGAACAATACATAGATAGATCATATATCCAACTATTGGCTTATGCCTGGACAAAAATTATCTGAAACCGATTAACCGAACCAAATTGAACGGAAATAACCAAAAATTTCGGTTAAATCGGTTTTCGGTTGTCGGTTTGGTTAAATTTTCTGTGCAATTCGGTGATCGGTGAACATATTTTTTTATTTGAGCACAAGTGATCGGTGAACAAATGGAGCTCGCATCTCAGGCTTGGTCTCTCCTCCTCATATGGCCTAGCCCAAAGTGGCATTCATCAGCCCATAGTGCAGGCCCACACAAACCGAATAAAAGTACCCACAACACCAATTCGTCAACTCAGAAACCTTAGCAGGGAGGCGACATCCCGAATTTTTTTATATTTTTTTATTCAAATTTGCAAATTTATACGACCGTTTTGAAATTTATCAAAACTATATGACCACCACCGTGGGCCATGACGGTTGTAGGCTAACCGCCGTGGCGTACGGCGGCTGAGCCTAAACGTCGTACGCCACGGCGGTTACACTGCAACTGCCGTGGCCCACGGTGGTTGGAGGGCGTCCACGGTGGTTGGGGGGCCTCCACGGCAGATAGCGCCAACCGCTGTGGGCCACGGCGGATGCAGTGTAACCGTCGTGGCCCACGGTGGCTAGGCCAAACCACCGTGGCCCACGGCGGTTAGCCTCATTTTATTTTTTTTTACTTTATGAAATTATAATAATCCAGTAGGAAAGTAAAAAAATGGAAATTGAGGAATGTTGGTTCAATTATTACAACACAATCACAATAGGATCCAGTTCTTATAGAATAATATTATAGTACCATGATTCAAACGAAATAGTAGTTCAAATATTATAGCACCACAGGATCAAAGACTACAACATCATAAAATGACAAACTTCAGCCATCCTTGCGATGTGAGGACGAAGGTTTAGCTTTCTTGGTAGCTTTTCTAGTTGGTGGATTAGCAGCACATGGGTCTGCTGGTGGAGCATAAAGACCACCTTAAGGAGGTTAACAAGTAGCATGTATTATTATTTATTATATACTGAAAGGAAGAAGCATGTATCATTTTTATAAAGATTTGGTCTCTGCATTTGACAACATATTTTCTAATCAGCACTACTAGTCAGGATTACAAGAAATGATTAGCAATCCGGAATACATATGACTACATGAGAGGCACATGGAGGTTCCCCTGGATTAATGTTAGGTGTGGTCTGCACACCAATATGCACTAATCAGGAAATTAGGAGTAGATGGAACTAGAAAATTATGTGTAGACTCACGAATCTGGAAATTAGGAGTAGATGGAACTAGAAAATTACTTGTAGATTCAAAGAAGGGAAATTCAGATGTGAAGGATAAAATTAGTCTTGCACAGGATGATACGCCACCAACACTTTTACAGATCCCTGCCACTAAGAACATTAGCTTGCCCATTTATCATCGATTTATCCATCTGCTGTGCAAGCAGGTGTGCCCCTGCTCAATTTAATTATTTAACTTGATCATTATCACGAATCGCCACTAACGTGGGCAATCAAACAAGAGCGGCGGGATCGAATAAAATTGAGAAAAAGTGGGGAACCTGACTCACCAGAGGACATCAGTGAAGCGGTGACCCGAAGAAATACGCTGCTCAACAAAAGGAACAGCAAACTGACGAAGAGCCACAAGCTGACCAAGAACCATGGAGGAGATGCATCCCTAGGCTGTGAAACGCCAGCGTGGTCGTCGCCGCGGATCCAGAGAAGAGAAAGTAGTAGCCGCCAACGGCGGCAGTGGCAGTGGCGTCCAAATCAGAGACCGTCGCCGACGGCATCTAGAGCTTGGAGTCAGGATGCGGATGGAAAGGGAGCTGCTTGGGCTGGGAGCGGCGGCGACCAGATGGGGTCGCAGGTGGGTGGTGGCAGAACGGAGGCGACTGAGATCAGGAGGCATGGGCGGCGGCAGCGGCAGCGGATCGGAGGTGCGGGACGGGGGCAGTGTGGGTGGCGGGGGTGGGGAAAAGTGGTCCGGCTTGGGAGGAAACTAACGCGGGACGTGGGAGGACCGAGCATGAAAAAACCCAAAAGAACCAGAAAAAAACCAGACGGGGTGCGGGAGAGCGGGTTGCTCGTGGGAAGGTCGGAGGGCGGGTATAGAATATAAATATCACATATATATATATGTGCTATACTACACCCCAGGTGTAGTATAGCATTCTACACCCTACTACCCCGGCACCCAACCAGCAACGAGCCAACCCACCCAACCGGCAGCCAACGAGCCAACCCACCCTCCCACCCATCTTTTCTTCTCGGCGCCCGTTAACCTGAAGGACCGATTAGGAGAACCAGAGAGGGGGGAGTGAATAAGAGCCGATAAAAATTCTTCTCGAAGGAGATGAGAACTCCAACAGGACGAACACGGCTTCCAAATCACGTCTCCAACTCAACTACCCAAGTTGGCCAAGACCACGCAGCCACTGGAGTGCTACTGGTCCTAGGAACCAACAACCACCTTCACAGACTCGAGAACGCAGCGGAACTAGCAACTCGAGCGCTACTGACCTACACCGGTCAGGCCGGTGAGCACCACCGGTCAGACCGGTCCCTGCTGGCAAAACCTGAGAACTTCCACAGAAGGCCCCTACACCGGTCAGGCCGGTGTAGCTCACCGGTCAGACCGGTTCAAGCCAGGAAACCCCAAATCCTCCAAACAGGCCTACCGAGCTCCAAACTGACCCAAACTCGAAACAGCAGCAACACGGGGCAACAGGGAACTCACCAAGACGTTCACCCGAGCAAAACTCAACAAAGAGTCTGCACCGGTCAGACTGGTGAGAGGCACCGGTCAGACCGGTGTGACCTGAGTTCTCGGGATGAACAACGCCCGCGGGTCAACTCCCCCAAATCCAACTCCCGATCTCCCGAATCGCTCCACGGTTTTGCACAAGACTTTGGGGGATAGTAGGAACACCTCATGGGCACTCCATAGCCAAGATTTGGTCCACCAAAACTTGTCAAATCAAGAGGAATCGAAGAAATCCCACCAAGAACGCCTCTAACCCTAGAGCCACGAAAACCCCAAAATTGAGCCCCTTTGCTCACGGATTTGGGAGGGGAATCAAAGGGTAAAGAACCACGAAGGGTTCATGCATACATCCCCACCAAATCCCAAAGAGAAAGGCCTTGAAATCGCTCTAAGAAAATCACCAAGAAAGGGCTCCGAAAATCACCAAAAAGGAGAAACGGGAAAGACACATCCAAGCCTTAAGGAACCACGCCGAATCATCTATACATACCAAAGAGGTTCATACAAGGTCTAGCTTGCCGCCCGATCATCCTTCCCTGTCACAAGATCTCACCATGAAGCTCTCAAGCTAGTCCTAAGAAAATCCTAAGGAAAAAATAGGAAGAGAAAATAGGAAAGCAAATGAGCTAGGGTTCCAAGAGGTGGCTGCCATCCTCTCACCACTTGGGTTATATGGCGCAACCGAAAGATGAAAATACCCTTACTAGCTAACTAGGGATACATGCCTCTCAAGGGCGAATTCGGAAATCTTTGTCTTCGCTCCATCGGACGGATGCCCAGCGACTGCAAACTTGCTTAGCCTCGACGCAAGCCTTGCGATCCCGGCGTGTGTCCTCCGCTTCGAAGATTCCGGACTGCATCGTCGCACACCGGTCAGACCGGTGCTCCTCACCGGTCAGACCGGTACCCACCGGTCAGACCGGTCTGGAGCTGCTGCACCTCCGTCTTCGGTTCTTCGGTCTTGGCTTTGTGGATCAACCAAGGAACCCAATGGTTTTCTGGTGAACCACTGGAAACCCCGCGAACTCGGTGTAGCCTCTGCCAATCACCACTCATGACTCGGCTCCCACGTAGTCCCGGCTCGACCTTGGTTTTGAGGCTCAACCAAGAAACCGTCCATGACTTCATCTTGCCGTTCTTGCCACCATGCGGCCCGCACTTGACCCCGCTGGCCACCGGGTCCCTCGAACCAAGCCTACTTGTCTTCTCCACACCTGGAGGCCTCACCGGCAACGACCTTTCGCGCTTGTTCTTCACCTGCACCTACACCAGTCAAGCCGCAACCTGCACCTGCAATACTTAGCCAAGAATCAGTCCACACCACGTTGTCAATCACTCATCACACCAGGAAGCGACCATCCACCGGTCCTCGAACCACACCTGGCTCTCAATCTCCCCCTTGATGAGTGCATTGACAACACACACGTTTTGGTAACCAAGAGAAAAGGAAAAGTAAAGAAACGACTAAAAGAAACTCCAACAAGTGATCGAAAGCCAAAGAAAAGGCAAAGAGCAAGATCACTTGAAGAAGACAAGTCTCGGACCCCTTAGGCAAGGGCAACGGCTCGACACATCCGAGACAAAACATGCTCAAGCAAAGAGCACATGCCAACAAACCAAAGCTCGAAAACCACAAAGAGCTTCCCCTGCACACATGCAACTCCCCCTGGACGAATGCATGCAAACCACCTCGCAAACAGAGCAGCTGCTTCAACTTTGCTCTGACCGGTCAGACCGGTCACCCTCACCGGTCAGACCGGTGGACAAGATCGTCCAGCACCTGGGAACTACACCGGTCAGACCGGTGTACCTCACCGGTCAGGCTGATGCCACCTGGGAAACTGCCCAAGCTCAAAAATAGCCCGAAACCACTTGGAAACCTTCTAAATGCATGCAGCAAGCCAAAACATGCTCAACCTTCTCCCCCTTGTTGACAATGCATGAATCAAGCCAAAAATGCAAAAAATGCAACTTAGAGCTTCTCAAATAGACAAAATTCAACAAAGGATGCTACATATGTCCAAATGAGTAAGTTAGATACTCTATAGCTTCGTAATGACATCAACTACAAGACCACCAAGTTTCACAACCATTGGGCGAAGCTAAGATAGAATTGAGCAATTTTGCGAAAAATCATCCTCTCATGAGCAAAGTCCTAAACATGAGCAAAACATGTCAAAATGGCAAAGCCACACAAACTTCATGCTAGGACAACCATTCTAAGCATAAGACCATCATAAATACCCACAAGCACCTCATGTCATGTCAAAGCCACCGAGCCATGTGCCTACTTCTATATATGAGACTTCTCATTGGTAGGCATCATGCAACGATTTAGCACCCAAAGCAAATTAAAATTAGCACATATGACATGGGAGCACATTTTCCAAGCAATTTACATTTCATTTTCAGATTTATAGTTGGTACATGAAATGTCTTTGCGACAAAAAGGAACTTATGCCCCTCCACAAGATGAAGCATGGGGGCTAAACATTCATGATGGCAAATGAGCCTTTGGCCCCATATGATCAAAATAAGCTATCCAACCACAAATTAAGCATAGCCAAGCCACAAAAACATGTCAAGATCATGTAAAGGCATTTACTCACAAGAGAGCATATATATATGAAATTTTTCAAAAACATAGCCATCAACCATGGATATAAACCAAGATTATCAAGAGCTAAGCCAAACTAACCATAGCTTACCAAATTAGCTCACAAAGACATATATATCATTCCATGGTGAACAATCTATATAGGAGAAGCCTTTCCTAAACAATACATATGATACAAAAAGCATGCAACCTAAGATACAAAGATGCCTATACATCATGTTACATATGCCATGCCAAATGCAAGAAATGCACAAAGGAAAGCTATACATATGCTACAAAGGAGCTCCCACACACAAAGCTCACAAACAACCGGCTCCTCGAGGGGAGGCAAAAAGGGCTCGACACCACCGGCAAAAGAGCAAAAGAGCGCAAAACTCACAAGCTCCCCCTAAACACATGCACTAGGGCCAAGGAGCATACAAAGCTCACCCTTAGTACACATGATAGAGCAAAGAGCACACTAAGCACACAGGCTCCCCCTAAACTCATGCATTAAGGTCAAAGAGCATACAAAGCTCACCTTACACACATGAGATAGGGCAAGGAGCAAAACGAATCAAGTGGCTTGACCAAGGCCACACACTTGAATGTCACAAATTCACTTACCTTTATCATTTCTTCAGAATTCACCCATCCTTGTCCACCATCCCCGAAAGTGATGTACCTCCATGTCATCACCAGGGTATGAGGCCGGAGAACCACCCCCGATATCAACCAAATGTTCTCCGGGCCTTCCACCTGCAACTCAAAACCAAGAGCGAGAGCGAGCAAATGACTCAACACTGGGGTTAGTACCAAAGGTGTCAAACCAGTGCCGGGCCATTTCCTCAAAAGTAGGGTTAGCAACATCCATCCTACCGCGCCTATCAAAACTGTGATCTATCCCGTCAAACCTATCAAACCTAGAACCACCATGGGAAAACCACTCCCGTCTCACTGGAGGAGTACGAGTACCACGAAAGGAAAAGCGTGGTCCGTAGCCCCTCTGAGACTCAAAGCTGCGACCTCTCCAAAACTCGTATTGATCACGAGGTGGAGAACGTCCAGCAAACTCAACACCACCAGACTCAAAGCGCCTACCACCTGTTCCACGACCAAACGGGCTGAACCCCCTAGCTTCACAACCCCAGAAACCAAACTGTCCAGCACTCTGCCTAGCCCCGGTCTGACCGGTCACTCTGACCGGTCTGGCCGGTGGTCCTCGGCCAGCAAACCTGCCTCCACCTGAAGCTCTCCTATCTCTCCATGCTGGAACCGTATGCACAACACCCTTTCCCTTAGGTAGTGGCATACGAGGCTCAGGCACACCATGAGAAGGGTGGTACCTGTCCTTGTTTGCCCACTCCTTAGCCAATCTCGCCTCTCTTCTTCTCTTATAGCAAAACTCTCTCTTATGACCATCCTTTCCACAAAACTCACAATGGAAACGAATTGGTCTTGGCTTAGGCTTCGGGTGTGGCTCTTCACAAGGCTTCTCACTAGGTTTCTCACTAGGCTTCTCACTTGGTTTTTCTCTCGGTTTAAACAACAGGTTTGGCTTGGGTGCAAACTTGTCTTTGGGTGTTGGTTGTGGTGGAACTGGAATATTCCCAAATTTCCCTTCTCTCACACCACTGCTCTCACCAAACTTATCAGATCCCAAAGCCCAACCATCAAAGCGCTTACAACTGGCAATTAACACACCCAACTGAGGCTCATGACTGGACACCCAACTCAACACCTCACGCAACTTACTGTTCTCATCCTGCAAACGATCAACGTATTGTGCAAGTTCCAAATTCTTCACAGCATGCAATTCACAGGTAGAACAGGAAGTAGGAATAGGCACTTTCAAATCAGCCTCAAGCGAAACAATGCGAGAACGAAGCTCAACAATTTTTTCATGCAAACCAGGGCAAGAAGTACATGCACCAAGCAAAGTGGGTCTAGATTGTAGCTCAGCCAACTCAACCCTAAGCACGTCTAGTTCCTCACACTTGGAGGCATGCTTCTCCCTAAGAGCAGTCAAATCAGCTAGGAAAACAGAGCAATCAGCACAATCTACCTCATCAGAAACCACAGGGCTAGCCTTAAGCGAATCAATTTCAAGCTTGCTATCAAGAACCTGTGTTTCTAGCTCAGCCACTCTAGTCCTAGCATCTTCAAGCAAAGCTCTAAGCTCCTTCCTAAGCTTCTTAGCCTCTCTAAGCATGTGATCGCGATTATCAAGCAAGTCAACCAACTCCTCATTCTCCTTGCGCAAAGATGAGAGCTCATCACAAACCTCATCCTCGGAGTCAGAGTCTGAATCCGAGGCGTTCTTCTGGCTTCTCTTGCTGCCGGAGCTGCGTGCCATGCTGCAAAGCCCATCCTTCTTGTTGCAGCCTCTCGAAGTCTTGCTTGCGGTACAGCAAAGGCCGTTCAAGTACTTGCCGAAGTCCTTCTTCTTCTTCCTGTGCTTCCTCTTGCTGTCCTCTTCTTCTTCTTCACTCGAGCTTGATGACACATCCTCAGAGTCGGAGTCGATGTCGCTCGATCTCTTGATCTTCTCTCGGGTCCGTGTCTTCCTCCCATGTTCATGTTACTTCTTCTTGGATCTTCTTCCTTTGTCCTTGGACTTGTGCTTGTCGTGGTTGTTCACCTTTGGACACTCGGTAAAAAAGTGTCTGGTCTTGCCGCACTTGAAACATGCCCTCGAGTTCCTCCTTGAGTTCACCCGGTTCTCGTGCAGCCTCTCGAACCGCCTGGTCAGCAACGCCAGCTCGTCCTCTCCAAGCACGTCGAACTCCTCGTCTGGCAAAGACATCAAAGAAGACAGAGAGTACATCCTGGAGGATGCGTTAGCGTTAGACTTAGCTCCTTTGCCACCAACGAGAGCGAGACTATGAGAATCAGTCGGGCTCTCGATCTTGGCTGTCATACCATGGTCCAACTCAGCCGACTTGAGCTTCGAGAACAGCTCGTTCACCGTCAAGGTGTCATACTTCTCGGACTCAACAATAGCCTCAAACTTCCTGTCCCATACGGTGCGATCCAACGAGTGCAAGAGCTTCACGGCTCTATCATGATCATCGTATGGGAGCACGGCCACATTGGCTCTCATGTTGTTCACAACGACCGTAAACCGCTGGAAAAGGGCATCGACGGACTCACCGGGGAGATGAGTGAAGTTCTCGTACTCTCTCCGGTAAGTCGCGTACATCCGAGCCTGAACCTGAGCATTCCTAGCATGAGCATCCTTCAACTACTCCCAAATCCTACAAGCTAAGTCCTCTGTCTGAACCCGATCGAATTCAGGCTGACACAGAGCACGAAACAAGTAGTCGACAGCCATGTTGTTGGCCTCGAACATATCCCTCGATCCTGGAGCAAGGAAGTTCATCGGATGAAGATAAGTTGTGTTCACCGTGACGTCCCAAAGGATTTGACCCTTTCCGCGGAGGAACGCTGCCATACGCCTCTGCCACATCTGGTAGTTCTTCCCATCGAAGTGCGGAGGACCCGAACCCCGTTCCTGGTACGCCATCTTTGGATCTTAGACTGGTAAGAGTCAATAAAGACCCGAACCGGCTCTGATACCAATTGAAGGACCGATTAGGCGAACCAGAGAGGGGGGGAGTGAATGGGAGCCGATAAAAATTCTTCTCGAAGGAGATGAGAACTCCAACAAGACGAACACGGCTTCCAAATCATGTCTCCGACTCAACTACCCAAGTTGGCCAAGACCACGCAGCCACTGGAGTGCTACTGGTCCTAGGAACCAACAACCACCTTCACAGACTCGAGAACGCAGCGGAACTAGCAACTCGAGCGCTACTGACCTACACCGGTCAGGCCGGTGAGCACCACCGGTCAGACCGGTCCCTGCTGGCAAAACCTGGGAACTTCCACAGAAGTCCCCTACACCGGTCAGGCCGGTGTAGCTCACCGGTCAGACCGGTTCAAGCCAGGAAACCCCAAATCCTCCAAACAGGCCTACCGAGCTCCAAACTGACCCAAACTCGAAACAGCAGCAACACGGGGCAACAGGGAACTCACCAAGATGTTCACCCAAGCAAAACTCAACAAAGAGTCTGCACCGGTCAGACCGGTGAGAGGCACCGGTCAGACCGGTGTGACCTGAGTTCTTGGGATGAACAGCGCCCGCGGGTCAACTCCCCCAAATCCAACTCTCGATCTCCCGAATCGCTCCACGGTTTTGCACAAGACTTTGGGGATAGTAGGAACACCTCATGGGCACTCCATAGCCAAGATTTGGTCCACCAAAACTTGTCAAATCAAGAGGAATCGAAGAAATCCCACCAAGAACGCCTCTAACCCTAGAGCCATGGAAACTCCAAAATCGAGCCCCTTTGCTCACAGATTTGGGAGGGGAATCAAAGAGTAAAGAACCATGAAGGGTTCATGCATACATCTCCCACCAAATCCCAAAGAGAATGGCCTCGAAATCGCTCCAAGAAAATCGCCAAGAAAGGGCTCCGAAAATCACCAAAAAGGAGAAACGGGAAAGACACATCCAAGCCTTGAGGAACCACGCCAAATCATCTATACATACCAAAGAGGTTCATACAAGGTCTAGCTTGCCGCCCGATCATCCTTCCCTCTCACAAGATCTCACCATGAAGCTCTCAAGCTAGTCCTAAGAAAATCCTAAGGAAAATAGGAAGAGAAAATAGGAAAGCAAATGAGCTAGGGTTCCAAGAGGTGGCTGCCATCCTCTCACCACTTGGGTTATATGGAGGCAACTGAAAGACGAAAATACCCTTACTAGCTAACTAGGGATACATGCCCCTCAAGGGCGAATTCGGAAATCTTTGTCTTCGCTCCATCAGACGGATGCCCAGCGACCGCAAACTTGCTTAGCCTCGACGCAAGCCTTGCGATCCCGACGCGTGTCCTCCGCTTCGAAGATTCCGGACTGTGTCGTCGCACACCGGTCAGACCGGTGCTCCTCATCGGTCAGACCGGTACCCACCGGTCAGACCGGTCAGACCCACCGGTCAGACCGGTCTGGAGCTGCTGCACCTCCGTCTTCGGTTCTTCGGTCTTGGCTTTGTGGATCAACCAAGGAACCCAATGGTTTTCTGGTGAACCACTGGAAACCCCACGAACTCGGTGTAGCCTCCGCCAATCACCACTCATGACTCGGCTCCCACGTAGTCCCGGCTCGACCTTGGTTTTGAGGCTCAACCAAGAAACCGTCCATGACTTCATCTTGCCGTTCTTGCCACCATGCGGCCCGCACTTGACCCCGCTGGCCACCGGGTCCCTCGAACCAAGCCTACTTGTCTTCTCCACACCTGGAGGCCTCACCGGCAACGACCTTTCGCGCTTGTTCTTCACCTGCACCTACACCAGTCAAGCCGCAACCTGCACCTGCAATACTTAGCCAAGAATCAGTCCACACCACGTTGTCAATCACTCATCACACCAGGAAGCGACCATCCACCGGTCCTCGAACCACACCTGGCTCTCATAACCGCCTCACGTGCCTGACCCGCTAACCTCCCTACCGGCCCACCCCCACGAGATAAACCCGGTCAGGCGATTCATTGCCTCCCACCCAATTCCTTTTTCCCGAGCCTTACAGGGCGGCGGCGATTCGGCGGCAGCCGCGGGGGAGGGCGGCGGCATGGGTCTCCAACGGTGGTCGCGAGGGAGGGCTCAAGTGGTACGCGTTCTCTGCATCTCCTTTCCTCCGCGAGCCCCTGGAGGCTTCTAACCTTTTTGTTTGTCGGGAGGCAAGTCGGAGGCGACGGCGGCGCGAGGTGAGGCTGCAGCGGCGCGCAGCCGGGAAGGGTCAGCTAGAGGAAGGGTCTTTGCTGGTTCTCTGCGCGCGCACGCCAGTCCCCCATTACCGCACTTTTTTTTCCCGGTTTTTGGCCCTCCATGGTTGCGCTTGCCTAGGGTTCCATTTTTCCCCTGCATTTTTCTTCTAATATTAGGGTGACGGTGGCACTCTGATTCATTTTTTTGTTTTATGAACGGTAGCAGCACTGTGAAATTTGGGTGATCCCCGTGCGCGATGCACATCCTGCTCTTCCATTATTGTTATATACAGGATTCTTTGCTGTGACACACAGTTTATGGATGTGTCGTACTTTATTTCCATGGATATTTCTGGGTAGTTCATGTAGCACTACACATTTTACTAAGAGGTTTAGCTAGAATGTATGGTAGGAATCTTTTTGCTTCAGTAATCGACCAGCAGCCATGTTTTTTTTCTTTTGTTAGATCATTTTTGTGCAACTCCATGAGTTTTAGTAGTGCCAGTAGTAAGGTATTGATCAGTAATTTAAGCAGCAGAAATAATTTGGCCTCATCATTATCCCTTCATTTAGTAATTTCAAGTTAAGGGTTCCATAGTGGCCTGCAGCTTTTTATCTATAGTATGTTTTGCAACTAACACCCCTGTGTCCATGAGCAGTTTAACCATTGTAGTTTAATATTCTTAATGTCGTAGTTCAGTAGTTGTGATAGTAGTGATTTGTAGTCAAGTCAATCACCTTATTCTTTCAGTAATTTCCAGTGCTTTTTGTTCAGTAGTAGTGATAGCAGTTCAGTAGTTCATTAAATTACATCCCCTGTAATCACCTGTTTCTATTTTTACTTCCGAATGAATGGTTGGTATAACTAAGCAGTATTTTGCAATTTGTTTTGTTTTCTAGTAATTTAGTGATTAGTAATCAGTTAATGATTTAGTAATTCAGTGATACATTCAGTGTTGAGCTTTTGACAGTTTACAGTTCAATAGTTCTTTTTGTCCAGTAATTTGTCATTCACTTTTCTTTAGTAACAGACCAGCAATTGCTTTTGATATGGAAAAGCACAACCAAGACATATAAGTCTCAGCGGCAATTTATTTGCAATTTACTAAAGGCAAGTTAACAGATTTTAACTAGTGAGGTTTTGCCAACATAACACCCAAGCAGGTGCACGCCAAATGAATGCGGATTATTTGTTGGACATCTTGGCGCATGCCATCTACGACCTTCAGCGCCAGGTCTACCACATCGCCGCCTGTATGGCGTCCCCGGCGGGATACGGCCCGGCGGGCTCCAGCCAGCCCACCCCGAGCTCCCTGTACGGCATGCCGGGGTACATGGCCCCATCTACGGGGTCGCTCATCGTTCACTCCACGATGGCATCGCGACCGGTGCCCATCACGCAGATCGCGTTTCCCCATTCGCCGTCCCCGATACCGGGTTTCTCCGAGCCGCCGCCGTCTCAGCCTCTGTTCCATCAACCTCCACCGCAGCAGTACTTCCCTAAGAACCAAGTTGACGGCACCGCCGTCCCTCGCTACCACAAGCTCTCCTTCCCTACGTTCGACGGCCGGGAAGATCCATTGGGGTGGCTCAACCGATGCGAACACTTTTTTCGGGCGCAGCGCACCTGCGAGGCAGAGAAGGTCGGCCTCGCCTCGTTTCACATGACCGGCGTGGCGCAGCACTGGTACTTCATGCTTGAGCGGGACGTCGGCGTGGTGATGTGGCCACACTTCAAAGCTCTCTGCCAGCAGCGCTTCGGCCCGGCGATCGGCGTCAACCACTTGGCGCATCTCGCGCGTCTCTCCTTTCGCACCTCCGTGGACGACTACATGGAATCGTTCCAAGCTGGGATGGCATACGCAGGCTATCTGTCCCCGGAGCAACAAGTGCAGTTGTTCACCGGCGGCCTGCCGGACGCCATCCGCGTTGACGTCGAATTACGGGCGCCACAAGATCTCCAGCGCGCCATGGTCCTTGCGCGCGCCTACGAACGCCGCGCTGCCGCACAGCCGGCCAGCGTGCCGCGCTCCGCCCGACCTCCGGCGCGCCAACCCCAACTGCCGGCGCCGCCCGTCCCCACCACAATGGCACCGCCGGCGACCCTCGCGCCCCCACCCCAGTCCTCGCCACGGCCGTTCCGTCGTCTCTCCCCGGCCGAGATGACCGAACAGCGCCGCCAGGGACTTTGCTACAATTGCGACGAACCGTATGTTCGTGGTCACAAATGCCAGCGCCTCTTCTATTTGGAGGTGACTGATTTCGTCGACGACATACCAAACTTCCTGGATGATGTCCCGGCCGCTACAGAGGAGGAGCCTTTGATTTCCCTCAACGCCATCACGGGGATCCGGTCGGAGGACACCATGCAGCTCCGTATATTCATCGGCAATTTCAAACTCACCGCCCTCCTCGACTCTGGGTCCACCCACAACTTCATCAGCATGGCCGCCGCCCACCGCGTGGGCCTTCACTTCCATGACAGCCGTGGCGCTCATGTGACAGTGGCCAACGGCAACCGTGTGTCTTGCCGCGGGCACGCCCGCGACGTCGCCATGCGCATCGGCGATGAGTTTTTCTCCGTTGATTGCTACGCCATTCCACTTGACTGCTATGACATGGTGTTGGGCGTGAAGTATCTTCGCACCTTGGGGCCGATCTTGTGGGACTTCGACGACCTCTGTATGGCGTTCTGGCACCAAGGCCGCCGCGTCCTCTGGAAGGGTATCGGCTCTCCGCGCTCCGACATACCACCGACGGGCCGTCTCCACTCCGTGCGCAGCGACGAGCGTGCCCTCCTCGAACGCCTGCTTCAGTTGTTTGCACCTGTGTTCGCCACGCCAGCAGGGCTCCCACCGCGCCGTGCATGCGACCACCGCATCCATCTTCTCCCAGGCACGGCTCCCATCGCGGTGCGGCCGTATCGGTACCCCCACCTCCAGAAGGACGAACTCGAGTCCCAGTGTGCGGCCATGATCGAGCAGGGCATCATCCGGCCATCCACGTCACCATTCTCGGCCCTGGTACTCCTCATCAAGAAACCGGACGGAACGTGGCGCTTCTGTGTGGATTACCGGGCATTGAACGAACGCACGGTGAAAGACAAGTTTCCGATCCTCGTGGTGGAAGAACTCATCGATGAACTCCACGGCGCCCGATTCTTCACCAAGCTCGACTTGCGCACCGGCTACCACCAGGTGCGCGTCCATCCGGCCGATGTCGAGAAGACCGCGTTCCGAACGCATCACGGCCACTTCGAGTTCCTCGTCATGCCGTTCGGCCTCACCAATGCGCCGGCCACGTTCCAGAGCCTGATGAACGCCGTGCTCCAGCCCTTCCTTCGTAAGTTCGTCCTTGTGTTTTTCGATGACATTCTCATCTATAGCACTTCCTGGACGGAGCATCTCCAGCACCTACGCACCGTCTTCTCCGTCTTGGGCGACAACCAGCTATGCGTGAAGCGATCCAAGTGCGCGTTCGCCACGTCCTCGGTGGCCTACCTGGGACACGTGATTTCAGCGTCCAGCGTGGTGATGGACGAAGATAAGGTGGCCGCGGTGACCTCGTGGCCGCAGCCAGCATCGGCACGCGTGCTGCGCGGGTTCCTCAGCCTCGTCGGCTACTACCGGTGCTTCATCAAGGACTACGGCACGGTGGCGGCACCTCTGACATGGTTGCTTCGCAAAGAGGGCTTTCAGTGGTCGGAGGAGGCGTCCGCGGCGTTCACGGCCCTGAAGACGTCCCTGTCCACGGCGCCAGTTCTCCACCTTCCGGACTTCGACAAGCCGTTCGTGGTGGACTGCGACGCTTCTGGCACCAGCTTTGGCGCCGTCCTACACCAGGGCGCCGGCCCTATGGCTTTCTTCAGCAAGCCATTCGCCGCCCGTCACCTCAAGGTCGCCGCGTACGAACGCGAGCTCATCGGGCTTGTTCAAGCCGTGC
Organism: Cenchrus fungigraminus; assembly: GCA_036936925.1. NCBI lineage: Eukaryota > Viridiplantae > Streptophyta > Magnoliopsida > Poales > Poaceae > Cenchrus > Cenchrus fungigraminus. The sequence goes on along the minus strand of CM072774.1, from coordinate 135,078,857 downwards.
GTCACTAGAGGCCTTACTTATGGGGCCACCGCTTCGTCGTCTGCACTGACCACTATGCGCTAAAGTACATGCTTGATCAGCGTCTCTCGACGGTCCCTCAGCACCAATGGATCAGTAAATTGTTTGGCTTTGATTTCACCGTCGAGTACAGGCCCGGCCGCTTGAACACCGTCGCCGACGCACTATCTCGGCGCGAACAGGAGGACACCGCCCTCGCCGCCATGTCTGGGCCGACGTTCCAGCTCTACGCCGACCTCCGCACTGAGCTCCAGGAGGCAGAACACCTGGGCTAGCTCTGCGACACCGTGGCGACCACCCGTGGCGAGCCGTGGCGTGTCGCGGACGGTCTCATCCTCCGCGGCTCTCGCGTCTACGTCCCTCTGGCGTCTCGTGTCCTGCCCGAGGTGCTCCAGCTGGCCCACACAGCTGGCCATGAAGGCACCCAGAAGACCTTGCAGCACCTCCGTCGTGACTTCGTGGTCGATCATGACCGCCGCATCGTCTGAGAGTTCATGCGCGCCTGCGCCACATGCCAGCGTAACAAGACGGAGGCACTGCACCCGGCCGGCCTGCTCAAACGGCTCGAGGTACCGACCCAAGTCTGGGCGGACATCTCGTTGGACTTCATCGAGGGCCTGCCCAAGGTTAAAGGCAAGAGCGTCATCCTCACGGTGGTCGACCGCTTCTCCAAGTACGCGCACTTCATCGCGCTCGGCCACCCCTACACCGTCACGTCCGTCGCGCGCGTGTTCTTCGCTGACATCGTCCGCCTCCACGGGTTTCCGGCGTCCATCGTCAGTGACCGGGACCCCGTGTTCACCAGCCATGTCTGGCGTGACCTCTTCAAGCTTGCCGGCGTCAAGCTGCGGATGAGTACGGCCTTCCACCCGCAGACCGACGGGCAATCAGAGGCCGTCAACAAGACAATCGCCATGTACCTTCGCTGCATCACAGGCGACCGTCCGCGTGCGTGGCTTGAGTGGTTGCTGTGGGCGGAGTATTGTTACAACACCGCGTTCCATTCGGCCCTGCGCGCTACACCGTTCCAGGTCGTGTATGGCCGGCCACCGCCCCCACTGCTGTCGTATGTGCCGGCCATGGCCAGGACCGCGGCGGTTGACACAATGCTCCAAGACCGGGACGCTTTCCTCAACGACGTCCGTGACCGGCTACTTCAGGTGCAGGAATATGCCAAGCGCCACTACGATGCTCATCACCACCGCCTGGAGTTCAACGCCGACGACTGGGTTTGGCTCCGCCTTCTGCATCGGCCGGCTCAGTCCCTGGTACCGGGAGCACGCGGCAAGCTGAGCCCTCGTTATGCAGGGTCGTTCCAAGTCCAGGAACGCATCGGCGACGTCGCATACCGCCTCCAACTGCCAGAGGGTGCGCGCATTCACAACGTCTTCCACGTCGGCGTCCTCAAGCCCTTTCACGGTCCACCGCCCGCAACGACGCCGGCCCTGCCTCCTCTACGCCACGGCCGCCTGCTGGAAGCACCAGAACGCGTTGAACGCGCCCAGCTGTGCCGCGGCGTCTGGCACGTCCTGGTGCAATGGGCAGGCCTGCCGGCGGTCGAGGCCACTTGGGAGCCTGTCGAAGAGTTCCGCACTGCATATCCGGAGTTTCAGCTCGAGGACGAGCTGTTTGTCGACGGCGGGAGTGATGTTATGGTGGGCCGGACCTATGGTCGCCGTCCACGCCAAAGTGGCTAAGCCACGCCAACGAGAAGGGATTAGTATTAGAGTTTGTTTGCTGCATTTCAGGAATTGTTAGGATTTGATTTGTTAGTTGAGGATTGTTAGGAATTGGCCTATATAGGCAAACGATTTGTTAATGAGAAAATCAGCTGGAGATTGAGATCAATCTCTCCTGCGCCCTACTGCCTTCTTCGTCCCCAACACGTGCTCGACGCCGACGACAGGACGGCATCGCGCCCGCGCCGCCGCTGTGAGCCCTCACCGCGTCCGCCCACCAGCCACGAGTACTTCCTACGCAATCTAAGCAGAGGCCATTACAACCCCCTCTTGCAATGTTCAGTAAAATTAGTTTAGTTATTTTGGGGTTTGATACTAAGCTAAGCATGTTCAACAGAAATTAAGTAGTACTCATTTGTTCAGCAATTCCTAAACATGCAATTTTTGGGCTCTGTGGTGTATCTCTTCAACTAGTGATATAGAATATTTAGTAGTCTTCAATTTTTTCAGTAATCCTTGGTCAGTAATCAATTGCTCAGTAATTCTTTTTGTTGAGTAATCCTTGCTCAGTAATCCATTGCTTAGTAATTCTTTTTGTTGAGTAATCCCTGTTTAGTAATCTTGGCTTGTCACTAAACCTCATACTTGTGATTCCTTTATCTCTTTATCCAGTAACGCACTCTCTCAGTAAATCCTTTACAGTAACCCAATATCAGTAGTTTACTGACAAAACAATCTTGATGAATTACTGCAGTTTACTGACAACTTATTTCAGTAGTTTGCTTGAACATATTTAGTTTGGGTAATAGGGTAGTTTAAGATATGTGTGCAGCTACTGAGGTTTCATTAATTTTATTTTGTTCAGTAGTATAACATTATTTTGTGTTTGTCCAATAACATTTTGAAGGAGCAGCGGCACAGAGAAATTGAGGTGAGAATCTCACACATGCGCACCATCCTGAAATGTTCCAATCCTACCTGATTTTTTGTTTGTGGGCGTGTAGTTCATGGACTGTTCATTTTCCCCCATGAAATCCTATAACGTGCTTTCATGCAGCATGTGGTGGTAGTGTGGCTAAAATCATGTTCCAATGGTCGGCGATTTTGCTGATTTCTATTTTTCAGTAGTTCGTGTGAGCATTTTTGTATGCTTTAGCAATTGGTTAGTGGGGTATGACCATTTACTGTTCAATGCAACAGTTGTGTTACTGTTGTCTTGAGTTCCTGTTCATGACCAAATTATCTCACTATTTCCAGTAATTTTTGTATTCTACGGTACCTCAATAATCTATTTTTTATGCTCTTCTTACTTACTGCAGTAATTTGTTTGTATTAATAACTTATATGATAATTCAGTAATCTGTTTCACCAAATATGTTTTATCAGTACACAAGTGTCTCATCACTATTTCTTTTTCTTTTTCACCAAATATATTAACTGAATAGAAAGTTTTTATCTGCAGTAATTTTCTATTCAGTTATGAGATGTTATTTAGTTTAGTAATTTAACATCTTTGTTTTCAGTAGCATTACTTAGTTAATATTTTCACCATCTTAGTAATCTGAATTTTGATGAGTAATATCAAAGCCCCTTAGTAATATGAATGTTGATCAGTAATATCTCTATCGGTATTCTAATATATTTGCATCTTTTTACCAGATCTATAACTGGACAACCTTCACTACTTGTCAAACATTGCTTCAGGATTCTTCAACCATTTACCATTGTTCGTGGCTTTGATTAGCATTCTGTTTTGAGTAACTTGGTATTTGATTAGCATCGTCCCTTCTTTTCAGCACTTCAGTAATATGTGCAATGTTGCAGACACACAAGATGCAGGGTAGACCATGCTCTTGTGGCAAAGTGAGATTTTCGAAATCGCCGGCGACAACTTGCAGGAAATTAGTTTGGTTGTCTTCCTTTAGCTGAGAAAGAATCGGGAGTGGCACATCCTAAAGGAGCATTGTGCGTGTTCGAATAGCACCAGTAGAGCAGCATTTCGCGGACAGATGTGTGATGGAAAGTTCTTGGAACAAGAAAATTAAAGATAACATTTGTATGGAGATGCTTGTTTTCAGTAACTACCTCCTCAGACTGTCTCCTTAGTGTTATTTTTATTGAGTTGTTGTAACTGATATGGAGATATATCAATTTGACTTCTGTCGGTAATGCAAATGTTAATATTGCTCCCAATTTAACTTATGTCAGTAATGCAAATGTCAGATATGGGAGATCCAATTTACTGAATATCTTTCGTTTCTCTCTGTCATCAAGATTCAGTAATGCAATGCTAGAATAGATTCTGCTGTAAAGAGAGGGGGGGGAGCCCAAGACATTTTCTGAACATTGTGAAGTAGGGAGATTCCAAAAGCGGCGTTGAATTAAAGTAACCTCTACTAGTAGCATTGTGCATTAGGAGCCAATATACTGATGAGTTATTCAAATAGCATCTGTTCTTTGCAAATACTTCAATCTTTCTACATGGATTACCGCTGCAAAGCCTCCCCTGATTGAAAATCATCTGTTAGTAGTTTTTTGTTCAGTAATCTTTTTCAAAAATCTTTTGTTCAGTAATCCAAACAACTTAAGTAAGCAACCTTAGCAGTGCATACCATCCGACAGATCTAAGTAATCGACCTTTCCAGTAATTGATCTTCAGGCAACAGATTACTGACAGGGATTACTGACAGAGCTTACTAATAGATTACTGACAGCTATTGATATTACACTGGATTACTAACAGAGATTACTGGTAGGGATTACTGACAGAGATTATCGACAGAAACTGGATTATAGAGCGGAGATTGGATTACTTGCAGAGATTACTTTAGTGCCAACAAATATCAGTAATTTAGGACATTGTCCTCTCAAAATAATGGAAGATCCTCTGATTGGCATGGGTATTTTTTTTGTATGACCTGCAGTAACTGGAAGCTCCACATGCCACAACGATTCAGTAATATTGTTTCTTTTGTATTCATCTCCTTTAGTAATTTGAAATAATTATCGACAAAAATGAAATGTCTGTCAGCAACCTGTCTTTGCTTTAGTATTTCTAGTAACTCTCCCAGACATCCTGCTTCAGTAATTTGATAATTTCATTCCCTATAACAGGGATCAAAATCAATGCGAGAAAATCAGAAGGTCGATTATCCGTGGGCTTCAAATTCCACTCAATTTCTCCAGGCCTTCGCTCGATTTTTTGGTTAGGATCTCTGTTTTTCCCCCGATGGCTTTGTGGATTTGGTGGGATAACTCTCGCTGATTTCCCCCCTGCCCCCCCTACGAGCTTGATGCCATGCTCGATATGCATGCGCAGAACACTCCTCTTCTTCAGTAATTGCCGGCCATAGACTAGTTGAGGTGCAAATAGCAAACAACAAGCCTCCAGTCTGAACAAGGGAGTGCGGGAATGAGCCGGCGAGAGGCGAGGCGTGCGGCACACGGGGGAGCTCGAGGGGCGCGCGCATGCCTGTGCGGCTGTGCTCTGCCGGCGGGATATAGTGATGAGATTCGCCGAACAGCTCGCTTGGGCTGCAATGGTGGGGTGCGATGCGAACGGCAGCGGCGCGTGGGACGCCGGCTACACCATGGCGGCCAGTGCAACGCCCCCGGGCCACCATGCTCGGCGTCCACTAGCTGCGTGCCCCCCATGCGCCCCTTCTTCCCCGCCGGTCGGCTTCACGAGTGACCCTGCTTCCGCGTCGAGACGGCGCCGCCGCGCAGTCCTGCTCCCGCGCCCGCGCAACCTGATTCCGCGCCGAGATGGCCCCGCCGCGCATCGCCAAGACGGCTCGTGCTCGCCGCGCGCCGCCGCCGAGCCCCGTGCCTGCTCGCGCTCGGCGCTCGCGTGGGGAGAGAAGGCCGGGGACAGGACGAGGTGCGGCCCTGTTCAACGGGTCGCCGGGGGGGGGGGGGGGGGGGCTGGGATCCGATTGGATGGGTGTACCGCTGGGTGTCGGGTTGGTTGGGTGTAGAATCGTAGGTGAAGAATAGCCCTGCCGTGTGTGTATATATGGAAAAACGCTGTGGTTCTCCTCCGTTAGTTTAGTTATGTATCATCTCTTAATAGTTCATGAAGTAAAATGATTCTAACATTTACTACTCCATAAATTAAATGTATGGACCAATAGCTATGTGTTCATGCAGGCACACACATCAACAATGGAATTAATTGAGTCCATGTTAATTGACGTAATTAATGCAATATTTACTAGCATTCACCTGCATGCATGCACGGGTCAACAAAGGTATTTCAATTATCAACATAATTAATAAAATAATTACCAAATAGCACATACTAATGCACAAGGAGTTTGCTTTTTCCAAAATTTGTACCGCAATCAACGTTGTTGGTCAGTTTTGAAAAAAATTGTACCTATAAATATATACTACACCATAGGCTAACTTATGTTGATCCAAATAAGGGTCGTCACTGCAATGGTTGTTGCCTTGTTGGTAAGGTGCTGTCCTCGACACACTTGGCATCTGCTCTTCTTCTACCTCACACATGGTGACACCCTGACGCTCTCGACTCTTTTTCTACCTGCAGGACCGGTGTAGATGATGATGCAGAGAAACGACTATGACCCTCCCCCGACATGCACGGCGAGGCCATGGCTGTCGGCCCGTAGCCCACACGACTCGGCAAATGGCAACTCACAAAGCAGAGTTGATATATGCCTCACGTTTGCGACGCTCGTCATTCGTGGCATGGTGCTAAATCCATGCCCCTCCTCGACAAGATCAATTCCCTTGGTCCCGCCTCTAAGGCGTTTAGAGCAACTCTCGCACCAAACTTCTCTGTTCTATCATCTTGCAAAGCAGTCATAATTCGAGGTTCGGTCTTATCTTCTCATTTAGGTATGTATGAAAGTATTTTCGTACTTTGCGTCCTGAATTTTGTTCTTGGTGGCAGGTCAAGGCATAATGAGCACCAGAATTAGAACTTGTTTGCAAATATAAGGAGTTGATTGGAGCATTATGCAAATATTACTTCTTAAAATAACTAAAAATTACCAAAGAATAAAAATTACTTCTGGAGGATAAATGAAAAACAATGTCAACAATAATAATGTCATATTGTTGGGAAGGAATAGACGACCATGTACAAATTAGAGACCAAAGAAGTAAATTGTCAGCCAAAATAATAAATAATTTGACGTATGCTATGTGTTAACCGTGACTCATGGTGTAGATAGTTTTGAAAATTACACACATATATTCTTTACTACCTTTTGAATTGGTCTAGTGAGTTTTACTACCTTTTGATGAAAAAGTAGTAGGTAAGCTATCAAGATGGGACTCGCTAGAGGTATTACAGATGCGCCACAACCGTTGATGGTCGTGAATCCTCATCAAACAAGTACTCGTACCTAGTAGAAGGATTAAATGAGCTACATTCATGTGGGGTCAACGTGTAACTGGCGCCGATGGGTTCCAATGCACATTAAAATAGATGCTCGACACAGCTGTCATTCGATCAAATGGAGTAATTTTGCTACTTGGAGATCAAATGGAGTAATTTTGCTGCTTGGTGGGCTCGCCGAAGCTTAGGCCAATGCATTGAATATTAGAGAACAAATAAGTAATTTGTCAGCCCAAAGAGGAGTAAGAAGTAATCTTATAAAGTAATAATAATTTGACTAATTATACTTATATAGACAAACAGAGTAATAGTTCATACAAATGAGAAATAATTTCAAAACACTGAAGGACCCAACGTTCCATGCAAGGTTAATTGGCACCTATCCAAACATATGTAAGCGTCAATCAGTATTGCACCTTGCAATCAATGTTTTGCATGCATGCAACGCTAGTTATTTCTCTCTCCCGAAATCCAGCACGCGCTAAGCCTGTGTGTATGCATGCCCAAATTAATGACTAAAATCCCTCTCTCAACCTGCATTTATATGTCAATACAATATACTGCAGTCAACACTTCAATTGAAAGTATGTAGTCCCTCGCTTGCTGGACGACACGTCAAAAAAGTTGTGGAAACTAAACACCCTACGCGATTTTTATGATCACATCACCAGAAGAAGCAAATTTCACATAGTCAGAACTCCATTGACGAAATCGTATTTCACTTGGAAACCACTACCGCCTACGAATTGTTGGTGCCCTTATCGTTGCGCTGAGCATGAGAGATGGCTCAGCCGCCTCAGCGAGATAAAAATAAACTGAAAGTGGTTTGTCGGCACAATGGCATCATCGATGGCGGTGCCGCGCTCCGCGCATAGCAGGAGATGGCGGACGAATGAAGGAATCAACAACGGTGACGCAAAACCCCTCCCAACTAATTTTTACAATCGTATTCTATAACAGAAGGTTTTACTTCTTGGTGATGAAAATAGAGTAATTATGTGATTACAAGGTCTCGTCGGAGCTCCGACCATGGCGCTGCCTGCACGTCCCACATGATAAATATCGAAACGCAATAAATGGATGTGAAAAACTAACTCAGATCCGTTTTTACTACTCCGAAGTGAAAAGAAATAATTCTATGATTACCGTGGCTTGTTGGACCTCCGTTAGCCTGGACGGTAGGTGTTAAATAATATTCACCACGCTGCGTGGTGAATATCCTTGTCCCATATATATATATATATATATATCCGTGGTCGGCCACAAAATAAGTTATGTTGTAGCCAGGCCAACTAATCAGCCACCCACCAAACCAGGCTCATGCTTATAGTCGGGTCCGATGCATGCATGGAACACGCATTAACTGTGGTAATTAGCATCTTGATGACGAATGAGCCGAGCGTCAAGTGGGTGCTGCTGCCACAGCTAACGATAATTAACCGCGTGTAGTTACTGCTGCCATTTTCGTAATTACCGCCATTAAATCAGTAGTACAATGTACGGTGCTCCTTACCAGAATAGTACATGAACTGTGCACGTGCATGCAGGTTACGAGAATACAAGCAAACATGAGCTTCCTGTGCATGTACATTTACTAGAATTTGGTTAATTTTACTACATCATGTTGAATACGTGCGTGTATACCCCACGATGATGGAGTATTGATTTACTACAATGTGATTATACCATTTACTAGAATCTAATATATTGTAATTCGGACAGCTTTGACTTACGAGAATATTATTAATCATTTAATATTATTAATCATTTACTGGTCTATGACCCTTGTATGCCATTTATTCTTTTTTTGTTATTTCTGTAAATAATTTACTACATTATAAGTACCATATTTCTGAATTACTACAATGCATGCCTAGCTACTACTAGCTGTTGTTCATGGAAAAATTGGTAAATTATTTACTAGAGGATATGGCTCTTGTATGCAATTTCAATTTTGCATAAATCCTAGAAACGTTTAGTACCCAAATAGTCGTACTAGCTTGCATGCATGCTACAAACCGTGAACTCAAAATTCCCGTCAAACTCATTAATTTGAATTAACTACCGAGCCTTTGTGTGTTTATTTAACCATAATTACCATAATTAATACATGTTCCAACACCTCACCCAAATTACAAACTCGACCATGATGGCATGATTCGGTAGGTGGGATGGGCTGGTCATAGAATAAGTTATTCTATGGTCGGCTACAGAGTATAGGTTACCGATATATATATATATAAGTTATTCTGAAAAAAACAACAGGATCCCATGTTGTCAACCAACAGAGATGCAGGCATGCCATACCACACGAACTAGAATTCTATGTACCGTGCACTTCGGAGGGTAGTTATCCAGACCCCAGGATTCCGATCCCCACCAGTCCCCGAGATTTGTGCCCAAGCCTGTTACGGGGATTATGTCCCATCGTTTGTAGTGATATCTGACACCGCGTATTGTATACTTCTATCGGAAAATCTGTTCGACGTATTCTATCCGCGTGACCACGTGTGTGTGTGAGAAGGACAGATGAGGGACATAAAAAATCAACCCAATAATTGTACCCCTCTCCTCACCACTCAGGATTCAAAATCACTTGAATCTCCATTTTCTCTCTCCTTCTCTCCTCTCTCTGGATCTGGCGAGGAGGGGGCGGCGACGCCGGTGAGCATGGTCGCCACAGCCCGGCGCAGACGTGCCCGCCGCGTCGCTGGCAGGGTCCGCCGGCGGTGGTCGGGGGTCAAGCGACCGCTGTCGTCCGTAGATCTGCATCGCCGCTGGTGGCGTCTGAGGTCGTGCTCGGGAGGCTCGAAGGTCGAAGGCCTGATGCCTCCCTGCCACCACCTACCGCGCGCGACACGCGCCGCGAGCACCAGGGACAGGTCGTCCTCATCCCCGGCACCACCTAGTGGCGCGACGCGTGCGGGGCCGCCGCCACTATGTGCGACACGATGGCCTCCCCCGAGAGGGGTAGCTGCGCGGAGTGGCAACACATGATGGCCTCCAACTCTGGCCTGATCTTTGCACAAGAGCTCACCGCGCGGCGTGCGGAAGGGCGAGCCGAGGACGGCATCGACGCGACCTCGGTGCCTACAACCCCGGCGACCACGGCGCACGGCGGGGGTGCGGCACGAGGCGGTGTTTCCAGCGACAAGGAAACTCCCACCGGCGCAGGGGTGGGTGACGCAAGGCCACCATGCTCGGATCTGGCGAGCCATGCACGCATCTGGCAGCACGGGGAGGTGGGAAGTAGCATGGTTTTCGGCAAGCTCGAGGATTGCAGCACGACGCGGGGCAGCAGCCTCTAGTCCCCTGTTGAGCGACGCGGTGGCATGGCGCACGGGCGGCTTTGCCAACAACTCCGGTGGAGCTCTGTGCAATCCCCTCAACGCTCTCTCTCCGCAGATCCGGCGAGCAGCGAGGATAGAGCTGGGGCACATGTGGTTGCGGTGGCGAAGGTGAGGTCGAGCACAAAGTCACGGGCGCCGCCGGTGCCGAGCTTGCCTCTCCTGGACTTCTTCTTTCCTCACCGTGAGGGTTGGGCGGCGGCGTAGGGCGTGAGGATGAGCGGTGGACACCCGTGATGGCCCCTCTGTACAACGTCGAGCACTCTAGAGGTCCTCCCAGCCGAACGCAGGGCAAGCGGTGGCCATGTCGCGGACCCTGGGGTGCAGCACAGGAGGACCCCTGGCAGCCATGGTGTGCAACCACGCGAGGCTGCCGAGCACCAGCACGAGGGAGGACCCCTGGCAGCGGTGGAGGCAGCGGTCGCTGCTTGTCCTTCGTTGCGTGGTGTTTTCCGTCTCTTTGATTTGGATTTTGCGATGTCCAGGAGTGGAGGAGGGGCAACGGCGAGCTCCTCGCGAGGGAGCCAGTGGAGAGATCTGATTTTTTTTATAGTACTTTATGGTGGGTTTGCTCATTTACGTGAGTTTTTCCGTCGGTAGTTTTGTTTTCTTCAGTTGTTGAGGATGGTAGTTTCGTTTTCTTCGTTTGTTGAGGATTGTTTTTTTTTGGCTTTTCATTTTTGCCTGCTACTCTAATGCATCGCGATGTTTTTTTTTCATTAATCAATTTCTTGCTCTTCTCTCCACTTGTTATTATCTCCATTTTTTAAGAATTGATTTGCCTTTGTTTGTTCCTTCGACGAATGAATTGCTAGAGGCCAACGCGCATTTGACCTGCTCTTGCTCTTACCACTTCCTCCCTTTCTCTGTTCTTTTCTCTAGAAATTCCAGCTCTTGTTCTTCTTCTCCAGATGCTGCTATATACTCGCGAATTTGTTTTGAATTTTTTGCGATTTTGCAATGTACCGTGAGGTCGAGCAAAGCCGCTGGTGCCACTATAAGAAAAACGCCGACTAGTGACACAAAAAAAGGTCGTTTCTCGTCATAAACCGCGATTAATGACGCCGGTTGTTACAAAAACACGCTGTCATTAATCGAGCGTCACAAACCGCGATTAATGACGAGACCTTATTTCCCGGCGTCATGAGTTTAATGACGCGTATAAATTCGTAACACAAAGGCGTCATAAGGTACCTGCCACGTCGGACCAAAATCTGATGTGGCACGGCGTTTTGTGACAAACCGTTTCGTCATTAAGTGAATTCAGCCCATATTTTGACGGGCCAAGGTCCAAATAACTTGTCGTCATAGATTGAATTTGGCCCACTTAATATTAAGCTGAGCCCAATGTTTCTTTCGTCATAAATTGGTTTTAGGCCTTATTAAGGTTGGATGGAGCCCAATATTGTTTGCGTCATAGAATGTTTAAGGCCTATTTATGGTTGGATGGAGCTCAATTATTGTTGTCGTCATAGACACTTTTAGGCCTAATTCTGGTTGGACCGACCCAATAATCGAGGTCGTCATAGAATGTTTTAGGCCCGGTTTTAGTATGACCGAGCCCAATAATTGCATTCGTCATTAATTTGTTTTGGGTCCAGTACTGGTTGGATATAGTTCAATATTCGATGACGTCATAAAATGATTAAGGCCCAACTGATATTGGACCCAGCCCACCATTTGCTGACGTCATTTTTGATACGGCCCATTTTATTAATAAATCATTTTTGAATTCGTAAAAAAAATAATGGGCCGATGGGGCAAGCCCACATATTTTTTCCCTGTTATTTTGGGCTGCACTCCAGGTTGCGTTTAATTAAATATAATTCAATCTCATATTACATGCTAATCAATTAAGTAATAGACATCACAGATAATATTTCCATACCACTGATACAAATTAATGTTTCGGATCACACATGACATATTATTATCAATGAACACAGAACAACCACAAGCGGATTGTAAGTAGGAGCTCACAAACCAATACACATGATATGTCCATGCTCACAAATAAAGCTGGTTTTGAAATAGAACCCACTAAGATAGCAAATCTCCGTACTCACAAACCAGCACAACTAGCTGGGAGGACACAAGCAGAAGACTAAGAAACACAGTGGCCTTACCCAAGGCGCGAGCTTAGCAGTTGACGAAGGAGGGTCTCTGTAGTTTCTACTTGTTTCTTCAACCTCTCAATCTAATCAGTCTGCACTTTCATTGCTACATCTGATGCTTCTGCTTTGATCTTCAAGTCTGTCAAAACTTGGTCCTGTTCAACAAAGATTTCACCAAGGTCAGCAGCTGCATCGAGCCCTCCCAACGAAACTTCAGGTCTTGAGCATGTAGCGAAAGCTGGATAATCTCGAGGCATGTAATCAATGAATGGCTTTGACTTCACATTGGAGGGACAGGAATTTGATATTTGAACCGCAAGGATTGTCCTCAACATTTGAGTCTAAAAATGAAAGAAGAAGTCAAACTTGAACCTTAAATGAAGCAAGCAAACAAACTTAAGAATAATCCTAAGAATAAAGTAGCAGGATTATCATGCGCTCTGTTACATACCACGACATGTGATTGAATCTCAGCAATGCAGGAGTGGGATGCTAGGCCCTGCACAAAAAGTTACAAATCAGGAACTAGATCTAGAGCGGTCAAGGTAAGAGAAGGATCTGAAATCTAAGACAATAAACAAAGTAAATTACTTTCTAAGCATGGCTCATCTATTAAGTTGTGTTACAAATCAGTAACTGCATCTAGAGCAGCCAAGGTAAGAGAAGAATCTCCAATCTAACACAATACACAAAGCAATTTACTTTCAACGCATGGCTCATCGATTAACTTGTGTTCCAAATCAGTGACTGCATCTAGAGCAGCAAAGTTAAGAGACGAAGCAATTTACTTTCTAAGCCAACGAAAATACTACTAGGGGACTAGAAAGAAAAGGAAATGAGATTCTCACTTGTGAAGCTCCAAGATTCAGGGGCCCATGGATTGAGGGGGCATCAGGAGCCGGTGCTTGCGCCGTATCCTCGCTCAACTGCTCAGCTTGGCCAGCACAGCAGACGCAAGCAGAACACCGATATTTGCCGCTCACCATCTGCTGAGATACCCCTCCCCCTCCACTGGTGACGGCGAGGTCGGACCGCCACCGCAGATCTAGCTGAGCAGAGTGATGCTTTTTAGAAATGGAAGGCAGGAGTTTAGTGGCGCAACACGGTAGCAATGGAGTAGAGTATTTATTATTTCGGGACGGAGAGGGAATACAGAATTTGAAAATCCCGCTTTTGACTTCCTGACCGCGAAATGAAAATTTGGTAAGCTGCACTTGCTTCGGGGCCACTGACAAGTGAGGCCGTGCAATGACGGCCCCATATTGTCAGCGAGTTTGGGTGGGATTCCAGTGGCGTACAATATAGGCAGGAGACGGATATCTGGAAGAGGCCCATGCTTCAGTGAAGCTGGGTGCGTTTCCAGTCGAAGATCACAAAACCTAACAGCTGCTTCTCCCACTACAATGCCTACACGTCTATTTTTTTAAGTCATACGGATATAAGGATCTTCCTTCTGCGTTCTTATCCGGACCAAAACACACTCGTGTACCCACCAAATATTTCGCATGCCTACCGGGGAAAAAGCCTGCATATTCCGCCCTATACTTGTGACAGGATTCCTCAGCAGTGTAGGCCTTCATATTCCGAGCATCCCACGTATTTTCATGGCTACTGTAATCCTGTGAGGGCATGCTCTGCCACGAGGTGCACGCTGCCTTAGTATCGGTCATGGTTCGATAAATAGGCGTGCCCCCAAGGCCTTTGCTCATCACCTCTTCATCCTCCACGCATTGTGCTAGCAGACCTCTCTATTTGGTTCTGCGCTCTGTGAAAAGAGGTGAGCTCTTAGCTTCCGCGTCGTGTTTTTATAGGATACAATCATTGTTTCTGGTCAGTGCTTATCATGTTTACGTTGTTGGTGAGTGTGTAGGAGGATGGCTTCTGATGCGAACGGAGAAACCGCCAACTCCCATGCTGTGCCACCTCCGCAGCGGCCAGGATACATGGATCCATATGATATGTACGACATGGACGAAGCGGACGAGGAAGAAACGGAGGAGATGAAGAAAGATGCATTGGCTTGGCTGCAGGAGCAGGGTTACACTCGTGTGCTTCGCCATGGTCGCTGTGTGTGCCCTTACTGCAATCTTGCTAACCGGTAGTGGGGTTTTCGTGACATCCTACAGCATGCTTCTGGCATTGGTCGCTCGGGACGTACCATGAAGTCGAGGGGTAGGCACCGTGCATTGGAGGAATATCTCCGCACGGATCCTCGTTATGCTACATTCCGTCGTGCATTAGGTATGGCGGGATAGGCGTGTGCCGTATCCATCTCCATGACCGTGTCTGTTGTCTTCCTCGTTGCCAAGTCCGAAGATTTCGTTGCTGGGTGTGTGTTTGTGCGCGCCTGTGCTAGTGCCACTATACGGGTGTAGGTCTATGGGGATGTATCATGTATGTGCACATTTAAGTTGAATAATTTGGGCAAAGTGACCATCATTTACGTTCTGTATATTCTTGGCAAAACGGTGAATTTAGTGAAACGGTAAATTTGTAAAATCGGTCATCATTTACGTGTGTATCTGCAATGCGATGCGGTGGGATAAGAATAAAATATTACATGACAAGACATTACATCTCAGACTATGGCAACACATCATGACCAGGGAAATCTACTGAAGCAAGGAAGACGATCATGGAAAAGAAGAACACCCATGTTCTTCATGGATAACAGGGGATACAGGGGATTTTCCTACCACTACAAGATTCATAGAGCAGGAAAACAGGGGATCGATCTTTTCCATCCAAAAGAAAACATACAATTGATCTTTCCATCCACAAGACCACCTATTTGAAAGTGAAAAAGAAAACCCAAATCCGAGTAATCTAAGACGACCCCTCCGAGGAGTTCCCCGATGACTCTGGCGTCGAGGGAGCTTCAATGGCGTCGAGGGAGCTTCAATGGCTGAGGGAGCTTCAATGACCTATTCGACGACATGATTACTGACCTACGGGCGTCCTGAAAATAGTTTCATCAAACATCAGAGTGCCAGGTCAAATGCACATTCAAATTGATACAGAGACTTGGAAGAGAGCACTGTACTCTCACGGATCTTCCTTCCAAGAGGTGGAGATGCAATTGTAAAAATGTTTTCTTTACCCCAGGCGGAAGAAGTCGATCATTGCCCCATTTACGACAAATCCACCGTTCCTTTCTCCGTATTTACAGTAAATTCACCGCTTCTTCGCCACCCAAAACAACCTTCACTGCTGCTCTGTTGATTTCGGGATAACTATAATAATTCATTATGACTGTTGGGGAACCTAACGGAAATTACGTTCTTGGAAATGTGAACAGGTCGGACTAAATGGTCAGTACAATGTGGTGGATACTAACTGCCGCGCATTTCTCGGTAGATTTTGGCAATACATCATCAGTACAATGCTCAGAAGCATAGGGCACAATGTTCAGAATACATGATCGACACATTGTTCACAATACAAAAGTGTCACTTGAAGAATACATGATCGAGACATCTAATTAGCCTTACCACCGAGCATCAATCCCGCCATTCCCGCGAAAAAAACAAATAAAGCAAGTAGCACATGCGCGAGTTTGACATTGTGCCTATAATTCCCAATTGACTTCAGCTCGGTGGTAACCTTCTGAAGTTTTTGTCGCGCTATTTTGAGCTCATTCCTAATCTCTCTAAGCTCACAGTTAGCTTTTCCCAATTCCCCCTCGCACTGCTTTGCATCCTCTTCAGCTTTCGCTTTCTTCTTCATGAGCTTCAGCATAACAGCATACGACCTTTCATCCCATTCTGGATCAATCTAGCAGAAGTAATCGCACTGCTCTTTTTGTTCCTGCAAATTAAACGACCCATTAGCAATAGCTGTTGACCACATGCACCACATAAGCAGGTAGCCAACTAGCCATTACCTTTGGGTAGCCAGCAAACAGGTGGCCAGGGTTGAGAAAGGTCCAAGCATACTTCACCACAGCTCTCAACCCTTGTTTGCACTTGTCTTTAAGATGCCAATGGCTACTATTGCAGGAAGATGTCTCCGAGCAGTAACTACCAATGGAAGAAGATGCTGGAATACACGGATGCTTCAAAAAAATTCATTACAACTTGAAATCAATGCTTAGTTTTGCACTTTCTAAACTAAAGCCTATCAATCAACTTGTAACAACAATCGTGCTTCAACCGAAATCCCCAATTCCAAATATCACTTCCCTCTGACGAAAGGGGAAAGCAGAGGCACAAAACAGGGTACTGACCTGACCATAGCTCACTCTCCTCCCTTCGATGCGAGGATCCGCCATTCCCGCCGCGGGTTGTAGATCTGCGCACCAAGGCCTCTAGGCTAGATATTTGCCACAACGACCCACAGGAGCGTGCTGGCAAGCCCCTTGCAGGGTACGCGGTTGATATAGCCATTGGCCGCGGGTTCGACCCCTGCTATTGACATAGTATCCTCTTAATTTTCCTATGTTTTTTTATCAGACTGACTTGTGGGACCTTATTAATTTTTATGACGAGTTGGAACCACAGTAGGAAACAAGCAGTTTTGCGATCGTTCCTCAGGAAGGTCCTTCCAGCAAAACATCAACAGACCGGAACTTTGCCATCCACCGAGCAGTAAACATCATATTATGATCAGGTAGCAACAAGTTTCTCAACTCATGACCACAAAGTTCACAACACCAAGTAGCAACAAGTTACAACACTAAGTAGCAAACATCATAGGATGATCATCACACGAAGTAGCAACAAGTTTCTTAACTCATGACCACAAAGTTCACAACACCAAGTAGCAAACATCATAGGATGATCATCATTATAAGTTTCAAAATAATCATAACCACCCATTTGTAATCATAACGATAAGAATTGATCATCAATTTACATCTGTAGGTGTTGATTCTCCTTCCATAGCTCCATCCTGCAGGTGTCCCTTCACCTTCTGCAGCTCAGCGGCAGTAGCTTCTGAGGATCCTTCCCATTGTTGATTCCTTTTTCGCTTGGCTGACCTAGAAAACATAAGCACCAACAAGTTTCATAACACTATGTATTATGATCAGGAGGAACAACTAGTAAATAAACAGCAACAAGGAACAAGTTTCATAATAATCAAGCACTACCTATTTTTATCTTTCTCGTGCAGTATCTATTGCTTCTCCTTCTCCATCTGGATAACACTCTATTGTATCGATTGCTTCTCCTTCTCGATCTCGATAACTAGCTGCTCAACCGATTGCTTATACACTTCCATCGCATCGATGGCATATTTCAGCTTTCCCTTCATGTTTTCCAGCTCCGTGGTAGTTGCTTTAAGCTTGATGTTAGCCTTTGTGCATTCTTCCTTCCATGACCTTGCCTCCTCTTCAGGTTTTGCCTTCCTGTCCAGTACTAGGTCATTCGACTCTTGGTCAAGAATCTCACATATTTCTTTCAATAAGACATTGTCCAGGCGTAACATATGGGCACACAACTCCTTGTAGTTGTTGGTCTGTTGCAATTGTTCATGTAACAATTGGTCAGCCATCTCGTTGAATTTCCTCATCTCTTGCATAGTTGTATTTAGAATTTCCTGACATAGCTCCTTGTATTTTACAGCCTCTTGCTGCGCCATGAGTTCTCTGCCTT
Organism: Cenchrus fungigraminus; assembly: GCA_036936925.1. Taxonomy (NCBI): domain Eukaryota; kingdom Viridiplantae; phylum Streptophyta; class Magnoliopsida; order Poales; family Poaceae; genus Cenchrus; species Cenchrus fungigraminus. The sequence goes on along the minus strand of CM072774.1, from coordinate 135,060,737 downwards.
CTTGTTCTTGCAGGTCTCTCTTCACCTTTTGCAGCCCAGCTTTAGTGGCTTCAAGCACCTCTACAAGCTAGTAAAATACAATAACTATCAATCCATCAAACGATGCAAACTGAAAACTAACTGAATCTAACACCTATGAATTGTCTATAGTCTATCAACTTGTAACACCAAACGAAGTACAAATATGAGGGTACGATGAAATTTGATTCTAGTGTATATGCTCATCAATCCGTTTGATCCCCAAATCTAGAAATCCCTAGGACGATAGGGGAAAATATAGTGGCTCAAACCAGAGAACTGACCTTGTCGAGCCGTTTCAGCTTCTTGTAGCTGGAAGGTGGCGGCGGAACCATCTTCCCGTCGCCTCTAGGATCTGCCATTCCTGCCACGAGCCGTTGCAGATCTGCGCGTAGCAAAAGTCGAGAGTCTTTGTGAAGGTAGTGAAGCCTTTCGCCTGCGAATTACTGATTTATATTAAAGATTCACCTTACACAACCATAAGGAAAGTGTTTCCTATTAAAATGACAGAACCAAGAAGTGGTGCAGTGGTAAGCAACGCAGTCTTGTTCCTATAGGTCTTTAGTTCGAACCCTTGCAATGGTAAGTTTTTTTTGGCAACATTTCGTGACCTAGCGAAAATGCTTACATGTGGGACCTCTATTTTAATATGACTTAGAACGACAGTAGGAAATAAGCAGTTTCGCGATCGTTACTCAGGAAGGTCCTTCCAACAAAACATCAACTCATGACCACAAAGTTCACAACACCAAGTAGCAAACATAATTATGATCAAGTAGCATCAAGTTTCTCAACTCACGACCACAAAGTTCACAACACCAAGTAGCAACAAGTTCCATTAACTCATGACCATTCTCAACACTCAAGAACTAAACATAAATTACATTTGTAGGCGTTGATTCTCCTTCCATAGCTCCATCCTGCAGCTTCTGCGGAGAAGTAGCTTCAAGCTTCTTGCGAGCTTCTTGCGATCATTCCCATTGTTGTTCCCTTTGTCGTTTGCATGATCTGAAGTAAACATCAGCAGCAACAAGTTTCATAACACTACATGTCATTCAGGGCCGTTCATCACTATGAAGTGAGCAACAACCAGTAGTTAAACATCAACAAGCAACAAGTTTCATAATAATCGTAATTACCTATTTTTATTTAACTCGCAAAGAATCGATTCCTTCTCCTTCTCAACCCGTTCCAGGTTTTCCTTCACCCTTTTCAACTCAGCGGCAGTAGCTTCAAGCTGCTCGTTAGCAATTATAGACTTTGCGAAGTCTGAGTGAAGCGTCTCGCCAACCATTCGATAGGCAATTATAAACTCAACTGAAACTTACATGTGGGACCTGGTCACAGTTAAGAAATCGCATGAACTATTAGCTGTGTTTCCCATAAAACTTGCACAACCAAGAAGTGGTGCAGTGGTAAACAGCACAGCCTTATTCCTTCAGGTCCCTGGTTCGAACCCATGCCATGGCAAATTATTTTTGCAACATTTCCTGACCTAGCCTCCACTGATCTGGCGAAAATGCTTACATGTGGGACCCAACTGAATTTTATGACGACTTGGAACACTCTATTTTAAAATAATGCTTACATGTGGGACCAAAGTTGGTTTATGACGCCGCTGACCTGACGAAAATGCTTACATGTGGGACCCTGCAAAATTTTATGACGACTTGGAACACTCTAATTTCGAAAGAATGCTTACATGTGGGACCCTACTGAATTTTATGACGACTTGGAACACTCTGTTTTTAAAATAATGCTTACATATGGGACCGATGTTGGTTTATGACGTTTTTTCAGAGTTTATGGCGTCACAAAACAGCATGGAACAGGGAACGCCTGGCTACATGTACCAACCGTAATGACGAAAATTTTTTTTGTCACTAAATTTGCTCGGAAGTGAAATATTATGACGAGATCAGCCAGGAACGTCATAAATCAATGACGCTAAAATGTGGTTGCGTCACTAGTTAACGATTTTCTTGTAGTGTGCACGCAGTGATTTTTGTTACTTCTAGATTTTTTAGATTCGTGTATTTTTGTTAAAAGATAAAAATGTGTAAAAGGGTAATAGAGAGTACATCAGCGCAAAAGGTTAAAAGATGAAGTAGGCTAGAGTACATCGGTGCTCAACGCGAAAAAAGATAAATTTGTTATTTTATTGGAAAGATAAATTTGTTAATTTGGAAAGGAGTATCGATGTACATAAGAGTGTCTTGATGTACAATGTGAATGAGTGTCAGAGGTTATGCTTAGGTGCATGGTAGAGGTGTGTGACGAGAAAAGTTTTAAAGAATAATATACATGCAGCACTAAGTAGTGAAAAGAAGTGCAAGAGAGAGCCCTTGGTAGGTGATTTTTTAATGGACGGTGGTGTCTGCGTGGAAAGTTTGTCAATAAAGTGTACAGTTTTTGTAAAAGAACAGTGAAAAGTGGCTTTATGACCTTAGAGATGTGACATAAAGTACCTTTATATCTGACGCAAGGACAACATGAATGACCGGAAGTGGACAATACGAGAGATGGAAAAATGAAATACGTTTGAGAATACGTTCACATGAGACAAAAAATAAAGCACAGATCTCGAAACGTTTTGAAGGACAGGATTGCTGCCATTGCAGCTGCACGGTACACAGACCATTTTCCCCATACTACACCCACATCCGCCAGTCATTTAGATTACATAGGACAGTACGCTCTCATTTTATTGCTGTATTTTAATTATTGCAGGTTGTAATCTCGTATAACAGATCAGTTATGATCCACTCTGTCGATATACTGTAGAGAGCAACAGACAAGTACGTGTCACAAATGTTATGCATTCAGATGTATGTGAAAAACCATAAAGATTGCATAGGACAAAAATGTACTCATATTGATGCAATATCCATGGAAAGGGACACAACTGAGAAGAAAATCCTAAGAAATGGCGTCACAACCATTTGGATATGTTTCCTAGAGCAACCGATGAAGGAAGTAGGCATTTTTAGTTTAATCTAGAGTTGTGGCAATTGATAATAGGCTTTTTTAATGGGTGAACATAGTGAGAGCCCCTGCTGATACTTCCATTTTTGCAATCTGATTCATCTTTGCCAACTAAAATGGTGGATAAATTAAAATTTGCAAAGATTGCATGAAATTCATCCCAAGGGTAAAACACTGCAAAAATCTTCTGTTCCAGTTATATGCGGCTCAAGCTGCACTCCAGAACTTCATTTTTAGGTGCACTTGAAAATTTAGAGGGGGAGCATCAGATAAGTTTAAGCATTCAGATGCAGGTGAAAAAAACACAAGGATCGCATGGTAGGTCAACACTACTCATATAGATGCAATAATATCCATGGAACGACACACGACTCAGAAGAAAATCCAAAGAAATGGCGTTGAAACCATTTGAACATGCATGTTTTCCAGAACAATCGATTTTGGAACTACTAGGCATTTCTAACTTAACCGAGGAGAGTTGTGGCAACTCATACTAATACGATATATATAACTTCACTAAAAGAAGGGAGATCAAATCAGCTTCCCCTCCTTGCGGAGCTCCTCCGGCGGCCAGACCTCCTTGCACAGCTCGTAGATCTTCTTGTCGCGGCCGCGGGAGTCATTGCCCGGGCCGCCCTTGCTGATATCCGAGATGAACTTGTTCTTGAGGTTGTGGAACTTGCTGCTGATCACTCGGCGGGTGGCGTCCGGTCGGTTGAGCCTGATTTCTTTGGCTTTCAGGATCCGGAAGAGCTCGGACTGCGATGGCACCCGGCCGGTCTCGCGGCGGGCGGCAGCGAGCACCATGAGGATGGTGCGCTCATCGCCAAAGCCCCAGCACGTGTAGATCGGCTCCCTCCTCTGGCGCTTGCACTCCGCCGCCACCCGCTTCTTTATGGTGGTTTCGTCGAGGACGCTGTCGTCGCCGTCATCGTCCGATGGCAGCACGACGGGACCGTGGTTGGAGACGATCGACAGCGCCGGCCGCTTCTTCCTGTTGGTGGTGGCGCCGCCGCCACTGTTGGTGTTGCCGCTGCTGTCGGCATCGGATGACAACACAATGGGGCCAGTGTTGGAGTCGATGGACGACGCCGACGACGAGGGAACCACGATTGTGGTGGAGTCCATGGCCGGCGCGCGGATGAAGCGCGCGGATTGTTTTGATGCTACTGGGGCTGTGCTTTGATGCCACTGCATGCGCGAGTAGAATTTATAGGAGAAGGCAAGGAAGGCAGCGCGGAAAGCTAAGCTAGGAGACGGACGATATCAATCAATCTCGTGATACCGGAGCCGGCCGGCCGGTGGGAAACTGGGAATGCATGCCGCAACGGATTATATTAACTTCCTAATTACTAGTACTCCCTGATTTGCAGATCAACGGTGATCTCGGATTGGACGACCTGCCGCGTGCCTCTTCGTTCTCTGCTGCATAATGCATGACACGTTCATCAGAAATATAAACAGTAATCAGATTAACGCCCACAGGAAATAAATCATGGAAACGCGCACGCGGGGAGAGATTTCAAAATTTAACTCTATCTTCGCGAGCCTCACCTCAGATGAACCTAAGTTCGCAAGCCTTTCGACATTTAAACCCGGGCCATGCGAACTCTTCGATTCGGGGGTTTTCGACTTTTTTGTGATTTCCTTATTTCCTTTCTCTTTTTCCATCTCAAACCCAACTGAATGGACGGTTTTACCCCGTCATCTTCAACCTCTAGACGGCTGCTACTACTCCCCGCCGGGCGTCGCCGTCCATCCCCATGCCTGCTGCTCTCCTAGCTTGTCACACCCGGTTTTAAAGGCAAAACCAGATGCATTAATTACATGTGCGCCAGGATAAAGTTACACAAACGTATTGACTCAGTGAATGCTAAATACAGCGCCAAAACGTAAAAGAGAGTAGTATAACCGTTACATGTCCGAATGTCTCATAAACGTATCATCCGAGCGAACAACACTACGTGAAAACCTCAAATAGGTCACGCAGCATTTGTAACGGGCCCTTAACACCCGTTACATGGACCCACATCTGTAACGGTTGTTGTTTGGCGCCTGTTACTCATAAGAGTGGCAGGCAGACCCGGGGTTCGCCACTACAACGCCTGTTACCAATGAGGACTTCTGGTAACGGGCTTTGTAAACACCCGTTACATGAATTCTTTGTAACGGACGTTAAAATGCATCCGTTACGAAAATGATACCTATCGGTAACGGTCCTTCAAATCTGTTACCGATAACTTTCGTACTGGAGACGCATGTTTGTTAGGACGCGTCTCCTTTGATGGCGACCTAATTGGATATGCTCGTTTGTTAAGACTCGTCTCCTTTGATTGCTACCCAGCGTCGCCTTTTTTCTCACATCGGAGACGCGCATTGTTATTGCGTGTCTCTGTCTTCGCCTTCTGACAACACTCGCTCTCTCTGTTGACACGAAAATAGAACGTCACTCCCGCGCGTGACACACGTGACTCCCCGGTCTGTTGCGAGGCGTGCCAGCCAATCTGACCTATTAATTGACAATGGAAACTAAGTGATCGGCTAGAGAGCCGACGTGTTTTCCGATAAAATCATAACAGCTAAACAGTCGATACGGGTTGAACAGATCGACTAGATCAGCCAATATGATGATGTAGGCAGAGCGTAAGCCACCGGAGGCAACTCAAACAAAGCTACGTGAGCAACACTTGAAACAGATCTAGCCGGCTATTAATGATTAATAAATAGTAATAATAATGTGATAAAAGCCGACACGAAGCAGTCTCAAGCTGGATAATTGGTGATAAAAAACTAGAACAACAAGAATTGAGGTAAAACTTGCTAATCTAGCTGATATTGATAATTTGGTGAATAAACCTAGACGAAACCACAGCAATGTGCCCGGTGGTTAAAGCCTAGAGATTACTCGGTAAAGCGGAACTCACTAGCAAGCCGGAGATCGAAGTGATGCAACCCGACAAGTTTGCGAGAACTCGTAAAAAAGAAAAAGTACGAAGGCGAAGTCACCGAAAAATAGATGTGGTAAAGTAGATGCAAGAATCTGTAAAGGGATTTGCCCGGAGGCGGTTTTGATATTGATCGTGTGATAATCTTACAATGACCGCGAACCCTTTATATTTATAGGGCTGCTAAACCTAGAATTTGGCGTGCAATTCACGCAAAAGAAGCAAACTCTTAGCTAAACCAACTACAACTTGACTACCTTAATTAATCTCTAATAAAAGGAATTATTAAGATACACGGACTCCGATTTCCCTTTTGTAGAGTCCTTCTCGTGAAGATTTTAAGACCGAGCATGCACCTGCCACAATATCGTTGATGTACCTCCAAGGCAACTAGGCAAGTAATAATCAATTATTAATGGGGCCGTATGTACCTCCAAGGCAACTAGGCAAGTAATAATCAAATATTAATGACACCCTCCTTGCACGTAGTATATGCTTGCTTACGTGATGCACTTGGAGACATGATGTTCCATCCATGATCACGTGCCTCTCATCACTTGCCTTTGTATGTGCCCGCTTGCCGATTGATTTATCACAGTAAGCAGCCGATTCTTACTGCTCCTCTCCGCCGATTGCCTCAGTGGCCGATGCTGGTCATAATCGACTGCATATGGTCCCGCGCATGTCCAGTGCTATTTCTATACTTTGTTATCCCCGCGCATGAACTTTTCTCCTGTCGCCAGCCTTGCTTTCTTTAATCAACCGATTCGCACACATGCAACGTATATATGCTTGCAAAACCATGTGTTCTTTTCGCCGATCATGTCACTCCTGCAGAAATTTGCCAGCGGCCGATTATTTCCTTGCTGATTATATGGCTCTTAAGCTTGCGTCCCTAAGCTTTCCATGCCTACCGTTTTCTAGCTCTCCTGGCCGATCTTGCCGATTATTGCCAATCTCGCTACTCAACATGACATGAGATTTTCCTGCCAAAATCCGATGTCAACACAAGCCCCCTCCCCCAGTTTCGGAGTATGAAGGATTCATGCTTCGAAATTTTGCAACTCCAGAACCTCTGTCTTCTGACCAATCTAAACATCAATCTTCCCGACGGTGCCTTTTCATAGATGATATCTATAATATCTTGGCCAATATGAAGAATCAAGATTATTCATTTTTCCTTGATGAGTGGACTATTGTGAGCGGAAACCTCTAACTCTGGATCCATCGTTGCATCAAACTCGAATCATCGTCCTACTATCACCAAGTCACCTCAAAATGTCTTATATGAGCTCCACGTGGGTCTTTCGCAATATCAACTGAGGGTCTTTTATATCCAACACTCCTTTCCAAGCTTCTTGGAGATTGTCTGACCTTGTAGGCGTGGATGCCAAAATCTTTTTCTTGTGAATTCTGGATAAGCCTGGTGTAATCCCCTCGTTTCAGCAAGCTCATGGTGATGTCCGTAGTAGCGGTGGCATTGGCAACAATAACAACACCTTGTGACCTAAGTCCGCGCTTCTCAATAGGAACCACTGGTTGTACCTTGGTAGTGTTGTCGACTGATCTGTAATTGGATCATTGGCTCCTCTGCCAGTTGCTTCTCTAATAATGTCTTGGCCACTTGACATCAATGTGGAGGAGGATGTCCTGGATTATCCACCTTTTACTCCCATCGACTCTCTATGTATTCTTGAGGAAAAGCACATAGCAATGAAAATCTCCAGACTCTGATATGCTCCCTTAGAATATCAACAATCATCATGGATATCTCTGAGTTGTATAATCCTTGTCACAGATAATTGATGAATTGACCGAAGACCTCAATCTTTTAGTCATGCACTTGAGGTTGTAAACTTCATCAGCTAATCGACTCTACCGGCCCGCATCAATCAATGGACAAGTGAGTAGTCGGGGTCGAGGAGCCTCGTCAGCTGATAGATAGTCTATAAGATTCTTACTGATAATCCAGAAGCTAGGAGCCGATAAGTACATATCGATCAGCTGTTTCATGGTCCGATGGCTAGAGTTCAATCGGTTGTGTATTTCCATAGTAAATTTATCGGCAAGCTCTCAAGCTGAGCCATCAGCTTGTGATTGGTCATCCGATACTTATATAATCCTTTCATTTTTTTCTTGTATGTGATCGATGGAATATGTTTTTTGCCAACATCATGTAGTATCCATCAAGCCTCATCTTACCAACTGCCTTTGTGGACTTGCCTGATGCTCCTTTCCGGATTCTGCTCCTAAGTGCAGACGTCGAACTTTCCTCTTCTGAATCTTGATTAGGGCTGGCGTCGTTTCTTTCAGCACTCTTGCGTGGGCATCGGCAGTGGTAGTAGTCGTGGTGGCAGTAGCAGCACCATCTGCATCATAACAGAACCGCTGACCATTGGCTTTTCGGCAATAGAAAAGCCGGCTTCTTTTATTCATTTAGCCGATTTTCAAAATGCAACTCACTGGCCGATGATTAAGCAGGTTATGTGATTCTGGTTGCCGATCATGAGCGCTGACTTGGCCGTTGCCTATCCTCTATTCCTGATGGCCTTGTAGCACCTTGAGAGTACCTTAATATCTGGTACCTCCGCTAGTCTCGTGTCGGTGACAAGCTCTTGGCCTTCTATCAGGTTTTCCTCCATCTCCATCAGTGATGTCTTCATGCTCATTCAAGATTCCTATTGGTAAGGAAAAAATTGATTCCAGCCGATGCATATTCCACATCCTCTTGCTTTATGCAATTGCTTGAATATTGTAATAGCCATAAATCCCTGATATAATTATTGGCTCTATTGTTCCAAACATGTCTCCCTTGGAAACGAGTCTTTTCCATCAGCTTGAACTATCAGCCACGTGAAGTCACTGTGATAATAGTGTAGCAGTACCTTTATCAGCAATTCCAAGGAATAACCAATGAGAAAAAATCCAAGAGAGAGAGAGGGAGAGAGCGGGAGTATTTATATATTTTTTCTTTGCCAGATGTAGAAATCAGCGGCTAAGGAATATTGATGTTGCACTGTCCCATTAGAAGTGCATTATTTTCTTCAAAATCAATTTGACACCAAATCTGTCTAAATAATCACATAGCCGATAGATACATCTGGTCGGCTTTCAGCCATAATTTCCTGAGGCAGTATACTGATAGGACCATGCTCTTCTGTCGATTATCATTAGCAATGCTATCGGCAGATGGAGTGATTTGGAGACTAATGGAATAATGTCCCTCTTCATCAGCTATCTCAATTAGGCTCTTATCATCATCAATAAGACTGCAATCACTTCAAGCGCTGTTGTTGCTGCTCTCACGTGCGCCATACAAGACCTCTTGTTATTTCCAGCAATGTGCACTATCAGCTTGTGTTTTCAAGTGACCTTCATTGAGATCTCGAACAGTATAATGGTCAATCTGCTGGGTAATAGGCCCACTGCAGGACCTCACTGTCTTCAGGGGCTTCGTCCCATCGATCATCTTCACAGTGTTCACAGAAGCAGGACACGTTGCATAGCGGATCTGGTAACAAAAGAATTTTATTGAGAGTCCTCCACTATCACTGCAACTGCTGTACTTTGAGCCTTGAACTTTGTTGGACCGCCATCAGTCTTGAACCGGCCGTGCAGCTTCGATTACCAGCACCCGCGTGACATGTCTAGCCAATATCATTGTTGTCCTTAATGCCAATACCTGACCTTCTCTGTAACATTATACGCCGCCCTCATACTGATGATCAGCACTATCTTATCAGCTTCCGGCAATAATGCGGCCTTGTCGTCGTCAAAACATACCCCAGCAGCCCTGTTGACGGAGGCATTTACCTTGGCGGTAGCATTTTCGGATAGCTTTATGGCATTGGTGCTATCTCTGAACACCCAACGGCCTCGTCATAGTCTTCGCGGTACCTCTTAGTATGTAGCAACTTGCAGCGGCTCACTGTCGAACGCGGGTGTCATGTCTTTATGACAGGTGCTGGACGTCACGTTCCTTGGTAGTCGATTCGATTACTGGCCGATTTCTCTGCTCGGCTGTTCTTCCATCGGCTATTAAATGGAAGCTGTTATACAAAAATAATTCTTCCAGCAGAGTATATGTGCAAAACATAGCTTGTAGCCTTGTACTGGCAGCTGGTGCATTGTGTGCATCCTGCATATCGGCTCAACTCCATTACCCTCAGCCGACCGATACATCTGCTTTTTCAGAATCATTAATGGATAGATGATTATGCTTAGCCGATGTCATGGCAGTATGGCTGCACTTGTAGTGCTATCCTCATTCATGGTAACCTGTGGTGTCGTTGCTGCCTGGTGTGGGTATGCTTCCTTTGTAGCCGATTAATTGTTGGATATACTTCCATCGGCTGGCCTTCTTCTTTAATTGGCAATCAAATTTATTGTGTCATTGTCCCTTATTGACCGCCAACATATTCCTGCAACATCTTCTTTCCTAGCTGCGCAGCCAATTCACAATTGCCTGAACCTATCGGCTGCCCACACAACAGCACACTTGATTCAGCTGCCCTGAGCAACGATATATGTCATAGTGGCGCATTCAGCTATTCTCTAGCCAATTAGCCCTTTCAGTTTCCATTGGCTGTCCATCATTACTGAATTTACCCCAAGCCAAAATATCTTCTGAGCAACCTCACTCGGCCATTCAGGGAGGATACTAATTCCAGTTAATATCGATCTGTCCGCACGGTATCTGACATCTTTCTCTGTGTAGCCTCCCAGGATATTAATTCTCATTAAACATTAATCTTTGATATAATGTTCAGGCTAGCTTGTAGAATTGGTTTTCCAATCGCCGACTGGACTTTCGTCAGTGTCTCTAGGAATGGCAGCTGTGGTATGGAATCGACAATGTATTCTGCAGCGCTTCCTCTGTCTTGTCTTTTGGGTGTCGATCTTCTATTTCTAGCTTGATAGAAACACACACAGCTAGCTAGGAAAGTATTTCTTATAAGAACTAGCACTGATGCTTGTTAGTCTGTGTTCTTTATTTCTAGCCGATATATTTTTTTAATTTGATCGGCTATCGCGAGCCTGGCAATTTTCAAACGCATCGGCCGAGTAAACATCCTGTAGCTGCAACATTAGCTCCATCGGCTCTCCTCTTGTTACTGCAATCGGCTCTTTTTTTTATTACTCCCATCGGCTATCATTTGAATCAAGCAGCCGATATATCCTGTACGTGCCGGCATGCGTGCATCTTTGCCGATGACGCGTCAGTCAAGATGAAGCTCACTTGGTTAAGATCATATTGCCAATTATACTGATAAATCATCTCTTTCATTGGCTAAATAAATTTCATCGGAAGGAGAAGGATAAGCCAATAATTCTTCATCTGACGTACACACTTACATTTGTTTTGGTGCCAATTGATCTACTCCACTTGCCGCGTAGGGCAGTTATCAGTAGATACAAACCACGTAGGTCGTTAGGCATTGTCGTAGACATGCCTGCTTGATGACGAATCGGTGCAGATCCATTTGCTAACAACATTGTTGTCGTCGTCGTCGTTGTCGAAGTAGTCGTTGATGAAGTTGTCGGCGAAATCGCCGGTGTCGAACTTGATGACAACTCCTCTGGCATGGTCAACGAAGAATGGTCGTGCTAGTTAATCTTGCTAGTGCTTAATATTAATCTTGTAGCCATCCAAGCCGTCCACCGATTTATATCTTCTTTGCAACAAGCTCGTTACCAACCGATATCATTACAAGTGCACTTTTTCCTCTTTAATTAAGTTGGCACCAAATTTGTCTTAACAATCACGTAGCTGATTGATGTATTTGGTCGGCTTCCAGCAATAATTTAATATCCCGAGAGAGTATACTGATGTTGCTTTTGTCTGCCTTGAGATTTGGATATTGTGTCATACCATCAGCATCTTCAGGAATATCAGCTTCAAAAATTATTATGCATGCAACTCTATCCACCTGGGTCCCATGGAAAATTATCTCGGAATAACTGATACTTCTGGGCAACACTTTGGGATTTTGGATCACCTGGATCCAATAGCAAGACAACTCTGAGTAGCCGACACCTATGAGCAATACTGTTGTGTTTTTTATCACCCGGCTCCCATGGAAAGTATACTCCAACTAGCTGATATTTTTGTGAAGCAATTTTCGGCTTTAGATCACCTGGCTCCCATGGAAAATAATCTCTACGCAGCTGATATTCCTGAGCAATATTCTTGGGCGGCGAGCCATAAATAATTTGAGAAGCCGTCTCTTGCCCAACTTCTGCTATCCATTCATCGGCCGCTTCATCTTTCTTCAGTGGCCCATCAGCTTGTTTTTCTCTATCCTTGTAGTTGGCTGGGATTTCTTCCATGTGAATTTCATCGGAGTTTATTTTCTCTTCATGCTGACCTTTATTTTTGAACTCACCAATCGAGCTTTGTGCTTCATAATTACTTTTTGTCGTCTACACATACTCTTCAACTCCAATCTTCTATTGTTTAGAAACTGATTGGACTGGTAGTTCCATTACCAGTTGTGATGGTGAGGATCGGAGCGTTCGAGGACCGGTGGATGGTCGCTCCTTGGTGTGATGAGTGATTGACAACGTGGTGTGGACTGACTCTTGGCCGAGTATTGCAGGTGCAGGTTGCGGCTTGATTTGTGTGGGTGCAGGTGAAGAGCAGGCGCGAAAGGTCTTAGCCTTGCGGGGCCTCCGAGGAGTGGAGAGACAAGTAGGCTCGGCTCGATGGACCCGGTGGCCGAGCGGGATCAAGTGCGGGCCGCATGGTGGCAAGAAAAGCAAGACGAAGTCGTTGACTGGAGCCGGTGTAGGGTAGCGGCTCACAACCGGAGTCTGCACGCAGGGTTTGCGGCGGTTCACCAAAAAACCATTGGGTTACTTGGTTGAGCCACAAAACCAAGACCGGAGGCTCGGCGGGCGGAGACGGGATCCGGGCGTGCCGAGAAGCTTCGATGCCGGCGGACACGTGGCGGGATCGCAAGGCTTGCGTCGGGAGGACGCGGATTGCGGCAAAGGTGTGGCCGTGCGATGAAGAGGAGTGCTACTTGACCATATTGCCCCTGAGGGGTGTGTATCTCATTTTAAGTTGTAGGGGTAGCTTGGTCATTTGCCCAACCCAGAGGAACCTCATATATATAGCTCTAGGGTTTCAGGGCAAACCATCCATCTGGACTGCTTCCATTTCTCTTCTCCATAGGTGTAGATTTTCTTCACCATTTTGTAGAGAATCTGACCTCCGAGTGTATGAAAGCTTTCATGGTTGCGTCAATTTCCTTCATGTGGCTCGAGTGATTTCCGTGTCTTTTTTGGGCTATTTTCGTTAGATTTTCATGCGTGGCTTGTTCCTCTGATTCTGAGGTGTTTGGGTTCGGATTTCTTTGTGGGGATCATGGATAGATGCCTTGTGCATCTTTGTGCTTGATCTTGACCCCTCAAACTCCGGATTTGGCATTGGATTTGAGGATTTCGGGTGCTTTCCTAGCTTTTTGGTAGAGCTCGGTTCGTGATCAATTCCCGGCGATTTAGTTGGTTTGAGGCCTCAAGTTTTTGGGCATAGCATCCCCTAGGGATGCTTCACATGTTCCCAAAACCTTGCTTGAATCCATTCAGCCGTTTGGGAGATCCATGGAAGGCTAGGGTGGTTTGACCTTCGTTTTCGTGCCTCGGTCTGTTCTGTTCGAAGGGGACGGACGGTCCGCGTGTGGGTCGCGGACGGTCCGCGGGCTGCTGAGTTCGTCGTGAGTTCGTCGTGTTGTTGAGCTCAGGGCGTTCGATCGATCGAAGTGTTGGTTTTTGTTTGCGGGAGGTTTGCGGACAGTCCGCCAGGAGAGTATGGACAGTCCGACGGGTTGTGACGGACGATCCGCATTTCGAGTGAACCTTCTGGTGGTTCTGGTGGCTTTTACGGACGGTCCGCCGAAGGCTCACGAATGGTCCGCCAGTGTGCCACGGACGGTCCGCGACCTCATCACGGACGGTCCGTCCTAGCCAGGCAGATTTGCCTAAGTCCTTTGCTTCTTGAGTTGTGCTTCTGCTTGGAATTGGTTTGGGACTTGTTCCTAGGGTTGGTAGGCCCATTGTGACTACCGACCTTGGCAAGTTCGTGTGGGAATCCTTGTGTGTGATTTTGGGGCATAGTCGAGTTCGACTCTTCGGACAAGAATTTTTATCAGCTCCCATTCACTCCCCCTCTCTGGTCGCCTAATCGGTCATTCAATTGTTATCAGAGCCGGTTACGGATCTTCATGATTCTAACCAGTCTAAAGATCCAAAGATGGCGTACCAAGAACGGGGTTCGGGTCCTCCACACTTTGATGGTAAGAACTACCAGATGTGGCAAAGGCGGATGGCTGCTTTCCTCCGCGGCAAGGGTCAGATCCTTTGGGATGTTACGGTGAACACAACTTATGTTCATCCGATTAACTTCTTGGCTCTAGGATCGAGGGATATGCACGACGCCAACAACAAGGTGGTCAACTACTTGTTTCGTGCTCTATGTCAATCCGAATTCGATCGGGTTCAGACAGAGGACTTGGCTTGTAGGATTTGGGAGCAGTTGAACAATGCTCACGCTGGGAACACTCAGGTTCAGGCTCGGTTGTTCGCGACCAACCGGAGAGAGTACGAGAACTTCACTCATCTCCTCGGTTAGTCCATAGACACCATGTTCCAGCGGTTCACTTTGATTGTGAACAACATGAAGGCTAATGTGGCCATGCTCCCGTACGATGATCATGAAAGGGCTGTGAAGCTCCTGCATTCTCTGGATCGTACCGTGTGGAGTGAGAAGGTCGAGGCCATTCTGGAGTCGGAGAAGTATGAGACCCTCATAGTGGACAAGCTGTTTTCCAAGCTCAAGTCGTTCGAGGTGGACCATGGGGTGTGAGCAAGGATCGAGAACCCGACTGATCCTCATAGTCTGGCTCTCATTTCTGGACCAAGGACTAACACTAACCTATCTTCGAGACAGTTTTCTTTGTCTAGTCTTGTGTCCATGCCAGATGAGTGTTGACGTTCCTTAGCCTCACTACTAGGTTTGCACTCACGGCGACGGCGCCAGAAATGCCTGTTGGCACTTGCTAGTGTCGCTACCGGGTTTATACCCCTAGTAATGGAGCTAGAAACGTCTTTGGTAAAACACACATCATAGAAAGGTCCACAAGCGCATGGATTACCGTTGTAGCACTTCACCCGGTGGTATTCGGGTTATCGTATTTATATTTTCCCAAGGGAAGCACTACGGCAAAGATGATCGGATAAACGGTGGAGAGTAACAAGACTCGGTAAAGAGCTATAGCGGGGGTAATGAATAAAGATATTCGGGGATAACTTCACACACACAAGGAGATCTTTCTTGATAAAGGGTTAGAGAGGACCTAGTGAGCTGGGAGGACAACGAGACAAGAAAGGATCCTAACACAATATATCTATTTTTGTCAACTCTAGGTAAAGAACTAAGGCAAAGGATAACCAAGGCAAGCTAAACTCGACAAGCTCTTCTAGTGCTGCAGGGGCATGCAAAGCCGCGCTCTCGGACTGGGATGAGAAGGGAGAAGGACGAAGTGCTGAATCCTACCGGCCCGAACTAACGTGGTGGACTACTGAGCCCGTCCGGAGCTGTCACCTCCCTAGGGTACCACAACTATTCCATTGAACGGGACACCAATCTAAGACCAAGGCAAGCTCTGAGCACCGCGCTCACAACGAACCAAAGAACCTTTCCCCGGATATCACGAAGGAAGGTCTCTCTCCGCTATTAAGCACAAACGTACTCGGTAGAAGATCAAGCGAAGAATGATCACAACACTATACGATTCAAGAGAGCTATGCTAACCAAGATTAAACTAACTTTAGTCTAAACCAAGAATAAAGCTTCTAGAGCAAAGTAAAAGCTAAATGTAATTGACTCGAAATATAAGATAGAAAGATAACTTGAATTGTACTTGAGTCTAACCAAAGAAAGGATACAAGAGTAGTACCAGAACCCTGAAGAAGACTCCTCCGGAACCCCAAGACAAGCTCGACTCGACTCTAACTCCCAAACTACACTACTCCTACTCTAAGTGAACAAAAGTGAGAAATGGAGATGCTCCTACGTTGTGTGTCCATTCCAGCGAGTGTGAGGTCCCTTTTATAGGCAAGGGAGGTCGGTGGAGCGCTGGGGAGGAAAACCCTAGGTGCGGCCGTATCTCAAGGCACGGCCGGCCCTAGGATGTGCCGCCTCTCGCCTTAGACGCTCTTGATCACTGTTCCTGAGGCAGTTGTAGGTCGGCTCCTTGGGTCGGTTTCGCCCGGCACGCCAAGTGATAGGTACGGCCGGCCCTACCCTGTGTCGTGTGATGCACCGACCGTGTTAGGGGACGCCTAGGATTGCCTCTGTATGACGGTTGTGGTGGTTGAGCAATTGGATAAGTGGACCCATTAATCCAAGTGATCCTAGCCTCCACCCTTTGATCAAACTGACGTTTCTTCAGTGAATCACATTTGTCCAAGTTGTGCTCGAGGGAGTAGGGGCACTCGGGACCAGAGGCGTGCAACCGGGCAGGGCCGGCCAGACCTGGAGGGCCAGCCGCACTTGCAGGTCCGGCCGCACCTACAGGTTCGGCCGGACCAGGTGGTTTTGCCGTGCCTGGCACATGTGGCATGTTGGTCCCAAATTCTCCCAAAATGTGTACCTATCTATGAAATTCACAACACAACTCATGGAACTTTATTAGTACTAAAAATGTGCATGAAACTTGTCATATACTCCTCTCGAACCTGAGGTTTTGACGGTCAAATTTTTGTTGTAAGGACCGTCAACAAACTCCCACAAGCTAAACGTTTGCTCGTCCTCGAGCAAAGCCTAGACTTGGCCTCTGTGGATCAGGAGTTGCATGATGTTACCACTCTGCAAGTTCCTATGCATAATTCCATGCTCTACTTGCTATTCGAAAAGATTGGTACGAGAGAAACTTAGCCTTGTTTTACCTGTGGGGCTTGTAACTTTCCACCTTGCCTTCAGAGGTTGAAGAGTAAAATGGTTTTGACTTTGCATAACTCGCTCTTCTCTTTTCGGGATCCTATCTCGGAGTTTTGAAAATTTTGCAAAGAAAAACAAGGTTCCTCAGATGGTTCCCTCGATCGCTCAAGTGGTATTTGTTACCTCACCAAAGGCTTTTGAGCGAGCCTCAACTTCCTACTCTATGGCTTATATGTGGAGCTTTGGGTAGGATAAGCATGAGACTCACTTGTGCCACATGATGTTGTTGAGCCAAAGAAGAAACTAGTCATGCAACTTGATCAAGATGTGCAAGTGTGTGGAATATTTTTGTTTGTTTTTCTAAGTACTCCTTGCTTTGAGATTCTCCTCTTGCTTTTATTTTGGAAGGGGGTCATGCTCCATTTTTTTATGCTCTTTGATTGGAGCACATATATTTTTTTTCTATGCTTTTTGAGCATATACTTTTTTTTTCTTTTGATGACCCCTCTCTCCTTTTGCAAGAATACAAGAAGAGAAATCTCTTAGGAACTTTTGAGTATTTATTTTTGGTGGGTGGATGGCATGTTTTGCGTAACTCCCGGTGTGAAAGTTAGCTTGTATATGTGGGTGTACGTGATCTCGATCATGGGAGCATGAAAAGATTCTACCAAGGGTCACAACAATTTGGCAAAACTCAATGGGTCACAAGCAAGCATATGTAGAAGGTTTATACTTTGATATCGACATATGGCATTGGTAGGTGATATGACCATTGAGGAACTTGTCTTGTTTTATTTTCTCAAAAGAAATCATCCGAGATTTTCACCATACTATGAGATAGAGCAAGATCAACATTGTCTCACCATATCATACTATTCAACACCCTAGGTTTGGTCATAAGCATTTGCTTCCCACAAAGTTTTAATTTAGACTCTTGTCTCAAAATATACCAACAAATTCAAATGCTCATAGAGCACAAAGCTGTACACTAGGTTCTTGCAAAGTTTTAACATAGCAACTATTCATCATTTCCAAAGTGAGGGTATATAGACAAGATTTCAAGTGCACATGGTTGAAGCAAATTTTTTTGTTGTTTTTCTTTTATTCAAATGTGATAAAAAGATGTTAAAAATTGGTTTGGATGGACATACCTTCCTTGATTGAAAATGGGGTCTCCCCCAAGCTAATTTTTGGCTACCTGGTTGGCGTGTCTTCATTTTGGTGATGAGTTGAGCACTTGGAAGCTTGTAGTGGTTGGCTTGATGGATTCGTAGAAGATCATAGGTACGGCCGTACCACTAGGGTCAGCTGGCCCTACTCCATTTGCTCCAAGCACTCGTGTCCCCTCCTGTAAACATCCTACACAAAAATTTTGACGCGGGGGGGGGGGTACGGCCGTACCTCTAGGTTCGGCCGTATCACCAAAAATCTCCAAAACTGTTTTTCTATGTCTTGTTTACTTACTAATGCAATGGTGAAATCAAATGTGAAATTTAAATATGCTTGATGTACGAAATAAAATGTTGGAAGGGAAATATGAGATAAATACCAGTTTACCTCACGGTGAGGGCTTGTAGTTTAGAGTCTGTGAGCGGGACTCCTCCGTTTGCTCAATTGATCTTGGATTCATTCGGTCCCGGAGTGGAAGACTCGGACGATACTCCCTTCACATGCCACACCCTCTTTGTTTTCTTTCAGTGGCACTGAAGTCGGTGAGGCTTTAGCGGGGGTGTTTTTGGTTTCCGTCTTCTTTTCCCCCTTAGCCTTGTTGATTGCCTTCGGCTTCTTTGGTTGGTGGCGCCCTTTGAATGCTTTGTCTTGCTCCCAACGCTTCCTCATCGTGGCGATGAGGCTATCCACCTTGGGTTTGGTTGGGGCCACCTTAACTTTCTTGTACTGGGGCCGTGGCTTCCTCCACTCCCTAGATTCCTCATCTTGCACTAGGTAACATTGCTCTTCTTTTGCTTGAAATTTGAATGTCATGTTCCTTCGCCCTATGCGGAATTGAATCTTTCCGACTCCGACATCAATCCTTGCATTTACATCTCGTAGGAATGGTCGCCCGAGAATAAGCGGCATTTCTCCGTCATCTTGTGTGTCGAGGACCACAAAATCCGCAAAGACATAGGAGCCTTTGACATTCACCAAGAGATTTTCCACTATGCCCTCTGCATATTTAATTGATGAGTCGGCAAGTTGGACTGTTATCATTGTCGGAGAGTGAGCAGGATATCCTAACTCCTCAAACATGGCCTTGGACATGAGGTTGACACTCGCACCAAGGTCACAAAGAGCATTCTTGATCTTTTGATAGTAGATCGTGCATGTGATAGCCGGATATCCATTGTCTTTCCTGTGCAAGACTACTAATTCGTCCAATGGGTCTTGGATTTGGTGTATGAGCTTCCCTACATGGTTAGGTGCATACACCCTCCTAGATGGCTTACCCCATCTGGTGGATACAACGCTAACATTCTCTCGGGTAGGCTCGGGTTGCCCTGGGATTCCACTCGACTCGGAAGAAGGTAAAGAAGTAGCAAGCTGAGCAAGTTGAGCTTCTATCATTTTATTGAAGCTTAGCTGATTCTTCATAGCAGTAGCGAAGGATTCTATGGTGGAATTCAAATTTTCAAGAACTTTATCATTGGCAGCTAGCTACTTGTTTAAGTTTTCATTAATTCTAGCTTGGCCAAAGACAAGATCTCTAATGGAAGGCTGATTATTGAAATTGTTAGAATAATTACCTCCATTTTGATTGTTGAACGGGAAGTTGGGCCTCGAGTTCCACCCTTGATTGTTGTAGTTGTTGTTGCGGAACCCGTTGTTGTTTTCATTGTTGATGAAGCTGGCTTCTTCCCTTGTCTCGGGACAATCATTTCCCGAAAGACCCATATTACCGCAAACCTCGCATGTCATGCGAGCGTCCATAATCTTGGCGGTTTCCATGTTGCTTGGTGCCTCCAATTTCTTCATGAGGAGGTCCATCTTAGCGGCGAGCATGTCTATTCCATCGACTTGGTGTACACCGCGGGTACGGGGTTGGAGACGGTCTCCATCCCAACCTTGATTTGCTACCATCTTCTCGATCAATTCCTTGGCGGCGGGTACTTGTAGTGAGAAGAAGGCTCCTCCAGTGGCTGCATCTAGGTGCTCACGGGCGGTACGCTTGAGCCCGTGGTAGAAGGTTTGAATTAAGAACCACCCCTGCATGCCATGGTGCGGGCACGCGGTGATGTACTCCTGGAGACGTTCCCATGCTTCCAGGATACTCTCATCATTCTGCTGCTGGAAGCCCGAAATTTTAGCGCGGAGGGCATTGGTTTTGCCCACCGGGAAGAACTTCGCGACAAATGCCTTAGAGCACTTATCCCATGTGTTGATGGCGTCTCACTCCGCATAAAACCATTGCTTCGCCTTCCCGAGCAATGAGAACAGGAATAGGCGAAGACGAATTGCATCGTCCGTCACTCCACGGAAAGTGAAAGTCCTACACACCTCCACGAAATGCTGGAGATGTGCATTGGCATCTTCATTCGGCTTGCCGCAGAACGGACTAGCTTGCACCATGTTGATCAACGCTGTCTTGAGTTCACAGTTTCCTTCTCCCACCGTCACGTTCGGCCTGGTAGGGACATTAGTGTTGGAGGGAGCGGAAAACTCACGAATCGTCCTCTCGGCCATCGGTGCTGATGAGGTGCTATCTACGGGATCGACGGTGTTTGTTTCTTGACTCGAGAGAAACTTCTGAGGAATGAGGACACGAGGTCGCACTCTCCTCACAAGTGACTCCGGATTTTCGTGAAAATTGGACGGTAGGTCGAAACCGGTCATGCACTACTCTGCGTACACGAGAATAGAGCAAGGGTAAACCCGCTTAAATAGCGGTTCACTGAACCTTGATAACTCTACCACTAAGTTTAAACGATATCTTGTGCCTATTGCTTCCCCGGTAACAGCGCCAGAAACGCTTGTTGACGTTCCTTAGCCTCACTACTAGGTTTGCACTCACGACAACAGCGCCAGAAATGCCTGTTGGCACTTGATAGCATCGCTACCGGGTTTATACCCCTAGTAATGGAGCTAGGAATGTCTTTTGTAAAACACACGTCACAGAAAGGTCTGCAAGCACACGGATTACCATTGTAGCACTTCACCCGGTGGTATTCGGGTTATCGTATTTATATTTTCCCAAGGGAAGCACTACGGCAAAGATGATTGGATAAACGGTGGAGAGTAACAAGACTCGGTAAAGAGCTATAGCGGGGGTAACGAATAAAGATATTCGGGGATAACTTGACACACACAAGGAGATCTTTCTTGATAAAGGGTTAGAGAGGACCTAGTAAGTTGGGAGGACAACAAGACGAGAAAGGATCCTAACACAATCTATCTATTCTTGTCAACTCTAGGTAAAGAACTAAGGCAAAAGTTAACCAAGGCAAGCTAAACTCGACAAGCTCTTCTAGTGCTGCAGGGGCATGCAAAGCCACGCTCTCGGACTGGGATGAGAAGGGAGAACGACGACACACTGAATCCTACCGGCCCGAACTAACGTGGTGGACTACTGAGCCCGTCCGGAGCTATCACCTCCCTAGGGTACCACAACTACTCCGTTGAACAGGACACCAATCTAAGACTAAGGCAAGCTCTGAGCACCGCGCTCACAATGAACCAAAGTACCTTTCCCCGGATATCACGAAGGAAGGTCTCTCTCCACTACTAAGAACAAACGTACTCGGTAGAAGATCAAGCGAAGAACGACCACAACACTATAGGGTTCAAGAGAGCTACGCTAACCAAGATTAAACTAACTTTAGTCTAAACCAAGAATAAAGTTTCTAGAGCAAAGTAAAAGCTGAATGTAATTGACTCAAAAGGTAAGATAGAAAGATAACTTGAATTGTACTTGAGTCTAACCAAAGAAAGGATACAAGAGTAGTACCGGAACCCTGAAGAAGACTCATCCGGAACCCCGAGACTAGCTCGACTCGACTCTAACTCCCAAACTACACTACTCCTACTCTAAGTGAACAAAAGTGAGAAATGGAGATGTTCCTGCGTTGTGTGTCCATTCCAGCGCGCGTGAGGTCCCTTTAATAGGCAAGGGAGGTCAGTGGAGCGTTGGGGACGAAACCCTAGGTGCGGCCATATCTCAAGGCACGGCCGGCCATAGGATGTGCCGCCTCTCACCTTGGACGCTCCTGATCACTGCTCCTGAGGCGGTTGTAGGTCGGCTCCTTGGGTCGGTTTCGCTCGGCACGCCAAGTGATAGGTGCGGCCGGCCCTACCCTATGTCGTGCGATGCACCGACCGTGTTAGGGGATGCCTAGGATTGCATCTGGATGACGGTTGTGGCGGTTGAGCAATCGGATAAGTGGACCCATTGATCCAAGTGATCCTAGCCTCTACCCTTTGATCAAACCGACGTTTCTTCAGTGAATCACATTCGTCCAAGTTGTGCTCAAGGGAGTAGGGGTACTCGGGACCAGAGGCGTGTAACCGAGTAGGGCCGGCCGGACCTGGAGGGCCGGCCGCACCTGCAAGGCCGGCCGCACCTACAGGTTCGGCCGGACTAGGTGGTTCGGTCGTGCCTGGCACATGTGGCGTGTTGGTCCCAAATTCTCCCAAAATGTGTACCTGCCTATGAAATTCACAACGCAACTCGTGGAACTTTATTAGTACTAAAAATGTGTATGAAACTTGTCATATACTCCTCTCGAACCCGAGGTTTTGACGGTGAAATTTTTGTTGTAAGGACCGTCAACAATGAGGAGTTCGATGTGCTAGGCGAGGAAGATCTCGCGTTGCTGAGCAGGCGATTCGAGCGCATGTACACGAACCGGAAGAATGCTCGGAGGAGCTCGGGCATGTGCTACCGGTGCGGGATGCACGGGCACTTTATCGTTGAGTGCCCAGAGGCCATGGAGATCAAGCCCGAGCATAAGCACCATCCGAGGATTGACCACAAGCACCACTCGAGGGACGACCACAAGGGTAAGAACAAGTCCGAGCGGAGGCTAAGGAAGAGTGGCGGTCACAAGAAAAAGGAGCGTGCGATGGTTGCCGGAGCGAGCGTCATCGACTCAAGCTCCTGCTACTCTTCATCAAGCTCAAGTGATGAAGAAGAGAATCGGCACATGGGCAAGCGGTCAAGCAAGAACATCAACGGCTTGTGCTTCGCCACCCAAGGCTTTTGCGGCATGGCACATAGCTCCGCAAGCAAGAAGAGCAACAAGGATGACTCGGACTCCGACTCTGAGGATGAGGTAAATAATGATCCTGCCTTCTTGGTAGCGGAGAATGCTAGGTTGAATGCATTGCTTGACAACCGTGATGATGTGCTTAGAAAGACCAACAAGGAGAAGTGGGAGTATAGGTCTTTGCTTGGAGAGGATAAGGAGAAGGTGGTTGAGCTAGAGTCATTGCTTGTTGATGCTAGGGCTCAAATAGATTCTTTGAAGTCTGCTTCTATTGTGACCAATGAACCTAAATGCACTGATTGTTCTATTTTCCTTGGTGATTTGACTGTGCTTAAGGAAAAGTATGCCTCCAAGGTTGAGGAACTAGATGTGCTTAGGGTTGAGCTAGATGAGATGAAATATAGGCCCTCCTTGCTTGGTGCTTGCACTTCTTGTCCTGTTTTGCATGAGAAACTAGATGAGTCGGTTGCTTATGCTAGATCACTAGAAGCTGCTTTGAAAGCTCCTATTCCTACATCATGCTCTACTTGTGAATTATATGCTGTGAAGAATATGGAGCTTGCACACTATGTTGATCGTTTGCAGGATGAGAACGATGAGTTGAGAAAGATGATGGGTTAGTTGTCTAGTCATGAGCCTCAGCTCAGAATGATGATTGAGGCATACAAGCGCTGTGATGGGCAAGCGCTTGGGTCAGATAAGGTTGGTGAGGGAAGTGGTGAGAATAAGGGGAAGATAGGTGATATCCCAGAACCACCAAAAAACCACCACAAAAATGCCTATGCTCCTAAGACAAATCCACTTAGGAACCGACTAGACACAACCCCAGCTCCACCCGTGTTTCCTCCACAAACCAACAACTTCCAGAAATCCATCAAGTTCAAGAGTGACTTGGGGAATGAGTTCTTTGGGAGGAAGGGAGAGAAACCGAGTGAGGAGAAGCCACAGCCCAAAGAGAGCCCAAAGCCAAAGTCAAAACCAACCCCCTTCCATTGTGAGCATTGTGGGAGGGATGGGAATCTTGTTGAGTTTTGCTTCAGGAGGAAGCGTGAGGAGAGGTTTGCTAGGGAGATGGCAAACAAGGACAGCACTGGTAGGGAGAGGGGCTTTAGTCCCGGTTGGTAAGGGGTATAGGTCTCTCAAGTCCAACCAGGACTAACGATGAGAGACAAAAGGTCCCCCTTTAGTCCCGGATGAATGAACGGGGACTAAAGGGGTCCTTTTAGTCCCGATTGGTATTACCTACCGGGAATAAAAGGTTTTCCAGAAAAAAAAGCCTATAGCCCTGCATGCTCCAGCTCCGCCACCCTCTCGCCGGCGAGCATCCTGCTCCAGTTCCTCCGCCGTTCATAACAATTGAGAATTGACGAGAGAAAAAAATACCACAAACGAGAAGTATTCATCACATAATTACTTAACCATCACATGAGTAAATCAATCAATTTCAACACTCACAAATCACAAGTTTGATTCAATTCACAACACAAGTTTCCTTTGCATCACAAATTTGATTCGATTCACAACACAAGTTTCCTTTGAATCACCAGGAAATATCAGAAAAAAATGGACAAACCAGCAGCACGCCATGGCCGCTCCCCACGCCGGCGGTCGGTGGCCATGCGCCGGTGGTCGGTGGCCGCGCCCGCGCCGGGGCCGCACGCCGGCGGTCGGCAGCCGCGCCCGCGCTGGTGGTCGGCGGCCGCGCCCGCGCCGGGGCCGCGCGCCGGCGGCCGGGAGCCGCGCCCGCGCCGGCGCTGCGTGCCGAAGCCGCCCGCGGCTGTCGGCCGGTAGCCGCCCGCCCGCACTGGGAGCCATGCCCCTAGACTTCCTCGATCTGGATCTGCATGAGAGGAGAGAAAGAGATGAGATAGAGAAGGAAGGAGAAGGAGGAGATAAGGTTTGACCGGTGTGAGAGAAAAACGAGAGAAGGGACAGAGAAATAGAAAACGTCGGTGGGTGGAACGGCTTTAGTCACGGGTGGTGTTTCCACCCGAGACTAAAGGGGGTCATTTTAGTCTCGGGTGGAAACACCACCCGGGACTAAAGGTTGGTGCCCATTATTAGAGTGAAATAGCAGTCTGATGCCCTCCTTTAGTCCCGGTTGGTATTACCAACCGGGACTAAAGGGTAGTGGTGTCCGCGGGCAATTAAGGCCACGTCGTTGAAAGCCCTTTAGTCCCGGCTCCAAAACTTAACCGGGACTAAAGGGGCGTACCAAAGGTCCTGATTCTACCAGTGCAGGTACCGCCCTTCTCGTGGTGCGCCTGAGCCTCATGTGATGCCGAGAGGTGAGGGTGTGGTGCGTACCATTTACCCTCGAGAGAGGCGTGAGTTTGTGCCTCGAGGTGAGCCACCACAGAGAGATGGTGGTAGGCGTGTTGGGTTCGGGTGTGGTGAGTTTGCTGGATGTTTGTTGACGGTCGTTAAGTCCCTATTTTCGACCGTCAACTTCAGATAAAAGGTACTCCATGAAAGTGTGCACCATAGCTATAGGGTTATAATCTAACAAATTCCACAAGCTTTGGTGTATATTTGGTCGCAGGTGCAAATGAGCAATTATAGAATAAAATATGGAATTATCACAAACAACCTCAAATGCCAATTTGGACTACACCATTGACGGGCTCGTCGATGTTGGGTATTTTAGTGTCAAACGAAATAAATCCGCAAGCACACGGATACCGTTGTAGCTTTTCACCTCAGAGTATTCCAAGGGTATCGAATCCGAGGGAACGTGTGTGCACTAACTTCGTTCTAATGGTCCAAGGACACACCACCATATGAGGCACTGGGAGAGAGGATTCCTATGAATAGCTCTACAGATGAGGTTAAAGGTCGACCTCTCAAGAACTTGCTTTGGGCACCGGCTAACCCCTGATCTGTCAGGAGACTCCAGCCTACAGATCTAAGACGAACCTCAACCTGCACTATATCCGAACGTGGAGGATTTCAAAGGATCAACAGGGCTGTCACCACCTGCGATCTACCTCTACCAATCCGTGGGATATAGGGCAAACGAAGGATAACCCTTAGCCTAGACACTACGTCTATGCTACTGATTACTACCGTAGCCTGACTACGCTATCCCGCGGTGCGTAGCAACCTACGGCACTCTATATTAAATATAGAGTGACAAACCCGCAAGGAGGAGAACTGATCTCACTCAACTATAGAAGCTACTAGCTTACGCTAAAGGCATACGAGACAGCACTCGGTCCCGTACTATGCTTCCAACGTATACGAACGTCTTGCAGCAAATGAACACATAAACCCAGGATCTACGCACTAGCAGAGGATAAAGGCTACTCATGCAACCTAGCATAAGCTATTAGAAAGGAATCACGAATGCCACTTTAGTCTAATTGAACATGCATGAATATCCACTTTATTCTAAAAGACGAACGCGCATACAAACGAGTATGAAAGCTTATGAACCTATGCAACAGGATCAAAGGGGTGTGTTCACGAAGAACACAAGCCTCTAAATCAAGAATGCATGAAGAACACAAGAACATATCATAAAAGTATGAACACACTTTAGTCTAAATAGAAAATAAAAGATACGCACTTTAGTCTAAATGAAGAACAATGACATGGAGAGGCACATGCCTCTCCCTCTCCCTCTCTACTCTAGCACTCTCTCTAGGAGAGGAGGCTTGGATGGGTGGTGAAGTGTGTCTCATTTCTTACCCCCTCCACTTCTATTTATAGGCCAAGCTACCGGCGAGAGAACAGCTCGGGCACCTGGGAATCCACTGTAGGACCAATCACCGAGCACCACGTGGAAGCAGATGGCGATCTGTGGCAAGGTCGATTCGGCCGACCTGGCCCTGCCATGTCTCGCGCTGTGCTTTCTCTTAGTGACTGACATGTGGTCCCTTATGACGGTTCCCGGTGTATGGGTCGGTTGGAGGCGGTTTGCTCGGGTTGTGGGCCCTTGAATCCTTGTGCTGAACACGTGGCGGTGTCTGATTCGTCGGGAGGTGCTTCTCTTGGATTGATGAGGTGTCATGGACACATGGCATCCTGTATGCCAGCACGTCGCCACGTGGCCTGGTGTGGGTCCCACTGGGCCCATGATATAGTGTGATCTTATCTTGTGCATATCTCTTTCATCCGAGCTCCGAAGTATACAAATGATATATCCATTTCGATCGTCTCGACGAGCCCGTCACAATGGTGTAGACCAATTTGGCATTTGAGGTTGTTTATGATGATGCCATATCTATGCCATTGGTTTACTTGCTCTCAACTATATCATTCCATGCGTATTTTGATGTGTCCTGCAACAAAAGATAGAAACACCAACACTTGTGGAAATTGTCAGTATAAAGCCCTATTCTAGTGTTGATGATCACTTTTCATTTATATTATGTAGGAATTGACGGCATAAAAGTGGTACTTAACAGCCGTCAACAACACCCCCACACTTGACCTTTGCTCGTCCCGAGTGAAGGGAGAACAAATCAAGTGGGACATGATATCCAGAGGTATGAAGCAAGCATAGGAGATATTCCAAACCATACCTTGTACTTGTGAACTATGTGGAGTGTCTATCATGCTATCTTGGGTAGTTGAGGAATGTAATAGTCATGAATCAAATCACCTCTGCTCACCATGTCAAGTAACTTGGGGTTTTGCAATAAATTTTCAAAACAAACCTTTGCTTAGCTCCTCATTTGATTCTCTCATGTCACTCAATGTGTATATGTCCTCACCAAGGCATTAGACTTGACTTTCTTTCATCCTACTTCTAATGATGGCTGTATGTGGAGCTCAGGGTAGGATAAAAGATAAAGCATACTTGCATCACATCTATTGCAAAGTCAAAAACCGGATCCAAGGAGAAAATCAAGTCATACAATTAGATCAAGACATGCACATGTATGGATGTGATGGATATGGTAAGGTGCATACTAGACTCAGAATGGGTGCTAGATATTACCATATATATGATGAATGTTGTGGTGATGGTAAGGTGGACACTAGGTCCGGAGCGGATACTAGTTATTACCATCAAAATTTATTGGAACTCCTTTTTGCGTGATCACATCTCTCTCCTTTTCCTT
Organism: Cenchrus fungigraminus; assembly: GCA_036936925.1. Taxonomy (NCBI): domain Eukaryota; kingdom Viridiplantae; phylum Streptophyta; class Magnoliopsida; order Poales; family Poaceae; genus Cenchrus; species Cenchrus fungigraminus. The sequence goes on along the minus strand of CM072774.1, from coordinate 135,032,578 downwards.
CTTTCTTTTTGGACATGAGCTATCTTTCTCTCCTTTTTTTTCTTCATGCTTTGAGCATGGTTTTTTTTCACCTATGCTTTTGAGCATGGTTTTTTTTTTGCATAGCCCATGCCCTTTTTCAATGATACTTTGGAGAGAGAGGTCACATATGGAGCTTTATTTTGTGGAATGGATGGATGGTACAATGCTAACTTCCAGTGTAGAAGCATAGCAAGGGGATATGGTGGTGTGCACATCAATCTTGATCGTGAAAGCATGAAAAGAGTTCTTACAAGGGTCACAACAATTTGACAAAGCTCAATGCAATGACAAGCAGCATATGAGTATAAGGTTTTCAAGATAACTAATCATATGGCTTTGGTAGGACTTTGGCATATCAAAGAGGAGCTTTGCAAAGGGTTTTCAATTTTCAAAATAAAATTCCCAATCACTCAAACATTTAGAGAGAAGATCATATCATCAAACCATATCACAAACACCAACTACTTAGATGAGCATGAGTTCCCTAATGATATTTGTTCACAAGCATCAAAATGATAAGTATGGAATAAAACATATGCAAGCCAACCATAGGAAACATGTAGAGCAAGTAGAGCACGATTCAAAGAGTTTGATTTAGCAGGTAAGATTTGAAACTCATTCAAACTCATGAATCAAAGAGAGTGAGATAAAGGGTGCACATACCATCACTCTTGAAGAATATGAGAAACAAGGAGGACCAGTGGTGGTTCAGCTGACCCATGGGGCAGCCGGCTTACTCTAGTTTACCTTGTCCCTTGTCATGAAAGCGCAGTCGATGTTGTGCAACACCTGTGGGGGAGATCTCAAGTGTGTATGTCGATGACAAGCTTGGGAGATCTCCCCCACACTTGTTCATGTACCTGGTGCTGTTTTCAAACAAAATGGGAAAAACAAAGAGGGACTCTACTGGTTCAAGAACCAGGGAGTCTTGAGAGCCATGTGTGGTTCGAGGACCGGTGGATGGTCGCTTCCTGGTGTGATGAGTGATTGACAACGTGGTGTGGACTGATTCTTGGCTAAGTATTGCAGGTGTAGGTTGCGGCTTGACTGGTGTTGGTGCAGGTGAAGAACAAGCACGAAAGGTCGTTGCCGGTGAGGCCTCTAGGTGTGGAGAAGACAAGTAGGCTTGGTTTGAGGGACCCGGTGGCCAGCGGGGTTAAGTGCGAGCCGCATGGTGGCAAGAACGGCAAGATGAAGTCATGGACGGTTTCTTGGTTGAGCCTCAAAACTAAGGTCAAGCCGGGACTACGTGGGAGCCGAGATGAGTGGTGATTGGCGGAGGCTACACCGAGTTCGTGGGGTTTCCGGTGGTTCACCAGAAAACCACTGGGTTCCTTGGTTGATCCACCAAGCCAAGACCGAAGAACCAAAAACGGAGGTGAAACAGCATCGGACCGGTCTGACCGGTCTGACCGGTGAGGAGCACCGATCTGACTGGTATGCGACGACACAGTCCGGAGACTTCGAAGCGGAGGACACGCATCGGGATCGCAAGGCTTGCATCGAGGCTAAGCAAGTTTGCGGTCGCTGGGCATCCGTCCGATGGAGCAAAGACAAAGACTTCCGAATTCACCCTTGAGGGGCATGTATCCCTAGTTAGCTAGTAAGGGTATTTTAGTCTTTAGGTTGCCTCCATATAACCCAAGTGGTGTGAGGATGGCAGCCATCTCTTGGAACCCTAGCTCATTTGTTTTGCTATTTTCCTCTTCCTTTTTCCTTAGAATTTTCTAGGACTTGCTTGAGAGCTTCATGGTGAGATCTTGTGAGAGGGAAGGATGATCGGGCGGCAAGCTAGACCTTGTATGAACTTCTTTGGTATGTATAGATGATTCGGCGTGGTTCCTCAAGGCTTGGATGTGTCTTTCCCGTTTCTCCTTTTTGGTGATTTTCGGAGGCTTTTCTTGGCAAATTTCTTGTGGCGGTTTTGAGACCTTTCTCTTTGGGATTTGGTGGGGGATGTATACATGAACCCCTTGTGGTTCTTTTCCCTTTGATTCCCCTCCCAAATCCGTGAGTAAAGGGGCTCAATTTTGGGGTTTTTGTTGTCCTAGGGTTTGTGGTATTCTTGGCGGAAATCCTTCGACTCCTCTTGATTCAACGAGTTTTGGTGGACCATAACTTGGCTATGGAGTGCCCATGAGGTGTTCCTACTATCCCCAAAGTCTTCTGCGAATCCATGGAGTGAATCGGGAGATCGGGAGTTGGATTTGGGGGAGTTGACCCGCGAGTGCTGTTCATCCCGAGCTGCCCAGGCGTGACCGGTCTGACCGGTGCTCTTGACCGGTCTGACCGGTGCGAGCCCCTAGTGGGTTTTGTCTCGGGGAACTTTCGTGTTCGTGTGGTTGTGTCCCGTGGTCCTGCTGGTCAGTTCTTGGCTTGTTTGGAGTTGGTTTGCTAGGTTTTGTGAGGGGTTTTCCTTCCTTGCTGGTTGTGTTTTGGTGGTGGTTTTTGTTCCAGGGCCTAGAGGAGTCACTGAGGCTTCCTGGAACTTCGCTTTGCATCTGCTGTTTGCCACCGGCCTGACCGGCAGAGTCCACCGGTCTGACCGGTGCCATCGGTCTGACCGGCAGGAGCCATCAGTCTGACCGACGTGGCACAGACAGTAGGCTGCTCGGTTTTCCGCTGTGCGTTTGGGGTGTTTGGTTCAGTTGGTTGAGTTGTTGGTTCCTAGGACTAGTAGCACTCCAGTGGCTACGTGGTCTTGGCCAACTTGGGTAGTTGAGTCGGAGACGTGATTGGATTTGCCGTGTTCGTCTTGTTGGAGTTTTCATCTCCTTCGAGAAGAATTTTTATCGGCTCCCATTCACTCCCCCTCTCTGGTCGCCAGTTTTGGTCCTTCAATTGGTATCAGAGTCGGTTCGGGTCTTTATTGACTTTAGCCAGTCTAAGATCCAAAGATGGCATACTAGGAATGGGGTTCGGGTCCTCCGCACTTCGATAGGAAGAACTACCAGATGTGGCAGAGGCGGATGGCGGCGTTCCTCCGCGGAAAGGGTCAGATCCTTTGGGATGTCACGGTGAACACAGCTTATGTTCATCCTGTGAACTTCCTTGCTCCAGGATCGAGAGACATGTTCGACGCCAACAACAAGGCGGTCGACTACCTGTACCGTGCTCTGTGTCAATCCGAATTCGATCGGGTTCAAACAAAGGATTTGGCGTGCAGGATTTGGTTCGAGCTGAAGAATGCTCATGCTGGGAATGCGGATGTTCAGGCACGGTTGTATGCGACTTACCGGAGAGAGTACGAGAACATCACTCATCTCCCCGGTGAGTCTATTGATGCCTTGTTCCAGCGGTTCACGGTGGTTGTGAACAACATGAGGGCCAACGTCGACGTCCTCCCATACGATGACCATGACAGAGCTATGAAGCTCTTACACGCGCTGGATCGTACCGTGTGGGATGGAAAGGTCGAGGCCATTCTTGAGTCCGAGAAGTACACCACTCTGACGGTGAACGAGTTGTTCTCGAAGCTCAAGTCTGCTGAGGTTGATCGTGGTTTGACAGCCCGTCTTGAGAGCCAGACTGATTCCCATAGTCTTGCTCTCGTCGGTGGCAAAGTGGCTAAGTCTAACGCTAACACATCCTCCAGGATGTACTCTTTGTCTTCTTTGATGTCTTTGCCAGACGAGGAGTTCGACGTGCTTGGAGAAGACGAGCTGGCGTTGCTGACCAGGCGGTTCGAGAGGCTGCACGAGAACCGGGTGAACACGAGGAGGACAGCACGGACGTGCTTTCAGTGCGGCAAGCCAGGACACTTCGTCGCCGACTGCTCGGAGAAGATGGAGAACAAGGACGGCTACAAGGACGGCTACAAGCACCGGTCGAACAAGGACGGCAAGTACCGATCGAGGCACGATCACAAGCACAAGAACAAGCACAAGGACGAGCGACGATCGAGGAAGAAGAATGGCCGCGGCAGGAAGGCCCGAGCGATGGTCGGAGCGAGCGACGTCGACTCCAGCCCCGCCTACTCTTCCTCAAGCTCGAGTAGCAGCAAAGATGAAGGTGATCGGCGCAAGAACAAGAAGGCGTCCAAGAACTTGAGCGGGTTGAGTTGCTTCGCGGGAGATGGCTTCTGCGGCATGGCTCGTAGCTCCGGCAGCAAGAAGAGTCACCAGAGCGACTCGGACTCCGACTCCGAGGATGAAGTACGTGACGAGCTTCCCTTCTTGCGTGAGGAGAACGAGCGTCTTGGCAAGTTGCTTGATAATCGTGATGACATGCTTAGAGAGGCCAAGAAGATGAGGAAAGAGCTTAGGGCCTTACTAGAGGATGCTAGGAATCGTGTGGCTGAGCTAGAAACCCAGAACCTAGATGCTAAGCTTGAGATTGATTCGCTTAAGGCTTCTCCTGTGGTTTCTAATGAGATTGATTGCTGTGATTGCTCTGTGTACCTAGCTGATCTTACTGCTCTTAAGGATAAGCATGCCTCTACTTGTGATGAACTAGATGTGCTTAGGGTTGAAGTGGCTGAGCTTAAGTCTAGACCTACTTTGCTAGGTGCTTGCACTTCTTGCCCTGTTTTGCATGGAAAGATTGATGAGATGCATGCTTACACTGTTTCGCTTGAGGCTAAGTTGAAAGAGCCTATTCCTATTTCTTGCTCTACTTGTGAAGTGCATGCTATGAAAAATCTGGAACTTGCACACTATGTGGATCGCTTGCAAGATGAGAATGATGAGTTGAGGAAAATGATGGGTTGGTTGTCGGGGCATGAACCGCAACTTAGGATGATGATAGAGGCATACAAGCGCTATGATGGGCAAGCGCTTGGTTCGGAGAAGGTTGGAGAGTGTAGTGGTGAGGGAGGAGAGAAGATTGGTGATATCCAAGCTCCACCAAAAACCTTCCACAAAAATGCCTATGCTCCTAAGCCCAACCCACTGAAAAACAAACTTGACACAACCCCAGATCCTCCCATATTCCCTCACTCCACAAATGATTTCCAAAAACCCATCAAGTTCAAGAGTGACTTGGGGAATGTGTTCTTTGGGAAAGAGGGTGTGAAGCCTAGTGAGGAGAAACCGGTTGAGAAGCCGAGTGGAGAGAAACCGAGTGAGCAGCCCCATCCCAAGCCTAAACCTAAGCCCGTGCGGTTTCATTGTGACTATTGTGGGAGAGATGGTCACAAGGGCGAGTTTTGTTTCAAGAGGAAGCGTGAGGAGAGAATGACAAAGGAGTGGGCTAACAAGGACAACTACCACCCTTCCAATGGTGTACTTGAGCCTTGTATGCAGATGCCCAGGGCCAAGGCGATTGTGAGGACAGTTCCGGCTTGGGGAGATCGAAAGGTAGCAGGTGGTGCTGCTGGCCGAGCTACACCGGTCAGACCGGTGCACTACACCGGTCAGACCGGTGCAGGTCTGGGCAGACAGGGGTCTGGTTTTCGTGCTCGTGAGGAGGCTCGGTTTGGTTCAGGTGGTCGTGGTTCTGGTGGTTGGTATGGAAAGTCTGCAGGTGGTTAGTTTGCTAGACGGTCTCCACCTCGTGCTCAATACGAGGGTGGGAGGAGTCGTAGCTTTGAGATGGAGAGGAGGAACGGTCCACGATCTTCCTTTCATGGCTTTCGTCCTCCTCCAGCTAGAGAGGGTTGGTTGCCTCGTAGTGGTTATAGTGGTGGTGTTCGTGGAGGTAGTTTTGGTAGGAGAGATTGTTTGGATTGTGCTAACCCCACTTTGGAGCAAATGGCTCGGCACTGGTTTTACTCTTTTGGTACTAACCCCAGTGCTGAGTCGTTTGTTCACTCACGTGCTCGCTTTTGAATTTCAGGTGGGAGACTTGAGGAACATTTGGTTGATATCGGGGGTGGTTCTCCGGCCTCATACCCCGGTGGTGACATGGAGGTACATCACTTTCGGGGATGGTGGACAAGGACGAGTGACTTCTGAAGAAATGATAAAGGTAAGTGAATTTGTGACCTTCAAGTGTGTGGCCTTGGTCAAGCCACTTGGTTTGTTTTGCTCCTTGCCCTATCTCATGTGTGTAAGGTGAGCTTTGTATGCTCCTTGACTTTAATGCATGAGTTTAGGGGGAGCCTGTGTGCTTAGTGTGCTCTTTGCTCTATCATGTGTACTATGGGTGAGCTTTGTATGCTCTTTGGCCCTGGTGCATGTGTTTAGGGGGAGCTTGTGAGTTTTGCGCTCCTTTGCTCTTTTGCCGGTGGTGTCGAGCCCTTTTTGCGTCCCCTCGAGGAGCCGGTTGTTTGTGAGCTTTGTGTGTGGGAGCTCCTTTGTAGCATATGTATAGCTTCCCTTTGTGCATTTCTTGCATTTGGCATGGCACATGTAACATGATGTATAGGCATCTTTGTATCTTAGGTTGCATGCATTTTGTATCATATGCATTGTGTAGGAAAAGCTTCTCCTATATACATTGTTCACAATGGTATGATATATATGTCCTTGTGAGCTAGTTTGGTAAGCTATGGTTAGTTTGGCTTAGCTCTTGATGATCTTGATTTATACCCATAGTTGATGGCTATGTTTTTGAAAAATGTCACATGTATGCTCTCTTGTGAGTAAATGCCTTTATATGATCTTGACATGTTTTAGTGGTTTGGCTATGCTTAATTTGTGGTTGGATAGCTTATTTTGATCATATGGGGCCAAAGGCTCATTTGCCATCATGAATGTTTAGCCCCCATGCTTCATCTTGTGGAGGGGCATAAGTTCCTTTTTGTCACAAAGACATTTCATGTACCAATTTCAAATCTGAAAATGAAATATAAATTGCTTGGAAAATGTGCTCCCATGTCATATATGCTAATTTTAATTTGCTTTGGGTGCTAAACCGTTGCATGATGCCTACCAATGAGAAGTCTCATATATAGAAGTAGGCACATGGCTCGGTGGCTTTGACATGACATGAGGTGCTTGTGGGTGTTTATGATGGTCTTATGATTAGAATTGTTGTCCTAGCATGAAGTTTGTGTGGCTTTGCCATTTTGACATGTTTTACTCATGTGTTAGGACTTTGCTCATGAGAGGGTACATTTTCGCAAAATTGCTCAATTCTATCTTAGCTTCGTCCAATGGTTGTGAAACTTGATGATCATGTAGTTGATGTCATTACGAAGCTATAGAGTATCTAACTTGCTCATTTGGACATGTGTAGCATGCTATGTTGAATTTTGTCTATTTGAGAAGCTCTAGGTTGCATTTTTTGCATTTTGGCTTGATTCATCCATTATCAACAAGGGGGAGAAGTTTGAGCATGTTTTGGCCTACTGAATGCATCTAGAAGGTTTCCAGGTGGTTTCGAGCCTTTTCTAGGCTCTGTTGTGCACCGGTCTGACCGGTCGAGATCACCGGTCTGACCAGTCAGAGTGCTGGCCCTGTTCAGATGTTGGGCACCGGTCTGACCGGTGGTGTTAACCGGTCTGACCGGTCAGAGCTGAGCTGTTGCAGCTGCTCTGTTCCATGAAGTGGTTCGCATGCACTCGTCCAGGGGGAGTTGCATTGGTTCAGGGGGAGCTTGCATGTGTGCAGAGGGAGCTCTTTGTGGTTTTCGAGCTTTGGATTGGTGGTTTGTGCTCTTTGCTTGAGCATGTTTTTGTCTCAGATGTGTCAAGCCGTTGCCCTTGCCTAAGGGGTCCGAGACTTGTCTTCTTCAAGTGATCTTACTCTTTGCCTTTCTTTGGCTTTTGATCGCTTGTTGGAGTTTCTTTTAGTCGTTTCTTTTCTTTTCCTTTTCTCTTGGTTACCAAAACGTGTGTGTTGTCAATGCACTCATCAAGGGGGAGATTGAGAGCCATGTGTGGTTCGAGGACCGGTGGATGGTCGCTTCCTGGTGTGATGAGTGATTGACAACGTGGTGTGGACTGATATTAGCTAAGTATTGCAGGTGCAGGTTGCGGCTTGACTGGTGTTGGTGCAGGTGAAGAACAAGCGCGAAAGGTCGTTACCGTTGAGGCCTCCAGGTGTGGAGAAGACAAGTAGGCTTGGTTCGAGGGACCCAGTGGCCAGCGGGGTCAAGTGCGGGCCGCATGGTGGCAAGAACGGTAAGATGTAGTCGTGGACGGTTTCTTGGTTGAGCCTCAAAACCAAGGTCGAGCCGGGACTACGTGGGAGCCGAGTCATGAGTGGTGATTGGCGGAGGCTACACCGAGTTCGCGGGGTTTCCGGTGGTTCACCAGAAAACCACTGGGTTCCTTGGTTGATCCACAAAGCCAAGACCGAAGAACCGAAGACGGAGGTGCAGCAGCATCAGACCGGTCTGACCGGTGGGTCTGACCGGTCTGACCGGTGAGGAGCACCGGTCTGACCGGTGTGTGACGACGCAGTCCGGAGACTTCGAAGCGGGGGACACGCGTTGGGATCGCAAAGCTTGCGTCGAGGCTAAGCAAGTTTGCAGTCGCTGGACATCCGTCCGATGGAGCAAAGACAAAGACTTCCGAATTTGCCCTTGAGGGGCATCTATCCCTAGTTAGCTAGTAAGGGTATTTTAGTCTTTAGGTTGCCTCCATATAACCCAAGTGGTGAGAGGATGGCAGCCATCTCTTGGAACCCTAGCTCATTTGTTTTGCTATTTTCCTCTTCCTTTTTCCTTAGGATTTTCTAGGACTAGCTTGAGAGCTTCATGGTGAGATCTTGTGAGAGGGAAGGATGATCGGGCGGCAAGCTAGACCTTGTATGAACTTCTTTGGTATGTATAGATGATTCGGCGTGGTTCCTCAAGGCGTGGATGTGTTTTTCCTATTTCTCCTTTATGGTGATTTTCGGAGGCTTGTCTTGACGAATTTTTTGTGGCGGTTTTGAGACCTTTCTCTTTGGGATTTGGTGGGGGATGTATACATGAACCCCTCGTGGTTCTTTTCCCTTTGATTCCCCTCCCAAATCCATGAGTAAAGGGGCTCAATTTTGGGGTTTTCGTTGTCCTAGGGTTTGTGGTGTTCTTGGCGGAAATCCTTCGATTCCTCTTGATTCAACGAGTTTTGGTAGACCATAACTTGGCTATGGAGTGCCCATGAGGTGTTCCTACTATCCCCAAAGTCTTGTGCGAATCCGTGGAGCGAATCGGGAGATCGGGAGTTGGATTTGGGGGAGTTGACCCGCGGGCGTTGTTCATCCCGAGCTGCCCAGGCGTGACCGGTCTGACCGGTGCTCTTGACCGGTCTGACCGGTGCGAGCCCCTGGTGGGTTTTGTCTCAGGGAACTTTCGTGTTCGTGTGGTTGTGTCCCGTGGTCCTGCTGGTCAGTTCTTGGCTTGTTTGGAGTTGGTTTGCTAGGTTTTGTGAGGGGTTTTCCTTCCTTGCTGGTTGTGTTTTGGTGGTGGTTTTTGTTCCAGGGCCTAGAGGAGTTACTCAGGCTTTCCTGGAACTTCGCTGTGCATCTGCTGTTTGCCACCGGCCTGACCGGCAGAGTCCACCGGTCTGACCCGTGCCATCGGTCTGACCGGCAGGAGCCATCGGTCTGACCGGTGTGGCACAGACAGCAGGCTGCTCGGTTTTCCGCTGTGCGTTTGGGGTGTTTGATTCAGTTGGTTGAGTTGTTGGTTCCTAGGACTAGTAGCACTCCAGTGGCCACGTGGTCTTGGCCAACTTGGGTAGTTGAGTCGGAGACGTGATTGGATTTGCCGTGTTCGTCTTGTTGGAGTTTCCATCTCCTTCGAGAAGAATTTTTATCAGCTCCCATTCACTCCCCCCTCTCTGGTCGCCAGTTTCGGTCCTTCAAAGTCTTTATTCAAATTCAAACATAAATTCACCATGAGACCTAGCTCAAACAAGGCTGGCATGCCTTGGCTTACCTTTCCATTTGAATCAAGCTCGATGACTTACCCCATTTGGATTCGAAATTCCTGCAAGGGTTAGTCCCACTGGTACATAAGTTCACATCAATGACAAAACACTTTCGTCACGGAACAAGCCAAATTCATCATTGAAAACCTTCTGTGATGAACTTATGACGATTCTGAAATTGTCATAGAACACGCGTCACATTTGACGCACCGTGACGAATCAGGCAATTTCGTCACATAACTGCTCCTTTTTAGTGACGGACACATTTTTCGTCATGTAACTGCTTGTCTTCTATGACTAGTGAAAATCGTCACTGATTTCATCATGAAAGTGACTGCCACGTGGCGACGTGCATGCTGGAAGCTGACGTGGCTCGGTGCCACGCTGGCTGCTGACGTAGCTCGTTGCCACGCTGATCGCTGACGTGGCTCGGTGCCACGCTAGCTACTGACGTGGCTAGGTTCCACATTGGACGCTGACGTGGCAACGTGCATCCAGACGATGACGTGTCATGATCTGGTCCAGGTGTCATGATCTGGTTGGTCCACGTGTCGTGATGATGTGGCAGCCACGTGGCAAATGACGTGGCAGCCACAAATCAAATGACATGGTAGCCACACGGAAGACGACGTGGCATCCACGTGGCAGATGATGACATCAGTTTTTTTTGCGAATTGTTAGCAGACCAAATTTAAAATAAGCCTAAAATTGGACAGCTATTTCAGTCCATATAAATTTTACAACAGATCCAAAATAGTAAAAAAACAGCACAAATCAATTCCAGCAAAAAAACACATTTTCCAGCCCATTTATCAAAACAAAAATCCCACCACAAAAATAATAGCATTACATGAAACACCTTCCCAGTCATCATACATTTTCTACATAGCATCACTACCCACAATTTGGCACCATAAATAGTCTAACCTAGGCTTGACGGCCATCTCTTTCATACCCATAACCGCATTGTACTTGCACATACACATGGTCAAATTCATATGGGATTTTCAGACAGGTCAATTAGAGTCAAACTTGGAAGATGACATGATCGATTATAATAGAACTCCCTTCAACGGCAGTTGCAAATAACTTTCGTCAAGCATAAGTAAAAGAAGAACTAGAATTCATTTGAGCACACTCATCAAGCATAAGTAAAAGAAGAATTGCTCAGATTAACAGTGGCATTGCCACTAAAAATAGCTAGTCATATTTTTAGATGGAGTAGCAGCAAAATGGTAAAAGGCACCTTATTAATCGACTGGAGCACCTTATTAACTTTGACAAGAGCGCCTTGTTAATATTCCAATTAAAATCCTAATTGGCATAACTTCCAGTTTAACAAAATGACAGGTTTGCTAATATCCTAATTATTATTGCCAAAATAGAGAGTTCAAGCATATATTAGTTCTGCATGTACAATTTTCTAATATCTGTACACTTGCACGAATTGCAGATCATCTATAGAGAAAAGGATCCAGTTTAGAGTTATCTTAAAATCAACTGTCCTATTTCATCAGGGCAAAGGAATTATTTGATATTAGAATGGAGTTATTTTGTACCTGGTGACAATGGAAGCTCAACAGTTCTTCGTACACACCGGTTGCTGATCCTCCACTTGTGCTGCTGCCAGTCAATTCCAAGCTCGTGCTACTGAAGCTTGGCACCCCAGTGAACTAACTGTCAATTGAACCAGTACAAACAGGTTAGTTTTCACAAAATTTTTGGCTGCAAGTCTGCACTTAGATGGAAAGTAGCCGAAGACTGACTGAAGAAATTACCCAAAAGTGTCATGTAACACCCTAAATTTCCATGATGCAAATAATAGCAACATGGTGTTTTAGTTTTGTTTTCTAAGGAAATAATAATTTATCAAATAAATTATGCTCTAAAGTATTTAAATATCACTTTTGATTAATTTTAGAAGCAATAAGTGCTTGTGCATCATCTTTTGTTTGCATGGTGTTTAAGTGTCTTTGTGTGAAGTTTTAAAAGTTCTTAATATGTTTTGAAAATTTTGAAAAAGTTGAAAAGTGTTTGGAAGTTTTGAGTGTTTAAGGTTTGAAAAAAAAACCTCTCTAAACCCTTTTACCCCCTCCCTTTCGGCCTAGACAGCCCAGAGCCCAACTCTCCCCCTTCCTCTCCAGCCGGCCCATCCCTTCTTCCGGCCCAAACACCCCCCCGGTGGCCCGCTCCGCCTCCCTTCTCTCTCCAGTGGCTGCCAGCCGGGCCCCGCTGGTCAGCTCCTCCTCCCACCTCAGGCCGGCTCCCCTGTTTTGCAAACACAGCGCGCCGGCCGGCCGTTTCCCGGCCTTTCCGCCTTTTCCCCCTCCTTCAATCCGGCATTCAAGGCGCAGTTAAACCCCGGCGCCACTCCTCCCCATCAACTCCCTTCGGTTACTCTCTCCCTCCCTTGATTTCTAGTCGAAACCGCCAGCGCCCCTTCGGCCATCAATGGCCATTCCCTTGGCCGCCGGCCTCTCCTCTCCCCTCTTCTCCCTTCTACTATCTATAAAACCCGAGATCGAGCCCCTACGCGCCCCTTTCCACACCCGCTCACGCCCTGCATCTCCTCCGCCCTCGCGCGTGCCGCCGCCTTGAACACCTCTGCCGCCGGCCATTGTTGGTCGCCCGAACTCCTCGTCGCCGGTGAAGCCCTCCTCCGGGTTCTCTTCGTCCTCGCTCGACATCCGCGCCATTTGCACGAAGACCCGGTGCCCCGGAACCCTTCTCCTTCCCCGCCAACCGCGCCGCTCCAGCATCGTCGCCCTGAGCCGCCGCTGCCGAGGTGAAGCGCTCCGCCACCGCTGTTTTCCTGGCGCCGTCTGTCCCGCCCTCACCCTCCTTCCTCTCTCTTGCACTCACAGGACCCCCAGGACGCCGTCCCCGCCCCCGAAGGCACGAAGCCGAGGCCACAACCCCCTTCTCAGCGAGCGCCAGAGCCGCCGTTCGTCTTCGGCCGTCGCACGCATCCTCCGCCGCCGCTCGGTCGACCACAAGCCCCTGGTGAGCTTTGCACCGATCTCCTCTTTCTCCCGGTTCAAATCCCGTCCCAAACCGTGCACCGTAGCTCGAGGTCGAGGTCGCCGGCGAACTTCCGGCGAGGTTCCGGTGAACCGCCGTCGCGCGCTGGCCAAGCGCCGCCGCCTGGCCGCTCGCAGGCCACCCCAGCCGCCCGATCGCAGGTGGACGGCCCTGATCAGATCGGGGTGTTACCCCCTTGTCCCGGTCCACCATGGACCAGTGGACCGTGGTCCACGGCGCGGTCCACGGCCGCGGCAGCCGTCCATCACACGATCAGCGGTGCAGATCATCCCCAACCCCCTGTCAACCGAGCCCGCCGTGGCTGTTTTGCAAAAAGAGCCCTGCCCTTTCTAGAATCACAACCATAACCTCCCACTAGTTAAAGATCCTTGCAAACAAGTCCTTTCTTTTACGGATAGACCCCTGAGCTTTTAGTTATCCTGCCAACCGTCCGTTGCTTGATCTACGGATGAGATCAACTCCTACCCACACAACATACCGGTCAACAGGGTCAACACAAGCCTTTCAGCCGCAGCTTTACAAAAAGAACCTTGCTGTTTTAAATATCACAACTATACCCTTCCACCTATTAGAATCCTTACACATAAGTCCCTGTTTTTATGTTTTAGCCCCTGGTTTCTTGCAGTTAAGCCTCTAGAAGCCCTGTTTCTTCACAGAAAAGCCCCTGAACCGTGTTTTAGCCATATCTTTTCCGTCTTTTATCCGTTTTAAGCGTTCTTGGTGTCCACGCGACCGTCTTTTCAAGCCCGTCAGTTTTAGAACCTTGTTTTGGCTGTATCTTTTACGTTTTAGCTCCGTTTCCACCGTTTCAAGTTGCGTTAGGTTCATATCAACTCAAACTACGTGTTAGGACCAATGTTGAACATGTTCTTTGTTTTATAATTTATTTAAATGTTAAATATGATTAAATCCTTATACACATGCTTTTCTAATTAAAATCTAATTAGAGTTTAACACGTGTTTTCATAAGAAAGTTAATATGAATAATACTAGTTAAATAATTCTTTCAATTAAAAGCTAATTAGATATATACCTTGGTTTTCATAATCAAACTTAAATTGATTAATCTATATTCAATTTGCTTCCTAATAAAAGCAACATAGGCTATATCCCGAGTTTTCTTAATTAAATGTTAATTTGATTAATATGAATATAAATGTGTTTTTAAGTTATAATTTGATTAGTTGAACTCGAAATATAAAGATAGACGCCTAGATGCTTTTACATGCTTCTTTTAAATTAAATGTTTAATTTGCGTAAATCATACTTGAATATTTATAAATAAAATTGGACTAGTTTTACATCGTCTTTTTAAATACAAATATAACTTGCTTAATTATAAATAGGGTATTTCTCTGAAATAACCTATGCACATCTTTATTTAATTAAAATATACCAAGCACATAGCTAGCTCTTGTTTGTGATCATCCAAAGCTCCCGATAGTTCCTAGTGCTTTTGTGTTCGCGTTCCTAGAGCTAAACCTTGTTCTCTTTTTAAGCTTTTCATGCTTGGTGTATTGTTTTGTTTATTGTATGCTTTCTTGTGTGCTCGTAGACATCGTGCTAGTTTCAAGTGAGCAACCAGTTAAAGTGGATCAAGAGCAAGTTTTTGAAGAAGAAGAATCCCAGTGTTTAAGCAAGGAAGGCAAGTGGATTTCCCCCTCTGCATATTCTTTTTGAACCTATATAACTGCATGTTTAAACAATATTTACTTTTACTTGTTGCTATGCATTAATTTGATGGGAAAATCACCTTTTTAAGGACATGACTAGATTTTATCCCCTTCACCTTGGACAACCCCTTTTAAATAAATGTTTTGGGTAGAAATGCTTAGTTGCTATACCTTGGGATGGTTAAAATGAATCTTTTACAATATGATGAATGTTGATCATGATAACTTTGGTGATATATATGTGTGTGCTTATGGTTAATAACAAGATCATATGATTTAATCGGAACATGGAGAACCACCCAGGAAAACAGTGCAACCACAGTCCATATGGCTCTGGCTTAGCCAATTAATTAGGTGTGCGGAACTTTCTGATAGCCTTATCCGAAAGGAGCACAGGGGGCCGGAGTTGAAGGGGTATAGCCCGGTCCTCTTGGCCGCAGCCTTTGCTAAGGTGCTGTCCACTAGGGAGGGTTATGGTCCGCTCCGCTGCTGTAACTGTCGCGGGTTGTTGGTCTTCTGCATACCTTTGTAAAGGCTTCGTAGCGTCCCTATGCAATCACACCTCGGAAGTGTGGTATTGTGCCTGATCAGCACATGCGTGGTTGGGTTCAAAGTTCTTCGGAACTTTTACGCGAGCTGTGGTGAAAGTGTACAACCTCTGCAGAGTGTAAAACTGATCGATCAGCCGTGCTCACGGTCAAGAGCGGCCTGGACCCTCACATGATAATCAAACATAAAGATGGAATTAAATTGTGGTTCTTATGGTTTTGAGATGAGATGCTTTCCTAAATGCTTAAGTGGGTTGGTATAAACTTACACCTAGTAAATAGGTGCTTGCTAATAAAATTTGACAAACATTAAAAATGCTAACCGCTGTAAACCTTAGCCTATCCTTGATAGCCTTGCATCTTCCCCCACTTGCTGAGCTCCAACCATAAGTGTGCTCACCCTTGCTTACCCGCTGTTCAGAGGAGAACACTGGAGAAGAGTACTTCAGCGACTACGACGAGTTCTGAGGCTTGCGTGCCCCCAGTCATGTGCCTGTGGAAGATGAAGATGGAGTCGCGTCTTCATAGTTATCGTCGTTCGTTGTAAAGACCTTCGAGTCTAACGTCTGAGTGTAATAAAGAGATAATGTAATGGTTTAACTCTTGTACGTTTTTATTGCTGTTTTATGATATTTCACTCATGACGTCTGTTATATGTGTGTAAACATGATCCTGGCGCACATATGAGATGCATTTGGTTTTCTTTGGAAAATCAGGTGTGACATGTCACATGCGGGATAATATCCACCAACAAGACACTAGTCACAATATGAAAAATGGAACACAATACTAGGAAAATTACCAAACCTCCATGTTAAAACAAGGAGAGTATTTCATTTTCCATTTCAAACCAACAAGCACCGTATTGACATATTTATGAAAGTACTTCGTAATGTTGTAAGAAGCTTTATAAACTCGAAAAAAATTGCGCACATTCTTTTTCAGTGAACCAATCTAATCATTTGAGTAGCACAAGAAACATAAGGACAAAGTTAATGGTGCCCATAAGCATTTCATTCATGCAAGACATGAAAGATAACAAACCACTGAAAGAATTGTGACACCATAAGTTCCCCCAAAAACTAGCAGTCTCATGAAAATGGTATAATTTGAACAATTAAGGTGAAAACCAAAAGACAATTCAGTACCACTGGGCACTGACCTCTTATCCATGCATGTCTGTTGCAATTTTTTACTAATTTATAATCACATCTTTGTACCTTCCCCAAAAGAGGTACAGGCAATATAACAGTTGCAAATACCCTATTCTTAGTGAGCAAGTACGAATACTGATGGATTTTGATGAATCCAGACCCCATCGCAAAGCATGCCGAAACATAAAACCACACTCAGAATCCACACACACACCACTTAACTAAGACAATACGATACGAATAGTAACAGCAAGGCAGTGGCGCTCGGCTTCGGCAAGGCACCTGCAAGGACTCGCTCACGGCACGAAGGCCGGACATATGACGCGGGCGATAGCGACGCGGCGACACAGCTCCTCGGCACGAAGGCCGGCATACATGACAGCAAGACAGGCTGAGAACGCTCACCTATGGGTTTGACAGAGTGTTCCGACATTTTATGGAACACATCCAGGGTGAGGTGGACGGAAGCCATGGAGAGATGTGTGCTGAGCAGCTTGGCCGTGTTCCTGCAGGAGAAGCGTGGTGCGAAGGCCCACAGCACAACCATGGCAACAGGTGAAAGCTCTTGTCACTTAGATTCTGCTTGGACATTTCATCGAATAGCTCGAGGTCAAGGTGGGGGCTGTCTGTTTGGCTCACCGTGACAAGGCTGAAGGTATGGTCTTGTCGGCCTTGTTGCAGCAACTCGTCGAATAGGTACAAGGCGAGGTGGACGGCAGGTCGCAACGTCTTCTTCAGCGGCGTCGGCGGCAGGACGTGGCGCCAGCCTTGTGGGCAACATCCTCTCAGCCCTGTGGCGTGCTCCATTGGAAGGTAGCAGCTACGCTTAGCTGCTGCTGTTGGCTCCTTCAGGTCGTGATGCCCCGGCTGCAGCGCCTCGCCTCCCAGCCCGCCATCAGGGCCCGTCAGGCTCCCACCCCTGTCGTCAGTACCCACAAAATGAGAGGCAAAGTCGCTCGCCGAATCCCGAAAATTGACCCACCGTGCTAGACCTGACCAAAGAGGAAGGAAGGAGATGGGGAGGCGACGGAGGAGTGGCGTACCCAGTCCTTGCCGATGAGGGGGATCTGGTGCACGGTGGGGCTGGGATGGCTGGACCTGGGCCGCCATGCCACAGCTTCGCGCAACCCCGCCAGCGACGTGCTAGATCTGAGCACCGTCGCCCGAGTGCGCCGCGGAGCTCCCGAGATGAGCATCGCTGGACAAGCGCGCCGCCCTTCCTTTGTTGCCTCGCGTGAAGGAGATGACCGCCGTCGGGGTTGAGGAGGGGAGGGGAGAGATGGGTCGCATCACAAGCCGCCACTGGATGCGGCCATAGATCTGAGCAGAGAGGAGAATGGAGGGAGGAGTGCGGTGCACGGATTAGGGTTGCGGAGGGAGTTGGTTATATACTATGGTAAAATGAGTAGAGTCGTCGGATCGACGATCGACGACCAGAAAAAGTTGGGCCAAACGGACTGAAATGGGCCAATATGGGCTTCTCTGCTTATCATTTTTCTTTTTATTTTTTCTTTTTATTGCACCATTGTGAAGTAACACCTAAAAATAATTATCTTATAAGCACAAATATATTGTTTATATAAAATAGTATGCATATAAGTTGTCACCTAGGAGTTTTAAGAATTTTCAATTAGATTTGCTATTTTCTATCATATAAATGAATTTGTGCAAGTTTACTTAAAGTAATTCCAAATTGACCTATATGTACCTCTAATAAGATTTAAAAAATTCAAAAAAAACTATAATTAGGCGTTTATGGTCCATTCTAGGCCACATCTAGTAAATTGATGAAAAATTCAATTGACCAGTAGGAAAAACTGGAACTTCTACTAGTCATCTTGTTATAAAATAATGATAATAATACTGAAAACTTCTTCAAAAATTATGTAAATTGGCATAGAATCATTTTATGTATGTACAAGCTTGAATAAAAAGTTTTATAAGATTTTGAGAAAATTGGAGTATACATTGTTCATAAACTACATAGTTCATCACATTATTTCATATAACTCAACTTTTTGAAGTTTGTACACACTCAAGTCCTTTCTTACCGTATGGACACCTCAAATCTGGATGCAACCTTACCCTTACTCTCCTCTTAGTATTTGGAGATTTAGATTTCCAATTGTCATGTGAAAAAGTCATTTTTCCATTTTGTAAAAAACCTAATTAAGACACCCTTGTGAAGTAACATGCACAAATCTTACCTTGTATACCCCAAACACATTTTTCACATGTAAAAGACAATATTTAAGTTTCCTTCTAGGAGTTTCAAGATTTTTCGAATAACTTTACTATTTTTATCATTTAATTGAATTTCTGCATGCTTACCGAAAGTAATTCCAAGTTGACCTATGTGTATCTCCAATAAAACTAGAAAAATTTCACAAAAATCATATTTAGGCTTCTATGTTCCATTCTAGGCCATGTTTTGGAGATTGATGAGAAATGCAATTTGAGTTATAAGGAACATTCAAACTTTTATGTCAAAAGTACAACATAATAATCACAAAAATATTTGAATTTGGTCGAAAAAATTCTACAAATTGGTATAACAACATGTTTTTGGTCCACAATCTTGCCATAAAAAGTTTAAGTGGTTTCAAGGAAGTGACGACATACATTGCTCATAAATGGATACATCTCTGACATAGTTTCTAATAACTCAACACAAACTTTGAGATTTGAGTGGCGATTTACATTTTCAAAGTCTTATGCATCTCAAACTTGGCTACAACCTTATGTTTATCATAACATTAGAAAATATGAAGTTATGTTACCATTTGTTATGCAGAAATATCTTTTATTTATTCTCTTTCAGTACAAGAAAATAAATTGTACAAAAAAGATAAATGAAATAGCAGTTAATATGCAAAGGAACGATTTTACATGAAAGATTGTGATTTAATAAAAATTCAGAAAAAAGAATCAATGAATTTGGAGTTACTATGACCGAGAAACACTAGTTTCAAATTTCAATAGTAGATTAAAAAGAAAAAACGATGGGGAAACGGGCTCAGCATGCGCCACGTGGTCCCGGCGAAGCTACTCAACCAACCCAGTGCTGCCACGTGGTCCCGGCGAAGCTCCATCACTCGGTATATAAAACACTATTATAAATGTTTATTGCCATTCCAAATCACTAACATGAGCGTAGCGTACTGGTAAGATGCCACAGTCTTGTCTCTGCCACCTGGGTTCGAGTCCCACCCTCGCCCCATTATTTTTTAGTCCTGGTTATATTCTAGAGACCGCTACAACTGGGCCAACTCTGGGCCAACGCGGCGCTGGCAGCCCGGACTAGTGTGGTGTGCGTTTGGGCCAATGTTGGGCCAACATGGCGTCAGTGGCCCAGACTAGCGTGGTGTGAGGCTGGGCTCATCTCTGCTGCGGCCTCAGGTTTTGCCCCCCGCCGTGCGCATCTGCCAGAGCTGCTAGCCGGACATGCCTCGTGAGGTCACGAGACAAATCGTAGTGGACAGGCGAAATTAATCAAACCCCCCATTAAAGGCCAACTGACCACTCTAAAACGCATGGTTTTGTGCTGAAAACCACCGCCGATCCTCTGGAGCACGTACAGTTCATAGGAGGATCCTAATCATCACGGCATACGTGGTTGCTGGTGCTGCGCGCTCGCTAAGTCACTAGCGTCTAGCGGCAGGGGACCCGGTCGCCTCAACGGCGGCGTCGCCACGAACTATACTGAGGCGCAGGCGTGGAACGTGGAACCGTGGACGGACGACGGAGCGAGGCAACACGACACGTTGAACACAGCGATCCGCGCCGTGCGAGAAGACGTCAGGGGTTCGAGCCCCTAGGCGCCATTTTTTTCCAAATTTTCAGAGGTGACAGGGCGCGAGCCGATGTGGCTGGGTGCGGTCGGGTGGCTGGACGCGGCCGTGGTAAGGGTTGTTTAGTTGAGGCAAGATGTGCATAGTTTGAATCTTGACCTCTCCTATTTTTTTATTCTCTATTTATTTTCATACATCGCTCTATTTTCATACATCACTCTATTTTTTTAATTTTCTCTGTTTATTTTCATACATCGCTCTATTTCTTTATTTTCTCTGTTTATTTTCATACAGCGCTCTATTTTCATACACCGGGCCCACTAGTGGTGGCCCACCGATTCTGTCTAGTGGGACCATGCGGCGGTAGAGCCCATGTAGCCACGTGGGAATGGATGGTGTACCATATGCGGTACCCGGACCCACAGTAGGGCTGACAATTACACGTGGTTGCATGTGGGATCAGATCCTTGTTTTCTTTTTTCAAGTTGTTTTGTGACCATAACATTGTTGTTCTGTGATGTCAGTTTGCTTTCGTCACTGGTCTCTCACGGGCACAACTGGAATGATTCATCTGTGACGAACAGGTTTGGTTTTCGGTGCCGATACTCTGAGTTTCGTCATTATTTTTTGTGGCTTGGCACCGTCACTCGTCATCTGTGACGAAATTACAAAATTTGTCACGGTAGAGACCACTTCCATGACAAATAAACGAAACGTCACTATGAAATCGTCATAGATATTTACATTTCTACTAGTGTCCGCATATACAACCAATATCCATGAAAGCCTATACTATAAGGTTCATCAATCAAACTCGATACCATGTCTTGTTTGATTGAAGAAGACAGTTTTAACCTAAGCACCATGCTTAATTTAAAACAGCCTATGAATGCACGTAGCTAAACATGCACTCAAACCATAGCATTACAAACATAGATAAAGGAAGCATGAAAGCATGATCAAGCATTTCCAAAGGGATATAAACAGGAGCATAAGATGGTGAACAACGGGCAACCTCCCGGAAGGGCTTTGTTTAATGTCAAAAGCAGGACGTACCTAACTGGGCAAGAGGCAAGAGCTAACATCATCTCCAAACCAGGATAAGATTTGGTATGAGAGGAACTTTACTCGGGATGCTCACATACCTCCCCCACACTTGAAGTTTGCATTGCTGGGCAACAAAACTCAAGTGTGTGGAGATCAATCTCCCCTTTGTAAGTGTTCCCTCACCAAAAACTTACCAAAGTGTTGTAGTTGATGTAGCTCACATGTTCTTAGGAATCACCTATCCACTGTTCTTCTTAATCTCCACCTGAAAGGTTAGCAACCACAAATACCCGAAGGACAACCTTATCCTAAAAACATGCTCTTACTTTTTATTTGAAAAGGGAAATAAAATCTAACCTTATCCAGGCTATCTCCTGGTAGTGCTTTGTTTACGGTCATAAGCTCGACCATGGGAACATCATCTTGCAGCTATTATTGGTGATGTCATCCCCGTCTCACCACCAATTATTGATGTGTCATTGAAGCTTTGGCTGCAAGGTTAGTGCCACAGTGCATACACGAAATCTGCAATGCTTATGGTAAACATATGCATCTACAACCATCCTTCTAAACTTTTTATAGGAGAGGACCATAAGGCAGTTGTAGTCCTCGTGCGTGCTCAGTGCACTAAGCATGGCCGACTTTGGAGAGACATGATGCAAGCATGGTTCATGTGGTGTATCAAGAATGAAGCAACCATGCTCATCAATGGAATCCTTTCCTTTGGACTCCAGAGTCGGCGCCTCGATCTCCATGGCCCATGAATTCTCCATCTCGGGAGGTTCATCATGTAAAATCGATGTTGATTCTCGATCAAGGTTGAGAGCAACATGATAAAGACAATGGGAAGAGGCTCAAACTCGATCGAGGGTGATGAGGATCATTCGCCTTCACAAAGGTGAAGAGGATCTTCCAAGTCGTACTCCTGAGGGGTAGAAGATTCTACAACCTCAACGAGAACAGCTTCGGACGATGCGAGCGGAGATACATGCATCATTTCCTCGAGCGGGTTTTGCTTAGGAATACGCTTTGCCCTAAAACTTTCCGAGAACAAGGGGGTGGTGGCGGAAGCGACTTCCCTAAGCTTTTCATCTAGGCTCCCTCGGGATGCATCGAGAAGTTTTCCTGCTGGGGAGCTTAGGAGGAGATCAAGATCGAGGACATCAAAAATGTGGAAGTCAAGATTAACCTTGACCTTGTCTACTAGGAGCGGCACGGCACATGCAACCCCCCGACACTCAAGAATATGTCCAGATGGACAAATCTTGAGGAGTTTGTCGGATGGTCTTAGCATAATGTTGCCCAACAAAGTGTACGCTAAGTGCCATGGCATGACATTAACCTCCATAGTGGGGTTAAGATGGGCTTCTACGATAATTCCTTTTATGGAACAAGAAATGATCGTAGAGGGTGAACAAATCCAAAGTGCTTCGAAAAAGTTTCCCACTCCAGTCGACCACTTCTTTTCCATGGCCTCCATGATAAATGTTTCGTTTGGAGGATCGGGAGGCAAAGGAGGTACCATAGGCCTAGGGGAAGGTTCTATCAAAAGATTTCTAGCTTGCTGGATTTGGACAGAAGCGGGCTCCTTCCCTAGTTGGACATCTAAGCAATTCGAGGTGTTTCTGAGATTTTCAAAAGGGTCATCCTCGAATTGATAGAGGAACCTTGGAGGTTGAATTTCTTCTTCCTCCATTGTTCCTGGTTCGGGAGAGGGCTCAACAGACGAATCTTGGGATGTGGAAGCCGTAGGTTCAGGTTCGGCTGTTGAGAGACTCTCATGGATCGAATCTGATTCCTGGTGGGGTTCGTTATGGTCGGTAGGGAAGAAAGAGTTTTCTAAGAAGCTGTCTAGGATTGCTCTTCCTTCCACTAGAGTTTTGTGTGCAAACGAACCTCCAGCAGCGATGTCAAGATCTTGGGCAGCGTCCATGTCTATACTCATGCAAAATGCGTAAAGCAAGACATCATCGGGTAGGAATGAGCCAGGTCTAGATGCACAAAGGTGTATGAACCTAGCCCACGCTGCTCCTATAGACTCCTCCTCTAATTGTTCGAACTCGAGAATATCCCCTGAGAGAGAGGCCATATGAGTATACCATTGCACCATCCTCTCCACAAGAGAGAATGAGCTGCAAAAGTTATCTCAAAGTTTGCCCCAATCACCATTTGCACTTTTTACAGTGTTAGTGTACCATTGCTCCGCCCTTTCTGATAGAGAGAGGGGGAACAACTTCCACCTTATGGATTCCTGTGTCATGCCTGGGAGAACCAGACGCGAACACAGTTCCTCGAATTCTTCCAAATGAAAGTAGGGGGCTCCAAAGAAGGGTCGATCCTGAACCATGCCCATAATGTGGAAATGAAGTTCATGGTCGGATGTGGAAGTTGATAGATCATTGAACTCATAAGTGGAGGCAGAGAGGTCATAAAAGGATGGCCTCTCCATGGGTAACGGGGGTAAAGGTAGAATAAAGGAAAGTGAAAAGATACGAGGACCACAGGGTATGAAGATAGATACAGCAATCGTTCCCCGGCAATGGCGCCAGAAAGCTTGTTGGGTATTTTAGCGACAAACGAAATAAATCCGCAAGCGCACGGATACCGTTGTAGCGTTTCACCTCAGAGTATTCCAAGGGTATCGAATTCGAGGGAACGTGTGTGCACTAACTTCGTTCTAATGGTCCAAGGACACACCACGATATGAGGCACTGGGAGAGAGGATTCCTATGAATAGCTCTACAGATGAGGTTAAAGGTCGACCTCTCAAGAACTTGCTTTGGGCACCGGCTAACCCCTGATCTGTCAGGAGACTTCGGCCTACGGATCTAAGATGAACCTCAACCTACACTATATCCGAACGTGGAGGATTTCAAATGATCAACAGGGCTGTCACCACCTGCGATCTACCTCTACCAATCCGTGGGATATAGGGCAAACGAAGGATAACCCTTAGCCTAGACACTACGTCTATGCTACTGATTACTACCGTAGCCTGACTACGCTATCCCGCGGTGCGTAGCAACCTACGGCACTCTATATTAAATATAGAGCGACGAACCCGCAAGGAGGAGAACTGATCTCACTCAACTATAGAAGCTACTAGCTTATGCTAAAGGCATACGAGAGAGCACTCGGTCCCGTACTATGCTTCCAATGTATACGAACGTCTTGCAGCAAACGAATGCATAAACCCAGGATCTACGCACTAGTAGAGGATAAAGGCTACTCATGCAACCTAGCATAAACTATTAGAAAGGAATCACGAATGCCACTTTCGTCTAATTGAACATGCATGAATATCCACTTTATTCTAAAAGACGAACGCGCATACAAACGAGTATGAAAGCTTATGAACCTATGCAATAGGATCAAAGGGGTGTGTTCACGAAGAACACAAGCCTCTAAATCAAGAACGCATGAAGAACACAAGAACATATCATAAAAGTATGAACCCACTTTAGTCTAAATAGAAAATAAAAAGATACTCACTTTAGTCTAAATGAAGAACAATGACATGGAGAGGCACATGCCTCTCCCTCTACCTCTCTACTCTAGCACTCTCTCTAGGAGAGGAGGCTTGGATGGGTGGTGAAGTGTGTCTCATTTCTTAACCCCCTCCCCTTCTATTTATAGGCCAAGCTACCGGCGAGAGAACAGCTCGGGCACCTGGGAATCCACTGTAGGACCAATCACCGAGCACCACGTGGAAGCAGATGGCGATCCGTGGCAAGGTCGGTTTGGCCGATCCAAGGGTTCGGCCGACCTGGCCCTGCCACGTCTCGCGTTGTGCTTTCTCCCAGTGACTGACATGTGGTCCCTTATGACGGTTCCCGGTGTATGGGTCGGTTGGAGGCGGTTTGCTCGGGTTGTGGGCCCTTGAATCCTTGTGCTGAACACGTGGCGGCATCTGATTCGTCGGGAGGTGCTTCTCTTGGATTGATGAGGTGTCATGGACACATGGCATCCTGTATGCCAGCACGTCGCCACGTGGCCTGGTGTGGGTCCCACCAGGCCCATGATATAGTGTGATCTTATCTTGTGCATATCTCTTCCATTCGAGCTCCGAAGTATACAAATGATATATCCATTTCGATCATCTCGATGAGCCCGTCACAATGGTGCAGACCAATTTGGCATTTGAGGTTGTTTATGATGATGCCATATCTATGCCATTGGTTTACTTGCTCTCAACTATATCATTCCATGCGTATTTTGATGTGTCCTGCAACAAAAGGTAGAAACACCAACATTTGTGGAAATTGTCAGTATAAAGCCCTATTCTAGTGTTGATGATCACTTTTCATTTATATTATGCAGGAATTCACGGCATAAAAGTGGTACTTAACAGCCGTCAATAGTCGAGACGATCGAAATGGACATATCATTTGTCTACTTTGGAGTTCGGATGCAAAAGATATGAAATAGACAAATATACGAGGGATGATGATGTCAGCATGGGACCCATGTCGAGCGGGCCTACGTACGCATGCATGCCACGTGGGAGGTTGCAACTGGCTGCCAGGGACGCACGCGCACGCACCCAGCTGCGCGCGGGATCCCACCGGGCCACGTGGCGGCCGCTAATTGGGCACCTAGCCTCGATGCTGCACATGCACGGGAGCGTTTTCCCGCCTACCACACGTCGTCGGGCTGGCACGAGCCACGCGCATGCGCGGGGGGGGGCGCGGGACGATCCCGCCAGGGGACACGCGGCATCCCCGGGTTGGCGCGGGATGGCACGAAGCGCGTCTGCGCACGACCGCGTGGGTGGGGAGCGGACCGAGCCGTGGGTCCAGGCACGTGGCGTGCGCAGAGAGGCTGGGGGACGTCGGTTCCCTGGTTCGCGCCCGGGCCGGCGGTTTTTCCCATTTTCTGCGTGTTTCAGCCATGGTTCGACCGGTTCAACTCCGATTCAAGGCCTTAGGATGCGGTTTTCACCCGGTTTTCTTCTCCACCGCCTCAGGCACCTTCCACTGCATGCTACAGTACCGTGGGAAGGCCAGTTGCGCCCCAGGAAAGAGGGAGAGGTCCTCCACTCTCCCAAGTCTCCTCCCCCTATAAATACAAGCCATCCTCCTCACTTCAAGACACCACTTCACCCAAGGATGAGTGCTTCCCTTCAAAGGAGAGGCCTCTCCTTGGTGGAACAGAGAAGTAGAGATCAAGCGAAGCTCTACCAAAATTAGTATTAGAATTAGGTGAGAGTTGAGGTGCGAGTCCGGGAGAAGCCGGAGTTGTCGGCTTCCTCCCTTTCTCTTGTACCTCAGCGGATGCGGCTCCACTTCGAGTAACATCCGGGTAACTCTTAGGCATTCTGGATTTATTTAATTAATTAAGTTCAGCTTTATTATTTATGCTTGTGGGCTCCTTGCTTTGATTAGTGTTCTAGTAATTGCAAAGCTAGAATAGTAGTCACTAGAGTAGACGTGGTGTCTAGTCTTGCGATTACCTCGGAGTACACCTAGTGGCACGGATTGTTGTGGTAGCCCCGGGTGGTGACAGCCCTGACGGCCTACATAGTCCACCACGTGAGATCCACTAGAGCGCAGTAGGACCCCTGCTTGGCTTGCCTAGCCCCCTTCTCATCCCTTTCCGGGTTAGGACAGTTGAGCGCCCCAAAGCAAGCATCGTAGTAAACGCTGATCTTATCTTTAGTATCCGGAATCCTTCGAAACCCTTTCTGCCTCTCCTACACTATTATCATATCTTCTCTCGTCCAAGGCCGACCTTGATTCTTCACTAGTGCACACACGTTCCCTGTGGATTCGATACCCTGGATACTCTTGGGTGAAAGCTACATCGGTATCCGTACGCTTGCGGACTTTTCTGCGATCGTTATTTATACCAACAGGCCTTCTGGCATCGTTGCATATTTAGTAGCGATGCCAGCAACTACCAACAAGCTTTCTGGCGCCATTGCTGGGGATATAAACCTGGTGCGACGCTAGAGAGTGTCAACAAGCTTTCTAGCGTCGTTGTCGGGGAACGGTTGCTGTACTAGTGTCGAACCGAGTCGTCCGTGTATCCCCATCCATACCATCACATATCCCCATATGGATTCCAAACCTATCAATCAGTTTTCGGCTCCAACGGGCGAAGATCTGGAGCCTCCACCCTCATCATTACCCATCCATGCACCTAGCTATGAACTTCGTCCCGCCCTCATAGCTATGGTATGGGAGCAATCTTTTTCTGGAGCAGAAGAGGAAAATCCGTACACCCACCTTCGCGGTTTTGAGGAAGTGTGCTCGTGCCTTGTCATTCGTGGCATGTCGCACGAAACACTAAAATGGAAGCTTTTCCCGTTCTCTTTGACGGGAACTGCTAAGAAATGGTACACTCAAACTGTTAGGGGTGTCAAGGGAGATTGGGAAGTTTTGTGAAACAAATTTTGTTTAGCTTTCTTCCTGGAATCCCGATTGGTCGACCTCTGTATGGAAGTCTTAGGCTTTAGGCAAAAGGAAAAAGAAACCTTAGGAGCAGCCTGGGCACGATTTTTGGACCTAAACATGTCTGGTCCCAACCTCGAACTCTCCGAACCGATGCTCTTACAGCATTTTCGTCGAGGCCTTAGCAAGGAGTCCGCCCAGTTTCTCGATATTTCTTCAGGAGGTTCTTTCACTCATTTGACACCTAGTGAAGGGAGGAACGTTCTCAACAAAATCCTTGAGAATACCCCCTACACTGGTATTTTTGATGAATTTCCCGAAGAAGAGGTTGATGAAATCCTTGAGCCGAAAAATGAGGTTTCACCTATCCAGCCTACACCTGTGACCGCTCCTCCCTCTAAGCCAATAAAAGTAGAGCCTCCCGTAGAAAACCTCCATAGTCTAGAAGATGAGGAAACTCATCCAATGGACTTTATCAGCGAAATCGAGGATGATCTTTTCTCAGACTTTGGAATTGCCTCAAATTTTCCGATCCAACCAAAACCTCGAGCGTGCAACTCTCCGTTTCAACAAAATGTTAGCCAACCCGATAAGCCCATTCTCAAAGAAGACCTTAAATGCTTGTCGGCAGCTATGAGTGTGGAATGGTTGAGAGAAGCCGAGACATCGCCCGAGGTAGTTAGACTCATCATGCCGTCCACTCTTCTTTCCTATCAAATACAAGGCGTCGTGATGGATGTCCAGTACAACCCCACTATTGGGATAAATATCATCTCAAAATCTCTTGCCCAACAGCTCTATCCCAACATGACCCTATGTTCGTCCCGAAAGATTTTTCAAGATCCTTATGGGACCATGTTGGAATGTTGCGGTGTTGTCAGAACAGTCCCGGTAGTTGCCAATGAGGCTGAGATCTTTCTGGACTTCCATGTCTATGATAATCCGGACATACCTATTCTTATAGGTCGGCCTACCGAGAGACTTTTCCAAGAAATGGCTAATGGTAGCCTAGCCGTGCAACTAGACGAATCCACACAAACCGTCTCCTTAGCTCGTGCACGGAATGCAATAGCAAAGTTCCATGACCGATTCAAGGATGATCCCACTGAGAATCCCGAAGACACCTTGAATCACTTGGATGCCGAACAAGGGAAGGAGCCCTCTTCTGTCCAAATCCAGCCAGCTAGAAATCTTTTGATAGAATCTTCCCCTAGGCCTACGATCCCTCCTTTGCCTCCTGATCCTCCAACCGAAACATCTATCATGGATGCCATGGAAAAGAAGTGGTCGACTGGAGTGGAACACTTTTCCGAAGCACTTTGGATTTGTTCACCTTCTACGATCCTTCCTTGTTCCATAAAAGGGATTACCATAGAAGCCCATCTTAACCCCATCATGGAGGTTAATATTATGCCATGGCACTTAGCGTACACTTTATTGGGCAACGTGACGCTAAGACCATCCGACAAGCTCCTCAAGAGTTGTCTCTCTAGACACATTCTTGAGTGTCGGGGGGTTGCATATGCTGTGCCGCTCCTAGTAGACAAGATCAAGGTTAATCTAGACTTCCACGTCTTTGATGTCCTCGATCTTGATCTCCTCCTAGGCTCCCTTATAGAAAAACTTCTCGATGCATCTCGAGGAAGCCTAGATAAAAAGCTTAGGGAAGCCGTTTCAGCCACCACTCCCTTGTTCTCAGAAAATTCTATGGTGACGCCGCTTCCCAAGCAAAACCCGTTCGAGGAGATGATGCATGTATCTCCGTTCGCGTCGTCTGAGCCCGTTCTCGCTGAGCTTGTAGAATTTTCTACTTCTCAGGAGTATGACTCGGAAGACCCACTTCACCTTTGTGAAGACGAACGATCATCATCACCTTTGATCGAGTTTGAGCCTCTTCCCACTGGCCCGTATCATGTTGTTTCCGACCGTGG
Organism: Cenchrus fungigraminus; assembly: GCA_036936925.1. NCBI lineage: Eukaryota > Viridiplantae > Streptophyta > Magnoliopsida > Poales > Poaceae > Cenchrus > Cenchrus fungigraminus. Next base: position 135,003,237 of record CM072774.1, on the reverse strand, counting down.
TCAAGAATCAACATTGTTCATACATGATGCATCTCTTGAGATGGAGAATTCATGGGCCATGGAAATCTATAAGGCGCCGACTCTGGGGTCTGAAGGAAAGGATCTCATCGACAAGCATGGTAGCTTTACTCTTGATTTACCTCAGGAAATATGCTTGCATCATGTCTCTCCAGAGTCAGCCACGCTCAGTGCACAGAGCACACATCAGGACTACAACCGCCTTATGGTTCTCCTTTGCAAAAAGTTTAGAAGGATGGTTGTAGATGCATATGTCCACCATAAGTATTACAGATCTCGTGAGTGCATTGTGGCACCAACCTTGCAGCTAAAGCTTCACTAACACATTAACGATTGGTGGTGAGGCGGGAATTGCATCACCAATGATAGCTGCGAGAAGAAATTCCCATGGTCAAGCTTATGACCGTAAACAAAGCACTACCAGGAGATAGCCTGGATTAGCGTAGATTTATTTCTCCTTCCAAATAAAAGCAAGAGCATGTTTCTAGGATAAGTTTGTCCTTCGGGTATTTTTGGTCGCTAACCTTTCGGGTGGAGATCAAGATGAATGATGGACAGATGATGCCTACGAACATGTGAGCTACATCAACTACAACACTTTGGTAAGTTTTTGGTGAGAGAACAGCTACTAAAGGAAGCTTGATCTCCACACACTTGAGTTTTGTTGCTCAGCAATGCAAACTTCAAGTGTGGGGGAGGTATGTGAGCATCCCGAGTAAAGCTCCTCTCATACAAAATCTTACCCTGATTTGGAGATGATGTTAGCTCATGCATCTTGCCTAGCTAGATATGTCCTGCTTTTGACTTTAAACAAAGCCCTTCCGGGAGGTTGCCCGATGTTCACCATCGGTCTCATGGTGAATAATAATAAATAATAATAATAATAATAATAAAATAAAACTTTGCTTTGATTTGTACTAGCCAAATCCATGTATCTCATCTTTGTCTAAAAGTGTGCAGGAAAAGATGCAGCAGAAGATAGTGTGGGGGAGGTATCGAGAGTCAACTTCTCCCGACATTCAAAGGAACAACATGGTTTGAACAATCCTGTCCCCCTAATTCCATGATTCATAAGTTATAATTCCTTTCATGAGATAATCATTAAATTAAACTCAATGAATCTTGATGCTCCATTGCTATACATGTTTTCAATTGATTGGCTTGCATGTTCTTTATTCCTAGCACATACATCTATTGCTTGTGAACAAATATCATTAGGAAAACATGTTCATCTAAATGGTTGATTAATGAGATATGGTACGATGAGATGAACCTTACTCTCTCTGACGAAGTGCTTGGGATGTTTTACTTGAAATAATATATATATATATATGTGCCTTACAAGCTCCTCAGTGATGATATATTCCTACCAAAGCCATATGTTGTTTACATTAGAAAACCTCACACATATGCTGCTTGTTATTACATTAAGCTTTTTCAAATTATTGTGACCCTTGCTAGAAGCTTTTCATGCTTTCATGATCAAGATCACGTACACTCCACCTTCATATGCTAAACTTCTACACTGGAAGTTAGCAATATCCATCCATCCGCAAAAAAAAATACTCCATTCAATTTATGAATCTCTCTCCCTAGATTTTCCTCCAAAAGAGACATGGGCTAAAAAGATAGAAAAAAAGGGAGATAAAGACACATACTAAAGAGAAACTCTTCTCAAGCATGATGAAAAAAAGAAAAAAAATATAGCCATGTTCTCAAAATGAGGTTCAAAGGGAGAGAGATCATACAACAAGGAGTACATATTACCATATCATCCACTTTCCACACACTTGCACATCTTGATCAGATTGTATGACTAGTCTTCTTCTTGGATCCGGTTTTTGACTTTGCAATATTATGTGATACAAGTATGCCTTATATGTTCAACCTTACCTTGAGCTCCTCATATAGCCATCATTAGAAGTAGGTTGAAGAAAGGCGAGTTTAATGCCTTGGTGAGGAATCATACAAACTGAGCGATCTGAGAGCATCATTTGAGGAGTCAAGTAAGGCTAAGTTTTGAAAAACAAATATATTATCAAAAACCCAAGCTACTTATAGAAGGAGTTGAGGTAATTCAAATCCAGTCGTTCCATTCTTCAACCATCCAAGATGACATGGTAGACACCCCAAAGAGTCACAAGTACAGGTATGCCTTGGAATATCTTACATGCTCGCATCATATCATTTTGGATTCATGTTTTCCACCCTAGTCCTTAACCTTTACTCGAGGACGAGCAAAGGGCTAAGTGTGGGGGAGCTTGTTGACGGTCGTTAAGTCCCTATTTTCGACCGTCAACTTCAGATAAAAGTTACTCCATGAAAGTGTGCACCATAGCTATAGGGTTATAATCTAACAAATTCCACAAGCTTTGGTGTATATTTGGTCGCAGGTGCAAATGAGCAATTATAGAATAAAATATGGCATTATAACAAACAACCTCAAATGCCAATTTTGACTACACCATTGTGATGGGCTCGTCGAGATGATCGAAATGGACATCTCATTTGTCTACTTTGGAGTTCGGATGCAAAAGATATGAAATAGACAAATATACGAGGGATGATGACGTCAGCATGGGACCCACGTCAAGTGGGCCTACGTACGCATGCACGCCACATGGGAGGTTGCAACTGGCTGCCAGGGACGCACGCGCACGCACCCAGCCGCGCATGGGATCCCACCGGGCCACGTGGCGGCCGCTAATTGGGCACCTAGCCTCGATGCAGCACATGCGCGGGAGCGTTTTCCCACCTGCCACGCGTCGCCAGGCTGGCGTGAGCCACGCGCATGCGCAGGGGGGTGCGGGATGATACCGCCAGGGGACACGCGGCATCCCCGGGTTGGCGCGGGACGGCACGAAGCGCGTCCGCACACGACCGCGTGGGCGGGGAGCGGACCGAGCCGCGGGTCCAGGCACGTGGTGTGCGCAGAGAGGCTGGGGGACGTCGGTTCCTTCATTCACGCCCGGGCCGGCGGTTTTTCCCATTTTCTGCGTGTTTCAGCCATGGTTCGACCGGTTCAGCTCCGGTTCAAGGCCTTAGGATGCGGTTTTCGCTCGATTTTCTTCTCCACTGCCTCAGGCACCTTCCCCTGCATGCTACAGTACCGTGGGAAGGCCGGTTGCGCCCCAGGAAAGAGGGGGAGGTCCTCCACTCTCCCAAGTCTCCTCCCCCTATAAATAGAAGCCATCCTCCTCACTTCAAGACACCACTTCACCCAAGGATGAGTGCTTCCCTTCAAAGGAGAGGCCTCTCCTTGGTGGAACAGAGAAGCAGAGATCAAGCGAAGCTCTACCAAAATTAGTGTTAGAATTAGGTGAGAGTTGAGGTGCGAGTTCGGGAGAAGCCGGAGTTGTCGGCTTCCTCCCTTTCTCTTGTACCTCGGTGGATGCGGCTCCACTTCGAGTAACATCCGGGTAACTCTTAGGCATTCTAGATTTATTTAATTAATTAAGTTCAGCTTTATTATTTATGCTTGTGGGCTCCTTGCTTTGATTAGTGTTCTAGTAATTGCAAAGCTAGAATAGTAGTCACTAGAGTAGACGTGGTGTCTAGTCTTGCGATTACCTCGGAGTACACCTAGTGGCACGGATTGTTGTGGTAGCCCCAGGTGGTGACAGCCCTGACGGCCTACGTAGTCCACCACGTGAGATCCACTAGAGCGCAGTAGGACCCCTGCTTGGCTTGCCTAGCCCCCTTCTCATCCCTTTCCGGGTTAGGACGGTTGAGCGTCCCAAAGCAAGCATCGTAATAAACGCTGATCTTATCTTTAGTATCCGGAATCCTTCAAAACCCTCTCTGCCTCTCCTACACTATTATCATATCTTCTCTCGTCCATGGTCGACCTTGATTCTTCACTAGTGCACACACGTTCCCTGTGGATTCAATACCCTGGGATACTCTTGGGTGAAAGCTACATCGGTATCCGTACGCTTGTGGACTTTTCTGTGATCGTTATTTATACCAACAGGCCTTCTGGTGTCGTTGTATATTTAGTAGCAATACTAGCAAGTGCCAACAAGCTTTCTGGCGCCATTACCAGGGATATAAACCTGAAGCGATGCTAGAGAGTGTCAACAATGTTCCTTTTCTCGTGGCCAATACGAGTATGGGGGGGAACGATCGCAGCTTTAGGTCCCAGAGGAGCTACGGGCCACGGTCTCCACTTCGTGGTACGCGTAGTCCTCCAAGGGGACGTGTGGGTGTTCCACCTAGGAGACATAGGATGGATTTTGCTAACCCCACTTTTGAGCAAATGGCATGGCACTGATATTGATTCATTTTGTACTAACCCCAGTGCTGAGTCATTTGCTCACTCTAGCTCTCGTTTTTGATCTTGCAGGTGGGAGGCATGGAGGGCTTTTGGTTGATCGACTCTGGTTGCTCTTGACACATGATCGGAGATCGACGGTGGTTCTCCAGCCTCACCCCGGTGATGACCAAAGAGTACATCATTTTTGGGGACAATGGGAAAGGTAGAGTGCTTTCAGTGGGCACGGTGAAGGTAAATGAGTCTGTGACTCTTAGGCGTGTTGATCTTGTCAAGTCTTTGGGGTTCAATCTTCTTTCGGTTTCCCAGCTTCTTGATGAGGGTTTTGTGGTCCGTTTCAAAACGGGCGCTTCGCGTGTTTTGGATTCTCGAGGTGATCTTGTGTGCACGATCATCCCGGAGGGTCAAATTTTCAGAGCCGATTTTTCTCAGTGTGTCGGCTCTTCTCGTTGTTTGGTTGCTGGTGTTTCGGCGGAGCTTTGGAAATGACATAGGAGACTAGGTCACTTGAGTTTTGACTTGTCACGCTTGAGTGGGCTAGGTTTGGTCCAAGGATTGCCTAAGTTGAAGTACCAAAAGGATTTGGTATGTGCTCTGTGTAGGCATGGTAAGATGGTCGCCGCCTCTCACCCACCTCTGACATCCGTTATGACAGAGAGGCCATGCGAGCTGTTCCATATGGACTTGGTTGGCCCAGCTCATGTGTGCTCGGCGGGTGGGAAATGGTACGTCCTTGTGATAGTGGACGACTATTCTCGCTATGCTTGGGTCTTCTTTTTGGCTGACAAGGGGGAGACATTTGGCTTTGTCCGGGATGTAATCTTGGGGTTGAAGAATGAGAGGAATGGAGATGTTGTTCGAGCTATTCATAGCGACAATGGCACTGAATATAAAAACTCTCATTTCGAAACCTTTTGTCGTGATTTGGGTCTCGAACATCAATTTTCTTCTCCCTATGTTGCTTATCAGAATGGTGTTGTTGAGAGGAAAAATCGTTCCCTTTGTGAGATGGCTCGGACGATGCTCGACGAGCATAGGACTCTGAGGAGATATTGGGCTGAGGCGGTGAATACCGTGTGCCATGTTGGGAATCGGATTTTTCTTTGGGCCTTCTTGAACAAGACGTGCTATGAGCTCATGCATGGGCGAGCACCTAGAGTGAGCCATTTCAGGGCTTTTGGTTGTCGGTGCTTTATTCTCAAGAAGGGTAGGCTTGATAAGTTTGAGTTGAGGTCCTCCGATGGAATAGTTTTGGGTTATGCTAATCATTCTCGAGCATATCGTGTGCTCAACCTTGATCTAACCTAGTCATGGAAACTTGCGAGGTTACCTTCGACAAGACCCAGCCATGCAGTTCGTCTGTTTTTGAGTGTGTGGGTGATGACGAGGTTGGCAAGAAGATCTTTGAGGATGAGGAGGATGATGCTGGAGAGGATGATGGTGATGATGGTGAAGCTCCAGCCACGCATGTACCCTCTACCTCTACTACGACGACCATGGTGTAGGATGGTCCATCCCCTACACCGACTACGATCCAGGGAGATCAAGTGGAAGCTGCTGCTGAGGGGGAGGTCGTCTCCAGGAGAGAGGCATCGAGGTGTGTTCAAGTTGATCATCCTCCCTCGAGAATCATTAGCGACATCAACGAACGTACGACACGGTCGAGGTCCAAAAATGCTTCTCACTTTGCTCATTCGGCTTTTGTTGCTGCCTTTGAGCCGAAAGACATTGGACACGCGCTCTCTGATCCTAATTGGGTGAATGCCATGCATGAGGAGTTAGAGAACTTTGAGAGAAACCAGGTGTGGGAGTTAGTGGAGCCACCACCAAACTGTAAACCTATTGGGACAAAATGGGTGTGGAAAAACAAAGAGGGTGACAATGGTGAGGTGGTGAGGAACAAATCGAGGTTGGTTGCTCAGGGTTATAGCCAGAAGGAGGGGACAGACTATGAGGAGACATTTGCTCCTGTAGCCCGTTTGGAGGCGATTAGGATCCTTCTAGCCTTTTCCGTGGCTAAAGGGTTCAAATTGTACCAAATGGATGTGAAGAGTGCCTTCTTGAATGGTTTTCTGGAGGAGGAAGTTTATGTGAGGCAACCACCTGGGTTTGAGAGTGTTGAGTTTCCCCATCGGGTGTATAAGCTGAGGAAGGCCTTGTATGGGCTGAAATAAGCTCCCAGGGCATGGTATGGCAGGTTGAGGGGGTTCTTGTTCAGCAAGGGGTTTGAGATGGGAAAAGTAGACAAGACTCTTTTTCTCCTCAGGCAGGGCAATGATATCCTAATTGTTCAGGTGTATGTGGATGATATTGTCTTTGGTGGCTCGTCTCACTCTTTGGTTGCAAGGTTTGCAGAGGACATGAGCAAAGAATTCGAGATATCTATGATGGGAGAGTTGTAGTTCTTTCTCAGGCTTCAGATCAAGCAGGCAAAGGAGGGAACCTTTATGCATCAAGCCAAGTACACGAAGGACATCCTCAAGAAGTTCAAGATGGACGACTCGAAGCCCCTGTCGACACCGATGAGTACGACTACAGCTTTGGATGCGGATGAGGACGGAGAGCCCGTGGACCAGAAGGAGTACCGGAGCATGATTAGCTCCCTCTTGTACTTGACGGCGACGAGGCCAGACATCCAATTTTCTGTGTGTCTGTGCGCTTGTTTTCAGGCGTCACCGAGGACTTCACATCAGCAGGCCGTCAAGCGGATCTTCAGGTATCTTCGATACACTCCTGAGCTTGGTCTTTGGTATTTGTTGTCCTCCTCTCTTTCGCTTCTTGGTTTTTCGGATGCCGACTTTGTGGGGTGTCGTGTCAATCGGAAATCGACTTCGGGTACTTGCCAGTTTTTTGGTTCCTACCTTGTTTCTTGGTCATCTCGCAAATAGTCAAGTGTAGCTCAGTCTACCACAGAAGCCGAGTATGTCATTGCCGCTAGTAGTTGCTCCCAGCTGCTTTGGATCACATACACTTTGAGTGACTTTGGTGAGGAGTGTTCCCATGTGCCTCTCATGTGTGATAGCACTAGTGCCATAAGTGTAGCCAAAAATCCTGTGCTCCACTGAAGAACCAAACACATTGAGGTGCGCTACCACTTTCTGAGAGACAATATTGAGAAGGGAAACATAGACCTCATCCATGTGCCAACCGAAAAACAGCTCGCCGATATCCTGACAAAGCCTTTGGACCAAGCTACATTTGCACATTTGCGGGGTGAGCTTGGTGTGGTTTTTCCTTTCTGAGCTTCGGTTGGGGATCTCATGTACATATGCATGTTGCATGTTCATTTTTGTATCATATCATGCTTGCATCTTTGTATCATAGACTGCATTTGTATCATATGCATTGTGGTAGGAAAAGCTCTCCTATATACATTGTTCACCATGATGTGCTATATATATGATCTTGTGAGCTAGTTTGGTATGCTATGGTTAGTTCGGCTTACCTCTTGGTGATCTTGGTTTATGCCCATGGTCGCTAGCTAGATTTTTGAAAAATGCTTCATGAATGCTCTCTTGTGAGTAACTGTCTTTATATGATCTTGACATGTTTTTGTGGCATTTCTATACTTAATTTGTGGTTGGATAGCTTATTTTGATCATATGGGGCCAAAGGCTCATTTGTCATCATGAATGTTTAGCCCGCTTGCTTTATCTTGTGGAGGGGCATAAGTTCCTTTTTGTCGTAAAGACATTTCATGTACCAATATGAATCTGAAAATGAAATGTAAATTACTTGGAAAATGTGCTCCCATGTCATATGTGCTTAATTTATATAGCTTTGGGTGCTAAACCATTGCATGATGCCTACCAATGAGAAGTCTCATACATAGAAGTAGACACATGGCTCGGTGGCTTTGACATGACATGAGGTGCTTGAGGGTGTTTATGATGATCTTATGGTTAGAATAGTTGTCCTAGCATGAAGTTTGTGTGGCTTTGCCATTTTGACATGTTTTGCTCATGTTTAGGACTTTGCTCATGAGAGGGTGATTTTTCGCAAAATTGCTCAATTCCATCTTAGCTTTGCCCAATGGTTGTGAAACTTGGTGATCTTGTAGCTGATGTTCATACGAAACTATAGAGTATCTAACTTGCTCATTTGGACATGTGTAGCATCTTGTGTTGAATTTTGTCTATTTGAGAAGCTCTAGGTTGCATTTTTCCTAGCTTTGGATTGATTCATGCATTACCAACAAGGGGGAGAAAAGTACCCAATTCATGCATTCAGGGGGAGTTTTGCATCAAGGGGGAGAAAATTTGTGAGAAATGCACTTGTTCAGGGGGAGCTTGCATTCATGCATTTGGGAGCTCTTTTTCACCTGATTTTAGTTGTGCTCTTTTGCCGATGGTGTCGAGCCCTTTTGCCTCACCTTGAGGAGTCGGCAATTTTGGAGCATTTTGTCTCGGTTGTGTTGAGCCGTTGCCCTTGCCTTAGGGGACCGAGACTTTCTTCTTCAAGTGATCTTGTTTTGGCATTTGTTTGGCTTTTTGATCACTTGTTTGAGTTTTCAGTTCGTTTCTTTTCTTTTTCTCTTTTCTCTGAATTGGTTACTATGTGTGTTGTCAATGCACTCATCAAGGGGGAGATTGAGGACCGAAACGTCCGAGGACCGGTGGATGGTCGCTCCTTGGTGTGATGAGTGATTGACAACGTGGTGTGGACTAACTCTTGGCCGAGTATTTGTTGGTATTTCTTAACCTCACCACTAGTTGTACACCTAGCATGAGCGTAAGATCCACCTAGGTATACCGACGGGTACGAAAGAATCCGCAAGCGCACGGAAATACCGCTATAGCACTTCACCTCAGGAGTATTCCCAAGGGTATCGAATTCAAGGAACGGTGTGTGCTACCTCCTAGCCTAGCTATGGTCCAAGGACACAACTCTATAGGACGAGATGAAGATGGAGAGGATCCTGCTGATAGTGGGTAGAGTTGAGAACAATCTCTCGGTTAGGAACTCTCGTTTCGGACACCGGACCCTCCTGGTTATAACAGTCGGTTCACGGGAAATGGTTGCATACACCTGTATCTGGACGTGGGGGATTCCGTAAGGGTCCAACGGCTGTCACTACCGCGGCCTACCCCAAGACAAACCGTGGGATACAGGGAAATTGAAGGATAACCCGTTGTCTAGACACCGCGTCTACACCACCAGTTACTACTATAGCACGGCTACGTCTGACGTCCCGTAGCAACACTATAGAACTCCGTACGAAGACGGAGCGACGAACCCACGAGGGAGAGACCAGAACTCACTCAGGTAACCGCTATCTATACAAGGATCATGGAAGGACTTTGGTCTAAACTAGAATGCAGGAGCATCTACTTTACTCTAATTGGACTAGCAGGCATACAAACGGAATTAGCAACTTATGGACTACACCAGAAGATCAAAGGCTAAGCTCATGAAGAACGCAAGCCTCTAAATCATGAACAAGTGAAGAACACAAGAACTATTCACCTATGCATGAATGCTACTTTAGTCTAAATAGGAAATGCAGAAATACTCACTTTATTCTAAATGAAGAACGAAGCATCCACAGGGGTACAAATCCCTCTCTCACTCTCCTACTCTCTAATCTACCAAGGAGAGGCCTCTCCTTTGAAGGGAAGCTCTCATCCTTGAGTGAGATGGTGTGTCCTTATTCTTACCCCCTCCTCTTCTATTTATAGGCCAAGGTACCGGCGAGAGAACAGCTTGGGCACCTGGGAATCCACTGTAGGACCAATCACTGAGCACCACGTGGAAGCAGATGGCGATCCGTGGCAAGGTCGGTTCGACCGATCCAAGGTTCGGCCGACCTGGCCCCACCACGTCTCGCGCTGTGCTTTCTCCCAGTGACTGATATGTGGTCCCTTATGACGGTTCCAGGTGTATGGGTCGGTTGGAGGCGGTTTGCTCGGGGTTGTGGGCCCTTGAATCCTTGTGTTGAACACGTGGCGGCGTCTGATTTGTCAGGAGGTGCTTCTCTTGGATTGATGAGGTGTCATGGACACATGGCATCCTGTGTGCCAGCAGGTCGCCACATGGCCTACTGTGGGTCCCACCGGGCCCACATGATGTCCTGTGCATATCTCTCTCATCCGGACTCCGATGTATGCAAATGATATATCCATTTCGATCGTCTCGACGAGCCCGTCACAATGGTGCAGTCAAATGGGCATTTGGGACTGTTTATGATCATGACATATTCATGTCATTAGTGCACTTGCTCTCAGCTATATCATTTCATGTGTATTTTGGCCTGTCCTGGATCAAAAGCTAGAAACACCAACACTTGTGGAAATTGTCAGTATAAAGCCCTATCCTAGTGTTGATGATCACTTTCCATTTATTTTATGCAGGAGTTGACGGCATAAAAGTGGTACTTAACAGCCGTCAACAACTCCCCCACACTTGACCTTTGCTCATCCCGAGTAAAGGGAGAACAAATCAAGTGGGACATGATATCTAGAGATATGAAGCAAGCATAAGAGATATTCCAAACCATACCTTGTACCTGTGAACTCTGTGGAGTGTCTATCATGCCATCTTGGGTAGTTGAGGAATTGAATGGTCATGAATCAAATCACTTCTGCTCATCATGTCAAGTAACTTGGATTTTTGCAATAATTTTCAAAACAAACCTTGCTTAGCTCCTCATTTGATTCTCTCAGATCACTCAATGTGTATATGTCCTCACCAAGGCATTAGAATTGCCTTCCTTCATCCTACTTCTAATGATGGCTATATGTGGAGCTCAGGGTAGGATAAAAGATAAAACATACTTGTTTCACATATATTGCAAAGTCAAAAACCGGATCCAAGAAGAAAATCAAATTATACGATTAGATCAAGATGTGCACATGTATGGGTATGATGGGTATGGTAAGGTGGATACTAGGCCCGGAATGGGTACTAGTTATTACCATACATGATGAAATACTATGGTGATGGTAAGGTGGACACTAGCCCCGGAGTAGGTACTAGTTATTACCATCTAAAATATGAAACTCCTTTTTGCATGATTTTCTCCTTTCTCGTTCTTGAAATATTTGAGACATGGGCCTTTTCTCTTCTCTTTTTTTTTCTTTCTTTTTTTGTCATGCTTTTTGAGCATGTCTTTCTCTCTTTTTTCTTTTTACATAGCTCAGTCTCTTTTGGAGATATTTGGAGAGGGGTAAATCATGGAACAATGCGTGGAGCTTTATTTGGTGGAATAGATGGATGATACAATGCTAACTTCCAGTGTAGAAGCATAGCAAGGGGGGAATGGTGGTGTGCACATAAATCTTGATCATGAAAGCACGAAAAGAATTCTCGAAAGGGTCACAGGATTTGACAAAGCTCAATGCAATAACAAGCAGCATATGAGTATAAGGTTTTTAACTAGAACATCATATGGCTTTGGTAGGACTATGGCATATCAAAGAGGAGCTTTGCAAAGAGTTTTCAGATTTTTCAAATAAATTCCCAAGCACTCAAGCATTAAGAGAGAAGATCATATCATCAAACCATATCTCAAACACCAACTACTTAGATGAGCATGAAATCCCTAATGATATTTGTTCACAAGCACCAAGATAATAAGTAAGGAATAAAACATATGCAGGCCAACCACAGGAATCATGTAGAGCAGGCAGAGCACCATGATTTGAGTTTGATTCACTAGATAAGAATTGAAGATCATTCAAACTTGTAGGTAGAGAGTGAGATGCAGGGTGCACATACCATCACTGTCGTGCAGCCCTTGTGTGGGAGTTCTCGAGTGGATATGATGATGATGAGATCGAGAGGACTCCCCCACACTTGTTCTTGTACCTGGTGTTGTTCTTCAAGCAAAAAGTGGAAACAAAGAGATGGACTCTACTGGTTTGAGAACCATAGAGCCTTTATTCAAAAGCAAATATTTTTTTGTTTATTTATTATCGTCACCATGTCATCTGCTCAAACAAGGTTAGATCAATATTGCACTCCATAAACAAAGGAGGATATACTTACCTTGGACCTTCGAGAGGTCATATGCACCTCATTTGTATGTCGTGCAACATGAATCCAAACCTTTACTTACCTTCCCATTTGAATCTAACTTGATGACTTGCCCATTTGAATTTGACGACTATCTGCAGGGGTTAGTCCACATACATGCAACCAAGATCTTATGAAAACATAACTCTAAGATTCATCAATCAAAACTCAACACCATGTCTTGTTTTGACTGAAGAAGACAGTTTTAACCTAAGCACCATGCTTAATTTAAAACAATCTATGAATGTATGATGCCTCAAACACTCAAACCAGAGCATACGAGCAAAGATAAAGGAGGCATGCAAGCATGATCAAATTATTTTCAAAGGGAACATAAGCATGAGCGCATAACGGTGAACCTCGGGCAACCTCCCGGAAGGGCTTTGTTTAAAGTCAAAAGCAGGACTTACCTATCTAATCAGGCAAGATGAGAGAGCTTACATCATTTCCAAACCAGGATAAGATTTGGCATGAGAGGAACTTTACCCGGGATGCTCACATACCTCCCCCACACTTGGAGTTTGCATTGTTGTGCAGCAAAACTCAAGTGTGTGGAGATCAAGCTTCCTTTGTAAATATTCCCTCACCAAAATCTTACTGGAGTGTTGTAGTTGATGTAGCTCACATGTTCTTAGGCATCGCTGTCCACCATTCTTTTCAATCTCCACCTGGAAGGTTAGTGACCAAAAATACCCGAAGGACAACTTTATCTTAAAAACATGTTCTTCCTTTTATTCGAAAAGGGAAATAAAACATATGCTAATCCAGGCTATCTCCTGGTAGTGCTTTGTGTATTATGGTCATAAGCTCAACCAGGGGAACTTCATCTTACAGCTATCATTGGTGGTGTCATTCCCGTGTCACCACCAATCTTGGATGTATCAGTGAAGCTTTAGCTGCAAGGTTAGTGCCATAGTGTACACACGAAATCTGATATGCTTATGGTAAACATATGCATCCATAATCAACCTTCTAAACATTCTGCAATAGAGGACCAGAAGGTGGTTGTAGCCCTTATGTGGGGTCAGTGCACTAAGCATGGCTGACTCTGGAGAGGGATTATGCGAGCATGGTTCATAAGGTATATCAAGGATGAAGCTACCATGCTCGTCAATGGAATCCTTTCCTATGAATTCCAGAGTCGGTGCCTCACAAATTTTCATGGCCCATGAATTCTCTATCTCAAGAGATTTATCATGAAAGCTAAATATCGACTTTTGATCATGATTGAAAGCAACAAGATACGGGCCAGTGGGAAGAGGCTCAAACTCGATCGAGAGGGATGATGATTGTTCGCCTTCACAGAAGTGAAGAGAATCTTCTGAGTCATTCTCATGAGGAGTAGGAAAGTCTACAACCTCAATGAGAATAGCCTCGGATGATGCGAACAGAGATACATGCATCATCTTCTCAAGCAGGACTTGCTTGGGAAGAGGATTTGCCAGTGGAGGTCCTGGACTTGTGATAGAAGTGGCGAAATCGGATTCCCTAAGCTTATGATCTAGGCTCCCTTGAGATTTATCAAGAAGTTCATCCAATGGGAAGCCTAGGAGAAGATCGAAATCCATGATGCTATAGATATGAAAAATCTAAGCACACCTCGATCTCATCTATGATGATCGGCACGTCCCTAGCAATCCCTCGACATGGGAAAAGGTAGTTCCACTTAGGACTTTGGAGATATCTATCAGTCGGGGTGAGGGGCATGTCACCCACCAAAGTGTCTAGAAGGACCTCTGGTATGATGCAAGCTCCAGCAGTAGGGTCATGAACAGCATCTACGATGTTTCCCCTCATGGAACAGTGGATGGTCGTGGAAATCGAGCTGACCCGAATTGCTTCGGAAGTAGGCTTTGATTTCTGAGGCGACCAATCCACTATGGTCCCATGATTCCAAACTTAATCAAGGACCTCATAAAGGTCTATCGATGCCGTAGGATTCTCGTGCCTGTAGTGATTCGAGGTATTTATAATGTCTCTGGAAGAATCATCCTCGAATACGTGAGAGAACTCCGAAGGTTGAATCTCTTCTTCCTTCGGTGTTCGCGGTTCGGGAGAAGGCTCTCTAGACAAATCATAGGATGTGCAGGGTCGAAGCTCAAATTCATCTATTAAGAGACTCTCTTGGATCGACTCTAATTCCTGGTGGGGTTCGCTGTGACTGATATGGGAAGGAGAGGCTTCTAAGAAGAATTCTAGGATTTCTCTTCTTTCCATTTGGGATTGATGTTTGAACGAACCTCCAGCTAGAAGGTCGAGCTCTCATGCAGATTCCATGTCTAACCTCGTGTAAAAGGTGCACAATGATACATCTTCGGGTATAGACAAGTCTGAGCTAAGCTCCAATAGGTGTGAGAACCTAGCCCAAGCTGTACTTATAAACTCACCCTCTAATTGGCCAAATTCACGGAATTCACACGGTAGCAACTCTGAGCTTCCAAAAGGGGAGAACGAGTGACAAAAGTCATCTTGTAGTTCTACCCAATTGTCTACACTCCCTATCGTGCGGGTGTACCATTGTTCCGCTCTGTCTACGAGAGAGAAAGGGAACAACTTCCACCTCAAAGATTCCTGTGTCATACCTAGGATTACCAAGCACGAACAGAGTTCTTCGAACTCCTTTAAATGATCATGGGGATCATCACTGATGGCTCTAGAGAATGGTCGGTTTCGAACCATGGCTATAAAGCCGGGACGAAGTTCGCAACTAGATGAAGAAGTTGATGGGTGCTCTAAGACGAACTCGCCCCTAGGGGTAGAGAGGCTTTGACAGGAAGGCATCTCAATAGGTAGCGGGGGTAAAGGTAGAATTGAAGAAAACGAAAAAGATAGATACGAGGACCACTAGGTTCGAAGATAGATACGGCAACCGTTCCCCGGCAGCAGCGCCAAAAATGCTTGTTGGTATTTCTTAACCTCACCACTAGTTGTACACCTAGCGTGAGCATAAGATCCAACTGGGTATACCGACGGGTACGAAAGAATCCGCAAGCGCACGGAAATACCGCTGTAGCACTTCACCTCAGGAGTATTCCCAAGGGTATCGAATCCAAGAAACGGTGTGTGCTACCTCCTAGCCTAGCTATGGTCCAAGGACACAACTCTATAGGACGAGATGAAGATGGAGAGGATCCTGCTGATAGTGGGCAGAGTTGGAACAATCTCTCGGTTAGGAACTCTCGTTTCGGACACCGGACCCTCCTGGCTATAACAGTCGGTTCACGGCAAATGATTGCCTACACCTGTATCCGGACGTGGGCGATTCTGTAAGGGTCCAACGGCTGTCACTACCGCGGCCTACCCCAAGACAAACCGTGGGATACAGGGCAATAGAAGGATAACCCATTTTTTAGACACCGCGTCTACACCACCAGTTACTACTATAGCACGGCTACATCTGACATCCCGTAGCAATACTATAGCACTCCGTACGAAGACGGAGCGACGAACCCATGAGGGAGAGACCAGAACTCACTCAGGTAACCGCTATCTATACAAGGATCATGGAAGGACTTTGGTCTAAACTAGAATGCAGGAGCATCCACTTTACTCTAATTGGACTAGCAGGCATACAAACGGAATTAGCAACTTATGGACTACACCAAAAGATCAAAGGCTAAGCTCATGAAGAACGCAAGCCTCTAAATCATGAACAAGTGAAGAACACAAGAACTATTCACCTATGCATGAATGCTACTTTAGTCTAAATTGGAAATGAAGAAATACTCACTTTATTCTAAATGAAGAACGAAGCATCCACAGGGGTACAAATCCCTCTCTCACTCTCCTACTCTCTAATCTACCAAGGAGAGGCCTCTCCTTTGAAGGGAAGCTCTCATCCTTGAGTGAGATGGTGTGTCCTTATTCTTACCCCCTCCTCTTATATTTATAGGCCAAGGTACCGGCGAGAGAACAGCTTGGGCACCTGGGAATCCACTGTAGGACCAATCACCGAGCACCACGTGGAAGCAGATGGCGATTCATGGAAAGGTCGGTTCGGCCGATCCAAGGTTCGGCCGACCTGGCCCCACCACGTCTCGCGCTGTGCTTTCTCCTAGTGACTGATATGTGGTCCCTTATGACGGTTCCAGGTGTATGGGTCGGTTGGAGGCGGTTTGCTCGGGGTTGTGGGCCCTTGAATCCTTGTGCTGAACACGTGGCGGCGTCTGATTTGTTAGGAGGTGTTTCTCTTGGATTGATGAGGTGTCATGGACACATGGCATCCTGTGTGCCAGCACGTCGCCACATGGCCTACTGTGGGTCCCACCGGGCCCACATGATGTCCTGTGCATATCTCTCTCATCCGGGCTCCGATGTATGCAAATGATATATCCATTTCGATCGTCTCGACGAGCCCGTCACAATGGTGCAGTCTAAATGGGCATTTGGGACTGTTTATGATGATGACATATTCATGTCATTAGTGCACTTGCTCTCAGCTATATCATTTCATGTGTATTTTGGCATGTCCTGGATCAAAAGCTAGAAACACCAACACTTGTGGAAATTATCAGTATAAAGCCCTATCCTAGTGTTGATGATCACTTTCCATTTATTTTATGCAGGAGTTGACGGCATAAAAGTGGTACTTAACAGCCGTTAACAGTATTGCAGGTGCAGGTTGCGGCTTGATTTGTATTGGTGCAGTTGAAGAGCGGGCGCGAAAGGTCTTAGCCTTGCGGGACCTCCGAGGAGTGAAGAGACAAGTAGGCTCGGCTCGATGGACCCGGTGGCCGAGCGGGATCCAGTGCGGGCCGCATGGTGGCATGAAAAGCAAGACGAAGTCGTCGACTAGAGCGGTGTAGGGTAGCGGCTCACGACCGGAGTCTGCACGCGGGGTTTGCGGCGGTTCACCATAAAACCACCGGGTTACTTGGTTGAGCCACAAAACCAAGACCGGAGGCTCGGCGGGCGAAGACGGGATCCGGGCGCGCCGAGAAGCTTCGATGCCGGCGGACACGTGGCAGGATCGCAAGGTTTGCGTCGGGAGGACGCGGATTGCGGCAAAGGCGTGGCCGTTCGATGAAGAGGAGTGCTACTTGACCATATTGCCCCTGAGGGGTGTGTATCTCATTTTAAGTTGTAGGGGTAGCTTGGTCATATGCCCAACCCAGAGGAACCTCATATATATAGCTCTAGGGTTTTAGGGCAAACCATCCATCTGGACTGCTTCCCATTTCTCTGCTCCATAGGCGTGGATTTTCTTCACCGTTTTGTAGAGAATCTGACCTCCGAGTGTATGGAAGCTTTCATGGTTGCGTCGATTTCCTTCATGTGGCTCGAGTGATTTTCGTGTCTTTTTCAGGCTATTTTTGTTGAATTTTCGTGCGCGGCTTGTTCCTCCGATTCTGAGGTGTTTGGGTTCGGATTTCTTTGTGGGGATCATGGATAGATGCCTTGTGCATCTTTGTGCTTGATCTTGACCCCTCAAACACCAGATTTGGCCTTGGATTTGAGGATTTCGGGTGGTTCCCTAGCTTTTTGGTAGAGCTCGGTTCGTGATCGATTCCCGGCGATTTAGTTGGTTTGAGGCCTCAAGTTTTTGGGCATAGCATCCCCTAGGGACGCTTCACATCTTCCCAAAACCTTGCTTGAATCCATTCAGCCATTTGGGAGATCCATGGAAGGCTAGGGTGGTTTGACCTTCGTTTTCGTGCCTCGGTCTGTTCTGTTCGAAGGGGACGGACGGTCCGCGCACGGGTCGCGGACGGTCCGCGGGCTGCTGAGTTCGTCGCGAGTTCGTCGTGTTCTTGAGCTCGGGACGTTCGATCGATCGAAGCGTTGGTTTTTGTTTGCGGGGGGTTTGCGGACATTCTGCCAGGAGGGTACGAACGGTCCGTCGGGGTCGGACGGTACAACGGGTCGTGACGGACGGTCCGTATTTCGAGTGAACCTTCTGGTGGTTCTGGTGGCTTTTACGGACGGTCCGCCAGTGTGCCAGGACGGTCCGCGACCTCATCACGGACGGTCCGTCCTGGCCAGGCAGATTTGCCTAAGTCCTTTGCTTCTTGAGTTGTGCTTCCGCTTGGAAATGGTTTGGGACTTGTTCCTAGGGTTGGTAGGTTCGTTGTGACTACGTGACCTTGGCAAGTTCGTGTGGGAATCCTTGTGTGTGATTTTGGGGCATAGTCGAGCTCGACTCTTCAGAGAAGAATTTTTATCTGCTCCCATTCACTCCCCCCTCTCTGGTCGCCTAATCGGTCCTTCAGATGGCACTATAACAGATTTATGAACCAAAGACAATGATTCCTGAGGAGAAGATTGTGAATGAATATTCTCAACTTCCAGTTGGCAGCTTTCTTGATCTTGAGCCGATATTTGAGAATGTTGGATAATCGGCTCTGGTAAAAACTGAACACCTTGATTTGCAACTGTACTGCATGTAGTAGACTGTAATTGTATAGGTGCCTTAACAACTGGAGTCACAGCTTCCAACACCATCCCTATCTCTTTGGAATTATATGGAATTCTATTTTCCTCCCACGAAGAAACCAACACTGACGGGATAGATAATACCATGGCATCTTTGCTGGGAATTTGTGGATCCTGATACTGTAGAAACTGGTATTGTGGCTGGAAAGTCGTCGGCTGATGAATTTCTGATTGTCGCACCGGACAAGCCATCGGTTGATGAGGTTGATAAACCATCGGCTGCTGAACCAATACTTGCAGTCGATATGCCTTCGGCTGTATAACCGATTCTTGCAACCAATAACTTCCTGGTTGTTGTGGGCGAGCCGATAGCTGAGATGATTGCAGCCCCCCGAGCCAAGATTGTTGATTTAACAGTCGTGGCTGCAGCCCCCCAGGCTGGGATAGTTGAGCACATGGAGCAGTCTGCTGTGAACTATGGGGAATAAATTGTAATCCTTGGGCAACACTTTGAACACACGTTGATTCTTGAATTTGAGTAGTGTCCGGAGGCGTATATCCAAGAGCACTAAACAGATCCTCTTGTGCCAGCAGCTATGGCGTGTATCCAAGAACGCTGAACAAATCCTCTTGTGGCAGCGGTATTAAGCTGGAGGGAACTGGTGCAGTCTGAGGAATTTTCATCGGCTGATAGAAGTTATCCTGCTGTAAGCATGGCGAAATTAAATAATCACCATAAGCCGGTTCACCAGTTGTACTCATGCTTGCCATTGCATAATTTAACGCTCCAGGATACATGAATGCTGATTCTTCATAGCCTTGCTGCTAAATTGGATCATAAGAAAAAGTAGTATTAGCCGATGTCATCGGCTGCTGATAATACGGTTCCATATAGTCTTGCAGTTGAGTTAAACCATGAGGGAATGCGCTTTTAAGTGCATTGTTTACAATATCCATCAAGGCTTCAGTTAGATTATCCATCTCTTGGTTGGTCGTAGATATTGTCTTCGTGCTCACCATGTGATATAATAATATGGATTTAATCTTCGTGTCCCACTGGGCGTGCCAAAAGTGTGTTGACGCGAAAATAGGACGTCACTCCCGCGCGCGACACACGTAAGATGTGACTCCCCGGTCTGTTGCGAGGCATGCCAGCTAATCTGACCTTTTGATTGACAATGGAGACTAAGAGATCGGCTAGAGAGCCGACGTGTTTTCCGATAAAATCGTAACAGCTAAACAGCCGATACGGGTTGAACAGATCGGCTATATCAGCCGATATGATGACGTAGGCAGAGCGTAAGCCACCGGAGGCAACTCAAACAAAGCTACGTGAGAAACACTTGAAACAGATCTAGCTGGCTATTAATGATTAATAAATAGTAATAATAATGCGATAAAAGCTGATAGGAAGCAGTCTCAAGCTGGATAATTGGTGATAAAAAACTAGAACAACAAGAATTGAGATAAAACTTGCTAATCTAGTTGATATCGATAATTTGGTGAATAAACCTAGACGAAACCACAACGATGTGCCTGGTGGTTAAAGCCTAGAGATTACTCGGTAAAGCGGAACTCACCAGCAAGACGGAGATCGAAGCGATGCAGCCCGACGAGTTTGCGAGAACTCGTAAAAAAGAAAAGGTACGAAGGCGAAGTCGCCGAAAAGTAGATGCGATAAAGTAGATGCAAGAATCTGTAAAGGAGTTTGCCCAGAGGCGGTTTTGATTTTGATCGTGTGATAATCTTACAATGACCGCGAACCCTTTATATTTATAGGGCTACTAAACCTAGAATTTGGCGTGCAATTCAAGCAAAAGAAGCAAACTCTTAGCTAAACCAACTACAACTTGACTACCTTAATTAATCTCTAATAAAAGGAATTATTAAGATACACAGACTCCGATTTCCCTTTTGTAGAGTCCTTCTCGTAAAGATTTTAAGACCGAGCATGCACCTGCCACAATATCGTTGATTGGCCGTATGTACCTCCAAGGCAACTAGGCAAGTAATAATCAATTATTAATGACATCCTCCTTCCACGTAGTATATGCTTGCTTACGTGATGCACTTGGAGACATGACGTTCCATCCATGGTCACGTGCCTCTCATCACTTGCCTCTGTATGTGCCTGCTTGCCGATTGATTTATCACAGTAAGCAGCCGATTCTTACTGCTCCTCTCCGCCGATTGCCTCAGTGGCCGATGCTGGCCATACTCGACTGCATATGGTCCCACGCATGTCCAGTGCTATTTCTATACTTTGTTATCCCCGCGCATGAACTTTTCTCCTGTCGTCAGCCTTGCTTTCTTTAATCAACTGCATGCTAATAACTTTCCAGTGTTCGCACGCATTTAACGTATATATGCTTGCAAAACCATGTGTTCTTTTCGCCGATCATGTCACTCCTGCAGAAATTTGCCAGCGGCCGATTATTTCCTTGCTGATTATATGGCTCTTCAGCTCGCGTCCCTAAGCTTTCCATGCCTGCCGTTTTCTAGCCCTCCTGGCCGATATTGCCGATTATTGCCAATCTCGCTACTCAACATGACATGAGATTTTCCTGGCAAAATCCGGTGTCAACACTCTCTCCTCAGAAGGCCACTCGCGTTCCGACAACACTCGCTCTCTCTCCTTAGAAGGTCACTCGCTTTCTCTCCTCAGGAGTCCCCGCCGGCCTGCCCCGTTCGCCGCCGCCAGCTGCGCGCGCTTTGAGGATCGCGCTCTCCCTCCTCAGAAAGTCGGCGCTGCAGCAGGCCGGCCGGCCGCGTGCGCGACGGCGAAAGGGGCTAGCGGACATCGACCGCGACGTCATCCAAAGCAGACGCCTC
The DNA here is from genome assembly GCA_036936925.1 of Cenchrus fungigraminus. Taxonomy (NCBI): domain Eukaryota; kingdom Viridiplantae; phylum Streptophyta; class Magnoliopsida; order Poales; family Poaceae; genus Cenchrus; species Cenchrus fungigraminus. The sequence continues at coordinate 134,981,729 of CM072774.1, read as the reverse complement.
CCTCCCCCTCCCCCTCCCCCTCGGGCTTAGCGTCGTCCTCCGCGCTGTCACCGCGGCCACGACACCGCCTCCGATTCTCCTCCTCGGCCGCACTCGCCTCGTAGAAAGTCCTCGTCAAGGTGAAAATTTCCCCCTTTTATTGAAATTCTTCAGCTGATCTAATCCTCTTATATTATCGGTTTTTTGTGTGATGAATTATGCTCATTTGATGTATGGAAATTGCAGATGGCAGCTGCTGCTCGGGCTTGGATGTACAGACAGCCCCAAGAAGATTGGGAGAATTTCTTAAGCGGGGTCAATGGTTTTCTAAATCAAGCAGAGGCGGATATGAGAAACCGTGGTGTTCAGGCAATGCTTTGCCCCTTCTAAAAAGATTATTGAACTGTTGCTAGCAAAATGGTGTGATCTATGATCTGCATCTTATAGATGGTCAATCATGTTCTTCTGATTGTTTTGCATATTGCTAAGTGACAACAGTTCCGTGCAAATTTGATGTCATCAACATCCCAAATATGGTCATCAGTCCTCTACTTTCGTGATGTTTTTAAATATTGCTGACATAATGCTACTTTGACAGCCCTTTTAAAGTCATGATATCTAGGTTGTGGGTCTCTGGACAATCTTTAGCACCTTATGTAGGATGCCGCAATACCCAGTTTTTTGAACAATATCCAGTACACTAAAAATATAGCACATTATCTAGGATGCGGGCAAGAACGACGGTGAGTGTTGAGGAGCGGCGCCGATGGTAGAGGGACCAATTCTTCTCCCCACGAGGGAGTTTCCTTCCAGAATTGAGACTAATTTGTCATATTTGTGTTGTCAGCCATACAAGATGAACGCAGATGAGTCACTATCCTGCAACATGAGTGTCCAGCATATGAGAAAGGTCTTGCCACCACATTTGCAGTATCAATGGAATGTTTGGAGGCATAAGCGGCGAGTGGTAATTTTACATGAGCACGTTCTGTTTTAGGTGAATCATCCATATGATTGCCTTGTTTTTAGTGTACCATCATGATACTAAATTGAGAGCTTTAGTGTTGTGATGATATCATATAAAATGCTTTCTTAGAGGATTCTAAATATTTGTGTGCACATGTTAAAGATTCTTGGAAGAACAATGACTAGTTGCTGGTTACTACCTTAATTAGTGGAGATTGTGATGAATTGAATCTTGATGGATATAAACACCTTCAAGCTTGCAGCTTAATTGCATAACACCTGACCTATGTTTTTTAAGCACATGTGAACTGTATGGGATATTGGTGAATTGTGTTGTGTCCAGTGTCTCAGTTCCATATGAATTGCTTTAAAGATCACTGTCTATTTTTCATGTTATCACAATTATATGACACTTGCTTATTGATGATGGATATTAATTTTGTTTGCTGCAAAAGTGAGCTAATAATTATCGTTCAAGTATGTACTAACTGTATGAATGCTTGATTTATCTTATTCCATATTCATACTAGTCTTATCTGCATGGCAATATATTAGTTCTTTTTAATTACTTTGAGACAGCTTTAGTAATCTAATTTCTTTAAGTTGCAGTAACTAAGCATTCACATTTTATTGTAGAATTATCATCTAGTGTTACATGTAGTCCTTTTTGGAGAAGTAGATAGCTATTCTTTTGTTGTTATGCAACAATTAAACTTCAGTATGTCATTATTCTAAATATAGATATACTTCTAGAATTTTAGTTTAACTAATGCATGTTAATGTTTTTTAGGAGGAATCTTGAGTTTGAGAAGGAGCATGCGAATGGTGGGACGATGGCCAACGTACATATCAAGGCAACATTTGCTACTGTAGTAGGCATTGGTCTTTTGATTCGAATGAGTCCAAACAGTTGTGTGTGCTGGATACATTATTATGTGTTAAGTTACTTGTGTTCTCGTTTAGTTTGACACTCGGTGTGTTTCGTTAAAGATTTGCATGAACAAATTATATTTCGTTTTAATAGATGTTGATGTTTCATTCATCATGTATTTATTATTTTGCGATTATTGATTTAAGATACTAAACAAAGTGTCGCGACATGAATTATTAATATATTAATTTGGCATTGAAATATATGATGTACATCAAACTAAATTGCGTTACAACAATTGCACATATAACAACCACATTTAGTCGTGGCAATAGGTACGATAATCGTGATAACAGATAAAACTATCTCTTGCAACTAAAAAAAGATGACAGTGGCAATAGAGGACCTCTTTGTAGCAACCAACCTAAAGAGACGTTGCAATAACCTAAGCCACCTATTGCAACCATTTAGGCGATGTGGCAATAGAGAACCTCTATTGCAATGTTTTCTCCGCATAGCAATAACCGCGATTGCAACGCAATTGTGTTGCTACACGACCAGCGTGTCACAATACGTACCGCTAGCAACGCCTAGTTCGTTGCAATTGATACTATTACCACACCCATAGTGGTTGCAACTGCTTTTGTTACAACACTCACCATGTGTTGCAAAAGCGTCAAAACTGTTGCAATAGAGGGGCTGTGTGTCGCAACTAAAACATAACTTGTTGCATTCTCCTATTGCTACAATCACAAGTGCAACGACATTTAACCAAAAAATGGTAGCAAAAGTACTATTGCTACCATTTTTTGGTCTTTTGCAACACTTTTTCGGTGTTGCATTTGACCGAAAATTTTGTAGTGTCTGCTCTGGATGAACAAAACCAATTGCAGCCTCACATTCAAGACCCCTCCACATGATACATAGGCCACAGTGTGCAGGTTCAGTCAACATGCCTATAAGGTCTTCTTGTGTACCATCGTCACAGTGCACCTCCGTCAACTCTGCAGTGCCACTGATCAAACCTATATTATCTGCGGACGCACAGCTGCTCTTCAGTGCGGCGGGTGAAGGGCTTGCGCGATTGGACACTGGTGACAACACCACCTGGTACCCATCTCCCAGCATGGCAAGCAAATTGTTCTGCATCTCAGCCTTGAGTTCTTGCTTGATTTCTTCCTTTATCTTTTCCTTATCAACTGATGCGTCGGTCTTTGTTCTCTTACTCTTCCCGTACAAGGAAGCGTGCTGAGGCCATGCATACTTCCAGCCCTGGTAGCTGGAGACACCACGCACGCGACCTGGTTGTTAGGGGGGCCCAAGCACTAACTTAGCACATCATACTCCCTCTGCCCTGCCATTCCTGAAGATTCTGCACATGCATTCTTCTCCTTGATGTCTGCAGCCAATTTTTCAATTTCTTTGTTGTTGAACACTATCACAGCAACACAGTCTTTAATCACTAGCTTACTCCTTGCTCGCAGCCAATTCTTGGAACGATCGTTAGAGTAGGCATCATATGGGTTGGGGATTCCAGCTGCAGCTAATTGTCTATTCTCTTCCTCCCATTATGGTAGTTTCACAGTATAACTAGCTGGACCCATGCTGTGCTCGCTTGTGTTCCGGCTTCGAAGTTCTTTGAACTTGACATTAACAGATGAGGCTTCCTCGGTTTCCTCCTATTTCATGAACTCCTTCCACTGTTTCGGGTCGATAAACGGGTGCCTTGTAAATGGCTCAAGTCTTTTCTGATAAAATCTCACCTAAGCTAAAATCTGAATTGTCTCCATGCCTTGGCTACCGTCTTCCAGAAAAGCTTGAATGCCTACGGTTTCACGCCTTCTTGGAACTTCAAGTGTTTCTGCACATGCTTATCAAACAAGTCCCACTTTTCATCATTGCTTAGTTCTTTGAATTATGGCAAATGCAAAGGTATCTTTTGTCTAGTAATGAGCCCCGCAAGCACCCTAAACCTGCGCTTTTGTGTCAATAGTACTGGCATCCCCTCTATGTCAACCTCAGTGACTATCATTGTGTCACTTGGCCACTTTGTGGATGTCCTTGGCGCTTTGCCTCGGCACGGAGCCCCACCCACCTGGTCTTGTTGTGTACTAGCAGTGCCATAACCCTCTTCTTCATCTTGTGGCCCGGGTCTATAGTCCTCGTTAGATTTATCCTGTGAATTAATAGTCAAGGGATTTTGAGAAAGGTCAGCTCAGTGTCCAAGAATAGCACAAAAAGCAGACCATACTGCTAGCTCTCCCAGGAGACATGCTAAACAGGAGACAAGTAGAGCACATTTTTAGTTAACCATGCTTAGCAGCTAAGCATGAGAAAACACAAAAGGAAACAATTACAGTAACTACTTTAGCCCACTATAATATCATTGGTTCTATGGTGAACCATTAACATAAATGCAAAATTCAGTAACCAAAAAATTAGTTCAGGCAATGCGATCTTACCATTTTAAAGAGGAAGATGTTGGCTGCTTCTGTTGTTGATGAGGTACTTATTCAACTTGGAGAGAATGTGCACATATACATAGGGAACAAGAGCAAAACCAAATATAAGAGTCAATCCAAAGGGAAATGCTAAGTATGTATACCATCAACAGCTAAGTATGTCCATATGTACTTATACAAAGGAGCCACAGGGTATGCCGGGTATGCACCAGCATACCCTGCAATTCTGACAAGTACAAGTATATTTATACGCATTTATATAAAAAGAAAAGCATACGACGCATATGTTGTATACTTGATTATCTGAACGCATGTGTGCTGCATACGCTCGCTTGGCCTAATTACATAAACTCAAGCACATATACCAAATTACGTTGTTAATTTTACAATTATTACCGAATTGGTAGAATGGATTTACCAAATTGTATAAGACATTTCTAGAGCGGCATACCCTAAACTCAAATCCTAGATTCTCCACTGACCTTGTCACTGTCGGAGCGGAGGGATCTCTACTCCTCGTCGTTGCCTGCTCGCCGCCACGTCCTCGTCCTCACGTTGACCTTGTGGCTGGATCCCTCCTCCTCCTCCTAGTCGTCGTCGTCGCTGGATCCCTCCTCTAGCCGTCATCGTCGTCGCCGCCACTGGGTCCCTCCTCCTCCAGATCTCGCTGTCAGAGGTGTGGCGCGCGTCGCGCCGAGCGTGGTGTGGCGCGCGTCTCAACGAAGGGGTGTAGCGTGTGTTGTTGCGTGGGGGGAGGTGAGGGGGACGAAGGCGAGGGGGAGGAAGCAGCGGCGGTGGCGCGAGGGGAGAGTGGGAGGAGACTGCGTGAGGGAGGTGTCTTTCCCTACTAACCTAGCGCGAGTGGGCTTGTGTGGACCTTAAAACGAGTAATGTAGTTAAGTACTCTGCTACTCCATCCGTTCATTTATCCAAGGCCTGTTTTTACTTGTCTCAAAGACCAAGGAAAAGAAATTAAGTCCCTCCTGTCATTAGTCTCCCAAAAAATCATACGCGTTCATTAAAAGGTTTCGGAGGCGCAAATGATACGCGGCTTAACAACCACGCGTCGCCAATGAAGGGGCGGGGCCGGATCTATTCGAATGAAGAACAGTTTTCTTTTGCCCTTTTAATCTGCAATCAAATTTTGTATCACGTATTTCTCCGTCATCCGTAATCCAAATTTGATGATATTTGTTTCTGATTTTTTCTAAAATCAACATCTATTCATTTATGACATTTTTTCGTATGTAATTCCATTTTTTGGATGTTGTTTATACGCCTTATCTTGTTCCTTATAAGTACAACATAGAAATAATATTTTTTTACACAACCATTACTAATGAAACCTTGCATTTCGTAATCTTATGGTGAACGCAAGGTTATGTTAAATTTTCAAATGCATATGAGTTTGAACATGTTGTTAAGTGTGGAAAACTTCAATGTTGAAGTAACATTCTAGGAAACTATGTGAGAGATGTAGACATTTGTACACAATTATAATATTCCTTTATCGAAACTATTTGAATTTTTTTGACAAGTTTAGGGACCCAAATTATGTTGCCAAGTCAATTTGTAGAATTTTTAGAACACACTAAGATGTTATTATAATTACTATATCATAAATATGAGACAAAAAAATCTAATTTTAAGAAATTTGGTTAAATAAGTGTGGCTGTTGATATTTTATTCATATACTAAATTATCAACTACGATTTTTTCGTATTTTTTTACGAATTTTTAGGTGCTGTTTATGGGCTCTAATATTTGAGGAAAGTAAGTTTCAATTCAGAAAAAATAGTGTCGGGCCCACGCGTCAGCGTCAGAAGCCGACAAAGGTGACGCGGGTACACTAACCCACGTCGCCAACAAGTGCTCCATTGTCCGAAATTAGTGTGAGGAATGTTGTGATGTTTTTATAATACAACAGGAAAAAAATTCTAGAGAAACACAGATAGTCAAATGAGCATATTATACATATTTTAAGATATATGCATATATAGCATCACATGTTCACATATGACATGCATCACAAGTTCACATCACCAAGCAAACTAACTCATAACAAACATATTCACATCTGACATGCATCAGCAGAGCACATCACCAAAATAAGACTGCATCAGCTGGGTGCATCACCAAACTAGATTGTAGCTGCAAGGGAACTAGTTAGCTAGATGGCTTCTTTTGTGCTGCTGCCTCAAGTTCAGCTATCATTGTCTCTAGTTTTGCAACTCTTTCTGCCAGCTCAGCATTCTTCTTTAGAAGTTCAATCTCATGCCTCTTTTGTGCGGCTTTTAGCTGCTCATCCTGTTTGTCGATTCCTTTCCAGATGTAGTCAATGTCATCCCGAGTAACAACACGTTCCTAAAACAAAGACAAATTATTTGAATGAATATTATTTGGCTTGTATTGATTAAAGGAAAGCAAGTGTGTGACCCTTATGTAAAATGTTAAATGTCAAGCAACAAATGAAGATAAAATATTAGGGATATTTTGCAAGAATAAATTTCATGTCTCCAACGATTGTGGTAGCTTGACTAAAAATAAAAGGTATCATAAAAAGATAAATTGGTAATTTTATATAATCAAGTGCAAGGCTTCATGTGGTAATTGAAAGAGGACACAAGGATGAGTATAGATTTGATGGTCCTTAATTGGAAGTATGCATATTCGTTGTCAATCAAGAATAAGTATTTGAAGCTGTATTTCAAATAAAGGTTAACTGTGGATGAAGCAAAGCCAAACTCAATGTGGATTGGGTAAGTGATGAAGAGATCAACCGAGATGACTAGAGCGAGGGACTAAGCAATCTTTGATTCAAGCTAGGCTGCCATTAGTGTTTTGCTAAGGTGAAGTAGCTAGTATCCATGGGGTCTCAAAGTATCATATCTAAGCCTTTACCGAGGGAAGCAATACAACTCGTCTAAAAGTTAAAATTGGCAATATGGAGTGACTTAATGATTTAAGTGCGCATTCTTATGCTAGATGGAAAAATCCTATGCCACTAGCTCAAGTGTGGTTAAGCTCAAGACAATGGTTATGTTGGAAGCCCTCAAGTTGGAATTGCAAAAGTATGGTAAGTTTGAAGATCTACAAGCTCAAGAGGTTGACTTGGTTTTATACTTATTCTTGAGTATAGGAATGTCGTACTATCAAGAGGGATGCAACATTAGCTTTGAGACAAAAATGTCAAAAGTGCTCATTAGTTGACCTAAGTGAGAAAAGGTCTTGAGAGAGTCCCTAAGTGATCTAACAAACTTCTAACCCATCCTTAGCCACTTCAACACGTCTTGGAGTGCTTGTGAGAAGAGAAAGGGGTTTTTAGGCTCTCTCTACCCAGGGCAGTATGACCGCCCCAGGTAGCCAACGGTTAGTTTTTCAAACTGGCCGGGGGCAGGCGGTCTAACCGCCCTGACCAGTCTAACCGCCCTGGGTAGTTCTCTAACAGCTAATTTTCCTTGTGAGGGGTATAAGTACCCCACGAGCTCCACTTGTTGGGGTTGCTGGTTCTAGGGTTGCTGGTGTGCTTCCCCTGCTGTTTTTCATAAGCCTAAGCCAAAGAAACTCTCCCCAACCATCTCTTTGTGAGATTTGTGATTGTGTTGGGTTGAGAGATTTAGCCTTTGTGAGCTTGTGTGAGCTGAGCAAGAGCATCCCATAGATTGAGCACTTGTGATTCACGTCGGAAAGCCTTTGAAGCATTTGTTACTCTTAGGGGTTCGCCTCCTAGACGGCTAGGTGTCGCCAGCTAGCTCCCAAGGTTGTGGTGAGCAGCGGCAAGTTTGTGAGGGCTGTGATCTTGCCTCTTCGTGGGAAAGATCGCCTTAGTGAAAAAGGAGGAAAGTGGTTGAAAGAGACCCAGCTTGTTGTGGGAAAAATTCCCTTACAAGCTCCTCAACGGAGACGCAGTCTTTCCTTAGTGGGAGGTGAACTTCGGGAAACAAATTCACATCTCTCTTTTGTAGTTTGCCTCACTTGTTTGATTTCTAGCTTATTTACTTTGCTTCCGCTCGATCTACTTGGGTGTGCTTGTCTTTGAGTGCAGGAATCTTTACCCTGCTTGTGATCATCTACTGAAACCACTCAAGAACTTTGGTTCGTGCTAGAAGTCAAGAGAAACTTGAGTTGTGTTTTGCAGGTTCACTGCGTGGAGGCGGTCCAACCGCCACCTTCTGGGCCAAAAGAAGATAAAGAAGGTAAGAGGAAAAAGAAAAGCTTTTACATTTTTTTTCAGAAGAGATCAAACATATGAATTCAAATACAATTTGAATTCAACCAATAAAAAATAATGCAGGAGCATGAATGCAACAAAGAACTCCTATAATTCTTTAATTCAAATTTGTAAAATATTTAAATGCCTATAAATCACATTAAATCTTATGAAAACCTTAAAACCTTAAACAAACTTAAATTAAATTCTAATATTTCTAGCAGATTTTAATAAAATGCAAAACTGTAAATTTAGGGTGTTACATACCTGTGATACATGGGTACCCCTGGGTCCCCACCGACCAGGCTCTAGACCGTCCCCGGCAAGTGGATTCGGCTCAACAGAAAACTCGCCGACCTCACAGTGGGCCCAACATACCTGATCTGTGACCCCAAAGACCTTTCAGAAGATTCCGCCAGACTACCTTATCCGATACAAGACTTAGAGTGCACGCCAAGACGTTGGCCGCGCCCCCAGACAGTCCGAAGATCACGAGATAATGTTGTAATCTACTAGAAATAGGTTTCCATGTTGTAATCGACCTGGACTCCGGGTCCACCGACCTTGTTCGTCAGCCAATATAAGGCGGGCAAGGGCGTCCTCCCGGGGACAAGTCATCCAAAGCAATACAAACCAAGAACTGGATGTAGAGTTTTACTCTCCGGAGGCCCGAACTAGTATAAACTCGCCGTGTCCCTTGTTCCGTGTGCCATTGCATAACCATCACGTTCTTAGCTCTAGATCTCCCCGCCGAACAAATAAACCATCGGGTTGACCCTCCTGTGGACTGCTCAGACCTAAACCTCTGACACTACCTCCTGCTACTGCCGCCCCTACAAGCGCAGCCGTCGCGCCCCTGCGCGCCGCCGTCGGCCGCGAGCTCGGCTGGCCGCGAGGTCCGCCCGGACGTGAGCTCCGCCCAGCCGTCGGCCGCGTGCTAGGCCCGGCCGCCAACTGCGAGCTCACCCTGCTCACCCAGGCTGCGAGGTCCACCCGGACACCGGTTGCAAGCTCGACCTAAGCGCCGGCCGTGAGCTCGGCTGGCCGCAAGGTCCGGACGTCGGGACGTGAGCTTCGCCCAACCGTCGGCCGCGAGCTAGGCTCGGCCGCCGGCTGCGAACTCGAATGGCAGCATCCTCCAGCGCAGCCGTCGCCCTCCATGGGCGCGGCCGGCAAACCGGTGGCCATGAGGATGAGCGGCTGAGTCTGAGGTTGAAGATGACCCAAAATTTGGGTCCCACATGTCTGGGTGAAGGGAGAGATAGTTGGGGGTAAAATTGTCCATTCACATGATTTGAAGAAGCAAAACATAAAATAAAATTTTGAAATTGTGAAAAGTGACGAAAAACCCCAAATCGAAGAGTTCGCGTGCTATGTGGTCAAATTTTAAAAGATTTGCGAACTTGGATTATTTCGAGTGAGGCTCGCGAAGGTAGGCTTAAATTTCTAAATATCTCCCGCTCCGGAAATTGGCGGGGAAGATGCCGCGCCCGGCAAAAACGCGCGCGCACGAACAAATCGACGTGGCATGCTTGACCAGTTGACCCACCCTTAACTCCTGCGGACCCCACCCAAAACCCCTCTCCTCCCACTCCACGCCCAATCTGCCTACCAACCGCCGGCGGCGGCGCGCCGGCGCGGCAGGGCATCCCAACCCACCGACCGAGAAATGCCAGCCTCCACCGGCCACCGCCTCCACGATCCCGACCCTCCCAATTACCTCCCCCTCCCCCTCGCTCCACGCACCCCGACCCCACCCCCGCCGCCCTCCACCTCGCCGCCGCACTCCGTCCCGCCTCTCTCTTTCCGCTACCTCACCGCCTGCCCGCGCTGGTCCTCATGGGTCGCCGCCGCCCTCCGCGACCCCGTATTCGCGCCCACCCTCGCCTCGTCCGCCATCTCCGACGCCGTCGCCGCCACCGCCGCCGCCGTCGTCCCCGACCGCGCGGCCCTCTCCGCCATGCTCTCGTTCTGGGACCCAGGTACCCACACGTTCCGCCTGCCGGCGGGCCCGGCCACCTTCACCCTCGAGGACGCGCTCGTCCTCGCCGGCCTGCCCCCGGCCGGCGCGCCGCTCGACCGGGTCCTCACGCCGGAGGAGGACGCCCTCCGTTCCCGCCTCGTCGTCGAGAGGGAGAAGATCAGGGTGCTCCACCCCTGCGCCAGCGCCGCGCGCCGCGTGTCGCTGGAGGTGTGGCTCGAGTGGTTCAACGGCGCCGGCATACGCCCAGGCGAGGACGACGACCTGCGCCGGCTCGGCTTCCTCGCATATTGGCTCGCCTTCTTTGTCACGCCACGGATGCGCCCCAGGGGTGCCGAGCTGCCGGAGATTGCCTTCGCACTTGCCGCGAGGCTTAGTCTCGGCGAGCGCATCTCCCTCGGCCCCGCCATGGTGGCAAATCTGTATGCGGATATGGATAAGGTTGTTGCCTCGGCTGCGGCCAATGGCGTCAGTGGCCGTGTTGATGTCTGGGCGCCGCTCTGGCTGCTGCAGGTGTGGCTGTGGGAGCGCTACGTGAGGCTGCGCCCGCCCCAGCTTAAAGCACCGCAGTTCCCTGTCTCCAATGTCCGGGTATTGTTTTGGTCCCGGAGGAAGAGGACTACCGTATCCGAGGAGGCTCTACAGATAATGCAGGACGAAGGATGTTTCGATTGGAGGCCCTATCGTCACAATTCCCTGAACTGGATGAGACCCAAGTGGTTCGATGTCGACACTATTCTGGTGAGCTGTCGAGGTAAAACAAGGCCGGAATGGTTGCTGGATTACATTGCTGTTATCAGCCAAACAGTGTTGACGGGGTTTCATGGTGATGACATGGACATTTCGGTACTGTACAATCCTCATCTTGTTGCGAGACAGTTTGGCTATGATCAGGCTGCTCCTGTGTCTATTGTTGGTGAGTTTGACTTTGAGGGAATTGAGATGTGGATACCAGGTGTCGGTAGATATGGGATGCCAAGTAAAGATTATGTTGCGTGGTGCAGCAGTGGGCAGTTCTACAGGCATCAAGTTGATGATGGAAATGGTTGCTTGGTGGTACGAGGCCGTGAAAATGGATCTAGTTCATTGCAACTGAATGTAAACAAGAAACTTGCTGTAGTGCCAGCACTTGATCAATTTACAGAAGCCACCAGGAGAGAAAACAACATTTGCATCAGAGAAGAGCAGCTGGGGCAGATAGATCAGGGAAGTCATGATAACGAAACAAAGGTGATTGTTCTTGGCCTTAGGGCTTGTGATAAAAACAGCGGAGCTACTTCAGCGAAACGGAAGAAGGAGAAGGAACAAAGAGGTAAATTTGCTGAAGATGGGGGTGATAATAAGAAGAAAAGCAAAGTCAGAAGTAAAATGGAAAGGAATCCGTTGCAATTGGAAGGTCAGAAGTGCACTGTACTTGAAGAAGATCCAAATTCTAACTCTAAGAAATTTGACGAATTGGCACTACTTGACAGTGATGATGAGTGCATTGTTCTTGAACAGCATGAGAATAAACGTGAAGTAATAAATCTGGAGGATGATGACGAACAGAGTGACCTTGATCCAAAACATCAAGATATGCAACTTGTCCTAGAACTAGAAGAGTTTGTTCGCTCTGGGCTCCTCTCACAATGGGAGGATAGTGCAGATGAAGATGACTTAAGTGCAAGGAAGCGAGAAAGCCTGAAGAAAAGCTTCAATGACCCTTATGCTGAAGCAGCCAGGGGGGAGTATCCTTTGTTCTTTCAGCTCATTCCCCAAGAACCACATTACAGAGGTTTTGTTAACAATGAAGAAGCTCTAGGAGATCTAGCTTACATTGGGCTATGGTTTTTGCTTGTTGACTTGGCTAAGGGGGTGCTTAAGACATCGTGTGATACACATGCTTCTGAAATCACACGTTTGATGAAAAAAGCCAGGCGTTTACAGCAACTGGGTTTCAATGTGAAGCATCTCATCGCCCGCTTAAAGGTGCTACCCAATAGGATGAAGTGGCTGAAATGAGAATGAAGTAATCAGTTTCTGGAATTTAGATTGTTCCAGACTTCCAGTCTCAGTTTCTTTCTGCCGTAGAGCTTGCTTGTTATCTTTTATTCTTTTTTTGTGTCATCAATCAGGCTTACGTGTAGAATATAACCATCTTGGTTTCCAGAAAAGTGCCACGATTTGGGATTGCATTTGAAATGCCAATATTCTGGTTGTATTTAACTTAGGCATTCTTACCACTTTAAAACAAACACGGGTGATGAAGATTTTACTAAATGCTAAAGGTATTAATGAATATAAAATACAAATCTTTTGCGCAGAAATAACCCATTTTGTCGATCATATCAGAATTGAAATTAATATTATTTACCAAAAATCTGAAACCTAAACTTTTAGTGTCAGTACCCAGAGAGCAACAGTAGGTGTTCTCTTGTGTGCAGGAGATTATATCCTTGGTAGTCCTAAAGCTAATTTTGCTTCTGATATGTGGTGTGTTTAATTTCTAGTTCTTTGCTTTCTTGCCAATAGATTTCTGTTTGATTATCTACTTCTGTGGCAAAGTATCAATAGGTGTTTAACTCTTGCAATTACAAAAAAGTCAGCACTTTCAATATACTCAACAATAGAAAGGAGACATACTGGTAATGTACTAGATGTCTTTGAGTCTTCGGTATTCCATTTAAGAGTTCACTTATTACTCCATGCATCCTGTCAGTGTCCCTAAATCTAAATCTATAACTTCACTAATTGAAAGGATTCTCTCATAACTACAATGGGGGTATCTGTCATCCTGGTCGGTAAGCCTCTGAAGAGCCACATTAATATAGTTGTTTGATCATATCAACCTCCGGGCATATTTTTGTTGCTGCGCAGAAGTTACGCTACCTGATAGACACCGTGCACCTGTAAAACATCAGATTAAGCATCTCAATTCCCTTTGTTTCCTCTTCCTTTCAGATTTGGCTAGCTATATATGTGAAAGAAACATTACTAAGATTCAGATTTGCAGCTTGCACTTTGATTTTACTAGGGAAGCTGAGAAGGACCATCATGCCACCAACTTTCAGTAGTGAGAGATAATGATCAATTGGGTAGGTGTACGGGGAACTTTCTATGGTCTGCAAAAAAAACATTTTGTCACATTCTCTTTTAGTATCTCTACCTCTACTATTTAAAAATTCGAGTTGCTGATGATCGTTTGTTTACCATCACTACCACTTTGTCTATAAATTTTGGCTTATTTATCCACCCTTGCCTTAGGGATTTACAGTTTGTCTTATTTCACTTACACATTTCAGTAATTGTCTACATACTTGTCATTTGTATTCCCTCTATGATACCATTTTCACATGAATTATGCATGCACATGTAATATTTTATTTATTATGCCATTGCAACATACAGAAAGGCGGGCTTGGTGCAGTTGGTTGAGCGCTTGCTCACCAAAGTGCCAGGTCATGGGTCTGCAGTTTACTGTGGGGCTAAGGTTTGTGCATATGTTCCCTTCCCCAGACCCCACTCGACTGGGAGCCTCTGGCACCGGGTATGCCCCCCTTTATTGCAACATACACAATTTTGCTAGTACCAACAAAATGAGAAGATTAGTAAGGAGGAAATTTCTTAAGTGTAATGAGGAGGAACTTATTTCTCTTTATGATAAATATTAGTAAGATTTCATCTCGTCATCTGAAGGCGCATACAAAGAACTTTCATAGAATCTCTCTGGAATTACTGATCTCTTTTGCTAATTGGAGCAGGTGAGTGCTACTGCATTCTATTTCTTTATCTGCCGCTGCATGTTCCATTCATTTGACTACATGATCTTGTTGTTTGTTTAGAGTTTTGATTTTAAGCCACTATATTTGCAGATTCTAGATCCGGGCACCCCCAATCCATTCTGTTACTTTATCCTATTGTTTTTTTTCTGTTCAACTATTTATGCTCCTTACCATATCTGTGTTCCATTGTTTGCTATGATACACATATGATCGAATACTTTTTAACAGTAGTTAATTTCTTATATTTCGTATCAGTAGTTTCTTAGATCCAGCTCTCAACTGTTGCACTATTTATTTTAATTTTCCCCCTGAAGATCATTTGTTCTAATGACTTTGCAGCACATAAATTGGTAGCTACTGCCATCAATGCACCATACATGCAGATTCTGATGTTGTCTTCTTTTTTTGCGAGGCCTATTTTCTCCCAGCAGCAGGAAAACTTCTGTGCGAGTCCAGATGTGCTCTGGGCACTGGACAGCAACAGCGTGGTCTTTTGTTGTGGATGTTCTTGCAGAAAAGGAAAGAAAGATGCAGAGGGATTTGCCAATGGATTTCAGTAATGAAATCAGTGTAATCAACTAATCATCATACATGTATTGATTCCTACCTGAAGATTGTCAAGTCCTTATACAGTACTGCTCAAAATTTTTGATATCAATTCTTCAATATCACTGTAGATAATGCTTTTTTCTGTTTCAAAATCACCAACAATAATGCCAAGTCACTGTTTTTTGTATATATGATTTGTTTTGATTATTTTGACATACTAATGCTGGAAAATTGCTCACTACTGATGCTGGAATGGAGCTTCGGGAGAAGACGTGAGGTTGATGTTATGTGGAGGTTCTTTGAATTTGTTTGTGCTCCATAATGTGATAATTTTAGATAAAACTTGATAATTATTCTCATTACAAACCTGATCATTTTACATGGACATCTGCACGTAGTTAAATGACTAGCTTTACATGTAAATCTGTACAATGTTAAATATTTTTTGTCAGTATGCAAGGGTGCTCGACTGCTCGTACCGGTTAGCACTTAATTAGAATGAAATAAAATTGAAGCAAGCATCACTGGGCGTGAGCAGAATTTGTATGCAAATATAGAAACAGATACATGGGATAGGTCAGATTTCCCTCTGCTTTGTTGGTTCTTCACATGTTTGCACACTTAAGTTGAAGTCAGGTGGAGTAAATAGGATTTATATATGTTGTTTTACAGATAAACAAAATTAAGCACATTCATAAGGTAATGGAAAGTTATTCCTGGCTGCAGTAAATCATTTTGTTAAAAAACACTTTACTCCCACCTGGTTATATGGAAATAAAACTAAAAAAAAGGATCGTACAAATAATTTTCTTGGCATTTGATGTGAGCGTGTGGCCTCATATTCGATTGATATGTATAGATGTTCTGGTCAATATCATTGGTATTTTTAAATTAGCTTGTCTTTGTGATGTTAGCATACCCTTAATTTTAAATCAAGTGAATATTTATTGAGTAGCACAACCAGCAGAAAGAGTTGAGCTAGGATAGAAGCTCACAGTAAGAATTATGTTCAATAAATGAGCTCAGCAGATCCTTATTTTTGGTTTCTATGCCACAAAGTTATTCAATTATATTATTCAAAGGGCAGTATTGGTTTTTGAGTTTAGTTCTGTCAACATGATTTCTATGCCTGAGACAAAGAGGTTAACAAACTTTGCCATGATAATATATCACATCATATATATCAAATTGCAATTTTGATGCTTGTACATATTTGCATAAGTTTAAGTATTTAACTGCAGCTTCATGTTACTAATGCCATATTGTGTATATAGCCCATCTAGAGGCCCATGTATAGCTAACAATATACCCATTCTTCTAGGGTTGGAGGAATACAGGGAATCATTTCCTCCTACATGGTATCATCTAGCTAGGGTTTCATCTCCATCTCTTCCCCCCGCCGCCGCCATGGCCGGCCACCGGCCGCCGGCGACCCCTCATCCCCTTCCCTCCTTCCTAGCTGGCGCAGAAGCCCTGCGCGCGCGCCCCGGCGTCGCCGCCCTCCTTTGCTCCGCCTGTGGCAGCCGGTGCGGGAGCCTTGGACGTGCCTGCCCAGGCGTTCGCGGCCCAGGTGTCGCCGGCCTCCTCTGCCCCGCTCGGCCCCGCGCTCGCGGGCGCGGGGGCGCTACATGGCGCTCCGCCAAGCTCCGCGGGCGCGGGCATGGACGGGGGCGGGTCCTTTGCTCCGCCCGGCCCCACGAGTACGCCGTACGGCACTTCGTCCGGCCCTGCCTCTTTCCCGTCGGACTGTTGCCACCCTTGGAGCTCCCCTGTGCTGCCCCTTCACGCCGGGGTGCCAGAGCTCCGCGTGGGGCCCTCTGCTCCGCTGCCGGTCGGTGCATCAGCTGCCGCCGCAATTCTGCGCGCGGGTGCAGCAACACCCCCCCCCCAGCCTTGTGTACCGCCACCACTGCCACAGCGGCCCTCGGTGATGCTGCTGCTGCCCAACGCGCGGGTGAACTCCTCGTCGCCGCCAGCACGCAAGCTAGCCTCCGCGACCGCGCCCCCTCTCCGCCGCGGCCCCCAGCGGCCTCCTTGTTGCCGCCCACGAGCCTGCATCTGCGACCTCTACGGCCATGCCGCACCTCTCCGCCGCGGCCCCTGATGGCCTCCTCGCCCTCGCCGTCTCCTCCTCCGCCACCGCCACGGCTGCTGCTGCCGCCACCCTCGCGACTCAGCCTAGGCATTCGGTAAATACCAAACCGATCGGTTCGGTTCTCTGGTACTTAGGTAAATTCGGTTCCTGAGAAATCGATACCGTTCGGTTCCTAAAAAAACTCGGTGCCGAGGGTATTTGGTATCGGTAAATTCGGTTCGGCTCCGGTACTTACCGAACAGTACCGAATTGACCCCAAAGAAGATGTAATAGCATGTTCAAAAACTAATTTTGACATGACTAGGATCGTGCCCGTGCGTTGCCATGGACAATAAAAATATAAACTCAGTTCATTCCCATGAGTATATAAAGTAAATGCCATCTCAAAACAGTGCCAAAAAGCTAGTCAAGTACCGAAATAATATTGTCATGCTAAGCATTTAAGAATTGCAAAATTATGTTCTAAAGAGCAAATTAAAGAAGAGCCGAGTATATGCTCGTCAAGTACTACAATCAAATTACTGAAGATGCAAGTTGCCCTGTGTATTTATTTTTTATGAATCACAAAAATGAAGTTCTAAAAGATACACTGATAGAAATTCCTTTTTCTTTTTTAGCTACTTCTTTACAGTAAGAGTACAAATTTGACATTGCAAATAAGTTGGGGGAACATGCATAGCAGGCCGTCAGCGCCGCAAGCATGAGGTAGTGTCTTGAAGTTGCCGCGCTTGAAGACACCCAATTGTAAGTGTTTATGACCACAACTTCCCTTCAAGATCTTAAACAATCCAGGGAACCAATAGTTAGAGAATTTTTATGAGCAGTGCAAATACAAAAAAAGGCAATCCAATCTCTCGCTTACCGGTTGGGATTTGCCGATGTATGGAAGATATGATAAGCATAAAGGATGCACACACTGTAATGCTGGTTTTTCGTCCAGCCCCCAAAAAATACAAGTTCATTCTAATTTGAGAGGATACAAGGAGGAAAATGCCATTTTCATATGGATAACAATGACCCTAGATATATATCAAATACCATGTTAAATTAGATTAAAAAATCAGTCATAGAATGAGTCAATTGACACCACATGTACGTTTTTTTTCAAGTGGCAGAGATTTGCTCATCAGAGCTCTTTTAAATGATGCATTTCACACCTTGTTACCTTTGACTTCTGTGAGTCCTAAGTCATGCCTGCATAAGACATCCGGAATTTGCTACCATCACACAACACATGGTGTATGAAAATCAGGAACTCACAGGGGTGTATGAAAATCAGGAACTCACAGGAGTCAGGCTAGCTAGCCACCCACTGGTTCATTTTCTTATATTCTAACTACTCCATTCATCTTGAGTGTCGTGTAAGAAATCATCTCATACTGTGAATGCTAGCAATATGAACTTAGGAAAGTGAAGTATCCATCCAGTGATCAATAATGTTGTTAATTGTCAGTTAGCTAGACCAACCAAGCACACTTATCACAATGTATCCTAAAGTCTAATCTTGCTAGTTCCTATGCCTTTAAAATACAGTCAAATACACAATCATCAAAATATTATTAATGATAATAATAATGCCAGTTCCAGCCTACAGTCAAATACACAGTCAGAATTTTAATGACAGATCTCATGCCTCTAAAATGAAGAATCTAATTGGTGGGTACAATTTCAGTTTAAAAGATACATAATACAGTTCAGTGGTAGGTGTTCTTTGTTAGCTTTCACACATGTAAATACATTGCCTTATATTTCCACTGACCTGTAAAATGCATCCAGACTATATGAAGATAAGAAGAATTCTAATTGAAATAATCTCGACCACAGCCACAAACAAATCTACATTTTAAATAAGGTTTGAAAAAATAATTACTAAGTAGAAAGATTTGGAACGTACACAAAGGAAAGACTATTTTTGATGCAATTACGCCATCATAGAACATATCTAGTCCATATTTACTTTCCATACGAAAACCAGTTAGCATTTTCATTTGTGTACATAATATAATTCTACACATGCTTGTGTAACTTATCGATAATCTCTATCCCCATCATATTACCAAGCCATTTGTTTAATCTGGTTTGTGACAGTGTAATGAGGTGCACTTCGGCACAAATATCAAAACAAACTACTTTAACCTGAAAGAAAGCTATTGACTGATTTATCCAATTGACATGAATGGATCTTGTGCTATAATCTGAACCTATCCAACAAAAGAAATACCATAAATAATTAACATATGTAAACATAGATCAATTCAATTGGAGGGAACAAATGGAAACATCTTTTCAATAGAGAAGGAAGCAATCAATTAACTTTTAACATCTGATCTTGATCCCGCTTCTCCTGGTGATGCGGCAGCACATCATCACAGGAGAGAGACCGCACGTCCAGGATGGAGGCTATTTTAGCACCCAATCTTGATTTTTCTCATCTTTAACTGTACAAAGTATTAGCATTAGTGTGCAACCAAAGTGCATGATGCGACGAGAAGACATATTACAGAGAGTCATCTCATTTTAAGTACTTGGTAGTAATGTGAGTACAGATCACTTAAATAAAACAAAAGAGAAGCCAATTACTGTAAGCTCACTTCGGTGACCAAAATGAGAAAAACCCCTTTCTTCTGCACAAGCAACATCAGACTGTGTAGGACTGTCGGATGGTCTCAATGTACCCCTTCAGCTGGCCAAGAAACTCCGCATTCCCCTCGAGTGTGTGAAGCTCCTGTAGCCTGCAACAATCATCCACAACCCCATCAATCAGCTAGCTTTGCATAATTATCAAGAACTCCTACTAACTATTGTCTACCAGTATCACAAAAGCCACTTTTCATCCCACAAATGGATCTATCAGTAATAATAATGCATTCATGAGGAAGAAAAAAGGGGAGGGGTGGCCCTAAAGAATACTCCCTCCGTTTCAAAATACTTGTCGCTGTTGACTTTTTTTTGCAACTTTTACCATTCGTCTTATTCAAAAAACTATCGCAAACATGTAAAACGATAAGCCAAGCTTAAAATACATACAACATTAAAACATATAGCAAACAAAATAAATTGTACTTGCACAATTTTTTGAATAAGCCGAATGGTCAAAGTTGCAGATAAAAGTCAATGGAGACAAGTATTTTGAAATGGAGGGAGTATGTTACACATAAGAAAGCACCAACTACTGCTGGTATTTAGCAACAAAGTCGTTTGTGGTCTTACCTTGGTATATTGGCCCTCATCTTCGTCTCTTCGGCTATCTGGTATCAAGCGTGAAGTGATCATGTTGTAAAGCAACAAAATGCCAGCCCAGCCCCACCCAATGCCTTTGACTGAAGTGAATGCCAATCAGCGTGTACACAGCAATTAGCATAGCAATCTGCAATTAAACATGACATTTAGCTCTATCATCTTATAACTCCCAAAGTTGTTCACAAGGGAAGGTAAGAGCCTACCAGCTGCACAACCAAGAAAGCAAAGACCAGTAGAAACCCAGGGCGATCGACAAATGACCAGCTCTGAGACATTGTTACAGAGATGAGATCTTGGCTAATGGTGCTGACTTGAAGGTAGACAACAAAGGCAAGATTTTGGAAATCATCTTGAACCTCTTCTCAAGGCTGTCAACATGAAATATTTTCTGCAATGTTTTAAAAGATAAGTAAAGGTTTTAAAAAGTATAAACATTTTTAGGATGTGCAAAAAAATTTTCTGAAATGTTTTTCTTTTAGAACATTTCAGAATATTTTATGTTGCTTATTCTTTGAATGTTGTGCAAAAAATATTCTCTGAAATGTTTTAAAAGATAAGTAAATGTTCTAACAAGTATAAAAGTTTTTAGGATGTGCAACAATGTGCTAGTAGATAAGTATATATTTCAGTTGGTATTTTCTTGCTATCATGAAACACTAAGCCGAACATTTCAGATATAGAATCCCTTCCCATTGATATTAATGTTAATATAATGTTCTATCAACTCCTGCACTAAATTGCTTCTAATCAAAATCAAATTCTTTCATTGATACTCAGCAATACACATCCTAGAGCTTCATTGCTTGCTGTGTGAGTTGCTGGGTCTGATCCAAATCGAAGTATCTTATCTCTCTCATTAACGCTGAAAGGAGGCCGGGGTTGGCATTCCTTTGAGTCTCCGACGTTGAAGCCATGGGGAAATGAGACCGGTAGGGAAGCATTGATGAGATGTATGCATCTAATCACCTCTATGGAGCCATGTACAGCAGATTATACTTACATTGCAAAGTATAATTAACTGATAGACGGATCGCAAGCTCGACTTGATGGAACTTGGAGACCATAGCCTCCCCGCAGCCATCGTGAAAGGGATGAACACCACGTGGACACAGCCAGAAGGAAAACAATGAAGGAAGGGATGATGGACGATTGAACCAGAATTGACTTAATTGACATGACATCAAGAGTAAGCAGGCTCACAAATCGGGAAAATCGAGAGAAGATACATGAGTCCGGGTATGGGTATGGAATGACAGAGTAGATCGGTGGTGCAGCAGCGACACGGAAGCGCGGCGGCGGCGTCTTGGAGAGGCGTGGCCTGTTCCTGCAGATCAGGGGCACCACATGATCCATCGGCTCCAGTTACTGGTGCCTGGGGGAGGAGAGAGGAGCGGGGCTGCAGGGGCCATCCTGCACCCGCGGGGCTGCGACAAATCCCGGGCGAGGAGAGGATGGGGACGGGTGGCGCATGTTCCTGCAGATCAGGGGTGCCACCCTAGCTGTCGCCAGGTACACCTCCACCGCCGCCATGACCTCCGGTCATCAGGGGAGAGCGAGGAGAGGAGGGCAGGTGGCGGTGTCGCAGGGAGAACGGGCAGAGGAGAAGGGTGGGCGGCGACTTCCAATATGAATCATGGCGGCGTGATGGGGGTAGCGGAGACGGGATGGGGGCGGCGGCGGCAGGTAGGGCTTCACGGAAAAATGGGAGCAAGGGGCAGATGGAGGAGGCCTCGTGTTGTGGATGGAGGAGGCAGAGGCGTGGGGTCGCGGAGAGGCAGAGGGCGGTGAAGGCGCGGTAGAGGAGGGGCGAGGTGTGCGGGGGTGATGCGGATGGAGATCACAGAGGAGATGGCGGCCGCAAGGTCGCCATGCCATGGATCTCGACCACCTCCTCCACTGCTACAGGAGGATCACGAAGAGGGCTCACGGTAGCCACGACCATGGATCCCGACCACAGCCACCATAGAAGAGGGCAACAGCGTGCGGCGCAGAGGACAGCTCCCCACCGGCCTTCTCGCCATCCTCTTTCTCTCTCGTGGGAGCGTGGGGGAGATGGATTGGGTGGGGCCCGCCTGTCGGCGCGTGAGGCCGTGGCTCCGCCGGCAGAACCGTGGTTCTGCCCGGCGACGTTGCCCTTACGCGTTTTTTAGAGGTAGAGATTTCATAGATAATAATAGTGCAAAATACAAATACATATAAAAATCCACATGAATATAAGTGTGAGTGCCAAAATTACATAATATAATAGTCTATAATAGTGCGATCAATAATATAATAACACTTAAACTTATCAAATTTCAGGTAACTTCGGTAATTTCGGTGAATTCGTTAAGTTCGGTTTCGGTATTTACCTCGGTACTTCGGTTCCCGAAAACTCGAAACTGAACATGGAACCGAATATTTCGGTTCGGTAAATTTCGGTTCGGTTCTCGGTAATTTCGGTTCGGTTCTCGATATTTTGTGCCCAGCCCTACTCGCGACGGCCGCGGGCACCGCTGTGGCCGATGACGCTCTCGCCGTGGCCCTTGCGGCTGCCAAGACCGAAGCTGCCGCGGCACAGGAGCGGGTACGCGTGGCGGCGCTGTCTTGGGAGCGTGAGCGCACCGCGGCCGATGATCTCTCTCGACGGGTCGCCGCCGCCTCCTCTTTCTACCAGGCGCCGCCCTCGGTCACTGCCTCGTGGCGTCCGCCGGCATGGCTGCGGCCGCACCACCCCCAATTGACGCTGCTTCCGCCTTGCCCGGCCTGGCCGCACCTCGTGGAGCCGCTCCCTCCTGCGCAGCCGGTGCATAGCCTGACGCGGGCCCTCTCTCATTGGCCGCTGCCCCGTGCGCGTGGCCTCGGACTGCTGCCACTGCCCTCCCCGGCGCCTCTTCTCCCCTCGCGGCCACACCTCCTTCCCTCGAGCCGAGCGGGGGTGGTGGAGGTCGTGGTGAGCATCGTCGGCGAGGGGGTGTTGTCAGAGCGCGTATGTGTTGACACCGTTTTTTGGCATGTGTCAAGACTGAAGTCAAAACGAGGCAGAGAGGCCGATGGAAGGCGAAAGCAGTATAGTTAATTGAAGGCAGAGGAGGCTCAGCCGGTGCTGTACGGATTATTTTAATCCAAAGGAAAAGAAAGATCGACCAGCTGAAGAGATGGGCAAGAGCATGCATGAGGCAATCGACTAGAAGGGATGATCGGCCACCAGCATGTTCGCAAGGCATACATGCACAGGCTACGAGACTACGTTCCTAAAAGCTTAATGAGGTTAAAATACTCTCCAGCCACAAGATGATGATTCGGGCTATCGGAAGTAATAGATTTCCTAATCTAAATATATCGGCCCAATCATATTCTAAGAGAGAGAAGCAGAGGAGAAGAATCGGCCAAAGGAAGGATCGGCCAGTGGTAGCAAGAATCGGCCAGCAGAGTAATAATGAAAGCATGCACAGAAACATGGCCGATGCATGGATGCAAATTAATAAAGAAAGGAATAAATGTTGAAGAGAAGGAGACCACGTGTAGAGGCAATGCAAGAAGTAATTAAAGAAGGCGGATATGCGTTGTTGTTTTTCCCTTGCGTGTGTTATACAAAGAAAGGAGAATCCAAGTTAAACACGTACGCAGGCCGGATGGATAGACGGGAACCTTATTAGCAAGGATTCTATACAAGAAAAATTAGAGTCCATGTATCTTAGTATTTTCTTTTTGTTTAGATATTAATTTAGAAGAGTCTACTACGTCGGTTAGCTGGTGTGACCTGTTAGGAGTCTTAATTAGGCAAGTTTGGTACAGTTCAGCTAGGAGTCATTAAGCCCGGGATATAAATATGTACCATCGGCCATTGTAATAGGTATCACACGAACAATATCAAAACCGCCTCCGGGCACCCCTTTACCAATTATTACATCTACTTTACTGCATCTACTTTACCGCATCTACTTTTCGGCGACTTCGCCTTCGTACCTTTTCTCTTTCACGAGTTCTCGCAAACTCGTCAGGCTGCATCGCTTCGATC
Organism: Cenchrus fungigraminus; assembly: GCA_036936925.1. Taxonomy (NCBI): domain Eukaryota; kingdom Viridiplantae; phylum Streptophyta; class Magnoliopsida; order Poales; family Poaceae; genus Cenchrus; species Cenchrus fungigraminus. The sequence continues at coordinate 134,957,615 of CM072774.1, read as the reverse complement.
TCCGGCTTGCTGGTGAGTTCCACTTTACCGAATAATATCTAGGCTTTAACCACCGGGCGCATCGCTGTGGTTTCGTCTAGGTTTATTCACCAAATTATCGATATCAGCTAGATTAGCAAGTTTTACCTCAATTCTTGTTATTTTAGCTTTTATCACCCATCTATCCAGCTCGATCTAGATCTCATCGGCTTTTATTGTCTTAAAATATCATTTGTTCTCACAGCCGGCTTAGATTTATTCGAGTGCTGACTTCACGATCGGCTGTCTTGGCCGATCTTTCTACACATACTTACACTTCAGCTGCTTTCGAGCCTGCCGATCTCGTTTTACTGTATCGGCCGATCGGCAGATACACACTACTGAAGGTCCATCAGTTCTCTAGCCAAACTCTTTAGATTTTCCATTGTCAATCAACTGGTCAGATTGGCTGGCACGTCTCGCTATAGACCGGGGAGTCACGTGTGTCACGCGCAAAGGTGACGTCCTATTTTTGCGTCAACACACTTTTGGCACGCCCGGTGGGACTCGAAGATTAAAGCCCTATTATTATATCGTCTGGTGAGACACGAAGACAATATCTACGTTGAATCAATAAAGTTCAAGGAGTACATTCAGTGCGCCATGGACAATCAATCTGGAATATTGGCGAATATTATAAGCAAAGCAATTGAAGGTGTATTCTCTGAGTTTGCCCAACAACAGAGTTATGAGCGATCATATTATCAACAGCCGAGATCATCAGCTAATACGGCAGTACCGACATACTATCCATGGGAGGTTCCTAATGAAGCGGCATCTCATTATTCTGATATGCCACAATTGGCCGTTACATCGGCACAAAGAGATTTATTTAATACCTCACCTCAAGATATGACGAATACCCATGGTGCAAGTCAGATCCACCAATTTGCTATGCAACCATTGATTCTGGATACCCAACAAATAATTCAGCATCAAGGCTATGAAGAATCAGCATGGATGTATCCTAGATAATTAAATTATCCAGCAACAAGCACGAGTGCAACTGGTGAATCGGCTTATGGTGATTATTTAATTCCGCCAGTCTTACCTCGGGATGATTTCTATCAGCCGATGACAGTTCCTCAGTCTGCACCAGTTCCCTCCAGCTCATTACCGCTGCCACAAGTGGATTTCTTCCGCGCTCTTGGATACACGCCACAGCTGCTGGCACATGAGGATTTGTTCAGCATTCTTGGATATACACCTGCGGACACTACTCAAATTCAAGGAACAACAGGCTATCAAAGTGGTGTTGTGGAATCACAATTTATTCCCCAAAGTTCTCAGCAGAGATGGGTTCAAGAATCGGCTCCTCAGCCGATAGCTTTCCAACCACATGTGCAAGCTCATCAACCGATAGTTCAGCAAACTCGGTCTGGGGGGCTGCAACATTCCCAGATATCAGCTCGGTCACAAAGTACAGAAGATTATCAGTCACAAGAATCGGCTTTACAGCAAGAAATATTGAGTACACAGCCGATTGCTTATCAATTGCCCCTATGTCAACAAAACTGCAGCTAGAAAAAAGTCAGCCAGTTCAAAAGGAGCTTGTGCAGCTGGTAAAAATTCACAAAGACCAAGGGAGCTGCCAACTAGAAGATGAGAAAATTCAATCACGGTTTGCTCCTCAGGAATCACAGTCGCTGGCTTGTCAGTATGTTGGGGTGCCATCGCAACTGGTGACGGACCTGCCTGACCAACTGGTTACTGAGCAAGTGGAGGTTGGATTTGAAGAGCATATCCAGACAGAAAAAATTAATGGTCATAAAGCACAAGACTCAGTTGATGAGTTTCAGAATGGAGATCAATATGGAGGAAAGTACAGTTCTGAAGAAACTCACAAAGAAGAAGTCATAGCCAATTACAAAAATAGAGAAAAGAAAACTGGCGAGAGGAGAAATAATGCTTCCTATGGATCAACACTTGACATCTACGGAACTTGCAAGAGATCCAGACCAATAGAATTAGCTATGCTTGATGACCATATGATCAATATTTTATTCCAGCCATTAAAAGAAGTAGAGGTGGTCAACGGAAGTGTAAAAATTGCAAAAGCAGAGCAAACAACGATTCCTTTGAGTGTTTATTGCTCGCAGCCAAAAAATATTACCCAGGAGTATCAGTCATTCGGAGTTGAATTTCCATGGGAGCCGGGTGATCAAGAGCCGAAAATAATTGCACAAAAGTGTCGGCTACTTGGAGTTTATTTTCCATGGGAGCCAGGTGACCAAGGACAGAAGATTATTGCCTTGAAGCATTGGCCACTTGGAAATTATTTTTCGTGGGATCCAGGAGGACAAGAGTTGTGTACGAAACTTTAAAGCTGATGTCTGTAATCGGCTAGATGATGGGGCACATGCCATTTGATTCTATAACTTTTGTTGCCTCGTGATGGAAAGCCAAAAAGATATATATTTTGGCTGCATTATTTTTTGATAAAAACCGGCCCTGCAGAAGAGGAGAAATATCGGCAACTTTATTTTACAGCCGATGGAAGCAAAGGTTGGCCGGTAGAAGAGCAACAGAGTCAGCCAATGGAGCACGACCGCTTTTCGTTGACTATGCCGAAGGAGTCGTCATCAAGCTCGACACCGGAGATCTCGCTGATGACTTCATCAACTTCGATGATGACGACTGCAACAACGTTGTTAGAAGGCGGATCTGTACCGATTCGTTATCAAGCAGGCATGTCTACGACAATGCCTAATGCCCTACGCGGTATGTATCTACTGATAACTGCCCTACGCGGCAAGTGGAGTAGATCAATTGGCACCGAAACAAATGTAAGTACATGCGTCAGATGGAGAATTGTTGTTGGCCTATCTTTCTCCTTCGGATAAATTATTTAGCCGATGAAAAGGAAGATTTGTCAGTATAATCAGCAATATGATCTTAACCAAGCGAGTTTCATCTTGACTGACGCGCTGGCATGTACGGATAGTATCGGCTGCTTGATAGCCGATGGAGTAACAGAAGGAGGGTCAACGAGATTAAATGCTATCGAGGAAACAATTGGATTTCTCAATGAACAAGGGGTCGTATATTTAATTTGTTTGGTTGAGAAACAGACAAGAGCATATAGGGGATATACAAATAAAATGAAGCAGATGGTTCAAAGTTGAAGGTTTGCCGATGGTTACTATGAGAAATAAAAGTCAGCCGATGAAATGATTCTTGGATCAGTTACTGTTGCTTTGATATAAAGGAGTTGCCAGACAAAGAAGCTCGTCAAGAATAACAAGTGTGAGAGAAGCAACGTACACCATGAAGTCCACGAAGTTTTAGTTATATTAATAATTCATGGAGACCCTGTTAAAGACCATGGGAACGATATATTCAAAGGATATTCTTATACTGTTGATTGAGGGTATACAGACACCGAATAGCCATCATCGATCGATGGGCATTGGCTAATAGCGCTACACGTTATTCTTCAAATACGGAGCTACTGGAGCCAGGGATATTGCTGTTGCCGATCACACCGCAAAGCTGAGGTAACAAGATCACATCGGCGGTGCATTAATGCTGAAGAAAGCATAGGTGCGGCCAACTATATATACTGTTGGCTATCAGAGAATCGACTCCTGAATGATCAAGATAGACGGCGTGAAATAAAGTAATTGCTAAATACAACGGTGATGGCATTCCAAGGCTGGCATACATGACACCTATGGTCAAGATGGAAAACTCGCCTCAGATGGCATCTATCGGCTATGGGAGATACAGTTTCTCTCGAAGTATTGAAGAGTATTATGGTAAAGCTTGTTTTGAGAATCTCTAAAGCTAAGAAAGTCGATCCTATCGGCTAAGGAGAAATCTCTGGATATAAAATCTTGAGCGAATAAATAGAAAAAGGATCAAAGGCTAATTGGCGGTTCTGTTGATCTTAAAGACTGGATGGCCAATGACCAAAGGGGAAGAGATCTAAAACAGAGGAAAGCTAATTGCTCTGTTTTATTGCTCGTGTCTTGGGCACAATCGTCATGATACATGCATGATTTCAAACTACTAGTGTGTCAATGGCTATTAAAATATTTAGCAGTACTGATCCAGAGATACATGCAGCAGCTAATGGATCCGAAAGTCCTCAGATCTGTGATAGCCAATCAAATTAGAAAATGCATCGGCTAGAGATAAAGTACAGATTAACAGAGAACAGTGCCAGTTTTCGCAGAGCAGCAATTTCCCAGCTGCCTGTTCTTCTATTAACATTCAACATGTACAAGGACAGCCGATGGAGATATTGTTTCAGCCAAATATATATGAGAGCTTCAGCCGATTAAACTTAGCCAATGGAGCACTGACGCTGCCCCAGCCGGAATATTTAAGGAGCAGTCAGAGTGTCGGTTTGAATTATTGCCAGTAAATAAACAATGAGCTGGACTTACAATAAAAAGGAATTCAATGGCGGTTGACCAGCCTCCTAAGAAGTCAGACTCGGATGCTTGAGGGAAGCTGATAATCCAATAGACGATGAAAGAAACGAAAGAAGGACTGATGACGGTCCGAGAAAGTTCAAGGCTCAAAGTACAACAGTTTCAGGGATAGTGGTGGACTCTCGATAAATTCTTTTGTTACCAGATTGGCCATGCAACATGTCTTGCTGCTGTGAACACCGTGAAGATGATCCATAGGATGAAGCCCCTAAAGACAGTGAGGTCCTGCAGTGGGCCTATTACCTAGCAGATTGACCATTACACTGTTCGAGATCTCAATGGAGGCCACTTGAAAACACAAACCGATAGTGCACATTGCTGGAAATAACAAGAGGTTTTTTATGGCGCACGCAAGAACAGCAGCAACAGTGCTTGATGAAGTGATTGCAGTCTTATTGATGATGATGAGAGCCTAATTGAGATAGCTGATGAGAGGGACATCATTCCATTAGTCTCTAAATAATTCCATCTGCAGACAGCATTGCTAATGATAATCAACAGAAGAGCATGGTCCTATCAGTATACTGCCTCGGGAAATTATGGCTGAAAGCCGACCAGATGTATCTATCGGCTATGTGATTATTTTGACAGATTTAGTGTCAAATTGATTTTGGAGAAAATAGTGCACTTCTAATGGGACAGTGCAACCTCAATATTCCTTAAATGCCGATTTCTACATCCGGCAAAGGAAAAAATACTCCCGCTCTCCCTCTAGGATTTTTTCTCATTAGTTATTCCCTGGAATTGCTGATAAAGGTACTACTACACTATTATCACAGCAACCTCATGCGGCTGATAGTTCAAGCTGATGGAAAAGACCTGTTTTCAAGGGAGACATGTCTGGAACAATAGAGCCAATAATTATATCAGGGATTTATGGCTATTACAATATTCAAGCAAATTGCGTAAAGCAAGAGGATGTGGAATATGCATCAGCTGGAATTAATTTCCTCTTTACCGATAAGAATCTCGAGTAAGCATGAAGACATCGCCGATGAAGATGGAGGAAAACCTGATAGATGAACATGAAGCCAAGACCAAGCTATTCTTGCTTCGAGATGGGCCAATGGTAGTTTCTCAAGAGGAAGATAAATACCGGGCTGTCACTCTGCCACATAAGCATTAGTAAAATACAGACTGCAAAATCGGCAACGATGTGCTAGCTACATTTATCAACATCATGCACCGTCGATATACAAATCTGCCGATAAATACAGTGATGAGAAGCTAATACCATAGGCAGCGGAACTATTGGTGCCAACAATATCATGTTGCTGAGGGAAGTGCAGCTACTCAGAAGCTCTGGCCATACAAAATCCAACGAATTTGGAAAGTTAATTGGATGTCATCGATGACTGATGGTGCTTATTTGTGAACAATAGCTTTCAGCTCTGTATCGGCTTAAACAAACACAGAAATTAGCCGCATATGTGAGCGTTAATTTGTTTCACAAAGCACGGGTGCATGGCTCCGAGCAGTTAATAACATACACAATGGACTACTCCAGATTTGAGCAGTGTTAATGGTTGACAATGGCTGGAGCAAATTCTTGAGCCAATGAATCTTACAACAATATAATCGGCTACTTGCCATCCAGAAGGATGTATCTACAGATCCCAGCCGATGGAGGATTATTATGGTGCAGCTGCTTGGGAATTACAAGGGTGACAACATAAGGCAGAGGTCAACTAGGATATTTCTTGCATAAAGAAAAGGAAGATGTTCCTGAGTACGTCGGTGGCTAGATTGAAGAAAACATATCAGCTGTATCCTAATTTCCCAAGCCGATGGAGTGATATTGCAACCGATAGGACATCCTCATCAGCCAATAAACGACTGTTGATACTTATGTGGTGCTCTTGTTCTAGACAGAGCTGGCTTATGTGCATCTGGATCCTCTATACAAGGCCGTCAAGTGAAAGATTATAGCCAGATGGAGGACTACTGCTGCCAATGCTATCACTATGGATATAAAAGCCAATGCTGTCGCTATTATTTTCAATGATGCAGCAATGTTACCGGAACAGAGTAACAAAGAGGCTCGATGAGAGGAGCAAAATCTAGAGTGGTGCATCAAGAAAAATCCATAAAAACAGTTAGTGAGGGGAAGCTTCATGAATACTACATAACGGCAGCTGATATGTCAAGATAATTGTGGTTGTCAAAACTCAGCCGATGGAAGTATGTCCAATAATTAAATCGGCTATAAAGAAGCATGCCCAAACATAGCGGCCACGGCAACACTGGCAAGCCGGATTAAAGATAATCAAGAGCAACATGCTATCTCTAAGGGATGCTGATGATGATATTGGCTACTATTGCCTCAATATTGCCAATACACAAAACCGTGCGTGTAGCTATCCCTTGACGTGGGACATCAATACCTGGACTATTTTAAATGATAGTTTGAAAAAACTCGAAGATGATGAGTTATGCCAAGATCTGCTGGGTCACTATTTTTCTCACGTACACCATGTGCTGATGAGACTGGCCAGAAACAGAGACCAAACAAAAGTCACATTGGATGCTTCCAGGTCATTTGAATTGAAAATGATTCAAGAGTTGACTTCGGGTAAAAGAGGCTGATTCAATATGGTGCAAATTTAGAATTTCTTAGAGTTCACGGCTTCTATGACCATGTGTTTTGAGGAAGTTATTTGCACCAAAGATATATATTCTGCCGTCAGTAGTATGGTCCTGTGATAATAATGGTAACCACTTATCAAGAGCTGAGTTATTCTTCACATTGGCCAAGATATTGCGACACGTATCGGCCATGAAAGGAGCAGTGATGAGAAAGTTGAATTATTAATTACAAGGAGCAGCTTGCATAAATCAGAAGATTGGAGGTCCAGATTTATAGAATTTCGAAGCATGAATCCTTCATACTCCGAAACTGGGGGGCTTGTGTTGACACCTTTTATGGCATGTGTCAAGACTGAAGTCAAAACGAGGCAGAGAGGCCGATGGAAGGCGAAAGTAGTATAGTCAATTGAAGGCAGAGGAGGCTCAGCCGGTGCTGTACGGATTATTTTAATCCAAAGGAAAAGAAAGATCGACCAGCTGAAGAGATGGGCAAGAGCATGCATGAGGCAATCGACTAGAAGGGATGATCGGCCACCAGCATGTTGGCAAGGCACACATGCACAGGCTACGAGACTACGTTCCTAAAAACTTAATGAGGTTAAAATACTCTCCAGCCACAAGATGATGATTCAGGCTATTGGAAGTAATAGATTTCCTAATCTAAATATATCGGCCCAATCATATTCTGAGAGAGAGAAGCAGAGGAGAAGAATCGGCCAAAGGAAGGATCGGCCAGTGGTAGCAAGAATCGGCCAGCAGAGTAATAATGAAAGCATGCACAGAAACATGGCCAATGCATGGATGCAAATTAATAAAGAAAGGAATAAATGTTGAAGAGAAGGAGACCACGTGTAGAGGCAATGCAAGAAGTAATTAAAGAAGGCGGATATGCGTTGTTGTTTTTCCCTTGCGTGTGTTATACAAAGAAAGGAGAATCCAAGTTAAACACGTACGCAGGCCGGATGGATAGACGGGAACCTTATTAGCAAGGATTCTATACAAGGAAAATTAGAGTCCATGTATCTTAGTATTTCCTTTTTGTTTAGATATTAATTTAGAAGAGTCTACTAATCCCTCCGTCCCATAAAAGAGTGCAATTTTAGTTTTTTTAGGACAGATTAGTAGAGGATTGAAAAGACTGTAATACCCTCATTTGTTTGTCAAATACAGTAAGTTTTGCCATGCAAATCAAATCTGACCACTTAATTAGGAAGGTGATTAGATCTATTTTTTAGAATTGCATTCTTTGTGGGATTTTTTTTCAAAAGTTAGGATTGCACTTTTATATGGGACGGAGGGAGTACGTCGGTTAGCTGGTGTGACCTGTTAGGAGTCTTAATTAGGCAAGTTTGGTACGGTTCAGCTAGGAGTCATTAAGCCCGGGATATAAATATGTACCCTCGGCTATTGTAATAGGTATCACACGATTAATATCAAAACCGCCTCCGGGCACCCCTTTACCAATTATTGCATCTACTTTACTGCATCTACTTTACCGTATCTACTTTTCGGCGACTTCGCCTTCGTACCTTTTCTCTTTCACGAGTTCTCGCAAACTCGTCGGGCTGCATCGCTTCGATCTCCGGCTTGCTGGTGAGTTCCGCTTTACCGAATAATATCTAGGCTTTAACCACCGGGCGCATTGCTGTGGTTTCGTCTAGGTTTATTCACCAAATTATCGATATCAGCTAGATTAGCAAGTTTTACCTCAATTCTTGTTATTTTAGCTTTTATCACCCATCTATCCAGCTCGATCTAGATCTCGTCGGCTTTTATTGTCTTAAAATATCATCTGTTCTCACAGCCGGCTTAGATTTATTCGAGTGCTGACGTCACAATCGGCTGTCTTGGCCGATCTTTCTACACATACTTACACTTCGGCTGCTTTCGAGCCTGCCGATCTCGTTTTACTGTATCGGCCGATCGGCAGATACACACACTACTGAAGGTCCATCGGTTCTCTAGCCGATCTCTTTAGATTTTCCATTGTCAATCAACAGGTCAGATTGGCTGGCACGCCTCGCTACAGACCGGGGAGTCACGTGTGTCGCGCGAAAGGGTGACGTCCTATTTTTGCGTCAATAGTATGCACCTCCTCTGCTTTTGCTGGTGTGCCCTGGGGCTCTTGTTCTCAGCTCCAGCCGGCCTCCATGCTCATCGGTGCTGCTCCCTTTGCACCGTCCTGGACTCCACCCACTCAGCCCAGCCAGCCTCCGACCTGGCCTGGGGGTGTTGTCCGTCCACTGTGGTGCGAGCATTTAGCATTATGGGGGTGACACCGCCTGTCCGCACCGAGTGGATTGCTAACTCGAGGGCTTCTTTCTACACCACCCCTGATGCTAGCATCCTCTCTTATGTTCACTCTCCTCACCCTTCTTATCCTTCCTCCATCATGGTTGGTGATGGGTCTTGTCTTGCTGTCACCTCTGTGGGTTCTTCTCTTGGTCCCTTTCGTCTTCCCAATGTCCTCGTTGCTCCTCAGATAATCCATAACTTTCTTTCCATTCGTTAGTTTGCAGCTAACAATTCTTGTTCTGTTGAATTCGATCCCTCTGGCCTCATTGTGAAGGATTCTGTGTCTGGGCGTCCTCTCCTCCGGTGTGATAGCTTGGAACCCCTTTACACCCTTCGCCTTCCTGCTTCTGCTACACCACCTTTGTCTTCTTCCCCGTTAGCTACCCTTGTCACCACTCCCTCTTCCACTACCTGGCACCGCCGGCTTGGTCACCCCAGTCGCGACACTTTGGCTCAGCTCAGTCGTAGTGCACATCTTCCTTGCACTCAGCTTTCTGATGAGCAATTCTGCCATGCGTGCCAGTTGGGTCGCCATGTTCGCCTTCCTTTCTCTTCTTCGCATGCGACACATGCCTTTGATCTTGTTCACTGTGATCTGTGGACTTCTCATGTTCCTAGTATCTCTGGCTACAAGTACTACCTGGTAGTGGTCGATGATTTCTCTCACTACTCTTGGATTTTCCCTTTGCGTTGCAAGTCTGACATGTTTCCCACCCTCCTCCACTTATTTGCCTGGGTGTCTACTCAGTTCAGCCTCACCATTAAGGTCGTCCAGTGTGACAATGGGTGTGAGTTCGACAATCGCACCTCTCGTTCCTTCTTCCTCTCTCTCAGGGTGTCTAGTTGCGCATGTCTTGACCGTATACCTCTCCCCAGAACGGCAAGGCTGAGCGCATGATTTGGACCACGAACAACATCATGCGCACCCTTCTGATCCAGGCCTCTCTGCCCCTGCGCTTCTGGGTCGAGAGCCTCCACACCGCCACCTACTTGCTCAACCGTCTTCCTTCCACTGCTTCCCCTGCTCTGACTCCTCACCATGCTCTCTTCGGTACCCCTCCTAGCTATGATCACCTTCGTGTCTTTGGGTGTGCTTGTTACCCTAACACCGCTGCCACTGCTCCTCACAAGCTGGCGCCCTGCTCGACTCATTGTGTTTCTCGGTTACTCCCCTGACCACAAGGGGTACTGTTGCTTTGATCTTTCCTCTCGTCGGGGTCCCCATCTCCCGCCATGTTGTGTTTGATGAGTCGGATTTCCCCTTCTCCACCTCCTCTACACCGTCTCCTGATTTTGAGTTGGCGTCTGTGTTTTCTGACCCGGTGGTTCAATCACCCATTTTTGTGTTTCCCTTTCCAGCAGGTTCCCCGGTGCACCACCTTCTCTAGTGCCCTAAGCTGCGCCACGTGCAGCCCCGGTGCCTCCTCCCGCGCAGTGGGCGGCCCTGACACCCTATGCTGTGTCACCTGCGGTCACGGGATCGCCTGCCGCGCCACGCACGGCCTCGACGCCTCCTGCCCGCTACGCCGAGCCAGTGCAGGTGTACCGGCGTCGTCCGGTGCCGGCAAGTGGATCTGGACGTATAAGCGTCGGGCAGATGGTACTCTGGAGCGTTATAAGGCTCGTTGGGTTCTCCGGGGTTTCACTCAGCGACCTGGTGTGGACTATGATGAGACATTTAGTCCCGTAGTGAAGCCTACTACAGTGCGTACAGTCCACCTCAGACTATGCCGCATTCCTTGATGGCAACCTGGTCTCCTGGTCATCCAAGCGACAGTCGGTTGTCTCCCGCTCAAGTGCTGAGGTGGAGTACCGGGGTGTTGCTAACAGCATGGCTGAGACGTCCTGGCTTCGGTAGCTCTTGGCTGAGCTTCACAGCCCGCTCGCCAAGAGCACGCTCGTCTACTGTGACAACGTCAGTGCCGTGTACCTCTCCACCAACCTAGTTCAGCATCAGTGGACGAAGCACGTGGAGATTGACTTGCACTTCGTTCGTGACCGGGTAGCTAGCGGCGATGTTCAGGTTCTCCATGTCCCGACCACCTCTCAGTTTGCCACATCTTCACCAACGGTCTGCCCTCCTCGACGTTCTCAGAGTTTCGCTCCAGCCTCAACGTAGCCAGTGGTTAGTGTGGCTGCGGGGGGCCTTGTGTGTGTTTTAGGCTTCTTTGTTGTCCAGTTTTGAACTCCGCTGTGTCGATAGTCCAGACTGCGGGGGGGGGGGGGTGTTAGTGTTTATGTGTGTGGCCCATATGAACTGTGTATATAGCCCATCTAGAGGCCCATGTACAGCTAACAATATACCCACCCTTCTAGTGATAGGTACCGAACTGCTATCGGTACAAAGATGGTCCGATCTTCACGACAGTAGGTCACGAACAAGATAACTTGCAAAGGTAGCGGAGATAACTTGCTGTAAAATAGCGGATAACTAGCTTTATACCTGCCAAGGTTGGATGCGACCAAGCGACGGGGAGAGAGGCACCGAAATCGGGAAGGCTTCGACTCGATCTCCGAACGACCGCAGAACCACAACCGGAGCTAATCCACACAAGGCGAGGCAGCCGTACTGGAACTCGCAAAGCACGAACTAGTGGATCTCAGAGAGATCTCTTCACAAGTCCAAGTAGAACAAGGAAGAACAAGGGTTGAGTAAGACACTCGGCAGCTCGGCTGCAATATCACTGGAATAATCTCAATTCATCAAAAGTTGTTTTTAGCTTACACATAAGGGGTATTTATACTAGAAATAAATCTCTAAGATAGATGTGAACTGAAGGAGCCACGTGGGAAGGTGGAAGGCCAACTGGCTTAAGCATTCTCGAAGTGGTCTTCAGTTCCCGCACGTCTTTTGGGCTTCTGAGTGGTCTTCAATGTTTTGATCATAACTCCAACTAGGAATATCCAAATGACGTGGGACCAGATGCATTGGAAAGATAATTTGATAACCTTTCACACCGCGTATAGTATGCATCACGAAATGTTGTAGAATGATACAGTTTTGCACAGGAACTTGGACATTAGGCTGACTGTTGATCTTCTGACCAGTCTGCACCAAAACCACTCGGCTGCCAAGCTGGAAGCTCTAAACCACTCGGAACTTGGTAGGATTAGAAAGCTAACTTCAAGATCTTTCCAATGTGTATCATGGACCTTCATAGCTTCTAGGAATCAAAAGATATGACTGATTCTTCGTGACAGTTCTGCGAGGCCGAACTGACTCGACGTGGTTCGTCTCTATGGTTCAATCTTGGTGTGTTCATGTCATCCTCCTTGGTGAAACTGAGTAATAACAACATGCACAATTTAGGAAGTATATAATTATCGTTAATAAATGGAATTTCACAAAGTAGCGTGTGCACCTCTTGTTGTAGCCTTTTAGCTCGGCTACGCGTAATTGGTCCATCGAAGACATGAACGGGTGCAGCTTGACTTGAAAATTGTTCCATCTTGCTTGATGTAGTCGGTATACTTGATGGTGTTCTTGGCGACTTGATGACCACGCCAAGAACACCATCAAGTATACCGACTACATCAAGCAAGATGGAACAATTGTCAAGTCAAGCTGCACCCGTTCATGTCTTCAATGGACCAATTACGCGTAGCCGAGCTAAAAGGCTACAACAAGAGGTGCACACGCTACTTTGTGAAATTCCATTTATTAATGAGAATTATATACTTCCTAAATCATGCATGTTGTTATTACTCAGTTTCACCAAGTAGGATGACATGAACACACCAAGATTGAACCATAGAGAAGAACCACGTCGAGTCAGTTCGGCCTCGCAGAACTGTCACGAAGAATCAGTCATATCTTTTGATTCCTAGAAGCTATGAAGGTCCATGAGTACACGTTGGAAAGATCTTGAAGTCAACTTTCTAATCCTACCAAGTGCTGAGTGGTTTAGAGCTTCCAGCTTGGCAGCCGAGTGGTTTTGGTGCAGACTGGTCAGAAGATCAACAGTCAGCCTAATGTCCAAGTTCCTGTGCAAAACTGTATCATTCTACAATATTTCGTGATGCATACTATGCACGATGTGAAAGGTTATCAAATTATCTTTCCAACACATCCAGTCCCACGTCATTTGGATATTCCTAGTTGGAGTTATGATCAAAACATTGAAGACCACTCAGAAGCCCAGAAGACGTGCGGGAACTGAAGACCTCTTCGAGAATGCTTAAGCCAGTTGGCCTTCCACCTTCCCACGTGGCTCCTTCAGTTCACATCTATCTTAGAGATTTGTTTCTAGTATAAATACCCCTTATGTGTAAGCTAAAAATAACTTTTGATGAATTGAGATTATTCCAATGATATTGCAGCCGAGCTGCCGAGTGTCTTACCCAACCCTTGTTCTTCCTTGTTCTACTTGGACTTGTGAAGAGATCTCTCTGAGATCCACTAGTTCGTGCTTTGCGAGTTCCAGTACGGCTGCCTCGCCTTGTGTGGATTAGCTCCGGTTGTGGTTCTGCAGTCGTTCGGAGATCGAGTCGAAGTCTTCCCGGTTTCAGTGTCTCTCTCCCCGTCGCTTGGTCGCATCCAACCTTGGCAGGTATAAAGCTAGTTATCCGCTGTTTTACAGCAAGTTATCTCCGCTACCTTTGCAAGTTATCTTGTTCGTGACCTACTGTCGTGAAGATCGGACCATCTTTGTACCGACAGCAGTTCGGTACCTATCATCTAGGGTTGGAGGAATACAGGGAATCATTTCCTCCTACATCGGGAATGTTGGCTGAGAACCGATAATTTGCTTCTTGTGCTAATGGCAAAAGTGTAAGATGCTACTCCAAAAGTTTCCATCAATCTAGCTCTTGTATTGTAGCAAATCAAATGCTTTTGGAGCTAATCACAACTTCTCTTTTTCATAGCAGTAATCTGTGTTCCCAACATACCTTTGTAAGCTTGTGCAAATGATATTTGCTTGCAGTGTGCCATACATAATGAGGTGCTGCTGTATTAATTAGTAAATATGGATGCAAGTGGTGACATAAACATTTGATCTGTTAGTGTCCTCTTTAGGAACTGAATTCATTGCAAAGACCGAAATTAAACAATTCAAGTTGTAGAAGTATGGAATTGGTGTAAATGGATGATTGTATTGGTGAGCCTCATGGGCGGATTATATAGGAGTATATTTCTTAGGGGGCAAGAAGCCTCCCTTAGAGATAAGGCAAGTCGGGATTACAAATCCTAGTCTACCATATGTGGAGATATCCCAATATACTCTAACATCCCCCGCAGTCACAGCGGGAGCGGCGCAAATGGTGAGACTGGAGAAGGAGAAGAAGCTGGAGGCTGGAAGCCAATGATCTGACATCCCCCCGCAGTTGTAGCGGTGATGCGTCACAAATGCTGTGGCTGGAGGTTGCTCAAGCAAGGCGGTAGCCTTTTGTGCTGATGTCGAGGTAGCCGAGCATGAGGACGAGTACTCGTGGTCGAAGATGTCGTGCGTAGGGTAGCCGTGGTCGACGAGGGAGCTGTCGAGGTTGCCGAGGATAAGGAGCCGCACATGAAGTCGCGGGCACATGAGAAGGCGCCATGGTGGAAGGTGGCGCGAGGGGGAAGCCACCAAGGACGAAGACGGCGACACGTCGAGGCAATCGAAGAGGGGTTCGATGCCGAAGTCGATGCAGTCAGAAGCCGACGGGCGAGAAATTCACGGGTTTGCCATGCCCAGAAACACCTCGGGGATGATGACACGCACCGATGTGGCAATACCGGACGTGCAAGGGAGGGTGCACCACCAGGTGCCGTCATCTGAGGGACCAGCAGAGAAGGCCTCTGGGACAGTTGTAGGTGTAAAATGGCGAGGTAGAAGATGGCGATGCAGCCCATAGTTGTCAGAGTGAGTAGACGAAGGGGTAGAACGAGACGGCAACGCTGGTAATGAGGTGGTGCTAGACGAAGTGTAGAGGTGGACCCGGATGATCTGGCACAAGCCCTGATGATCCGTATGACGCGGCGGTGGAGCTCGAAGAGGGCGGCGAAGAACTCGAATAGCCTGATGAAGACCGTGCACACACAAGCGCGCACTGACGTAGTCGATGACGATGTCAGAGACGCGATCGAAGACGACGTGGACGAAGTTGTGGACGTAGTCAGCGGCGGTGAAGATGTAACGACGTGGAAGACCACAGATGGCGACGCTGCAACACAATGGAGCGAGGCAGCTGTAGCCCTCAGAGGTACTCGAGACATCCATCCCAAAAGCAGTGTCGCGACTGTACGGGTCGGCTGATCAGACTGACAGCACACGCACGAGATGACGATGAATGAGGGCGCACAAATCGAAGAGGTGGCGGCAATGTCGGGGATGACCGGCGGAGAAGGTGTGTAGACGAAGGTAGCCTGACAACACCAAGGGAGGGGCAACCCTGCGCACACCGCACGACAGGCCGAGTCAACAGGGATGAAAATGCCAGTGATTGAGCAGAAATCAGAGAAGTTACAAAAAGGAGGCAGTAGCATCTGGTGTAGAACCTCCGGGTGCGCGTAGCAGGAACCACTCATCCCATCTTATCTCTTCACTTCTCACCGGCTCACCTCACGGTCAAAGGCCAAGCAAGGACCCGTGCTGGCCAGCTGGGAGAAAGGAAAAAACAAAATAGAGAGAGCAGGGGATGCCCGGCGGACGGTGATGGGGACTGGGAGGCGCAGTGTAGCGGAGGTGATCCGGGGCTGCGGAGGATTTTGACGGTCGGGAGCCGCGGGACCTATCCAGTGGAGGCAAATCCACATCAGATTGTGCGTGTCTCCACGAGGGCTCGAGCGGTATCCACTAGGGCAGATGGATCCCAGACGGGGGCGGTGGACACTACCTGTGGGAGCAGGAAGCCCACGTGACAAGTCGTGGCCTGATGGAGCGACAAAGGGGACGGGGTGGAGTGGAGGCGCCACCGGCAACGAGATGGACAACTGCAGAGGCCCCTACTGTCACCACGGCAGCACGGGATATGGCACGGGCGCCGCAGGATGATCACGGCTGCCACTAGGCAGCGCGGATCGAGGTCGTCAGCGACGTCTTCCATGGCGGATGGAGAGGTACGTGACGATGTGCTGCTGCCGGACACTCTAAGGACGGTGGATTAACTCGATCCATCGCGATGGAGGGCGCTGGCCTCGGCAAAGGTCATGGAGAACCTCCCCGAGGGCGCGCTAGAAGGCCATGGAGGAGGCGCCCTGAAGAGAAGGGGGGTGTTCTGCCGGCGGTGCTAGGGTTAGGGTAGTGGAAGGTGTAGCCTAGGATCCCAAACCCTAAACTCGTGATACCATGTAGAAGTATGGAATTGGTGTAAATGGATGATTGTATTGCTGACTGTTGACGGCTGTTAAGTACCACTTTATGCTGTCAACTCCTGCATTAAATAATTGAAAAGTGATCATCAACACTAGGATAGGGCTTTATACTGACAAATTCCACAAGTGTTGGTGTTTCTAGCTTTTGTTGCAGGACACTTCGAAATGCGTACTAAAGGTACGATTGAGAACGAGTAAAGCAATAGCATACAAAGGGCATCATCATAAACAAAATCAAATGCCAAAATGGATTACACCATTGCGACGGGCTCGTTAAGATGATCAAAATGGATATATTATTTGCCTACATCGGAGTTCGTATGAAGGAGATATGAAAAAGACAAAAAATGAGACAACGCTGATGTCATCGGGACCCACCTGCCGAACCTCATCCACACAGGAGTCACCATTGAACACCATGTGGCGAGCGGCCATTGGCTGCCGTAGCGCCCACGCTACGTGCGCGGGAGGACGTGGAGCGGTCCCGCTTGGGCTATGTGGCAACCCACCACTGGCTGGCGCCCGCGCCAAGCCAACACGCATCACACGCGGGAGCGCCCCGCACGAGCCACGCGGCGCTCGGCGGTTCTCCCTGGCGCCCACGCGGGAGGCATCCGAGGTGCGTGCACACACGCGGTCCTGCGCGGGACCGAGCCGGCCAGGCCGGACACGCGGCGCACAGATGGTGGCCCGCGGGATGTCGGTTCCCGGTCCGCTCGGTCGCCCGCGGTTTTCTTCATTTTCTGCGCCGGTTCAACGCTGGTTCGAGCGGTTCAGCTCCGGTTCTCGCCCTTAGGATCCGGTTTTCCTCTGGTTCTTTCTTCCACCGACCTATAGGCTCCTTCTACAGTATGCTATAGTACCAGGGGTGCCCAAAACACTGTTGAAACACCTCCTCATCCAAGTTGCCATAGGCCTATAAATATGAGGGGAGGGGGTAAGAATAGAGACACACCACTTCACCTAAGGATGAGAGCTTCCCTTCAAAGGAGAGGCCTCTCCTTGGTAGATTAGAGAGTAGGAGAGTGAGAGAGAGTTGTATCTCTATGGATGCTTGTTCTTCAATTAGAGTAAAGTAAGTATTTCTGCATTTCCTATTTAGACTAAAGTAGCATTCATGCATAGGTGATATGTTCTTGTGTTCTTCGCTTGTTCTTGATTTAGAGGTTTGTGTTCTTCATGAACACAACCTTTCGATCTTGTAGCATAGGGTCACATGTGCTCATATCCGTTTATATGCATGTTCGTCATTTAGAATAAAGTGGAAATGCTTGCATGCTCTGATTAGAATAAAGTGTGTTCGTGATTCCTTTCTAATAGTTTAGGCTAGGTTGCATGAGTAGCCTTTTTCCCTTGCTAGTGCGTAGATCCTGGGTTTATACGTTCGTCTGCTGCAAGTTGTTCGTATATGTTGGAAGCTTAGTACGGGACTGAGTGCTCTCTCGTATGCAGTTAGCATAAGCTAGTAGTGCCTATAGATTGAGTGAGATCAGTTCTCCTCCTTGTGGGTTCGTCGCTCTATATTTCATATAGAGTGCCGTAGGTTGCTACGCACCGCGGGATAGCGTAGTCAGGCTACGGTAGTAATCAGTAGCATAGACGTAGTGTCTAGGCTAAGGGTTATCCTTCGTTTGCCCTATATCCCACGGATTGGTAGAGGTAGATCGCAGGTGGTGACAGCCCTGTTGATCCTTTGAAATCCTCCACATTCGGATATAGTGCAGGTTGAGGTTCGTCTTAGATCCGTAGGCCAGAGTCTCCTGACAGATCAGGGGTTAGCCGGTGCCCGAAGCAAGTTCTCAGGAGATCGACCTTTAACCTCATCTATAGTGCTATCTTTAGGAATCCTCTTTATCCTTGCCTCTTATCTGGGTGTGTCCTTGGACCGACTATACGAAGTTAGTACACACACGTTCCCTCGGATTCGATACCCTTGGAATACTCTGAGGTGAAAGCTACAATGGTATCCGTGCGCTTGCGGATTTATTTCGTTTGTCGCTAAAATACCCAACACTGACCCTCATGGGCGGATTATATAGGAGTATATTGCTTAGGGGGCAAGAAGGCTCACTTAGAGATAAGGCAAGTCGGGATTACAAACCCTATTTTACCATATCTAGAGATATCCCAATATACTCTAAACACAAATTTTACAGCACTTTCAAATGTTCTGGTACTAAAATGAAACATACACATTATACTATACAATTGTCCGGATTGGAGGAATTTTGGGCTAAGTAGTTCATTGGATATGACAGTAAATGAACTGAATTTTAACTTTCATCCCTTAGCAAATTGATATTCTATCTATGTCACAGACCTAGCCAGGACATATGGGCCACAAGGGTTCATAGTTGCCCCAAAAAGGGATGTGCCGGACTGTTCACGGGTACCGCCGGTACTGTAGTGTGGCAGCTACCACCTATCTACCTAGGTTAGAAATTAGGATGTGTCTAGAGATAGGTTTGCTTGTAAATAAGTCATTATGATGACTTGGGAGTCAAGTAGGGTCCTCCCCATAAATATGGAGGTTTTTACCTACATACTATTATAAAAGATGCATCTTCCCTATATACCATTGAAATTTTAGAAAGCTTATGTGTACCATTGTCCCAAGTTTCTTTTACCTATGAGCCACCTACATCAACGGCTGCGCCATTTGCCAGAGGAACAAGACAGAGCATCTACACCCAATGGGTTTGTTTCAGCCCCTTGGAGTTCCAACCTCGGTCTGGGCGGACATCGCCACGAACTTCGTCAAGGGCTTTCCACCCGTGGGCGGCAAGTCAGTGGTGCTCGTCGTCGTCGATCACTTCTCCAAGTATGCACACTTCATCGCCCTCGGCCACCCCTACACTGCCATGACCATGGCCCAAGATTTCTTCGACAACATCGTCCAGCTCCACGGATTACCGTGTTCCATCGTCAGCGACCGCGACCCGGTGTTCACTAGCATGTTCGGGGGGACCTCTTCAACCTCGCCGGCATGTCGCTGTGCCTCAGGACGACGTTCCACCCCTAGATGGATGGCCAATCTGAGGTGATGAACTAGATCCTTGGTGTCTATCTCCGGTGTCTCGCCGACGATCGTCCCAAGAGGTGGCTACGGTGGCTACCTTGGACAGAGTACTGCTACAACACATCTTTCCATTCGGCCTTCTGCACGATGCCATTCCTGTTAAACAACATGTTGCTGCCGCTGTTGCCCTGCAACGGCCCTATGCAACAGCGGTGATGTGCGCGCGTTCCGCGGACGCACTTCACACGCCCACGACGTGCCCGCAACGGCTCGGTGCGCCTTCTCCGCGCTTCGCACGCCTGCGCCGTGCTCTCTCCACAGCTCCCACAGCGTCGTGTGCACGACGCTCGCTCGCCCGAGACTCGCTCTCGCCGTTCACCCGTCCAAAGGCCTTGTACTTGTATAAATATGTAATCCCGTGATCAATACAACTTGAACAATTCTGATTCTCTCCGAGCTCTAACTCTCTTCATGGTATCAGTGACCGACAGATCCACCCTTGTTAATCCATTCACCACAGCTTCTGCATCTTCTTCCTCTGCTTCTGCCATGGCTTCCTCTGCTTTCTCTTCTGCCTCCTCTGATTCTAACGAGAACCTCGATCTCCCACAACCTGCTTTTGCTTCCACCATTCAAACCATCAACAATCGTTCTCACGTCGCTGTGCTTCTCGAGTTCGAAGAATCGAACTACGGACAGTGGCGGTGCTTCTTTGATTTTGTGCTCTGCAAATTTCGAATCACCGACCACATCCACAATCATCCTCCTCTAGCGCAGCGCACGGCGGGTGGCATCAAATTGATCACTGCATTGTCAATTGGATCTACACCATGATCAAGAAGTCTGTCTTCGACATCATCCACAAGCTTCACACCTCAGCGTTCACCCTGTGGGGCGACATCAAGGCCCTGTTCCGTGATAATGAACTTCAGCACACCGTCATTGTGAGACATGGGTACCCCTGGGTCCCCACCGACTAGGCTCACGGCCGTCCCCGACAAGTGGGTCCGGCCTACCAGAAGACCCGCCGACCTGACAGTGGGCCCAACCGACCTAGTTGGTGGCCCACACGACCTCCTAAAGACCTTCCAGAAGATTCCAGACGACCTTATCCGTAACGACTTCGAGACTTGGCGTGCAAGACAAGACAACGGTGGATTCTGACCAAGCAGATCGACGAATATGGCAAGTGTTGTAATCAACTAGACTTAGGTCTCCTGGTCGTAACCGACCAGGAGTCTGGGCACCGACCATGTCCGCTGGCTAATATAAGGCAGGCAGGGCGACCCCTTGTATCAATACGCAATCCTCAAGCAATCTACACCAACAACTGGACGTAGGGTTTTACTCTCCGGAGGCCCGAACCAGTATAAAATCGTCGTGTTCTCTGTGTTGCGTGTGCTCCTGCACAACCCTCGAGTTCTTAGCCCTAGATTCCACCCTGCCGAACAAATAAACCACCGGGGTTAACCCCCCTGTGGGCTGTCTAGATCTAAACCTCTGACAGTTGGCACGCTAGGTAGGGGAGAATCCAGGGTTCTTTGTGCAACTCGATGGCTTCGTCAAGCGGCGTCATCTTCCCCGAGAGCATGGCGGACTTCCTCGCCAATCCCGTCGACATCTGCTTTGGCTCTATGTCGGCGGAATCCACCACTCCAGCTGCCTGCCTCGTCATCGAGGACAACGTGGTCACCTCCAACCAGCAGGATGGATCCATTTTGCTGGAGGAAACCCACCCACCCACCCACTCCTCGCGACCTGATCGCGGGGAAGACATGCTCTCCGACACGATTAAAGTCTGTGAGTGCGTCAAGTGCCCTCGCAGGACCTCCGCACCCTCACCTCACATGCCTCTTGGTCTACGGAACGTAGCTCATGTAGCGTGTCGCTACATGAAGAACAAGATCCAGATCGAATCTGGACCCAAGATCCCACATCGTGGAAACTGCAGAGGTCATCTCGACGACCCTTGCCCTATCCACGAGGACTCCAAACACACGGCTCACCAGTGCCGTGTGCTCAAGAAGCTTCGTCGTCCTCTCATTATGGCTCATCGCCGCCAGATCAACCGCGAGCTGTCCTCGGACCACCTTGCGTTCCAGATCACCAGAACGACCATCTCTCCCAACTTTTCGGGCGAGGTGTTTCAGTTCCCGGACCGAGAGGTCCTCGTGGTCTCTGCCGACGTCCCCCCTCAAGCTGGGGAGATGGATGAGCAGCGCATACAGTGCGAGAACGCCAATGCTGCACGAGCTGTGCATCGTCAGCAGGAAGTAGATGCAGCTGCCGCAGCCGCAGGTCAAGCTGTGGGCAACGTCGTACCAGGCGCCGGCGACCGGCCCGCAGGCAACGTCGTCAACGGGGGACCACCCCCCGTGGCTCCGGCCGCTCCCCAGCAACAGGACAATGAGCCTCGTTGACACCGCCTGCGTGCCAGAGACCTCCTGAAGGACTTTGAGCAAGATGGCCACGAAGTCTACAACTCGCCTCAAGCTAACCTAGGCGCGGCCCTTGCCGAGCTGGGTCAACTTGAGGACACTCCTACAACTCGGCGCCTACAAGCTCATATCCGCATCACCACCGCCCAGGTCGAAGAAAGAGGTCCAGGATATAGTAGATCGGCCTCCAGTTCCTACTCCAGGAGTAGGTCGGAACGGCCCCGTCGCCGTCACCGAAACGATGGCGCTCCCCTTCAGCCCGTGCCTGAAGAGGGAGGTGGGGAGAATGAAGTCATACAACCAGCCAACGCCACCGCCAATGCAGCAGCCAACCCCCCAGTGAACGCTGCCGCTAATGCTGCAGGCAACATCACCAACAACGTCACCAATGCTGCTGGTGCCCAGCAGCAGAACATCGCCGGCAATGCAAGACAGAACGCTGGAGCCCAGCCTCCTCCAGTCAACCGCGCCCAGACCAATCAACGTCAATGCATACGAGATGAAGTGGAGATAGCACGTCATGCTAACTACGACCGCGACAACAGGGTCCCTGATCCCCTTGACGCCAGTCACCCCATCCAAGCAACAGACCTCCGGCAGATGCACGATCAAGAGCTCTTGCGTCGTGCCCAGTACAACCAAGATAATGGTCCTCTCGACGACCTTTACGTCATCCCGACGGCCTACGCCCCATCAGCCAGCCCTGGAGCAATCAACAACTTCCCGGTGTTCTCACAACATCTCAAGACGATTAGATACCCCAAGGACTTCAAGCCAGCCATTGAAAAATACGACGGACGCTTCGACTCAAGTATTTGGCTGAAGATGTACAGCATCGCTGCCCGGGCGTCTGGAGGCAACGAAGACCACATGGCAGGATACTTTCCTCTTGTGATGGGCAAAGCGCCACTCCTGTGGCTCGACAACCTCCCTGCGGAGTGCATCACCTCATGGGCAACCTTGTCGCGACTTTTCACAACCAACTACCAAGCGACTTATAATCGCCCAGGCAACACTCACCACCTCGCCAGAGTACGAATGAGGAAGGACGAAACTCTCCGCGAGTACACCAACTGCTACTTCGAGAACCGTAACACCCTTGCGGGTGTTAAGGATGAAGACGTCATAGCCTACTACAAGAAGGGGGTAACTAACATAAAACTCTTCGAGAAGATCCGTGAAGCCGACGCTAACACCATCACCGACCTCATGGCCTACGTCAACAAGCTCGTCGACACTCAAGATGCGGTGATGCACGACTTCAAAGGAGATGATCATGATGACGGTGGCGGTAGGTCACGCAAGCGATCTGGCGAGGTCTACGCGACCGACCCACCTAGACCTTCCACTTCAACATGGTCATGGACGACCAGTGCCAGTTCCACCGTGACGCCAAGCATACCATGAGGGAGTGCGAGCAGCTAAAGCGCACTCTAGGGGTGCCTCCAGAAACCAAGAAGACCAAGAGCGGCAACAATGACGGCTAGAACAACAGCTGCCGCTATGACAACCGTAACCGTCGACCTGATCGACATGATTACCGTGACCGCCGACCCTACCGTTGCAATGACGACAGGGATCGTCGTGACTATCGCCGCGACTATCGCCGTGATGATCGACGTGACGACTACCGCCGTGACGATCGCTGAGAAGACCACTGCCACGACCACCGTGATGAGTGCCGCGATGACCGGCGTGATGATCACCGCCACGACGACCACAACCGCAACGACAACCGTCGCAAGGAGCCTTCTCCTCCACCACCACCAAAAGGGGGCAATCCCAATGGTGCGTTCCAGAATGCCAACCGACAGATCAACTTCATTGTCGGCGGCCGCCAAGCAGCTAAAAGCAACAGGCAACAGCGATCAAATGCAAGGGAGATTGGCCAAGTCAACACTGAAACTCCACAACCCCTGCGTTGGTCAGAGTACCCCATCACTTTCTCCAGGAAAGACCATTAGGTGCATATACCAGACCCCGGGACCTACCCGCTGGTCGTCAACCCCATAGTAGACGGTGCGTTCCTACCTAAGACCCTCGTCGACGGGGGCAGCAGCCTGAACATCATCTTAACAGAAACGCTGAGAAAGATGGACTTCGACTTCTCCAAGATGACTGCCTGTGATGAACCCTTTTATGGGGTTGTGCCCAGCAAAGCTGCATATCCCATAGGTCGTGTATGCCTGCCGGTCACCTTCGGCAAACAGGACAACTTCCGCACGGAGTACCTGACATTTGAGGTCGCAGACTTCCGCTCCTCCTACTATGCCATCCTTGGTCGACCCATGTTGGCCAAGTTTATGGCCATACCGCATCACACCTACCTCATCATGAAGATGCCAGCACCAAACGGAATCCTTTCCGTCTACGGCGACATCCTCATCTCCTACAACTGCGAGAGTGACACTGTCAACCTCGCCAAGGTTTCTGCCTGCAAAGCCGCTGCTACGGTCATGGTCGCCCAGGCCGCCAAGATCGACCAAACTACTCTAGAGGTGCCAGAACAGAAGCGTACAACCACTGCCTTGGACGTAAGCCCTGCGGTGAAGAAAGTCTGCCTCGGCCTGCCCGACGCATCCAAGGAAGTCACCATCGGGGCCGACCTCGATCCCAAATAGGAACTCGCGCTCACCAGTTTCCTCCGGGACAACGTCGATATCTTCGCATGGAGCCCGTCCAACATGCCCGGTGTCCCCAGGGAGCTGGCTGAGCATGCCCTTGAAGTAAGCAAGACAGCAAGACCTATCAAGCAAAAGCTCCGGCGATTTACAAAAGATAGAAAGCAGGCCATAGAAGTAGAAGTCTATAAGCTCTTAGCTGCAGGATTCATACGAGAATGTTAACACTCGGTTTGGCTCGCAAACCCGGTCCTTGTACCCAAAAAGACTGGAGGATTAAGGATGTGTATTGACTACACCGACCTCAACAAGCACTGCCCGAAGGATCCTTTCCCTCTTCCTCGCATCGACCTGGTCATGGACTCCACGGCTGGCAGTGTCCTACTATGCTTCCTTGACTGCTATTCAGGGTATCACCAGATAGCCCTGAACCCCGACGACCAAGACAAGATGGTGTTCATAACGCCCAACGGCACCTACTGCTACAAGGTCATGACCTTTGGCCTAAAAAACGCTAGCGCGACCTACCAGAAGGCGATACAGAAGTGCTTGAAGTCTCAGATCGGGAAGAACGTGGAAGCATACGTCGACGACGTGGTCGTCAAGACTACCGTGCAAGATCAGCTCATCGCCGACCTCGCCAAAACCTTCTCCAACCTACACACCTACCAGTGGAAGCTTAACCCGACCAAGTGCGTCTTCGGTGTCCCCTCCGGATTGCTTCTGGGCTTCATGGTGGGGCACCGAGGCATTGAAGCCAACCCAGTAAAGGTCGACGCAATGCGCAACATGGTCAGGCCATCTTGCAAAAAGGACATCATGAAGCTCACAGGTATGATGGCGGCCCTAGGTCGTTTCATCAGCAAGCTTGGCGAAAAAGGTCTGCCTTTCTTCAAGCTATTGAAGAAGGCAGATAAGTTCGTATGGGATGAAGAAGCGCAGAAGGCTTTCGAGTCTCTCAAGGAGTCCTTGATCTCACCACCGATCATGACACCACCCATACCAGGAGAAACGCTCCACCTCTACATCTCCGCCACCACTAATGTGGTCAGCACGGTCCTCATTGCCGAATGAGAAGAAGAAGGGTAGGCCTATCCTGTTCAACGACCTGTATACTACGTGAGCGAGGTCCTGGCTGATGCTAAAACATGATATTCGCAGCCTCAGAAGTTGCTCTACGCACTCCTGATCACGTCGAGAAAGCTTCGCCACTACTTCCAAGGACACAAGATTAAGGTACCGTCATCATTCCCGCTAGGAGAGATTATCTGCAATCGCGACGCCAACGGCCGCATCGTCAAGTGGTCGGTAGAGCTTGGAGAGTTCGACATTGAGTTCTGCCCTCGGCAGGCGATCAAGTCACAGATCCTAGCTGACTTCGTGTCAGAATGGACAGAGATCTAGATGCCCCTCCCAAGGAGAGGGCTGAACACTGGATAATGTACTTCGACGGTGCCCTTAACCTCGAAGGTGCAGGAGCAGGAGTGCTATTTATCTCTCCTCAGGGAGAGCAGCTCAAGTACATCCTGCAGATACACTACAAGGCCTCCAACAATGGAGCAGAATACGAAGCTCTAATTCATGGGCTCCGTATAACAGTGTCCCTTGGCATCAAGCGACTACTGGCATACGGCGACTCCAAGGTCGTCATCGAGCAAGTCAACAAGGTGTGGGATTGTGTCCAAGACACAATGGATGCTTACTGCACGGAGATCCACAAGCTCGAAGGCCACTTCGAGGGGATCAAGTTTCAGCATGTGCCATGTAACAACAATGTGGCTGCCGACGTACTATCCAAACTAGGCTCCAGGCGAGCCCTAGTCCCGGCGGGTGTGTTCGTCCAGGACCTATGCAAGCCGTCGATCAAAATCCTAGATCCGGACAATCTGGACCAAGGTCAGTCAAATCCAGAACCAGCACCTCCCCACGATGTGCTGATGTCAGAAAAAGAGGATGATTGGCGCGAGCCTTTCTTAGCCTTCTTGCTCGACCAGCGAGTCCCAGAAGACAAAGCTGAACGGGAGCGCATCACGCGGCATAGTGCCAACTACGTCGTGATCGGCAATGACCTCTACAGAAAAGCTGCCTCCACTGGTGTCTTGATGAAGTGCATCTTGCGATCAGAAGGTCTTTAGCTCCTGGTTGAGATTCACGGCGGTGAGTGTGGCTGCCACGCAGCATTCGCCAACCTGGTCGGCAAGGCGTATCGATCTGGCTTCTACTGGCCCACGGCCATGGCTGACGCCAAAGACCTCATAAAAAGATGCAAAGGATGCAGTTCTTTGCAAAACAGCAGCATCTGCCAGCTCAGGTCTTGCGTACTATTCCCCCATCTTGGCCCTTCGCCATGTGGGGTCTCGACTCCATAGGTCCTTTCAGAACCGCCCCTGGAGGCTACAAGCACATCCTTGTAGCCGTAGACAAATTCACCAAGTGGATCGAGGTCTGACCTGTGGCCAAGGTCACATCGGAAGAAGCGGCGAAGTTCATACAAGACATAACACATCGCTTCGGTGTGCCTAATAGAATCATCACGGATCTTGGGACGGCCTTCACAGGGTCCGCCTTCTGGGATTTTTGCCAAGACAGTATGATTGATGTTTACTACTCCTCCGTCGCCCACCCTCGGTGCAACAGCCAGGTCGAGCGTGCCAACGGCATGGTTCTTCAAGCTCTCAAAGATCGTATCTTTGATGACGCTTCAAACTACGCCACCCGGTGGTTAGCCGAGCTACCACATGTGATCTGGGGTCTAAGGACCCAGGTCAGTTCTGTTACGGGCTTCTCACCCTTCTTCTTGGTCTACGGCTCAGAGGCCATCCTACCCACCGACGTCACCTTCGGAGCTCCACGTATACAGTTCTACGAGGAGGGAGAAGCCGAGTAGACTCGTCGTGTCAACCTTGATAGCCTCGAAGAACAACGAGTGGCAGCCATCATGAGGCAAGCTCGCCACAACCAGCAACTCCGCCGCTATCATGATCGTAATGTCAAGGAGACCTCCTTCAATGTTGGCGACCTAGTTCTACGATGTATCCAGAAGACCGACGGCATGCACAAATTGTCTGCCCCTTGGGAAGGACCTTTCATCGTCACTGAAGTTATCAGCCTGTCTACATATCGCCTCCAGTGGGGCGATGGGCAAGGAGTACCCAACCCATGGAACGTGGAGCACCTATGACAATTCTATCCGTAGAATAGTTTTTATTATAGCTATGTATTCCTCGTCTTTGTATTTTCAGGTCAATAAATATTAATTAAAGCAGTCATCTGCTGTGTCTCGAGCTCTACCCTCTTTTCTTTCATGTCATGTACCCTCCCCCTCGACATGCTCGGGGGCTTGGCCAAAGCCAATATAGGGGTCGAAAGACCTGAGGGTGAAGTTCCCTATTCCTCCCCCTCGACATGCTCGGGGGCTTGGCACAAGCCAACATAAGGGTCGCTCGACCTAAGGACGTCGTCCCTCATGGCTACTCACTTTATGTTGTTACGAACTTGCTTGGTCGTGAGGTTGCAAAACCTGACTCCCAGACTCCTTCCCGCGCGCCGATTGCACGTAAGTCTCCCTGCTGAGCCGTGGTGATCGGTAAGCTAGCCTCTTCGTGAGTAGTGGTCAGCGGGGTATGAAAAAGACATATTGCTCCAGAGCAACCAAGTTCGTGCAAACATAAACTAAGTACATCATGCAGGCCAAAAGAAGATTATCATTGTTATTTACATGATTGGAGGAAGGAGGGGGTACAGCTCTAAGACCGCGACTACTCTTCACCGCCGTCGCCCTCGTAATCGATGGCGTCCATTATCGCCTCGACAGCCTCCCGTACTTCGTCCTCCACGACCTTGAGGTCTTTCGTCCCGTCTGGGCCTTCTCCGACCTTGACCATGTCAACGTCGAGGTGATGAGACTTTACCCGCACCAGTGACTCCGTAGCTGCTGTCAAGCTTGTCGCCTTCAGGAGGTCGACCAACTTCTGGGGTGCAGCCAGAAGCCGATCAATAGCTGGCTTGGGCTCCTCCCCAGCGACCTGCGTCTCCACCATGTCCATCACAAAGTGGGCAGCGTTCTTCAGGTCGTTCAGCTCCACCTCTTGCCCTGCAATGATCACTTGGTCATTCCGCAATGCCTTCAAAGCTACCTCGAGACTGACCTCAAGGTCCTTTCGAGCTCGCTTCTCATAAGCCAGCTTCTGGGACACGGCGTACTCACTGTCTACGGTGGCCTTCATCAGCTGCTTCAGCTCTTCACCGCCAGCTTCGGCTTCATGAAGGTTCACCTCCAGACTTCGGACCTTCTCCTTAGCATTCTTCAGGTCGTTCTTGAGGTCCTCCTCTCGCCTGTGAAAATCTGCGATGAACAAAGAGTCATGAGGTGCAACCCTAAGTTGTACAAGACAAGGATGGATAAAGTTATGAAGCAGTTGGTCTTACCAGTGCTCACGTTATTCAACAATGTATCGGCCTCCCGGTTCTTGCGCTTCTCTTCCTTTAGCTCGTCTTCGAGCTTCTTCTTGTCAGCCGCTGCCGCCTCACGGACTTGGTTGAGCTGCTGTTTGAGCTCTGTCACCCGCAGCTGTGTGGCTGTAGCGTTCCTGCACTGGTCAGCCCTGCCCTGGGCACGGTTGGCTAGTGACTGTTCCAAACACAAGAGACAGGTCATCAACAACAAACCCGAAGACGAAATGCTCCATAAAGACCAAGACAGCTACTTACCACGAAGGCATCGTTCAGCGTCAAGATGGCCCAACGAACTGCCTTCATGTCTTCTTGATCTTCGAAGGCATCTACTCCCCAGGGAGTGCCACTCCAATCAATGTCATGGCGCTTCAAATTTGGCCCGTCGACGTCGAACCCAGTGCCTGCACACCAGTTGTTTCTGGGTTCTCCTGTGGTGGCTCGATCTGAGCCGGGTCCACAGTCGGGCCCTGAGCTGATGTGCTGGGCACCGAGTTGATGGGGTCCACCTCAATAACAGGCAAGGGAGCCGATGTCCCCACGTCGTCGACCGAGCCCTGAGTCCCGACCTCTTACTCCGACGACCTCGTCCGCGAGGGTGAACCTTGAGCACCCCAAAACTATCAGGTCGTCCTGATAGGAAATTTGATCTTCATGAGGTCGATAAGCCCCCAAATCATTTAACACCAGGTCCTTGATGAATAATTTCGTCAACATGACCATTACATGACAGAAGAGAGCGAACATTACACAGGAACTACGAAGGTACACAAGTCACCTGCGACCTCATTGGATCTAGAACCCGTTACAAGATACAAACATATTTGAAGACCTGGTCTACTTAGAGCAATCCTTGAGGTGTTCCCTGCTATAGTAGAGCACATTGCAAGAATTCTCCTAGCCCCAGGACCTCGATGGTGGCCTTGTGGTGAACAACTGCACGACGCTGCACATAGCAGGTCACACTTTGTGCCTGACTATGGAATGCAGATACGAGCTTGCTCTTCGGCGCGGACCGCAAGCCCTCGATGAGCATCTCATGCTTACCAAGAACCTGCAGCGTCACCTCGGGCCTCTATAGCATCACCTCCAAACTCTCCATGACTCTTCACTGAGGCACGGTACAAAGAGTGGGGGTAATACCTCTACCTCGCAAGAATTCTTCTAGCTCCAAGCTTCTACAAACTTTGCATCCTATGCTCTGGTGGATGAACACATGCCCATGGCATGGCTGTAATACTACTCTGCGGCTTCATAGCTTAGCAATGCTCAGCGCTTGCCTCCTCGAGCCTTATGGTGCTATTTATAGCCGAAACCAGGCCTTGAGTGCCCGGTGAAGTGGAGACACTATTACCACGTGGCCAAGAGGTCCTGTAGGCATGTGCATGATTAAAGGCGATGTCCTTTCCCCTACCTCGCGACGCCTTTGTCACTAGTGCATCAATGATGCCTGAGGCCGCTGCGGCGTCACATGGCTACAGTGCGCCTTTTGGTCAGTGGGTGGTTTGTCATTTCCTCGGTGGTAAGAGAATCTCCGATCACTGTTGACCTGTGACCCTGCAGTCTACGAAGAGATAACCCTGACTCTGCGTTAGAGGGCCTTGTGCCTCGTTACATCAACAGACGACGACGACGACGATTACATGCACCCTTGACGGCTCTGCATCCTGGTGCACCCACTATGGCTCTGTATGTAAACAGACCTATTCCAATCAGCCTATATTTCTGTTTCCTAAGCAGAATGGTCGTAGGTTCAGTTGAAGACCTTTCAGAGTAGGCGTGCCTCACTGCT
Organism: Cenchrus fungigraminus; assembly: GCA_036936925.1. Lineage (NCBI taxonomy): Eukaryota > Viridiplantae > Streptophyta > Magnoliopsida > Poales > Poaceae > Cenchrus > Cenchrus fungigraminus. The sequence continues at coordinate 134,926,661 of CM072774.1, read as the reverse complement.
CTGCCAGATCCGTCTGGGCGCCTGGTGATCAGAAGCTTCATCAAGTCTACGATTTCGTCGGGCCTCCGTGGTCGGTGTGCCTAAAACTAAGGTCGTCAATACCTTTGTACTATGGCTCCGCTGGATGGCTGGCAGCTATGCTGGTCGCCTGGGCACCAAAATGACCTCCATGAGGTCGGCATGCCTTAATACCTAGGTCTTGCAATACCTCGGTATGTCTACGGCTCTGCCAACCTAGTTGGGAGCCCCGGATGTGTGACCTTTCGAGGTTGGTGTGCTCTTGTAGCCCTGCCAGCCTACTCTGGACACACAGGATTTTACATCGGGAATGAAGGCCTCCCTGTGGGGTGTGCGCCTAATGGCCCTGCCAAGTATCCCCGGGTGCTTGGGCGCTATAGATTTGAGACCTTCTTGAGGTCGGCATGCCTCGGGTGGCTCTGCCAGACTCCTTGCAGCTATGCAGGATATCTGGGTGTCTCTACACTCCATTCGGTTAAGATCTACATATTCATAGCTTCATCAACAACAGTTATGGACGTCATCACTTCAGCTACGACATCATTGGCGACCTCTTCATGTGATATGCATTTCAAAAACCTTGCTGGGTGTCCTCGGATACTGGGCATTGTTGATTTGAGGCCTCCTTGAGGTCGGCACGCCTAAAAAAACCTCCTCGAGGCCGGCCCCGCCAGACTCCTTGCAGCTATGCTGGGAGATCTGGGTGTCTCTACACTTCGTTCGACCAAGATCATGACTCAGTTTTCTTCTCTTCTTTGAGCATCAAACCAGCCATGCTGCCTACTTCAATGCTCGAGGACTACTCTACGAGAGCGTCTTCGATGCCCTCTTGTTTTCTTCGTTGTACCAACCTGTTGGGAAACCTGTTTCTCATCACGTCGTTACTCGACCTACTTTTTCTTCTATTTTCTGTTTTGGATCATCATACCGGCCATCCTGCTCGCCACGATGCTCGGATACTACTCTATGAGTGCATCCTTGACGCCCTCTAAATTTTTTCTTCGTCGTTTCGATCTATTGGAAGTCAGCTTCCTATAGGTCGTCCCTTGACCTCTCTTCGTTCGGCAAGACTACAAACAGGTCGGCTGCTAAGCTGATTTGTTTCTCTTTCTTTTTTGGACCGACGTGCATGCTATTCGACCTGTCGATAGCTCTATGACTTCGTCATGACCTTCTAAGGTCGCTGCGCCTACACATCGCTCGGGGGCTTGTGAGACATGGGTACCCCTGGGTCCCCACCGACCAGGCTCACGGCCGTCCCCGACAAGTGGGTCCGGCCTACCAGAAGACCCGCCGACCTGACAGTGGGCCCAATAGACCTAGTTAGTGGCCCACACGACCTCCTAAAGACCTTCCAGAAGATTCCAGATGACTTTATCTGTAAGGACTTCGAGACTTGGCGTGCAAGACAAGACAACGGTGGATTCTGACCAAGCAGATCGACGAATATGGCAAGTGTTGTAATCAACTAGACTTAGGTCTCCTAGTCGTAACCGACCAGGAGTCTGGGCACCAACCTTGTCCGCTGGCTAATATAAGGCGGGCAGGGTGACCCCTTGTATCAATACGCAATCCTCAAGCAATCTACACCAACAACTGGACGTAGGGTTTTACTCTCCGGAGGCCCGAACCAGTATAAACTCGCTGTGTTCTCTGTGTTCCGTGTGCTCCTGCGCAACCCTCGAGTTCTTAGCCCTAGATTCCACCCCGCCAAACAAATAAACCACCGGGGTTAACCCCCCTGTGGGCTGTCTAGATCTAAACCTCTAACAGTCATCTACGAAGCAGAATTCCGCAGCCCTCCAGCAAGGTGACATGAGCATCACCGAATACTGCACCAAGCTCAAGCGCGTCGCCGACAATCTACGTGATGTCGGGCACCCTGTCTTTGAGCCGAGTCAGGTCCTCAACATGTTCCGTGGCCTGAACCCGCGCTACCGCCACGTCATGCCCGTCATCAAGGGGAAATCTCCGCCGCACACATTTATGAGTGCTAGATCATACCTGCTCCTGGAGGAAGCTAGTGACGACCACGAGGCCAAGGCGCAGGCCGACACCACCCTCTACACCAGCCGTGGCAGCTCCTCCAACACCTCCGCCACCGGCTCTGCCAACAACTCCCCCGACGACTCCGGATCTAAATCCGGATCATCTAGCGGCTACAAGGGCGGCAACAGCTCCAAGAAGCCCAACAAGCCGCGCTACAAGGGCGGCAACAACTCCGGATCCGGCGCCACTACACCGCCGCCGTGCCCTTCCTCCTCCTGGCTGTTAGGGTACAATCCTTGGATTGGACTTGTGCAAGCCTGATCCATGCCCTTTCATGCACCGGGCACTGGAGTTTTGCCCCCCCCGGCGACCGTTCCATCCCAACTCCGCCATGCTGGCCCAACAGCAGCTTGGCTCCACCGCTTGCGATCAAAGTGACCTCTACTCCACGCTCTCTGCCGTCGGCGTTCCTGCATAGCCGCTGCTGCCGCCGCAGGGGTCTTCCGACTAGTTCTTCGACACTGGAGCATCCTCCCACATAGCCTCCAGTCCCGGTAACCTCCATTATCTTCGCCCTCTCCCTGCTCCTACGTCAATTGTTGTGGGTAATGGTGCTCAGTTGCCCATCTCTCACATGGGCGCAACATCCATTCCTACCAATTCCTCCTCGATTTATCTGAATAATGTCTTTGTCTCTCCTTCCATTGTCAAAAATCTTGTTTCCGTTCGCAAGCTTACTTGTGACAATAACATTTCTATTGAGTTTGACCCTTTTGGCTTTTCCATTAAGGATCTTCCAGCGGGAACGGTGATGCGCCGATGTGAGAGCTCCGGCGAGCTCTATCCTCTGCACCCGCCGCAGCCCTCGGCCTTCAGCGTGTCTACCGTGTCCGTTGATATTTGGCATGCTCGCTTGGGACATCCAGGGAATAAAACTTTACATCAGGTCTTGCAATCCTTTGATTTCCAATGTATAGTCAACTATTCATCTCTGTTCCTCCTGTTAGCTAGGAAACCATGTTAGACAACAATTTTATTCTTCTCAAATAGTGACATATTTTCCTTTCCAACTTGTGCATTCGGATATTTGGACCTCACCAATTTCTAGTAATTTAGATTACAAGTATTACCTTGTTCTCTTGGATGATTATACTCATTACATCTGGACTTCTTCGATTCGGCACAAGTCTGATGTTCTTCCTCTTCTCAAGTCCTTCCATGCTTACATTCAAACTCAATTGGCCTACCTTGGTTGGCCTTACAGACCGACAATGGTCGAGAATTCAACAACTACACCCTGCACAATTTCATTCTCAAGCATGGCATCCACTTACGTCTTTCTTTCCCACACACCTCAAAACAAAACGGGAAGGCCGAGCGGATCATACACACCATTAACGATTGTATGCGTACCTTGCTTATTCATAGTGCAGCACCTTTACAGTTTTGGGCAGAGGTGCTCTCCACAGCGACGTTCCTTGTCAACAGGCATCCATGTCGCGCTAGTGGCAAGCGCACCCCCATGAACTCCTGCTCAGCGTCACCCCAGACTACGCCAAGTTGCGCGTGTTCGGCTCCTTGTGCTACCCCAACTTGAGCGCCACCACGCCACACAAGCTCCAGTCGCGCTCCGTGCAGTGCATCTTCCTCGGCTACCCCGCGGATCACCGCGGTTACCGCTACTACGAGCCGACGACGTGTCGCGTCTTCACCTTGCGGCATGTCGTGTTCGATGAGACGATGTTCCCGTTCAGGAGCGTGTTCCCCTCCAACGACATGTCCACTGCGCCCACCGCCTCGCATCCCCTCGTCGACGACGATGATGCACCATTGCCAAGCGCAGGCCTGGTCGTACCACGGCATCAGCCGGCCACCACCAGGTTGCCACAGCACCAACCGCTGCGCTCTTTGCCTCCGTGCGCGACTCCCTCGCCAACACGTGTGCCCTCGGCCTCGACAGCAGCCTCCACTCCGTCCGCAGCTTCTCCCGCTCCATAGATGATTGAGCACACCTCGCTGTCGCCACACGTAGCTGCTTCTCCACCGACACCTGTTCCTGCATCGCCGCCGACACCTGTTCCCGTGTTGTCGCCGACACCTGTCCCCGCCCCGTCGCCCTCCGCACCGGCTGCATCCATGACCACTGCTCGGTCCACAACGCCGCCACCAGCTCCTGAACACTCGACACTGCCACAATCCACCTCTACGCCCGTCGTTCCTGCCCCTCCTCAACTGCACCATCATCCAATGGTCACACGCAGCAGGGCGAGTGTGTTCAAGCCCAATCCAAAGTACACCCTCGCCACCGTTTCACCATTATCGCCAGTTCCCAAGTCCGTGCGGGTGGCGCTCAATGATCCGAATTGGAGAGCGTTGATGCAGCTAGAGTACTATGCGCTGCAGGGCAACAAGACTTGGCGTCTCTTTCCCCGTCCACCAGGTGCTCGGGTTATCACCAGCATGTGGGTGTTCAAGGTCAAGACCAACTCCGACGTCACGCTGGACCGCTATAAAGCTCGGTGGGCTGTTCGTGGTGACACTCACCGTCCGGGTGTCGACTTCGGGGAAACCTTTTCTCCCGTCATCAGACCAACCACCATTCGTACAATTCTGACCATCGTCACCTCCCGACAGTGGCCGGCGCTCTAGCTCGATGTGTCCAATGTGTTTCTGCATGAGTAGCTTGATGAACAGGTGTTCTACTAGCAGCCAACTGGCTTCGTCGATGCCTCGGCCCGACGCCATCTGCCTGCTATCTCGCTCTCTGTACGGCCTCCGGCAAGCTCCTCGAGCGTGGTTCAACAGCTTCGTCGCCTTCGTAACATCGATTGTCTTCAAGCAAGCTCGCTCGGACTCATCACTCTTCGTGTATCATTCCAGTAACCAGATGGCGTACTTGCTGCTATATGTGGATGACATGGTGCTCACCGCATCGTCAACCCAGCTACTTCAGCATCCCGTTCAGCATCTTCGCTTGGCGTTCGCCATCAAAGACATGGGTCTGGTGCACTACTTCCTCAGCATCGACATCAAGCGCATTAAGGATGGCTTCTTCTTGTCCCAGTCGTAGTACGCCGTCGAGCTGTTGAAACGTGCCGGCATGAGCAATTGCAAGCCTGTCGACACGTCGATAGATACGAAGCCAAAGGTGTCCCACCACGACGGGAAGCTGCTAGATGACGCCTCTGAGTACCGCAGCATGGTGGGTGTGCTCCAGTACCTCACCATCACACAGCCTGACATTGCGTACGTCGTGCAGCAAGTTTGCCTGCACATGCACACGCCGCGCGACTATCACTTCGCGATGATGAAGAGGATACTTCACTATGTCAAAGGTACCTGTTCTTTCGAGATGCATCTTGCTGCCGCCTCGATACCGACCATCACTGCATACACTAACACCGATTGGGCTGGATGCCCGGATACACGGCGCTCGACATCTGGCTACTGTGTTCTTCAGTGACGCTCTGGTGTCCTGGTCTTCAAAATGGCAACCAACGGTGTCTCGGTCCAGCGCCGAGGCTGAATACCGCGACATCGCCAATGTCGTCGCGGAATGTACTTGGCTTCGCCACCTCCTCGGTGAGCTGTACATCGATGTTCCCAAGGCTACGGTTGCTTACTGCGACAATGTGTCCTCCATGTACATGTCGAAGAACCCGGTTCATCATCGTCGCATGAAGCACATCGAGCTTGACGTGCACTTTGTCCGTGAGAAGGTCGCCTTGGGAGAGCTACGAGTTCAACATGTGCCTAGCTCATGTCAACTCGCGGACGTGTTCACCAAAGGCCTGCCTCGGGTCCTGTTCCTCGATTTCAGAGACAGTCTCACCGTCGGCTCACCGGCGTCGTGACTGTGGGGGTGGGGGTGGGGGTGGGGGGTGTTAGACAACATGCTGCTGTCATTGCTACCCTGCAACAGCCCTGTGCAACGGCCGCGACGCGCGCGCGTTCCGCGGATGCACTTCGCATGCCCACGACGCGCCCGCAACGGCTCGGCGCGCCATCTCCATGCTCTGCATGCCTGCACCGCGCTCTCTCCGCAACGTTGTGCGCACGACGCTTGCTCGCCCGAGACTCGCTCTCGCCGTTCACCCGGCCAAAGGCCTTGTACTTGTATAAATATGTAATCCTGTGATTAATACAACTTGAGCAGTTCTGATCCTCTCCGAGCTCTAACTCTCTTCAATTCCGACTAGTATACGGCGAGGACCCACCGGTGCTGGTTCCTTACTAGCCCAGTGCAGCACGGGTTAAGGCTTTGAATTGTCAGCTGTATGCAGGGTTAACAAACCCGCGGTTCGGCCGGTTTCCGCGGAAAAAACCAGACTGGTTTACCGGTAAAACCAGCCAGTTCACCGAGATTGCAAATTTTTAGGTTCGGTTTGGGGGTGGGAACCGGGCCGGTTTAGGTACCGAGCCGGACCGGTACCACAGGGAACTGGCCGAACCGGCCCGGTTCCCACCGGTTTTGTTAACCCTGGCTGCAGGACCGGGACACGTTTCTAGCAGAAATCAAGGACCGTCTTCTTCAAGCCTAGGAGCTCATGAAGGTGTAGCACGATGCCAAGCATTGCTTTACAGAGTTCGCCGTGGGCGATTGGGTCTGGCTCTGCCTGCACCAGCACCTTGCGGCTGCCATCACTGATAAATCAGCTGGGAAGCTGGCGCGTCGATTCTACGGCCCCTTCAAGGTGCTTGAGCGGGTCAGTACGCTGGCCTACCATTTGACTCTGCCACCGCACTCCAAGATTCACAATTTCTTCCATGTCGTCTTCCTCAAGCCATTTGTGGGTGAGCCACCAGTGGATGTCATTCAACTTCCACCTATCAAGCATGGTCGTGTGCTGCCTGTTCCGTCTAAAATCATCAAGGCATGGCTGAACAGAGGCAATTGGGAGATCTTGGTGCGGTGGATGGGGCAATCTACTGGTGCTACAACTAGGGAGATGCTTGAAGAGATCAAACATGACTGTTAGCATGATGTATAGGCCGGCCCTATGGGCCATGGGTGTTTTGTGCACTGGCCTATTGGCCCAGGCGCCTCCCCCCTTCTTGCCCAGCAGCAGGCACTCCTGGTGCAGTAGGTGCAGCAGCAGGCGGCCTATGCCAACCCCGCCGCCCTCACTCAGCACCAGGCCCTCCTTGCTCACCAGTAGGCCGTGCAAACCGGCGGCGCTCTCAGCCAGTACACTCCGGTTCTAGGCTGGAATCAGTAGAGTCTCGCCTCCGCCTTCAGCATGGTGTCCCTGAACCAGCCTCAACACTCGGACTGGTACTTTGACTCAAGTGTGACCTCCCATATGACCTCCGATGCCGGTACTCTCTCTTCTACTTCCGTTCCTTATTTTCCAGCTCCTTCATCCATTGTTGTCAGTAATGGCTCCTTACTGCCCGTGACAGCCACTGGTGCTACTGCTTTGTCTCCTTTACATCTTAATAATGTCCTTGTTTCACCACAACTTATTAAGAATCTCATATTTGTTCGCCAGTTCACCGTTGACAACAATTGTTCTGTCGAGTTTGACCCATCTGGTTGCTCTGTGAAGGATCTGCTGACACGAAATGTTATCACAAGGTGCAATAGCTCCGGGTCCCTGTACCCTCTGCGCCTTCCTGCTGCCGCCCACTCTCTCGTCACCGACCCCACACCTTCACTCTGGCATCGTCGTGTCGGTCACCCTGGTCACGAGGCTCTCTCCAAGCCGTCGTCTGTCCTTCTCGTGTGTAATAAAGACGATACTTTAGGTCGACATGATCGTCTTCGTTTTCATGCTTCAAGTTCTCATGCAACTAATAATTTCGACTTTATTCATTGTGATTTGTGGACATCACCTGTTATGTGTCTCCAGTTATAAATATTATTTAGTCGTCCTTGATGATTGCTCACACTTTCTATGGACGTTCCCCTTGAAGCTGAAATCTGACACTTTTTCGACCTTGTCTCGGCGCCTCCATCAAGGTAGTTCAATGCGAAAATGGGTGTGAGTTTGACAACTCCAGCTCCCACATGTTCTTCCTCACCCATGGCGCCTAGCTTTGTATGTCCTGCCCCTACACCTCCGCCCAAAACGGTAAAGTTGAGCGTATTATTCGTTCCACCAACAACATGATTCGCTCCTTGCTTTTCCAAGCCCGCATCCCACCAGCCTATTGGGCCGAAGCTCTCCACACCGCTACGCACCTCCTAAACATTCTTCCGACCAAGACCCTGCGCTTTTCTACACCGCATCTTGCCCTCTTCGGCATTGCACCGTGTTGACGGTTGACTTTGACGGTTGGCATTGATTTGATATCCGATCTAATGGTTCTAACTCCCTTGATATAACAAGTTCGCTCTTGCATGTGGTTTTTGGAGTATATCATTTATGCAGGATTTAAGCACCTAAATAAGTACTTCCGGGTAAAGTTCATCAAGCACTTTATGAGAAGATAATGAAGCCCGGCACAAGTCAAGACTCGAAGTGAACATGACTCCAAATGACCCAAGGACCAAAGCATGAAGCCGTAAAACTCCAGGGACCTAAACAGAAGATGCAGGAGCTTGTGCAACAAGTACCCTTATCTAAACCGCGGAGAAAACGACGTCAAGGGCCCACATGCAGAAGGGTGTTAATCAGCAATTACACGAGGAGCTCGCACGCGAAAAATGGGGCTGAACTGGGCCAAAAAGGCCCTGGGCCGACCGGCCTGGCCCATTTTTGGCCCGGTTCGACTTCCCCTTTGACCTAGTACCCCCTCGGGCTATTAAGAGTTTGGACGCAAAGAGCCACGGGGAGATTCATTCGTCATCCGCTGCCACAAGACCGAGAACAAGAAGGAGATTGGATCACGAAGGGAGTACTCATGGCCTTCATCTACTTCAGAGGATTCTACACCATGACCAGCACTACAATGTGTAACATTATGGGGTAAAGTCCTTGTTTGTCCTAGGGGTTGAAGGGGGATCTTGAGTTGTAATCACCGAACCTATGTTTTGGATCTTTTTGCTATCATATTCATGTTGATGGTGCTTTAATCTTAATGGCCGGCTGGCTTGCTTTGGGAATGCATCGCTCGTAACTTCACCATCATGTTCCTTTTGTTCTTTATGCAATTACCGTCGTGTAGTGACAGTGCGTGGGAGGGAAAACATATCAAACTTGGTTCACATACTTAGTCTTGCATACCTAGAACACATCAACGTCTTGTGCACTTGGTGTTCGATCATGGATTACCCTCGTGTAGTGACTAGTACGCGAAAGGGAAAGGATTGGACTCGGTGCACCTTTACCCTTGATAGATTAGATCGGGTAGTTCTTGCTAGGTGGTTACATCTCCAAGTGACCCTAGATCCCTTGGATAAGCTTCTACACTCTTGTGATCTCTAAACCATTGCTCTCTATGTTGATTTCTTTAATCTAGATTAGATTAGTTTAAGTTCTTTACTTATACATACCTTCATTTGATAAAGAGTTTTAAATCAACGACATTAGTGCTTAGTTGAGCATAGCAATCCACTTGTTCCACGGATTGATTAACCTTGGGGGATACTCTAAGGGAAAAGCTACAACTGACCCGTGCACTTGCGGATCGTAACTTGACGTGTTATTTAACCGTCAACACACCGGTATATGATCACATGCGCGTCTTCGGTTGTGCTTGCTACCCAAACTTTTCCGCCACAGCCGCACACAAGCTCGCCCCTCGGTCTACCTTGTGTGTTTTTTGGGGATACTCCACACACCACAATGGGTACCGGTGTCTTGATCCCTCTAGCAATTGGGTCATCATCTCTCGTCATGTTGTCTTCGACGAGTTCACCTTTCCCTTCGCTGAGGATTCCACCCCACCGGCTGTCGCGGACTTTGATTTTCTGGATACTGATGATAGTGATGTGTTGCCACCCATAGGCACGCCACTTCCATTGTCTGCAGGAGCTCCCATCCCACTGACGTCCCGCGCGGTGACCGGGACACCTACGACACAGACGTCGTTCTCCGCGCCACGCGCGGCCCCAACGTCGTCACCTCTCTTCGCACCATGCACGGCCCCGGCGACGTCAGCTTCTGCCGCGCCATGCGCGGCCCCGGCTCCATCACCGTCCGCCGCACCACGCGCGGCCCTGGCCTCCTCATCGACACGCCCGCTGTCCGAGTTCCCCGCACGGCCGGCCCATGCCTTTGGGCATGTGTTCACCCGTCGGGCCCCTTAAGCTCCACCCGCGCTCGCGTCTCCCACGTCTGTCGTGCCCGTGCCACCACCCATCGCCTCGCTGCCTCGCGGCGTTGTCCCAGTTGTTCCGGTGGTCAATCAACACCCGATGACCACCAGGGCCAAGCAAGGACTCCGATTCCCGGCAGCATACATTGCTGCCCCCCTCTCGCCGATATCGAAGAGCTTTCGTACAACCCTCGCCAATCCGAATTGGCACGCAGCCATGGAAGAGGAGTACCGCGCCCTGGTCCAGAATAACACTTGGGATCTTGTTGCTCGGTCATCTGGGACCAACGACGTTTCTGGCAAGTGGATTTTCAAGCACAAGTTCAACGCTGACGGCTCTTTGGAACGGTACAAGGCTCACTAGGTCGTTCGCAGCTTCACACAATGTCCAGCATTGACTTCCATGAGACTTTCAGTCTAGTGGTGAAACCCACCATGGTCCACACGGTGCTGTCCCTTGCTCTGTCTCGCCAGTTTCCTGTTCATCAGCTCGATGTCAAGAACACCTTTCTCCATGGCATTCTCACTGAGACGGTCTACTGCTCACAACCTTCTGGGTTCGAGGATCCTGCTCACCTTGGTTTTGTCTGCTTCCTCAACAAGTCCCTTTGTGGTTTGAAATAGGCGCCCTGTGCATGGTACAGTCGCTTTGCCACATTCTTGTTGACACTTGGATTTGTGGAGTCCAAGGCCGACACCATCCTGTTCGTCCTTCGCCATGGATCCGACACAGCTTATCTGCTCCTCTATGTGGATGATATCGTTCTCACACCACCTCCTCTGTGAGCCTCTGCCAGCGCATCATAACAGCCCTCCAGCAGGAGTTCTTCGTGAAGAACCTCGGTCAGCTTCATCACTTCTTGGGGATGCATGTTCAGCACCGGCCCGGTAGATTTCTTCTTCCCTAGTGACAGTACATGCTTGACATCCTGGATCGAGCAGGCATGGACTCCTGCAAACCTTGCTCCACCCCTGTTGACGTCAACCCGAAGTTGTCTGCCACTGCTGGTGAGCCACTTCCAGCTGCTGATGCGACTGATTTTCGTAGCCTGGCGGGTGCGTTGCAATACCTCACCTTCACCAGGCCGGATATTGTATATGCAGTTCAGCAAGTCTTCCTTCACATGCATGCTCCACAGACTTCTCATCTGGCTACCCTTAAGCGGATTCTACGCTACATACAGGGTACTTTGCACTTGGGCCTTCTTCTTCAACCATCCAGTGTTGAAGATTTGGTTGTTTACTTGGATGCTGAATGGGTTGGCTACCCTGACACTCGCAAATCCACCTTGGGTTATGTCGTGTTTCTTGGGGCCAACCTCACCTCCTGGTCCTCCAAGCGCCAGTTGACCGTCTCTCGCTCCAGTGCCGAGGCCGAGTACCGTGCAGTTGCCAATGCAGTGGCTGAAGCTTCCTGGATTCGCCAGCTGTTGATGGACCTCCACGCCCCTCTTCGGCGAGCTACAGTGGTGTCTTGTGACAACATCAGTGCTGTCCACATGTCCAACAACCCGGTTCAGCATCAACGCACAAAGCACATTGAGATCGATCTTTACTTTGTGCGTGATCAGGTTGCTCTCGGTCATGTCAAGGTCCTCCACGTGCCCACCAGCTCCCAGTACGCTGATATCTTCACCAAAGGCCTTCCTTCCACGGTCTTCATGGAGTTTCGATCCAGCCTGAACGTCGGAGGCAGCGACGCTTAGGCTGCGGGGGGGGGGGGGGAGGGGTGTTAGCGTGATGTATAGGCCGGCCCTATGGGCCATGGGTGTTATGTGCGCTGGCCTATTGGCCCAGGCGCCCCCCCTTTGGTGTTAGATAGATGGATATGGATTAGGCAAGGATCACCGTCGGATGGCTTTACCCTAGGTCATCCTTGCCTATATATGTACTCGAGCCTTTGCTCCTCATAACCAATCTATCAATTTCCCTGCTATATTGCTTTCAATGACCATCCAGATTTCCAACTCGAGGACGAGCTGTTTGCCAGGGAGGGAGGAAGTGTTGTGGACGCTTTCTATGGCAAGCACTTTGGCCGCCGCAAGCATAAGGAGAAGGATCATGCGCCAACAACTCCAGCTAGTTAGGCTCCTGGGTAGTTAGCAAGAGGATAGCATCAGGATCTGGTTGTTAGTGGATTAGCTTGGTTTGTTTGCAGATTGGTTTGTTAGTGCTGGCATTATATAGGCCGACAGAGTCTTAGATTGAGGATTAAGCAAGGATTAAGGTTCGTTAGGATTCAGAGCCTCTGCAGGGAGGGCGAATCAACATCCCTGTACCTTGCCATTGCTATAGATCAATAAAGCTGTCCTCCTGCCATAACAATATTATGAAGCATGCTTGTAGGGAGTGGTATGTACATATGCCTTAAACCAACTATTTTAGATTTCCTGCTTTGAATTTGTAGAGCACCAATGGATAAATATGTAGGTATTGTTGACAAATAAATATACTTACATTGTACTGTTTTGAATGGTGGAACTCTTTGCAGGGTCTTAGTTTCACTCCGGATGCAACACAAATGTACAGAAGAGTCTTGTGTTGGATGCCGCATGAGAATAGCTCTAGCATGTGCTCTGTTGAGCCTGATTTACTACTTCTTGATGAGTCGACAGTAAGTTGGAAATATGGGGTTGTTTACCTTCACTTACGGGCTAATGCTGACAGCCTATCACTTTGAAGAATCATCTTGATCTTCACGCTGTGTTATAGCTAGATACATATTTCCTAAAGTGGCCAAAGGCGTTTATTGTTGTATCCCATGCCAGGGAGTTTTTGAACAAGGTATAAATGCAAGCATATGTTTTTCTTGCATTGGTATAGACTGGATAACTAATGACCAGAACTTTCTAGGTTGTCATCGACATTCTTCATCTGTTCATCTACATGGTAGAGAGCTACATGTTGTAAAGGTGACTATGACAAATTTGAGAGGACGAGGGAAGAGCACCTTAAGAGTTAAGAATCAGAAGAAAGCCTCTGAAACAAATGAGAAAGCCAGATCTCTCATGCAGGTTAGTTTGTATTTTGAAGTTTCTGTACCAAACAATAAATTAGAAGGTCAAGCTTTAAAGTTCATCCATGTTTTTTATGGGTTAATAAAATTCCTTTTCAAAAGCACGCATGCAACGCCCTCATTAGCCCATTTCAAATTCAGCATATGGATCTGCTAGATGTTTTGCATAAAAGTTCGTCTGAATTGGTCACACCATGGCCATCTAGCTTACCTCAACTTGCTTGGGACTAAATGTCTTGTTATTATTGTTTCTGAATAATAGTTTAATGCATGACTTTAGGTTGTAAATGGCTACCTACTGTAGGCAGATGAACTTCTGCAAGGTGGGTTGACCAGCTCGAGACATAATTTGTCTGCTATAAACTCAAAATGAAAGGAAAATAGAATTATCTGGAAACTGCTGAGGGTATTAGATGCTGCTAGATATTTCCTCAAAGACCAAGGGTGAAGTTTAATTGTTTATTTTCTCTGTTGGCATTGATTGACAAGTTTCAGTACAATACAAAGAGAGCATTGCTTGTTCAATCAAGAATCAAGGTGTGTATTCTCACAGAATCTCCATGTTAATACTTTTGCAGTTCAAAAAAATTGTTTCACCTTTTACTATATGGAGATGGTTTCAAACCCCAGACTGACATTTTGATATATGATGTTATTCGGTGACAAAAATGATGAAAAGACGTGATATTCTTATCTGTACTATCTCAGGCTTTGGAGCGAATGGAACATTTCAGTGATCTTGAGTATATCTACCCCCTAAATCTGATAGTACTTTGGTTACAGTCAACTGAGTTTATTTGATTGATTCCTTGCAGCTATAAATTTGAGTTTCCAACCCCAGATGATCTCCCTGGATCACCAATCATTAGCTTCAGGTTTCATTTCTGGTCCATATTTTACCGTTTATGATTCCTTCTTACCATATGCACCAGTTGGCCTTTTATTCCTTGCTTTTTGTTTCTACCTTGTTCTCCAATTTACCTGTTATCAATTTAGGCATCGATTTCCTATGCTCATCTGTTGTATAATTATTTCCTTCTTTGCAGTGATGCTTCTTTTCGTTAGAGGGAGGGCTCGACAGCCGCATAGCAAGTATGGTTCATTTGTTCCACTCGTCTTGCTTTGACTGAAGGTTATCTTTCAATCATTCATCATGTTACTGTTTCAGGAGTTGGTCCTAATGGCATTAGCAAGTCAACCATACTGAAATTAAATAATTAATATCCGGAGATCTGAAGTCAACTTCAGGAACAGTATTCTGCTCCCCCAAGGTGCTTCACTCTTCTGTAGCTACTATTTGTGGTTTTTGTACCATGTAACTTGTACTCCCTTTTCTTCCTTTTAAAATCTTGAGTTACATTGTTGAAAATGGGAGTCTTTCAGCTTGTATTTATGGATTTCAGAGGCAAGAATAAGTTCAGTGTTCTGAGCTGAAGCTTTCACTTTATTGTGTTGCAGCACGCCATTAAAAAGGAAAGAAAGAACTAATTATACTTAGCTTATTTTGTGGACCTGCTATTTGTAGGAAAGCAGCGACTGAGATTATGTGTATGCTATGTCTGAGTGTTTAACCATTTGGTCCAGATTTCTGAACACCTTCATGCAATGAACTGTTCATGGCAAAGTACTATTATAGCATATGCAAGTTAAATTCTTCGGTTACTCAGTTCATCTTTGTAATATTTAGACACTCCTAATTCTGGGCTATTTCTTAGGAGCGCCTACCATTCTTCTTTTTTCTAACTTGTGCTATGCAAATTGCTGCACTATAGTACATACTTTGCTTCCACTTATTGTTTCCGGTTTTTATGAAATTATGAAATCTTGTGTGTAAATTATGTTTTTCAAGGTCATATGCTGCACCATGTGTTTTATGTTGCATGATTTGTGTTGTTTTAATCTTGTGATATGAAACAATTTGTGTGTTCTTGCCATTTACTGGATTAAATCAGCCCATGTACTGATGATTCTATCTCTTGCCTGTTACTCAGTTTTTTCAATGGTTTTGCATTACTTCAATCAACACAGAAGTATTATTTTATTTCGGATTTTTATGTTGTTGACATTGTGTCATTGGTACATTCCTGCTTTAGATTTTAATACTTCCAATTTAATTGGTTTCAGACACATTATGTGTTGATCCTTTGCTCGTTCAAAGAATAACTCCAGCAGCATGTACGTGTTCATGCAATGGAAGCAGTGATTGGTTGTTGGGAGCTTGATCAATCTTTACAAAGCCTCACAGGTGATTTTTTCCCTTTGTGTTTCTTCATTAATGAAAAAGACTTTGCTAAGGAGTTAATTTGTGCCTATGAACATAAATTTCTTACATTGCATGCCCTTACAAGTATAACCATGTATTAGTTAACACTTAAGAATATCTTTTTGGAATATGTGCATTACCTTCTATAATGATGCCCAGGCTTCTACAGTCACACAAAAAAAGAAAACACGTAGTCTCTTATAAGCAGCCATAAATTATCGATGGTCACTCATAAAGTCGTAATATTCAGTGTGGCTTATTTTTATTTACTTCATGGACTCTACGTATGTGAATTGCAATTATAATCTCAAATGACGTATGGGGCCTTGGCAACAGTTTAGGATATGCTAAGCATGCACTATGCTGAGGATAGAAGTGCTGTCCCATGATATGAAAAAGCAAATAGCTGGTTGCATGATAAAATAATTTACTATCCTAATTTGAGTTCTACTGACAGCTTTGGCCTGGTGTTTTGCTTCAACTTACAGGATATTTGCCTGGTTGTATGTTAAATGTTGACTAAGATGGCTGTCTTCATATGCTGCATACGTACGCCTTAACTGAATTTGCAGGGACATCTGAATATTGTGCAAATCATCATTGTCAGGAAACACTGAGTGAAGGGGCTTCTCTTGGTTAAGACACAGAAGCGACCATGTCTGATGATGAAGATAACCAGGTGGATAGTGAGGCTAACATATTTAAAGGGAATGAAGGATCAGATGGTATGGGCTTTGGCAGGCCCGTCCCTATGGGCGTGCGAGCGGTGCGATCGAACAGGCCCCCAATTCTGAGGGGCCTCTGATTCCCAACGCGCTGCAGCCCATATTCCCTGGCCCGGCAAACTCCTGAATACGCATTTGTTCCTCTGTTCGTTTCATGGCTTTCGGCCTCTCGTCGGCCGTCACTCGACGAGGACCCTAGGACGCCGGCGAACTGTGGAAAGCTGGCTGCGTCGTCTGCTCCTTCAATTCTTTGAACCTTGCATGAAGGCGTGGACTGCAGGCTGCAAAAGCACAACCGTGGACAGCCTGATTCGTGGACTTGCAGACAGACAAGATAGTTTTTCTTCTATTGATGAATTCTACTAAATACTCCTACTTCGTATGGGCTAGTGAACTATTAGGTCTTTGTTTGATTTGCATCTCTAAATTTTCTTGATGATGTCCAAGTAAATGCTATGAAACCATGAGTCAAATAGATATAATTGTTAACATACCATATTTCATTTTATAGCATGGTAGGCTTCTTTATAAAATTTTGTACAGGGCCCCATTTTATAACGGGACGGCCCTGGGCCTTGGCCGCCCCCTTGGTACTGACATAGGGTAAGCAATCCTTGTTTCAACTTAAGAAGGAGCTGAAAATGAGCTTAAGCAGGTTAGTTATCATCCTCTTAAGTTTTCCATTTCATCCTGCATGTTGGATTGCTGACTAATGAAAATATTTGTAGGGTTACAAAGAAAAGTTTGTTGATATCAGAGGAAATTTTCCACAAGCACAGAGCTGCTAAACTCCTTCGCTACACCGCAGCTTCTATATCGAAAGCTTGGTGCCATGCTCATTTCAAGTGGCCATACCATACTGTATGCGTATCAACTGCAGAAGACACATACTCCCTCTATCCCAGTTTGTTGGTCGTTTTAGCCTTCACTCAGATACATGCAAGATTCGCTGCATTTAGACGGAAGCTCATCCAGATACATGCATGCTGCTTTGAATGAAGACATCTAAAAGTACAGCTAAAACGACCAACATACGGGGACAGAGGGAGTAGTTGTCATTTATATTTAGGTTTTTCCTCCGAAAAGATTCCAACCTATACTCAAGAAGTGAAACCTAAGCTTGCTGATACACCTCACGAGTCCTTGTACTCATAGTTGACCATCCCATTTCTGTATAGATCGTTCACACAGCTATGAAAGAGAGATTTTGTGCTCGTTTTGGATTCTGTCAGATTGATGTGTTAATGGTATTGTGCAGTTAGTTCGACATCTACCCTCCCAATGAATTTTTCCTCTATAATTTGATTATGAGAATTCGCAAAGTGGTTTATTAGTGGAGCCAGAGTTAAAAGTACCTTGCCTGCATGGGCATTGCTTGGCCTTATGGGCACTTGCCTACCGAATCTACATTTTAGAACATGGTTGATTGCTATATATCTTCGGATTAAAATAAAAGAATTGATATCTTCCCTTCCGCACAGCACCTACCGGCTTCACCTCCCAAATCCACCAACCCGATGGAGCTAGTTCTTGTCGACGTGGACCAAATCGACGCTCAATCCCCCACCTTCCTCTTGCTACATCAAATTGTGCGAGATCCGCTGGGCGAGCTATGGTTAAAGAATGTGGAGTAAAAATACATGAATGATCATTATACCATAAATCATGCTAATTAAAGTTGCTAGACTTTATCAATACATTTAGTGACTCTAGTGATGATAGAGAGATGACGTGGCTTGACTGAAAGATTCTTTTTTCAAAAAAATGGATACATATTTACAAGTTACTCTAGCATCGACACCACCAATGCCTTTTCATTTGTTTTTTTTTGTCGTATATCCCCTCCTTCAATGATTGTCTTGATTTCATCTATAATCGTCGTTGCCTCACGTATGTGTTATGTTGATCCTCATCATTTAGTCCATGTTCTTTATTGTGCTGATAAGATCAGATAGCTAGGGACTTTCATTGGCAGCGAGCAGCGATAGCATAGAAACAACATCACTCTCCTCTCACGCAAAGAAGTGAGGATGATTTTATCCCTTGCCGACGATAGCTCTCCCGTCCACCGGCCGGAGAACGCACAACCTCGTACGTGTACAAGAACTTAAATGCATTTATTCAGTGACAAAAGATTACTCCCTCCGGTTCCGTATTAGAAGTCATTTAGGATATCGACACGGTCACCAAAGCACAACTTTGACTTCTCTTTTCTGTAAAAATATCTATTGGAAAGTTATATATGTATATTCTTATGAAAGTAATTTTCAAGACAAATCTATTTATATTATTTTCACATTTTCAAACTCAACGACTTAAAAATTATTCATGATTTATATTCCCAATGTTTGACTCAAACCTTGTCAAAACGACTTCTAATAGTGAACCAGAGGGAGTATGTATTTTAATTTTTTTGGACATCCAATATACCCACGATGTAGTACATGCAAGTCTTTAATTACATTGCAAGTACAAAACCAGATAAATGAATTACATGTATGTTAGGATCATGTTTTACATATGCAACAACTTTATTAAATTCAATAGACAGTGCCAAAACGTAACTAGAGTATTAAACTTTATTACATTACCGGTAGTTTTTAATCGAATAACCAAAACGACTATCTAGCAGCCGAATTTCAAAAGACGACTCCACATGCAGTTGAATGTGGCACACATACGCTTAGAACTCCTCGAAGTTACCTGGATAATCCTCAAATATTTCCAAGTTTGAGCAACAATTCGAATGTTGTAGATGCAATATGTAAATAAATAAGTGTGAGCACATGTCATACTCAACAAGGGGAACAACATATAACACGCAAGGCTTTGTAAAGTGGAAGGCTGGAAAGTTACTTACACTTAGCACTTTTAATTGGTCAAATTTTATTAACAGCTAATTACAAGCAAATGTAAGTTTATACAAAGCCACAATTAAGATATAGCATTAGTAAACATAGATAATCAACAATAATTTAATTCAACTATAAATTTATCCGCTCTTGACTGTGGGCATAACTGATCTTCGGTTTTAGACACTTTGCAGAGATCGTACATCTGTACCCACAAGTCGTGTTTTACATAGTTACCCGGGTTAATTACTCCCTTAAATACTTCCGAGGTGAGTGGCATGGGGTTCCTTATGAGAGCTTTACAAAGATTCCCTAATATGTAGCAACCCGCTAATAAGGATTCAGGCCGCAACAAAGACATAAAACTCTATAATGGGTATAGTGTCTTAACTAAGCCCACTTCCCAAGAGGATAGGTTTATGCCCCGTCAACGCCTGTCTTTGATAACATTTCATGTGCACCAGAGGAGTCGAGGAAAGTTACTTACTAATCACAGGAATGTCCTTGCAAACTTTGTGACTAGTGATTTTGCTAATTAAGTAGACCAATGCATGAAAACCTCAATCAGTACACAGTCAATGTTGTTCTTCTTGCTCTTTCAGTAAGTTTAGGCCCTGTTTCCTTACCAAAAATTTCACCAACTACCTGTCACATCAATCTCCGGACACTAATTAGGAGTATTACATGTGGATTACTGACAAAACCCATTCCACAACCCATCCTTAATTTTCGAGACGAATCTAACAAGCCTAATTATACCATGATTAGACAACGTTGTGTAACCAATCTCTAATGATGGATTAATTAGACTTAATGGATTCATCTCGCAATTTTCGGTTCATTCGTGTAATTATTTTTATAACTAGTCTACATTCAATACTCTTAATAGACCTTGAAAGAGAACCCTAAAAGTTTCACCTCACGAACTAAATGGGGCCTTACTACAAATTAGGATTTCTAATTATTTAGCCAAGCTAGAGCCATATAACGTGGTTGCACTGTTTTCTTGGGTGGTTCTTCATTGTCTTCCTCAAAATCCTATTATTGCTCAGAGTCTTCAATCATTTCCTCTTCGAAATCATTGAACGACGCATTCTCTACACATCACACAATGTACATACAAGCAGACAAAAGAATAAAAACTAAATAATACACCAAACAGTAACAACATAACAAAACAGAGACATAAAACTAATCTTAACACTAAGACGAATAAGTGAGCGCTAAAATCACTTAAAATGGACTTAAGACACTAAATATATGAGCTAAAGAAGTTATAAGACTTATTTGCAAGAAAACAAAACTTCTAAGGGCTAAAACAAAAGAAACAGGACTAAACTCTAATTACTCTTGAATTGAGCATGTAACACCCTGAAATTCTTGGATTTCAGGATTTTATTAGGAAGAATAATTAAAGAACGATTTCTCATAATTTTGAAAATTTTACCAACATTTATTGCTTTTACAAGATATTTAGTGTATGAAAATAATTGATTGTCTTTTGGAGTTAAATAAAATGATTGTTTGTGTGTCGTGTTCATTTCGGTTGCATTGGTTTTTGCTTGAGTTAGTGTTTTCAAAATCCATCAAAATCAAATTCAAAAGTTTTTCTTCCTCTCTATCTTTCTCTCTCTAAAACCCAGCCCAAGTGACTTTTCCTTCTTTCTCCGGCCAAACCGCAACAACTGGCCAGCTCTCTCGCTCGGCCCGTTATCTATCGGCCGGCACAGCTCCATCCTCCCTCTCTATCTCGTCGACTGCCGGGTCCCGCCTGTCAGGCCCATCCCCACCTCGGTCCAAATCGAGTCTGACCCGTGCTCGGCCGTCGGCACCCGCACGTCTTGCCTCCCGGTCCTGCACCCGCTCGCCTCTCCCGCGCGTGCTGCACTACTCCGACCCCCAACCACTAGTGCGCACACCGCACCTCCCCTTGTTTCCTCTACCAGAAACTGACGCTGCCACCAAGGCTAGTAATGGCCGACCACCACCCTATCCCCTACCTCTGGTCGGCACTCGGTACTGCCTCACGCCTGTGTGTCGTGCCTGCTTTTCTCACGGTCGCACCTGAAGCCACTTCCGCTCTTCGTCTTCGGCCCGCACCGCGCCTGCGCCACCGCCGCACCTGTTCTGTGTGTCGCTCGACCGCCTCTGTTCGCCTGCCATACGCTGCATCAGCCTAGCTTTCGTATGTGCAGCTTCGCCTCTCTGTGTTGCACCTCTCACACGTAAGCCGCGGCTCCTCCGTTTCCTCTCCTCGTAACCGTATCTTTCCTTCAATCCACCAGTAACGGTCGTTGCCACTAAGGCCACTAATGGCTGACTGTTCCTCCAAATCCATCAGTGCAGCCTGCCGTTTCCCTATCTTCCATGCTGCCTTCTGCCTACCTATAAAGCGGAGCGCCTCAACCCCGTGCACCCTGCTGCAAACCTGCAAGCTCGGCTGTCTCCTCGCACAACACCACCGTATCCTGCACAGACGAAGCCGAGCACCGCCGCACACCTTTGTCACTGGTTCACCGTCCCCGTCGACCCCTGGACCGAGCCAGCATTGCCCGGAGCACCCTCGTGCTGAGCTGGAGATCCACCGCCGGTCGTCTTCGCTCGTCGTCCATCGGACAGAGTACCACTGAACCGCGCCCACCACTGTCCACCGCCTTGGTAGCTCGATTCATTGTGACCACACTACGGGAAATGGTGATGTTGTTGTGAGCCAGTTCCTCACGGCAAAGGCATTGCCTTGAGTAGCCACCGGCAAAGGGCTCACGACAAAGTTTTGCTGGCAAACAGCCTCTTTGTCGTGAGCCTGGATCGTGAATCACGGCAAACGGGTGCCGTGAGTGAGATCTAGCTCACGGTAAAGCGTGGTAATGGTCACGACAGCGAGGCAACTTGACGGCACTCTGCGCCGTGGGCCTGACGTCTGGCTCACGGCAAAGAGCCCACACTGGCAGCTGACGTCAGCCATCTTTGCCGTGAGCCAGATGGCAACTCACGATAAATATCTACGACGTGGCAGTCTGCCACTTTGCCGTGAGCTAGGCCTGTTTCTCACGGCAAAGGTGGTCTTCCAGATGATACGCACAGGTTCTTTGCCATGAGCAATAGCCAAAGCTCACGGCAACGTCAGCCGCTTTGCCGTGAGCATTGGCTATTACTCACGGCAAAGAAACTGTTTTTTTATTTTTTTTGTTTTTTCTAGAACCTTATATGGGACCCCACATTCGATACAACATTACATGCATGTCAAATATCAACACAGGCAGTTCAAATTTTGCCATAATCATCACAGGAAATTCAAATATCGCCATAATCATGACAGGCAGTTCAAATATCGCCATAATCATCATAGGCAGTTGAAATATCACCATAATTATCATAGGCATGTCAAATATCACCATAATTAACACATGTAGTCCACATAAGCATCACAGATAGTGTAAGTATCAACATAAGCACACATGATGTTTAAGTAGTACACAAATGCAAAATAAGTCCACAACCACTAGTCCAAATGCAAAGAGTACAACTACTAAATAAAAACATAATTAATGTAGTAAGTACAACTATTTGATTAAAGTCGTAATTAGTACGGATCTTACATGTTTTAGAAATACTCATCATGATCCGTATTAGCTAGATCATATGTCTCATCATCACTATCACGCATGTCCATACCCTCAACACCGTGCTCCGAAGGAGGAATGAAGTCATCATCACTACCAGTTCCTAAACGTAATTGCTCAAGTAATTCTAAGTCATCCTCATCATGAACATCTTCTCCAGCATTGTCCATCTCTACTTCCATTCCGATCGCTTCGGTTAAGTCTATCTCAAACCTCCCTTCTAGCCCATCTTCTTGAAAGAACTCACCGGCATATGTGTTTGGGTCTAGTAGGTTGTAATCTTCGTTGCTTGGGGCAGGTAGTTTACAATGTGGCAAAACCTTGTGCACAACATCCCAACCCTGGAGACGCTGGTCAGTTTTGCAAGGGTATGATAGATAATAAACTTGCGTGGCATGTTGAGCCATAATATAGACATCATCTCCTAGGTACACAGTTGACTGCCAAATTTCGACTAGCCCAAGATTCAGGTTCCGCCTAATAGCCTCAGGATCAAATCAATGGCACTTGAATATGATCGGTTTCAGAGGTTTGGAACCATGAAACTCAAGTTCGTATATTTCTTCAAGTCTTCCATAGTACTCAGCCCCATCGACAGTTGCCATACAAACTCCATAATTTGTGGTTCTTCGATTTGGCCGAATCTCCTCATGACTTTTTGTGTGAAAGCGATATCCATTCACATCATAAGCGGCATATGACTTGACCCTGTAGGCACAACCATCGGCAACCTTTCTCAAGTCGGGACTCAAAGACGAATCGATTTGCCCCTGCAAGACCAGGCAGGATAGCTCGTTATCATACATGACATGTCATACTCAGTATGATCTTACAAAGAAGGTATTTTTTTTAAATTACCTTCTTTTTGAATCAAGAAATGAAATCGGGGATTTTGTGCCGCACACCCTGACTACCCTTACTAAGAAGGTTATCTTCCTCCTCCTTGCTACGTGGCCTTGAATGACGCCAGTATTGCGCAAAAAATTCACTGCACCCAAAAAAAGAAGAGGTTGGATGCACAAGAGCCAAGATACGAGATCTTATGGGAAAGGAAATAATGAGGTTGCTTGAGAACTTACTCTATGTACGGCTTTACTTCGGCAAGGTTGAAGAGGGGATAAACTGGGGGTAATCATCTCAACCCCTAAACCCCAAATCAAGAAGACTAATGGTGGGTCGCATCAGCAGAGGCCCAACACCGACTGCCGGCAAGGCCAGGCCCAGCTCCTTTCCTTTAAAGAATAGCAGCTCGGTCCCCCGCCACGGAATCATCTCCGACTCAAGCAACCGACCCGGTTACCTCGGCGGGAGACTCCGCCTCGCACGACCTAAGGATCCTTCCGCCGTAATCCGACGACCGGGGCCCCCCAGGGGCGGACCGCAACGTGGCGGAAGTTGTCCCGCGCTGCATGGGACGTGCAGCTGTAGCGGAGCATGTGGATCTGCTGTTAGAGGCTCAGGTAATGATGAGATTTCCTCCCGGCGTGGCAGGCGGACTGCCCTGGCGTCCCATCACCTGACACTGAACAGTGGCCAAGGACACGTGAATCCTTCGCCTGCAAGACATCGAACAACGTGACCCGACCCATCAAGCATCAGAGGGAAGGTCGAGGCTTGCACGAGAAGCCTCGACCTAGCATGACCAGTAGGCTCCTGGGTCGAAAAGAAGCCGCCTCGGGATGGAGGCCAAAGCTACGCCGCCCTACGAAGGCTACCGGTGCTGGGGCAGTGTACGGCGCCAACGGGAGACGAAGGCCCACGACGTTGCACTATTCTGGCACTGTTGCAGCACTGTAGAAGAACGGATTTTTACCATCTTAACCTTTGTACGCCGGCCCTCCTTGAACTATAAAAGGGGAGGTTGGCATCACGAACACACAGAGATAGACAGACACGCAGAGACGAACTCGGCAAGACAAAAAACAACACACCACACTCACGGAGCATCAGCTGCTCTCACTCACATACAGAGACTTGGGACTTCTTCCCTCTCTCGACCTAAGCTTGTATGCCCTACTACAAGCCCTCCTATGAGCATATAGAACACTTTCCCGAACTGGACGTAGGGCATCCCCTCGGTGCCTGAACCAGTATAATCCCGGTGTCTCTAAACCCAACCATCCGGATCAGACGCACGATTCATACCAAAAATTACTTGCCGGCGGTATCAAACCCCGACAGTTGGTGCGCCAGGTAGGGGCACTTCGTGTGTCACGACGCCAAACAAGGGTCCAGATGGCCCACTCCGATGAACAGCCAGCGCGCATCACTGTACTGTGTTTCGGCTCCTTGGACTTCGTCTTTGATGGTCCAGTTGAGTCGCCCGCTGGGGCCGTGTTCTCACGGTCCCAGCCCGACGCGCCTGCGCCACCTCAGGACCAGCCGCCTGAGGAGCCATAGGCGGTGAAGTCTGCCGCCGACCGGGTTTGGGACCTGGTCGGCCGCAACATGGCGGTCGCCCTGGGGCCAAGTCCGTAACAGGAGCTCTTCCGCTTCGCGGTGTTCGCCACCTCCATGCTCGTGTTCAGACTGCAGGAGGAGGAGACGCTGACCTGGGATGAATTCAAGCTCTGCTACGACTCCATGTACCCTGAGGGGCTGGCGTGGCTCCCCTGCGGCGGGGCGAAAGCTCCGCCGCCACGGGAGACACACGGCCGGTTCCCTCGGGGGCTTCTCAGGCAAGCTGCGACGAGGCCGAGAGTGCGCCTCCCAGCCGGAAGGCTCCGACGCCCCACGCCCCGAGGTGCGAGTGTTTCGTCCTCCAGCAGCAGCCCGACGCGGTCCACTCTGACAACTCCGACGACAGCTCCGCGGAAGGTGAGCCCACATCGCCTGACGTTTCTGCTAGTGAGGAACCTCCGCAGGATGAGTACGACCATGAGCGACAGCAAGCCCGCCTTGACGAGCTGGACGAGGCTCAGAAGGCTCTCGAGGACGAGCAGGCAAGGCTCCACCACATGCTCAGCACGGAGGCCGCGGCAACACCCGCGCGTGAGCACGCACAAGAGGTATGCCACTGCATCATCGACGACGTTCACGGGACTCCCATCGCCAAACGGGCCTCCCAGAACCTCACCGCGGCGGCCGTACTCCTCCGGGCTGGCCCTGAGCCAACGACCCCAGAGGAAAAGAAGCTCCGTCAGCACCTCCAGACGCTCCTCAACGTGGCCGCCGAGCGGGAGGCGGAAAGTTCGGCGTCCTAGCACCGCGAGGCGCGAGCCCCGGACAAAGAACGCTCGGTTCACCGCGAGTCCTCATGCCCAACAGGGCAGCTGAACCGCGCGGAGAGCGTACGCTCGCCCGTCGGCCGCAAGGCCGACCCCAACCACGAGGCCCGAGGCGCATCCTCGGCGCATGGGAGGATGATGACTCGAGGCGAGTCGGATGGCGAACGCTGGCTGCGAAGGGTGTACAGCAGGAGGCGCGGGGGCTGCTACGACAGCAGTGAGGATCGAAGCCGGAGTCCGACGCCTGACCCCCGAGGTCTGTGGGCTTTCGGCACCAACGTCCTCGCTGCAGCCCCTCCGGCTCGATATCGTGCTCCGACCACCATCGCGAAGTACGATGGGGAGACCAACTCGAGCTTATGGCTTGAGGATTACCGCCTTGCCTGCCACAACGGTGGCACAACCAGCGATCTGTTCATCATCAAGAGCATCCCACTGTACCTCGCCGACTCGGCGCGTTCCTGGCTCGAGCACCTCCCTCGAGGGAGGATCAATAGTTGGGCCCAGCTCCGGAACGCCTTCATAGGGCACTTCCAGGGCACCTACGCGCGGCTCGGCAATGCATGCGAACTTCGCCATTGCCCGCAAAAGAAGGGCGAGAGTCTTCGCGACTACATCCGCCGCTTCTCCAAGCGCTGTGCTGAGCTCCCCGACACGGCCGACAACCAGGTCATCACCGCTTTCCAAGATGGTACCACGTGCGAGACCCTTGTCCACCGGATAGGGCGAGTCAAGCCGAAAACCATCCACAAGCTCCTAGACCTGGCCATTGACCACGCCGATGGGGAAGAAGCTGTTGCTTTCAGCAAGAGGAAGCCCGAGGAGGAGGAGGGCGAAGCTCCGGCTACCCACCCGGAGAAGAAGAAGAAGAAAGAGCGCAAGCTCCGCAACAGCAACCTGGTGGCGGCGGCCGACAAACGACCGTCCAAGCCCAAGGTTGGTCCCCCGAGGGATCACTTCGAGAAGATGCTTGAGGCACCTTGTCCTTACCACGAGACCCCGGTCAAGCACGCCATGAAGGACTGCAACCTCATGAAGAGATACCTTGGGGGGAAGAACAAGCCACAAGACGCGGCCGATGCCAGTGCCACCAAGAACGCTGAGCGTGACGACTTCCCCAAGGAAGATGGCGCGGTCATGATGATTTTCAGCGGGACGCCCGCTCGCCCTCCGAGGCGCAAGCATAAGCGCATCCTGTACGAGATCTACCACACCGAGCCGGTCGTGCCTTCGTACCTTCGGTGGTCCGAGACGGCCATCATGTACAACTGGGTGGATCATCCCGACCACATTCCACAGCCGGGGGCTTACCCCCTCGTGGTGGCACCGCTCTGCAGCACCAAGCGGGTGCACAAGGTGCTCATGGACGGAGGAAGCAGCCTCAACATCGTCTACATGTTCACCCTCGACAGCATGGGGATCCAGCGGTCTCAGCTCCGCCCGTCTTTGACCCCATTCCATGGAGTCGTTCCCGGGATGGAGGCGGTCCCGCTTGGACAAATCGACCTACCGATCACCTTCGGCGATGAGGGGAATTTCCGCAAGGAAACGCTCACCTTTAAGGTTGTCGGCTTCCCGGGAACGTATCACGCGATCCTCGGGAGGCCGGCATACGCGAAGTTCATGGCGGTCCCCAACTATACCTACCTCAAGCTGAAGATGCCCAGACCCAAGGGAGTCATCACCATCGACACCAAGTACCAACACGCTTTCGAGTGCGATGTTGAGTGTTTCCAGTTCGCAGAGGCTCTCATCCGCTCCGAAAGGATGGCCGCAGGAACTTCGGCTAGGAATCCCAACAACGACATCATGATGGTCGAATCGACCTAGACCAGCTATGTTGTCTCTACCCTTGCAATAGTACCGTGTACTATTTTATGCTTATGATGAATAAAAGTGCCCGCCCTTTTTCCGTTTTTCCATCATAAGCGCGACTATTGCCAAAAAGGTCTCCTGATGCGAGTGATCCTAAGCAACAAACCATTTTATGGTCCTCGACCTAAAATCCTTCATTGATCGGGGGCTCCATCCAGGGGCATCGTGCCCCTCAAAAAAAAACAAAAAGTCTTTTTTTCTGAAAAAGCTTTCTTCGAGAAACACTTCGCTAGCTCAAAGAGCAAAAAGGAAGGAACCCGCAACCATCTGTCTACGCTCGGCCGAGTACTGACGCCCCCACGGCTATACGTGCAAGGTTCGACGAGCTACGTCTAGGATGGTTAGGTCGATCTCCTCGCGCCTCTGAAAGTTCGGTGGCAGGTGTTACCTCGACGACTCTTTTCTTAAAAAGTAACTCGATAGCCGACCTACCCGACCCTTCTGAAGATAGCTCGGGGGCTTTGGACCTACGGGATACCCCGACGCGACTATGCCCGGTCGACGCTCTCGAGTCCCTACGCTCCAGCAGCTACGGGACGGAGCAAGACCAGCAACGTCCTAAGGGTAGCCCTACCGGCCTAGAGACCCAAGTCTCCTGACGAAGAGGAAAGGAAAAGGAATCGAGTGTCGAACTTAAAAAGAAAAAAGTCCCTCTGCTCAGGGAGGAAACCTGCAACTTATTCATGACAGTAAGCTGTCGGTGCTACTAAACTATTTTCTCCTGATCAGTGCTCATCATCGAGCCATCCCAGGTCCTCCATGGCAGCGTCGGCTACCTTTCCGGCGAACTCAACACACCCTGCTGAGATCTGGGGGTAACGGTGGTCTTCATACCTGGGGGCCCACCCCTCTTCGAGCAGCTCGTGGTCCAGGTCGGGATAGTGTGAAAGGAACATGGCCACGGCTCGGTGAACCAACTGCCGAGCCATAGCCATGCCCCGCGCGCGAGCGACGCCGCGGACCATCCCGAGGCGTTCGACCAAGGATGGCCCTTCGTCGACACTGATGCCCTCCAGAAGATCCATGACGGCTTGGGTAAGAGCCCGGTAAGTTTCTTCCCGTTGCAGGAGAGTCGCCCGGGCCGTGGCCGCAGCCGAGGTTGACAGCTTGAGCGCGGCAGCCCTCTCTACGAAAGAACAAAAAAATGAGAAGGGCACCAACAGAAGGCCCCAGTGGGACGAGTTGCAACCACGACCTACCCGTCAAGCCGTCAGCAAGCAATGACATGAGCGCTGTCAACTCCTCCTGCTTGGTGATGGCCTCGTTCATCCAGGCAGCGTCGGCCGCCCGCTGATCCCGCAACACCTACATCTCCGCGCAGGCAGCTTCAATGACAAACAATCGTGGGTAAGCACACTAACCCGCAGGTTGGCCACCCAATCTGAAAGAGCCCGTCCCGGAGCACCAGCTTACCGGTCAGCTCCCTGTCGCGATCGGTGGCGACTGCCAGTAGCTGCCTCCGCTCGGCGACGGCAACCTCGAGCTGGTCCTGCAGGGAGGTGTTCTGCTCCCGGGCGGACTCCAGGGCGCGGGCGGAGCCTGCCGCAGCAGCGGTAAGCTCGGCCACCCGCGTCTCCAGCTCGACCTGCTTCTGAGCAGCCTCGCCAGCAAAGGCGTCGAAGGCAGCCTGAGCGCTCACTGCCTGACGCTGGGCCTCAGCCAGCCTCGTCGTCGACGTCACCCTCTCCTCCTCGACAGCCGCCAGACGCTCCGCCGATGATGCACGAAGTGAAGCCAGCTCCGCCTCCTTCCATCCCACCTCCGCCTGAAGAGCTCCGATCGCCCTCCGGACCTCGGCCTGCTGGCAAATGAACTGGGATCGGGCATCACAGCGCGCCGCAAACCCTGTCCAAGAAGCAACTCAAGAAAGGACAACAATGAGAAAAGTCAAGCGGGATCAGGCAAAAAGGAAGGCAAAAGGCAAGGGACATACCATGGCAGCGGCGGCCACTTCCTCGGCCGAGGCCGCCTGACGGCTGTTGATGGTCGATTTTGGTACACCTAGCTATGAGTTTACCGTCAGCATTTGCACATATTTTATATTCTAACTAATGGTACTAACCCCCTGGAGGTATCAAGTTCACTCTTGCATGTCGATTTTGGAGTTTATTGTTTACGCAGGAAACTAACGTTAAAGAGGAGACTTTCGGGATAAGTTCATCAAGCACTTCAAGAGAAGATCATGAAGCCCGGCACAAGTCAAGACACATGATGAACATGACTCCAAAGGGCCCAGGGACCAAAGCATGAAGCTGTAAAACTCCAGGGATCTGAACAGAAGATGCTGAAGCTTGCGCGACAAGGAGCTCTATCTAAACCGTGGAGAAGACGACGTCAAGGGCCCACATGCAGAAGGGGACAAGTCAACAATCGATCGAGAAGCGTCGGGGAGCAAGACGGGGCCGAACCGGGCCGAAACGGGTTCCGGGCCTGGTTCGCGCCCCCCTTTGACCTAGGTGCTCCTCTATAAATTGCCTCTGCCTCCGCCGGCCGCCACATCCATCCATTCATCAGAGAGCCGCCGACATGAAGGAGAAGCACCGGGAGGAAGCCGACGGCCGCCGCAAGTCCTCGAGTTGCCTAGGAGATGGCTTAGGCCATGCCCTATCTGCTACGGTTGGCCCTACGTGGTGAAGCCATGGTGGAGTTCCGGAGCCGCGACTTGAATTCGTCAAGTCATTTGTACCTTCAACATTCGATGGTGATGTAATCATATCTTGTCCTA
This sequence comes from Cenchrus fungigraminus, assembly GCA_036936925.1. Taxonomy (NCBI): domain Eukaryota; kingdom Viridiplantae; phylum Streptophyta; class Magnoliopsida; order Poales; family Poaceae; genus Cenchrus; species Cenchrus fungigraminus. Next base: position 134,896,146 of record CM072774.1, on the reverse strand, counting down.
CTTTGATCTACATCGATGAGTGTTTTATCCATATGTGTAGCTAGCATATGATTTTAGTAGGAATAGGTCTAATCGTGGTGGTTAGTCTATCTCTTGCAGATACATCATTGTAGTGCATGGACCGAGGTTGTCGTTCAGTGATGAATATCCTTGCGTAGTGACAGTACGGTGGAGGAGAAAGCGGCGAATGAACGTGTATCGGACCACTCCATATCGGGTTACTCCATATCGAGTGTACTCCTTATCATAGTATAGGTTTAGATTGGTTTGTCACCTTGGCCGGAACGGCAACAAGAAGACGATAGGCTAGGGTTACCCTTTGGTGTTACCTTTATGGCTAGGTGGATGAGATCCATACATCCCTTCGTGTTTGTATGCTAACCCCTTTATGCAATCAATGCTTCATGATAGGTTAGATCATTAGATTAGATGGATAGCCTTAGGAGTTTGCTTCCAATCCTTGGATTGACAAATCTAGGGAGGACCCTCCTTGGTGAAAAAGGCACCAAGTCACTCGTACGCTTGCGGTGAACTTGAGCATGGTTTTGAACCGTCAACAAGCCCCTTTTTCTGGCGCCGTTGCTGGGGATTGGCAACTCGAACCCTAGGGAGATCTATCTTTCTTTTTGACTAACCCTAATTTTATTATTGCATATACCCTGTGTTTCTTGTTTGTGTCCTTGAATGCAGGTAAAACCCTAGACACAAAGCGATCGAGAAGTTTTCAACATTCGTACTTCGACAAGTCCAACCTCGCTCAACCAAGTTGATGGCTACACGAAGATTTGCTCTTTAGTGGTAGGTGCTAACCTTGGTTAGTGGCCCAACATCCGCTATTGAGTCCCCACCCAAAGCAAACGAAGATGAACAAGGTATGCCTACGTGTGTCAATTAAGTTTTTAGACTAATGTCTTTTGGAGGTTTGCTTGTTCGAGCTATAGGTTTCGGAAACGACCATGTCAAGCATGATGGAGAAGGATTCCATTACCATCATGCTCATGCAGCAATAGTAATGACTTTTGAAGCCAAGGGATGCGTGACATGGTGCCCCAAAAGACTACAAGATGAAGACCACGCGTACATCTCCGAGTCGATGGACGAAAGGATAACGATGTCATCACGATGTTTGCATGAGCCTCAGCAGAAAGCATTAGATATATTTGGATTTTCAGAAGCCCCATGAAGTCTACGTTCCAACGAATCAAGCGGCAAGGCAATCGGAGGTTCCTACAAGCGGATATGGCCGAATCACCGAAGGTTGCACGTGCTGAAATTCTGGACAGCAAGCAATGCTGACGTAAAACAGCCATAGCTCCCTCATTCGGACTCCGATTAAGACGAATGAGTACCCATTGGAAAGGTAATTTTATAAATTTTCCAATGGAACTATATTTTGGTATATGTTCTGTTCTGTATGCAGGGGTAAATCCACAAAGAAGAGGCAGCAACAAGGCAATGACGATGAGATAGAGGAGATGGACATGGTGACAACAAAGAGAAGATGGGGCAACGGTTCCACAACACGTACATGATGAAATTCAGAACCTAAGGACTAAAACAAAACCTCCGGAGCATGGATAGATGAAGACACAAGAGGCACCACTCAACACATGATGATGTTGGAAGCGAACCACGACCGATTTCATAAGTCAACATCAAGCTGCATGGCTACTTTGGATTCTCGCACAAGTAACCATGGCTTCACGTCAATAAAAAGGTACGTGAGAAAGTCGAGCTCTATGACTTTAAATGAAGCGCTTTGCAGGAGGGAACCCGATCTTTTATAAATCTATATAAACTATGACAGTCTACATTGTGCTCTTTATTTGAAAACTTCAAGTAACTTTGTACCATTGCTCTAGTAAATATCACAACCACATTTTGTATGCTTTAATAGATATTGAGGGAGCGCTTTGCTACTTGAATTTTGGGAAACTTGTAGACCCCTTATTTTTGTGTGCTTATTAGTGTTTAGAGTCTTTTTATTTTGTGTCTCTTTAGAGAGAAATATGAAGCATGATCCCTTTTGATTCTAAGCTTGTGGCTAGTTAGCTTAGACTAACTTTTATTTTGGTTTAGATCACCACCATATCATGTCATGTCATTTTGTTCATTCATAATCATGTTGCACTTCATTCCACTTTGTTCTCCACCCTTGCATTTTGTTGCATGATGCGTACCATATTTAAAACCCTTTTTGTGAAAAAATCTCATCTTTGCCTAAACCTTCCTATCAAACCACACCTAACCCAAGCCAACAAAAGGGGGTATCGACTTATGTCAAGTCGACAAAGTCTATCTCTATCCCTTTCTAATTAAAATTTTGACTAGCCTCATCCTAAACCCTTAGGGAAAACCTCTCATACCTTTAGTAATCCTAAAACCATAGGTTTGTTTTTCATCCAAAAATCTAACCCTTGTTTTCTTTTCTTCTCTTCCAAAACCACCTTAGGTAGAATTTCTTCACCTAACTTATTTTTTCAAAATTCTTATCTTAAGCCAAAAATATAGGATACCCACAAGCCTTACCTTAAAACCTTGTTAGCATGTTTTAGGTCTTTTGATAAAACTTTTGTTGACAAGACTCTACCTCTCATAAAGTGACTTGCTTGTCATTATTGAGGAACAACATCGAAAGCCTTTTTCAAACATTGCTGACCCTTTTTACTAACCCCTTTTTGCATTTGCATTTTGCATCAACCCCTTTGTTCTATCATGCATAGGTTAGCTTGGTTTCTTTGCGAAACTTTTTGATGAATGCTTTATTTCCATGATAATGCTTCACGCGTGGCATTTTCTTTTGTAATCTTGTGTAAATATGGTGTTTAGGCATGATTGGAGACCCCATCATTCAGTTTTATATACCTTGCTATCATATTGCATTGGTTGGTTTATAAACTTCACAATGCGCTCTACTTCTCTTACACTATAAAGAATTGTTAATCTTGGGATAAGCATGGTGCTTTGACCTTGGTTAATAAATCTTTATGGCAGTGGAGAAGTTTGGCAATCACTTTGTAAGCATGGAGCTTAGAATTTGGTGTAAGCATTGTTTTGTTTATATCCCTTTCATTCATTTGCATTTTTCACCTACACGCACGTACACTCATTAGGTTCTTGCTTTTCTCTTTAGTAGGTGAGCTATGCCACAAGTTAAGATCTTAGGGATGTATTTGGTTTGTTGGCAATTGTTTCTACTCATGACCATCACCCCGGGGGTACAATGTGCATTTGAATTGTTTTGCAGGCATGGCGAAGTATTCCCCTGAGTTCTTGACCAATTGCAATCAAGATCGTTAGTCATCTACAAGGCTTGAGAGGGAAGGTGCTGTTTCTATCAAGGTTTGAGAACATGTTCAGAGATGTACAATGGAGGAAAAGCTAATATTCAGAAGCTCCTTCAAACTCTCTTTCCAACGCATCAAGAATCATCAATTTTGAAGACCCGTACAAGGAGAGATGGCAGAAACATTGAGCGCTGCGCAGTCTGAAATCAGCTTTGGACAGATTGCATCGCCGGAGTAAAATAGGCACAACTCTCTTGTTCGGAACCCGTTTCATGCGTATGATGGCTCGTTGGAAAGATAACTTCATGAAATTCAACTTGGAGGGGTGGTTAAGTACATGTTCTGTTCTGGAAGTAAAGGAAAAACTGTGGAAGATGAGGCAGCGACAAGGACGGGATGGAAGTCGGTGATGATGATATGATAAAGGATTGGAACCATGGCTTGATGATAATAAGAAGAAGTTGAAGGACAACTGAGGTAACAAAGGCAAGGAAGTGAAGATGATTCTCAAAAACATGGCAATAGGGAGCGATTCAAGTTCTTCCACACTTAGCAACATGCTAAGCATGGGGGAGGATTTGAAGGACGAATGGAAAAACAGCCACATGGAGTTCAAGGATCACCTTCACCACAAGATGCTCATCATTCTTTTTCCATGCCAAGCACAATGCTTAAGCATAGGGAAGGCCACACTGCACTTCATTACGAGCATCGAAAAGGATGGTAACTCGCCCTTAACTTTATTTTTGTTCATCACCTTCTAAATGCTTGTACATATATGCTTTCAACCATAAACAACCTTTGTATTTATCTCTCAATCAATAACATGGCTACTAGGAGGACAACCTAGGTTAGTTAGTTTTTATTTTTTTCAATAAATGAATCACCATCTCTTTTGAGCTTACCACGATGATATAATTCGTATGTCTTGCTTATGGAAAAGTGATGAAAGTTGCCGCCTTGTTTTACTTGCATGATGTTTTATATGACATGACTTTTTGCTCTCTATTAAAAGGAACTTAAATTGATTAAATACCGGCTCTTTCATTTGTGGAGGGTAAATGACTAGTTTTTAAGACCCACATACTTTATGTTGCTCTCTGATTTAAGTTTACCGACAACCTATGCCTTGTACTTGTTTTATTTAAAATTATTATGCTATCTACATTTGTGAATCTCTTGCAAGGCTCTACCCACCAAAGCCTATACACATAACAAGTACTTTCATGATATAACCTTTAGTTTGCAAATTTATATCTTGATGAGTTGGATTATGATTGATTTCTGTGGTACGAGACTAAGAAGCTGGTCATTCCTTTGCGTATCTTTTTCATGCTAGCCATTTTTGTCCATGCATTGTGAGTTTCTACATTGAAAATTTCACAAACTTCACTGGGCATCCACCCTAAACCCAAAACATCTTTTTGTGATTACCTCCTTGACCTCAACCCAAGTTGAGTATGGATGATCTTTTGACGAATTTTCTGAAGATTTTCTGGCAAGATTTCAAGACATATAACATATGGAGGGACTCATCAATGATCATGCGAGTTTCGATATGGAGGATGCCCTTGAAGATTTCAAAAGATTTATAGAGGAACACAAGGATTTTGTACTTCTCTAGCAGCCATAGGTCCCCTCACTTCTATGCTCGAGGACGAGCAATCATTTAAGCATGGGGGAGGACTGCTATAGTAAGTACTATGTTGCTTAAAAGTTCGGAGGAGCATAAAAAATGATGAATAAAAAAAGAGAAAAGAAAAAAAGATGAAGAAAGAAAAAAAATAAGAAAAGAAAAAAACAAAAAAAGAGAAAAAAATAAAAATGCTCCTCGGTTCTTTTTAACTTCATTTAAATCTTAGAGAGCTTTGAAGACAAGTCCATACTCAATTTTTTCCAACCATGTGCAATCCGATAACGAGAACTTCATTCGTGTCTCGGGATCACCCATTTGCCACTTGCACATGTCCACCCTTCTAAATGCGTGTGTTCCATCTCTCTCTCTTTCCGACATTTATTTTCCATGGCCTTTTTGACTAGTCTCGGTAATTCCAATAGATCTCTCTCTTAGTTTGACAATATTTCAAGTATAATGTCTTGCTAGGATTGTTTTTACCTACCAAGCTCCACATAAGATTTCCACTTTCATATAAGAGTAGAATAGGTTGAGAATAATCTAGTGTAGGCTTGAGTGACTTGACGAGATGAGTGTTTCCATGAGCTTTTGCAAGAGAACCTCACTTATGTTAGATGTGCAACTTTTTGAAAACCCTTCACGATGCAAAAGGGTAAAGGTTTGAAGTTTGCTTAAGTTTGAGAGCACTATATTTGTTTTATTGTGGCATATTCTTTAATGATAGTCTATCTTCCGTAATGAAGTAGCCGGTCAAAACTTGAACCTTAAATGCTAAATACTTGAGAGAGCAATATGTCTTGTTGTGTATAACTAAGTGCAGCGAAGACATTGAAAGGCAACGCTGATTTCCAAGTTAAGCAAAGATCTTGGACTTGCTCGAGCACGAGCAACGTTTAAGCATGGGGGTATGTTGACGGTCGATTTTGGTACACCTAGCTATGAGTTTACCGTTAACATTTGCACATATTTTATATTCTAACTAATGGTACAAACCCCCCGGAGGTATCAAGTTCACTCTTGCATGTCGATTTTGGAGTTTATTGTTTACGCAGGAAACTAACATTAAAGAGGAGACTTTCTGGATAAGTTCATCTAGCACTTCAAGAGAAAATCATGAAGCCCGGCACAAGTCAAGACACATGATGAACATGACTCCAAAGGGCCCAGGGACCAAAGCATGAAGTCATAAAACTCCAGGGATCTGAACAGAAGATGCTGAAGCTTGCGCGACAAGGAGCTCTATCTAAACCGTGGAGAAGATGACGTCAAGGGCCCACATGCAGAAGGGGACAAGTCAACAATTGACCGAGAAGCGTCAGGGAGCAAGACGGGGCCGAACCGGGCCGAAACGGGCCTGGGCCGGCCGGCCCAGGCCGGCCGGCCTGGCCTGTTCCAGGCCCGGTTCGCGCCCCCCTTTGACCTAGGTGCTCCTCTATAAATTGCCTCTACCTCCGCCGGCCGCCACATCCATCCAATCATCAGAGAGCCGCCAACACGAAGGAGAAGCACCGGGAGGAAGCCGACGGCCGCCGCAAGTCCTCGAGTTGCCTAGGAGATGGCTTAGGCCATGCCCTAGCCACCATGGTTGGCCCTGCATGGTGAAGCCATGGTGGAGTTCTGGAGCCGCGACTTGAATTCGTAAAGTCATTTGTACCTTCAACATTCGATGGTGATGTAATCATATCTTGTCCTACTTTGATCTACATCAATGAGTGTTTTATCCATACGTGTAGCTAGCATATGATTTTAGTAGGAATAGGTCTAATCGTGGGGGTTAGTCTATCTCTTGCTGATACATTGTTGTAGTGCACAGACCGAGGTTGTCGTTCGGTGATGAATATCCTTGCGTAGTGACAGTACTGTGGAGGAGAAAGCGGCAAATGAACGTGTATCGGACCACTCCATATCGAGTGTACTCCTTATCATAGTATAGGTTTAGATTGGTTTGTCACCTTGGCCGGAACGGCAACAAGAAGACGATAGGCTAGGGTTACCCTTTGGTGTTACATTTATGGCTAGGTGGATGAGATCCATACATCCCTTCGTGTTTGTATGCTAACCCCTTTATGCAATCAACGCTTCATGATAGGTTAGTTCATTAGATTTGATTGATAGCCTTAGGAGTTTGCTTCTGATCCTTGGATTGACATATCTAGGGAGGACCCTCCTTGGTGAAAAAGGCACCAAGTCACCCATACGCTTGCGGTGAACTTGAGCACGGTTTTGAACCATCAACAATGGTGGATCGCGCGTCTGAGGCGCTCGGTCGAGGCGTGCTCCTCCTCATCGTCAATAATGAGCAGCACTCGGCCTGGGTTGTCGCGGGCGACCACCTGCAACCTACGGCGGATCGCCTCACCACCGGACACAGACACCAATGCCCCCTGGGGCTCGTCCTGCGCGCCAGAGCTAGGTTGGGAGGATGACGCAACGACGGGAGCCGAGTTGGAGAGCGGCACGATCCCCGCGACCTCCGCATCCCCCCCTCATTCGGTCGGACGCCCTCCTCCTGGTGGGGAATCCCATCATCAAGCCCCTCACTCTGGGCCTCAGAGGTTGGGAGGACTCCCGCGGCAGGTGTGGCCATCACCGGATCCTCCGGCGCGGACGCCATCGGGACCGCTTCAGCAACGGTTGCGCGTGCCGCGACCTCCGAGGGCTCCGGCCCCCCCGACGAAAGTGATGCCTAACGCCGCCGCGTGTTCGCCAGTCGCAGATCAAACGCCACCAGCATCTCCGCGAACGGCGGAACGCCGGACGTAGTAACACCAAGCTGACAGAAGCCATCGCTCGAGCTATCGCTCTTCCGCGACGCCTCCCCGGCACCCTGACTGGTAGAGCTTTTCTCCTCAGGCACCACCACAGGAGGAGTCTCGAGAGCCGCCTGTGTCGTCTCCGCTGTCGGTGCGACGATCTTCCGCACCGCGCGACGGAGAGACTTCTCCAGTGCTGGTGCGAGCGTCCGCCCGCTCGGAAGTGCCCTGCAGAAGCAGAGAACTCAGCGTCAGGATCTCCAACCGGTCAAACATCAGGGGAAAACCAAAGCTCACCTCATCGCAAGGACCCGAGCTCTCTTCGGTTCTGACAGCAGCGGCCAGAACAAAGACCGTTTGCCGCATACTGTGGCCGGACGGTCATTCTGAGGAGAGATCGCCTCCTCATCTCGACGTCGCTCGGACGCGGCCCCTGTGGCCGCGAGTGGCAGAGACAGCGAGGAGCGCGCCTCCTTGGCCAATGATGTCGGCGTGGGGGGACGGAGCGTCTGGCACTCCCGCAAAGACGACTGCAACACGGGGAAGGCTGAGCCGCGGCTCCTCTCCTCTCGGGACGGGTCGCCGCGACTGGGTGCCGCCCCGCGGTCGGCCCGCCCAGATCTTTCCGGCAGAGAATCACGGACGCGGTCCCCATGACGGTCGCTCCGGGAGGAAGGGTGCGGCGTTCTGTCACAGGCACCATCCCCTCCCCGACGCACCTTGGCGGGCCCCTGCGTGGCGCCGGCGGCCACTGACGGACACGGCGGAGGCCCCGAGGTTGACGACGAGCAACCCTCCGTCATTTCCCGCACCAAGCGGACGGCGGCCACGACCGTTTCCTCTTCTTCATCATCCTCATCAGAGGAACTAGGCGGGGGCTCACGGTCCTCGTTAGAGGAAACATCCTCATCACTGGCGCACCTCCGTTTCGTCCGGGTGTCGTTCCGGTTGCGCTTGGCGATCTCTGCCGCATTCCACGCCTCGTGGCGGTCTTTCCGCCTCTTGAGCCTGGCCGCGGCGATGCGGTTCCATGCCCTCTTCTCCGGTAGTGGCGCACAGGCCACCGTCACGGGCCAGCTCCCAGCCTACAGAAACAACAAATCAGTTGCAAGAAGGGAGAAAAGAGGACGGGGCAGTACCGGACAGGGCAATCAGATGGAAATTCACCAGGATCACTGTGCCTGCGTCCGGGAGCATAGGGAGCAAGTCGGCCAGCGGCCATTTAGGAACACCGGGGATGGCCTGCCGAACCCGCCTCTGGACCTCACCCACCGAGGGCAGGGGATCGGTGGTCACGATCCCCACGAACGGGGCCCGTTCGGCGGTCATCTCGAACAAGCAAAGGGCGCGCCGCCACAAAGGCACGATCCCCCTCACCAGGTAGCCGACAATCACGGTCGCGAGGTCGACGCCGTGCCCTTGTAGTGCCTTAAGCGCCTCAAGACACCCAGAAAGCGGTTTCTGGTGGTCCTTCTTCGGAGGCCCGTCTCGACCTAAGCTTGTATCCCCTACTACAAGCCCCCCTGTGGGCATATAGAACACTTTCCCAAACTGGACGTAGGGCATCCCCTCGGTGCCTGAACCAGTATAATCCCGGTGTCTCTAAGCCCAACCATCCGGATGAGACGCACGATTCATACCAAAAATTACTTGCCGGCGGTATCAAACCCCGACAAAGGTTGCGCAACACATATATCATGATAGTGTGACACTCTTCATGAAGCAAGTTCTTGGTCTTCCCAATACTTGCACTTCCAAGTTCTCCTTGGCAAAGGCTGAGGTTCGATTCATCTTCGCCAGCAATGTAACGAGGAGGTGGGTGTTGACAGCTGTTAAGTACCCACTTTAGCCGTCAATATACTCATAAATAAAGGAGCAAAAGGCATTTCCTACACACATTTAGTTAAGAATAATATAGTTCCACTTGTCCTTGGAGATTTGGTGATTGTAGGTAAAATTAGCATAAAAGATGTGACAACTCACCTCCTATGGATCAAGCCACGTCACCTCAGCCAAGGAGGGGCTGCCACCTAGGATCCCATGCATGCAAGCCATGTCACCAATCCAAGGGAAGCAACTGTTGATGGCTGTTAAGTACCACTTTTATGCCGTCAATTCCTACATAATATAAATGGAAAGTGATCATCAACACTAGAATAGGGGTTTATACTCACAATTTCCACAAGTGTTGGTGTTTCTATCTTTTGTTGCAGGACACATCAAAATGCTCATGGAATGATGCAATTGAGAGCAAGTAAATTGATGGCATAAATATGGCATCATCATAAACAGTCCCAAATGCCAATTTGGACTGCACCAATGTGACGGGCTCATCGAGACGATCGAAACGGATATATCATTTACATACATCGGAGCCCGGATGAGAGAGATATGCGTAGGACATCATGTAGGCCCGGTGGGACCCACACCAGGCCACGTGGTGACGTGCTGGCACACAGGATGCCATGTGTCCATGCCACCTCATCAATCCAAGAGAAGCACTTCCCGACGAATCAGACACCGCCACATGTTGAGCACAAGGATTCAAGGGCCCACAACCCGAGCAAACCACCTCCAACCGACCCATACATCGGGAACCACCTTGAGGACTCACCTGGCAGTCACCCAGACGAAAGGCGGTGCGATCGGAGCTGACCCGGGATCGGCCGACCCCACAGGTCGGCCGAACCCACCTTAAGGCGGTTCGCGCCCATCTTCCACGTGTCGTCTCCCCATTTGATCCTAAGGGCATTCCCGTGGTGCTTGGTGTGTTCTCGCGTGGTGACCCTAGCCTATAAATAGAAGGGGAGGGGGTAAGAATAGAGACACACACTTCACCACCCATCCAAGCCTCCTCTCGAGGCGGTTAGCGATTTGTCAGAGTCATCATTGGTTTCGCGTGGGAGACGTCACGGGTTCATTCGAGGCGGCTGCCAGATGGCTGCCAGCACCATTCACCGTTGTTGTTGATGGCGGCACCACGGTCGGTGGCGAGAAGAAAAACTCGGTGCCAACGTCTTTCGGGATGATTCGGGGTGTGCTCGTGAGCGATGAAGGTGCGAGCTGGGTTGCCGCGGCGAGGTATGCGAGGAAGGACGGGGTACGACAACGAGCAGTTACGCAGCGGTCGGTCTCGGCTTGCCACCGCCCGTCGCGTTGCTCAAAACGGCTTTGTCCTGATCAGGGTGGCGAGCGGCCGATGCTGCAGTTCGTTACCTACACACAAGAAATTGGGTACTGACAAGAAAATCATGTTTTTAGGTCGGAAAAAGCGATGTTCCCGAGCGGGAACTCCATCTGCATGACTCATTTTTCTGTTCCCGGATAGTTTCTCCGAGCAGGCTCGTTCGCACGACTTCCTTCCGCCTCGCACGAGTACTCTCCGCCTCGTCCGAGAAGCCCTTCCGAGAAGTTTCCGCCTCGTACGAGAAGCCCTTCCGACAAGGTCTTCCGGGAAGCCCTTCCGAGAAGTTTCCGCCTCGCACGAGAAGCCCTTCCGCCTCCGAGTAGTTTTCTCTGAGAAGGTCCGCCCAGCACGAGTACTTTCCGCTTCGCACGAGGACTTTCCGCCTCGCACGAGGACTTTCTGCCTCGCACGAGAAGTTTCCACCTCCGAGTAAGGGGAGTAGTGGATCCGTGTCCATCCGAGTACGAACAACTCGCACGAGGACTTTCTGCCTCGCACGAGTAGTTCTTGTACGCCTCGGACTAGTTTTTCTGAGTAGTCTCGCCGTGATGCCCAAGCATCAGTCCTGCAAAACAGAGGAAGAAAAGAAGAAACGTGTCTCCCGCGTGGGGGACAGCTCACTGCCGGGATCCCTCCCCGCTCGCCTCACCGTCGCGCCTCTGCCTCCGCGGCCTAGAGTCACTGAGGAGATGTAGAAGGGGGGCGACCGCCGGTCATCGAGGAAGAGGCGGGTCAGCGGATGTCGGGTCGTCACGCAACGAGGAGCAGGGACAGTCGCCGGCTGCGATACGTTGCGGAGGAGGCGGAGCGGGTCCGCATCTGCATGGTGCCGGTGGAGGCGAGGCCGCAGCGATGAGGGCGAAGAAGAAATGAGCCGCTGCGTCAGGGTGCCGTCCGACCATCGTGCCGAGGTGGAGATGTGAGCCGGGGCGAAGGAGGCGAGGCGCCGCGACCGCGTCGGCCCCCGCGGCCCTGCCCAGTCCGTCGCGCGAGCGTCGCGGCCACGCTGCCACCCGCAACTGGAGGGGGGCGCGTCACGTCGTCGACCGTGCTGCGGTAAAGAGGAAACGAGCGGGCCCGCTGCGAGGCCACCCGGCGCCCGCGGCGGGAAGAGGGAGCGCCGCGCGCCGTTGGCCGCGGGTGGCGCTGCGCAATCCAGAGGGAAAGGAGCGGCGGGCGCCGCGTCGCAGAGGTGGGGGGCCGTCGGTCATGCCGAGGACGAGGACGAAGCGGAGAAGTGGGACGCGGGGCCACCGGCCGTAGCGAGGGAGGCAACACCGCGCCGCCTGGGCTGACCGCGCTGAGGGAGGGGGCCGCGCGTCCCGAGGTGAAGGAGAAGGAGTACCACGCCTGGGGCGGCGCGTCGATGGGCCATTGACCGCGTCGTGACGGGGAGAGGGCGGCGGCATTGAGCCGCAGCACGAGGAAGAGGAGGGGGCCGAGTCACCAGGCGCGAAGACGAAAGGGCAGCGGGCGCCGTGCCGAGTCGGGTTGCCGAGCGAGGAAGAGACGGCCGCGGGTGCTACACCGCATCGAGGCTCGAGGAGGAGGCAGCACAGGTCGGGCACCACGTGTTGAGGAAGTCGAAGCGGGACCCCGCCGCGTGGTGAAGAGGAATGGAGAGCCGGATGAGGGACGGGTTGCGCTCGACCCACGCGTCCGCGGTGCCCTCGTCGCGGGAGTCGTGCACCGCCGGTTCCACCTCCAGCTGCAGGTGGGAGCCGTAGAGCTCGCGCCAGTCCTCGACACCCGGCGGGTGCGCTCGCGCGCCCCCGCCGTACGAACGATGATCTACCTCCCCACTGCGACGACTGAGCCTGGGAACGAATCTGTGACTCCCTCCCAGGCTCGGGGGCTACTGACGGCACCCAATATTATGGGTACCCAAAAACAGCGATTACAAGCGACTACCGCGGCCACGATGGTCCCCGGCGTATTTTTCAGTGGCTTCCAGGAATTATTTTTGTGAAGGAAAACGGCCACAAACCAAGTGGTATTCCGGGAATTATTTTTGTGAGGGAAAACGGCCACAAGTCAAGCTATGGCATCACGTGGCCTCCAACATGCAGCCTCCGATTAGCTGGAAGCCCTCCCGAGAAGTTTTGAGTCCTCATAACCCATGCCTGTGCTAGGTGTCAGATGTATTCATTGCTCCTGCCACTTGCGTGGGAAGGCACGGCACTGGGACAGGTAGCTACACGCAACAACAGCAGGAATCAAGGGATGCGAGACCCGCTGCATGGGAAAAGGTTTTCCTCCCGCACACCTGTTGAGCATGCACACTCCCCACCTCTCTCTCTCTCTCTCTCTCTCTCTCTTCACTAATGTAACCTGCTCCCCTTGTCTGATAAAGGGGAGAGCAGGGGTCCTCTCGAGGGGGGCTCTCTAGTTTTTTACTTTGACTTTCTTCCCTCTCCTCCGAGGAGGAGCACTTCCTTTCTTCTTCTACCTCCAGCCAGCCATGGCTTCTACAAACTACAGAGACTTGGGATCGAGCTCCCTCTCTCACCCATTTTGTACCCCAAATACAAATCAGCGCAAATAACACAGCAGCTCGAACTGGACGTAGGGTGTTACTCTCCGGAGGCCCGAACCAGTATAAATCCTGTGCACCCCCATTTGCGCAACCGTCCAAGGCCCGACACGCAATCCGATACAAATTTACTGCTCGGCGGTAGAGAACCCCGATAGTTGGCGCGCTAGGTAGGGGGCACTCGAGTGCTTCTGTCGGAGTTGGCGTGCTGCAGGGTCGGATGGGACGGCGCGTTCAGGGCTGCGCAGCCGAACAATGCCGCATTAAGGCTCTCGTCAGAGTCGGCCGCCCACGCGTGCCGCCAGCTGGCGTATTTGTATGGCATGGGGAACTGGCGCCCCATGCGTCGTAGCGGGGAAGCCCGTGCGTCAGGGTGGCGCCATGTTGCGTGGACCGTGTCTTGGTCGGAGACGGAAACTGCTCGTGCGAACGAGCAGGTTGTCGGAGGCGAGGCGGAGACTCCTCGTGCAAGGCGGAGACTCCTCGTGCGAGGCGGAGACTTGTCGTGTGAGGCGGAGACTCCTCGTGCGAGGCGGAGACTTGTCGTGTGAGGCGGAGACTTCTCGTGCGAGGCGGAGACTTGTCGTGCGAGGCGGAGGCTTGTCGTGCGAGGCAGAGTCTTGTCGAGGAAGCTTCCAATTGGTCAGAAATACGACGTCTTGCCAGTGATGGTCTTGACGGGGATCCTCAGTCCTCCTTATACTGAATCTTGGCCTTCACATTGTCGATGGTGTCAGAAGGCTCCACCTTGAGAGTGATTATCTCGCCGTCAAAGGGGGCCCCTAATCTGGGCCCTCATCAGTAGCCCCCGAGCCTGAGAGGGAGTCAAGGACTCGTACACAGGCTCAGACGAAAGGCGTCGTGACGATCTTTGTTCTTGGTCTTCTCAGTGGGTGCGCGCGAGCGCATCCGCCGGATGTAGCCCCCGAGCCCACTAGTGAGTTGTAGACTCGCTTGTGGGGTTTTGATCTTCAGTGGTGTTGTCGTGGCTCTGGGATCTTGTACCGAGGTGGTCGCGGTGGTCGTGGGTGTTGTGGAAGTCGTGGGGGTCGTGGCAGACGTGGCGGACGTGACGGCTTGAAAAGACGGAGCAGGGTCGGTTCAGATTCCCAGGCCCAGTGGGCATCGAGGCACCGCACAGGCGGGCGTCAGTTACCCCGGGGTGCGTGCACGTGTGCAGGCGTCTTTTCGACGTGGCGGGCCCAGCATTTAAGGCCGGTGGTCACGCCCCTTCCTTATAAACTGTGCGTCGGTTGAGGATTCGAAACTTTTCCCCTTCTGCCTTATCTACCGCCATCGTCGCCCGCTTCCTTTGCCATTCACGCCCACAGCGCCGCCGCCTCTTTCACCTAAGCCGCGCGTGAGGGCCCGCCGCCACCATGTCGAACTGGTTGCGCTCCGTGTCCCGCTCGATGCTGCACCGCCTCGTCGCCGCCAGGCAGCTCCTCGCGCTCATCGATGCCGAAGAATGGAGAGTGCCCGAGGAGGAGTCCGTGCCGCGTCCGCCGAGGGGGTACGTCGTCTCGTTCGTGGCGTTCCACGAGTGCGGCTTCTCCATCCCCACCGGGCGATTCATCCGGGCCGTACTCTTCGAGTACGAGCTCCAGCTCCAACACCTCAACCCGAACAGCGTTCAGCAAATGGCGGCATTCGAGGTGTTGTGCGAGGGGTATTTGGGGATCGGTGCCCACTGGCACCTCTTCAAGTACTTCTTCATGTTCGCATGTTTGAAGGACGGCCCCCTCCCGGCGACCATCTGCTGCGCCAACCTCCGGATGAAGCAGGGCAGGGGCGAGAAGTACATTCCTTTCTCGCTGACGAGCTCCAACAGCGGTTGGCACAAGGGATGGTTCTATCTTAAGAACGACCCCGAGCACGCGCTGCCGGAGTTCACCGGAGTCTCCATCGCTCAAGCGCCGAGAAATTTGCGCAACCGTCCGAGGCCTGGCACGCAATCCGATACAAATTTACTGCTCGGTGGTAGAGAACCCCGACAGTTGGCACACCAGGTAGGGGGCACTCGAGTGCTTCTGTCGGAGTTGGCGTGCTGCAGGGTCGGATGGGACGGCTTGTTGAGGGCTGCGCAGCCGAACAGTGCCGCATTAAGGCTCTCGTCAGAGTCGGCCGCCCGCGCGTGCCGCCAGCTGGCATATTTCCATGGCATGGGGAACTGGCGCCCCACGCGTCGTAGCGAGGAAGCCCGTGCGTCGGGGTGGCACCACGTTGCGTGGACCGTGTCTTGGTCGGAGACGGAAACTGCTCGTGCGAACGAGCAGGTTGTCAGAGGCGAGGCAGAGACTCCTCGTGCGAGGCGGAGACTTGTCGTGCGAGGCGGAGACTCCTTGTGCGAGGCGGAGACTTGTCGTGCGAGGCAGAGGCTTGTCGTGCGAGGCGCAGACTCCTCGTGCGAGGTGGAGGCTTGTCGAGGAAGCTTCCAATTGGTCGGAAATAAGACGTCTTGCCAGTGATGGTCTTGATGGGGATCCTCAGTCCTGCTTATACTGAATCTTGGCCTTCACATTGTTGATGGTGTCAGAAGACTCCACCTCGAGAGTGATTATCTCGCCGTCAAAGGGGGGCCCTAATCTGGGCCCTCGTCAATGTCGCATACGTTCTTCTCCTGATCCTTCCATCAGTTGCATACCCTGCTGGTGGTACATGCTAATAGAGATGAAACAAAGTGTACCAGTTGGTGAAAAGGTGCAGGACACATCAACTAGCAAGTGGCTGATGGATCTTATTTATTTAGCTCAAGTGTAGAGTTCTGCAAGAAGGCAGTCTGATGGATTTATAGATAAAAAAGTCAAATAGAGGAGGTTGACCAGCAACCAAATCGGCTATTGAAAGAACAGCATCATCGACACCTCAGGGTTCCCAAGGAGTTTGACGTCCTTTGCACCTCTGGTTTGGCTGAACATCCGAATTGGTAAAAAAGTATCAAAGCAGAGTAACCTGAGGGGTGATCAGAACAAGATGGTGTCTCCAACGACGTCAGCTCATGCAAGACATCCAAGAACAGTGTGGAAGAAAATGCGCAGGCTGCATGATTGATTTCAAGATCGCAACTGATGTCAACGAGGGTGCCAACAACGAGTTCGGGTGATTGTTCTGTTATTCGACAGATCAATGGCCGACACACATCTACTATTCACTCAGGAGCTAGTATATGGTACCAGATAAACATCTTGTTGGCCTTGGAGAGTATTAATAGCCACGTCCACTATTCACTCAAAAGCAGTCGCTATACATGGCATCTACAGAGTATGAAAATATACATTGGCCATTACCCGCTAAAGATTTATAGGATGGCATATGGGATTATTTATTTCAGCCAGTGGAGTTACTGAAGAGGCATGAATCTTTACACCAATCATGGAAATAATCTGGCAGTGGTGAGTTGTCAAGAAGAATTCAGCACATGATCCAAGGACAATGATTTTCGAAGCAAGGAGTCATATGATCATGACGCGATGCTACACGACGTGATCATCTCTCAGGATTCGCTTCAGCAAAGAAATGTTGGAACTCACAAGGATAGTGTTGACCCTTCATTTACTTCAGCTACAGTTGTTCCGACACGATTATATGAGGACTCAGGCAACCACGATGAAGGCCACTGCTGCCGATGCAGCCGCCACTATTGTTGGTAAGAAGCTCGGTGGAAAGTGCGTAACGTCATGATATTAGAAGAAGGATACCAACTATAAAGAGAGCAATGCAAAGAAGGTTGAGGTATTAACCCATGGAGCAGTTTGCATTGGTCAGAAGAAAGAGGTTCAAGGTTTGCAAGAATTTCAAAGCATGAATCCTTCATACTCTGAAACTGGGGGGCTTGTATTGACACCGGATTTTGACCAAATCCAGAATCAAAAGGATATCGACTGATGGAAGCACAAAAGGGGCCGTGATTGACAGAAGCCGATGGTTTTTGCAAGTAATGATGCATGAAGCTGCATGAATATAAATGGAGACGGATGTTGTATGCGTACATGCGAAAGTCATTTAAGAAAAGCAAGGCAAAGGCATTAAAGAAAGGATCGAATTGGCAAGGTGATCCTTGTATCAATCGACAACAGCAGAACAGAGGAGAATCGGCAAGCCAATCGAGCGGTAGAGACTATTGGCAAGCAAGCAAAAATCAGAAAAGGAATAGCTTGGTTTCTTAATATTGATCTATCAACTCGCAAATGAGGGATAATTAGAATAAAGAAGGATACAAGCAGCAGGGCACCATGTGCATACAGAGTCAGCTAATGGCATGCAGGAGCAATCAGCAAGCAGACTGATCGGCAAGGAGAAAGCAGAGGAGGAGGCCAGCTTGCAGCAAAGATTGGCCAGATAAAGAAGAAATAAATCGGCCGATAGACGGAGTCCAGTACATGCAAATACGGGGCCTCCTGTGATTAGCTGGCAGATAATATTTGAAGGAAGGGTTCGTGCGTGCGGGCCTAAAATACGTAAGGAAATTATAGCACTAACAAGGCAGAGCTAGTACTTGCATGTTCGAGGTGGTTTTGCCACATGGAAGGGAGAAGCTCGAGTTAATCACGGATCAGTCTGTTCGCCGACAAATCAGAGAAGAAGTTTAATCGAGAAGGATTCTGTAAAAATAAAAAATAGAGTCCATGTATCTTAATAATTAGGCAAGTTTAGATTTTTCTTCTTTAGCAAGTTTTGGTGTGCCGTGACCAGCCATGTTGTCCAGGGTATAAATATACACCCTTTAGCTATTGTAAAAGATCATCACATGATCAATATCAAAACCGCCTCCGGGCAAATACCTTTACAATTCTTGCATCTACTTTATCGCATCTACTTTTTGGCGACTTCGCCTTTGTACCTTTTCTTTTTCACGAGTTCTCGCAAACTCGCCGGGTTGCATCGCCTCGATCTCCGGCTTGCTGGTGAGTTCCGTTTTACCGAGTAATTTCTAGATTTTAACCACCGGGCGCATCGCTGTGGTTTCGTCTAGATTTATTCACAATTTATCGATATCAGCTAGATTAGCAAGTTTTAGCTTAATTCTTGTTTTTCTAGTTTTTATCACCAATTATCCAGCTTGAGACTACTTTCTGTCAGCTTTTATCGCATTATTATTACTATTTTTAAATCATTAATAGCCGACTAGATCTGTTTCAAGTGTTGCTCACGTAGCTCTGTTTAAGTTGCCTCTGGTAGCTTACGTTTTGTCTACGTCATCATATCGGCTGATCTAGCCGATCTGTTCTGTCCGTATCGGCTACCTAGCTGTTACGATTTTATCAAAAAGATACATCAGCTCTCAAGCTGATTTTCCATTATCAATCAACAGGTCAGATTGGCTGGCACGCCTCGCTACAGACCGGGGAGTCACGTGTGTCGCGCACGGAGGTGACGTCCTATTTTCGCGTCAACAAGGTGTTTCTTTCCATGTGCCTGATGCCGGCTGCTGTCAAGCATATTTGTTTTTTTTTTGGCACAAATGTCAGACATCTGCATTGCGGATTGGAAGTCCAGACCATAATGCAAAGCAGATAGGCAGAGCGGTACATAACACTGATTTTTAGTAAAGTCTTTTGCAAGCCACCAATTATGGGATTGGGGGTTCTTTATGTTACAATAAGCTAGATTACATCCCAAATAAACGCACTCCTCACGCAGGATCAGGCAGAACACCACCATCAGTAGGAAGATAGGTACGTTTGCAGAATGCGAACATAGGACAGAATAGAAAGGCACATAAACTATGATCGCAGGCTGTAAGTGTTACCTATGAGAACCTTAGCGTTATGAAAACTTCAGACATACATTTTGCAAGCTGTTCTTTTTTGTTTCTTGGAGGATTCTGGCCTGTATATATCATGTGAGGGTACGCTTCAGAGACAGCCTTCAATGGAGTAGTGTTTGGCATTAACCATAGCAGGGTTGGCATTTTTTGGGCTGTTGATAGCATTTCATTCATGGCTAGACGCTTTTGGTCTGATAGTTTTCTGCATTCAGTTTTGGTCTTTATGTACATCTCCTCTACAATGGACGCTCTTGCGTTAGCCACTTGTAGCTTGCCTTGTTCATCTTTGAGTTTCTTGTTGACCTTGGCATCTATAATCAGATTAAACTCGGATTGGAGCCAGTCCAGAGCTCCTGAATATGCATCATCTTCGCATTCTTGTATGGTGTCATGAAAATAGCTATAGATTCTGTTTTCCTTGGGTTGCTCTGTGTTCAGGTAATCGATTATTTGCACATCCAAGATTGCAAAATACTTCCCATCCTGGGTGGTTTTGATCTGAATCTTTTGTAGCTCTGCCCCGAGTTTTTGTAGAGCTGCCTCGAAAATAGCCTTAGATTCTATGGCGACCTCTTTCACCCCCTGAAACCAAAGATGGGTATGCTGATGTTTAGGGTGATTGAAAGTCTGTGTGAGTAGGCATGAGATTTATATGTTAGCAAATAGTGTTGGTGGTACCTTGGTGGATGTAGTGGAGCTCATACTGCGGGGATCATTTCCTTCTGGCTCTTCCATTGTATGATCGATGTGTTGATAGCAGGTAGCTAAGCATGGAGCGAGAGAAAGGGTCTGGAGGCTGGGTCTTGTAAATGTCCATATATAGTGGTTCTAGTTGTTGCTTGTTGCCTCAAGCACCACCCTGAGGTGACATTGGAAAGTTCAGGCACATGTATGGTTCGAGTGGGGCGTCATGCCTCTGTGATGGCAGCAGTGACAGCTGATGTGTGCTTTCCCTGCACTTCATGGTGCAGTCACTGTTCCCATACCCACTGCTTGTACCGCTGTGGATGGTTGGGATTTAGCTGCACTGTTCCGTGGTCAACGATTTTGTAACCTGCAGTCTTTTGCTCTGCTGCTTTTCGCCTTCTCTTGTTGATATGCTGCTTAATTGTCTGTGTGTACTAATTTCAAAGTTCTCTGTATTTCTATTGTCTGACAGGTTCTCTTCGTGCGTATCGGCACAATGCACTGCTATGCAGAACATGAGTGGGTCATTGGTTTCATGAATATCATCGTTTGCGCTAAAAACCTTTTTTCTGGTATTGCATCTATTCTTTCTATTTTTAATCTCTGTTTTAATGCTATCAACTTTGCTTGATACAGAGGAATATGAGTGAAACCATGTGTATTTATCCAAGCTCGGTTCTTGTGGACACTTGTTTGGAGGTCAATTTGGCAAAGCCAGTGTACGTCGACTTCTCCAAGCGCAGTTCCAAGTTTCAGTATAAGGTGCAATTGGAGGTTGGTTCATGCAATGTTGTAGAGAGTTGCAATGAGATCATAGCAACTGGTTTTTCATTCCGTGATCCATCTGACGCCAAAGAAAGTGCTGCTCTGGCTGCTATCGATGTCCTGTTATGCTTTCATGGAGTCAAAACCACTCTTTTCCACAATTGTGGATTTGTTCAGCTATGGCCGTCGTACAATCACACGGTGATCCAGTGATCTGCATCCACTGCTAACTGTGTGGCCTGACCGTTCTGTCTCTGTCGTTTGGAAGATGTAGGTATATGTACTTAGGGAACAATGGAGTAGTTGCAGGTTTTTGGTGCTTGTCTGAACTACTTGTGTTAGCAAGGGTTGTGAACTTTGCTGCATAATGACCTCCAAAGCGCTTTGGTAACGGTCAAAAAATAGTACATTATCAAGCCAAGTGTGTCTATGCTGTTTTGTTGTACAGGGCGCCTATCACTTAATTCTATACGACCATTTATAGTGAGCTGAACATGGGGGGCACAGCCATCCTCGCACAATTATCCTAAAACAGATGAGGAGAACACCCTCTGAGCTGCAACTTGGAATGATATTCTCGCTGATCCCAGTTCCATCCTATTGTGCAAAGAGACTAACGCAATAGAAAGGTTCATGAGGAGGCGAGCCACGCAGTAGGAAGGCGAATGAGGAGGCGACCCAGAAAGGCTAAAAAACTTATAAGTGTGCGAGTACTAATAGTAGGGCAATGGGATGCTCCTCCCTACGAAAGAGTCAGCAAACTAAGTCTTAGAGCCCAGAAAAGGTTCTCAAAGTACATGAAAGCACAACTATTCACATGATTTGTTCTCTAGTGCAACACATGCATCGTATGTCTACTTATCCTAGAGCCAGGAAACATAGTTCAGTAGCTGGATTGCAAAACTAGTTCAGAAGATATATCAGCAGAAGATGTTCAACTTTCAGCAAAAGGCCTTTTTATTCGCAGCTCCTGTTTCGCACTGGATTTTTCGCTCCCTCTGCAGGTACAGCGGAAAGGGAACATGTAACATTCTGGAAACTGTAAAGCAGGTTCGTCGAAGAAAGCTGCTACGCTAGCATGATGTTTACCTTAGGTTATAGTCTGCTGTTGGCCGACCCCAGATCCCTGCCTGGGGCTGTCCTGACGAATTTCAGCAACCTCACCAATGCTGCTGCAGAGGGATCTTGTTCAGTTTATCAGAACATAGTGGAGGAACTATCTTGATTTTTAAACTTCAGCATAAACCTGACCTGTCCTGTGTAGCACTGACAGTAGGATCATCAGTGGCAGCAGCTTGAACATGACCATCTGATCCTTCTGCATGGTTAGACTGTAATAGACAGCAAGCTTAGCTGGAGAAAATTTTGAAATCAAAAAGAGCAATACGGGCTGTGATGAGAAGGCTGTAATGTACAGGCAAGTTTGGTTTTACCGCTGTTGCGTCGCTGTGATCGCCCTGATGCTCCATCTCCAACAGGTTGCCTGTGTCACAATAAGAGGTTTTTTACGATACACAATACGACCCAACGGTCGTACGGTCGTATTATCGGTTTTTCTCTATGGGTAAAATGGTAATTTGATAGATATATATTATTGTGACTTAAATTCCCCGCTACCCCCTTATACTATCTAAAACATTTCATATATTTCATTTCCTATATTACAACAATACCATTTTACATTTTCGATAATACCCTTATACAACCCATACGACCTTTGAATACTACCGTACGACAACTAAAAAAACCAATCGTATAGAATTAATCTCAACCGTCGGATCCTTACATATGGGTCATTTTCTATTACATACGAGTCCTTTTTCAACAGGTCGTACAGGTCGTATTGTATACCGTAAAAAACCTACACAATAAGCTCTGCAGAAAAAAAGAGGAGTCACCCATGTGGGCAATAAGTCTTAGCACTGCTTACTGCAATAATACTGCAAATTTTGGAAAGAAAGCAGGAATAATCAGTAACTCTGGATAGCTTTACCTGACACTTTCAAAAACCTCATGGAAGACAATATTCTTAGTAGTTGAACAGCACCTGCCGTTTTCATCTTCGATCAGTATTCCCTTCTTGGATGTAACTCGAGAGACTGCAACATATAGCTGTCCATGCGTGAAAACAGGATTTCTTAGATAAACTCCCACATTTGCCAGTGTCTGACCCTGACTTTTGTTGATCGTCATCGCATATGAAACTCTTATTGGAAACTGTCGCCTATACAGCACAAAAGGCCATTTTGGATTAGACGTGGACAGAACAATTCGTGGGATATAGACCACATCGCCTATATTTGATCCGGTTATAATAGTTGCTTCTATAATGTTATCGCCAAGTTTTTGGATCATCAGTCTCGTCCCGTTACATAGTCCTGAATTCTGATTGAGATTCCTTAGCAGCATTATCAGTGTATTTTTTTCGAACAAAGCTTGTGTTCAGGGAAGTTAGATACTAATATTGAATTTAGAAACTCTATCAGATACAATGCATCAATGTCATAAGATTTCTCATTATGTTTGCTTATTATGTTGTAGCTAAGGTATTCTCTTGGTTCACCGTGTACAATACTCAAAATGTAGGCGTTGATTTCATCCACTACTGAATTGGTTGGCAACAGTATGGCACGTTCACAAAGATACATCCGATCTCGGTACTTACGGAACAAATCCCCACAGACGGAATGAACAATGGCCTCT
Source organism: Cenchrus fungigraminus (assembly GCA_036936925.1). NCBI lineage: Eukaryota > Viridiplantae > Streptophyta > Magnoliopsida > Poales > Poaceae > Cenchrus > Cenchrus fungigraminus. The sequence continues at coordinate 134,872,828 of CM072774.1, read as the reverse complement.
ATCTTTTCATCATCGGTGTGGATCAATAGATCAGGTGGGATTTCAATTAAATCCGAGTCTGTCTCTTGGCCACCTTTGGCAGGAGGAACATGACCATCTCCAACAGCTAGAATTCAATCGCTGAATTTTTTTAATTCCAACGGTGATGAATCATCAAGTGTTGGATCCTTTAGTCTCATGTTCTCCTGGAGGCTAAGAACCTCCACATAATGCCAAATGGGGGAATCAATATGCAAGAATCTATGGTTTTGGTCATGTTTCCTCCCTCAACAATCGGCAAAATTTGCCTAAAATCACCTCCCAGAACAACCACTTTGCCACCAAACACTTTGTTCGCCGCTGCTTCGTCAACCACAGACAACACATCACGCAATGAACGATCCAGCGCTTCGAAACATTTTCTGTGCGTCATCAAAGCCTCATCCCATATTATAAGAGAAGTCTCCTCCATCAGTTCCGCTAAAATGGTTCCTCTTTTAATATCGCATATTGTTTCATCATCAATTTGCAAGGGAATTTTAAAACGTGAGTGAGCTGTGCGCCCTCCCGGCAACAATAACTCAAAAAAAACCAATAAAGAAGCTTCCCCGGATGACGCCACAGTCAACACTATTTTTTTCTGATCGTAAGCGAGAGACTATAGTGTTCCACAAAAAGGTCTTCCCGGTACCACCATGGCCATAGACAAAGCAGAAAGATCCTTGATTGTGTTCGAGACTATGTAAGATTTTGTTGAATGCAGCCAATTGGTCATTGTTAAGTTTTGCAAACATTTCTGCTGATTTTTTTGTTAGATCCAGAACATCATACGATCGCTCTTCATCTATAAGACTGTTCATAGTTTTGTTTGCTGACCTCCTAACGACAGTCAATATATTGTAAGATGTGATGCTTGCTCCATTACGGGAAAACAGTAGGGATAGTTCATCTATAAGTAGGGCTGGATAATGAGCCGGCTCGGCTCGGCTCGGCTCGTTATTGTAAACGAGCTATAACTGGAGCTCGGCTCTGCTCGTTTAAAGCTCGAGCCGACTCGCTTAAGCTCGCGAGCTCGTGCAAATCACAAACACAGGTGCACAACAGGCACTGCGATTTAGCAATTTTGCACCAAATCCCAACTGCATAGAATCGCTTGAACCAATTTGTATGCAGTTCATCAAAGATTACTCAACTCATAGCATCATTCATCAAAGATTTCTTAACTCAGCAATCAACACCAATGGGAGAACACATAAGAGAGTGAGATGGATTGGAGTATTGGAACCGTGAGATGCAGACTACTTACCACCTCTTGGGCGATGGGGTTGATGCCCGTGAGGAGCCACAGAGTGATAGGAACTCACGGACGGAGAGCAGAACTCACGGTCACAAACTCATGGAAGGAGAGGAGCAGGCCGCAGGCGGCAGGTGCTGCTCGCTCGCCCCGTCTCGTGTCGCGACGTTGCGTGCTCGGCGAGCAGCTTGCCTCGCCTTTCTCTTGCTGCTCGGGGACTCGCGGTTTGCAACCTGGCGACGGCGGCGGCAAGGTGCGTGCAGCGTGCGGGTCAGAGGGAGTCACGGAGGGATCTTGAGGAAGCTTTGACCGGTTAGGGTTCTTTACAGTTCTTGTGGGTTGGGTCGCTGGGAGATGACGTGGGCCGTGGCCTGTAACCTTCGGAGGAGCACTGGATGCGGTCGGCTTGACTCGTTGAGCTTGCGAGCAGCTTGCGAGCTGGCTCGGCTCGGCTCGTTTTTCTAACGACCTAAAACTTAGGCTCAGCTCAGCTCGTTATACTAATGAGCCGAGCCGAGCCTGCTGCGAGCCGAGCGAGCTAACGAGCTTCGAGTTTTTCATCCAGCCCTATCTATAAGCATGCTTCGGAGTTCAGATTCGGGGACTCTATACCTGTTATTATTCATCACTTGTTGCAGGTTGTACTCAAAATCATCTGACATGGCTGTCCAGTATTTTTCAAAGAAATTCCTTTCATCTGTTATATCACAGTAAAGCATCATAGTAACAAATAGATTCCTGAGTTGGCGTCCAGACCCCCACACTATGGCCTCATCAAAGGCACTGTACCACTCCCTGTCGTCGCCTAAAAGACCTCTAGCTGCGCAAGCTTCTTTAAACAATGCAAAAATTGTGCCTTTATACATTCTTAGATCTTCATAACTTGTCGCTCCTTCCACCACCGCAGCATCCTTAGGTAGTATCGTTCGCCCTCCGAATGATGGACGTAGTAAATCCTACCGATCTTTTTCGCAAATGTTCTACGAATCCAAATACGCTGATCTTTTTCCCATCGCCATTCTTTAGGAAAATTGCAATATGTTAGCCTTCTAGCTTTGGGGCACCGCTGGTTCGTTTTAAACCATTCAGTTAAGATAGTTCTTTGCAGGAATTCACAGGGCCGTCTGGCTAAATCCAAGGCCTTGTACGAAACTAAAAAGATGAGGCCTACTAACTGAAAAGATCAAAAGAACAAAACTTAGAGATTGACTAATTGCTTCCTACAGTTTGGTGTGATTGTGATGGACAACGGATTGAACTGAAATAAAATACGAGGGATTAGTATTACCTTTAGAGTCTCGCTCGTCCGTCGCTTGGAATCTGGGCACCTCCACCCTCGCCGATCACTGTCGCAGCCGTTAGATAGATAAAACGACGTGAGATAAAATGAGTCAACGCGGGCGCCCAGGAGGCGGGGCTCATTTTCTTTTGGGCTATTGGCTTGCTAAATGGGCAATGACAGTTATTGATAATGGACCAACCAGGTTGCTTCCTTTTCTTAATGATTAGGAGCTACAGCTTAGCTATATATGTATATACTTCCATGGGTAATGAACTATGGAGGAGTACTAGTACATGTTTGGAGGCCTTGTTCGGTCGCTCACCCTGCACACCCTCAGGGACGGCCTTGGAATTCATTAGTGACAACATCTAATAATTTAGCCATTTTTTCTAAAGAGAACACAGTTCATGTTAGGGAGGTGAACAACTAAACATTCAACTGAAGGCATCTTACTGTGTATATCAAAACTATATAATCTCCAGGGTGCTTCTTTGTCAAGGTATCTACATTCAAGGTAATCTTCAATCTCACCGATTTCCTCATTATCGGTAGGATCATCACCGCTCATGAAGTTTCTCTTTCGTTTGAAGCCAACTTTGGAAAAATCTATACCTTTTGTGACATATTTAAATAAATACTTGACAACTTTGCTCTTATTGCACCACTCAACGTTGATATGCGCTTGGAATTTTTTTAGCAAATACATTATATATATATGGAACTACCCATTGATTGTCTAAACGCACTACGTTTTTTAAAACATAGCGCCCATTGTTACGGCATCGATAAATCGCAAATCCGTTCTCATCAATAGTAGTTTCATCATTAAATTCTTTAGGGTAATGCTTTGAACAGGAACCTTTTTTCATACACACACACTTAGGGTTATACTGGACACATGGCCCATGTATCATGAATTCTTCAACCAATGCATATCCTAACGGATCTACAGCAAGATCAGGGATTTCAGCAGAGATGAAGGAGTCAACAGTAGAAGCCGTACCTTGTCGCCAGTTTTTTTCCACCCAGACCAAAATATGCGCGTGAGGCAATCCTCTTTTCTGGAATTCAACACTCTGCAAGACTGAAGAGGAAAAAGACAGGAATAAGATAACAAACTTTTAGAAACAAAGCGAAGTGTGCTATGTAAGAGTAACTCACCAGCAATGACAGGCCCAAATGCGGTCCCGTCCTTGATATCATCCAGCATCTCGTCGAGCTTAATTTTGTACACACGAACAATGATATCAGATCTATCGGAAGGCTGCTGACCGGGTTCAGCCTCCACTGACTCTATGATTTCCTTCCACTTTGGGTTAGCTGTGAATGTAGTGAACCAATCTAGGCATCCATGGACTCTGCAAATCGCCAAAGCATCTTGATAGTTTTGCGCCATGTACCGCTTGCCACCTGTGAAACTGGCAGGCAAAAATTTCTTTTTGCCAATGCTGCCACCATCCAAGGTTCCCTTGCCAACAACATCAACAATTCCTTGGAAATAGTCACATCTTAGCACATCTTGATGGTCATTTATGTACTTCAGCCTACTTTCTTCCACGCAAGCATATCCATCCACCTTGGCCTGCTCTGATAGTCGTCCACAACACAGGAACGGATTCGGCTCAACCATTCTGTAATGACATCGGTAACAATATGTTGACGCTTTTCTGATCAACACACACGAGCGCTAGATCACGCAGAACATCGAAACGCTGAACTCGCCGAGCTCCTGCCCGGACCGGTCTGACCGGTCAGGGGCACCGATCTGACCGGTGGCTGCAGAGGCGCGGTGAAGACCTAAGATCGCCACCTCGGGAGGGACCCCGTCGGAGGTGGCGCGCCTAGGGTTGCTCTGAGATCGGCAAGGCCATTCAGAACGTCCCTGATCGTCGTCGAGACAAACAAGGAAAGCACGAGGTTGGAAAAGCTAGGGTTTGAGAGATAAAAGTTGTAGAAAGTAATGATCGATTGGGTGATTCCACCTCAAACGGCCATGGCCCTTTTATATTTATAGGGTGGGGAGGTCTTGCCCCGCATGGAATCCTTTTACAACTCGAAATTCACTAGGACTCCTCAATTCTACTCGGACTCAGGGTCCACCGGTCAGACCTGTGTGGCCGTGGCCGGATCGGCTACAGGACGCCCTACCGGTCAGACCGTTGAGGGACACCGGTCTGACCGGTGTCGTCAGCCTGATCGGCTTTGTGCCAATTTTGGGTGCGAACATATGCCCCCCTGTTTTTTAGTAAAGCTTGTTGTCTAAAAAATAATTCTAAGGTCGATGTGACACTTTACCGGCTATTTTTTGGTCTAAGGGCGATTTTTGCTTTAAATCGGTCATATCCTATCAAGCGTCTTGCCAGACACTTGGATGAAATTTCTTCAAGTACCTCCCGTTGAGAGCCCTTGGAAGCCGCTGTCCTCGCAAAGTCTCCACCATGTAAGAATTCCCAGAACAAACCTTGGCAACCTTGTACGGACCTTCCCAACTTGGAGACCACTTGCCGAACTTGTTACTCTTAGATCCAATAGGTAAAATCGTCTTCCAAACCAAGTCACCTACCTGAAAAGATTTGGCTTTTACCTTCTTGTTGTATGCTCTAGCAACTCTCCTCTTGTCCTTTTCAATTTCCTCCAAAGCCTCCATACGCTTGTCAGTCACTTCATCAATATTGTCCATCATCAAAGCATAATATGACTCAACATCAAGATTATTCTGCTTTGCAAGTCTATATGCGCCTAGATTCACCTCAACGGGCAAAACGGCCTCTTGACCATACACAAGCTCAAAAGGAGTAACCTTAGTAGCACCATGTCTAGAAATACGATGAGCCCATAAAGCTTCAGACAATACCTCATGCCATCTTGTAGGATTGTCTTCTACCTTCTTCTTGATGAGCTTCACCAAAGTTTTGTTGCTAGACTCGGCTTGACCATTGGCTTGAGCATAATATGGAGATGAATTGAGCAATTTAATACCATAGGAATCAACAAATTCACGCACCTCTTTGGATATGAACGAAGTCCCTTGATCCGTAGTCAAAGTCTGTGGAATGCCAAACCTATGTATGATATGCCCAGTAATAAACTCAATCACCTCTCTATGTGTCACATTCTTCAAAGGAATAGCTTCAGTCCACTTAGTAAAGTAATCAGTAGCCACGATCACAAAACAATGCCCCTTTGACGATGAAGGATGAATCTTGCCAATAAAATCCAAACCCCATCCTCTAAAAGGCCAAGGCTTGATAATCCGATGCATCAACGCAGCAGGCACCAACTGAACATCTCCATGCCTTTGACACTCTTCACAACCTTTGTAGTACCTAAAACAATCAGCTATCATGGTAGGCCAATAAAAGCAAGCTCGCCTGAGGAGCCACTTCATCTTGGGAGCCGATTGATGAGTACCACAAATACCTTCATGAACCTCTGCCATAGCCAACCTAGCTTTATCAGGACCCAAACACTTTAAAAGCAAATCATCCGCGGTCCGACGATACAATTCACCATCATCAAGAACAAACTTAAGAACCCATCGTCGGACTTTTCTATCAACTGAACTGCTAGGATTATGCAAATAATCAACCAGAGGCTTTCTCCAATCCTCCACCTCATCTTTGTCACAAAAAACCGAGGAGGAACTTTTACCAGGGGACCGGTCATGAGCATCGGTCAGACCGGTGCCGTTAGCCGACCCAGAACCAGGGGACCGGTCAGACAGGTCGGTGACATCGGTCAGACCGGTGTCACCGGTTAGACCGGTCGGCTGTGTCGGCCTGACCGGTGCTTCCAGAGCAAAACACTCAGCTGTAAGCAATGGTTTGTGTTCTTAAAAATTTCTTTTTCGAACATTATAACCAGATGCTTGCTGAGCCAGAGCATTAGCTCTAGGATTTTCCTCTCGTGGCACATGATAGATAACAAATTCATCCATACAAGATATGATGTCTAAACATTTATCAAGATAAGCATTTAAAAAGCCATTTAGACATTGACATACCTTGGATACTTGCTGCACCACCAATAAAGAATCTCCATATGCTTCCACATGTTTTACTCCCATGTGATGCAAAATCTCCAATCCAAATAGAAGAGCCTCATATTCGGTTTGGTTGCTAGTACAATCATGATCCAATCGGTTAAGAGCTTCAAAAACAGCCCCACTTGGCGAAATAATGACAACTCCAACACCACAACCATCTTTGCAAACCGATCCATCAAAATGCAACTTCCATGGAGTAAAAGTAACATAACCGACATTCAAATCAAGTTGCTTATCTACTCTATGTCCAACAATAAAGTCGGCAACAATTTGACCTTTCATTGAACTTAATGGCACACAATGCAAATCATACTCAACTAAAGCATAAACCCATTTGCCGACTCTACCACTTAAAATTGGTTTATGCAACATGTATTTGATTATGTCGATTTGACATGCTACTATGCAAGTACTAGGTAATAGATAATGCCTCAACTTGGTACAAGTATGATATAGTGATAAACACAACTTTTCAATAAAAGTGTACCTTGTTTCGGCGTCCAGCAATCTTCTACTCTCATATGCAACAATGTACTCCTTGCCTTCGATTTCTTGAGTCAAAACACCTTCAATGACATCCTTCTCAGCCGCTACATACAACTTGAAAGGAATACCACTCTTGGGCGCTTGAAGAACGGGTGGCGAAGTCAAATAACTCTTAATCTCATCAAATGCCTCTTGTTGCTTTGCCCCCCAAGTGAAGTCAATATCATTTTTCAACCGAAGTAAAGGAGTAAAAGCATTCACCTTCCCGGACAAGTTGCAAATGAACCTCCTCAAGTAATTTACCTTGCCTAAGAACTTTTGCAAATCCTTTTTACAAGTAGGTGCTTTAACCTTCCGGATTGCCTCAATCTTTTTAGGATCTATCTCTATGCCATTCTCATGCACAATGAAGCCCAAAAACTTCCCAGCCGATACACCAAAAGCACATTTGAGTGGGTTCATCTTTAATTTATACCGACACATTTTTTCAAATGCAAGTCTTAAATCAGCTAAATGGGAATCATCTCCAGCCGATTTGACAACAATATCATCGATATAAACCTCTACTATGATGCCAAGCAAATCATGAAAGATTAAATTCATAGCTCTTTGATAAGTAGCACCCGCATTTTTCTATCCAAAAGTCATAACAACCCACTCAAATAAGCCAACAAAACCCGGACAAATGAAAGCCGTTTTGGATATATCCTCATCGGCCATAAAGATTTGATTGTAACTAGCATTACCATCAAGAAAGCTAAGAATTCTATGTTCGGATGCAGCATTAACAAGAAAATCGGCTATAGGCATAGGATATTCATCTTTAGGAGTAGCTCTATTAAGATCTCTAAAATCAATGCAAACACGAAGCTTTTTTGTTCCTTTTTTCTCAACAGGCACAATGTTAGAGATCCAATCAGCATAACGACAAGGCCTAATAAACTTTGCATCAAGTAACCGATTGACTTCCTCCTTCACTCAGTCATAAATATCAGGACTAAAGTTTCTACGAGGTTGTTTATAAGGCCTAAAACCAGGTTTAATAGGTAGACGATGTTCAACTAGATCACGACTTAAACCAGGCATTTCATTGTAGTTCCATGCAAAGTAATCAACATACTTCTTTAATAGCTTTATTAAATCAGATTTAAACAAAGGATCAAGATTCTTGTTTACAAATGTCGGCCTAGGTATAGTGCCATCACCAATATCTACCTCTTCTAAAGGATCAACCGACATAAACCCTTGTCCTAACTTGCTCAAATCATCAAAGTCTTCGATAGCCTCACACATATCGTTCTTATGCGCCCGATAGTGCTCTCGCCTTTGTTGCAACCACTCCAAATTTGCATCCATCAAATCAAAAGAGAGGTTCTAGCCTGATCAACGATCAGCTTCATGACAACAGTAGCAAAGCCATCTTTGGTAGAATCAATAAGCCTTAAATTAGATAAATCTAAACTAGTTAAGCACTTAAGATTCTCATGACTATCCATAGTAGAGCTATCGGCCACTGCAACACAAGCCGACGTATCACCATGAACAATCTCTACCTCGTCGCCTACCCATTGGATTAAGAATTGATGCAAAGTAGAAGGCACACACTGATTTGCATGAATCCAATCATGACCAAGGATGAGACTGAAGTTACCTTGTGTCTCAGCGATGAAGAATGCCGTAGCCAACGTCTTGCTCCCAACGGTGAGCTCCATAGAGATGACACCTTTAGCTCCCATCGGCTCGCCTCCTCCCACACCGCTGACGGTCATGTTGGTCTTGATCAGCTCATCATCTGAACCTCCCAGCTTCTTGAACAAAGAATACGGCATCAAGTTGACGATCGCTCCTCCGTCCACCAGCATGCGAGAGATAGGCTTCCCATTGATGTGTCCCTTCATGTACAAAGCCTTCAGATGATTTTCAGCAGCTTTAGGCTTTTGGAAAATAGCTTCCTTTGGCCCAAAATCGAGATGCGCGACGTCCTCCTCCGAGAGCAAATATCCATCCATAGACATATGGATCATGTTGATGTCCAAATTCATGCGCTCGGGTGATGAACTGTAGTCAACAAGCTCCTCATCGTCTTCTGGTGCAGGATCCGATGCGGACTTGTCATCACAAACCATGGGGACTGAAGAAGAGAAACCGGGTGGCGTCTCTGGGTCATCGGTCTGACCGTCGACATCCACCGGTCTGACCGGTGTGACCGGTCTGACCGACCCCTCCACCGGTCTGACTGGTGCTGACTGGGAGCTGGTCTTGACTCTCCACTCTTTCCCCTGCGGTACCATGGGCCTGTACTGGTTAAAAGCTTCGTCCCTTTGCTTCTCTAGCTCCTTCTCCCTCTTCTCTTGAAATCTCAGGCGTTGAAGCTTCCTCCTTTGTGTGCGAGTCAAACCGGGAGGACACCACCTTGGCAAGAAGTATTTGGAGTTGGAACCACTCCCACTGACCTCATGGTCATTAGAAGCAGCAAACATCTCTGGAATTGATGTCACAACCTTATTGTTTGGAACAATTGGTCTTTTGCCATCCTCTCCAATGTGCACATCCATTGACCCAATCTGAATAATATCTTGACTCGTAGTCCTCTCTGGATCAACTTCCATCTTCTACACCTCCTCCTTTTGCTTTGGCTTGTAAACTTGCTTCACGGGAGGTGGCACGACTTTTCTGGCTACATCGGTCTGACCGGTCGGGTCTGGTGACCCTGACCAGAACGGCGAGGAGCCAATCAGTCTTGGACAGGCCTGGAGATTCTGTCAAAAGCTGATTTCTGTCCTCCCCATTCAGGATGAAAGGCTTGTTGATAAGGCACCCACATCACTCCATTGTCGTCATAGATCGGGCGTGGTGTATTTGAACTTGATGACGCCCATGGTGGAGTAAAGCGTTGCCCTTGCTGCGATGATTCACCTTTAAGTCTTGTAGCAGCCCTTGGAGGTGAAGATGACCCTCCTTAGTGTGTAGGTGACCTCATCCTTTTTTTTAATGGCCGATCACTTGTAACGGCCTTTTGCTTGGAATACTTATCAAATAGCATATCGAAACTGACCTTTGGCTTAGGACCACTCCCTTGATTCTTTGCTACATTAAGTTTCTAGTTTCCAATCTCCGGACGGCTTGGCTTGATCATCCTCGGACGTCCTGGGGGTACACCGGTCTGACCGGTCACCTCCACCGGTCTGACCGGTCTGGCCAGAGATGGCTCAGACGGTCGCTGATTGGCAGGTGTGGACGACCCTTGCCCCCCATGTCCAGAGGCACTCACTGTAACCTTGAAGGTCTCTTTGCCATCAGGAGTCTTCTCATACTCAACTTTGCGAACCAGCTCCTTTCCTCTCAAATCGGGCTTAACCTCCCCGATTACCACTTTCTTGCCTTTAGTTGCTTCAGCTTGATGTGGCCGAACCAGTACCTTAGGCTGCTGTAAATCCATGGTGTTAATTGGAAAAGGAGCCTTATCCACTTGCATCTCATGAAAAGTCAAACGACCTTCATTTATGGCCGATTGAACCTGTCGACGAAACACATTGCAATCATTAATAGCATGAGAAAATGAATTATGAAATTTGCAATATGCGCGTCTTTTCAACTCTTCAAGTGGAGGAATAGTATGAGTTAACTTGATATTTCCAGATTTAAGCAATTCATCAAATATGCGATCACATTTGGAAACATCAAAAGTAAATTTAATTTCTTCTTGCCGACCTTTACTAGCCGGCTTAAGAGATGAACAAGAATAATTTTTTTCTTTAGAGGGCCAAACAAATTCAGCAGCATAAATTTCTTTATCACTATCATCTGAACTATCAGAATCATAATCAATAACATGAACATTAGAATGACGTGATTTAAAATTATCTTTCTCTTTATTCATTCGGTTTTCAACAACTAAAGCTCTTACTTGAACTTGTGCAACCGAAAGAAATTCAGAGCCCTCTATCTTATCCCTAATGGATGACCTTAAACCTTTCAGACAAATGTCCGCAAGGTCCATATCAGTGATTGACAAATTAAAGCACCGGTTTTTAGTTTCTTTAAACCTTTTAATGTAAGCAGAGACAGTATCATCTCTTCCTTGCCTAACCGATGTTAAGTCTGTCAATTTTAATTGTATGCTCCCACTATAAAAGTGATCGTGAAACTTATGTTCTAACATATCCCAAGATATAATAGAACCGGGAGCAAGCGAGGAAAACCAAGCAAAAGCAGTGCCAGTTAAAGATAAAGAGAACAGGCACACTTTTAAAGCATTATAAACACCAGCTTCACCTAGTTGTGCAATGTATTGACTAATATGCTCCCATGTGGTTCAGTCATCATCACCACTGAATTTAATCAAGTCAGGCATACGCCAACCACGTGGGAGAGGAAATCTATTAAACTCGGGATCGTATGGTTTTTGATACAAATTAGTATTACCAATGTCAACACCAAGTTTGGTTTTTACCACATTAGCCAAATCTTCCTTAAATCTATTAAATTCCGCCCAATTAGGATTATTTGGCTGTTGTGGCTGAGGATTCTCCAAATTCATCTTATTTAAGTAGGGAGCTATCTTAGCTTGAGCTAGCCTGTAACATTCAAACTCATCGTCCGGAATAATGTTTTTGGAGGCCGATGTATTCATTGTCGTACTATAATGAGGTCCAACATTACTGATTGTATTAGAAAAAGTAGGGACCATCTGATTTGGCACGACAGAAATTGGCAAAGGCTGGTCGGGCACCAACTCCATAGCACTGGTCTGACCGGTACCCTGCATCGGTTCGACCGGTGCGGCCATGTTTGGCCTGTGCGGTTGAAACTGAGGGTACTGACCAGATGCTGGATTTGGTGTCAAACCATAAGCATGATTACCATTATTTACAGGCAAAGGTGCTAAGCTAGGATAGGGCCCTTGAGGATTAGCTTTAGGAGTACTACTGTTAGTTTCATTATTATTAAAACCTAAACTCCTATCTTTTTCAAGATCCTCTAACCGTTCTAAACGAGCAATGTACGAAGCAAGTAATTCATCACTTTCCACTGTAGATTTCATAGGAGAAGTTTCAGGCGGGGGTTTCTTACTTACAGTGGGAATTACCTCAACGTTGTTGTCGTTTTAGCTCAATCGCCGGTAGCTCGAACTCTTTCAATCTTGCCACCTTGCCAGATCGATCCTTCTTGACACCAGCTAGGAATTGTACTTGTAAGTACTCTTGTAGCACCTTGAACTTCTGCTGCTCCTCTGGAGAGAGATCTTCGAGTGACGCGGTGACAATGTTGTTCATGTCAAGTTCGCACCGAGCACCCATCTGGCTGAGGTTAGATTGAACGGTTTTAGCAACCAGATCTTTCTTCCCCAGCGGAGTCGCCAAAAGTATGTTGACACTTTTCTGATCAACACACACGAGCGCTAGATCACGCAGAACATCAAAACGCTGAACTCGCCGAGCTCCTACCCGGACCGGTCTGACCGGTCAGGGGCACCGGTCTGACCGGTGGCTGCAGAGGCGCGGTGAAGACCTAAGATCACCACCTCGGGAGGGACCCCGTCGGAGGTGGCGCGCCTAGGGTTGCTCTGAGATCGGCAAGGCCACTCAGAACGTCCCTGATCGTCGTCGAGACAAACAAGGAAAGCACGAGGTTGGAAAAGCTAGGGTTTGAGAGATAAAAGTTGTAGAAAGTAATGATCGATTGGGTGATTCCACCTCAAACGGCCGTGGCCCTTTTATATTTATAGGGTGGGGAGGTCTGCCACTAGTAGAAATGTTAATATCTATGACGATTTGATAGTGACGTTACATTTATTCGTCATGGAAGTGGTCTCTACCGTGACGAATTTTTAAACTTCGTCACAGATAACGAGTGACAGTGCCAGGCCACTAAAAAATAATGACGAAACATACTGAATCGTCACCGAAAACCGAACCTGTTCGTCACAGAACAATCATTTCAGTTCTGTCCGTGAGGAACCAATGATGAACGCAAATGGACGTCATAGAACAACAACGTTATCGTCACAAAACAACTTGAAATTTGAAACTAGTGTTTCTCGGTCATAGTAACTCCAAATTTATTGATTCTTTTTTCTGATTTTTTGTTAAATCATGATCTTTCATGTAAAATCATTCATTTGCATATTAATTGCTATTTCATTTATCTTTTTCATACAACTTCTTTTCTTCTACTAAAAGAGAATAAATAAAAAATATTTTTGCATAACAAATGGTAACATAACTTCATATTTTCTAATGTTGTGATAAACATAAGTTTGTAGCCAAATTGGAGATGCATACGACTTTGAAAATGTAAATCACCACTCAAATCTCAAAGTTTGTGTTAAGTTATTAGAAACTATGTCAGAGATGTATCCATTTGTGAGCAGTGTATGTCGTCACTTCTTTGAAACCACTTAATTTTTTTATGGCAAGATTGCAGACCAAAAACATGTTGTTATGCCAATTTGTATAATTTTTATGACCAAATTCAAATATTATTGTGATTATTATGTTGTACTTTTGACATAAAAGTTTGAATGTTCCTTAAACTCAAATTGCATTTCTCATCAATCTCCAAAACATGGCCTAGAATGGAACATAGAAGCGTAAATATGATTTTTGTGAAATTTTTTCAGTCTTATTGGAGGTACACATAGGTCAACTTGGAATTACTTTCGGTAAGCACACAGAAATTCAATTAAATGATAGAAAATAACAAATGTAAACTATATGGGAGATGTACACATTTGCAAACATATTTAATCTCACTTTGTAAAAATCACCTCATTTTTTTATGACAAGATTACAAACTGAAAATATGGTTCCATGTCAATTTTTAGAATGTTTTGAACAAATTTAGATATTATTATAATTATTATATGATATTTTGGATTTTAACGACTGAAATTACTCTAACAAACAAATGAACTCTTCATCTATCTTTTGTACATAGACCACATTGAAATATTTGAGCTTGAGTATAATTTTCCTTAAATTTTTTAAATATTATAAGTAGTACATGTAGTTCAACTTTGAACCTAAATAAGTAATAAAAATAATAAATCAATTGATTAAATGGGCCCAAAATTTGATCTGGGTCGTTTCCAGCAAAAGCCCTACTCATCCTGTCCGTCCATATTCCAAACCAACGGTTCATATCGACACTCAGATGTATAAAAATCCTGCCTCCCACGAACCCTACCTCTCCATCTCGTTCACCTCAGATCCGCCGCCTCCCTTACCGCTCTCAGCCTCTCTCTCTCCAACTCCTCCTCAGATCCCCCGCCGCGCCTCCCCCTTCCATCCTTCCCCCTACGCTGCATTCTTCTGCATCCACCACACCGGCGCCGCGACCGCGACCCCACCTCCCGGATCTCATCTGCGACGACCTCTCCCGATCCCGCCTCCACCCGCGGCGCACCACCGCTACCCCCACCCCCACCGAGGTCTCGTCTCCAGCGGCGGCGGTGAAGATGTACGGGTGGGAGATGTTGTCGTTCAACATCCACGGGTTCCTGGAGGCCATCGTGCGGGGGAACCGGTTGGGCCTCCTCACCGCCACCGACTACAACAACCTCTGCCAGTGCGAGACCCTCGACAACATCAAGATGTACCTCACCGCCACCGAGTGCGGGCCCTACCTCTAGAACGGTGAGATCCTCCTCCAGTCGCCCTCCCTTGGCTTCGGATTGGGTGGGCTTTTGGGAGCTGCCGTGCTCGTGTGCTCGCTTTCCAATCCGAATCGGCGCTGGTAATGTTAGGGCATCGCAATTCATGATCTGGCCTGCGCGAATTGGGATCCCGTTTGGGGAATTTGGGGCTAGCCCTACTAGAATTCTGCGCATTGTTGTGTCCTTTTCCTCCTTCGGTTTAGTTCGTGGATCTCGGAATAAGTGGGAATTCGCGCGGGGGATTCAGCCATTCGGGTTCTGTGTTGTGTCGGCGGGCGCGTTGGGCGTCCAGGGTGCTGCGATTTGCTTAGGTTTAGATTGGTGAGTGGATTCCTACGGGGTCCCAGGCAGCACGTGCTCGGTGGGGAGTGGAATTTGGAGTGTTTTCAATTTTGCCGTGCTTTGAGTAGTGATTCCTTAGATGTATATAAAATAAATTCTCAGTGGTTTTGAGATTGTCTAGGAATATTTTACACGATGTGCATTTAGCTCTGATAGTATAGATGCTAGGTGGCCTGCTGTAGTGCCATGATGAAGGAATCAGAATATTATCCGAGTAATAAACTTATTTGACCATTTAGAATATCAGGCTCTGTTTTTATGTTCGTCCCTGATGATGTGGAAGGACTTTTAGCGGCTGTCTTTCTACAGCTCAATTCGATTGGCAATGTGTCTTGTCTTCGCTCATTTTGTATCCATAGGCCTTTTGTCTGGGTTATTGCAGGTGCTTAGTTGTTAGAGCCCGGCCATCAGGACAACGCATGCAGGAGCTGTGCAAAGTAGCAGTTTACATTTTCTCTGCAGGTCAATAGGGACAACAGCACATCAACATTTCAGTTTATTTCCAGGTACTGGTGTATTACAAAAATCATTCAGTTTAATTCGTCTTGGTGCTGCAGATCTGCTTTGATTTCCTGCTAGGGCTTGTGCTTTGTTCTGGTGTTTAATTCGTGCAATTTAGTGTCACAGATCAACAAGGTGTTGAGCTCCAAATAGCTAGTGTCACTTTCATCTACAGTAAGCAATCATTGCTTTGGCCATCTAAATATGCAGCTATCCAGTTACTGCATGTCGAGTGATATTGTTGCATGAGCTATTTATTTAGATCACCCACTTGTGTCGATTCAGAGAGGTGTTTGGTTTCTCAACTTTTTGACAGACTCTCTAGAATGTGTTTTACTTGTGTGGCTTCCGCATAGCTTTACTTGTGTTGCTGGGTTGCCATTTGACTATTTGAGGTGTGGGAATTCATTGTGTTGCTGTCCGTTATGATGTTTCTTTTTTGTGCACAAATTGGCCACCCATTGTCTCTTTTGTTTTGTGTGCACACCATCCTGATAAATAATACTCATTAGTAGTGATTCTACTGATCTGTTCAACATGTATTATTTTGATGGCATCCGTTTATATCAATACCTTGGTAGTACATTGAAATACCTCCTTTGCTACTGTTTTGTTGAGATTTTTGCGCATAAAACTGTTGTCTCCTGACAAATTTCTTAAATTAATAGTTTTGCAATTGGTGTAAGTTCTACAATTGATAGGTTCTTGGCATGTCAAAAATTGCCCTTGTTTTCCTGATAAGTTTATGTAAATCTGAAACCATTTAAGTTTTATCCCTATGCTCATTATCACTAGTTTCTGTGATTAATTCATACAGGCTATATGACTACATGTTGAGTAGCTGCCTGTCATGGGATCTGATGGCCACAAACACTTTCAGGTTTGGCCTGATCACCTTGTGCATAAATAAACCTATACAGTGCTGCTAGAAGATAACTGGACCTATAATAATATTTGATTTGTAACATGTGCCTTGCTTTGTGGAATGTTGACGGTCTTGGAACGACAGAATGTACACTTTGTTTTTGCTACATGCACCTGTTAATTTCTGAATGTCAATTTGAATGCTACTGTATAGGATGAAACTTTCATCAGGAAGTCTTATCATTTTCCTATGTTGACTATAGCATGCTACTGAGTAGGCATAACTTTCACGTGCTCGTTGTTCTGTGCTTTGATCTAAATATTTTAGTGATCTTCTGCATTGTCTAGAAATGCATCTGACTGCTTTACCTGAATGAATTATAATTTGGAATGGAGTACCATGTAAAATGACATGTACAGACATATTTAGATGAGTTCAAAGTACAGTAAGTCCATCAATTAATGTTTCTATGCACAGATATATATTGCATCTCTTGTGGGGGTTCAACTAGTTACATATGCATGGTTTTTAACATGATCTGGTCAAAGTAACATTTTTTACTGTAATAAACAAGTTCTAGTTTGGTACTACAAAAATTTTAGTAGTATCTTTAAATTTGCCAACCGGGTATTTGACAATGTGCTCCTTTCAGGTTAAGGATCAGATGCAACAAAGTTAGAAGCGGCTGTTTAGGAATGAGATCTGGCCATTGAAAAGCAATTAGAGTTTGGGAGTCTGAAGCAACTGTTTTGGTCTCTGGTAGCATCTTTTATACATTTTTAATTCATGATGCTGGCTTTGGTTTATATTTTTGTGTGATTTGTATATCTGTCTGTAACTCATGACAGAATTTTCCATTTTGGATATTGTTAAGAAAATTTCATGAGTTGTACATTGTGATTTGTTGATATATTGTTGGCTGAAGAGGCCCAGTTCTGAAATGGGCTTATTAAAAAATGGGTCTTGAATGTGATGACATGGTTCATATTTGCCACATCAGCAGTCCATGTTGGCAGCCACGTCATTTGCCACGTGGTTGCCACATCATCACTACATGTGGACCAATCAGATCACGACACCTGGATCAATTGGATCAAGACACGTCATCATCCTGGTGCATGTTGCCACGTCAACGTCTAGCGTAGAACCGAGCCACGTCAGCAGCCAGCGTGGCGCATGTTGCCACGTCAACGTCCAACGTGGAACCGAGCCACGTCAGCAGCCAGCGTGCACGGCGCCACGTGGCTGTCACTTTAATGACGAAATTAGTGACGATTTTCTTTAGTCATAGAAGACGAGCGGCTACATGACGAAAAATGTGTTCGTCACGGAACAGGAGCAGTTCTGTGACGAAATTGCCTAATTCGTCACGGTGCGTCAAATGTGACGCGCTTTCTATGACGATCTCAAAATCGTCATAAATTCGTCACAAAAGTTTTTCCATGACGAATTTGGCATGTTCTGTGATGAAAGTGTTTTGTCATTGATGTGAACTTCTATACTAGTGTGCCCCGCAAGGAATCCTTTTACAACTCGAAATTCACTAGGACTCCTCAATTCTACTCGGACTCGGGGTCCACCGGTCAGACCGGTCAGGCCCACTGGTCAGACCGGTGTGGCCGTTGCCGGATCGGCTACAGGACGCCCTACCGGTCAGACCGTTGAGGGACACCGGTCTGACCGGTGGCGTCAGCTTGATCAGCTTTGTGCCAATTTTGGGTGCGAACACAATAGTATTCTCGCACTGTAACCTTCAATCGACTGTTCTCATCAGACAAATCCAGCCCCTGGTACCGAATCCCAAGCTGATACCCACACTCACCATACAGGAAGAGAAGAGGATATTGAAGAGGCATATAAGCAGGGTGCAAACAGGATACTCGATGTGGCCTTCCATCTATCCCATGCACTATTATATCTCTCTTGTAATTCTCTTGAGAAAAATCACCAACTATGAGACTAGCAAGCTTAGAAGCAGTTGGCATTTCGTACTGTACCGGATCCTCTTCAGTTGTGCCAACAATCCGAATACCAATCTCTTCATCGCCATGTTCTGCCAGCATATCTCGAACAACCCTGAATTGTTTCACCAATGGGTTGAATATATCTAGCATATCCATAAGGCCAGCAGCAATCTCAGGGCACATACCATCAGATCCACTATTGCCAGGATCAATTGCTCTGAATCTATTGGCAAGTTCATTTGAAGTATCATAAATATAGAGCTGAGCAAATTTGGGTGGAGCATCACCAGCTGGCAAAAGAGAACCAATCCTGTGGCAAACCTGACCCAATATCTTGAACACAGTGGAACCATTCCCATTGTTCACACTGCAATCAACACACGCGCCCATTGATGTGAAAGCAAACAGTGAATTATAATGCCTGATCTTCTACAAAAACTATCGAGATCGCTGACCGCCATCAAACCTTAGCAGCTCTTGCAGAATTCAGGTACCGGACTGAATGACGGTAGACAAACCTTGCTACCTTTACAGCACATGTTATAAATAACTCAGATTTCACTCTTTCTTGATACCAGAACACAGCACCACAGTACTGACATTTATACTCAGGTCGTCCAATATAAGATCTCCCAGGGTAAATATATGTAAAATTCGTGAGATCAATCAGCCTACGGTCCAAGGTCTAATAAGTGAAGGAAAAAGAGGTTGGCAACCAAAACATGTGACGAAAATAATACCCTTAAGTGCGGTAGCATACTCTCTGGGTACTATATCTCTCGACGGACATGAAGCAGCAAAGGAGGTGAGTCCTGACACGAACACAAAAGTTTGCTGCAATCAAAAAAGGTAAGGGGAACTGAAAAGGATTTCAAATGACCCAAGTTCTCACAGATCAGCACCTGCATTGACCAGACGCCCCTACCTCCTAGCTTTGATCCTTGATAAACGTCGTTTCTTGGATTGCTCCAGTGGCATCAAAGGACAAAATTGATCTCCTGAATAAAACAACAGGGAGGAAAAATTGTCAATGCAGGAGCGGTTCACACACACAAAAAAAAATTTGAGCGAAAATTCAGATAGATGGTTACAGTTAGGCGGCAAGGTATTACGGTATCTTTTAGCACATTGAATTCGACTCAGAGCTTCCTCAGCAGATGCTGAAGGAGCATGATATGATGGATAATCAGAAGGGAGCGAAGGATGGCGGTTTCTCGTGCGGCGCCGCTGCTGACGATCAGGCGGAGTGACCTCCATAGCGCAAGATACCTGCAAAGCACTGCACAGCACAAACAAAGATTCACGCGCAGGAACAAACAGTTTTACTATAGCCTAAAAGAACGACAATCACAGAGCAGCAGCGGACGGCTAATAGGTGTTACACTACAGGTACCTTGCTACACAGTTTCCTGACAAACACGCACGATGCTGCTAGCAGCTTCCATAGCAGAGGAAAATAGCAAACAGTAACACATCATCGCACCGTGACCATAGTCCAGAACACTGAAACCGAACAGGCTCTACAAAAACACAACAGCCTGCAGAGCTGCGCAATCAAAGGGATCTAAACACCCAGCCAGGTGGCAACCCCAAAAAATTCTATTGAGGTTACAACCGCCAAAGGAGCTGAAAGGGATGTGCGGTTCAATTCCTAAGCACAAAGAACCATCATTGCAGAATTCGCGAATGTACAAAAAAAACACACACCCAGTACGGTGAACGACGGCTTCAAGAAGAGAGGAAAACGAAGCACATACTAAAAACATGGAAACAGAGTACCGCAGGATGCAAAGAGCGATGCAGCAAGCGCAACACTCCCAGTTCCCTAGAAAACAGGTTCCGCGCGAGCAGGCACACTGTTAACGGCTGTTAAGTGCCTACTTTAGCCGTTAATATACTAAGAGTAATGTAGTTCCACTTGTCCTTGGAGATTTCATAATTACAGGTAAAATAAGCATAAAAGAAGTGACAAACTCACCTTCTATGGTCCATGCCACATCACCTCAGCCAAGGAAGGACTGTCACCTAGGATCCCATGCATGCAAGCCATGTCACCAATCCAAGGGAGGCAAACTCCGACGAATCAGAGGGCGACATGTGGACGTCACATGAATTGAAGGGCCCACGGGCAGGCAAACCACCTCAAACTCGAGTGGACACCGGGAACCGATGCAAGGGCCCACAGGACAGCCACCAGGAGGAAGCACACCCCGAGTGGGGCCCACAGGGGGTCGGCCGAACCGACCTTGAGGCCGCCACTCAGGGGCTTCCACGTGGTGCTCCCTGGTTGGTCCTGGAGCCCATTCCTGAGGTGTTGGCGCGGCATCCACAAGTTGTCCAAGGCCTATAAATAGAAGGGAGGGGGGCTCATTTCTTACCCAACTCACTTCCCAACTCCTCTCTCACTTTTGGTTTCTAAGGTTAGGGGTAGGCTAGAGTAGCTCTACTTCAGGTTCCAAGTCTACTTTGGGATCTATGTATGTATAAGTTCTCTTGTATCTTTATTTTATTGTATGACTTTGATCTACTTCAGTTATTCAGCTATTTCATATAAAGTAGTGTTAGCATACATGAGTGACTCGTTCATGTGTTCTTCGTTCGTTCATCATTTAGAGGCTCCTGTTCTTGATGAACAAGGCCTTTCGATCCACTTGACGAATGATTTACTCATGTTCTCGTTGTTTGTTCATAAGTTAGAGGCTCGTGTTCTTCACGAACACAACCCTTTGATCCTGTTGAATAGACATAGTAGAACACGAATCCGTTTGTATGACTAGCCTAGTTTGATCCAGTTAGATCACATGTTTGTGTTGTATGAAGTTCGAGTTCAAGCTACGGTACTCAGTGTAAGTGGGCAGTTATCTGGTGGCACTGACCTGGGTCACAATAGCCCGGGCCGATCAGTGTCTAGTTAACAACGCAAGCATGGTGCTTGGGTTGAGTAGCTGCGTTGCATATGAGCGTGCCCCACAGATTGGTTGAGGTAGGCCGCGGTAGTGACAGCCGTTGGACCCTTGTAATCCTCCACGTTCGGGTACGCTGTAGGAGTCTAAAATCTAACAATCGACATCATGCGGAAGCGACTCGGGCGGTTAGCTCCCCGTTTGTGCCTAGGTGCCGAGCTGATATTCATACAATACTTATGTGACTGACTGGTATCCACTAACTTTATATGTATAGTACCTTAGAACCTAGAGTTAACTCGTATGTTACCTCCTAAGCCGTAGTGTACCATAGAGAGAACGAGTTCGAGTGTGTTCACACTACCCTATCATTATCATATCTTACCCATGTGTTCAGAACCTGACTTATTCTCGTCATTGATCTATACTCATTGCAATAGTGTTGCACTTGTTAATCCGACCATGCCTTCCTTGGATTCGATACCCTTTGGAATACTCCTTTGGGGAAATGCTACAATGGTGTATCCGTGCGCTTGCGGATTCTTTGTAAACGTTAGGATTACCGTCGGAACATTTCTAGCATCGTTGCTAGGAACTCACGAACTTAGCAATGATGTTAAGAAATGTCGACAAACATTTCTGACGCCGTTGCCGGGGATACAAACCTAGTGATGACATTAAGAAATGTCAACACACACACACGAACCCAAGATCCCCGAAAGCCTAATCAACAGTTCCTCGCAAACTGCAGCAACACAGAAGAAGAGAAGGAAGGAGGAACATAGATCCAGATCAAAGATTAGACAACTAGCACACGGTGAGCCCTAACAGGCGCACCGACCAGCACACGGCAAGGCGACCTCGAGAGCGCACGCCTCACCCTGCAGCACAAAGCCGGGGCACCCGAGGTAGCGATAGACACATGCCACCACCGACCGCCGCCGACGGACCTAGAGAAAAGGCAAGCAGAATGAAAGGCAGTTGAGGCGAAGGGAAGGGCGATCCAAGGAAGGTTGCAACCGTGCAAGTGGGCCAGGGAGGAAAAGGATACCAAGCCATACCGCGGAGCGGTAAAGCATGAAAACAGAATGACCTTCGTCGCGTCACCCACGCCGCGGAAGGATAGGGCGAAGGGGAGTGCTGATCGGGGGAGGTCGCTACCGCAGGGGCCCCAAACACAGCTAGCCGCCGCCTAGCCGACGCCAGACCATTTGGTAGGAGGCGGCGGCTGCAGAACAACGTGCCCAAAAGGGTAGCATCCACACAGAAGGAACCATCAACACACGACGCACAACAACCTTCCGCAGCAACGCACGCGCCGACGGAGGATCCAGGGGCGACGTGGCACCCCTCCCCTTGCCCGCCACCAACCCAACCTTAGTGATTTTAAAATTCTCTGGCCTTTTCATGTATCCTGAACCTAAACATCCGGTCCTACCCGGGTTGTATTGCCTATCTCATCGCATGATTTCATTTTGTTGTAACCAAGCATGCCTCGTCAACAAGGAAAAATGAAGTCGTGGTTGAAACTCTGGGTCATTTTGTTGTAACCAAGCATGCCTCATCAACAAGGAAAAATGAAGTCGTGGTTGAAACTCTGGGTCAGCTTGCTTGTCTTCACAATTCTTTCCTACTAACCAAGTCTTGGAAAAACAAATCTTTGCTAGATGGGGTAGTGTACACTAGATAGAGTAGACATGGTTTTACTGAAAGCCAATTTGTTGCCCATCACTTCAATTTGCTCTAGCTAAGCCACGACTTCACATTCAAATTGTGCACGTATTTGGCTGTCCCTAAAAAGGATGATATCATAGCTCACCTTGTACAAATTTAAAACAAGCATCTTTTGCCATCAAATAATTAAAAATATTTCTCCGGTCTACTCATGGTACGTAAACCCAAACATCCGACCTCCTTTTGTGCCCTTCTTCTATTGCCTATATCATAGCAAATGCTTTAGTCCAGTCTGATAATGTTTTGTAAACTAGAATAACCGGTCTCGTGGCAACATTCGATCTCATCATGTTCAAGAGAATTAAGTTTGCTCCAAGTTCAACGAAAT
The DNA here is from genome assembly GCA_036936925.1 of Cenchrus fungigraminus. NCBI lineage: Eukaryota > Viridiplantae > Streptophyta > Magnoliopsida > Poales > Poaceae > Cenchrus > Cenchrus fungigraminus. Next base: position 134,849,448 of record CM072774.1, on the reverse strand, counting down.
TGCAAAATTCATGCCTAGGCCATTTGCCTGACACGATCCCCAATGCGACCCTGCGTCTTTCCCTTGGCAAATGAGATCTATTAATATATACTGGAAAACACTTTTGCATCTCCTCCTCAACGCAAGAAAACCCCATCGGTGTCTCCTCCTCTCGGAACAAGAAGACCCCATCGACATCGCCTCCTATCAGTGCAAGTACCATCGTCCTCTCTCCCAATTCAATCGATTTCTTTGTTCTTTCGACCTTTTCCGCCTCTTTGAGCAAACTAATTTCTATGTACATTTCAGAGCATCTCCTCTAATGGTTGGCGACAATCATCGCGTGCCTCCTGTGGAGCTCGCTCTCCTATCATCCACGCCGGATAAAGCTCCGGCGGGCCGAGATGCGGCGACTGCGGCAGGAGAGAAACACCTCAATGGATGGTCGGGCCGATGGGGCCCGGCACGCTCTGCGCCGACTGCGACCTTCATCGCTGGCATACCGATGAGCGATGGGACAAGCGTTCTCACCAGAGCAATAAAACCACGATTCCCGTCTCACCGTTGCCACCAGAAGCTGGCGTGCAGTGGGTGGAGTGCCCGAGTGGCCGGGCTGGCCACACGTGGCAGATGTGGCCCTCCACTTCGCCATTGATGCCAAGTGCACCCACTGTGTCGACTGTCCCGGAGAGCTTAGGCGCACGACCGTTCCCGTCCCTGCTCGACAGGCCGGCGGTTTAACCAGCCGCTCGGCCATTGATGTCATTTGCGCCCGTCGCGTCGACTGTCCCGTGGAGCTCAGGCACACGGCCATACCCGTCACCACCAGAAGCTGGCATGTAGTGGGTGGAGTGCTCGAGAGGCTGGGCTGGCCGCACGTGCTCTCATGGTTGTCCACTCCACTACTGATGTCAAGTGCGCCTGCCACGTCGACTGTCTCGGAGAGCTCAGGAGCACGGCCATTCCCATCCCTGCTCGACAGGCTGGCGGCGTTGCCAGCCGCTTGGCCATTGATGTCAAGTGCGCCTGCCGTGCCGACTGTCCCGGAGGGGCACGGCCGTTCCCGTCCCTGCTCGAAAGGCCGGTGGCGTTGCCAGCCACTCAGCCACTGATGTTGGAGCCGTTCCTGCTCGACAGGGAGGTGGCACCTTTGATCCTCGACGAACCAGACTGGATGAAAAGCTAATTGCCAACAATAACAGGTGTCACTTTTCTGTAATGCTAATTAGTAGTTTTTGATTAAATTTGGTCCCTCTGTATTTGATTATGCTGATTGTAAGATCAGAGAACTCTGTTTCCTCCTGCGGAGTACTTTGGATGGATGTTCGTTCGAAAAATGTGAACCTATTTTGCCAACAAATCAACAAATAATTTAGTCCGGTCTTGTCACTTTTTCTTATCAGTAACATCCGCCCGTTGCCATCCTCATGCCACAACTTCCCCTGGAAGGTGGTTGCCATCATCAAGAGATGACAGACGTGTTGGTCATACGGCACGGGGATCCGCACATCAGCCCCTTGATGGTAGAAGATGAATGGAAGCCACTCAAGAGGTGCCTATTGCTTACCTTCTCACCGAAGCAGCACAACTTCCCAGGCAAGGCGAGTAACTCCACATAAATCGCCATTCCTACCCCCACCATCGGCGTCCTCGCCAGTTTCGAACCACTCTACCACTTCCCAAATACTCACGCCTCACTCCTACTGCCAGGCCGACGCAATGAAGTGATCAGGCTCCCCGTCGCGCTTGCTATCCCCCATCGGCTCCTCGTCGTGCTGGCTCTCACCCTCGCGCTTCAACCGATCCTCCGGCGCCACATCCTCTTTGCGCACTTGTGACTGGGTGCCGACGCACGACGGCCAGCACTTCACCCGCATGTTCATGGATGCGTTGTGGCGCTACATCCACAGCACGCTGCCGTCGCGCTCCGACGCCGCCAACATCTACCCACCGTCGCTCGCCTGCGGTTTGCCAAGAGTCGGTGGTGGCTCGCCGGCGGATTCCCAGCCTCCTCCACTGCCGCCACCGCCGCCCTCCTACACCGCCAACGTCGACCCGTCGTCAATCACCAGTGGTTTGCCAGGAACAAGGGGTGGCTCGCCAGCGGATATCTAGGCTCCTTCACTATCGTGTCTTCCAGCGCACCAATGGCACCTATGGGTGTCCTGTCTACCCCAACCGTATGCACCGGTGGGGCAACCTGTACGAGGTCAAGGACCATGTCCTTAGGATGCCCAAGTCTGCGCGCTAGAGGTAGGACTACAAGAAGAAGTGGAGCCGCCGCCGCGTCGTGGCCAAGAACGAGAGATGGATGTAGATGGAGTGAGCGAGCCGCGGCGGTGGAAGATCTATGTTGTTATGTTATCTGTGATGTTAAGTAGTATCTTTAGATTTTGTTGGAACATTATCTTATGTATGTGAACATTGTGATGTTATGTTATCTGTGATGTTAATTAGTACCATTAAATTTCGTTTGTGATGTTTAATTAGTAACTTTAGAATGGACTATGTTTCCTACTTTGGATGGATGTTCGTTCGATTAATGTGGTCGTATTTTCCTAACAAATTAATGAACCATTTAGTCTGGTCCTGTCACTTTTGCAAATCAGTAAGATTCAGCCGTTGTCATCCTATTTTGCCCACGAATCAACAAACAATTTAGTAAGGTCTGGTCAGTTTTTGTCTTATCAGTAACATCCAGCCATAGCCTTCCTCGACAAGCCGAGGCGCCCGTTGCCTAATTTCCTAGGGAAGCTTGCCACAACGTCCCATGGAAGGCGGTTGCCATCATCAAGAGGTTAGTGACATGTGGGTATACCCAGATGGTACCCACACGTCAGCCACTCAAAGGTTGAAGATGATTGGCAGCCACTCGATTTAGAGGCTCATTGCTTAGCTTGTCACATAAGCTTGCACAACTTCTCATGGAAGCTGGTCATTGTATTCCTACCACCATCGGCGTCCTCGCCCGTTCTGAACCACTCTACCCATAGTTCCCTTCCCAAACACTCGCGTTTCAGTCCTACTGCTCGTCTGACGCAATGAAGCAATCAGTCTCCCCCAGACACAGAGAGCTTAGGCGCATGGCCGTACCCGCCCCTGCTCGTCTGTCCGGCGGCATTGCCAGCCTCTCACCCACTGCCTCCTCAGGAGCAGAATCTAGATCCTGGCTATCACCGCGCGACTTCCACTTCATCCGCACCTACTTAGAGTGGCAAGGGTGTCAATTTCATGGCACGGAGCCACCCCGCTGCGACGCCGCCAACGTCGACCCCCGATGTCCGGAGCCGCTTGTAGGTCACCGGCGGATTCCCAGCCTCCACCACTTGCAGAGTTGGACTCAGACTCCAACTCCAATTCTGACACCCAAACTGACACAGACCATCTGAAGACCGTTGCTCTGCGCGTCTTCAGAGTGTAAAACTAATCGATCGGCCGTGCTCGTGGTCAAGAGCGGCCTGGACCCTCACATGGTTAATAAATTTAAAGATGGACTTTAATTTGCTTTCTGGTTAACTTTTGTGGCCTTGCTAAGTACCAACATAAGTGTACTCATCCTTGCTAAACCGCTGCTCAGAAGAAGAAGCTGTATGAAATCCAGAAGATGGTGCTAGGCATACACAACCCCCAGTCGATTGCCTGTAAAGTTTGGAGCTTTTGTTTCCCAAGATCCTACTGTAAATCTCTAATAATCTCTCTTTTCTTTACGTGATATTATTTCTGTTATTCACTAATGATGTCACTATATGTATGAAACTAGATTCTGACATACATATAGGTATCACTTGGTTTGTTTTGGAAACCGGGTGTGACAGAAGTGGTACCAGAGCTATATCGACTGTAGGATGTAAGTCTAGATAGAAATGGTCGCTTCCTAAGGTCTATTTTACAAAATCACAAGTGGTGTTGAACATATAGTACTCTAGCTGCTATGAAATTTTAATTTCATTCAAGTAGTATTGAACATAAGAGTATACAGTTGAGATTATTTCACCATAGATCTCACAAATGCCATATTTTATGAAACAACATGGACTGCAGTTCACTCTAGAAAGGAACTAGTGAATATTAATAGTGCCATTCATTATTTAGCTAGGACTTAGGATACATTGCTATACTGAAGTCGGTTAAGCTTCATCTTTGGATACATTACTATACACATATCACAATGCATCCTAAACTTTAATCTTGATAGTTCTCATGCCTCTAAAATACAGTCAAATACACAATCATCAAAATCTTAATGATAATAATAATAATAATGTCAGTTCCAGCCTATAGCTTAGTCAAATACACAATCAGAATTTTAATGACAGGTCTCATGCCTCCAAAATCAAGAATCTAATTGGTGGGTACAATTTCAGTTTAAAAGATACATATTACAGTTCAGCGGCAAAAAAGTACATTAAGATGAGCTATGACTAACCTTAGAACAGATAGGTGTTCTGTGCTAGCTTCCAACACTCCAACAAACCACATTAGAGCGCTGCAAAGTGTTAGCAAACTTGGCAAGAGGACCTTGCTCATATGCTAGATATTCATGTTATGGGACAGAATCCTGAGACCTTTTCATCTTACCCTGATTTAATCAAGTCGCTCATAATCTTCTAGCATGTCAATGACATCCTTACAGGCTAGCCAGGTAGTCAACATAGAGAAGAGCTGAGGTAACCTGCAAATAATCCAAATATATTAAATGTAGAAGAGCCTAGAAATAGAGAATGTTTGATTAAGCCCAGAAATATAGGATATCCTATAGAAAAGTCAGGAACATAGTATCTAGTTTTGAAACATTAGATACTACAGTGATATAATTAGAGGGCAGGACCATCTTGAAATCCATAGAACACACAACTTGCCTACTATGAGTTACCCGGGTTGTTCTGGAAGAAGTGGAGGCACTTGCTGTCTCTTGTCCCCTAGCACAGGTGTACAGCCACGCCGAGGCCCAGAGGAGCTCATCCCTGAACGTAAAAAAATCACAGTTGATCCGGTTATTCAATTATCACACAAATAGTTCTTCTCATGTGCAATATCTAAATGTTCAGTCAGAAAAATTATCCAAGACCTGCTAGCCATCACGGATATGAAGACCATCCACAACCTGAAGGTGTGAAGGCCATGTTGGCCTTTCCTGCTCTCGTACATCTCTGAATAAGCAGCAAGAAACTGACGATTGGTGCCACTGTAATAAGGAATTCAGGCTCAAAAGTGTAACACCCTAGGGAAAAAACAAACACCACCGTAGGATTTGACATTCAACATATAAGCCCATTAAAAGAGGTGCAATAGCAGCCCCAAACAACCCCTAATAAAAACCAACCATCACCAAAACTTGGAGAAGTATCTCTTCTCACCTCCACCACCAAAATATAAATGCCATAGAAAATCCAACAGCACCATAATTGCAAATGCAATGCAAATGTCGTGTCTCCTTCCTTCATACTCAACAAAGTATGAAGATGCATCATTATGCCCAATAAATGATGCTGTACTAGTACGGTCGCAGCTATCAAGCGGCGACATAACTCCATATGCCATGCAATGGGATGCAATGCAATGCCAAAAAAATGATAAGATAGCAGGGAGGTACGCCACATGTACCCACCAGCCTCTCGCCATTTTTGAGACATGATCATATCATCATTGATATATCAGTATAAGACCTCAAAAATTGAAGTACCATTATTACGTATGTAGTAACAGCAAGGCATGACAAAAATGTAAATCTGAACTCATCATATTGACTATGGTATGGTTCTGAAATTTAAGGTGGAGGTGGAATAAATAGCAAGGTAAAGCATGTAGCGACCACCGCTACGTTACTTGCCTCCAAATGAAGGAGACAACCACCTAGGCGCGATACGAAGTGTTACCACCTATTTTGGCACGTAAGATCAGAGCGCATCCTCAAACAAACATGTGCACGCAGCAAGTAAAGCACACATATAGCCCAATCCGTCAAACAAGAGACAACAGTGAACATCGCCTAGGCTAACTGCAGCAGTATACAAAAATTCATATCTCCCAAACCCCTTGTCCAAAAATTCCAAAATTTTTGCAGGACATACATCTCTGAGCAAGCTACAACTTTGTTATTATGGGTTCCCAGAAATTCCATCATTTAAGGCACCTAAACATGACTGTGGCCATGTTTTGTCAAATCTGAACATCCAAAAATTTCGTCCAAATTACAGTCCACAACTCAACATTCACCCAGCCTAAAAATATGAAATTACTACAGCATATAGATCCTTCCATCCTCTAAAACTTTCTTATTATCCGCAATTAGAGAAAAATCAATTATGTCACAAAAACTACACGAACTGCAACACAGCTCGAGCTACAGGATAGCAGACCCAACATCAACATCCTAATGGTGATGCCCCCCCCCCCTCCCCCACGAATCCATTAATTTCCATGACCAAGAATCATCCAGAAACATCAATCGACAGAGATTCAAAGGATTCACCTCACCTTAGTTGGTCCCAAATCCTAGGGCAGCAAGACTGGGATGGAGGAAAAACCGATCTGTGCAAATATGCACCTCATCTTGGTCCTCTCCTCCTCCTCAATCCATTCTTCTCCCTTTCCCTTACTTGTCGATCTCCCACGGTTTTGATGGGACTAGAAATGTGCCCGTGCGTTGCTACGTGCTACGATAAATTTATGTAGTGTAAGACACAGAGCATTACTGTGAAATCAAGAATAGATACATCATAAAAAATAGTTAGTTCAAGAATGCAGTTATTGAAATAGACTAAGCTAAAAAATTGCACTCCAAGTAACCACGGTCTCCATCAAAATTAGTAGCTCTACATTCATGTTTCATTTATGAATATACAAAAACAAATTAATGCTGAGACAACACTTTGAAGTATGAATTATATAGTTAGCATATGCAAAGTGTTTTTCACTGGATCAAGAGCTTTCACTCTGGTATAAAACATTCTCAAATCATCATATTTGTTCAAAACCATCATAGCTAACTTGGCCATCTGAGCATAACTGCATTACATGTTGGGCCGTCAGTATACAACTGAAAAGGATGCAAGAGAAATAGGAACCTATTAGGGGACTCACATTTGTTCAAAATCTTCTGAATGGTACATGACCCCATCCAAAATCCTTAGGCTCTCTAGCAGAATTATAACATGATACACTAAAAAAATATTGTCAAAACAATAAAAGTATTTCATCCTACTCTAACCAAAGTTATGCAGAAAAATGCTAAATAACGGACATGATAGATTCATTGCAAAATAACTTTTGCAAGCATTTGTAAGCAGTCATTTGTAAGCAGTCTGTACTTTTCAAACATATGCTTGTAAAAAAAGGCTTGATTTGCCGGCTCGAGATGAATCTCCATCTCCTTATCCTTAGTGAATACAACATATCAACAGCAAGACCAAGATGCGAACTTGTAATGATCTGTCAGAAGCAAGACTTAGCAAAATTAAATTCAACAGTGGGATTATTGCAAGTTCAACAATTTCAGGCATAGAGCAACATACAGAACCTGACAATAGTACTTTTCATAGGGTAATCAGTCAACTCTTCATGTGCATGGGCAATGTGCTGGAGATTAATTATACACAGAAAGTGGTGGCTAAATATTCTCTAGTGGAAGAGACATGAAGATCCAATCTGCATCAACAAGTAGTAATGTGATCTTAAAGGGACCTCTAAGTAGTATAGTATGTAAAAGAAATAGAGGAATATTATTAGAGATATTCTAGATACTGTAGATATTCTAGATATCATGACTATTTATAGCTTTCCATGTATAGTTGATAGGCTTACCTTGAACACATATTGTATCCTTGTACTACAAGCCATCTTGGCTATATAATGAAGGTCACCCCCTTCACATTAGGGTGTGAGGTGTTTCCTCAATTCTATTATTCTACATGGTATCAAGAGACCGGGCCTAACTTCCTGGGCCTTTCCTTCCGCTGCCTCCCTTTCTTTCCTCTGTTTTCCTCGGCACCGCGATCCATCGCGCCGCCACCCTCGGCATCGTGACTCAATCGCGCCGCCGCCAACCTCCCAGGCGCGATTCCCCGCGCCACGAACCACCCACCGCGCGCACCCCTCCCTCGCGCCGCAACTCCCCCTTCCGCGCGTCCTCCTGGAGGCGCATCTCCTCTGATTTCCTTGTGCGGGCTATGTCCCTAGACTCCACAGCCGAATCCGCCATGTCCGGTACCGTCGCTGCCGCCAACTCCGGCTCCGCACCGGCCCTCGGCGCCGCCTCCTCACCGGCCCTTGGCGCGTCCTCTGCGCCGGCCATGGGGGCCCCTTCCGCGCCGGCCATGGGCGCCCCGTCCGCGCCGGCCATGGGAACCCACGACGACGTCCTTGGTGCAGGTGCTGGCGGCTTCATCCTCTACCCTGCGCCGCCGCCGGTCTCCCACGCCTACGCCACCATCAACATCAAGGCGCACATCCCCATCACCCTGTCCCTAAAGAACTCCAACTACACCAAGTGGGCCTCCTTCTTCAAGTCCATGTGCGGCAAGTTTGGCATGCGCTCGCACATCAACGGCACCATTGAGCCCCGTCCCCACGACCCTCACTGGGATCAGGCTGACTGTTGTGTCCGCTCCTGGATGTTCGGCTCCGTCGACGACTCTGTCCTGGAGCTTGCCATGGACGGTGAGGAACCGCCTGCCCGGGAGCTTTGGCTCGCCATCGAGCGGCAGTTCTGCTCCAACAAGCAGTCCAGGGCGATCTACATCAGCCATGAGTTCCACTCTATGACCCAGGGTGATTCTTCCATCGCCGACTACTGCCAACGCATGAAGTCCCTTGCTGACGCCCTCTGTGACGTCGGTCATCCGGTCCAGGACTCCCAGCTGGTCCTGAACCTGCTGCGCGGCCTCAACCCTCGCCACACCAACACCACCGACGACATCGCCAACGAGAAAGGCGGGCTTCCCTCCTTCACTGAAGCTCGTGACATGCTGACCTTGAAGGAGCTTCGTCTCGGCAATGAGACCAAGGTCGCCACCTCCACCACCCTCCTCGCCGGCGCGGGCTCATCATGCACCAGCCCGGGCGGTTGCCGCTCTACGTCCACCTCTGTCCAGTCCATCAGCGGTGGTGGACAGCAGAAGAAGCCCGCTGCCAACACTAGTGGTGGTGGCGGCTACAGCACCAATGGCAAGAAGAAGTGGCAGCCCAAGAAGCCTGGCGGTGGCTACCAGACTTCCTTCTCGGGCTACCAGCAGGGGGGCCAGCAGCGCCCAACCGGCCCCTGGTTCTGTTTCAGCCCAGGTGTCGGTCTGCAGCAGCAGCCCGGTGGTGGCTCTTGGCGTGGGACATCTGCCCCTGGTCTTCTCGGTGTGCCTCCACAGGCGCACACTGCCTTCGCGCCGCTCCAGGTGTCTCCAGCGTCCCAGCAGTCCCAGGTGTGGGACACGAGCGGTCTGATTGCCACCCTCAACCAGATGCAGCAGGGTGGCTGGGTCATGGACTCAGGTGCCTCTGGTCACATGGCGGCTAATGATGGTATTCTCCTTTCTCGCCTTCCTCCATCTCATTCCTTCATTACTGTTGGCAATGGGCACACTCTTCCTGTCTCATGCCGTGGCACTTCCATTCTTCCTACTGCTTCCACTTCCTTCCAGCTTAATGATATTCTTATTGTTCCTTCCTTGATTCGTAATCTGATTTCTGTTCGTCAGTTTACTAAGGACAATCATTGCACTATAGAGTTTGACGCTTTCGGTTTCTCTGTTAAGGATATCCCGACCAGGCGCGTGATTCTTCGGTGCAATAGCTCCGGTGATCTTTACACCGTCCCTCCAGCAGCCAGTAGCAGCAGCACACCACATGCCGACCTCGCCACCTCCTCTAGCCTGTGGCATCTTCGTCTTGGTCATCCTGGACCCGCCGTCATAGATACTCTTAGGAATAAGTCTTCGATAGAGTGTAATAAAGGGTCTCATACTTTGTGCCATTCATGTCAGTTGGGAAAACATGTTCGGTTGCCTTTCTCTTCTTCTAGCTCACACAGTACTATTGCTTTTGAGTTGATTCACTACGATGTTTGGACTTCTCCTGTGGCTAGCGTTTCGGGTTGTCGCTACTACCTTGTTCTTCTAGACGATTACACTGACTTCTGCTGGACTTTTCCCATGGTGCACAAATCCGAGGTTGCGGGTCACATCATTAACTTCTTTGCATATGCTCGCACACAGTTCAGCCTTCCGATTAAGAACGTACAGGCCGACAATGGCACTGAGTTTGTCAACAAGACCCTCACCTCTTTCTTGACAGCTCAAGGCATTCACCTTCGTCTCTCCTGTCCGTACACTTCTCCGCAAAACAGCAAAGCTGAACGTGTCCTTCGCACCCTCAACAATGTAACCCGCACCCTGCTCATCCATTCCCACATGTCTGCCTCCTACTGGGCTGAGCCCTTAGCCACGGCCACATATCTGCTAAACCGCAGACCATGCTCTGCCATACAGCATGCCGTTCCATTCCAGCTTCTTCACGGGAAGCCACCTGATTACACTCACCTTCGAGTTTTTGGGTGTCTCTGCTACCCTAACCTCTCTGCCACTGCTCCACATAAATTGGCACCTCGTTCTACAGCTTGTGTGTTTCTTGGCTACCCATCCTCTCACAAAGGCTATCGTTGCCTCGACTTGTCTACTCGCCGGGTTATTATCTCTCGGCATGTCGTCTTTGATGAGTCATCATTTCCCTTCTCCTCCGAGTCCACACCATTGTCACAGCTTGACTTCTTGCTGTCTTCTCCTTCTAGCTCCGCTACAGCTTCACCCTCGGTCGTTCCATCCACGGATGTTGATCAGCCGCGACCTTCACCACTTGTTTTGCAGGAGCTTCCCGAGGATGACCCCGCCATTATTATGCGTGGTCCTGTCCTCCCCTCGGTGCCTCTGTCCAGACTAGGCGGGTCTGGGCATGACTGCACCACCACCGTGTCTCCGCTCCAGCCGTCCCTGACCAGACCCGACGTGTCTGTTCTCAGGGGCGGCCCTTCGGCCTCCTCGGCAGGGACTAGAGGTGGGCAGGCTGCCCTGCTCCCACCCCTCCGCCGTGACTTCCGCCTCGTCTACAGCCGTCGACCGGTGCCTGCTCCTCAGCAGCCACCGGCCCCTCCTGTGGTGCCATCTCCGCCGTCGCCTGGGCCGCCCCAGGCGGCCTCTTCGGTTCCTGCACCGATGCCTGCTCCATCACCGGAGCCACGTCATCCTGTTACTCGCACCGCGGCTGGCGTCATACCGCGGGTGTCGTATCGGAACCTCAGCGCCACTACTTCTCCTCCGACACCGTCGCCGATTCCGACGAACTACCGCAGCGCCCTCACCGACGCTTACTAGCATGCGGCCATGACTAACGAGTACCAGGCGCTTATCGACAACGGGACATGGCATCTTGTTCCTCGACCTCCTGGTGCCAACATCGTGTCGGGTAAGTGGATCTACACCCGTAAGTATCATTTCGATGGTACTCTTGCCCATCACAAAGCTCGATGGGTGGTCCGCGGCAACAATCAGCAGGCTGGCATCGACTACGACGAGACCTTTAGTCCGGTTGTCAAACCGGCGACAATCCGGACTGTGCTGAGTCTTGCCGCCTCCCGTGCATGGCCTCTTCATCAGCTGGATGTGAAGAATGCTTTCCTTCACAGTCATCTTGAGGAGACAGTCTACTATCAGTAACCACCAGGCTTCGTTGACCTTGCTGCTCCTGATCATGTCTGCCTGCTCCAGAAGTCCTTGTATGGGCTCAAGCAGGCTCCCCGGGCATGGTACCAGTGGTTCGCCGCCTTCCTTCGTCAGCTTGGCTTCGTTGCTTCCACCTCGGACACCTCCCTCTTTGTCTACAAAGAGGGTGCACAGATCGCCTACTTGCTGCTCTACGTCGACGACATCATCCTGACCGCGTCCTCCTCGACTCTTCTTCAGCATATCATGGCTAAACTCAACTCTGAGTTCGCCATGACGGACCTCGGCGACCTGCATCACTTCCTTGGCATTGCTGTCACTCGTTCCACTGACGGCTTGTTCCTCTCCCAGCGACAGTATGCTGTGGATCTTCTCCAGCGCGCCGGCATGGCTGAGTGTCACTCTACGGCGACTCCTGTTGACACTCATGCCAAGCTCTCGGTGACTGATGGTGCTCTCCTCTCTGCGGCTGACGGATCCGACTACAGGAGCCTTGTAGGTGCTCTGCAGTACCTCACTTTGACTCGCCCAGACTTGGCGTACGCGGTTCAGCAAGTGTACCTCTTCATGCATGCCCCACGGGAGCCCCACCTGGCGCTGGTCAAGCGCATCCTCCGCTACGTCAAGGGTACTCTCTCCTTCGGACTTCACATCGGTGCGGGTCCTGTCTAGTCCCTGACCGCTTATTCCGATGCGGATTGGGCTGGATGTCCGGACTCTCGACGCTCTACATCCGGATTCTGCGTCTACCTCAGCGACAATTTGATCTCCTGGTCCTCTAAGCACCAGACCACAGTGTCACGGTCTAGTGCTGAGGCTGAGTACCGAGCTATTGCTCATGTGGTCGCCGAGTGCTGCTGGGTTCGGCAGCTTCTTCAGGAGCTTCACGTCTCCCTCGACTCAGCCACGGTTGTCTATTGTGACAACGTGAGTGCTGTCTATATGACAGCCAACCCCGTTCACCATCGGCGCACGAAGCACATCGAGATCGACATTCACTTCGTCCGCGAGAAGGTGGCTCTCGGGCAGGTTCGGGTCCTCCATGTCCCGTCCTCTCATCAGTTTGCGGACATCATGACCAAGGGTCTACCAGTTCAGCTTTTCACTGACTTCAGACCCAGTCTTTGCGTCTGTGATCCTCCCGCTGCGACTGCGGGCGGGTATTAGAGATATTCTAGATACTGTAGATATTCTAGATATCATGACTATTTATAGCTTTCCATGTATAGTTGATAGGCTTACCTTGTACACATATTGTATCCTTGTACTACAAGCCACCTTGGCTATATAATGAAGGTCACACCCCCCCCCCCCTCATTAGGGTGTGAGGTGTTTCCCCAATTCTATTATTCTACAAATATACTTCGATGCAGTACGGTGTATCCGAGAACTCATGTCAAAAATAATTTGAGAACATACCTGGAGCTCAGGGCAGCTCTTCCTAGCAAAGCAGACGTGAATAAAAGAGTGCATAATTCCTTCTTGCTGAATGGAAGTGTTATTTCAGTAACATTTTTATGCTAATACCTTACTGGTAACAGGGCAGAGATATATCACAGTTCCGAAATTTGAGCGTGCAGTGTTTGAAAAGAATATCATGTGGACAGTTCTGAAATCTGAACGTGCAGTGTTTGAAAAGGAATGTCATGTGGACAGTTCTGAATAAAATGTGGCAGCTTATGGACTCGCCGTCATCGCTCAAAGCTTGTCTGTCACTGGAGATTGATATTGGACATAAATTAATTAAATTGCAAAACAGAGGCACTGAATGGTCTTCACTTTGATAAGTCTTGTGAATTATCCAGAAGTCCATTTATTATCCAGTTGGGAAATGAATTTGAAATCAATTGGTAGTTTCTGCCTGAACTTGATTTCTTCCATGGCATATTTGAGCATCACTAAATATGACAACCTTTGTCTGCATAGTTGGCAGAACGTTCAATCATTACATCATTAAGAAAATACATTATATAGTAAATTGTTGCATATCAAATGAAACATTTAGAAATTGTCTAATAGATATTATTTGCGATAGAGTTGGACAGGTTCACAGGTATTTGAAGAGAGTGTGTTCACCATGCCGTGTGGGAGACTCCATGTGCAAAGTTTAGCAGGGAGTAGACGAGATCATTAGTAATTCACAGAAGAGGTCAGGGGCGGAGCTATGTTTGCTCCTGTGGGTGCGGCCGCACCCACACCTAAAACCAAATTCATGGACTGCTAATGATTTTCAACTCTTTATGCACCCACAGCTCACCAAAATCAGCACTGAAGCCCTTTAATGAAGTGTTTCGCACCCTCCATAATTTTACTCTAGCTCCGCCCCTGGAAGAGGTAACAAAAAAAGAGGGTGGAGACAGTCTTTTATAGTTTTTTTAGATTGGAAAACACACATGAAAGAAAAGAGACATCGATCACATGATGTCAGGCATATGTGCACTTAGCAACTAAAGAGAGATCCAGTTCTAGCTTCTGAAACTAGCAAAAATACATGTATCTTAAATACTTAGGAAATTTCAGAAGGCTCCTTGGGATAGCTAAATTGCACAAAATAGACGTAGAAAAATGCTAATGCTAAATCAAGTCATTTGAAATAACTCTCCTTGGTGCGATGCTAGAGGCAACAATAAGCATGAGTCTAATTTTTTTGACTAAAAGACTTCGGCACATTTGTTTAATTTTAAGAAATACCAAAATTGTTCAGATTAAAAAAAAATGGGAGCAATATGCGGGGACCTTTATGCATGCATTTGCGATAGATCACAATACAACCCTCTAAAATATGGAATCAAGAATCAAATTAGCAAATGTACTAAATTCTCACCCCAAAGATGACTTGGGTTTTGACTTGAATACTTCAGTGAAGAAGTAAATGTATGTCAGCGTAGCACTGATCATGTGATCATGCCTGCCTGCAAGCACTGTACAGGCTCCCTCCATGATATCTTCTCAAATGCTTGCAAGCACTGCGTATGCAACAGAACAATCGGACAAAGCACCTTGGGCAAAAGCGATCGCCTGATCAGATTGTAACGGACGTGAAGTAAAGGCTGTTACCTGGAGTCGCCGGCAACGCTTCTCGATATAGAAGACGACGATGGAAGAGATGCCGTGTTCCGGTGTCAGACGCAGATGACGATGGGTGGCGTTAGGGACGGCGGCAGCAGCACGCGTTAGGGAAGGCAGCGACACCCTGGATCGACGATGGCGGCAGCGGAGGAGGAGGCGACGACCCGAGCGGAGGTGAAGTGGCGGACGGGGCCAAAGGGGCGAGCGCCGGAGAAGGGCCCACGCGTTGTAGCTTAATGGTATATGTTGCTGTTCGCACCCAAAATTGGCACAAAAGCCGATCAGGCTGACGCCACCGGTCAGACCAGTGTCTCTGGGCTGTCTGACCAGTCGGGTCCTGTAGTCGATCCGGCAACGGCCACACCGGTCTGACTGGTGAGCCTGACCAGTTTAACAGGTGGACCCCGAGTCTAAGTAGAATTGAGGAATCCTAGCGAATTTCGACTTGTAAAAGGTTTCCTTGCGGGGCAAGACCTCCCCACCCTATAAATATAAAGGGCCACGGCCGGTTGAGGGCTATCACCCAATCGATCACATATTTTCTACAACTTTTATCTCCAAATCCTAGATTTTCCAACCCTTGTGCTTTCCTTGTTTGTCTCGACGGCGATCAAGGACGTTTTGAGTGGTCTTGCCGACCTCAGAGCAACCCTAGTCACGCCACCTCCGACGGGGTCCCTCCCGAGGCGGCATTCGTAGGTTTTCACCGCGCCCTTGCGTACACCGGTCAGACCGGTGCCCCTCACCGGTCAGACCGGTCAGGACAGAGGACAAGTTCAGGATTTCGACTGCTGCGCGATCTAGCGTTCGTGTGTGTTGACTAGTAAAAGCGTCAACATATTTTGACGACTCTGCTGGGGAAGAAAGATCAGGTTTCTAAGACCGTTCAATCTAGCCCTAGTACGATGTCTCGGTGCGAGCTCGACATGAACAACATCATCACCGCGTCACTGGAAGATCTCCCTCCAGAGGAGCAGCAGAAGTTCAAGGCGCTACAAGAGTACATGCAAGTGCAAATCCTTGCTGGCGTCAAGAAGGATCGTTCCGGCAAGGTGGCAAGATTGAAAGAGTTCGAGCTGCCGGTGATCAAGCTAAACGACAACTACGTTGAGGTAATCCCCACTGTAAGTAAAAAAACCCTGCCTGAATCTTCTCCTATGAAATCTACAGTGGAAAGTGATGGATTGCTTGCTTCTTATATTGCTCGTTTAGAACGTTTAGAGGATCTTGAAAACGATAGGAGTTTAAGCTACAATAATAATGAAACTAATAGTAGTACTCCTAAAGCTAATCCTCATGGGGCCTATCCTAGCTTAGCACCTTTGCTTGTTGTTAATAATGCAAATTATACATATGGCATGTCACCAAATCCTCCATTTGGTCAAAACCTGCAGTTTCAACCGCACATGCCAAACATGGCCGCACCGGTCGAACCGATGTAGGGTACCGGTCTGACCGGTTAGACCAGTGCGCTGGAGATGGTGCCCGATCAGCCTATGCCACTTTCTGTCATGCCAAATTCAGTGGTTCAAACTTATTCTAATACAATTAGTAACACTGGACCCCATTATAGTACGACAATGAATACATCAGCCCCCAAAACCATTATTCTGGACGATGTGTTTGAAAGTTATAGGCTAGCTCAAGCTAAGATAGCTCCCTATTTAAATAAGATGAATTTGGAGAATCCAGAGCCACCATAGCCAAATAATCTTAATTGGGCAGAATTTAATAGATTTAAGGAAGATTTGGCTAAAGAGGTAAAAATCAAACTTGGTGTTGATATTGGTAATACTAATTTGTATCAAAAACCATATGATCTTGAGTTTGATAGATTTCCTCTCCCACGTGGTTGGCGTATGCCGGATTTAATTAAATTTAGTGGTGATGATGACCGAACCACATGGGAGCATATTAGTCAATACACTGCACAACTAGGTGAAGCTAGTGCCTATAATGCTTTAAAAGTGCGTTTATTTTCTTTATCTTCAACTAGCACCGCTTTTGCTTGGTTCTCTTCGCTTGCTCCCGGTTCTATTATATCTTGGGATATGCTAGAACGTAAATTTCATGATCACTTTTATAGTGGGAGCATGCAATTAAAATTGACAGATTTAACATCGGTTAGACAAGGGAGAGATGAGACTGTCTCTGCCTACATTAAAAGGTTTAAAGAAACTAAAAATCGTTGCTTTAATTTATCAATTACTGATATGGACCTTGCAGACATTTGTCTAAAGGGTTAAGGTCATCTATTAGAGATAAGAGAGAGGGTTCCGATTTTCTTTCGGTTGCTCAAGTTCAAGTAAGAGCTTTATTTGTTGAAAACCGATTGAATAAAGAAAAGGATAGTTTTAAATCACGTCGTTCTAATGTGCATCTTATTGATTATGATTCTGATAGTTCGAATGATAGTGATAAAGAAGTTTATGCCGCTGAATTTATTTGGCCCTCTAAGGAAAAAGCTTATTCTTATTCATCTCTTAAGCCGGCTAGTAAAGGTCGGCAAGAAGAAATTAAATTTACTTTTAATGTCTCCAAATGTGATCGTATATTTGATGAATTGCTTAAATCTGGAAATATCAAATTAACTCATACTATCCCTCCACTTGATGAGTTGAAAAGGCGTGCATATTGCAAGTTCCCTAATTCTTTTTCTCATGCCACTAATGATTGCAATGTGTTTCATCGACAGGTTCAATCGGCCATAAACAAAGGTTGTTTGACTTTTCATGAGATGCAAGTGGATAAAATTCCTTTTCCCATCAACACCATAGATCTACAACAACCCAAGATATTGGTTCGGCCGCATCAAGCTGAAGCAACTAAGGGCAAGAACGTGGTAGTCGGGGAAGCTAAGCCCGACTTGAGAGGAAAGGAGCTAGTTCGTAAAGTTGAGTATGAGAAGACTCTTGATGGTAAAGAGACTTTCAAGGTTACTGTGAGAGCCTCTGGACATGGGGGACAGAGGCTCAGAGAGTTCAAGATTTCGACTGCTGCGTGATCTAGCGTTCGTGTGTGTTGACCAGTAAAAGCGTCAATAGTTGCCTTTGTTGAATGTAAGGTTCTAGGTTCGATTCCATCCATTGACGTAATTTTCAAAATTTTAATTTATTAGATATGTCACATAATAAGATTTTTGAACACTAAATTAATTTTTTTTAATTTAAGGAACACTAAATGATTTCTGATGAAAAAGTGATGAATACCAAAGTTTCATAACTCATCAAGATCTACAATATTTATTTATGTCATTTTTTATTTTGATAATGTGGTAGTATACATTGTTCGTTAATCTTAGATACAATCACATGGTATAAGAAACTATGTGAGGAACTTGTCAAATTTGTACTACATGTTATTACCACTTTTGAAAATGACAAAATGACCTAAATAAAGATTGTAGATCTTGATGAGACATGAAGCTTTGGTATTCATCACTTTTCCATTTGACATCATTTTAGTGTAAAAGAATCATGCTTTTAGTTGTCATTTTTGAAATTCAAAAATTAGATTATTCAAACAGACTCACACGAGTAGAATTTTCAAAATAATGGCATTCACAAGTTTCATAATTTGATAGAGCATGATTTTAAAAAAATAAAAAAATAATCTTCAAAATTGGAATAGCCAAGACGGAGAAATACCAGATACAAGTTTAAATTTCAGATTAAAAGAATAAATACCAACGATTTGCGTGTTATTTAGTCTCGCCATGTGGCACAACGTGATTGGCCTAATCGGGTGCACGCGGATCGCCCTAGGCATGATTCGTCATTGGTTCTTTGACATTATGTATAGAAAAGAAAATGTATTCCACCATAACATAAAGTGCCGCATAGTGGTATGGTGCTTAGCTCTGAAACCCAAGGACCGATGTTCTAATCCCAAGTCTCTCTCGCTGCTGGTTTTTTGACATTTTCAAGTGTTCTGCAAATTTTACATAGTTTTTTTTGTTGCAACACCCACAATATGTTACAATAGACCCT
This sequence comes from Cenchrus fungigraminus, assembly GCA_036936925.1. Classification (NCBI taxonomy): domain Eukaryota; kingdom Viridiplantae; phylum Streptophyta; class Magnoliopsida; order Poales; family Poaceae; genus Cenchrus; species Cenchrus fungigraminus. The sequence continues at coordinate 134,830,706 of CM072774.1, read as the reverse complement.
AAATGGATGCAATAGGCGCAATTGCACTACGTAGGAGTTCCAAATTTGAGAATAATTTACTATATGTTCCACTGTTTAAATGAATTTACCTGTATTTATAAAATTTAGTTTCAGTTTGAACTATTCATGTGTTCTCTGTCCCAATCCAGATGGTTATAAATCTAGCTTTTACACAATACTTCGCTAGTCATTTTCACAAAGGTGTTGTAGCTCAATGGTATATGTTGCCTTTGTTGAATGCAAGGTTCTGGGTTTGATTCCAGCCATTGACATACTTTTCAAATTTTTTTAATTTATTACAGATGTCACATAATAGGATTTTCAGAACACTAAATCAAAATTTTTAATTTAAGGAACACTAAATGATTTCAAATGAAAAAGTGATGAATACCAAAGTTTCATAACTCATCAAGATCTACAATCTTTATTTATGTCATTTTTTCATTTGATAAAATGGTCGTATACATTGATTCGCTCACATAGTTTAGGAAACAATATGTTCCGGGGGGAGACGAGGTGTAGCACAGTCTGGTCAGCGCATCTGTTTTGGGTATAGAGGGCCATAGGTTCGAATCCTGTCACCTTGATGTGGTATTAAAGGGGGCCGAAGTGCAAAGCCCCGTAGCCTATCCGTGGTTGGGAAGGCAGGCGAAAAGCACGCACAAAAAAAAGAAAGCTAAAATCTTTTTTTTTCTTTTCTTCTTTTGAACGATTTCAATTTAAGGTACACCTTGCCTTTTTTAGGTAGCTTTGTTACGCCTATTCAGAGCTTTTTGAGCGAGCGAGCGAAGCCTTCCAGGGGCTTCCCCCTTCCCTCACCCCGAGAATTGCATTTCCGCTTCAGCTTCCTCGGTTTAGTTGGTTTGGAGGATTAATTGATTGGATACCCAATCCGCATAATCTTTCAAAGTCACTACTTCTACGACGATAGGCGTAAAGGCATGATTAGTTCCACAAATCTCACTGCACTGACCATAGTAAACTCCTTCTCGTTGTACCGAGATGGAGGTAAGATTTGAACGACTAGGTACAGCATCACATTTGACACCTGAGGAAGGTACAGCTCAACTATGAGGTACATCAGCGGGTGTTACAATCATACGTAGATGAGTTTTGGCTGGTACCGATCGAAAACAAATCAGTGGGGCCACGCCGGTATGACGGAATATGCATTAGAAAGGTCAATCCCTCCCCCCCTTTTTAATGAAAAACCGGGCCGAACTTCTAAAAAGCAGCCCACCCGCTTCCATAGAACAATATCGCGGCAACGTAGACAATTGTCTTGAATGCTACGCTGGGATTAGCAGCTTCCAGTGAAGACAAAATGAGTCGGGTGAAAACTATGTTAGAGACTTGCCAAATCTGTAGTACATGTTATTAACAGTTTTGAAATTGACGAAATGACATAAATAAAGATTGCAGATCTTGATGGGACATGAAAGTTTGGTATTCATCACTTTTCCATTTGACATCATTTGGTGTAAAAGAATTTTGCTTTTATTTGTCATTTTTTAAATTAAAAATTACATTGTTCAAACAAACTCAAACAAGAAGAATTTTCAAAATAATGGCATTAACAAATTTCATAATTTGACAGAGCATGATTTTAGAAAAAAATAGAAAAATAATAATCTTCAAAATTGGAGTCGCCATGTAGGAGAAATACCAGATACAAGTTTAAAGTCCAGATTAAAGGAATAAATACGAAAGATTTGTGTGTTCTTTAGTCTGGCCAAGTGGCACAACATGATTGGCCTAATCGGGTGCATGCGGATTGCCCTAGGCGTGATTCGTCCTTGGTTCGATTCCCCTGTTTGACATTATGTATAGAAAAAATAATATATTCCACCACAACATAATGTGTAGCATAGTGGTATGTTGCTTCAGGTCAGAGTGGGGGGGGGGGGGGGCTGAGATCACCGCCGGGGGTTCAGCGGCAAAGAAGACCACCACAAGCTCTGCAGGCCAGCTGTCACTGTCCAAGTCCAACACCGGCAAATCAGGTCAACCGTCACATGTTGAGGTTGTGCTGTTTGCGACAGTGCAGAACGTGGCTCGCTCCAGACCAACCACATTTGGAGCAACCACTGCCAGAGCAGGGGCGGGAGCAGGACCCACACGCACGTGAGGTTGGCGAATCTCTCGAGGACAACGATGAAGAACTAGACTTCACAAGGACACCCTACGAGGAGGACATTGTGAAGGACAAGGACGACCACTGGAAGTTGAAGGTGGCCAACCGTATCCAAGGTGAGGCCTTATATGTGAGTGCTTTTCCACCTATCAAGTTTTGTCACTGCACTATTTCTCCATGCAGTTGACCTTATCGCATTAGGCCATGGCAGAGCGAGCTCACGCCAGGGCCGACGCGTACAAGCAGGCTGCCAAGGCGCACCTCAAAGTGACAGCGCTAGAGGGAGAGCTCTACCGGATCAAGGTCGAGGCCGCGGAGGAGATGCGCCGCACCAAGGATGAGATGGACAAGCAGGTGGCCAAAGAAGTGGCCAAGGTCAGGAAGGAGATGGAGGTCGAGAAGAAGAAGGCTGAGGAGGCCAAGGAGGACCCGAAGGCCATCATCGAGGGTAAGTTAGAGCTTACCGCGGTTCCATATTCTGGGCAAGTTGAGGAGCTTGCACTAACACTTGATCTCTGGCAGGGGCCAAGAAAAAGGAAAAGGAACTCCAGGCCGACCCGAAGTAGGCTAAGAAGGCCATAGAAACACTCAAGAAGAGCACCAAGGCCGCTAACGATAGTGAGTATGCTATGACCCGGAAGCTAGCATACGAAAAGCGAGTCAGGAGGGACTTAGAATTCAGCCTCACTATAGCTATGCAGACCCTCTGAAATGACCAAGTGGCCGTTGCAGGGTTCGAAGTGGAGATAGCCGACCTCAGGGAGGCCGCGGGGTACATCATGGACATGGTGGTTGCGCAAAAAAACCTAACCAACCCCTCTACTAGGTAGTCTTATGGTGACACTGGACCACGTGACGGGGCTGCAGAGGTCGACGGGGAAGACAATGGCGGTTGGAGCCCTGTCCTGGGTAAAATCGCACTTCCCCAACGTGGACATCGCCAAGCTGGAGGCCAGCCCCAATGAAGATGCCGACCTCGAAGCTTTAGAAGTAGAGGTGTAGGTCGTTGCTGACAAGGTCGTGGAGCGTCTAGACTTGTAGAACAATTGAACACTTAGTGTATCAAACTGTATGATATGTAAAGAGAACTTATCATGAGCTAAACATGCTTGCATTAGCCTTTTTTTTTTTTTGCAAAAGCATTCCCCTTGTCGTGCCAGGCATGCGTTATGCCAACTCGATAGCTTTGCAGCTGCAATGTGTCAACCCCGCTAGCCACTGCTCACGGAGAGGACGGCTTAGCATGCTACACGGCTCACCAGGGAGGCTTAGGTGAAGGGGGTGCGCGGGGGTAAGGTCGTGTAACTATAAAACAATGAGTGCTCATAACGAGAGACGAGCAGTTAAAGGGAGAATGCACAGAAGTTAAATAGATCTCTCGGGTCAGTGGACACTAAAGTTGGCATGACCAAGCCCTCGAGCATGTCAGGTGCAGCTAATACCCTAGTAAGTGGGTGTCGGGCATACACTCCGGGTACTAGGAAGGAAGGAAGATGGCGGACTCCTACTAGAATTCCCATGTATTCCTACTAGGACTCATACTGTGTAATCCTACTAGGACTCCTACCTTGTAACCGACTAGGCACCCACCACCTGAACTATATAAAGGAGGGTCGAGTACCTAGGAGGACATCCACAATCCCTCCGGGGACAACACTCAGGCACAGGGTGCAATACTACACCAAACAAGACGTAGGGTATGCTACTCTGGCTACCCGAACCTGTATAAATCTTATGTCTTGTGTCCTCGCGCATACCTTCGAGTTCCAAGTCTGGTGATCCCCCACTATCTACTCTCCGACGGATACCCCCTATGGAGATTGCCGGATATAAAACTCCGACATTAGCGACCACACTGGGGCGATATTCACGATCATTAGGCGAACTTGATGGACAACATCTTCAAGAATTATAGATCGATCTACTCCATGAAGTCGTTGTTGTCTCCCATCCAATCGACGACTCAACGGACCACTGCAACAGAATCTGAGTACATACCCATTTTGTTCTCGTCGAGTGGGAGTCCGGAGCGGCGAAGGCATCAGACGTCCACACGTGCGATTGAATCCTGAAGACCTCGGCGCAACCGAACAGATTTTCTGTTCTCCGTCCAGGATTCGAAGTCGCAAAGTTGCTAGTCAATGGAGGCCACATGGTCAGATGTGCAGATGGTTTAGCAAGCAATCAATTTGATGATTTGTGTTATGCGCACACGAAGAAGCAACCGAGAGACTTCCAGATCATCTCTTGACGTACACAATTGTTGTACACGAGTACGACTACATTGACTCCCAGCTGCATCAGCCCATGTACGACTACTTCGACTACTCATATTGGCTAGTTTTGACTAGAAAACTAGTCGAGATCGGCTACCACGCCATCGACAACTAGTCGGATTCGCCTCTGACTCATCGACTTCAGCACCAATCGTCGCGACACCATCGCCGACCGCCGTGGCTTCGTCGATGCTTGTCCGCGAATCAAGCTAAGTCACTTATTTCAATAATTATTTTTTCTTTGGCTTGTTTTCCACATACAGGAACCAATGCCAAAGACTAATTCATGTACGCCTCTCGACGGCTACTTGCCAGCAGAGCTACAGTGTGCCAATTATTCCTTGGGGATGTTGAACAACTGCCACAGGCTTGGTGCACCAAATTAGGAGGCTCTTGCCACGACATTTCATGTACTGAGTGCTGGCGGCGCACAGCGGCTACACCCTAAGGAGGCACTGCACACAACACGTGTAACCTTGCTCTCCACCATGCAGAACAACGAGCAATCGCACTCTCTCTTGTCGCCATGCCGACTACCTTTCTCTACCTCTTAACTGTCTTGCTTCAGTAGCACATGCCTCAATCTGTGCAAAGCCTCGGCTCTTCTGTCATGCCTTCATGCCCACAACGGCTATGGATAAACAGAGACTGTGTGCTTAGCTGCATCAGGCTAACTACTTGGCGACTAACGACCACAACAAGAGCATGACATTTACATTTATATTCATATTTGTATTTGTCATTAGTAGATTCAATTTCTACAAATATGCTACATAATGTACGCATCTTTACTTTCAGGTCAAGCTCCGACAATGACTTTCTAGTACGCTCCATGTACCTCCACCGGCACGGCTAGTTCCCAAACTCGGGGGCTACACACCAAATCATTACTCAACAACAACTTGAGTAGTCTCCGCTGCTAGCTCTCTAGCTCGGGGGCTTAGCACCAATAACTACTCGACACGGCTCCTATGGCTCACCTGGCGATGAGCTCGGGGGATGAACGCTACAAGAGTACTCGGATGATGACTTCCACAAACACTGAAGACCCTTGGATTGATTCTTCAATCGTTCCAAGGCTCGGGGGCTACTAGGCTACACCCATAAGTTGATTTTTTTCAAGATGGAAGCAGAATCAAGATTGACCCTCAGCCAGAGTCCACGACTCAACCTAAGGCTCGGGGGCTACTCCATATGGAGTGCAATTTCGCAATCGTACTTCCATATAATCTCGACTTCAAGACAAATGAGCTGTACCACCTTCCAACTTCGTGGCAGTTCAAGTACTATTTGAAGACTTCTCCAAGCTGTACTCGAGGACACTCAAGAACTACTCGAACTACTACTCTCGACTACAAAGTGCTCGGGGGCTTGTCGGGCATACACCCCGGGTACTAGCAAGGAAGAAAGAGGGCAGACTCCTACTAGAATTCCCCTGCATTCCTACTAGGACTCGTACCGTGTAATCCTACTAGGACTCCTATCTTGTAACTGACTAGGCACCTGCCCACTGGACTATATAAAGGAGGGCCGGGTACCTAGGAGGACATCCAAAATCCCTCCGGGGACAACACTCAGGCGCAGGGCGCAATACTATACCAAACAGGATGTAAGGTATGCTACTCTTGCTACCCGAACCTGTATAAATACGGTGTCTTGTGTCCTCGCACATACCTTTGTGTTCCAGGTCTGATGATCCCCTGCTATCTACTCTCTAACAGGTACCCCTATGGAGGTTGCTGAATATAAACTCCGACAGTGGGGACCCCCCATATCTCTCAAATGGCATCTACCCTAGGATCGATGCACATGGAAATGAGACAAATGCCACTGGTGAGAAATGAGTCATTTCTTGTGGATCCCGTGCGCTAACCTGCATCTCCAGCACATGTCATTGCCTTCACACCCTCCTGTAATTTGCTCCGTTGCCGTGCGCCACCGCACCTCTTCTGTCGCCTACCACCACGTTTCCTCTCATGCCCGTGTGTGCCGCCACGATAGATGTGATCCGACCGCGGAGCTCGCCGAGGCATGTCGCAGCACCCAACTATTGTAGAGCTCGTCACGGTTCATTGCCGCCGTGATTCAGCTCGACGAAGCTCGCTGGAGACTGCAACCATCAAAGATCCGACCTGCAGGAGCTCATCGGTGGCTGCCGCCATGCCCCACGATAGCAGAGCTCACTGTGGCTGTCACCTTCCAACCATCCTGCACATGCTCCTCTCTCACATGCCACTGCATCTCCTCTCCAGCACGCTGTCACGTCTCCTCTCCTACCCGCGCATGCCGTGACGACAGCCGAGATCCGATAGCGGATATAGCTAAGGCCCGCTGCAGCACCCAGTTGCTGCAGAGCTCGCCAGGGCTCATCACCGTCGTGATTCGGCCCAGCGGAGCTTGCCAGAGACCACAACTGTTGGGGATCTGGCATGCAGGAGCTCGTCGATGGCCGCGGAGCTCACCAGGGCCGTCGCCGCACCCACCATTGCTTCCCTAGCGGTCGGGAGTGCGCACCGGCCCACGAGTTCGTTCCTCGCTCCTGTCCTTCTCAGGGTGCTTGCCTCGCTGCTCCTGCTCCCCTCCGAGGGGGCTAGCTGAGGCTCCCGCGGGCAAGTCGCCGCCACCACCATTGCTCCCACGGGGTAGGCAGATAGTCCCCCGCATGGCGTTGCAGCTGCCTGTCGCTGCCGGGGAGCTGGCCCATTGGAGGTCGCCGCTGCCCCTATGCTCTCTCTCTCCTTTCCCCTCCGGCGGCCCATGACACTCTTTTCTCCTCTGACAGGCATTGTGAGGTCGAGAATGGCTCTGCATAGAGGAACCTGGGAGGCAAGAGCTGCTGATTGGTTCATTTGTTATCTGGACAATTGAAGAAATTTCTCCACTAGGAAGATCGGTTTCTTGATACGGTGTCCTATGCTATAGAAATCACCCTAGTTTCTTCCATTGGGACTACCCTCAAAGGCGTTGCATTGCCGTCCAAACGGTTCCTCCTCGCCTTGTCGCTTGATAAAGACATGCCCAGATTTTCAAAGACACCTTATCGCCTTTGAAACATGGGCTCTTGCACTTCACCTTGTATTGTGGAGAGAGAGGGCACACAAAATTAATTTGATAATAATAAAGGATAAATATACATCCAAAATTCGAATTGGAAATCTCAAATTCTTTCGGTTGGCCATTCCTCCAACGCTAGAGGTTCAGAGGAGAAGAGCATGGTAAGGCACAAACAATTGCTTATTAGATAATGAAGCATAAATATCGACCAAAAATCCAAATTGGACATTTCAAATTCTTTCGTTTGGCCGCCACTCCGTGTTCATCCACGTATGCAACCTTCTCCTACCTGCTTCGTGTACGAACATGATTTGATATAAGAAATCGATGTATTCTCTTCACAGACCAAATAATTCAGACTGTAGTATTTCCACAAATTTTTCTTTTTTTTCTCGAATACGCAGGAGAGCTGCGGATCATTGTATTAAGAAGATGAAAATAGATTGTTACAATAACGCGTGGCCGTCCAAGCGCACGCCAAACTCACCCACTAGATATTACATGAAAGTGAGACCTAGGTGGACAAAATAATACATAGTGCTACTACTCGCTACACCGACAACCTAGGTGAGGGAGGTGCGGCTCAAACAATGAGCAGCCCCTCTCGAGCTAAGCTGGTGCTTGCCATCCATATAGGGAGAGAGTCGAGAACCTTGTCAGCGAAGCCACCTGTCAAGCCGGCCTTGAAGACACCGTCGAGCTCGCTCGCCTCCATGTCGAAGCGGCGCATGAGTAGGACCTCACCACGGCGGGAGATCGAAATTCTGGCAAGCTTGTTGTTGCTGCGCCTGGGGGCCTCGGATGGTGCCGGCTGCACCGCTGGACGAGCGGGGGCCGCGAGAAGGGGAGAGGCTGACTTCTTCTGGATCGCGCCGAGGAAGCAGTCTAAGCGTTCTTCAGAAGAAGCAGGCGAGGCTGGCACAACGACATCACCATTGGATGGAACAACTTGGGCCGTCGGTGTGCTCGCCTAAACCATAGCCGTGGCCGAAGGTGGGGAGCGAGCTGTGTCCAGCGCCGACAAGGCTGTCCTTGGTGGTGGAACCGAGAAGCAGAACTCCCGCTCGAGCAGCATTGGATCGGAGGCCTCCTCCATGGGTGTGTCCCTCTGCAACAGGCAGCAGACGACGGTGGCATCCAGTAGCGGCGGTGTTGTTGCAGAGCGACTTTGAGGCAGGGAAGGAGTCAGCTCGATGGCGGCGCTCCACTGGGGAGGCGCCTCCTCCCGAGGGTCCCACTGTGTCGGAGGTGCGAGGCAGGGCTGCGGAGAAGTCCTTGTGGTGACGGCGCTCCTCATGCCGCGGGAGGCGAGCAGCCTGGCAGCAGCGCTGGCGGCCAGTGACCTGCGCGGCCGCTTGCATTCCCTGGCGATGTGGTGGAGGTTGAAGCAGTGCAGACATCGCGTGGGTCGTGTGCAGGTGGCCCGACGGTGATTATGGGACAGACAGTTGAGGCAGCGTCCATCGAGCTGTGCCAGAAGGCTGCGCCGCGGAGGAGGGTCCAGCTGAGGCGACTTAGAGCGCGGCCGTGGGGGTCCTGAGGCCCGGCGAGAAAGGACTTCGCTTCAGCCGTCAGCGTCAGGTGGTGAGAAGTGCCGACGGCGAGGTTGGTGCGCGACAGCGTCAGGCACCCGCGGCCCGAGGCGCTGGTGCATGGGGATGCGGCCGCCCGCAACGCCCAGGGCGCGCTGGCGTGCAGATCGGGGCGGAGGGGGCCTACGTCGGTCATCCCGCCCGCGTAGAGGGATGCCGATGACAAGCTCCGGCGGCCATCATCTCCTCCGCTGGTTCTGCTGCGGGTGGCGGCGGTGGTTGCGGTGCCCTCCTCACCACGAGGAGGCTGCACCACAATGGAGCGGAGAACCAGCATTGGAGCCGGAGTAGGATACGGGCTGCGGCGAACGGCGTCGAGGTAGGGCGTGAGGGAGGCAGCGCCAACCTCCCTAGTGACTACCTCGTCGAAGTCTTCATCTTCGTCTTCATCTTCGGAGTAGTCCATCCACCTCTTCACCATGGTGCGGTCCGCCAAAGTGACCTTAGGGAAGAAAGGCTTCGCCGCTGGTGAGAGCGCGAAGGCGGGCACCTACGCACCGGAGTATGGAGGGGTGCCTAACTCATGCCTGCTCCCCACAGCAGCCGAGAGTGGCGAGGTCCCCTCGCCGGCGGCCGAGGAGGGCCGGCCGTCGCCGTCCGCGGAGCGCCGGGACCTGGCTCCGACGGAGAAGGGGAGGATGGAGGCCGGCATCGAGCGTACTGGTGCACCTGCCCCCTCAACAGACGCGCGGGGACGACGGGCGCCGGACGCGGAACGCAGCCCCCCCCCCCCGGGCAGAGATAGCGGCGCCCGGAGACGCCAAGGCGTGGGACGGCGTGGAGACGACGCGGGACGGCGAGGAGACGATGCAGGCCGGGACGGGGTCGGCGAAGTTGTGGATGTCCTCGTCCTCCTGGAGCTCGGAGACGGCCATGGCAGTGGCGGCCAGGATGGGGGCGACGGGAGCCGATCTTCCTGCACGGGCCACGAGAGAGGGCGCGAGATGGAGGGATGGAGAGAGGGCGGCGCGAGGAGCACGGATCCAGTGGCGGCTTGGGCTGGGGCGGCCAGAGCAGGGAGAGCCTGCTCCGGCAAGTCCCGCGGCGGGGAGGGGCGCGGGTCGCCCTCACGGTCGCCTCTCTCCTAACCCATCGCGGGTCGCTTTCAGCCCGCACTGTTCTGGCATTTTAATAATCTCTTTCCACAATTTTGCATCACACATGAACGAGGATACTCTCTGCTCTTATGCCAAAAGTAGAGACTGTCGTCTATTTTTGCACAACAGATGAACAAAGGGAAGGATAAACAGGCACATACATTTTGTGGTGCTTGGCAGGTGCATGGTTAATCGTGAAATTAAGAGTACTATACAACAGGAAGGATGAACATGTATAATCAGTTAGTCACTGCGTTCTTTGTGCATTATACAAACTGTATAATTCTCTGCACTCTGTTTTTGCCAGTTTTTTTTTACCGGAAAACCCCAGTTTTTTTATGTAATGTCAACTATGTAAGCTTGGACCTATTCTCCCCTTCTCAAATGATCTGGCAGTGCTCCTGCTGGGTTAAGTTTCAAACAAAATTTTTTTGCTAGATTGGCTAGCAAAGCTACTTCACTCTAGGTACAAAGCAAAACTTTTCCCAACTTATTTTAAACAACAATAGTAGATACAGTCCAAACATATCAATAATGAGCATCAAAACAAATCAATTTCTTCACCTTATGCTCAATTGGATGTCAAGCTAATCACTTTTCAAAAAGAAGCTTAATCTATTAAGAAAGGGTAGTCAGCTGAACAGATGTGGGAGTAATATTTTGATCACTTGTGCACCTATTTTTCCTTTACGGGTTTTAGAAAGCAAATGGTAAGATACATTGAACTAAAAAGGTACTCCCTCCGTCCTTTTTGTTGGTCACCAGGGAATAGTGATTCCCCTCACAGACACATTTTCCTAACGACCAACAATAAGGGATAGAGGGAGTATACCCCCAAAAATTATTGTAGTTTTAGGAGAACAATAGTGAATCCACATGGCTACGTCATATATCCTCTCTATTTTGTTTTTTTCATGTTGCTTTTTTTTGCTCATGGGAAAAAAGAAAAAAGGGCTCACGCTCGCGTCCGGGTGCGAACCCTAGCCGCCGCCGCCGCCCCTCCTTTGTGGTCCCTCCCACTGCGCTGCCGCCTGAACGGGTTGCCAGCAACTCGCGCGGCCCGTAGTGAAGGGAGGGAGCCACGCCGCCGCCTTCACTACGGGCCGCCGGAGACGGCGGGCTTTCACGGCGGCAGAAGGTGATGGGCACGGATCCGGCGTGGCCACGGCCGGATCCAGTGCCTGTGCGGCGGGGGCGCGTGCTTCGTGGGCGGGGCACGGTACGGGGGTCCGAGGACGGTTGCGGGCGTTTGGTCGGCGGCAGCGGCAACTGTGGGTAGCGCGACGGCGGCCGGTGTGGTGGCGCTGGAGGCGGCTGCGGCTGGCGCGGTGGCACGGGCGGCGGCGGCACGAGCATGGGCTGCGACCGGTGAGGGTTCACCGGCTCGATGCCGTGGGAGGCCCTGCTCAGGGGGTGACGACATGGCTGGCTGTACTGGTCCATGGTGGTCCGGAGGTGGTGCCGGCGGACATCTGCGTGCGGGCTCCGGGAACGAAGGAGGAGATGGTGGTGCTCCTTGTCCCTTCACCTCGACGGTTGTGTGGGTTCGGCGTCGCTTCGGTGGCGGGGCCGGGTGGCTAGTACTGAGTGCTCGTCGGCCCAGCTCAGGTATGTCGTGGCGACACTGTTGTGATACACCGTGCCATTTTCCGGCAGAGGAGATGCGGAGGTGGCGAGGAGCTTGTGTGCTACTGTTTGTTTGAGTGCGAGCGAAAGGTGCGGTGTTGCCCGGGCGAAAGCCTTCACCGGTACTCATGTCGGTGATAGTGGTGGCGGCGTCCTTGGGGAGTCGTTAACCTGTTGGGGGCATCACTATGGGGCACTGTGTCCTGATGCATGGAGTCTCGGGGTGAAAACCCGGTCCACGGCTGGACGAGCGACGGCGGCGCCACTGGCGTCGCGCCCTCCTTGGAGTCGTCGCTTACGGAGACTCGCCTCGGCTTGTGGTAGCGTGGGAGGTTGGATGGCCCGTGTGCAGCAGCCGTGGTGCGCAAGGTCAATGTGTTGGTGGCAAGGTGCAGAGGGCCCATGGGTGCTGGAGGTCTTAAGTTGGCATTGATGTTGCAGTGGTGACCTCAGTGTCGGCTATGTGGAAGTGATGCTCTCTTAGCAGTTTCAGATATCTGAGTCCTTGGCAGAGGAGTGTGAGGCGGTGGAAGAGGAGTGAGTTTCATTGGCACCGTGATGAGATTTCGTCGCTAACGCATCGCTGGAGCAAGGAGATCGACGATCGTGGATGTGCGGCTTGAGGAAGATAGTCCCATGGTGGAGGAGCTCAGGTAGTTGTTTGGGTTTGCAGTGGGTCATGTTTGGTGTGGCACAACGTTGGTGACGACGGCGCAATCCGACGATTTGCTTTCGGCTCCTCTCTCAAGTGGTGGTGGTGTAGCGTTGTGTTGTGTGCGTTTGTTTGCGTGGGGTGTACGCTTCGACACGTTATGTACGAATGTTTTTTCTCCTTATACGACATGGTAGTGCTCCTGCCCTTATTTTCAAAAAAAAAAGTCTGTTATCAGAGTAGCAAGTTCCTAGTTATCATGCATGGATATCCATGTTCGGTACCAATGAATAGGATAACTAGATTTCCAGTTTGTGATGTAAGTCTACAAGCTGATTTAAAAATTAACAGTAATGCATAACCATGCTAATACTAACTTCTGAAGAAATTTCTAAGGCTCCATCTTCCTGAATGTTGAAATCTAGAGCAAGATTGTGACTCTTCAAAAAAAAAAAGACAGATTATTGTACCAAAACACATTGCACCTTACATAACCTCTCACCGACAAGTGAACAGCACCTCTAGCTCTTTGAGAATATATCAAAATCCTAATTTCCTTGTCATTGCAAAAAAAATTCACCATGAAAATCACCTAACTCCCTTTTTCCCCTACACTAGAACCACCTGATCAGCACAGCAACAAGTTTAGGAACATGGGGTGAGCAAAATTGAAACAGCGAGAGAGGGACGGGGCAAGAACAATGAGAGAGCAAGAGCTCGAAATGACAAAGGTGAAAGCTTTCCCCACCTAAAATTGATTTGTTTACAATTGATCTGAACATCCATGGAGTACATGTGGCATCCACCAGTGCATGCTTTTGGACACTCCCACCAGATCTGGGCGTTGCTCCATAATCCCTATTAAGGTTTGGTGCCATCATTCATTTCGCGGCCCCATGCCCAGCCCCATCAGTGAACCCCAAATCCTTGACGGCTTGGGTGAGATGGGAACGGAATATCCAGCAACAAAAATCCAACGACTATTAGGAGATTTGTACAGCAGCCTTGTTGTGATTTAGAAATGAAAGGGAGAAAAGCCGAGTTGAAAGCAAGTGGCAGGATTAGGAAACTAGGAGAGTAGAGAGAGAGACTAGTGGTGTGCAGGGTTCACAAAACCGCTGACCGCTCGGTTTGCCGAAGGAAAAAAACCATGACGGTTAACAGGTAAAACCGGCCAATTAACCGGTAGATAGGTTTTTTAGGCTCGGTCAGGGGGCAGTTAACCGGTCGATTTCGCTACCAGACCGGACCGGTATTAGCGAAAACCGTAGAATTCTGAGCGGTTACAAACGGTAATTAAAACCCTGGTGGTGTGTGGTCCCTTCACATGATGACAAAACAACTCAGACTTGATGCTGCTGTCTATTCCTCACTGCCTCACATGTGCCCAATGATTAGGATTAGATGCAGTCTCATGCAACGTGCAGATGAAACAAGAAAAAATAAACCGGAAATTAAGTATTTACCTAATCTTATAAGAAAGAATTCATGATCAGTATTGGATGAATTCCAAAAGCTGACAATGAGGTGGATCTGGTTGTGACACAGATAGTAAACTGTAACAAGTTTTTTTTGTCTGAACTTTTGATTGTCGGTAGTGGTACTAACCCTACCAACTGTCAGTGGCAGAACTTAACAGTGCCACACACTGGTGTGTGCCTATGTATTAAGGGAAAATAGGAGTGAAGTTGACCCTCCACATGCATTGGAACCTTACTTTATTTGATCATCAAAGGGGAAAAAAGGTATTCTGTGGCTATGATTTGGGGAAACTATAAATTTACCGGAGCAGTCGACACTAGTTAATTAAAAGCTTCAGCCAAATATTTAAAGCAGCATTTTTTAGGACACAAGCCATGCTGGTGTTTTCCCATTGACATCAATACACATCAAGGAAACACTGGTACAAAAAATTTGATGAATGATGATACCACACCATGAATCGTAGGGAGTTAATTTCACCAAAAGTTCGTCAACCATAATATAGTTCTACCATTGAAGCCTCAGACAACCCATGTATCTGATAATAAGCATGTTACCTAGTATACTAGATTAAATACCAAAAGGTTGATGGAAATGAGATCGTCATCATCCAAGTCTGGATCATAAACTATTTGCCGACCATAATTACGATCCTAGAAAGTTCATTTCCCACAAAAGATACTCACCCATCACACTTACACCACTGAAGGCTGAAGCCCTGTCAATTCATGCATGGACCTGAGAAGCGTTTCAAGCACCTCGTTCCTCAGCTCACCTCCGCTCATGCTCATCTCAGCCTCCTCAACCAGCTGCTTCTTCACTTTGTCATTCAATTCACCTGCCTTTTGGTCATCGATTAACTCAAACGCACTCTTCAGCACTGGTGCCAGCATGTCGTCGTCCGTGAGCGTGTCAACTTCTGCTGCAAGGCATGGGAACAGGCCTTGCAGCTCCTCCAACCCCCTGCGCACGCCTAGGATGGCCGGCGGCGCGCCAACGGCTGCGGCGCAGGTGCTGCCTCTTTTCTTGCCGACTTTGGCTCCTTTCTTGCCGACTTTGGCCGGCAGGTCGCCCCAAATCTCCCTGGAGAGCTTGTACTTGCGCACCTCATCGCCGTCGCCACCTGCTGGTGCTGGGTCGAGCGGGCCCCCGGCGTCACGCAGCTTGCAGTACTTCTCCCGGAGCCGCCGCACCTTCTCGTAGATCACCGAGACGGTGAACTCGGCCTTGTCCAGATCGCAGCCCCTGAAGAAGGCTTCGAGCTTGGACCATGCCGGCGTCGCGCCGTGGACTGCGGCGTACTCGGCGAGGCGCTCGAGGATGCGGACCTCGTCCGCATCGGACCACACCCGCACGAACGGGGCCGCCGGCTTCTTGCGACCACCGGCCGCCGGCTTGGACTTGGACGCCGCCATCGGCGCCTCCTCCCCTGCGGCTTCCGCGGCCGGGGCGACGAGATCGACGGTGCACGGGGAATGCGGGGGGCTGCGCATCGTCAGAGGATCGAGGCGAGAATTCCAGGGGATTTGCGGCAGTCGGGCCGGATTTTCTGCAAGTATAAATGTTGGTGATATTTTAGAGGAAGGAAGTAGGAATAAAAAAAAGATCCGAAGCGTCGGAAATGCATTGCTAGTTTCCTTAGCTTCTAGCATTTTCTTTTCGAATTTTTCTTAAGTACACAATATCAAGAGAAATTATTCAGGCACTTCGCATCGCATTGGAATTATTGACTTAATTTTGACCGCTATCTATACTCTTAAAAATCTTGAAAGGGTGAATATTTATGGTTCACCCCGTAATATCCTGCGCATAACAGCCATTCGTTTCGTAGTTTTCTCGCCCGATAGCCCTCACTCCTCATATCAGCGCTGGTGCCTGGTGCACGCATGTAAATCAAGGAGTACTAATTAGGAAGCTAAGCCGTCCTAGGCAAACATTCCCGACGCCAGGTATCAGGGCCTGTACAACCCACAGACGTCGGGTCGTCTGCAGAATCTCGATTTTAGTATACAGACGGATGTACAGACAACACATACAACCCCATAGACAGGAGATCGTCTGTAAGCTGTTTAATGCTTTGCACGATGCTTACGATCAATTACAAATGTCTTTATGTATACCATTGTGTGGCTATGTGATTGAATAATACGTATCAAGCATAAATAATCGAAACATGATTACAATAATTTTTAAAAATATAAAAATAATAATTATATTATATATAATTAAGAGTATCATTCACCATTCATATTTACCATTCAGAAATTAGAGAAAAAACACATTAAAAAACTACGTGGAGCAAGGACGTCTCTGGAAATGACGTGGAGCAAGCATGTCCAAGTTTTATTTGTGGGACACCACCGTCCACGTAAAAATCGAGCAGCTTCTACCATCATCCTCATCTAGAGTCCGGACTCCAATTTTCTCCATCAGCTACAGCTCCAGTCGCCGCGTGTGGTGGGCGGCGGCGGTGGCGAGTGCTCCCGAGCTCGAGCGGCTGGCGGAGGCTCCTCCCTCTCGTGCTCCCGGTCTCCTTCCCCCTGTCGTGAAGCGCCTCCCTGCCGGTCCTGGCGAGCTGCTCCGCGACCGGCGCAGGGAGCTCCTACTGGACAACGCGCTCCTCCTGGACGCTCGTCGGGTGGCGGGCGCGGCGAGGCACTGCAGCCAGGGCGGAGTAGCCCGCCACAGCAGCACACCGCGGCCGGGGCGGAGCAGCCGCTTGTGGCTCGCGACGGCGAGGTCGACAGAGCCGGCGTCGCTCGCATCCGGGGTGGCCGGGGTCAGATCTCCTCCTCTCCCAGCCGGATCTGGCGGTTGCGGGCTTGCGCGACGAAGGTGGGCAGCCCGGCGACGAAGGTGGGCACCCTGCCTCTCGTTCCCTGCGTCCACCCCGTCTCTCCTTCCCCTGCGACCCTGCAGAGCTTCAGCATGGGACTGGGAGATCGAGCTGCGAATTTGGCGCGAAGAACTTCCCCGCGCGGGATCCCAGCCCGCCATCGCCTCGTGAAGACGAGACTGTACAACGCATGGGGGCTCGTCGGCTTGGCCTCGGGCAACGGGACGGAGGCGTCGCCTCACAAGGCGACGCAAAGCCCGTCGGTATGCAGATGCTGGGCTTTTTTGCAAAACTGCGTCTACACAGATGAGGCTTACCGACGCGTTGTACGTGCCCTCACCGGATGAGACTGATATCATCATCTATTAGGGCAGTCCCAATGGGACATTTATGATGATTTCTATCTTCATTAAATAGTAATAATGACTTCATGTTGGCCGGCCGCGTGGAAGCGCATAGGCGCGGAAGCCACGTGGCACGCGTGGTCCCACACACGGCACGGCAGTGAGGCCCACACCCACCCGGCCTCCCCCTCCTGACAGTCCCCACAGCTCTCCATTCTTATCCTCACCCTCCCTCCTCAACCCAAGGTCCCAGGCGGCAGCGACGGCCACCCTGGGAGGTGCCGGCCGCAGCCCCTTGGGAGGCACGCTCGACCGCGCGCCCCCGGTGGGAGCCTGCGGCTGTTAGATAGAATAGAGTGTATCTTGTGTAACAAGTTGTTTAGCGTGTGTATCTATTGGTTAGCCGGCTAAGAGAGTTGAGATAGAGTTTGTTGTAACAACCCTTAGCCGGCCACCATCACCATGATGTAAATCCCACGCAAGGGGGTGTTCCTTGCCATATATAACACGTAGGCGCCTGCCAGGAGAAGGTACGGCGTTTCCTCCATATCTTCCGCTTCCTCTGATTCTCACATGGTAATCAGAGCCAATTCCATCTAAAACCCCATCTCCTTTCCAAAGAAACCCATCTACCCTACCATGTCTTCCTCCGCCGTCACCGTCAGCCCCTTCATGGGCGTGACCATCACCGAGAAGCTCGGTAAAACTAACCACGCAATGTGGAAAGCGCAGATCGTCGCTGCTGTCAGGGGGGTGCGCATGATGGGTCATCTGACCGGCGCCTCACCTGCTCCTGCCGAGGAGATCTCTGGCAAGGGCACCGATGGCAAGGATACGCTCATCCCCAACCCTGCGTACGACGAGTGGTACGCCAACGATCAACAAGTTCTGAGCTTCGTCCTTGGCTCGCTCGGGCGGGACGTGCTCTCCCAGGTTGCTGCCCAAGAGACGGCGGCGAAGCTGTGGTCTGCGATTGAAGTGATGTACGCGTCGCAGAACCGCGCCAGGTCCATCAACACGAGGCTCGCGCTCGCTACGGCAAGCAAAGGCACTCAAACCATCTCAGAGTACGTTGGAAAATGCGTACTTTGGCAGATGAGATGGCAGCCGCTGGCAAGAAGATTGAAGATGAAGAGCTCCTCACCTACATCTTCTCCGGTCTTGATCTCGAGTTCAACCCCGTGGTGTCTGCTCTTCTGGCAAGGACAGATCTGGTGACTGTAAGTGATGCATATGCTCAGCTTCTTGCGTTTGAAACTCGTATGGATCTGTTAGGCAATGGCAGCTCCGGATCTTCGGCCAACACAGCCAACCGTGGACGCGGTGGATTTGGTCGTGGCCGCGGTGGCAACCGTGGCCGTGGTCAAGGAGGACGTGGGCGCGGCAACTCCAACACCGCTCCCAACAATCATCGTCAAGGTGGAGGTGCTGGCCGTGGTAACACCGGGCGTGGTGGATCCAATGGCGGCAACTCCAAGATTCAGTGTCAAGTGTGCCTCAAGTTCGGGCATGGTGCAGATCGGTGCTGGCACCGATTTGAAGAAGATTATGTTCCTGAAGAGAGGAACGCTGCAGCAGCCATGAACTCCTACTCCATCGACAACACCTGGTACACCGACACAGGTGCTACGGATCATATCACGGGGGAGCTTGAAAAACTAGCCGTCCGTGAGAAGTACAATGGCGGGGATCAAATCCACACCGCCAGTGGAGCAGGTATGAACATTAAGCACATTGGTCGTTCTACTATTCGTACCCCTGTTCGCAATCTCTTCAGCTTCGTAACATTCTTCATGTTCCTTCAACCAAGAAAAACCTTGTTTCAGTGCATCGTCTTACATCCGATAATAATGTGTTTCTTGAATTTCACCCAAACTTCTTTCTTATAAAGGATCGGGACACGAAGAACACTCTGGTTGAGGGACCTTGCCGCAAGGGGTTGTATCCCCTTCCTTCCACAGCATCCAAGCAAGCCTTTGGTGTCAATAAAGTGTCACTTCATAGGTGGCATAGTCGTTTAGGACATCCTTCGTTTCCTATTGTTGAAAGGGTTCTCAAGAACCACAAACTTCCTGTTTCATTCGAATTAAATAAAGATGTTGTGTGTGATGCTTGCCAAAAGGGAAAAAGTCATCAACTTCCCTATCCTGTCTCGACAAGTGTTTCCTCTCAACCTCTTGAATTGATTTTCTCTGATGTTTGGGAGCCAGCACCTGAATCTGTTGGGCGATTTAAGTACTATGTTAGCTTCATAGATGATTATAGTAAATTTACTTGGGTATATCTCCTAAAATACAAGTCTGAGGTCTTTGAAAAATTTAAAGACATCCAAAGCTTAGTTGAGAGATTTTTTGGTCGAAAAATTCTTGCTGTCCAATCTGATTGGGGTGGTGAATATGAGAAGCTTCACTCCTTCTTCACAAAGGTTGGGATCTCTCACCTAGTTTCGTGCCCACATGCGCACCAACAAAATGGCCCAGCAGAAAGAAAACATAGACACATTGTCGAAGTAGGCTTGTCCCTCCTAGCACATGCTCATATGCCATTAAAATTTTGGGATGAGGCGTTCCTAGCAGCCACCTATCTTATTAATCACACACCTAGCAAGGTTATCAATCTTGAGACTCCTCTTGAGCGATTGTATCACACAAAACCAGATTACACCTCCCTACGGGTGTTTGGGTGTGCTTGTTGGCCTAATTTGCGCCCATATAACACACATAAGCTTGCTTTTAGGTCCAAGGAGTGCGCCTTTCTTGGATACAGTAATCTTCACAAGGGTTTTAAATGCCTTGACATTTCTACTGGGCGCGTTTACATTTCTCGGGATGTGACATTTGATGAAAATGTCCTTCCCTTTTCTCGCCTACATAGCAATGCTGGTGCACGGCTTCGCTCAGAAATTTTGCTTCTACCTTCCTCTTTGCAAAATCCTGAACATGGGGACAAATCTGTAGATGATTGTGTGCCTAATGGTGAAAGTTCTGATGAATTTGGTGAAGAAACAGGGACTTTATCACATGTAACAGGCAGCCCCAGCGTGTACATAGCTCCCGGAGTCGATTCGCGCTGGATCCCACGCGTATCCGGCTCGGGATCTGCGCCTGACGCGGCGAATCCGCCGTCTGACGCAGCTGCGGCTCCCGACTCCGCGTCGATCCAACCAGACGGTGCCACGCTGACTCCTGCGCCCGGGGGGGGAGAATCCCGTGTCCTCCACCGACGCGGCTGCGCAGCTGTCGACCACAGCTCCGACAGCGTCAGCTGATGCGCAGGCTCCTGCCCCTTCCAGATCTTCTACGCCGCCGCCGCCGCCTGGGTCTTCTACACCAACAGAAACTACACCGCCAGGGACCATCAGTTCACCTGCTGCTTTTGCCTCACCACCAGCTCCTCCGTCTCCACCAAGGCCTCGCACCAGACTGTAAGGTGGCATTCGTAAACCCAAGGTATACACTGATGGACATGTTCGTTATGGTTTCTTTAATTCTGCTGGTGAGCCACATAATGTAGAAGAGGCCTTGCATGATAAAAATTGGAAAGCAGCTATGGATGTGGAGTATAATGCTTTGATGAAAAATAACACCTGGCATTTAGTCCCACCTGCAAAAGGGAGAAATATTATAGATAGCAAGTGGGTCTATAAAATTAAGAGAAAAGCTGATGGTACCTTGGATAAGTATAAAGCTCGTTTGGCAGCTAAGGGATATAAAAAACGGTATGGTGTTGATTATGAAGATACCTTTAGTCCTGTCATTAAAATGTCTACCATTAGAGCTATTTTGTCTATTGCAATCTCTAGAGGGTGGAGCTTACGGCAACTTGATGTACAAAATGCTTTTCTTCATGGAGTACTTGAGGAGGAAGTATACATGAGGCAACCACCCGGGTATGAGGACAAAACTAGGCCACATTATGTGTGCAGACTGGATAAGGCATTGTATGGCTTGAAGCAGGCGCCACGTGCGTGGTATGCACGACTCAGTACAAAATTACTCACACTTGGTTTTCATGCATCAAAGGTAGATACTTCTCTATTTTATTTCAATAAATGGGGTATAACAGTGTTTGTCTTGATTTATGTTGATGATATAATAGTTGCAAGCACATCTCAGGAAGCTACCATAGGGTTGTTAAATAATCTGAAGAAGGATTTTGCTTTGAAGGATCTCGGAGAATTACACTACTTCCTTGGCATGGAAGTCAACAAGGTGCGTGATGGGATTATTCTGTCCCAAGACCGATATGCCTCTGATTTGCTTGCAAAGGTGAATATGACGAATTGTAAACCTGTTTGTACACCCCTGTCAACAAGTGAGAAATTATCTGCTCATGAGGGAACTCCATTAGGTCCTAATGATGCAAAGAATTATAGAAGTATGGTAGGCGCATTGCAATATTTGACCCTTACAAGACCAGATATATCTTTTGCTGTTAATAAGGTGTGCCAGTTTTTACATGCTCCCATTGATATACATTGGATGACAGTTAAACGAATATTGAGATATATAAAGCAAGACACAAAGATTGGGTTAAAGATAACAAAGTGCAATTCTATGTTGATCAGTGGGTTTTCAGATTCAGATTGGGCAGGATCTCTGGATGATAGAAGGTCAACAGGAGGATATGCTATCTTCTTGGGATCTAATCTAATATCATGGAGTGCAAGAAAACAGGCTACAGTTTCTAGATCCAGTACATAAGCTGAATACAAGGCCATTGCCAATGCTACAGCAGAGATCATGTGGATACAAACCCTATTAAAGGAAATTGGAGTTCAGGTACCAACAATGGCCAAGTTGTGGTGTGACAATCTTGGTGCAAAATATCTGTCCTCTAATCCAGTATTTCATGCAAGGACTAAGCACATAGAAGTAGACTATCACTTTGTCAGAGAAAGAGTCATGAGAAGTCTCCTACAAATCGATTTTGTTCCTACAGGTGATCAGGTAGCTGATGGGTTTACAAAAGCCATTACTGTTCGGCAGCTAGAAAACTTTAAGCACAATCTCAACCTTAGGCGGTTGTGATTGAGGAGGGGTGTTAGATAGAATAGAGTGTATCTTGTGTAACAAGTTGTTTGGCGTGTGTATCTATTGGTTAGCCGGCTAAGAGAGTTGAGATAGAGTTTGTTGTAACAACCCTTAGCCGGCCACCATCACCATGATGTAAATCCCACGCAAGGGGGTGTTCCTTGCCATATATAACACGTAGGCGCCTACCAGGAGAAGGTATGGCGTTTCCTCCATATCTTCCGCTTCCTCTGATTCTCACAGCGGTGGCGTGCCCCGCGGAGCACAGCGCAGAGACTCGCGCGCCCGCAGCCCCTGGTGGCGGCTCGTCAGCGAGCTCGCGCGGCGGAGGTGCCCCTCCCGCATCTCTCTTCCCCAAGCCTACTGCTCTCTCTCTCTCTCTCTCCTCTCTTTTCTCTTCGATGGCCAGGGGCAACTGGGCGGGAGGTGGGTGGAGCGGCAAGCAGCGAGGTCTGATTTGGAGAGCAAGGTGGGACTTGATTTTCGCTTGTCTGTTTTCACCTACGTCCAGGCGTCTAGGCAGCGAGCCCGTTGCGTCTGATGTTGGGGGCTTGATTTTTCACCTGATGTCAGTGGATTTGGATAGCGCAAGGCTACCCAAGCACGGAGGTGAGGCTTGGTTCATCTGATTTTGGGTGATTTTCGGCGCTGGGACTTTGATTTCGTCTGATTTTTTTCAATTGCTAATGTCAGACTGTTGGGGGTGGAAGAAGATTCAAACTGTTGGGTGGAAAAAGATTTAGAGGGAGGGGTGTCCATGGCTCACGAAACAAGGTGTGCATCCACTTTTTTCTCCCCCTACTACCTTCAATAGCTCATCACTTCTACATGGTGTGTGCTGAATCTTTACTGATCTCACATGCGTTGCGTTTAACATAGGCTACGATGTAGCATTTTTTCTAGGCCCCATGATCAGGTGTTGTATACAATACTATATATAAATTGAGCATCCCGGTTAAGCATTTTAGCGGTAGTATGATCTATAAATTAAGAATTTTATAGTTTATAAGTTTTTTGTTTCTTCTGTCTAACTAGCGAAACATTTTAATTTTCTGTAGGGGTAGTATGATCTATAATTTGAGCATTATGGCTAAGCTCTATGATATGTGTATCTACAATCATCTCTATAGGTTAGGGGTATTTTATAGCATGTTTAGCAATCTTTTGTGTGTGTCATTTTCACAATAGCTCATCGCCAGCATAGGCTATTATGGAAGCAAGTTAGGAACTATGATTAAGCATCTATGTCACAAAAGATAGAAATTTAGCATCTCAGTTAAGCAAGTTTTAACTGTGTTTTATAAATTTAGGAATTTCATAGCTTATCATTTTTTTTATTTGCATTATTTGTAGCATCCATGGTTAAGCTTTTAAATTTGCAGTTACCAACTTTTTTTTATCATTCATTATTTATGATGGAAATTTTTATTATGCATAATCCATTTGCATGCAGCACTGTAATATAACGAAAAATGTCATGTAGGTATATTTTGGCAGAACGAACTCAATGTATACTTGTAGTTTTTATTTTGTTACTCAGCTGCTATGATTGGTAGAAATGTCCTCTTTATTTTTATTTTTTTTTGCTCAACATCTGACATGCGATGGTTGATAAACCAATAGACAAAAAAAGGGCTAGTTTATATACCAATCTTAATACGTTAGACAATCTTTTTGTGTCATTTCTCAATAATTTAGCAACATCATAGGCTTTTTGATGAAGCAATTTAGGACCTACAATGAAGCATTGTAGGCCACAGAATATAGAAATTTAGCATCTCAGTTTAAGCAAGTTTGTAGTATGATTTATAAATTAAGATGTTTATAGCTTACCATTTCTGTTTTTGCATATTTTTAGCATGCCCTGGTTAGCAACCCCTAGAATCATACTACTCTGATATATTTGGTCCTCACACACCTTTTCTACAGCATTTCTCCTAACTATCTATGATGGCCACAAATGTTCATTGTCTATCTGCTATTCTGCTCTACCTTGATTTTTTTCACATCAATTTCATTTGTTGCACAGCAAGTTCCCTGAGACCGTTGTGGTAGAGGAAGATCAAAGTGTTCCGTTCAAGTTTGAGAGGAATTTCTACACAACATAAGGTGAGACATGTCTACCACCCTCCCTCGTATTCTGATTTTTGAAATTAGTGTTGATTTGATAATTGATTATTGATTTTTTATGTTCATCAACCACTGGTTAGTTTGCTTTTTCAAAATTTGTTTAATTACTTTTTCAACTTAGTTAGTTTTTTTTAATCGGTACAATTTAACGAGTTGTCCAGTCGACAATCTTTTTGTGTCATTTCTCAATAATTTAGCAACATCATAGGCTTTTTGACAAAGGAATTTAGGACCTACAATGAAGCATTGTAGGCCACAAAATATAGAAATTTAGCATATCAGGTTAAGTAAGTTTGTAGTATGATTTATAAATTAAGATGTTATAGCTTACCATTTTTGTTTTTGCATATATTTAGCATGCCCTGGTTAGCACCCCTAGAGTCATACTACTCTGATATATTTGGTCCTCACACACCTTTTCTACAACATTTCTCCTAACTACCTATGCTGGCCACAAATGTTCATTGTCTATCTGCTACTCTGCTCTACCTTGATTTTTGTTCACATCAATTTCATTTGTTGCACAACAAGTTCCCTGAGACCGCTGTGGTAGAGGAACAGAGGAAGGAGTGTTCGGTTCAAGTTCGAGAGGAATTTCTACACAACATAAGGTGAGACATGTCTACCACCCCTCCCTCGTATTTTGATTTCTGAAATTGGTGTTGATTTGATAATTGATAATTGATTTTTTATGTTCATCAACCACGGGTTGGTTTGCTTTTCAAAATTTGTTCAATTACTTTTTCAACTTAGTTAGTTTGCTTTTTTTAATTGGTACAATTTACCGAGTTGTTCTTTGCATTGTAATAGGGTTGTTATACATTTTTTTACTTGGTATGTGGAACAAATCTTGGATACCAGCAATCCCCAGTGTGGCGACTCCCTTGATGCATGCAAATTAACACATTATGATCATTTTCCATATTATTTTTGTCATACCAAAAAAAATCAGCACCTACTGATTGTATTTTTATTTTTTAAACTTTTGTTTCATTTGTTTCAGCACCTACTGATTAGTCAATGATTTGGACAGAAAATTAACAAATATATGTTTTTGTAATTAGCCAACAACAAATTACTGATAAAGCAATAATATAGTTATGATTATGCAATTATATGGAAATGAAATTGTCAAAATGTAATACTGTCAAAATGATTATGTAAAGCAATACATTGTCAAAATGCATTTTCACAAAAAAGCAACCATGCAACACACAAAAAGCAACATGGCTTCTTATCTATGCATAACAACACATATTTAAGCAATTTTTATCATTAATGCTTGCCATCTATTTATGCTTTTTTATTCTTTTTTCTCCCTGGTACCTTGGCTAACATTTGACAGCAACAGCCAGAAAGACCACATGCAGCGCAAGATGTTGGAGCCAGACATTGTGAAGAAGGGAGCAAACCAAGAGAATAACTAAGCAGTACTGATTCATTAGGTGTAGTATCATCCATACAGTGTAAGATGTTCTAGGCAAATCTGCACTTTTTCAGTGTGTTCAAGTATCTGGGGTAACCCCCCTCCCCCACCCCCGAAAAACACATCTATTTACACACATGGGATGATGCTAGCAAATTCCTGAATTGTTGTTTTGTTTTTAGTGAT
The DNA here is from genome assembly GCA_036936925.1 of Cenchrus fungigraminus. Lineage (NCBI taxonomy): Eukaryota > Viridiplantae > Streptophyta > Magnoliopsida > Poales > Poaceae > Cenchrus > Cenchrus fungigraminus. Next base: position 134,804,838 of record CM072774.1, on the reverse strand, counting down.
TCTGTTCTTGTAGGCGTCGCCGCCGTCTTGCTCAGCATTGATGTGCAAATCCGTCATTTTTTGGTTTTTTTCTGTTTTTATTCATGGTGCGACAGAGCCATGGATGATTGGTGGCAGCAGGTGGGACATGTGGGGAAGGGGCGCAACGCGACCGTTTCGTTTTTGTGCATGAATCTGTTGCACCCGCAAGGGCACAGTGGGGACCACAGATGCAGAAACAAAGGAAATCGGGAGCAAGAATTGATATGCATGCCTAAAAAGGGCCGGCCGTGCCGACAGGCTAACTTACGAACGGTCGTGCTTTAGCCGCGTCCTCATTAAATAACCTAACAGCTAAGCGAAATGCTAATGTGGTAGCTTAGTTAATGAAGAAAGAGACTAAAAATTGTAGAGATTGTTTCCTAGCTCCTCAGGAAACCACCTCTACTCTTGCCCCGAGGCATGAGGAAATGATGATTTCCCCGTTGGGAAGAAACCACCGGTTTCTTGGTGGCTCTGTGTTGCCTGCGCGCTGGCTTGTGCTGCCGTGCCCACCCGAGCCGCCGCACTGGCCACTGGCCAGCGCCGCTCGTGCGCCTCCCTGCTTGAAGCGCCGGCCTACTTGCGCTCGCTGGAGCCACCGTGATGGCTCGTCCGCGCCGCCGAGAGAGCTCGCACGAGGTCGCCGAAGGGGCTTGCCCCGCCCCGCCGTTGCGACCGCTCACTTGCGCTGCGTGCGAGCTTGCACGAGGTCACCGAAGGGTCTTGCCCCGCCCCGTCGTCGCGAGCACTCACTTGCGCCGTGTGCGAGCTCGCCTGAGCTAGCCGTTGCGAGGGCCTGCCTGTACCGTGCGATTGCCGACCATGGCGAGGTCTCTCAACTGCTTTGCGCCCTCGCCGGCCTCCGCGTTGGCTCGCCACCCATAGATGCAGAGCCGTCTGCCATGGCTGCAAAGTGCAGATGCCGTCCGCGTTGGTCCGCCTCCCACCTTGCGCTAGCTCTGGCTGCCGCGCTCGTCCTGCCTGCATTGGTGGCGCCTCGGCGGCAGCGCTCGTCACGCACATGCCGGCCGCGGCGCCAACGGTGCCCACGCGGCCCCGGTCGCATGGCCGCCGCACTCCGCCGGCCACGCCATGCCCGCACCATGAAAAGGAGAGGTGAGAGATGCAAAAGAGGAATAAAAAATGTTGGCATTTATTAGACAAAGACTTTACCATTCTGAGCTGTGATTTCTAGTGATGATTTTTGCTGATGTGTATTTATTGGATATTGTGCATAGTTTCCACCATAGGGACTGCCCTTAGGATTCCATCGTAGCTTCCTGTCTTCCCCTATAAATTCTAGAGATTATTCTCTATTTGACACTGAGAAAGTTTCTGGTTCCTTATTTGGCCCTGAAAATTTTTTCCTTCCCTATTTGACACTAAGTGAAACTTTGGTTCCCCATTTGACATTCTGTCACGTTTTCCATCCACGAACTGTTAACTACCATGGGAAAAGATGATTTTGCCCCTGTGGGGCCCACCACCCTTCTTCTTCCTCTCCCCATCCCCTTTTCCCTCCTCTGTTCCACACCGACGCCCCCGCTTGCCGCTGCCCCTGCCCTCTGGCTGCCCGAGCTGGCAGCCCCTTTGCCCACACCGGTCGTCACCCAACCATGGGAGCTCGAGCCACCTCTCTGTCACCGTCGCCGTCGCGTCCTCCGGCCACACGAGCTCTACGCGTGCCAGCACCCGCCACGGTCGCGCCTTCGCTCATCGGAGGCCACAACACTATTCACACTACAAGAAATATGCCGGCTAGTGATGCAAAAAAGGTCGTTTCTCGTCATAAACCGCAATTAATGATGCCGGTTGTTACGAAAACGCTCCGTCATTAATCGAGCGTCACATACCGTGATTAATGACGAGACCTTATTTCAGGGCGTCATGAGTTTAATGACGCGTATAAATTTGTAATACTAAGGTGTCATAAGCTACATGCCACGTCGAACCAAAATTTGACGTGGCACGGCGTTTTGTGACAAACCATTTTGTCATTAAGTGAATTCAGCCCATATTTTGTTGGGTCAAGCCCCAATTCCTTGTCGTCATAGATTGAATTTGGCCCACTTAATGTTAAGCTGAGCCCAATTTTTCGGTCGTCATAAATTGGTTTTAGGCCTTATTAAGGTTGGAATGAGCCCAATAACTGTGGTCGTCATAGATTGTATTAAATCTTGTTAAGGTTGGATGGAGCCGAATATTGTTGGCGTCATAGATTGTTGGGTAATCATCTTAGCTCCTAAATCTCCAAATCATGAAGGCTAAAAGCGGCCCACATCCGCAGCGGCCCAACATCGATGCCAGCAAGACAGGCCCAGCATTCCCCAAAGACGGCGGCCAGGAATCATCCATGGGACCGCCTCCGACTCAAGCATTCGCCCCGCGCGACCTAAGAGAGCGCCCCGGTCTCGCGGCTACCTCAGAAGAAGGCTCCGTCCTGCACGACCTAAGGTTCCTTTGCTTGCAGCCCACTGTTGGTATTTCTTAATGTCGATGCTAAGTTATGAGTTCCTAGCAACGATGCCAGAAATAACCAAATGGTAATCCTAATGATTACAAGAGTCCGCAAGCGCACGGAAGTACCATTGTAGTATTTCCCCAAAAGAGTATTCCAAAGGGTATCGAATCCAAGGAAGGCTGGGCAGATTAACAAGTTCAACACTATTGCAAGGAGTATAAATCATAGACAGGAACGAACTAGACACTCAAGTACAGGGGTGAGATATGATAGATAAGATAGTAGTGTGAACACACAAACACACACTCTCTAAAGGTCCTAGGCTTAGGAGGCAACATACAAGTCAGTTCTAGTTTCTAAGGTACTAAGCATACGAAGTTAGTCAGACGAGTTAGACACACACTAGCATGGCATGATCGCTGGCTCAAGCACCCAGGTACAAATGGGGAGCTAACCTCCCGCGTCGCTTACGCACGACTCCGGTTGTTAGACTTTAGACTCCTACAGCGTATCCGAACGTGGGGGATTCCAGAAGGGTCCAACGGCTGTCACCACCGCGGCCCACCTCAAGACAAACCGTGGGATACACTCATAAGCAACGTAGCTATGCAACCCAAGCACCACGCTTACGTTGTTAGCAGGACCCTGACCGGCCCGGGCTATTGTGACCCAGGTCAGAGCCGCCAGATAAACCGGCCAATTACACCGAGTACCGTAGCTTGAACACGAACTTCATGCAACACGATCATGGGATCTAACTAGATCAAACTAGGCTAAGTACACAAACGGATTTGTGCTTTCCTATGTCTATTCAACAAGATCAAAGGGTCGTGTTCACGAAGAACACGAGCCTCTAACTTATGAACAAACACCGAAAACATGTATAAGTCACTCGTCAACTGGATCCAAAGGCCTTGTTCATCAAGAACATGAGCCTCTAAATGATGAACGAGCGAAGAACACATGAACAAATCACCCATGTATACAAGCACAACTTTGTATGAAATAGCTGAATAACTGAAGTAGATCAAAGTCATACAATAAAATAAAGATACAAGAGGACTCATACCTAGATCCCAAAGTAGACTTGGAACCTGAAGTAGAACTACTCTAGCCTACCTCCTAGCCTTAGAAACCAAAAGTGAGAGAGGATGAGTAAGGTGTGTTGGTAAGAAATGAACCCCCTCCCCTTCTATTTATAGGCCAGAGCACCGGCGCAAGAAGGAGTGAAACACCCCGGGGATGGCCTCTAGGACCAATGGACAAGCGCCATGTGGAAGCCCAGGATCAGCCGACCCAAGGTCGGTTCGGCCGATCCTAGGGTCGGCCGACCCCAGGTGGGCCCCACTCGAGTGTGCTTCCTCGAGGTGGCTGTCCTGTGGGCCCTTAGGTCGGTCCCTGGTGTACACGTGTTCTTGAGGTGGTTTAGGCGCTCTGGTGGGCTCATAGATCCATGTGAAGTCCACGTGTCACGCTCTGATTCGTCGGGGCTTGCCTCTCTTGGATTGGTGACATGGCATGCATGCGTGGCACCTGAGGTGGCAGCCATTCCTTGAGGTGACGTGGTATGAATCATAAAAGTTGAGTTTTCCACTTCTTTTATGCTTATTTTCCTGCAATCACATAATCTCTAAGGACAAGTGGAACTACATTATTCTTAACTAAAATGTGTGTAAGAAATGCCTCTTGCTCCTTTATTCAAGAGTAAATTAACGGCTAAAGTAAGCACTTAACAGCCGTCAACAACTCCCCCAAGCTAGCCTCTTGCTCGTCCCGAGCAAGATACTTAGGACTTAGGTTGGTCGATCAGGAGTTGCTACGATGTTGTATTCCTAGTTTATGACAAGCATACGACTAGGTACTCTATCAAGGATTGAATGAGTTGGTATTGATCTTACCTTACGCTTGATTGCTATGGGGCTTGTAGCTTCACCTGCCTTGGGCGGTTGAAAGATAGAACGGTTGTATAGAAATTACTAATCACAAGTACCTTGATCAGTCGTCAATCCGGAGGTTTTGCAAAGAAATCTAAGTTCCTCGAATGATACTCTCGGATCGCTCAGTGTGTATGATTCCTCACCAAGGCATTGATTTGCCTTCTTTCTCCACCTACTCCTAATAAGCTGATATGTGGAGCTGTAGGTAGGGAAAACATGTGGCATACCTGTTTCTCATATGTTATCGAGTCGAAAACCGAATCCTTGGGAGCAACAAGTCATACAGCCTGATCAAGATGTGTGTTTAGAGAGAAAAATCACAAGATTCTCTCTGCATGAGAAAAATAAATGCGGGCGTGCCAGTGTACTACAGTACACAAAAAGATAAAGAAACACATTTTATTCATATTAGTAAAATACAAATACATGTTCCTTTTTACATGTATGCGCTCCATAGCCTGCCGTAGGGCAGATCTGACATAGGCGATATGGTTTTCTATTTCCCGGGGCCTCGGAAAGCTCCCGGTTAATTACCTCCGCAAGTCCAGCTTGTAGAGCACCTCTGATTAAGCTGTTGTGGTCGTTGTCCTCGATCTTCGCTTCCTGTTCTCCATGCATGATGGTGGTGGTAGTGTAGATGCGGGCGTTGGCATCATCCATGGCCTTGTCGGTGTCCATGAGCCGGTGTAGCGTAGCTGAGACATCAGCTCCGCCCGCCGTGTCGTTCGGCCTCGTCGGTCGCGAACGGCGGTGTAGTCGTAGTAGAGGTGGGTTGTCAATGCATGGATCGTCGGTGTAGTTGAACCATTGTGACGCCACAGCAGCTTGGTCGTCAGTGTCGAGATAGTAGTTGTTGACGAAAAAGACCTCGCCGTCAAGGTCGAGATCGAGGCTGCCATCATGGCACCTGCCAGCGTCGTCGAGGTCGTGATAGGCGTCGAGGCCGAGACGAAGTCGAGGTAGCCGTCGAGGTCGGAGTACGTAGCCGTCGAAGCTGAGGTAGCCGCCTAGTTGTGGCAGCCGTCGAGGTCGAGGTAGGTGTGGCTTCTGATTGCCCCCCTAGAGCACGTACATGCATGGCTTCTGGAAATTGTCTCTTGTGCTTGCTTCTTGAGCATGCATGCGCACACAGAGGGCGTGCACACATAGCGTCGTCCCGACGAGCGTCGGCCTGGCTGCACGTACGGGTGCTTCTCCGGCCGCCGACACAACGCCATTTTCACCCTTCATGGTGCCGTATCTTCCGTCGGCTCCCGGCCATCGGCAACATTGCCGACCGTGGGCGTCAAGCCTCCGTCCGCGGAATGGAGGCTCTCTATCTCCTCCACGACCGGTGACAAGATGAGCGAGCGGCAAGACGCGGACGGCTTGACCATGCGCTAGTCGTGTGTATGCATCAAAGAGACAAATGGAACTCAGGATCAACTTGCAACATCAAAGACAAAGAGCAGGGCCATGACCTGCTTCCGAGTCTGAATGCCCGCCGGCTGGTGTGGTCGCCGGCCGGCCTCGCCGCAATGGCGGGCGACAGAGTTCGCCGGCTTCGCGGGGGCTCCGGTCGGGGCGTCGTCAAGCTGGTGCCGGCATTGATCTTGCCAACACTCGATGGAGGAAAGACTTCAGCTCTTCTCTCGTACGAGGGCGCCTCGACGAATCAGCTGCTGCAGCTTTCTTTCTCCCCGGCGGCGGCGCCGATACACGGTGGCGCGGCACCACAGCTGCCGCTGTCTTCTCCTGACTTCTGGCTTTATCCTGGCGGGGCTTTGGAGGATCGAGGCTGCAGCTGCACTGCTCTCTAGTGGCGGCGTCCTGCCAATGGAAAAAACCGTGTGGCATGGCGAGATGGATCTGTGCGCCGTCTTAGACATTATCGTCGTACCTGTGCGCTGTCTTGACATTACCGCTGTACCTGTGCGCCGTCCTGGACATTGTCGCCGTCCCGAACGTCACCGGCGCCGTCCCGGACGTCACCGGCGCTGTCGTACCTGTACACCATCGTGGACGTCACCGGCACCGCCTCCTCAGTGTGTGTCACTGAAAGGGCCTCTCGATCTCCAGCTCCTCGTCGATCGTGGCGGCTCCTCCTGCAAGAAAAGGCATCAAGCGGCCTTGCGATGGCGCGACGCTGCGGCCGCTGCCGTCTCCCACTTCCTGATCGCCATGGATAGATGGATAGATGGTGTGCGGGCGTGGCCGGCCGCTGCCGTCTCCAGCTTCCTAGAAAAAAAGATGGGAAAATGATTGGTGAAGTTGGTCAGTACGTGCAGGTCGTAGTGCAGACGCCGATCTCATCAACGAGTCCCTGGCTCCTCCGACGGCGCTGCGATGGACGGGCAGCCGGTCGGAGTGTCTCTGTGATTTGATTTGCCGGCCGCCGCCTCCTCGATCCTCGTGGCTCTTCCTTCACCTGTGCTCCTTCGTGCCATGGCTGGCTTCACAGCTGCCATCTCCTCGGAGCTTCCGACGGCGTGGCGCTTGACGGCTCTTCCTGCAGCGGGAAAAGATTAGCGTGATGGGTGGCGATGGAGGTTCGACGGCCGGCCCGGGCGTCTCCCTTCTGGCGGTCATCGTGCTCGATCGCCGGCCGTGCGGAGGCTGCCGGCCCTCATCGTCTCATGACGCCCGGACGGGTTGCCACTCCCTCCTCCTGGCGGTGGCGGCTTTCTATTAGGCGTCGGTCCTTCATGTTACACGATAAACAAAAGAGCATGCATGACGACGGCCATGGAAGGTGCTTGATGTAGAGGTGGATGCGTCGGCGCTGCTTCACACGATGGCGTGGCTCCACGGCCGCCACCGCCACCTCCTCATCGATGTCCCGTGGCTTGAACGTGGAAGGGCCCTTCCGGCTCCTTGATCCTGGCGGCGCCCCGCGCATGCATGGATAGATGATTGCTAGCTCTGATCCTCCTTCCTTCCGCCGGCTGCCGGCCACCACGGCACAGCACTGCGACCGTCGTCGCCTCCTCTCCGGTATGCACCGGGGCCTTGCTTCAGGCGGCGGTTCCTCCTGGAGGGGAAAACCTTAGCCCCTCGCGTTGAGAAGCAGGTAGCTTATATAGGCCGGGATTAGCTAGAGTGCGTGCACGAGGCCAGGGCTCCTTCTTCCCGCGCCGCCAAATTGGTTAGCGAGATATCTGGTTGTTGGTTAACCGATGTTTATCTCCTGTGGTCTTGCCGATCAATGAATATCTCAACTAGATATATATCCATCGATGATGACCAGCTAGTCCATGGGCCGTGGGCCTGCTAGGAGTCCTCGGCTCGTGCAGAAGCTTCTAGAATGTTCTAGCTGGCGCTGGCCGACGTGTGGGCCTGCTCGCATATACATGTCCTGGAGAGGGGCTTGTTGCATGCATGCACTTGATCCGTCCATGCATGAAGCACCCATGTACGCATGTGTTGCTAGCTAATTAAACTCGTGACCAGGAACTAAGTCCATGCACTAGTTAGCTTCTTTTCTTTATCTTCTTGTTGCGCGTACAACGTCTTACGACGCCATTGGCATGGCCATGGCTGTCACGTAGATGATGAGTCCACCTTTCCGGAAGCTTCTAGATGGCACCATCTGCCGTGCGGGCCCGGCTGTATCCCTACGGTGATACGTATTTGTGGAGAATCTACGTGCTGTTCACGGAGAGCTTGGCGATGCAAATATACCGAGCGTATCTGTCCCGGACGCCCCCCTTGCGATGGCGGACGTCTTATGCATGGATTCATACCGCTCTCAAAGTGTTTCATTCCCATCTTTTCGGAAAGACAGAAACATGAACACAACTGCGCTTATAGCTCCAACTATTGCTTGTGATCATGTACGTGCATGAAAGCATGAAACCTATGCACAGTATTAGCTTCTTTCCTTTCCTTTTCTTTTTTTTTCTTTTCCATCAAGTCTCAACAATTCGTGAACTTGGTTCAAAATATTTTAAAACAAAAACTCGTCAAACAATGTGCATGTGTGTGTATATGGTAGATGGATGAAGAACTCCTTTTTTATATGATTCTCTTCTCTCCTTTGAAATTTTTGAGACTTGGGCTATGTCTCTTTATTCTTTTTCTCTTCTTTTTTTTTCTTTTCATGCTCTTGAGCATGTGCTGTTTTTTTTCGCATAGCCCATAGTCCTGGCTGAATATTTTGGAGAGAAAGTTATCATGAAACAATGTGCGGAGGTTTATTTGCGGAATGGATGGGGATGGATGAAATGATGGGTGCTAACTTCCGGTGCAGAAGTTTAGCATATAGTGGCTGTGTACGTGATCTTGATCATGGGAGCATGACAAGTTTCTCGCCGAGGGTCACAACAATTCGACAAGACTCAATGAAGAAAACAAGCAGCATATGTGGAGGCTAACGACAGCTAGGATCTACATATGGCTTTGGATAAGAATTTCTCATCATTGAGGAACTTATCATTTTATCGTTTTTCAAAAGAAAACTCCGGATATCAAACATCACTTAGCACAGGCTCATAGCAACCCTATTATACCATATCATACCTCACAACAACCTAGGCAAATGTCATGCTTTTTGCTACCCACAAGTTTCAAGCTAAGGTTTGATCATTCAAGCCAACAAACTCAAAACTAAGATAGGATACTAAGCTGTAGCAAGGCATATAAAAGGAATAAACAGAGCAACTATTCATCATTTCGACCATGAAGGACAGAAAGCATTCTTACCGCGCATATGAAAGCAAACTAATTTAAGAAAGCAAATAAATATTTTTGGTCTTTTTAATTTTGCGGAATTTTATGTGTTTTTAGCATATGAGATTATGAAAATAAAGATACAAGTTACCTCAGAGTGGGGGTCCTCCCCCAAGCTAGCTTCAGGCTCACTACTGTGGAGGGGGAAATCCCATCCACCGGAAGTAGGCCCTCTGCTCCTCCAGCTGCTGCTGCTGTGCCAGCTCGATGGCGTGAAGTCTCTCGCCAGACATCCGCTGCCAGTCCCGGATGGACTCGACGTGCTGGTGCACGGTCTCCTCCATGTCGCTGACTCGGATGTTGAGCTCGCTCATCTGCTGAGTGAGGGTAGCCCCACGAGATGACGAGCGCAATCCGGACGACGAAGATGTCGCATCTCCGTAGGCGGTCCCAGCAGGAGCGGCCCACTCACCACTGCCCGCACTAGCCCAAGCTGAGCTACTCGCACCCTGCTGGTGTATGGGCTGGTCCCAACCGGGAGCATATCCGGGAGTAACCCCAGGCATGTACTCGGTAGAGGTCCATGTACCAGACGGAGGTGTGGTAGGCTGAGGCTGTAGCTGAGGCGACATGCACAACGTTCGGACAATACGAGCAACTCGGTGATGGGTTAGTGAAACCGAATGGAATTCTTACCGAGTTTACTCCACCAATGATCAATATTTCAGCAGCACTTGGAGAGAATACTTGGCACCTCAATCTCGAGCGAGAAATCCACGAAAACCAGAGAGCAAGAGCAAGAGAGGGAGAGAGTGTTGCAATGGGTGAAGACACCCCTCAAACCCCCTGGTATTTATAGGCAATGAAGCCGGGCACCGAGACATGGGCCGTGTGCAACGGCTAGGAGCCGTTGGAGGAAGGAGGGGCCGAGTTAGCCGTTAGGCTGGGTTGGCCGACCTGTGGGGTTGGCCGAACTCACCTCGGGTCCTCCCGCCTCCAGCTTTTTGCAACGGCTCTCTAACGGTCATATGGGGGCCTGCCTAGGTGTCCCGGTCCAAATTTGCCCGGAAACTTGCTCAAATGAATTTTTAAGGATTTTCCAACTCAAAATTTTATTTTCAGAATTTTTATTTAAAAAGGGAAATTTGGCTAGAAAAAATCTAGCATGCAAATGCAAGGATGGAAAATTCAAATATGCATTGGGAAAATTAAATTAAATTTTCAAAAGGAAAATATGAGATAACTACCAATTTTACCTTTTGACGAAAAGGACTCATCTTTTTAAGTTCGAGAGCGGGACTTTTCTCGGTGATCAGTTCCACTCGTCACCCCACTCCTGAGAAGTAGAGGGGTGTGGTCTCTGTACCTGCCGCCACACCTTCCGTGTTTTCCTTGATTTTCTTGGTGCGGTCAGAGGTTGTGTGAGCTGGGGTTGTGGCTTTGTCCATCCCCACGTCTGCTCATCTTTTCCCTGCACTGAATAGCATTGCTCTTCTGTTGGTCGAAATCGGAACATCAAGTTCTTCTTCCCAATGCAGAGACGGATGGTCCCATTTTCCACATTGATCCTTGCCCGAGCGTCACTTAGGAACAACCTCCCAAGAATGAGTGGCATTTCCGCATCATCTTGCATATCAAGGACCACGAAATCCGCGAAGATGCAAGAACCTTGGACGAATACCAGTAGACTCTCCACAATCCCCTCCGGATACCGGATCGATGCATCAGCAAGTTGAACTGTCCTCGAGGTTGGGGTAAGAGCAGGATATCCCAATCTTTCAAACATAGCCTTGGACATGAGGTTGACACTCGCGCCAAGATCACAGAGAGCATTCCTAATTTTCTGATAGTATATTGTGCAGGTGATAGCCGGATAACCAGGGTCTTTCCTGTGCACGATTGCTGAAGATTCCCATGGATCAAGAACCTGCTGTATGGGTCTCCCTGCGTAGTCAGCAGCTCGTGCCCTCCCAAATGGCTTACCCCATCTGGTGGACACTACACAAACATTCTCACAAGAAGACACGGGTTGCCCCAGAATCTTCCCGTCTTCAGCAGAAGGAACCAAAGTAGCTAACTGAGCCAACTGGGTTTCTATCATTTTGTTAAAGCTCAGCTGGTTCTTAAGAGCAGAAGAAAGGCTATCGATTTTAGTTTTGAGGCTTTCTAAAGCCTTATCATAGGCAGCTGTTTTCTTGTTAATTAGCTTGCCCGAAAACCAGATCTTTCAGGGAAGGTTGGTTCGGATTGTATGTATTACCTTGATTACCTCCCTGATAGTAAGGGTGTGATTGATTCCATGTTTGACCTCCTTGTGGACGATAACCATTGTTGTTGCCGTTCATGTACATCACATCCTCCTGGGTAGCAGGGCAGTAATTCCCTGAATTCCCAGTGTCACCACAGACTTCGCAGGTCATGCGAGCATCCATAGCTTGAGTAGTGATAGCCATGGCAGCCTTCTCGCTGGTCAGAGCATCCATTCTCTTCATGAGTAGGTCCATCTTGGCGTGCAGCATATCTGCTTCCTTGAAGGTATGTGTACCCCTTTGACGTGGCTAGAGTCGATCATCACTCTACCCTTGGTTGGAGACCATCTTCTCAATAAGTTTAGTTGCTTCAGCGATAGTGAGAGAGAAGAAAGCCCCTCCAGCAGCAGCATCAATATGGCCCCGGGCTGTCGGAGTCAACCCATTATAGAAACTCTGAAGAATAAGCCAGTTGTCTATCCCATGATGGGGACAAGCCAGGATGTACTCCTGAAGCCTCTCCCAAGCTTCCGGAATGGTTTCATTTGTTGCTTGCTGAAAGCTTGAAATTCTTCCCCGGAGAGCATTGGTCCTGCCCAACGGAAAGAACTTCGTGAGGAACACTGCTGAGCACTTCGCCCAGGTGTCAATATCTGCACGATTCGCATAGAACCACTGCTTCACCTTTCCTAGCGGTGAGAATGGAAACAGTCGCAGACGAATGGCATCTTCCTCCACTCCTCATATAGTGAAGGTACTGCACAGCTCCAGGAACTGCTGCAAGTGGGTGCTCGCATCTTCATTAGGCTTGCCACAAAATGGGCTAGCCTGTACCATCGTAATGAGGCCAGTCTTAATCTCGAAGTTTCCCTTCCCGGTGTTGATCTCAGGGCTAGTAGGCACCTGATCAGCAGAGGGAGCAGAGTATTCGCGAAGAGTCTTCTCTTGATTGGCCATAGGAGTTGATGTAGATGGCACAAAGGAAGCTAGGTCGACTTCCGTACGTACACGCTGGGGAGAACCGAAATGAGTTCTAGCTCTCCTAACAAGTGACTCAGGATCTTTAGTGAAATTCGGCGGTAAGTCGAAACCAGTCATACACTACCTGTCTTCATCATCGATAGACAAAGAAGACATTCAAAGTTAGCCTGCATTGAGAACTATTTTATTCCTGTCATGATTATAAACATTGCAAAGTGTTGACATGTTATCCTTAGCCTTCCCCGGCAACGGCGCCAGAAATGCTTGTTGGTATTTCTTAACGTCGATGCTAAGTTATGAGTTCCTAGCAATGATGCCAGAAATAACCAAATGGTAATCCTAACGATTACAAGAGTCCGCAAGCGCACGGAAGTACCATTGTAGCATTTCCCCAAAGGAGTATTCCAAAGGGTATCAAATCCAAGGAAGGCTAGACGGATTAACAAGTTCAACACTATTGCAGGGAGTATAAATCATAGACGGGAACGAACCAGACACTCAAGTACAGGGGTGAGATATGATAGATAAGATAGTAGTGTGAACACACAAACACACACTCTCTAAAGGTCCTAGGCTTAGGAGGCAACATACGAGTCAGTTCTAGGTTCTAAGGTACTAAGCATACGAAGTTAGTTAGACGAGTTAGACACACACTAGCATGGCATGATCGCTAGCTCAAGCACCCAAGTACAAACGGGGAGCTAACCTCCCGCGTCGCTTACGCACGACTCTGGTTGTTAGACTTTAGACTCCTACAGCGTATCCGAACGTGGGGGATTCCAGAAGGGTCCAACGGCTGTCACCACCACGGCCTACCCCAAGACAAACCGTGGGATACACTCATAAGCAACGTAGCTACGCAACCCAAGCACCACGCTTACGTTGTTAGCAGGACCCTGACCAGCCCGGGCTATTGTGACCCAGGTCAGAGCCACCAGATAAACCGGCCAATTACACTGAGTACCGTAGCTTGAACACGAACTTCATGCAACACGATCATGGGATCTAACTAGATCAAACTAGGCTAAGTACACAAACGAATTTGTGCTTTCCTATGTCTATTCAACAAGATCGAAGGGTCGTGTTCGCGAAGAACACGAGCCTCTAACTTATGAACAAACACCGAAAACATGTATAAGTCACTCGTCAACTGGATCCAAAGGCCTTGTTCATCAAGAACATGAGCCTCTAAATGATGAACGAGCGAAGAACATATGAACAAATCACCCATGTATACAAGCACAACTTTGTATGAAATAGCTGAATAACTGAAGTAGATCAAAGTCATACAATAAAATAAAGATACAAGAGGACTCATACCTAGATCCCAAAGTAGACTTGGAACCTGAAGTAGAACTACTATAGCCTACCTCCTAGCCTTAGAAACCAGAAGTGAGAGAGGAGGAGTATGGTGTGTTGGTAAGAAATGAACCCCCTCCCCTTCTATTTATAGGCTAGAGCACCAGTGCAAGAAGGAGTAAAACACCCCGGGGATGGCCTCTAGGACCAATGGACAACCACCACATGGAAGCCCAGGATCAGCCGACCCAAGGTCGGTTCGGCCGATCCTAGGGTCGGCCGACCCCAGGTGGGCCCCACTCGGGGTGTGCTTCCTCGAGGTGGCTGTCCTGTGGGCCCTTAGGTCGGTCCCTGGTGTACACATGTTCTTGAGGCGGTTTAGGCACTCTGGTGGGCCCATGGATCCATGTGAAGTCCACGTGTCACGCTCTGATTCGTCGGGGCTTGCCTCTCTTGGATTGGTGACATGGCATGCATGCGTGGCACCTGAGGTGGCAGCCATTCCTTGAGGTGACGTGGCATGAATCATAGAAGGTGAGTTTTCCACTTCTTTTATGCTTATTTTCCTGCAATCACATAATCTCCAAGGACAAGTGGAACTACATTATTCTTAACTAAAATGCGTGTAATAAATACCTTTTGCTCCTTTATTCATGAGTAAATTGATGGCTAAAGTAAGCACTTAACAGCCGTCAACACCCACCGACCCCCCCCCGACGAGGGCCGCAACGTGGTACTAGTGGGCTCGTGCTGTCCGGGACGTGCAGGAGCCGCAGGGCGGGCGAATCTATGCTGTCAGGTGGTCAGACCGTGATGAGATTTTCCCCAGCGTGGGAAGCGGACTGCCCCGACGTCCCATCACCTGGATATTGAACAGTGGCGAAGGACAGGCGAATCCATCGCGTATAAGGCATCGGACGGCGCGACCCGACCCAGCGGCTATCAGAGGGAAGGTCAGGGCTTGCACGAGAAGCCTCGACCCATCAAACCTGTGAAGCCCTAAGTCGGGAAGAGCCACCTTGGAACAAGAGCTACCAGCTACGTCGCCCTACGAGGACTACCGTGCCTAGCACAGCGTACGACGCCAACCGAAGACGAAGGCCCACGACATGGCACTATTCTAGCACTATTCCAGCACTGTTACAGCACTGTTACAGCACTGTAGCAGGATGCTGTTTTACCATCCTAGCCCTAGTACACCAGCCCCCCTTGGACTATAAAAGGAAAGGCCGGTACCAGAAGAAAAACAGCGAACACAATCAGCAACAAGTACATCACAACACCCTTAGATCATACACGATCACACTTCCACCAAGCTCTCGTAGCTCATCACCCCACTCAGAGACTTGGGACACGCTCCCTCTCTCGAACTAAGCTTGTACCCCCTACTACAAGCCCCCGTGCGCATATAGAACACTCTCCCGAACTGGACGTAGGGCACCCCGTGTGCCTGAACCAGTATAACCCCTGTGTCTCTAAGCCCAACCATCCGAATCAAACACACGAACATACCAAAATTTACTTGCCAGCGGTATCAAACCCCGACACTAGGGCCCAAAATAAAATAGCCCAATATAGCATGCAACAAACATTTAGGGAATGGCCAAAAAATAACACGAAAATCTGAAACGGGCTAAAATTGGTCCAACAATATTAGGCGCACAAAGGCTCTTACATGGACCGGGCTTCAATTTGTGACAAACCGAAATCGTCATAACCCCCTGCCACGTTGGAGCCATTATGGATCTCGGTCCGACGTGGCACAACCGCCGAAATAGGTTTATGACAATAAGTGTTACGAATTTATACGCGTCATTAAATTCATGACGCCGCGAAATAAGGTCTCGTCATTAATCACGGTTTGTGATGCTCGATTAATGACTGAGCATTTTCGTAACAACCGGCGTCATTAATCGCGGTTTATGATGAGAAACAGTCTGTTTTTCATCACTAGTCGGCATATTTCTTGTAGTGAATCAAGATATGATGATCGCTTAAAATTAATATTTATAGGTTGAATGTGGCTAAATTTTTCTGTGAGGGTTATCTTAGATCAATGTATTTTGACAATGATAAGAGTAATAACGGCATTACCCTGCAAAAGAAAGATATTCGTTGTTAGAGGGGAAGGGGATGAAACAGTTACCTTGTACTTTGATAACGTGTGGAGGTGAAGATAGAGCTGGTGCTTTGATCAACGATAGATGAATGCCAAATAGAGATGATTTCAAAAGATGATGATATCCCAATGTCCATATTGTATATTGTGTGATGAAGATCATATGGCCCTGAAAATCAACATATTATGCACTAATTTTTGACATAGTTAGATGAAGAAAACCAACGTAGCTGCTGTTGATGCTCACTAACCCCTATTAAACACATGAAAAAGGATTAAAAAGATAATTCAACAGTAGTATAGGGCTTTGAACTAATGAATTCCACGAGTTTTGGTGAATTGAATAATTTCAGGGACCATTCAGGAAAATATGAAAAGAATGAAGTTTAGAAGGCTCCGGAAGACTCCCGAACTTTACCAACGTGAGCTACAAGAAAATAAGCATCTAGAAGGAACGAGAAGACACCATGCAAAGGCTAGGCCCAGACAGGGCCCACCACAGGCCGACCGGTCCCCCCCGGATGCCAACTCAGCCCTACTTCTGGAAGGTTCCTCCATCGCCTATGAGGGTCAATCTAAACCACATGTTTAGGTCGGTTTGATCCTACGGTGACGGATTACCTCCTTCGAACTATATAAGCAGCCCCCAGACCCCCTGGACGAGAAAGACGATCAGAGCAATCAAGAAGATCATTATCAAGACGCCAGGGTAGGAGAAGAAGAGGATACACAAGAAATAGGATAGCTACTTCATAGCTATAGATCTAGTTCTTAGATCTAGAACCTAGTTCTAGATAGAAAGTCAGATTCAAGTAGAGTTGAGCTTTGCCCCAGTTCAAGATTTGTAAGTCATCATGATCCAGTTCTTATATTGTTTCTCAATGACTATGTGTTATTTCAATATTATGTGTGCAATTGCTAAGTTCTTACTTTGTTCTAGTAGTGTATTTGATATAGTCATGATTAATGGTAATTTCACGCACTTATTCGTAGAGTTCCTAGTATATTATGCGCGTTTGCTAGGTAGTAGAAAGTATGTAAGCATGGTGCTTAGATATGATTTACTTGCGGATTCACCTTATGCTTCGGGTCGTGTGGTAGGTCGTAGGTGTGACAGGCCTATTGAGTCCTTTGCAATCCATCCCCCGAGTATAAGACTAGTCGATAATGGTTCTTGGGAGGATCATGTTTCGTTCTTGATCTTCTTGGGTAATCTTCGGGGTGCACACATTTATCCATGACTATGCTATATGTGATGATATGCTACAATAGAATAGATGAATAACTATGTCATTGTGTGCTACATAGAATTTGTGCCTCTTAAGTAAATCCAATTCTAATCTAACTAGGAAGTAGTATGTTCTATGCTCCACGTGTGCCTCTGCTTGTCTAAATTATCATTACTTTATCATTTGGCTTACCCCTATTAAAGTATGTGCCATACCATCAAAGTCTCATAACGTAGTCTACTGCCATCCTTAGTCAACCGATACATCCATCCCATCTTCCCTGTGGATACGATATTTTAAAAGCCATCACCCCGGGTGAAGTGCTCACCAGTATCCATGCGCTTGCGGATCATTCATTTCTCTGTAGGCTTAGCAAATACCAACAAGCATTTCTGGCGCTGTTGCCGGGGAAGATTGGATGGCTACCTTTTTGAAAATCGATGGCTAGATACTTTATGATGACATTGTAATTTGGCACCTCTGCTTAAACAGAATTACCCTTGTTTGTTTTTGTCTATCTTATTTGAAGGGTATTAACAGGTTTGATTGTGATTCACCACACTTTGATCATTTGAGTCAAATCAACCAAGGAAGCTTTACACCAAGTTCCTGAAGCCATGGCTGAAAAGACGTTGTTTGAGTTCTCTGCTCCAAGCATCAATAACGTTCGCACTGGACCAACACTTCAAATCAACCATGAGTTCAAGCTCAAGCCTAGCTTCATCAACATGGTGCAAGCTAATCCATTCAGTGGAAAGGTACATGAAGATGCAAGCACTCATCTCCATAACTTTATGGAGAAAGGCACCACCATCTCCATCAAGAACATTCCAAAGGACACGATCCTACTCCGCTTATTTCCATTTTCACTAACGGGAAGGGCGAGGCAATGGTTCTACTCCAATGAAATCAACACATGGGAGGAATGTTCTACAACCTTCCTATCAAAGTTTTTCCCCATAGGCAAGACTAATGCCTTACGTGGAAAAATCACCAACTTTCAGCAGCAGAAAGGCGAGTCAATTTCAGAGGCATGGGAACATTTGCAAGAATATATATCAGATTGTCCTCATCATGGAATAAAAGAATGGATGCTCTTACAAAGCTTGTACCATGGACTAAACCAAAAAGCGTCTGAACATCTAGATGCAACTGCTGGAGGATCATTCTTATCACTCACTCCGGGAGAAGCTGACGTACTTATGCACAAGATATCAGAAAATCAAGGCTGGACCCAGAAGAACACCCAACACTGTCATCAGAGTGAAGAAGTACAAGAAGATGAAGAATTGAAAGCAGTATCAGCTGGTATGGACGTGCTGTTGAACCGGCTTGAGGAATGAGCCAACATCAAAGAGGATCGACAAGCTTTACAAGACTCTATGAATGCTTCAAGAAGTTCAAGCTTGGTGGTCCACAAGTCAGCACCAACCCAAGGGAAAGACCTACAACCACGACCGACTTATGCAGGTAAGTATCCAGTAATAATTCCAAGCAATCTTCACTACGGGAATTAATTGAAGAACAAGTTAGAATTAATGATAATTTCTCTAAGGAGCTTGTTGCTAATGATAAGATTCTAGAGGACATAAATGTTAAAATGGATAGTTTCTCTACCATCTTAAAAGATCAAGCTATCTTTAATGCTAAACTAGAATTGAAGTTATCGAAATTGTCTGTTGTGCCTGTTACAACTAACCCTGAACAGGTATTCCATGTCCGAACAAGGGGTGGGAAGCAAACAACTGATCCACCATATCCAAAGGGCACAGCAAGACCGTCGGCTAGAACACCTACAGCACATGCAACCTCTGCAGCACCCGTAGCACCAGCCGAAGTTCCAAAAGAGAAGGATAATGATGTAGAAGAAGTTGTGTACGAAGAACAAGATCCAACAAGACAAGATTTCCACGACACCAACTTCATACCATATCCAAGAAGAATGAGAAAACCCCAAGTTGATGATCAATTCGGGAAGTTCATAGAGGTAATCCAGAAGCTTTATGTCAACATACCTCTATTAGGATCCATGCAAGTTCCGACATATGCTAAGTACATCCGAGATATCCTGAATAAGAAGAGACCTCTGCCAACTACGGAGATCATCAAGTTAACTGAAGAATGTAGTGCGGCAATCCTGAATACATCACTCGTCAAGAAAAAGGATCCAGGATGCCCCACTATAGAGTGCTCCATTGGGGATCAATACTTCAACAATGCACTCTGTGATCTTGGAGCAAGTGTCAGTGTGATGCCCAAGGTTGTTTTCGATAAGCTCAAGCACCCTACCTTGGTTCCAACATCAATGTGTCTACAATTAGCAGATCAATCAGTTCACTACCCATCAGGAATCGCTGAAAATATTCCAGTTAAAATCTGAGAGTTCCTGGTGCCAGTTGATTTTGTGGTATTGGATATGCACCCAGACTCCAAGGTCTCACTGATCCTCGGGCGACCATTCCTGAGCACTGCCAACGCACGCATCAATGTAGGCGCAGGACAGATCACATTCGAGATCAATGGAAAGGAAGAGAAGTTTGCCTTCAAACCCAGACCAGAGCTCAACATCAACGTGAACATGATCGATCAAGATAAGATGTCACCAGAAGGACTATTCTCTCCGAAGACGGAGGATCCACCTGAAGATTAGAAGATTTGGAAGTCCCGTTCGAGGACTTAAACTACGAACCCTCGCCAAAGGTAACCGGTAAAAACACAAAAATATATTTTCTACATTTCCATATTTATTACAGTAAGAACTCTTTCACGCCCCATGGTAAATAATTTTGACGGTGTGTCAAAACCCGTATAATAATCTTTCGTGGTGGCATAAAAGTATTTTTACTGTCATATTTTTGCTGTTATATTTTCATGCATTTTATTTACCCTTACGCATGGGACCCACTTGCCATAGGGATACAAATCAAATCATCGCTTCCTTCCACCTTATCTTCACTTCCACCAGCCTCAATTATTCCCACTCAACATCCACTTATTCTGGCGCGGGTTTGCAGCAAGAAATGGACGGAGGAGAGGGCACCCGAGTGGGGCCCAAGTGGGGCCGACTAGCCCCACCACAGGACCGACCGGTCTCCCCCCTTGGCTCTATAAAAACAGCCACCTCCTGCCTACTTCTTCACACTTTCACAAGCTCAGAAAACTTCATTTCGAGCTAGTGTAGTGCTGCCACGAGAGTAAGGAGGTTTAGGAAGAAAGGAAGTTTTTCAGGGGTAGTTTTGCACTAATCACATTCATACCCTCGTGTAAAGCACCATGTTCGGGAGAATCCTTGGATGCACTCGTTCTAGGACCAACTCCCAACGATCAATGAGTGTTGACTCTCAGGAATCCCCCTCACCCATCTCCAATCCCTCACCATCACAAAGGAAAATACTAACCAGTGATGTGCGTCTTCACATAAGGAGAGGGGAGGAGAAGGAGAGGTATGAGAAGTTGAATAAACGCACTTTTGTCCTCACACCCATGTTTGACGAGGAGTTCATGCAAGAAACGAGTATGGATGCCGAGTTTGCTCAAATGTTTCTTTTGCTAGGTTGGACTACCTTTTACAACACTTCTGAACGGGGTTGCCGTCTCCTCACACTAGAATTTCTATGCACCTTAAAAACCACTGATGACGGAGTAACCTTCCAGCTCTTCCGTCAAGAACACACTTTGTCTTGGAGGAGGTTAAGCAACGCCCTAGGGTTTGCACAAGGATGCACTTTAGACTTAGACACATCACTTGAAGATTTTGATAAACTGCACCTTTGGGCAGACGTTTCAGGGAGACAGAATGCACACAGGCCACGCACTAACGAAATTCAGCATCCCACTCTCCTTTTCTTTCATGAGTGGATGAGCCTTGTCTTCTTTCCATGAAATGACAACATCAGCGTGAGAGTGGCTGACATGCAACTCATGTATGCTGCTGTGAAAAGAAAAGCTGTCTCCCCTGTGAAGCTGCTAGTAGAGCATAGCTTTCACTCCCCAACCTAGTTGGAGAAGTGAGCTGCACCTCTCTAATCACTCGAATAGCCGATGATTTGGGCATTCTAGGAGATGTTACCATTATCAATATTGACACTCCTAGAGAGATCATCGGCTATGATTATTTTCGCCAAGGGAGATGGGTCAAAAGGATTCAAGGGCAACTGTACTATATTTGCAATAAAGACACTGTTCGCACCCAAAATTGGCACAAAGCCGATCAGGCTAACGCCACCGGTCAGACCGGTGTCCCTCGACGGTCTGACCGGTTGGGCGTCCTGTAGCCGATCCGGCACCGGCCACACCGGTCTGACCGGTGGGCCTGACAGGTCTGACTGGTGGACCCCGAGTCCGAGTAGAATTGAGGAGTCCTAGCGAATTTCGAATTGTAAAAGGATTCCTTGCGGGGCAAGACCTCCCCACCCTATAAATATAAAGGGCCACGGCCGTTTGAGGTGGAATCACCCAATCGTACATTACTTTCTACAACTTTTATCTCTCAAACCCTAGCTTTTCCAACCTTGTGCTTTCCTTGTTTGTCTCGACGATGATCAGGGACGTTCTGAGTGGCCTTGCCGACCTCAGAGCAACCCTAGGCGCGCCACCTCCGACGGGGTCCCTCCCGAGGCGGCGATCTTAGGTCTTCACCGTGCCTCTGCAGCCACCGATCAGACCGGTGCCCCTGACCGGTCAGACCGGTCTGGGCAGGAGCTCGGCGAGTTCAGCGTTTCGACATTTCCGCGCGATCTAGCGCTCGTGTGTGTTGACCAGAAAAGCGTCAACACACTTTTGGGGACTCTGCTGGGGAAGAAAGATCAGGTTGCTGAAACCGTTCAATCTAACCTCAGCCAGATGGGTGCTCGGTGTGAACTTGACATGAAAAACATTGTCACCGCGTCGCTGGAAGATCTCTCTCCGGAGGAGCAGCAGAAGTTCAAGGTGCTACAAGAGTACTTGCAAGTACAATTCCTAGCTGGCATCAAGAAGGATCGATCCGGCAAGGTGGCAAGATTGAAAGAGTTCGAGCTGTCGGCGATCAAACTAAACGACAACAATGTTGAGGTAATTCCCACTGTAAGTAAGAAACCCCCGCCTGAAACTTCTCCTATGAAATCTACAATGGAAAGTGATGAATTACTTGCTTCGTACATTGCTCATTTAGAACGCTTAGAGGATCTTGAAAAAGATAGGACTTTAGGTTATGCTAATAATGAAACTAATAGTAGTACTCCTAAAGCTAATCCTCAAGGGTCTCATCCTAGCTTAACGCCTTTGCCTGTAAATAATGGTAATCATGCATATGGTTTGACACCAAATCCAGCATCTGGTCAGTACCCTCAGTTTCAACCGCACAGGCCAAACATGGCCGCACCGGTCGAACCGATGCAGGGTACCGGTCAGACCGGTGCTATGGAGTTGGTGCCCGACCAGCCTTTGCCAATTTCTGTCGTGCCAAATCAGATGGTCCCTACTTTTTCTAATACAATCAGTAATGTTGGACCCCATTATAGTACGACAATGAATACATCGGCCTCCAAAAACATTATTCCAGACGATGTGTTTGAAAGTTACAGGCTAGCTCAAGCTAAGATAGCTCCCTACTTAAATAAGATGAATTTGGAGAATCCTCAGCCACCACAGCCAAATAATCCTAATTGGGCGGAATTTAATAGATTTAAGGAAGATTTGGCTAATGTGGTAAAAACCAAACTTGGTGTTGATATTGGTAACACAAATTTGTATCAAAAACCATATGATCCCGAGTTTGATAGATTTCCTCTCCCACGTGGTTGGCGTATGCCTGATTTGATTAAATTTAGTGGTGATGATGACCGAACCACATGGGAGCATATTAGTCAATACACTGCACAACTAGGTGAAGCTGGTGTCTATAATGCTTTGAAAGTACATTTATTTTCTCTATCTTTGACTGGCACCGCTTTTGCTTGGTTTTCTTCGCTTGCTCCCGGTTCTATTATATCTTGGGATATGTTAGAACGTAAATTTCATGATCACTTTTATAGTGGGAGCATACAATTAAAATTGACAGACTTAACATCGGTTAGGCAAGGAAGAGATGAGACTGTCTCTGCCTATATTAAAAGGTTTAAAGAAACTAAAAACCAGTGCTTTAATTTGTCAATCACTGATATGGACCTTGCAGACATTTGTCTGAAAGGTTTAAGGTCATCCATTAGGGATAAGATAGAGGGCTCTGATTTTCTTTCGGTTGCACAAGTTCAAGTAAGAGCTTTAGTTGTTGAAAACTGAATGAATAAAGAGAAGGATAACTTTAAATCACGTCGTTCTAATGTTCATATTATTGGTTATGATTTTTATAGCTCGAACGATAGTGATAAAGAAGTTTATGCTGCTGAGTTTGTTTGGCCCTCTAAAGAAAAATCTTATTCTTGTTCATCTCTTAAGCCGGCTAGTAAAGGTCGGCAAGAAGAAATTAAATTTACTTTTGATGTTTCCAAATGTGATCGTATATTTGATGAATTGCTTAAATCTGGAAATATCAAGTTAACTCATACTATTCCTCCACTTGAAGAGTTGAAAAGACGTGTGTATTGCAAATTTCATAATTCATTTTCTCATGCTATTAATGATTGCAATGTGTTTCGTCGACAGGTTCAATCAGCCATAAATGAAGGTCGTTTGACTTTTCATGAGATGCAAGTGGATAAGGCTCCTTTTCCAATTAACACCATGGATTTACAGCAGCCTAAGGTACTGGTTCGGCCACATCAAGCTGAAGCAACTAAAGGCAAGAACGTGGTAATCGGGGAGGCTAAGCCCGATTTGAGAGGAAAAGAGCTAGTTCGCAAAGTTGAGTATGAGAAGACTCCTGATGGCAAAGAGACTTTCAAGGTTACAGTAAGTTCCTCTGGACATGGGGGGCAAGGGTCGTCCACACCCGCCGATCAGCGACCGTCTGAGCCGTCTCTGGCCAGACCGGTCAGACCGGTGGAGGTGACCGGTCAGACCGGTGCACCCCCAGGCCGTCTGAGGATGATCAAACCAAGCCGTCCAGAGATTGGAAACTGGAAACTTAATGTAGCAAAAAATCAGGGGAGTGGTCCTAAGCCAAAGGTCACTTTCGACATGCTATTTGACAAGTATTCCAGGCAAAAGGCCGTTACAAGTGATTGGCCGTTAAAAAAAGGATGAGGTCACCTACACACCAAGGAGGG
Organism: Cenchrus fungigraminus; assembly: GCA_036936925.1. Taxonomy (NCBI): domain Eukaryota; kingdom Viridiplantae; phylum Streptophyta; class Magnoliopsida; order Poales; family Poaceae; genus Cenchrus; species Cenchrus fungigraminus. The sequence goes on along the minus strand of CM072774.1, from coordinate 134,780,708 downwards.
TCATCTTCACCTCCAAGGGCTGCTACAAGACTCAAGGGTGAATCATCGCAGCAAGGGCAACACTTTACTCCACCATGGGCGTCATCAAGTTCAAATGCACCACGCCCGATTTATGACGACAATGGAGTGATGTGGGTGCCTTATCAACAAGCCTTTCATCCCGGATGGGGAGGACAGAAATCAGCTTTCGACAGGATCTCCAGGCCTATCCAACACCGATTGGTTCCTCGCCGTTCTGGTCAGGGTTACCAGACCCGACCGGTCAGACCGGTCGCTACCACCGGTCAGACCAGTGTGGCCAGGCAGGCTGCACCACCTCCAGTAAAGCAAGTTTACAAGCCAAGGCAAAAGGAGGAGGTGCAGAAGATGGAAGTTGATCCAGAGAGGACTACGAGTCAAGGTATTATTCAGATTGGGTCAATGGATGTTCACATTGGAGAGGATGGCAAAAGACCGATTGTTCCAAACAATAAGGTTGTGACATCAACTCCAGGGGTGTTTGATACTGCTAATGACCATGAGGCCAGTGGGAGTGGTTCCAACTCCAAATACTTCTCGCACACAAAGGAGGAAGCTTCAACGCCTGAGGTTTCAAGAGAACAGGGAGAAGGAGCTAGAGAAGCAAAGGGACGAAGCTTTCAACCAGTACAGGCCCATGGTACCTCAGGGGAAAGAGTGGAGAGTCAAGACCAGCTCCGAGCCAGCACCGGTTAGACCGGTGGAGGGGTCGGTCAGACCGGTCACACCGGTCAGACCGGTGGATGTCGACGGTCAGACCGATGACCCAGAGACGCCGCCCGGTTTCTCTTCTTCGGTTCCCATGGTTTGTGATGACAAGTCCGCATCGGATCCTGCACCAGAAGACGATGAGGAGCTTGTTGATTACAGTTCTTTGCCCGAGTGCATGAATTTGGACATCAACGCGATCCATATGTCTATGGATGGTTATGTGCTCTCGGAGGAAGACATTGCACATCTCGACTTTGGGCCAAAGGAAGCTATTTTCCAGAAGCCTAAAGCTACTGAAAATCATCTGAAGGCTATGTACATGAAGGGACACATCAATGGGAAGCCTATCTCTCGCATGCTGGTGGACGGAGGAGCGATCGTCAACTTGATGCCGTATTCTTTGTTCAAGAAGCTGGGAGGTTCAGATGATGAGCTGATCAAGACCAACATGACCGTCAGCGGTGTGGGAGGAGGCGAGCCGATGGGAGCTAAAGGCGTCGTCTCTATGGAGCTCACCGTTGGGAGCAAGACGTTGGCTACGGAATTCTTCGTCGCTGAGACACAAGGTAACTTCAGCCTCATCCTTGGTCGTGATTGGATTCATGCAAATCAATGTGTGCCTTCTACCTTGCATCAATTTTTAATCCAATGGGTAGGCGACGAGGTAGAGATTGTTCATGGTGATACATCGGCTTGTGTTGCAGTGGCCGATAGTCCTACTATGAATAATCATGAGAATCTTAAGTGCTTAACTGGTTTAGATTTATCTAATTTGAGGCTTATTGATTCTACCAAAGATGGCTTTGCTACTGTTGTCATGAAGCCGATCGTTGATCAGGCTAGAACCTCTCTGTCGATTTGATGGATGCAAATCTGGAGTGGTTGCAACAAAGGCGAGAGCACTATCGGGCGCATAAGAACGATATGTGTGAGGCCATCGAAGACTTTGATGATTTGAGCAAGTTAGGACAAGGGTTTACGTCGGCTGATCCTTTTGAGGAGGTTGATATTGGTGATGACACTATACCTAGGCCGACATTTGTAAACAAGAATCTTGATCCTTTGTTTAAATCTAAGTTAATAAAGCTGTTAAAGGAGTTTGTTGATTGTTTTGTATGGAACTACAATGAAATGCCTGGTTTAAGTCGTGATCTAGTTGAGCATCGTTTACCTATTAAACCTGGTTTTAGGCCTTATAAACAACCTCGTAGAAACTTTAATCCTGATATTTATGACCGAGTGAAAGAGGAAGTCAATTGGTTACTTGATGCAAAGTTTATTAGGCCTTGTCGTTATGCTGATTGGATCTCTAATATTGTGCCTGTTGAGAAAAAAGGAACAAAAAAGCTTCGTGTTTGCATTGATTTTAGAGATCTTAATAGAGCTACTCCTAAAGATAAATATCCTATGCCTATAGCCGATTTTCTTGTTAATGCTGCATCCGGACATAGAATTCTTAGCTTTCTTGATGGTAATGCTGGTTACAATCAAATCTTTATGGCCGATGAGGATATGTCCAAAACGGCTTTCATATGTCCGGGTTTTGTTGGCTTGTTTGAGTGGGTTGTTATGACTTTTGGATTGAAAAATGTGGGTGCTACTTATCAAAGAGCTATGAATTTAATCTTTCATGATTGGCTTGGCATCATAGTAGAGGTTTATATCGATGATATTGTTGTCAAATCGACTGGAGATGATTCTCATTTAGCTGATTTAAGACTTGCATTTGAAAAAATGCGTCAGTATAAATTAAAGATGAACCCACTCAAATGTGCTTTTGGTGTATCGGCTGGGAAGTTTTGGCGCTTCATTGTTCATGAGAGAGGCATAGAGATAGATCCTAAAAAGATTGAGGCAATCCGGAATGTTAAAGCACCTACTTGTAAAAAGGATTTGCAAAAGTTCTTGGGCAAGGTAAATTACTTAAGGAGGTTCATTTGCAACTTGTCTGAGAAGGTGAATGCTTTTACTCCTTTACTTCGGTTAAAAATGATGTTGACTTCACTTGGGGGGCAAAGCAACAAGAGGCATTTGATGAGATTAAGAGCTATTTGACTTCGCCACCCGTTCTTCAAGCACCCAAGAGTGGTATTCCTTTCAAGTTGTATGTAGCGGCTGAGAAGGATGTCATTGGAGGTGTTTTGACTCAAGAGACCGAAGGTAAGGAGTACATTGTTGCATATGAGAGTAGAAGATTATTGGACGCCGAAACAAGATTTTGCATGACATGGGAGTAAAACATGTGGAAGCATATGGAGATTCTTTATTGGTGGTGCAGCAAGTATCCAAGGTATGTCAATGTCTAAATGGCTTCTTAAATGCGTATCTTGATAAATGTTTAGACATCATATCTTGTATGGATGAATTTGTTATATATCATGTGCCACGAGAGGAAAATCCTAGAGCTAATGCTCTGGCCTAGCAAGCATCTGATTATAATGTTCGAAAAAGAAATTTTCAAGAACACAAACCGTTGCTTGCAGCCGAGTGTTTTGCTCTGGAGGCACCGGTCAGGCCGACGCAGCCGACCGATCTAACCGGTGACACCGGTCTAACCGATGTCACCGACCGGACTGACCGGTCCCCTGATTCTGGGTCGGCTAACGGCACCGGTCTGACCGATGCTCATGACCGGTCTGACCGGTCCCCTGGTAAAAGTTCCTCCTCAGTTTTTCGTGACAAAGATGAGATGGAGGATTGGAGAAAGCCTCTGGTTGATTATTTGCATAATCCTAGCAGTTCAGTTGATAGAAAAGTCCGACGATGGGCTCTTAAGTTTGTTCTTGATGATGGTGAATTGTATCGTCGGACCGCGGATGATTTGCTCTTAAAGTGTTTGGGTCTTGATCAAGCTAGGTTGGCTATGGCAGAGGTTCATGAAGGTATTTGTGGTACTCATCAATCGTCTCCCAAGATGAAGTGGTTCCTCAGGCGGGCTTGCTTTTATTGGCCTACCATGATAGCTGATTGTTTTGGGTACTACAAGGGGTGTGAAGAGTGTCAAAAACATGGAGATGTTCATTTGGTGCCTGCTGCGTTGATGCATCTAATTATCAAGCCTTGGCCTTTCAGAGGATGGGGTCTAGATTTTATCAGCAAGATTCATCCTTCGTCGTCGAAGGGGCATTGTTTTGTGATCGTGGCTACTGATTACTTCACCAAGTGGACTGAAGCTATTCCTTTGAAGAATATGACACATAGAGAGGTGATTGAGTTTATTACTAAGCACATCATACATAGGTTTGGCATTCCACAGACTTTGACTACGGATCAAGGGACTTCGTTCGTGTCCAAAGAGGTGCGTGAATTTGTTGATTCCTATGGTATTAAATTGCTCAATTCATCTCCATATTATGCTCAAGCCAATGGTCAAGCCGAGTCTAGCAACAAGACATTGGTGAAGCTCATCAAGAAGAAGATAGAAGACAATCCTAGAAGATGGCATGAGGTATTATCTGAAGCTTTATGGGCTCATCGTATTTCTAGACATGGTGCTACTAAGGTTACTTCTTTTGAGCTTGTGTATGGTCAAGAGGCCGTTTTGCCCGTTGAGGTGAATATAAGCGCATATAGACTTGCAAAGCAGAATAATCTTGATGTTGAGTCATATTATGCTTTGATGATGGACAATATTGATGAAGTGACCGACAAGTGTATGAAAGCTTTGGAGGAAATTGAAAAGGACAAGAGGAGAGTTGCTAGAGCATACAACAAGAAGGTAAAAGCCAAATCTTTTCAGGTAGGTGACTTGGTTTGGAAGACGATTTTACCTATTGGATCTAAGAGTAACAAGTTCGGCAAGTGGTCTCCAAGTTGGGAAGGTCCGTACAAGGTTGTCAAGGTTTGTTCTGGGAATTCTTACATGGTGGAGACTTTGCAAGGACAGCGACTTCCAAGGGCTCTCAACGGGAGGTACTTGAAGAAATTTCATCCAAGTGTCTGGCAAGATGCTTGATAGGATATGGCCGACTTAAAGCAAAAATCGCCCTTAGACCAAAAAGTGGCCGGTGAAGTGTCACATCGACCTTAGAATTATTTTTTAGACAACAAGCTTTACTAAAAACAGGGGGGCATATGTTCGCACCCAAAATTGGCACAAAGCTGATCAGGCTGACGCCACCGGTCAGACTGGTGTCCCTCGACGGTCTGACCGGTCGGGTGTCCTGTAGCCGATCCGGCAACGGCCACACCGGTCTGACTGGTGGGCCTGACCGGTCTGACCGGTGGACCCCGAGTCCGAGTAGAATTGAGGAGTCCTAGAGAATTTCGAATTGTAAAAGGATTCCTTGCGGGGCAAGACCTCCCCACCCTATAAATATAAAGAGCCTGTAACACCCCAGGTGTTTATTAAAGATAAATACCTCATTTAGTTGTGTTAATCAAGGTTAAATAGCTCCTAATCATGTTTGACATGTTTTGTCACATTTTTGCACAAATGACCTTGGTCAGAGTTACAATTTCCTGGTCAAACCCCTTTTGATTCTAAAGAGCTGATTTGGTTTTCTTCCGCGTTCTCCAAATTTTACTATAGAAGTTCAAAATCGGCCAATATAAAAGTTCTTCGTTATTTCTGGGGACACATTTCTCATAATTGGTGGACATTCCAATTTTGAGTGCAAAGCTGCGTAAACTCGAGATGAAGTTCCTGAGCACAGTAATTCAGGGCCGAGTTTTCCTGAAAGTTCAACGCGTTTTTGCCACGAATCCGTTGATCAAATCATATGTCACCCTTTGCAAAAGTTGTAGGTCTATAGCTCCTCTACAACTTTTATTTTTGGAGATTTTTGACTTAGTTGACACTTGTGGGAGTTTTGCAATTTCGAAAGTGTGCACGTGGATTTGAAACGGACGCCGGCCTCACCGTTGCCGCGCCTAGCGCGCGCACGCGCGACCCGCCCGCGCCGGCCACGTGCCGCGCACACGCTGTTCCGGCGTACGGATGCTTCGAGCCCGTCGCCCTAGACCGCGCACACGCTGTGGGGGCTCCGCACACCCCGGGCGCCGTACGCCGCGTCCAGGCGCACGACCGCAACTGGCCGCGGGCCCGGCTGGCCACGCGCCGTTGCGCGCCTCTGCCGCGCACGTCGCGCGCATACGTGCAGGGCCAGCTGGCCATGCTGCGCCATCCGCCCTTGGGTACCCCCTGCCTCGTCCGCATCGTGTGACACGCGCGCCTCGCACCTAAAACCGCGAAGCCAAGCTTGCCGCGGGCTCCTTTTCTGTCCGCCGGCGGCCTTAGCCGCCGCCGCCGCGGAACCTCTCCTCCAAGCCGAGCCGTCGCCACCCTCAAGCTCCTACACCTTCTCTTGGTCACACATGAGCCACCACCACCCTCCTTCGCCCTGCATTGCGCCGCCGCCGCCAAGAATTCGGGCTCCGGCGGGAGCTCCCCTGCTCACCCGCCGCCGGCGCCCGTTCCGGTCTCCTCCGGCCCGTGCCCCGCCTTCCACCGCCCCTCCTTGAGTGCAAGCACGCCCCTAGCCACCACCCACACCCCGTGAGCCCTCCCGTGCACGCGCATTGGCCGGCCAACCCTCCTGCTCGCCGGAATCGCGGACGCTGTGGCCGTCCGCCGCCCTCCTCGCCGCCGGCCATCACCGGAGCCGTTTCCGGTCGAACCAACCCCGCCAATCGGTCGAGGGTGAGCTCCTACTCCACCCTAGCCGCTCGCACGCCGAAGTCCGGCAGTCCCCCACCGCCGGCCGGCCTTGCTCCGCCGCCAGGGACGTCCTTGCGATGATTGCATTCTTTCCAGGGGCTTAAGCAAAAGAACCAGGGACCTAACTGTAAAAGGGATCTTAAACCCTAGATTCAAAATCCTAAAACTTGTAAAATACGTAGTAAATTGTAGATAAATCAGAAAAATGCAAATCCAATTTTGTTAGGTTCTTGGTGAAGAAACCTACCTTTTCTAGAAAGCATGTATAGGGTTTTTTGTGTAGTTTTTGAATGAAAATTCAAACATAGTTTGAGGTGTTTTTAGTGTAGTTTAAAATATACACATGCTATGGACTTGAATTTTGGATATGTTTCTCTTTCTAACCTGTTTAGATTTGTGACCAAAGTTGGCATGAGTTTCATGTGTAGATAATTAGTTATGATTTATGTAATCTTTATGCTAGTTAAGCTTGATGCTTTTTATAGCCCTTTAAAATAAATTTTATTTAAATCACCAGTGCACCTCAGAACTTTCCCATGATAAATAACCCCTCTGGTGAAGTGGGTGTAATTTTAAGAAATTGTTTAATAGGTGTTTTGGATTTAATCTTGTGTAGGATGAAAAATTAATAACTTGATATATATAATAGGTCTACATGTGTGCCTTGGTCAGGAACTTGGTTTTGGCCTATATGAGGTGTATGAGAAAGTTGAGATAAAAAATGTTTAGTGAATCTTTTTATATGAATTAATGGTGATTTACTAGGCTGAAACTTGTCTTTTTCATATGAATTAATTTATAAATGATCTTAAGCCAAATTTTGGTGTGTGACCTTAGATTAGGTGTATCTTGCTGTGTGCAGAAGCTAGGATTTATTTGATGAGTTTTTATTTTAATTTGGATTTAAGGTTGATAGGCTTGTTTTAATGAATTAATAAAAATAATTGGTAAATAAAGAGTTAAATTGCAAAACCATGCTATGTTTCTGTTTTAAGTTCACAATCACTACCCCTACTGTTTTTATGAAGTTGTTTAGTTGATTTGAGTGTATATGTGTACACCGTCACCGTTTAAATGAATTAAATGAACTCCGCTCCACCCCACACACCCACTTTTACGGTTATGAGTAAAATAGATAGTTATAGATATATGTGGCCAACAAGAGTTGGTTAGGCGGTAATTTTCTCTCATCATAACCATAACCTAATGCATGTGCATATGTCGTTCGTGTAGAGCTCCCGGACGGCACGTATACGCTCGTGCAGGAGGACGAGGTAGCAGTGGAAGCTAACTACGCCGTAGTGCAAGAAGACCCGAGCCAAAGTCCGGAAGAGCCCAAGGCTGTTGCTAACTTAGAAGAAGGCAAGCACCAGAGTCACATATAACCTTTTGGATTAAAACTTATATTCTTTTACTTTTTAGCATTTAATGTTACTTTGTGCATTTAACTTTCAGGAGTTGTTTTGAAACCTAGATGCATGATCCTTAGGACTCCTATGCTCTTTTACTAGTATGTTAGGAACGCTAGTGCCATGCTTTAAGGACACGGTACAAGTCGAGTAATGACTCATTGCTCGCGAGATATAGGATGCTTATGTTGGAATCATAAGTTGGATAAATTGACTCGCTCATGTGGTAAGAGCAATGGGTTCGGTCTCGACCGAGTAGCATGGTGCTGGTCTAAGCTATTGAACGTACCAAGTGCTTGTCGGGAATGGGACCGGTAAGCCTAGTACCTAATGAACCAGTGCGGAAATTTTATTGCTACTAATCTTGAGATGCGTCTCCCGGTTCGCTACCGGTAGTGCAAGTGTGATTCTGGACGTGCCATGTTTGGGCGTACCAGTAAACCTTGTACTTAGGACTGTATCATCTTTTCCTAATCTGGGGAATGACGGGAACCGCCTGGTTGGGGTAGACACTGCACTTGGTCTACCTTCTTCCATGTATCTTGGGTTTACCTTGCAAGGATATAAATCGATCGATCGTCGGTCACTCGCCGTTATCTGAGTCGGCTTGACCACTGGCTACCCCATGTTTATTTATGGAACATTTCGGATTAATATTGTTGGATGATTAATCTTGTTTGTACAATCATGCTTGCTTAGCTAGGTGCTTACCTAGAATGGTTAACATACTAGAACTTGAGCTAAAATTTGAAAGTAAGGATCAACTCTTAGTTGCTTTTGGCAAAACAAACCCACTAGCCAAAAAGCCTTGCATGTCTAGCTGTGTCTTTTATTTTTGTCGGGTCAGTCTTGCTGAGTATTAGTATACTCAGCCTTGCTTTTGCTGTTGTTTTCAGGTAATCCCATCTGGCCTGGATCTATTGCAGATGGTTGGGAACTTGAGTGGGAGAACGATGTTGATGAATGATACTCTATGGATGGCCTCCCATATGTATCTTCCGCTAGATTTATTTCCGCTGTTTAAACTCTGAAACACCTTTACTTTCATGTACGAAAACCTGGTTTGTAATAGTGTGAACTTATGAACTTTTATGTAATGTAATGTTGTACTCTGGTCCCGCCTTCGTGTGGGCTTAGCGCATAATTCGATCCTGTGTAAGTGATTTACCGGGCATGCCCCGACAGAGGCGACAGAATAGTTCTTTATTATTGCTTAATGGCCAGGTGGACAGGCTTAGGCGATAATACGGAATTATTTTGGGCGGTTCTGTCACAGCTGGTACCAGAGCGAGATTATGCACCAGAGTAATTAATAATACCTTAATAACTTGTTTTTGGAATAAAATTTGCCAAGAATAAGAATTTTGCTAAGTGCGTAGGACGTTAAGGTTTAAACTAGCCCGAGAGGCCCTAGAGGGAATTTTTGGGTTCTTTCAGGTGGCTAGTACTCTATGGTGTATTTAATCTGACTTCCAGCACATTTATTCTTGTCAAAACTTACTTTATTGCACAACCATACTAGTTCATCACGTTTTGCCATACGTGGTGGTACCACAGGGAAGTCCTGTGAGGGACTAGTGGGACCTATTCCAATGGGTGCCACGTCGCATCTGCGTCTCGTCACGTTTTGCCATACATGATGGTGCCACGGGAAAGTCCGTGAGGGATGGATGGGACCTATTCCAATGGGAACCCACGTCGTGTCGGTGTCTAGCCATGTTTTGCCATACATGTGCGAACCCGCAATAGGCGGAAAGGACAACTCCATTCAAATGGAGGTGTCCGAGGTTGGACGCTGTCCATGCAGCGGCTTTACGCATGGATACCGTTTCTATAAGTGAACGGTAATGAATGTGGACGCTTTTGTGAGTGCTGGCACAAAAGGTCTTGAATATCTGTGATTTTCTGCAGGTACACTAACAACGGTTATTAGGTCCGGTAATTAAGAAATGAATAGTTTTCGACTAGCTATTATAGGGAGAGACGTATATATGCCTTGCCACCGGCACTAATTTCGATTTTAAGCTTAAATGCTTGGTGAGGACTTATAGGACGCTTTTGCATCATGTTAAAAGCTACCAAAACTGAAAATGATCCTAATACACCTTTTATGTGATCTATAAGTTGAAATTATAGTTCTTAAGGACCATTCATGTTAGTTTGGTAAATTATGTGATGTGATCAAAAGTATGTCCAGTTGTTGTCCTAATTTTTCTAAGGATGATCTAGAAAGTTTTTGGCTAGGTGATCTTTAGGAAAATTGCTCATCAGCTAGTTAAGATTCTTTTATGAATTTTTTTCATGATTTTAGGATGAATAAAACTGAAGCTATGCTCAAATCACTAAACCTAGGTTATACTGGAATTTCTGTCAAAATGATGTTAAGACTGAAAACTCGAATTTTTACACCTTGTTCCAAATAGATTTTGCCTAGGCAATCTATACTAAAAATGATCCTTTTATAACCTACTTTGTGCTGTCAAAATCTCATGGTCATAGGGTTCTTAATTTTTGAGATATGATCTTTTTAGTGAAGCACTGTCCTGCTGAAATTTCTGGGCAATAGCACTCTAAAACTTGATCAGTTAGATCTTTTCCAATCTGAATTGGTACAACCTTTGAATACCAAAAATGTGAGTTATAACATCTTCGAGTTGCTCACAAAAGTTCAGCATTTGTGAATGTGTTTACTAAGAGTTATCAAATTTTTAGTAAACCTCTGTTCTGCTGAATTCCTGAGGTGCATCGATCTGAATCATGCTTAGTTAGACCTTCTTCCCAGCAGTTTTATCTTGGCCTTTGAATACCAAAGTTGCTAGATATCTTCCTTTCAGTATCCTCGTAAAATTTTTAGCACCATGGCTTTGCTGTACCGAGAGTTGTGGACTTTTTCGTGACTCTCAGCCTGCTGAAAAACAGCAGGAACAGAACTCCGGTAGGTGTATTTTTCAGGCATGAGGATCTCAGCTTTTGGTCTCAAATTAAACACCAATGTGATAGCTTATGAACCTACGCTCTTGCTGATCGAAGTTGAGCAAGGTTCGATTTTTGAGCTGAAAGTTATTAACTTATTGTTTCAGAGTAGCGGTAATTGAATTCTTGGGCATTATTAACCTCCCAACCTTGAAATCTTCCTTCTTAACCTTGCTTATCAAGTTTTGAGTAAATGATAACTTTAACACAAAGGGTCAACATCTTCTTGTCTACATAATGAGCATAACCATATCCTTATCAAGTCAACTGGAATCCCGTTGTACTCTTTTTGTTGCTTCTATACACTTTCACTAGTTTATAAGCAATTCCTCAATTTCCTTTGTCCAGGAAATGTCGATCACCCAAATTTTCTGGCATTGATGTCTCTACGCTTACCACTCTCACTTTTCTGTCCTTGACCAAGAAATCCTTGTGCTTGCTCGCAAACAATAAAAACTTGGTTAAAGCATCAACACTGGTTGGTAAGCACGTGAGCATCATCACCGCATGCATATCTTGCAACCTTAATGACATAAATCATGAGCATGGAAAATGCATTGCACAACATGTACATTTGGGGGAATTTTGGATGGACTAACATGCATTTGCACTAAGAGTTTCCCATCTTTCTAATCTATGAGTTTCCCATCTTTCTAACCTATAGTTCTTTTAGCTGGTGATGTTGTTGTTTCATAAACGAAGGTGCCGCGACGGAACCTAGTGGATCATGTGTGTTGCAGCCATGTGATTACCACCAGGAGCGCGCTAGGTATCTTGGTTTGTGAGAATGCGACTCACCGCCGCTATTGCTTCTCAACTCTACGTTTGTGCTCTCTACCTTAACTAACTTCATGGGTAAAGCAAGTCATGCTGACCTTGCGTCATGAGCACCATACTGCATGAGCATATGCATCACGCATTTCATCAACATGTGCATCATCATGTGTGCACTACATCATGTACGCATCATGTGCATCACTCATTATGCATCATTACATAGGCACCATAAGTTCATATGCATAAGCATCATATGCTCATATGCATATACATCATACTATATGCACCTCATCATAAGCATCTTTATGTGCACCATTCCACTGATGCACAACTCATCTATATGCATTGACATTACAAGCATGTCTCATTGGTGCACCACATATCTAGTTAAAAATCATTGCACCACTAATGGGATGAAGGATGTCGCTAATACTCGTAAAATAAGTAACATGTGAGCAAGCCATTCCGAAATTCCTGTACTAGCTTGTCTTTTCATATCTTTCCCACTAAATATTTGTAGAAACTTCTGGCAACTGCTCTCTATGACTTTACCATCCTTGACTGTTCTTATGAACTAACATCAGATCTACGATGGTAGGACCCTTAATCCATCATCGAACCCTTGTTACTCTCCTAAAATATTTCTTTTAGCAATCTTAGTATGATCAACTGCTAAGATTCTCATTCCTTATAGGGATCCTTATGAAAACTTTTCAACTCGGTCTTCTTTCGCTTAATCACAAAGGTTCGCCCGATATCAACTCAACCGAGTTAAGGTGAAGGTGTATAAACAGAGATTTTTCATGAGCAATCAAGGTTCTCCAAAAGTCAAGATATGAGGAGTTTTCGAGTACTCAGTGATTTGTGATCCTTTTGCACATTTCTTTCAAATTAATGGAATCAGGATATAAGAAAACAAAAGTTTGGCAAATCCTTCGATCAGCCTTCTCAAAGCAATTCTGATTCTAAATTGAGGATACCTCGAGCTCTTTTCGATTTCTCCAATACCATGGTTAATTCTCTCGAGTCATTTATCTCATCCTCTTCAGAGTAGAACCCTCCATCCGCCTTCTTCTCTGAGTTGGTTAAACTCGGGAAACGATTTTTCTCTTTCTAAAATTCCTTTGGAGGCTGAGGAATATTCTCTATGAATACGAAAGGAATCGATATTCTTATGGACGACCTGGATGACGATCTCCATCAGAGAAAATCCCATAAACCCACAACTGAATACTAACGATCTTTGGACTGCCTACATATCCGTGTTCCATCCATTCTGTGCCACTACATTACTGCCATGTTTCACTACAGCGGCCAGTGCTGCATTAATCTACTGGTCCTATCTCTAACGCCTAGCGTGCCATCATTACTGCACCATGGCGACCATCGGTAAAGAGAAGAGTATCGATAGTTGATCCCCGACCACCCTTTGTAGAACATGGCTATTGGCTCCTTTCTTAAAACAAACCCCTATAAAACCTTCGGATTGAGTTCTCTAACTTTCTAACCTGTTGATATACTTGTTTATCAATAACTACCATACTCGGATTTTTGTACTCTTAGGGAAGCTAATTGGATCGTCATGAACTTTCAGGGAAATGGAATCCACCAAAGGAGATCCGGTCAATCTTCGACCCAATGAGCTGTACTCATCTCTTCCACCAACACAGGGTGTGGTGGATAGCTTTGCCAACACCATTGAAATGTTGGAGGGACAAAATCTGGTGCTAGGCCAGCTAGTGCACAATGTCATCCATGATCGTTATCAAGGGCTATCGCAAACTAGCTTAACTAACAGTCTATCACAGGCACTGTCGGAATCGATTATAGAGCAAGTCTATCTATTCAATCTATTGATGAATCATGAAGATCAAAATCACTAGAGACAAGATTCCAACCAGCAATTCCTAGATTCACTCATGCCACAGTCGCAACTTCCTATGGACCTTAGGGAGGAAGAAAGGAGTAAGAGTCACAAGCGAGATTTGCCAGTGATGGATTTAAGTGGATGGGAAATCACCTGCACCGAATTTCCTTCACATGCTAAAAAGCAGAGCAACAATGCTAGTACTACAACATGTGATCACGGTGCACTCCTTTGCTATAATTGTAAACAGCCTGAGCATTTTGTCAAGAAGTGTCAGAAACCTCCGTAGGACAAGACTAATCGAATTAAGAAGAAAAGACGCAAGAGACTTCGCACCCAAGCTCAGAAGAGCATGCTCAAAGTCACGACTACAATGAATCCGTCAAAAAGAGCACCGACAACGACGGGTACATCTCATATCTGACACCACTTCTCCCATACCTTTGTCTCCTCTAATCTTGTTGTCAAATCTCGGGACGAGATTTCTTTTAAGGGGGTTAGACTGTAACACCCCAGGTGTTTATTAAAGATAAATACCTCATTTAGTTGTGTTAATCAAGGTTAAATAGCTCCTAATCATGTTTGACATGTTTTGTCACATTTTTGCACAAATGACCTTGGTCAGAGTTACAATTTCCTAGTCAAACCCCTTTTGATTCTAAAGAGCTAATTTGGTTTTCTTCCGCGTTCTCCAAATTTTACTATAGAAGTTCAAAATCGGCCAATATAAAAGTTCTTCGTTATTTCTGGGGACACATTTCTCATAATTGGTGGACATTCCAATTTTGAGTGCAAAACTGCGTAAACTCGAGATGAAGTTCCTGTGCACAGTAATTCAGGGCCGAGTTTTCCTGAAAGTTCAACGCGTTTTTGCCACGAATCCGTTGATCAAATCATATGTCGCCCTTTGCGAAAGTTGTAGGTCTATAGCTCCTCTACAACTTTTATTTTTGGAGATTTTTGACTTAGTTGACACTTGTGGGAGTTTTGCAATTTCGAAAGTGTGCACGTGGATTTGAAATGGACGCCGGCATCGCTGTTGCCGCGCCTAGCGCATGCACGCGCGGCCCGCCCGCGCCGGCCACGTGCCGCGCACGCGCTGTTCCGGCGTACGGCTGCTTCGAGCCCGTCGCCCTAGACCGCGCATGCACTGTGGGGGCTCCGCACACCCCTGGCGCCGTACGTCGCGTCCAGGCGCACGGCCGCAACTGGCCGCGGGCCCGGCTGGCCACGCGCCGTTGCGCCCCTCTGCGGCGCGCGTCGCGCGCATGCATGCAGGGCCAGCTGGCCACGCCGTGCCGTCCGCCCTTGGGTACCCCCTGCCTTGTCCGCATCGTGTGACACGCGCGCCTCGCGCCTAAAACCGCGAAGCCAAGCTTGCCGCGGGCTCCTTTTCTGTCCGCCGGCCGCCTTCGCCGCCGCCGCCGCGGAACCTCTCCTCCAAGCCGAGCTGTCGCCACCCTCAAGCTCCTACGCCTTCTCTTGGTCGCACATGAGCCGCCACCACCCTCCTTCGCCCTGCATTGCGCCACCGCCGCCAAGAATTCGGGCTCCGGCGGGAGCTCCCCTGCTCACCCGCAGCCGGCGCCCGTTCCGGTCTCCTCCGGCCCGTGCCCCGCCTTCCACCGCCCCTCCTCGAGTGCAAGCACGCCCCTAGCCTCCACCCACACCCCGTGAGCCCTCCCGTGCACGCACATTGGCCGGCCGACCCTCCTGCTCACCGGAATCGTGGACGCCGCGGCCGTCCGCCGCCCTCCTCGCCGCCGACCATCGCCGGAGCCGTTTCCGGTCGAACCAACCCCGCCAATCGGTCGAGGGTGAGCTCCTACTCCACCCTAGCCGCTCGCACGCCGGAGTTCGGCAGTCCCCCACCGCCGGCCGACCTTGCTCCGCCGCCAGGGACGTCCATGCGATGATTGCATTCTTTCCAGGGGCTTAAGCAAAAGAACCGCCGCCGGTTAGGTGGTAATTTTCTCCCATCATAACCATAACCTAATGCTTGTGCATATGTCGTTCGTGTAGAGCTCCCGGACGGCACGTATACGCTCGTGCAGGAGGACGAGGTAGCAGCGGAAGCTAACTACGTCGTAGTGCAAGAAGACCCGGGCCAAAGTCCGGAAGAGCCCAAGGCTGTTGCTAACTTAGAAGAAGGCAAGCACCGGAGTCACATATAACCTTTTGGATTAAAACTTATATTCTTTTACTTTTTAGCATTTAATGTTACTTTGTGCATTTAAGTTTCAGGAGTTGTTTTGAAACCTAGATGCATGATCCTTAGGACTCCTATGCTCTTTTACTAGTATGTTAGGAACGCTAGTGCCATGCTTTAAGGACACGGTACAAGTCGAGTAATGACTCATTGCTCGCGAGATATAGGATGCGTATGTTGGAATCATAAGTTGGATAAATTGACTCGCTCATGTGGTAAGAGCAATGGGTTCGGTCTCGACCGAGTAGCATGGTGCTGGTCTAAGCTATTGAACGTACCAAGTGCTTGTCGGGAATGGGACCGGTAAGCCTAGTACCTAATGAACCAGTGCGGGAATTTTATTGCTACTAATCTTGAGATGCGTCTCCCGGTTCGCTACCGGTAGTGGAAGTGTGATTCTGGACGGGCCATGTTTGGGCGTACCAGTAAACCTTGTACTTAGGACTGTATCATCTTTTCCTAATCTGGGGAATGACGGGAACCGCCTGGTTGGGGTAGACACTGCACTTGGTCTACCTTCTTCCGTGTATCTTGGGTTTACCTTGCAAGGATATAAATCGGTCGATCGTCGGTCACTCGCCGTTATCTGAGTCGGCTTGACCACTGGCTACACCATGTTTATTTATGGAACATTTCGGATTAATATTGTTGGATGATTAATCTTGTTTGTACAATCATGCTTGCTTAGCTAGGTGCTTACCTAGAATGGTTAACATACTAGAACTTGAGCTAAAATTTGAAAGTAAGGATCAACTCTTAGTTGCTTTTGGCAAAACAAACCCACCAGCCAAAAAGCCTTGCATGTCTAGCTGTGTATTTTATTTTTGTCGAGTCAGTCTTGCTGAGTATTAGTATACTCAGCCTTGCTTTTGTTGTTGTTTTCAGGTAATCCCATCTGGCCTGGATCTATTGCAGATGGTTGGGAACTTGAGTGGGAGAACGATGTTGATGAGTGATACTCTATGGATGGCCTCCCATGTGTATCTTCCGCTATATTTATTTCCACTGTTTAAACTCTGAAACACCTTTACTTTCATGTACGAAAACCTGGTTTGTAATAGTGTGAACTTATGAACTTTTATGTAATGTAATGTTGTACTCTGGTCCCGCCTTCGTGTGGGCTTAGCGCATAATTCGATCCTGTGTAAGTGATTTACCGGGCATGCCCCGGCAGAGGTGACAGAATAGTTCTTTATTATTGCTTAATGGCTAGGTGGACAGGCTTAGGCGATAATACGGAATTATTTTGGGCGGTTCTGTCACAGGGCCACGGCCGTTTGAGGTGGAATCACCCAATCGTACATTACTTTCTACAACTTGTATCTCTCAAACCCTTGCTTTTCCAACCTTGTGCTTTCCTTGTTTGTCTCGACGACGATCAGGGACGTTCTGAGTGGCCTTGCCGACCTCAGAGCAACCCTAGGTGCGCCACCTCCGACGGGGTCCCTCCCGAGGCGGCGATCTTAGGTCTTCACCGCGCCTCTGCAGCCACCGGTCAGACCGGTGCCCCTGACCGGTCAGACCGGTCCGGGCAGGAGCTCGGCGAGTTCAGCATTTCGACGTTTCCGCGCGATCTAGCACTTGTGTGCGTTGACCAGAAAAGCGTCAACAGACACGATCCCATTACCTAACCTGGGGTTCAGTATATATTCCTTGCAATCTTTCTTGATCAACTTTCTGGCACAACCAGTCCAGCAGCAACCCCCGCGAACGTTAGCACGAGCTTCATCATCAAACTACGCCATAACTGACCAACCCTCTGAAGACGCCACTTATCAATCATTTGAAGGTTCCGTACCATCATATCCTCGCCACGCATACCAAGGAGGAGGTTTACCGTCACAAGGACCATGTGATCTTAGAAGACAGGAATTCGGGAGTGGCAGGTTTCATGCATCATCTTCAAATTTTGTACCTGCCCGTAACTCCTTTTCAGGATTCGACAATCAGCGCACTGCAACATTTCGCCAAGGTGTCCATGACAACATGAGAATGCAAATGAACACCCAAAACCGCCACGCCAACATGCTACACCAGCAACAACAATGGATGAACCAGGCGGGACAACAACTGGAAGATATACAAGAAACCATGGACGCAAACGCTGAACTACTGGCAAGAACGCTCCGCCAGTGGAGGATGTGAAACCGAGCAGCTTGGGGGAGGAGTGTCCCCGAGGTAAGTATTATTTACCTACTTTTATGTTTTCGCTTAAGGTTTGTTTAAGTTTTATAAGTTTATGGTGTGTTAAAATAATAATAAAATAAATAAATATTTTTTCCTTTGTTTTAAATAAATAAGAACTAGAGAAGTATGCTTAATGGACATGATAGACAAATGCTCTTCAATGCTTCAATACCTAGATTACCATCTTTAAATTCTCCCAAGACATGGATACAATTGTTTAGATTTTTAAAACATGCTTTGAGTTTAAGATTTTGTGGGAGTATTTTCTTGATCTAAGTCTAGGTGATTGGTTGATATGATTTAATTAAGTTGAGCTGCTGTTTATCTTGTTCAAAGTGACACTAAATTCTGGAGATTTAGTTTTAAAATCATAAATTTGCATGACGAGTCTCCTGTATGACACAAGACCTTAAGTTCTAAAAAATAGAGAGAGAGAGAGCCTTGTTGAAAATATGCTTAGAGTGTTCTTGTTATATATCTCTCTATGCTTTCAAGAGACTTGGGCATGACATAAAAAAAAGAGAAGAGAGAAAAAGTGAGATAAGAGAGGGAGAGAAAAGGACAAGTGTCATATTAGGCGAGAAGGGCCTACCTCCCTAAATAATAAAATTAGAGGTGAATAATGGACACAAGTCCGAGGGCAAGAAGAGCCCACATCTCTAAGGAGAGAGAAAAATGGACAAAAGTCCAGGGCGAGTAGAGCCCACCTCTCCAATTGTCATGTAACCCAAGGTTCTCTTAAAATTATTGCTAAAAGGAGAGATATATTTCAGGAAAAAAAGAAGCAAATAAAGGCTAAGGCTAAAAGATTTAATATATCATCACATCACTATCATATGTCATACAGGAATACTCTGAGTTTTATCTTGAAAATCTTTTGCAAAGCTCCAGAATTATAGTGAAACCAAGAACTTGAAACATGGTGCTTGACCTAATTATTCTATCTCTCAACTGCTCAAGACCCAAGTATAGATAAAAGACCCATGTTCTCAAGCAGATTTAAGCAGTCTTAAAAGTCTGTCTTTTCATCCTACCTTGGAGAAGAATTTATTTTGGTAACAACGAGTCTTGCTAGGGACTAGCAAGAGGTAAGCTTGGGGGACTTTGTTGATGCTCACTAACTCTTATTTTTATGCATCAACAACACATGAAAAAGGATTAAAAAGATAATTCAACAGTAGTATAGGGCTTTGGACTAATGAATTCCACGAGTTTTGGTGAATTGAATAATTTCAGGGACCATTCAGGAAAATACAAAAAGAATGAAATTTAGAAGGCTCTGGAAGACTCCCGAACTTAACCAACGTGAGCTACAAGAAAATAAGCATCTAGAAGGAACGAAAAGACACCACGCGAAGGCTGGGCCCAGACGGGGCCCACCACAGGCCGACCGGCCCTGTGGTGGGGCCGACCGGTCCCCCCCGGACGCCAACTCAGCCCTACTTCTAGAAGGTTCCTCCACCGCCTATGAGGGTCAATCTAAACCATATGTTTAGATCGGTTTGATCCTACGGTGACGGATTACCTCCTTCGGACTATATAAGCAACCCCCAGACCCCCTGGAGGAGAAAGACGATCAGAGCAATCAAGAAGATCATTATCAAGATGCCAGGGCAGGAGAAGAAGAGGATACACAAGAGATAGGATAGCTACTTCATAGTTCTAGATCTAGTTCTTAGATCTAGAACCTAGTTCTAGATAGAAAGTCAGATTCGAGTAGAGTTGAGCTTTGCTCCAGTTCCAGATTTGTAAGTCATCAAGATCCAGTTCTTATATTATTTCTCAATGACTATGTGTTATTTCACTATTATGTGTGCAATTGCTAAGTTCTTACTTTGTTCTAGTAGTGTATTTGGTATAGTCATGATTAATGGTAATTTCACGCACTTATTCATAGAGCTCCTAGTATATTATGCGCGTATGCTAGGTAGTAGAAAGTATGTAAGCATGATGCTTAGATATGCTTTACTTGCGGATTCACCTTATGCTCCGGGTCGTGTGGTAGATCGTAGGTGTGACAGGCCTATTGAGTCCTTTGCAATCCATCCCCCGAGTATAAGACTAGTCGATAATGGTTCTTGGGAGGATCATGTTTCGTTCTTGATCTTCTTGGGTAATCTTCGGGGTGCACATATTTATCCATGACTATGCTATATGTGATGATATGCTACAATAGAATAGATGAATAACTAAGTCTTTGTGTGCTACATAGAATTTGTGCCTCTTAAGTAAATCCAATTCTAATCTAACTAGGAAGTAGTATGTTCTATGCTCCACGTGTGCCTCTACCTGTCTAAATTATCATTACTTTATCATTTGGCTTACCACTGTTAAAGTATGTGCCATACCATCAAAGTCTCATAAAGTAGTCTACTGTCATCCTTAGTCAACCGATACATCCATCCCATCTTCCCTGTGGATATGATATTTTAAAACCCATCACCCCGGGTGAAGTGCTCACCGGTATCCGTGTGCTTGCGGATCATTCATTTCTCTGTAGGCTTAGCAAATACCAACAGCTGCAAAGGAAAAAGCAAAGGCCTAGCATGTACGGGTTAGTCTTGAGCAGGTGAAGAGATACTTACAGTTATGAGATCCTGCAAGAGAAGAGATTTTGATATATAAAGTGTAATAACTTGTATTTTTGGAAGGATGTCTCAATCAAAGGTCATATGTATCATTCAACCATGGTATAGCAACAACACAAAATAAGTAGATAAGTCGACAAATGCTTGCTCATGCTCAAGCTTTTGTGGACTTACTTCCCTAGCGACATGCTCTAGTCGATATCGCAACTCTTGGTTGCTTCGACTACCGATTTAAACTTAGTCTCATGAGGAATAAAGCATTGCATTGAAAATGAGTCATGGCTTGAATAAGTTAGTGATATGTTGGTAAAAGTCAAGTAGCTAGATAAGTGAATAGTGCAAGAGTAATCACATGATTAATAGAGTTAGCCTGTATCGGTAAAGCAATACTAACATTAGTGAAGTGTTGCAAGTTAGAGGAATTCCTAAAGGGCAAAATGGAGTTTTCATGATTAGCCCCTCTAGGGCTCTTGGAATAGTATACAGGAACCACCTAAGTTTCAACATGTACCTTTTGCTCATGCTAGTTATAGCTCGTATTTGAAACACCAAGTTTATTGTAGCAAAATTTTGGTTATGATGGAGATAGCATAAACCATTCAAGTGAGAGGGTTTGAGATTAGAGACAAATGAGAGATACTTAAAGAGTGATTATGATGATATCGAAAGCATGATAATTATAATGTGGGTTACCTTGTTAAGCAACTGATATAACTTTGAAAGATTGGCTCAATCTTTGTTGTATTCCCAACTGAATCATTTTCCTCTACTACAGTTGCATTTCAACAGGTCCCTTGAGATAAGCAAGTTTATGATATGAACTTGTCAATCTTTCCTATTGTTAGCATAGAAGTGGGCTATCTACTGCATTTGTATTCTCTGCTTTATTATAATGTTTGAAATGCCAGTAATGAATCAATCAATGGAATATCCATATGTCAATGATGATGTTATCTCCATGTATAGACGTGAAGATCAATTAGTATGTGCGGACTCGATTCAGATCATGAATTTTTTAGCAACCTGCAAAAACTATGATGGTCGAAAGTAGATATATTGATGCATATGTTCGATGAGTGTATTGGAGATAAGCATTTTAGTGTCTCACTAGAAAAAGAAAGTTACCTTGTGGACTTTTTTCGAACCAGACACGGTGGGCGCCAATGTTGGGATCTCTAATCCCAGTAGGAAGAAGAGAGACAATGTGTGAAGAAAAGGAACCTCTCCCCCTCCTCCAAGCCTTTCCCCTTTTTTTATAGGGAGGAGGTGGGTCTTTATATTTGTGACAACCCCGCCCGGGAAAATACCGTACTATCACCTAAGCCAATCACCTTGGCCATTAAGAGATAATAAAGTACCATCCCGTCGAGTGGTTCCGGGTCAAAGCCCGGTAAATCACTTGAATAGTACAAAGGATCGAACATATGCATTAAAACTCACATGAAGGCAAGTCCATAGTACATTACACAATTTAAATCCAAACTCACCCTTAGGGGTTTAATTTATTACAGACCATGGTTCATGACATGATAAGTAAAGGTTCAGAGTTTTAAAACAGCGGAAATTAAACTAGCGATACGATAGACATCAAAGGAGGCCATACGTGATGCCATCACTGGTCGTCATCCACCCATTCCAGCTCCCAGCCCGATGGAATCTCTCCATGCCAAACAACTTCTCCTGAAAGCAACATTTATAGCAAGGCTGAGTATACTAATACTCAGCAAGACTTACCCGTCAAAAGTTACCTCTAGAAATGTAAGGTTTTTGGCTAGTGGGTTTGTTTTGCCAAAAAGCAACTACAATCCTAGATCCTTACTTTCAACATTTTAGCTCCAATTCTAGTGAGTTAACCATTACTAAATAAGCAAACTATTGCAATCAAGAATTGTACAATACAATTAATCCACACAGAAATATTCACAAAGTTCCATCATTAAGGGATATCATGGCCAGTTGATTAAGCAGTCTCAGATAATGGTGCGAGGCCGACAATCGATTGATTCAACCCTTGCAAGGTAGACCTAAACACACGGAGCGGTGCCTCAACCGAGCTGACACCGACTAGGCGGTTCCCATCGATCTTCAGTTCGGGATAGATATTACAGTCCTGGGTACAAGGCTATCTGGTATGCCCCCTACTCAGTACATCCAGCATCACACATGTACCCCCCTCCCGGTTATGAGCCGGGTAGGTGAATGCTCAAGATTAGTAATGGAAAATCCCTTGCCGCCTCACTCAAGTACTAGGCTTACCAGTCCCATTCCCGACAAGTGCTTAGTACGTTCAAAAGCTTAGCCCACGAAAGCCACTGGACCGGAGCCCAAATCCCATGCTCTTATCACATGAGCAATCCATTTATAAAGATCTTATGATTCCAACATACGAACCTATTCTCGCGAGTGACGAATGTCACTCGACTTGTACCGGTACATAGGGATCATGCAACTAGGGCTTCATTCAACTCCTGAAATGTAAATGCACAAGCATAGCAAAGATAGTTGCATAAATTTAAATAAAGGAAAAAGTCCATTTTTGACCATCCAACTTTTGCCTAAGTTTGGTTTTGGCCATCGAACTTCAAAACCGGATATCTTTGACCATCCAACTCTCAAAACCGTTCACAATTGACCATTGGGCGGTTTTGATGGGTGGTTTTAATATTTTTTATTTACAATTTAGTCCTTAGAACTTGAAATGATCATTAATTTTTGCTTGTAGCTCCGATTTAGGTGATTCTTGCGGTCACGTGTTCATAACAATGAGTTTTATCTTCTAAAATATTCTTTATATTATTTTATCACTATTTGTTATATTATCCTTATGTTGTTGTGTAAAAACAACAATATAAGAAAAGTAAAATAAACAGTTACAGAATAATATGAACACATTTTGAAAGATAAAGCTCATCGTTATTAACGTATGATTACAAGAATCACTTAAATTAGAGATACAAGAAAAAAATAGTAATCATTTTAAGATCTAAGGACTAAATTGTAAATAAACTGATTAAAAATAGTCCTTGAACCTTAAAATGATTACTATTTTTTTCTCATATCTCCAATTTAAGTGATTCTTGCGGTCATGTGTTCATAAGATGAGAACTTTATCGTTCAAAATGTTACTCATATTATTTTGTAAATGTTTGTTTTACGTTTCTTATATTATTATTTTTACACAACAACAGAAAAATAATATAACAAATAGTTATAAAAGTTGTATAAAAACATTATAAAAGATAAAGCTCACCGTTATGAACATGTGACCGCAAGAATCACCTAAATCGGAGCTACGAGCAAAAAGTAATGATCATTTCAAGTTCTAAGGACTAAATTGTAAATAAAAAAAGTTAAAACCACCCATCAAAACCGCCTGATGGCCAATTGTGAACGGTTTTAAGAGTTGGATGGTCAAAGATGTCTGGTTTTGAAGTTTGATGGCCAAAACTAAACTAAGGCAAAAGTTGGATGGTCAAAAATGGACTTTTTCCTTAAATAAAACATGGGTTAATGATCGGGGGCTTGCCTTGGTTGGAAAGGTTGGCCTTTGGCCCTTCTGGACTTTGGTTCAGGTCTTGCTCTATAGCGACGTAGTGCACGTCCCCGTCAGCTCCTTCGTCTCCTCCTTCTGGCACGAGCGTATAGCTACCGTCGGGAAGATCTACACGAGGATGCATATGCAAGATTTAATTAACGGTTTGGATTTAATTAATTACAAAACAACACATGACAACCATGGGGTGCATGGTTGACCACATTCACCTATATAATAATACATTCAGCATACTCTTCCAATAAAGGAACAATATGTGGTGCTTTATTAATTATTCTTTTTGATGGTGACTGTGTACACATTTATATAAATAAATTAATTTAAATTCACAAAACAGCAAGGGAGTGGTCTCAAGCTCCTTAGCATGCTTCACATCACATCATAGGGTCATTAGGTGTGGTGATGGTGGTTTTCCAAATTAACTTTAATATTAAGCTTAAATCGGCTTCCATATTTTTATTCGTAAAATTAATTCACAAAATTCAATGGGTGACACTTCTGAAGCTCTTTAGCTCCAAACAAGGCCACTGAACACAAGAGCACACTTGATTGAGCTATAAATTAATTATACCCAAAAGGACAACTTTTATTTACCAAACCAAGATAAATGCATATAAAAATAAATAAACCACTTTTGGATCCAAACTTTCTCTCACATCACCTCTAGCTTAAAACTAAGCTATGCATCCAACAAATAGGTCAAGACCCTTTCTAGATCTTGAACTATGCAATTTCATTTTAAACTAAGCATAAATCAAGAATAAATGTTTCTGACAGTTATAAAATCATGCTTAATTCACCAATGGTGTACCTAGGCATATTAAGATCATATCCAAAAGTTGAGCACAGAAATATATTTATTTTAAGCTATAAAATTCATTAAGGAAAATTCATCATGAATACAAAATAAATCATATTAAAAGATTTACTGAGTACCTTTGTGCAAATTTTGGTGCAGAGCCTATTCAAGACATAAACAACAACAAATCCAAAATTCAGCTTGAGATCACTTACTCCCCGTTTGGATGTTGATATTAGAGCTCAGAATTCGGAATTAGCATTGGTGCACCAGAATTCTGGTGTTTGGATGGTTTCAGAATTGACGGGGTGGAATCTCGCTCCAATACCTTGCGGCATTCAGCCTGCAGATGAACCCCTTCCCCCGATACTGAGCCCTCCAGCTCTGTATTGAGCGGAATCGTCCTCCCCCTTGCTCCCACATCCCTCTCGCATATCTTCGTCTCCGCCTGAGAACCACCGAGCAACGCCGCCCCACTAGCCGCCGGAGCCGCCAAACATCTTCGTCCGCCGGCCGGCCCCATCCCCTCCACCCGAGCGATGCCGCCCCACTGTCTCCCTCTGTCGTCGTCCGGCATGCCCCAGACCGTGCCTCCCATGCATCCATATCTCACGTCGCTCCCTGCTCCTTGCTGTTCCCTCACCCCTGCACTACTCCGATGAGCTGAGGACGGAGCGGGTGAGCTCCGACCTAGACGCGGGTGGTACAAGCTTCTCCGACGTGACGAGGAGCACCCTGGATATGTATCTGCTGCTTCCAAAGATTGGACAATGCAATTCATGCTGTAGCTGCTGGATTAATGCTACTTTTTGGAGAATGGCATTAACTGTGATTCATGCTGTAGCTGCAATGCAATTCATGAGTGGGTGATCTCCACCATGGGCGCACGCGATAGGCCCCTTCTCCGGTGAGGTGAGTGCTGTGTGGCACGGGCGTGCTCCATCTCGGATGCGGGCGGCGCAGCCTTCTCCGGCGAGGTCAGGGGCGCAAGCGGCGGAGCCCATCTCTAGAGAGGTCACGGACGCAGGCGGCGGAGCCCATCTCTAGCGAGGTCACTGGCGCAGACTTCTCTACCTGCCCCTGTTCTGTTCTGTCTCGCATGAGCTCTGGCTGGTGTGGATAGAAAGAAGAAGATGTGGATTCCAAATCCCACGGCATAGACATCCAAACATGAATTAGTATTTGTCATCTCATTCGATTCCAACTAGTAATTTCATCTACATCCAAACAACAGATTTGTTTATTGAACTCATTTCCAATGCATGTATGTTTTGGTATTGAGTCCAATTCAATACTAGGGTCTCCAATATCTACATCCAAACGAACCCTTATGGATTTTGAACTACAACAAATCTAGGTCAAATTGATTTCAATTTTTCATACAAAAACTATCAGTCAAAAGCATAGCCATGCTTTGCAAAAGTTGCAGATCTACTCCCAAGGAAACCAACAAAATTGGTTTTGCATTTTTTTGATTTTGCTTTGATTTTCTACGAATTTTACAAGATCTGGCCAAAAGGGTTCAAAAGGGTAGAATCTAATTATAAAGAAGTCCCTGGAAAGTTTTTGGCTTCACAGATATGCCCTCAGTATTTACAACCCGACCCCCGAAAGAATCGAATCTTTGTACAGGGGTCCCCGGCGGCGCAGGGGAGCTCGCCGCCAGCAAGGGGTCACCGGAGTTGGCAATTGGAGGCGGCAGCGGGCTCAGAGACAGCTCCGACGAGCTCCGGCGGCAGCGCAGAGGCGGCGCGTCCGCCTCAGCTCGAAATCCGACGGGCAGCGGGGCGGTGCTCGGGAACAAATGAGCGGGGGAGCTCCTACGAGGTCTCGGGAAGCTGCTCAAGGGGTTAGGCGGCCGAGGAAGCGAGCGAGAAAGGGAGCTCGCCGCGGCGGCAGCAATGGCGAGCGGCGGCGGGCGTGCTCGTGCGAGAACGGAAGGCGGAGCACTTAAATAGACGGCTGGGCGCGCTGGGAGAGGTGGTTCGCAAGCATCTAGTCAATGCAAGGTCACGGCATGGACACGGCATGGCACAGGGCAGAGGCGACGTGCGCGGGGCAGCGGCCCAATGGCGCGCGGCGGTGCGGCCGTCCAGCGAGTGGGAGAGCTCCGCGTGGCACCGGCCAAGGGACCCACTCACGTCATGAACAGGAGCTAGGGCGCGACGCACAGACCGACGGTCACCGGCGTGCCTCGGCGTGCGCGTACGGCGGGGGTACAGCGGCAGCCGACGTGGCGCGCCGGGCGACGTCGCGCGCGTTCGCGTTCCAGCTCTAGACTCTATTCCGGGTAGCACTGTTTGACCACGAATATCTTCAAAAATTTGAACTAAAGTGCTCCAAGAAATGTATACCAAAGTTGTAGATCTCACTACCCTCTACAACTTCTAGAAAGGCTCTATGGTGTTTTTTTCAACCGATTTTGCATGAACTGCATGCCAAGTTTGAAGTTTTCTCGACGCCGGTGAACAGTGACGGGAGGCATTGACCAGGGTTTTGCACCAATTTCCACTTCAAATTTGAAATGCCACTCAACATGAAAGTTGTGTCCCATGAAAAACTGGACAACTTTTATATTGGGAGAATTTGAAGTGTTTAGGTGAAATTTGGAGAACGCGGCAAAAGTTCTAGAAAGGTATAGATGTCAAAGGGGTTTGACTAGGGTTTTGACTATGCCTTTGACCAAAGGTTGACCATTAGTGATTGTTGGCTAGGTTTTTGAGGTGATGACCCAAGTTGACTAAGGTTTGACCAAAGTCAACGTGTTTGACTTGGTTGACTAGGTCATTAGGGTTAATTAACCCTAAATGAAAACCTGGGGCGTCACAATATTATTTCCACCAACGAAGTCTTAAATTACAAATAGGTCCTCAACTTTTACAATGACGCCCTCAAACCCCTTTTTTGGATTTTTTTATAGATAAGGGGGTCCTAGCCTTAGGCCTCCTAAGGCGTACCCCCAACAGCCGGCACAAGTGTTGACGCAAAAATAGGACGTCACCCTTGCGCGTAACACACGTGACTCCCCGGTCTATTGCGAGGCGTGCCAGCCAATTTGACCTGTTGATTGACAATGGAAAATCGGCTAGAGGGCCGATGGATCTTCAGTAGTGTGTATCTGCCGATAGGCCGATACAGTAAAACGAGATCGGCAGGCTCGAAAGCAGCCGAAGTGTAAGTGTGTGTAGAAAGATCGGCCAAGACAGCCGATCGTGACGTCAGCACTCGAATAGATCTAAGCCGGCTGTGAGAACAGATGATATTTTAAGACAATAAAAGCCGACGAGATCTAGATTGAGCTGGATAGATGGGTGATAAAAGCTAAAATAACAAGAATTGAGGTAAAATTTGCTAATCTAGCTGATATCGATAACTGGTGAATAAATCTAGACGAAACCACAGCGATGCGCCCGGAGGTTAAAGCCTAGATATTATTCGGTAAAGCGGAACTCACCAGCAAGCCGGAGATCGAAGCGATGCAGCCCGACGAGTTTGCGAGAACTCATTAAAGGACCGATTAGGCGTACCAGAGAGGGGGGAGTGAATGGGAGCCGATAAAAATTCTTCTCGAAGGAGATGGGAACTCCAACAAGACGAACACAGCTTCCGAAACACTTCTCCGACTCAACTACCCAAGTTGGTCAAGACCACGCAGCCACTGGAGTGCTACTGGTCCTAGGAATCAACACACAATCTTCCGAGCCAAAACTCACCAAACCACACAGCAGAAACTTGCACGGCTTGCTACCTGTGCTACACCAGTCAGACCGATGGCCTGCGCTGGTCAGACCGGTGACACCGGTCAGACCAGTGGACAGCACCGGTCAGGTCGGTGGCTACAGCAGCCGCACAGCAAACGTTCCAGGAAGCCTCAGTGACTCCTCTAGGCCCGGGAACAAAAACCACCACGAAACACAACCTGTGAGGAAGAAGAACCCCTCACAAAACCTAGCAAAACAACTCCAAACACGCCAAGAACTGACCAGCAGGACCACGGGACAAAAACCACACGGACAAGGCTGTTCCCCGAGACAAATCCCACCAAGGGCTAGCACCGGTCAGACCGGTCAAGAGCACCGGTCAGACCGGTCGCGCCTGGGCAGCTCGGGATGACAGTGCCCGCGAGTCAACTCCCCCAAATCCAACTCCCGATTTCCCTATTCGCTCCACGGATTCGCACAAGACTTTGGGGATAGTAGGAACACCTCATGGGCACTCCATAGCCAAGATTTGGTCCACCAAAACTCGTTGAATCAAGAGGAATCGAAGGATTTCCGCCAAGAACACCACGAACCCTAGAACCACGAAAACCCCAAAATTGAGCCCCTTTACTCACGGATTTGGGAGGGGAAACAAAGAGAAAAGAACCACGAGGGGTTCATGCATACATCCCCTACCAAATCCCAAAGAGAAAGGTCTCAAAACTGCCACAAGAAAATCGCCAAGAAAAGCCTTCGAAAATCACCAAAAAGGAGAAACGAGAAAGACACAACCAAGCCTTGAGGAACCACGTCGAATCATCTATACATACCAAAGAGGTTCATACAAGGTCTAGCTTGCCGCCCGATCATCCTTCCCTCTCACAAGATCTCACCATGAAGCTCTCAAGCTAGTCCTATGAAAATCCTAAGGAAAATAGGAAGAGAAAATAGGAAAACCAAATGAGCTAGGGTTCCCAGAGATGGCTGCCATCCTCTCATCCCTTGGGTTATATGGAGGCAACCGAAAGACTAAAATACCCTTACTAGCTAACTAGGGATACATGCCCCTCAAGGGCAAATTTGGAAGTCTTTGTCTTCGCACCATCGGACGGATGCCCAGCGACCGCAAACTTGCTTAGCCTCGACGCAAGCCTTGCGATCCCGACGCGTGTCCTCTGCTTCGAAGATTCCGGACTGCGTCGTCGCACACCGGTCAGACCGGTGCTCCTCACCGGTCAGACCGGTACCCACCGGTTAGACCGGTCTGGAGCTGCTGCACCTCCATCTTCGGTTCTTCGGCCTTGGCTTTGTGGATCAACCAAGGAACCCAGTGGTTTTCTAGTGAACCATCAGAAACCCCGCGAACTCGGTGTAGCCTCCGCCAATCACCACTCATGACTCGGCTCTCACATAGTCCCGGCTCGACCTTGATTTTGAGGCTCAACCAAGAAATCATCCACGACTTCATCTTGCCGCTCTTGCCACCATGCGGCCTGCACTTGACCCCGCTGGCCACCGGGTCCCTTGAACCAAGCCTACTTGTCTTCTCCACACCTGGAGGCCTAACCGGCAACAACCTTTCGCGCTTGTTCTTCACATGCACCAACACCAGTCAAGCCGCAACCTGCACCTGCAATACTTAGCCAAGAATTAGTCCACACCACATTGTCAATCACTCATCACACCAGGAAGCGACCATCCACCGGTCCTCGAACCACACCTGGCTCTCAATCTCCCCCTTGATGAGTGCATTGACAACACACACGTTTTGGTAACCAAGAGAAAAGAAAAAGAAAAGAAACGACTAAAAGAAACTCCAACAAGCGATCGAAAGCTAAAGAAAGGCAAAGAGCAAGATCACTTGAAGAAGACAAGTCTCGGACCCCTTAGGCAAGGGCAACGACTCGACACATCCGAGACAAAACATGCTCAAGCAAAGAGCACAAACCATCAAACCAAAGCTCGAAAACCACCAAGAGCTCCCCCTGCACACATGCAAGCTCCCCCTGAACCAATGCAACTCCCCCTGGACGAATGCATGCAAACCTCTTAACGAAAACAGAGCAGCTGCATCAGCTCAGCTCTGACCGGTCAGACCGGTCGACACCACCGGTCAGACCGATGCTCAACATGTGAACAGGACCAGCACACCTGACCGGTCAGACCGATGACCTCAACCGGTCAGACCGGTGCACAACAGAGCCCAGGAAATGGCTCGAAACCACCTGAAAACCCTCCAAATGCATTCAGTAGGTCAAAACATGCCCAAACTTCTCCCCCTTGTTGACAATGCATGAATCAAGCCAAAAATGCAAAAAATGCAACCTAGAGCTTCTCAAATAGACAAAATTCAACATAGGATGCTACACATGTCCAAATGAGCAAGTTAGATACTCTATAGCTTCGTAATGACATCAACTTCATGATCACCAAGTTTCACAACCATTGGACGAAGCTAAGATAGAATTGAGCAATTTTGCAAAAATTTACCCTCTCATGAGCAAAGTCCTAAACATGAGCAAAACATGTCAAAATGGCAAAGCCACACAAACTTCATGCTAGGACAACCATTCTAAGCATAAGACCATCATAAACACCCACAAGCACCTCATGTCATGTCAAAGCCACCGAGCCATGTGCCTACTTCTAGATATGAGACTTCTCATTGGTAGGCATCATGCAACGGTTTAGCACCCAAGGCAAATTAAAATTAGCACATATGACATGAGAGCACATTTTCCAAGCAATTTACATTTCATTTTCAGATTTGAAATTGGTACATGAAATGTCTTTGCGACAAAAAGGAACTTATGCCCCTCCACAAGATCAAGCATGGGGGCTAAACATTCATGATGGCAAATGAACCTTTGGCCCTATATGATCAAAATTAGCTATCCAACCACAAATTAAGCATAGCCAAGCCACTAAAACATGTCAAGATCATATAGAGGCATTTACTCACAAGAGAGCGTACATATGATATTTTTCAAAAACATAGCCATCAACCATGGATATAAACCAAGATTGTTAAGAGCTAAGCCAAACTAACCATAGCTTACCAAACTAGCTCACAAAGACATATATATCATTCCATGGTGAACAATGTATATAGGAGAAGCTTTTCCTAAACAATGCATATGATACAAAATGCATGCAACCTAAGATACAAAGATGCCTATACATCATGTTACATATGCCATGCCAAATGCAAGAAATGCACAAAGGAAAGCTATACATATGCTACAAAGGAGCTCCCACACACAAAGCTCACAAACAATCGGCTCCTCGAGGGGAGGCAAAAAGGGCTCGACACCACCGGCAAAATAGCAAAGGAGCGTAAAACTCACAAGCTCCCCCTAAACACATGCACTAGGGCCAAAGAGCATACAAAGCTCACCCTTAGTACACATGATAGAGTAAAGAGCACACTAAGCACACAGACTCCCCCTAAACTCATGCATTAAGGTCAAAGAGCATACAAAGCTCACCTTACACACATGAGATAGGGCAAGGAGCGAAACGAACCAAGTGGCTTGACCAAGGCCACACACTTGAAGGTCACAAATTCACTTACCTTTATCATTTCTTCAGAATTCACGCGTCCTTGTCCACCATCCCCGAAAGTGATGTACCTCCATGTCACCACCGGGGTATGAGGCCGGAGAACCACCCCCGATATCAACCAAATGCTCTCCGGGCCTTCCACCTGCAACTCAAAACCAAGAGCGAGAGCGAGCAAACGACTCAACACTGGGATTAGTACCAAAGGTGTCAAACTAGTGCCGGGCCATTTCCTCAAAAGTAGGGTTAGCAACATCCATCCTACCGCGCCTATCAAAACTGCGATCCATCCCGTCTAACCTATCAAACCTAGAACCACCATGGGAAAACCACTCCTGTCTCACTGGAGGAGTACGAGTACCACGAAAGGGAAAGCGTGGTCCGTAGCCCCTCTGAGACTCAAAGCTGCGACCTCTCCCAAACTCGTATTGATCACAAGGTGGAGAACGTCCAGCAAACTCAACACCACCAGACTCAAAGCGCCTACCACCTGTTCCACGACCAAACGGGCTGAAACCTCTAGCATCATAGCCCCGGAAACCAAACTGTCTAGCACTCTGCCTAGCACCGGTCTGACCGGTCACTCTGACCGGTCTGGCCGGTGGTCCTTGGCCAGCAAACTTGCCTCCACCTGAAACTCTCCTATCTCTCCATGCTGGAACCGTATGGACAACACCCTTTCCCTTTGGTAGTGGCATACGAGGCTCAGGCACACCATGAGAAGGGTGGTACCTGTCCTGGTTTGCCCACTCCTTAGCCATTCTCGCCTCTCTTCTTCTCTTATAGCAAAACTCTCTCTTGTGACCATCCTTTCCACAAAACTCACAATGGAAACGGATTGGTCTTGGCTTAGGCTTGGGGTGAGGCTCTTCACAAGGCTTCTCACTAGGTTTCTCACTAGGCTTTTCACTAGCCTTCTCACTTGGTTTTTCTCTAGGCTTAAGCAACTGGTTTGGCTTGGGTACAAACTTGTCTTTGGGTATGGGTTGTGGTGGAACTGGAATATTCCCAAAATTCCCTTCTCTCTCACCACTGCTCTCACCAAACTTAACAGATCCCAAAGCCCAACCATCAAAGCGCTTATAACCGGCAATCATCATGCCAAGC
This sequence comes from Cenchrus fungigraminus, assembly GCA_036936925.1. NCBI lineage: Eukaryota > Viridiplantae > Streptophyta > Magnoliopsida > Poales > Poaceae > Cenchrus > Cenchrus fungigraminus. The sequence goes on along the minus strand of CM072774.1, from coordinate 134,747,589 downwards.
TGAGGTTCTTGACTAGACAACCAACTCAGCACTTCACGCAACTTACTATTCTCATCCTGCAAATGATCAACACATTGTGCAAGTTCCAAATTCTTCATAGCATGCAATTCACAGGTAGAGCAAGAAGTAGGAATAGGCACTTTCAAATCAGCCTCAAGCGAAACAATGCGAGAACGAAGCTCAGTAATTTTTTCATGCAAACCAGGGCAAGAAGTACATGCACCAAGCAAAGTGGGTCTAGATTGCAGCTCAGCCAACTCAACCCTAAGCACATCTAGTTCCTCACACTTGGAGGCATGCTTTTCCCTAAGAGCAGTCAAATCAGCTAGGAAAATAGAGCAATCAGTACAATCAACCTCATCAGAAACCACAGGGCTAGCTTTAAGCGAATTAATTTCAAGCTTGCCATCAAGAACCTGTGTTTCTAGCTTAGCCACTCTAGTCCTAGCATCTTCAAGCAAAGCTCTAAGCTCCTTCCTAAGCTTCTTAGCCTCTCTAAGCATGTGATCGCGATTATCAAGCAAGTCAACCAACTCCTCATTCTCCTTGCGCAAAGAAGAGAGCTCATCACATACCTCATCCTCGGAGTCGGAGTCTGAATCCGAGGCGTTCTTCTGGCTTCTCTTGCTGCTGGAGCTGCGAGCCATGCCGCAAAGACCATCCTTCCGGTTGCAGCTTCTCGAAGTCTTGCTTGCGGTACAGCAAAGGCCATTCAAGTACTTGCCGAAGTCCTTCTTCTTCTTCTTCTTCTTATGTTTCCTCTTGTTGTCCTCTTCTTCTTCTTCACTCGAGCTTGATGACACATCCTCAGAGTCAGAGTCGATGTCGCTCGATCTCTTGATCTTCTCTCGGGTCCATGTCTTCCTCCCATGTTCATGTTCCTTCTTCTTGGATCTTCTTCCTTTGTCCTTGGACTTGTGCTTATCGTGGTAGTTCACCTTCGGACACTTGGCGAAAAAGTGTCCGGTCTTGCCGCACTTGAAACACGCCCTCGAGTTCCTCCTTGAGTTCACCCAGTTCTCGTGCAGCCTCTCGAATCGCCTGGTCAGCAACGCCAGCTCGTCCTCTCCAAGTACATCGAACTCCTCGTCTGGCAAAGACATCAAAGAGGACAAAGAGTACATCCTGGAGGATGGGTTAGCGTTAGTCTTAGCTCCTGAGCCACCAACGAGAGCAAGACTATGAGAATCAGTCGGGCTCTCAATCTTGGCTATCATACCACGGTCCAACTCAGCCGACTTGAGCTTCGAGAACAGCTCGTTCACGGTCAAGGTGTCATACTTCTCGGACTCAACGATAGCCTCAAACTTCCCGTCCCATACGGTACGATCCAACGAGTGCAAGAGCTTCACGGCTCTATCATGATCATCGTATGGGAGCACAACCACATTGGCTCTCATGTTGTTCACAATGACCGTAAACCATTGGAAAATGGCATCGACGGACTCGCCGGGGAGATGAGTGAAGTTCTCGTACTCTCTCCGGTAAGTCGCGTACATCCGAGCCTGAACCTGAGCATTCCCAGCATGAGCATCCTTCAACTGCTCCCAAATCCTACATGCTAAGTCCTCTGTCTGAATCTGATCGAATTCGGACTGACACAGAGCACGAAACAAGTAGTCGACCGCCTTGTTGTTGGCGTCGAACATATCCCTCGATCCTGGAGCAAGGAAGTTAATCGGATGAACATAAGTTGTGTTCACCGTAACGTCCCAAAGGATCTGACCCTTTCCGCGGAGGAACGCTACCATCCGCCTCTGCCACATCTAGTAGTTCTTCCCATCGAAGTGCGGAGGACCCAAACCCCGTTCCTAGTACGCCATCTTTGGATCTTAGACTGGTAAGAGTCAATGAAGACCCGAACCGGCTCTGATACCAATTGAAGGACCGATTAGGCGAACCAGAGAGGGGGGAATGAATGGGAGCCGATAAAAATTCTTCTCGAAGGAGATGGGAACTCCAACAAGACGAACACAGCTTCCGAAACACTTCTCCGACTCAACTACCCAAGTTGGTCAAGACCACGCAGCCACTGGAGTGCTACTGGTCCTAGGAACCAACACACAACCTTCCGAGCCAAAACTCACCAAACCACACAGCAGAAACTTGCACGACTTGCTGCCTGTGCTACACCGGTCAGACCGATGGCCTGCGCCGGTCAGACCGGTGACACCGGTCAGACCGGTGGACAGCGCCGGTCAGGCCGGTGGCTACAGCAGCCGCACAGCAAACGTTCCAGGAGGCCTCAGTGACTCCTCTAAGCCCTGGAACAAAAACCACCACGAAACACAACCTGTGAGGAAGAAGAAGCCCTCACAAAACCTAGCAAAACAACTCCAAACACGCCAGGAACTGACCAGCAGGACCACGGGACAAAAACCACACGGACAAGGCTGTTCCCTGAGACAAATCCCACCAAGGGCTAGCACCGGTCAGACCGGTCAAGAGCACCGGTCAGACCGGTCGCGCCTGGGCAGCTCGGGATGAACAGCGCCCGCGAGTCAACTCCCCCAAATCCAACTCCCGATCTCCCGATTCGCTCCACGGATTTGCACAAGACTTTGGGGATAGTAGGAACACCTCATGGGTACTCCATAGCCAAGATTTGGTCCACCAAAACTTGTTGAATCAAGAGGAATCGAAGGATTTCCGCTAAGAACTGCACGAACCCTAGAACCACGAAAACCCCAAAATTGAGCCCCTTTACTCACGGAGTTGGGAGGGGAATCAAAGAGAAAAGAACCACGAGGGGTTCATGCATACATCCCCTACCAAATCCCAAAGAGAAATGTCTCAAAACCGCCACAAGAAAATCGCCAAGAAAAGCCTTCGAAAATCACTAAAAAGGAGAAACGGGAAAGACACAACCAAGCCTTGAGGAACCACGCCGAATCATTTATACATACCAAAGAGGTTCATACAAGGTCTAGCTTGCCGCCTGATCATCCTTCCCTCTCACAAGATCTCACCATGAAGCTCTCAAGCTAGTCCTATGAAAATCCTAAGGAAAATAGGAAGAGAAAATAGGAAAACCAAATGAGCTAGGGTTCCCAGAGATGGCTGCCATCCTCTCACCCCTTGGGTTATATGGAGGCAACCGAAAGACTAAAATACCCTTACTAGCTAATTAGGGATACATGCCCCTCAAGGGCAAATTTGGAAGTCTTTGTCTTCGCACCATCGGACGGATGCCCAGCGACCGCAAACTTACTTAGCCTCGACGCAAGCCTTGCGATCCCGATGCGTGTCCTCCACTTCAAAGATTCTGGACTGCGTCGTCGCACACCGGTCAGACCGGTGCTCCTCACCGGTCAGACCCACCGGTCAGACCGGTCTGGAGCTGCTGCACCTCCGTCTTCGGTTCTTCGGCCTTGGCTTTGTGGATTAACCAAGGAACCCAGTGGTTTTCTGCTGAACCACCGGAAACCCCACGAACTCGGTGTAGCCTCTGCCAATCACCACTCATGACTCGGCTCCCACATAGTCCTGGCTCGACCTTGGTGTTGAGGCTCAACCAAGAAACCGTCCACGACTTCATGTTGCCGTTCTTGCCACCATGCGGCCCGCACTTGACCCCGCTGGCCACTGGGTCCCTCGAACCAAGCCTACTTGTCTTCTCCACACCTGGAGGCCTCACCAGCAATGACCTTTCACGCTTGTTCTTCACTTGCACAAACACCAGTCAAGCCGCAACCTGCACCTGTAATACTTAGCCAAGAATCAGTCCACACCACGTTGTCAATCACTCATCACACCAGGAAGCGACCATCCACCGCTCCTCGAACCACACCTGGCTCTCACTCGTGAAAGAGAAAAGGTACGAAGGCGAAGTCGCCGAAAAGTAGATGCAGTAAAGTAGATGCAATAATTGGTAAAGGGGTGCCCGGAGGCAGTTTTGATATTGATCGTGTGATAATTCTATTACAATAGTTGGTGCTTATATTTATACCTTGGGCTCCTCTAGACTCCTGCAGCCGGAAGGGCTCAAAACTTCCTAATTAAAGACTCCTAACGAGTTACACAACCAAACGACTCAAACTTCCCTAATTAACAAAAGGAAATACTAAGGTACATGGACTCTATCTTCCCTTGTGTAGAATCCTTGCTAATTAAGCTCTTCTCTGTCCTGGCAGTGAACAATCCACCTGGATGCGTGATCAATCTTGGACTTCTTTATAAGCATCTCGTCACCATGTATGTGCTTTCTTTATTATTTCTTCCTTATTTCGGCCAGTCACGTATTCACCAGTGTATGTAACTCCTGCTGATCCGGACTCTATTCCCCTGCTCTTTGAACAATGATTCGGCCAAGGCATGTAGATTAGGAAATATTATTTATTCCTAATAGCCGAATCATTATTATGGCCTTTCATTTTATGGAAGTGGCAGCCTTTTGCACACACGCGACAATTTCTCATGTACTGCTCCTTGCCGATCAACCTTTGCACGTTAGGCCAGCTGATTATCTCCTCCGCTTTGGCTGATTTCCATTAATCTTTGTATGCACGTGCCAGCTCTGCCTTAATGCCATCCTTGCCTTGTATATTTTAATCAACATGCCTGCATGCGTAAACCTTTGCTTCTCTGATTCTGCCAGCCAATTACATCAAGTCCACGTTTGCACGTACTGCACTCCATTCATCGGCTGATTCATTTTCTTCTTTGTCTGGCCGATTTCCTTGCCGATCGCATGCCTGCCGATTGAATATCCAATCTGGCCGTCCATGTCCCTTGTATATATTAGTTCTTTGTTTAATCACGCTCACTGACACGCACTGGTTAATCAATCCGGACTCCCAATATTTCTTCAATGCTTGCATGTAAATAATCTTCTGATGTACGCACGCATGGAGCATCCGTATGCTTGCAAAATCAAGTATTTTTCTCGCCGATCACGTCGCCTCATGCATGACACTTTCTAGCTCCTCTGGCTGATCTTGCCGATCACTGCCAATCTCACTACTCCATGTGTCATGGGATTTACTGTCAAAAATCCGGTGTCAACACAAGCCCCCCAGTTTCGGAGTATGAAGGATTCATGCTTCGAAATTCTGTAAATCTAGAATCTTCATCCTCTGTCCGATGCAGACTGCTCCATGGATTTAACTTCCTTAGTAGTGCCCTCTTCAGAGCTGATATATTTCTCGAAGCATTCTTCCCCATAAATCATCTTATGTCACACACCTTCCATCAAGCCTTTCTGCTATACTGTTCTGGCATCGGTATCAATAGCAACAGTATTGGCATCCACAACCATAACAACGCTCAGTAGTAGTGGCCTCTCATCTCATGTTTACCTGACCCTTAGTCAAGTTCGGCACCCTTCCTCTGTTCTAGTAATCTTCAGCAGTAATTGCTCGTTGATGACCAAACCAACCGAGAACAGATAAATTTTTGTACCAGGAATTCTCGTCTTGATCGTATTGGCCCTTATAAGCCTTGTAATTCTTGATCCGAATATCGTCAGCTAAAAGCAATCCGACCCATGACCAATCTATTGACAGCCGATATATATCTTAAGTTGATCAATGCATGTCATCATCAGCTTGCAGAAAACTTCACAAGGATCTTCATCTCGCTAGCTTTTGTGGGTGACATATTTTCATATGGATGAGAGTCTTTGTCAGGTTACTCTTTTTGGTTGTATATAGTTCCTTGGCAAATCACGGTATGCATCATCGTTGCACTACCTTGTCATGTATCCCAATGATCGGTTGTGTGGTCTGTGCACTATATTTTCGGCCGATATATTCTACAATTTGATCGGCAATGATAAGCTCGATGGTTTTCAGATTCATCGGCTATATATCCTTATCAAATTTTGTGATGCCATAGCAGCACCGTCTTGTTGCTTCTGACAGCTTTGTAGTAGCTTGCAGCGACCGTTTGTTAGACGTGGATGTCGTTCCTCTATGATTAGGGCAAGAATTCATATTTCTTTGCAACTGATTTGATTAATGGCCTATTTCTTCAGTTGGCCGCGTAATCACGATAACCGATTAAGGTGGCAGCAGCTGTATAGAACTAATCATAGCCCCCTTTGCTTCTTGTACATGACCCAAAGTATTTGCATGCCATCACCATCAACAAGTATTTTTGCTTCATGCAGTATCTTCCTGGTTGATTCCTGGTTCTCATGACTCAGACATGTAGCACTCTGTGTCTTTGCCATGCTAGATTTTGCAGGATTTGAGAAGTTTTTGTTGCTGCACAGCTTGTTGACAATGTAGACCTGCTGCCCGTCGGTGACGAGGTATCGCGCCAAGTAAAGTATTAGGCACAAGCTCCATGTTCATAGATCTCCATTGTTGCTGCAGGCATCATCTTGCTAGTCACCTGGCCTCGTTGTTGTCTCCGCACTAGTTCTCCATGTTTGGTGGCCTAGAACGAGACCTTCTCGATTCTTGATTTGGACTGATCCTTAACACTGTAAATTTGCAGCTCCTGTTGTCAGCTATGTCGCTGAAATAATTTCATCGATGCGACCCAATACCGATGATGCGGGTGATGTGCTTATAACTCCAATAAAGTCCTCGAGGAGCTTGAGACATAGCCGATCAGTATATACATCGGTTGTGTAGTTTTATGGATTTGTAATCCCTTCTGCTTGTCGAGGAGTATAACTTTTGTAACCATGCACATTTGTGGGCTTATCATCGGAGTTGTAGCTCTATACTGGAACCTTCGGGTCAGCCCTACTGGCTTTATATACCAGTAGTTGATATGTATCGACGTCCTTGTGTGTTGAACTACAATCTGCTTTGCTAAACTGCAACAGGAGAATGTTGATGCATCTGTAATACCATGGCAGCGGCAACGTGAGCATCATCGCCATCCATTGCAAATAATTTTCTAATGCTCCTCTAATTTCCAACAGTCAATATCACTTGATATTGTACGAGCTTATGGCTGAAACTCATGAGCAGCTGCACTTCCCAGAGTAATATGGATTGCCGCCTTGATTCCGCTTGTACACATCTCAGATGAATTAGCCATCGGCTGGTATATCCGTCTTCTTTGTCTTTGACCTTTCATACTCATCAGCCTTGGTATGTTATTGGTGTCAAAAATTCCATCTCACTCCTCTGCTGACCAGCAGCAGCTAGTTTGAGATGGGCTCAAGGCACTGCCATTCCATGGTTGACGCAGACGAAGTGATTGGCGGAATCGTTGAGGATCTTCATCTTTTGAAGCTTCCCTTATTAATAATCCTCTGATTGTCTCCAGAAAATTCACATGCAAGTGCATGACCCTATGAACCTCCATGCTCTAGTGAGCCTTCCTGCTTTGGTTGGTCAGCATGACATTATCATAATACACATGGAGGCTTTGTGACATCACTGCTGTAGATCCTGATGTATGGTAGCCCACAGTTCACCACCATCTTGATGCATGGCAGTCTGTTGTGTCGCTGATAGTATATCTCCTTGCCAGTGCAATTTTCTCTCAATAATCATCAAGGAAACAGCTATCTGCGAATTTCGTCATAAAAAAGCATAGTAGCCGATTAAAGAATTCTATCGGCTGTTTTATTTCCACGGCGCTTTTATCAGAAAACCCTTTAGCCTGATGCAATGGTATAGCGAGTAGCTTCTGGGCATGCGTGCACATGATGAGTTTATTTATTAGCTGCTTATATGCTCCCATCAGCCTTTCGATCGACCTTGAACTTGTTCTTTCCTTAGCTGATTTGAATCATAAACCGAAATCCTCTACCGGCTATTACCTTGCCTTTGTTTTTGGTGCCAATTGATCTACTTCACTTGCCGCGTAGGGCAGTTATCAGTAGATACATACCGCGTAGGGCATTAGGCATTGTCATAGACATGCCTGCTTGATGACGAGTCAGTGCAGATCGTCGGCGTCGAGCTTGATGGCGACTCTTTTAGCGAGGTCAACGAAGACTGGCCATGCTCCATTAGCTGACTCCGTTGCTCTTCTACTGGCCAACCTCTGCTTCCATCGGCTATATTTTAAATAAAGCAGCCGATATATTTCATCCCATTTGTAGGGAGTTTCGGTCTTATGTCAGCCATCGTCCCTTTTAAAAAAAAAAATTGGCACTCCAATACTCTGATTATTCTTTTGATCCCAATGGCCGTATGCCTAAGGCAGCGATGGGTATTAATAATGATGTTGGTCCTGTCGAGCCGATGGCTTGCATCTTCATTGCTTCCAGCAGCTGGGTTCTATTGACGAGATCTTGTCATCTTTGGGGTTGTTCTTGCCAAAACCCTGATAGGTTTACGGTGTCGGCAGCAGCAGTGTCTTGCCTTTTGTCTCCACAGTAATCCCAAAGCGTAGCACATAGTGAGGATGTCGTTGCAGGCAGTCTTTCAGCTTGTGCAGCATGTCGTCATGACATTTACAATGGCAGTGTTACGAAGCAGTAACAAAGACTTCCGCTCAGCACCTGTCTTTTATGGATGACAAGATACTCTCGTACTGTCATCGGCCATCAAATACAAAGCCATCCGTAAAGGAACATATATGACTTTATTGGCCAATATAAAATATGCAGGGGCACCATATGCTGCAGTAGCGGCTATTCATCGGCCGACGAAGTTATCCACTGTTTTCTTGATCATTTGCTTCCTGTAGAAATTTAATAGCCGGCACTGTTCCTGGGAAGCAACCTTCTGAATCATGAACAGCCGATGTTTCCTTGTTAATTATTATTAGCCTTCTACGAGCTGTCCTTGCAGCATCACGACAGAGTTTCTGGTTTCTTCCGTTGGTTGTGAGTGCAGGGTGGTAACTCCAAACAAGCACATTTGCGTTGCCGAGTACTTCAGGAAGGAACATCGGCAGTGGTGATCTTTTTAAACTTGTCAGTTGGTCATGAAACCAAGAAGGAATAACTGTGCTCCACGCTCAGCCCCGCTATATAGCTGAAAGCTTTAACTCCTTGTGACCACTTCTCACGTGAGCCGCAAAATACTTATTTGCTCATTGAGTCAATTCCAAGAATACTGTCAGCCCATCTTTTTATCGGCTATTGTCATCATGCGGGGAATAGAGCGCTGGTTTGGTTTTTGATCACATTGACAATGGGAGCCCCTTTATCGTCTACAGCCTTGTGTCTTGACGTGGTTCCATGCTTCTTGGGCGTTGTATGGCCTATGATTGCCTTCTCGGACTTGATTATAGGACCGGTAAAATAAACATGTGCTCTTGTCAGCTCTCCATCACCAGCCGGTTCCTTTGAACTGCAGGCAGCCGATTTACCTTTGTACCACGGCGAGCCGATGTATTTATATCAGCTATCACATCATTGACTAGAAGAGAGCCCATATATTCTTCCAAATTCGCAGGCATGCATGTTGTGACATGCAAGTGCATGACCAATAGCCGATTAAATAAATTTGCATGTAACAGATCGGGCCATCGGCTGATAAGCTTCACAACTACTAAATAAATAACTGAACACCATGGGTGACACTGATTCTAGCATCCAATGGTGATTATTTGAACCAATAGAATTTCCGAGGACCAACAATCGATGGCTAGATTGTACGTCTTCTGTCAGGGTGTTCCTTTATTGATAGTAATCAGCTCACCAATTTCATCGTATATTCTATGGGCTGACAAAACTCCATCGGCTACGTACATGGTCATTGGATCACCATTATCAAAGTGCTGAATTGATACATTCCAGTCTCCTGCCAGGCAAATTGTTCTTCTTTAACCAATATATAATGCCGATTGAGAATATGTAGCTTTCCCATCACTGGCTGAGTAATGCCTTTTTGAACAATTTAGCACAAGATCCACCTAGAATGAATAGCCGATAATTATATTCCATCGGCTTTGACACCAATTTCTTGGGACAACATGTTTCTTTTGTCCGCCTGGATCCCATTGAAAATTATTTTCAAGTCGCCGATATTTCTGGGCAATGTTTTTGTGTTCTTGATCACCCGGCTTCCACGGAAATTAAACCCCAAGCAGTCCATATCTTCGGGTAATACATCTGTGTTTTTGATCGCCCGGCTTCCATGGAAAAAGAACTCTGAGCAGCCGATACTCTAGAACAATATTTCTGGGTAAGGAGCAATAAATAATTGGAGAAACCGTCTCTTGCCCAACTTCTGCTATCCATTCATCGGCTGCTTCATCTTTCTTCAGTGGCTCACCAGTTTGTTTTTCTCTATCTTTATAATTGGCTATGACTTCTTCTTTGTGAGTTTCTTCAGAACTGTACTTTCCTCCATATTGATCTCCATCCTGAAACTCATCAACTGAGTCTTGTGCTTCATGATCATTAATTTTTTCTGTCTGGATATGCTCTTCAAATCCAACCTCCACTTGCTCAGTGTCGGTGTTAGGATTAGTCCCGACACTAACTAGTGAGATACGATGTAATCAGCTTCTCGATGGTTGGTGCAAATGGCAACACAGGGACAAGGGGTTATCCTGGTTCTGACCGCGGGGTCGTACGTCCAGCAGATTGCGCGTGCGCGCTGTATTGATTCGCACCAGTGGTGCCTGTAGAGGGGGGCTACAAGCAAGGCGGGAGAGGAGGAAAAGCCTCCACGTCCCTGCTAGGTGATTGAGGCGAGTGCCAATATCAGGGGAATGAGTATGCGGGTGAATGCAGATGTCTTCTCCCCCCCGTAGCTAGGCGGCTGCCTCCTCCTTTTATAAGCCAAGGGGAGTAGCTTACATGCGTGATGCATAGTGATGCGTAAGGTGACGGCGTACTGGCGCACAGTGCCCTTGACATGACGGTTGTCCTGGTGAATCTTTGCCTCTGGGGTGATTTGACGGTGAATTCCGGCTTCCACGGGTGGCGTGGCGACTCATGTGCCTGTCGAAAAGCGGCTTCGAGGGTGGTCTTGGCCGGCATTCATGTTTGGTCGTCGTCCGTTCGTAGGTCGAGGTTGCACCCATGCTTGTTCGAGGGTCTCGCCGCAGGGGAGAGCCCTGGTGGCACAGGCGTCGGCGTGGTGATGTCCCGTCGGCACAGGGCACCACAGCTCCGGGGATGGCCGCACAGCGTCGGGGATGACCTATACAGCACCGGGGATGGCTTGTGCAGTGCCGGAGATGATGGAGAAGACGTGCTCCATGCGTTCCGCGCCACGGCGCCGCCCGGCGTGCGCACTTGGTCGCCGCCCGTACCGTCTTCGAGGGTGTGCCCATGCCCTTTCGAGGGGCTCACCGTGGGAGAAGGACGAGAGTAGGCGGCGTAGTGTTTTGGAATGACACTAGCCTATCCGCGCAGGGCCGCGTAGTACCTGTACAGTGCTAGGAATGGCGGCATAGTGACGGGGTTTGGCCGCACAGTGACAGGATCAGAAACCCAGGCGGTGTCAGTGGTGCGACGTGGGCGGGGATTGCCTTTTGACTAAGGCACCAGCGGCGGGCAAGGGCATTTAATGCCCCTGTCAGGTGAGACAAGCGGGGCGCTGTCGCTCGAGTGTCGGCCTCGAGCGAGGCGGAGACCCGCTCGAGGGGCTGAAGCTCTCGAGCGAGGCGGAGTCCTGCTCACGAGGCGCCGTGCCCCTCGTGTAGGGCGGGAGTTCATCACGTGGCGTTCCCCCCTCGAGCGAGGCGGAGATTCGCTCGAGGGGGTTGGGGATAGCCGTTTTGATGGGCCATGGAGGTTGTTGGGCCGGAGCGAACCGTGGGCCTTCCTTGTTTTTGGGCCGTAACTGGTTGGGTGATGTTGTTGTGGTTTTGTGTTAAATTTTTAGGAAGGGTAATCTCCCCCATAGTTAGGGGACCCCTATGGCTGTCCCCGACAGTAGCCCCCGAGCCTTTGCAGGGGAATCCGGAGGGACCCGCAAAGGCTGAAGCTCGCTGTTAGGACTTTCTTCCCTCCTGGATGTGCATGACGTTCCGTGGGGGCGCGCTAGCGCACCCGCGGGTGTAGCCCCCGAAGCCTTGGAGGAGCGTGCTCGCTCGTGCAAGGTTTTTTACGCTGAGCTGCCAACCCATGAGGCGTTTGTTTCAGCTGGCTTCGGTGATATTTCAGCCGGCCTCGGCAATCTTACGCGTGCGGAACGACGTTAACCCTACCCAGGACGAGTCCCGGGGGGCTTGCTCGCTACCCTCGGAGGAGCGGGGGAATGTGACCTTTGTCATACACGTCCGGGAGGTGTAGCCGTGCGATGAGCCCCCGAGCCCAGGCCCACACGAGGCGATCAGGGCAAACTCTTTGACTTATTTGCGCGCCCTTCGCCGCCCTTCCGCAGGGGGAAGGGTGAGGTGATCCATGCTTCCCATCGAACAGGCCGCGAGTCATGGATCCCTCGTTGAGCTGTTGACGGGTAGTTCAAGTGGACGTCCGTGCCCCGTTCGATAAGGGTCAGCTCATGGTCCGGAGACACGTCCATGAGAGCACTTACGTGGGTATGCTAGGCAGGGCTCGGTCCTGTTCAATTAGGACCGAGGGCGCGAAAGCTCTCCCTCGATGGGATCCCTCAACTAGCTGCCCTCGTTCGGCCTTGAACACGAACTATGGGGCGCCCCCGAACCTTTGGGTTCGAGGACCGGCTCGATCACGCGCACCCTGGTCGTCCCTAACTCTGTTAATCTGAAGCGCCTGTTCGAACCCGTCGAGGGCCAGGCTCCGTACCTCTGATTAGTAGGGCCTTTGCGGGGTGGCACCGGGTGCCTCCGTCTTGGTGGATCTGTGGCGCTCACTGATCTGTGATCGAGTCGAGCTTCGAACCGCTGATCAGTAAATCCCCAGATCGAGGGGCATCTGCGGCGCCCACCGTACCCTCAGCGGGCTGGGCCTCGATCCGCTGATTAGTATAGCCGTGCAGGCCAGTAAATCCCCAGATCGAGGGGCATCTGCGGCGCCCACCGTACCCTCAGCGGGCTGGGCCTCGATCCGCTGATCAGTATAGCCGTGCAGGCCAGTAAATCCCTAGATCGAGGGGCATCTGCGGCACCCACCGTACCCTCAGCAGGCTGGTCCTCGATCCGCTGATCAGTAAGTTTGCGTGGATCCGGTCCTTGGGGACTCTCGAGTCCGTTCTCTGATGGCGTGTCGACAAGCCGTGACTTTACGGCTCTACCTTGTTTCAGATCAGGGCATTGATCACGCACCCTCGAGGGGTCAGTACTCAAGCTCTCGGCTCTGGTTTCACGAGGAGGCTATCCTTACACGAGAAGGAATCCCCGTCATTGACGAACAGCGGTCGTGGTGCGGGTCGTTCGGAGTGGGCGCGCCTTTTTAGGCGGCGTGGTGTGGGCGACGTGGACGACGTCGGAAGGCGATGAGACGGGGCACTGCGCCCCTGGTCATTGTGCGGTAATCATGGCGCGTGCGCGTGCGCGTGGCCGTTTCGGCACGGCGGGGCCCAGTCGTCAGCGGCGCGGGACGCCGGCCGCATTAACTGCCACCGCGCGTGATGTTTCCGAGGACGCCGCCCCTTCAGGTTCTATAAAACGTGGGGAGAACAGGGGAGGGGCTCCTTACCTTCACCATTTCCACCCATCCCCCGCATTTTCGTCTTCCTCCGCGCCGCGCGCCTCGCCGGATCCGCCTGCGCCTTTTCGCTCCCGTCGCTGTTCGCGCTCCCCCCTTCTTCCGCCATGGCTCCGGTTCAAGTGCTGGATGCATTCCCGTGGCCTCGGTCGATGGTGAATCAGCGGTCGTTGGAGGAGCTGGTGCTCGGCGGTCAATTGACGCCGGCCGGCGACGGCCCGAATCCGGCGTGGATGGTCCCGTCGCCGTCGGACAGGGAGCCGAACCCCCCGCCGGGCTACGTCGTCAGCTTCCTGCGGCTACACGAGCGCGGCTTCAACGCCCCCGCAAGCAAGTTCATGCGGGGGCTATGCCATCATTACGGGGTGGAGCTCCACAACTTCGCCCCCAACGCCATCTCGCAGGTGGCCTTGTTCGTCGCCGTCTGCGAGGGATTCTTGGGGATCCCGGCGCACTGGGACCTGTGGGTCCACCTCTTCCGCGGCGAGCTCCACACGCTCGCCACGGGGGAGAAGAAGACGCGTCGAGCGGTTTGCGCCGGGAGCCTCACACTCTCGGTGCGGGACCTCCAGAGGGAGCTGTACATCCCGTGTACGATGACGTCAAACAACTCCGATTGGGAGAAGGGGTGGTTCTACCTCCGCAACGACGGCACCGGCCTTCCGTCGTACACTGGGAAGGTGCTGAAGGAGAGGCCGGACTCGTGGACATACGGGGTGTCGCCCCCGGCGAGGCAGAGGAGGCTCGAGCCCCTTACCAATGCCATAAGCCAGTTGGCGGAAGCCGGGCTGGCGGTGGCGTCCGTCATCGCCAACTTCCATCACCGGCGGATCATTCCCCTCATGGAGAGGGAACTCTGCATCTTCGAGATGAGCGACGCGGCCAACCCCGTGTCCTTGGCGCGTTCGCAGTTGCTGGAGGAGCCGCTCGCCCGAGGGTATGCGGCCACTCAGGCGAGGCGTGCAATCAATCTCAAGGTGGTGCAGCACAGCGACGACGACCTGTGGTCGTTCGTGACGCTCCCCGACGCCGGCCAGGTGAGTATCGTCCCTTTACCTTTTGCTTTCTTTGTTTCCGCGTCTGATCTGACAACGGCTGCTCGGCGGCAGGCGGTGGGGGGCGATGTCCGCACGTCGGATCCGCCGACGCCTCGGTCGCTGGCTCACACCCGCGCCGGGCAGCAGAGGGAGCGGGACCGTGCGGCCCTGGCGAGGGAAAGGAGGATCAGGAGGTAGGAGCACCTCGACAGGTACAATGAAGAGTACCGGCTGCGGGAGCAGCAAGGCCTCTCCCCTGCGCCAGAGCTGGTGAATTCGTCTTCGGACGAGGAGGAGAGCGAGGGGGAACGGGCCACCTCCGACAGGTGGGAGCCCGCGCCGCCCCTGTCACTAGGGGTCGAGGGGGTCGTCACGAAGCCGACCCCCGAGGCGGGCGCGGTGCCGCCCGTCGGGGGATTGCTGCCAGTGGCGGCGACAGGTGCTGGGGAGGCACCCCCCCGAGCCATCGAGGAAGCGAAAGCGGGGCTTCTCCAACTTGAGGTAAGCGACGTTCCTCCCTCCGTGTCTTTGATTTCGTGGCGTGGTCGCTCACCCTTCCTTTCTCTCTCGTTGTCAGGACGACGCCTGCTGCACCCGTCCTCGCGCCCGTTAAGGCGCTCAAGCTGGGGACGTCGCTGGTGACGAGGCCTCGCTCGGAGAGAACACCGCGGGCGGCGGCGGGCACGGTGGCGACGACCGAGGTGTCGCACGCCACGGCCGCGGCTGCGAGGCCGCGGCGGCAGGAAGATGTGGCAGCGGCGGCCGCGCGGGCGACGGCCACCCGCGACCCCCGTCAGGGGCGCGAGCGGACTCGCGCGGAGAGCTTGGGCGTCGAGGACCGCGGGGCGGTCGAGACCCCGGCCGGTGGTGATCCCGCCCCCAGAGGTGGCCGATCAGGGGTGGTGGTCGGATCAGCCCCCGGGCCCGCGCCCGGGGTGCTGTGGTGCGATCTGACGGCTGTGTGATGTCGCAGCAGCCGGCGCCCGACGCCGGGGCGTCGACGTCCCGTGCCGCGGCCCCGGCGCCTGACGCCGTCGCGCCGGAGTGGGAGCAAGGGCTCCGTCGCCCCGGGGTGCCACGAAGTCTGCTCGAGGAGGCGAGGACCGAGCGGGCGCTGTGGCAGGAGCTTCGCGCCAACGGCGCGTCTCTTAACGCCGCTCTGGTCGAGGCACTCCGGCTCCATGATGGCAGGTCGTTCCAAATCTTCCAGGTAAGAATCTTCGTCCAACCGTCACCCGTTTCTCTGCTTTTTCTTGCTCGGGCGCTTCTTACTTGATTCTCTTCTTCGCCTTTCCATTACTACTCGCAGGAGCTGCAGGGCCAGGTGGGCGAGAAGTTCGACCGCCTCGCCGAGCTGAGTTCTAACCTCGCCTAGTACCGGGAACAGTACGAGTCCCTGGATGCCATGGTGGAGGCCCTGCGGACGGACAACGGCTGGCTAGAGTACAAGCTCATGGGCGTGGAGGATGCCTACACCGACCAGCGCACCTTGGCGACAGAAAACGCCAAGGAGATCGAAGAGGTGAGGACCGCGCTCCAGGAGAAGGAGGGGGCGCTGGCGACGGCCAGCGGCGAGCTGCAGAGGGCGTGCGACGCCCTGGCCGAGGAACGGACCGCTCTGGTGCAAAAGGAGGCAGCCCTCAAGGAGGCGCAGGCCCAACTCCTGCAGGACCGCACGACCCTCGAGGGCGGACCGAGCCTCCTCGAGCGCGGTTCGCTCCTGCTGGAGCTGAGTCTCAGGAACACTAGGCGCGGGAGGAGGCGCAGTCCCAGCTCCACCAGGAGCGTACGTCGCTGACGGAGGCCAGGGCTGCGCTTCAACTCCGAGAGGCGGAGATCGAGCGGCTCACCGGGGAGCTGGTGGAGGGGGCGTCACCGTCGAGGCCTTGAAGACTGCTGGCGCGGAGAAGGTCGCCTCGGTCCTGCAGCTACAGCAGGAGGCCGAAGCTGTGCGTATGGACCTCGAGAAGGAGAGGAAGCAGGTCGAGGGTGAGTTGCCGCTCCTGGCCCTTTGTTTGCTGATCAGGTTTGCCGAGATTCGCTCTCGATTCATCTCTTTTTTTCTCCCAGGCCTGCGGAAAGCTCTGGGGGAGTCAGCGACGCAAGTAGGAGTGCTCCAGGCGGCCTACGATTCCTCTCAGTAGGATTTGGGGCTTCTGTAGCAAGCGGCCCTCGAGGCGTGCCAGAGCATTGACGAGGGCGCCGGTCAGTCGGGGAGTTCGGTGGCGAGTCGCCTTCGGGCTCTGGGCAGTCGCGTCACCGAGCGCACATCCAGATGACCCTCGGCGTAGTGCAATCGCACTACGTCGTCAGTCTTGCGGCGCTAGCCACGGGCTATATTGTTGCGGATGACCTCGATGATGACGGGGCGCAGGAGGTGGTGAACCGACTTGACGCTGCTGTTGCGCCTGCCGCCGCGGATCTTGCCGACGCTTTTGAGGAGGACCTCTTCCCGAACGCTCCTCCCGCTGGGCCCCTCGAGCCCTGAAAATGGCCGGGCGCTGAGGCCCTTAGATTGTAATTAGGATCTGAGTCAGGTGGCATTTGTAAAAAGACAATTTTCTTTGGAAATTTGTAAGTTAAGCGCAGTTCGTTTTATTTATGCTGTTCTGTCCCTTTCCCGCTGCCTAGGCAAGTTTCGGCTAGGATTGATCGTTTTCACGAGCGGCCCGTAGGCAAAGTGGTGAGGAGGAGAAGCCGTATCCTGCCAGAGGCGTGGGCCATCCCTAGCTCGCCCATCTTTGCCTTTTGGCTGCTCGCGCCCTACTTCTTTTTGCCCGAGGTCCCGGGTTAGGACATACTTAGCATTTTTGGAAGGAACGATTTTTGCGAAAAGAAAAAAAAAAGGGGACCATTTAGGGGGGGTGCCCCCCGTAGTAGCCCCCGAGGGGGACTTGGTTTTCAGAGAGAAAGCCGAGTCACCCTTCACTTTATTCACAAACTTAACACATATACAACCGACCGGGGCATCGGATATGCACAAATTGACTTGGAACTTTTTAAGGGTAAAAGCGACGTAGCTGTTGGATGTTCCAAGCGTTGGTGAGGACTTCGCCTTGCTCGTTCGCAAGCTTGTATGTGCCGGGCTTGAGCACCTCGACGATGATGTAAGGTCCTTCCCACGGCGGTGACAGCTTGTGACGGCCTCGATTGTCTTGTCATAGCCTTAGCACTAGGTCGCCTTCACTGAAGTCTCGGCGCCGGATCTTCTGAGCTTGGTATCGCCGGAGTGCCTGCTGATATCTTGCCGAGTGCATCATTGCCACGTCGCGGGCTTCATCTATTTGATCCAACGAGTCTTCGCGAGCACGCTGGTTCGAGCTTTCTTGATAGGCCCTGAGTCTGGGAGATCCGTACTCCAGGTCCGTGGGGAGGACGGCCTCCGCGCCATAGACGAGGAAGAACGACGTGAATCCCGTGGCTCTGCTCGGGGTGGTTCTGAGGCTCCAAATGACCGACGGTAATTCTTGAATCCATTTTCGACCAGACTTGTTCAGTCTATCAAAGATTTTGGGCTTGAGGCTTTGTAAAATCATGTCGTTGGCGCGTTCTACCTGGCCGTTAGTCTGTGGGTGTGCAACGGCCGCCCAATCCACGCGGAAATGGTGGTTGTCGCAGAACTCCAGGAACTTCCTGCCGGTGAACTGGGCGGCGTTGTCGGTAATGATGGTGTTTGGCACCCCGAACCTGTGGATGATGTTGGTGAAGAATGACACGGCTTGCTCGGATCTAAGGTTGGTGATGGGGCGTGCCTCGATCCACTTTGAGAATTTATCGATTGCGACCAGCAAATGCGTGTAGCCCCCGGGCGCCTTCCGCAGGGGCCCGGCGCGGCGCTGCGTGATGGCCACACACGCCTGCGTGGATGTCCCGGATCAACTCGCGGCCCTCGGGGATGGGGACGCATCGCTGTAGGATTCCCGACGCGGCACATTTATACAGCTCGCCGTCGACCACGGTGAATGATTTGGCCTTTCTGGCGATGCGCCTCGCCTCGGTCCGATCCGAGGGTAGCTCCCCTCGATCGATCCAGGTGAGGTACTTGCTTCGCCAGTCCTCCGCGGGGGGGCGTCTCAATCTCCATGGCCTCAGCTTCGTCGGCCCCATACCCCTCGAGCAGGGAGAGCACGAACGCCTCGTTCGAGGGGTCCTCATCCATGGGCTCCGTGCCCGACGGATTCGAGGGAGCCCCCGAGAGCTCTCCCGGACTCGAGGTGGTTTTGCTAAGATCAACAGAAGGTTTGGCGACGTCGCACGCGAAAACGTTCGGAGGAACGGTGACCCGCCCCGACGCAATCTTCGTGAGCTTGTCCGCCTCCTCGTTGTACTTGCGGGGAACATGGTTGAGCTCCACGCCGTAAAATTTGTCCTTGAGCGCACGTACGGTGTTGCAGTATGCTTCCATCTTCTCGTCATGGCAGCTCGTGTTCTTCATGACTTGGTCGATCACGAGCTGCGAATCTCCCCTGACGTCGAGGCGCTTGATGCCGGTTTCAATGGCGATTCGGAGGCCGCAAAGGAGGGCCTCGTATTCTGCCATATTGTTCGACGCAGGGAAGTGCAGGCGCACTGCATACCTCATGTGCCCTCCGAGGGGCGAGATGAAGAGCAGGCCCGCACCCGCTCCGGTTTTCATCACCGACCCGTCGAAGTAGAGGGCTCAACACTCGGCTTGGATCTGTAATGGGGGCAATTGAGTGTCTGTCCATTCAGCGACGAAGTCCGCAAGAATTTGGGATTTGATCGCCTTGTAGGCCTGGGCAAAATACCCGATACCCATTACCCGTACCCGAATTACCCGAACCCGAATTACCCGAACCCGAGGTACCCGATCCCAAGTTCGGATAGTGATTGTCATTACCCGAAATTAGTTTGGGTAATTCGGGTAATAACTCCGGTACCCAAACTACCCGAACTACCCGAAATTTGCCTTTGTCTTTATATTTATTCACGTGTTGTTAGTTGAACACTTGAAATTGTCACTTTATTAGAATATAATTCTCTTAATTTGAACAAGTGACTATAATATATTATTCTTCTCAACTTGTAGTTGAAATTCAACACAAACTACTAGTCTATGCAAAATTATGTGTTTTGTGTATACTTTGATTATAGATTTCGGGTAAATTGGGTAACCCGAACCCGATTTTTGCGGGTACCCGAATTTGCGGGTAGTGTTTTTCTGAAGCTGATATCGGGTAATAATTCTCATTACCCGAATTTCTCAAAACCCGAATTACCCGACCCGAACTAATCGGGTAACCCGAACGCCCACCCCTATCGCCTTGCGCGGCGCGTAGGTGAGAGTTTCCCCCATTAGTTCCACGGACCACTTCGCGATTCTACCTGAGGCATCCGGGTTGCGGATTATCTCCCCTAGCGGGAACGATGAGACCACAGTGACCGGGTGGGCCTCGAAGTAGTGCCGCAGCTTACGCCGTGCGAGTACCACCGTGCAAAGCAGCTTCTGGATCTGAGGGTACCGCGCTTTGGTCTCGGATGGCACTTCGCTGATGTAGTACACCGGCCTTTGGACTGGCAGGGTGTGCCCTTCCTCTGCCCTCTCTACCACGATGACCGCGCTAACCACCTGGGTGGTTGCCGCGACGTAGAGGTACAGAGGCTCACCGTCTCAGGGCGACATGAGGATTGGTGTGTGCGTGAGCGTTGCTTTTAGCTTGTCGAGCGCGTCCTGGGCCTCGATGGTCCAGGAGAAGCGCTCGTGCTTCTTCAGGAGTTGGTAGAGGGGCAGGCCCTTTTCGCCGAGCCGCGAAATGAAGTGGCTCACAGCGACCAGGTAGCCCAACACCTTCTGCACCGCCTTCAAGTCTCGAATTGGCCCCATCCGGTCGAGGGCCGAGACCTTCTCGGGGTTGGGCTCGATGCCCCGCTGGGAGACAATAAAACCCAGTAGCAAGCTGTGCGGCACCCCAAAGACGCATTTTTCGGGATTTAGCTTTACCCTGTTGGCCCGCAAGTAATCGAACGTGACACGCAAATCGTTAACCAGGTCATCCGCCTTCCTGGTTTTGACGACGATGTCATCTACGTATGCCTTGACAGTCCGCCCGATGTGGTCCCCGAAAACGTGTTGCATACATCGCTGGTATGTAGCTCCGGCATTTCGAAGACCAAATGGCATCGTTATGTAGCAAAACATGCCGAATGGCGTGATGAAAGAGGTCGCGAGTTGATCAGACTCCTTCATCTTTATTTGGTGGTAGCCTGAGTAGGCATCAAGGAAACACAAGAGTTCGCATCCCGCGATGGAATCCACTATTTGGTCGATTCGTGGCAAAGGAAAAGGAACTTTGGGACATGCTTTATTCAAACCGGTGTAATCTACACATATCCGCCATTTTTCATTCTTTTTCTTGACTAGTACAGGATTAGCTAACCACGTGGGGTGGAACACTTTCTTGATAAACCCGGCCTCGAGGAGCCTTCGCAGCTCCACTCCAATCGCCCGGCGCCTTTCTTCGTCAAAGCGTCGCAGGCGCTGTTGCACAGCTCTGGAGTGAGGTAGGATGTCAAGAGAGTGCTTGGCGACCTCCCTCGGGATGCCCGGCATGTCCGAGGGGCTCCACGCAAAGATGTTTGCGTTGGCGCGGAGAAAGTCGACGAGCACCACTTCCTATTTCGGGTCGAGGGTGGAACTGACCCTCAACACCTTGCCCTCGGGAGCAGTGGTGCCGAGGGGTACCTCCTTGGTCTGTTCGGCAGCCTCGAAGCTGCCCGCGTGCTTGGCAGGGGAGTCGGGGCCCTCGTTGGCCAACTTCTCCATGTCCGCGACGAGCGATTCGTCCAGTGTGAGCGCCTCGGCGTGCTCGACGCACTCGACGTCGCAGTCGAATGCGTGCTCGATCGACGAGCCCACTGTGATGACGCCCTTCGGCCCCGGCATCTTCATCTTGAG
The DNA here is from genome assembly GCA_036936925.1 of Cenchrus fungigraminus. Lineage (NCBI taxonomy): Eukaryota > Viridiplantae > Streptophyta > Magnoliopsida > Poales > Poaceae > Cenchrus > Cenchrus fungigraminus. The sequence continues at coordinate 134,726,192 of CM072774.1, read as the reverse complement.
GTACGTGTAGTTCGGGACCGCCATGAATTTGGCATAGCACGGACGCCCGAGGATGGCATGGTACGCGCCCCGAAACCCTACTACCTCAAAGGTGAGGGTCTCCTTGCAGAAGTTATCCGGCGTGCCGAACCAGACCGACAGATCGATCTGCCCGAGGGGCTGGACGCGCTTGCCCGGCGCGACGCCATGGAACGGCGCCGTGCTGGGCCGCAGCTGATCCAAACCGATCCCCATCAGCCGCAGGGTGTGCGCATACAGGATGTTGAGGCTGCTGCCGCCGTCCATCAACACCTTGGAGAATCGCGCATTGCCGATGATGGGGTCGACGACCAGCGGGTACTGGCCCAGGTAGGGGATGCGGTTCGGGTGATCCTTGCGGCTGAAGGTGATGGCCTCCTCTGACCAGTCAAGGAAGGAAGAGGGGCCTTCTCGGCGGCGAGAACTTCATGCTGCTCGTGCTTGCGCCGGCTGGTGGACATGTCCACCGTCGGTCCCCCGAAGATGAGGAAGACGTTCTCCACCGCGGGGAAGCCGTCAGCGCCTCCGTCACCCCCATCCTTCTTGGCCTCGTCCTCCTTCGTGGCAACGCGGCTGTAGTACTTCTTGAGCATGTCGCATTGCTCGAGGGTGTGGTTGACCGAGGTCTTGTGGTATGGACAGGGCTTCTTCAGCATGTCGTCGAACATGCCGGGGCCTCGAGGGGGCCCTCGAGGAGCCTTACGAGCAGGGTCGACGGCGAGGGCCTCGTCGTCGTCTTCGCCGCGTCCCTGCGTGCGCGCGTCGTGGTGGGGCTTTTTGCCCTTCTTGCCCCGCTTTTTCTTCTTCGCGGGCTCCTTGGACTTGCTGCCCTCCGCGGGCGTGTCGTCCACGCGCTTGCCTTTCTTGCCGTCGAAAATGGCCCCCACCGCCTCCTCTCCGGAAGCGAAGCTGGTGGCGATATCGAACAACTCGTTGGAGTCGACCGGCGGGCTCCTCCCGAGCTCGCGCACAAGGTCCCGACAGGTCATGCCCTCGAGGAAGGCGTGCACGATCTCCGACTGAGCGATGCTCGGGAGCTCGGTACAGCGCTTGGAAAAGCCCCGTATGAAGTCCTGGAGTGACTCGCCGGGTTTCTGAGTGCACCCCCGCAGGTCCCATGAGTTCCCGGGGCGCACATACGTGCCCTGGAAGTTTCCCATAAAGGTGCGGACTAGGTCGTCCCAGCCATGGATTTGGCTGGGCGGCAGATGCTCGAGCCATGTTCGGGCCGAATCCGCAAGGTGCAGCGGCAGGTTGCGGATGATCACCGCGTCGTTGGTGGCGCTGCCCAGCTGACAAGCTAGGCGGTAGTCGTTGAGCCATACCCGAGGGTCTGTTTCCCCTGTGTACTTGGTGATGGTGGTGGGCTGGCGGAAGCGCTGGGGGAAACTCGCTGTGCGGATCTCCCGGCTGAACACACGGGTTCCCGGGGGTTCCGGTGTTGGCGAGCGGTCCTCCCGACTGTCGTAGCGACCACCTCGCCGAGGGTGGTAGCCCGCCGCCGTCCGCGCCTCTGCGTCGCCCCTCTTCTTGGCGTTCAGGACGTTGCGAGCATCGCCGTCGTGGGCCTGGCCGCGCGTGTCAAGGATCCGCTCCCTGACAGGCGTCCTGCCCCGGTTTGCCGGCTGTCCCGCCGCACCGTCCGCATGGACAAATGCTTCTTGGTCCTGTGCGCTACCGCCGCCTTGCGTACTTGACTGGTGGCGCATGCGGGATGCGGAGCTCTCGGCTTGCTGCACTGCCGCCTTCTCGATGAGGGCCTGCGCCTCGCGGCGCAGGTTACGTGCCTCGGGCGTCGATGGCTCGGGCATGGCCCGAAGTAGTGTTGCCACCGCGACGAGCTTTTGGCTCGCCCGAGGCGGTGTGTGTGGGTCGACCACGTTGAAGTCGGCGTTGATGCGCTCGCGGGCCTGTCTCCCGGCTTCTCGGGTGCGTTCGCCGCGCGCTGAGGCTTCCTCTACGATGGTAGCACGCAAGAGTCGCACCTGCCGGTACTCCTCTGCGAGCTTCGCCTCAAGCTCGCGAGCCTGGGCTAGCTGCGCAGTGATGTCCGCGTGTCCTGCCGGCGGGGCGGGCGGTGGGTTCGGCTCCGGGTTCTAGGGCGCGTTCCCGTCGCCTGCCTCGTTCGCGCCGTCAGCATGCTCATTGATGACGACAACGAAGCACTCGCGCGAGGGATCGTAGCTCCCTTTGCTGGAGTCGTCGGAGCAACCGAACCAGTAGTCCGCAGCGTCAAGGAACCGCCGGAAAACCACAGGGTCCGGTACGCCGGAGAAGTCCCACTCCGCGTAGCCGTGCGAGGTCGCGGGCGGCAGCTCGGTGGCCGAGCCGTGGTATGATTCGTCGTTGGTGGAGGCGATGAGGTTCCGGGTTGACAGCAGGTGATGGCCCGGGAGATCCTCGTATGCAGCCATGTCGGTGCTGACGGATGAGGCGTACGTTGCGGCGGAGTTGCGCATCCCGTGGGGGAACTGCGGCCCTGTGGCCACGCGCTCCCCTGCGGGATGCGCCGTCGTGTCGCTTGGCGGTGGTGCGTCGCTCCGGGCCGCGTCGCGTGCTGCCCGGCGCCGCTCCGTGCGCGCCTGACACGAGCGCTGACCCAGGCGTTTGTGGTGTCGAGACGTCGAGGCAACCGCCGTCGTGGGTTCCGGTGCCGGGACGTCGGTCGTCGGCGTGGCGGGGAACGGGCCCAGCCCGGTGGACCACCACGGGTGGAGTTCATCCCGATTGGTAAGGCGCATGTGGTAGCCGTTCCCCGTAGCCTGAAAGTTCAGGCTCCCGAACCGGATTTCGAATCCGGCAGGGAAAGGGTCCGAGCTGCCCATGGCGTACCTCTGGGACGTCATCTCGGTGCGAATCACCATCGAGACTTCTGGTGAGGGGTCGATCACAGCGCGAACCCCCCTACCTGGCGCGCCAACTGTCGGTGTTAGGATTAGTCCTGACACTAACTAGTGAGATACGCTGTGATCAGCTTCTCGATGGTTGGTGCAAATGGCAACACAGGGACACGGGTTTATCCTGGTTCCGACCGCGGGGTCGTACGTCCAGCAGATTGCGCGTGCGCGCTGTATTGATTCGCACCAGTGGTGCCGGTAAAGGGGGCTACAAGCAAGGCGGGAGAGGAGGAAAAGCCTCCACGTCCCTGCTAGGTGATTGAGGCGAGTGCCAATATCGGGGGAACGAGTATGCGGGTGAATGCCGATGTCTTCCCCCCCCCCCCGCAGCTAGGCGGCTGCCTCCTCCTTTTATAAGCCAAGGGGAGGTAGCTTACATGCGTGCTACATAGTGCTGCGTAAGGTGACGGCGTACTAGCGCACAGTGCCCTTGACATGACGGTTGTCCTGGTGAATCTTTGCCACTGGGGTGACTTGACGGCGAATTCCGGTTTCCACGGGTGGCGTGGCGACTCCTGTGCCTGTCGGAAAGCGGCTTCGAGGGTGGTCTTGGCCGCCATTCATGTTTGGTCGTCGTCCGTTCGTAGGTCGAGGTTGCGCCCATGCTTATTCGAGGGTCTCACTGCAGGGGAGAGCCCTGGTGGCACAGGCAGCGGCGTGGTGATGTCCCGTCAGCACAGGGCGCCACAGCTCTGGGGATGGCCGCACAGCGCCGGGGATGGCCTGTACAGCACCGGGGATGGCCTGTACAGCACCGTGGTTGGCTTGTGCAGTGCCGGAGATGATGGAGAAGACGTGCTCCATGCGTTCCGCGCCACGGCGCCGCCCGGTGTGCGCACTTGGTCGCCGCCCGTACCGTCTTTGAGGGTGTGCCCATGCCCTTTCGAGGGGCTCGCCGTGGGAGAAGGACGAGAGTAGGCGGCGTAGTGTTTTGGAATGACACTGGCCTGTCCGCGCAGGGCCGCGCAGTACCTGTACAGTGCTAGGAATGGCGGCATAGTGACGGGGTTTGGCCGCACAGTGACAGGATCAGAAACCCAGGCGGTGTCAGTGGTGTGACGTGGGCGGGGATTGCCTTTTGACTAAGGCGCCTGCGGTGGGCAAGGCCATTTAATGCCCCTGTCAGGTGAGACAAGCGGGGCGCTGTCGCTCGAGTGTCGGCCTCGAGCGAGGCGGAGACCCGCTCGAGGGGCTGAAGCTCTCGAGCGAGGCGGAGTCCTGCTCACGGGGCGTCGTGCCCCTCGTGTAGGGCGGGAGTTCATCACGTGGCGTTCCCCCCTCGAGCGAGGCGGAGATTCGCTCGAGGGGGTTGGGGATAGACGTTTTGATGGGCCATGGAGGTTGTTGGGCCGGAGCGGACCGTGGGCCTTCCTTGTTTTTGGGTCGTAACTGGTTGGGTGATGTTGTTGTGGTTTTGTGTTAAATTTTTAGGAAGGGTAATCTCCCCCATAGTTAGAGGACCCCTATGGCTGTCCCCGACACTTTGTAACCAATTGGACAGGCAGGTCTGTCACCAGTTGTGATGGCACCCCAACATACTGACAAGCCAGCAACTATGATTCCTGAGGAGCAAATTGTGACTGAACTTTCTCATCTTGAAAGCTCCCTTGGTCTTTGTGAATTTTTACCGGCTGCACAAGCTCCTTTTGAACTGGCTGACTCTTTTCTAGCTGCAGTTTTGTTGACATAGGGGGCAATTGATAAGCAATCGGCTGTGTACTCAATATTTCTTGCTGTAAAGCCGATTCTTGTGACTGATAATCTTCTGTACTTTGTGACTGAGCTGATATCTGGGAATGTTGCAGCCCCCCAGGCCGAGTTTGCTGAACTATCGGTTGATGAGCTTGCACATGTGGTTGGAAAGCTATCGGTTGAGGAGCCGATTCTTGAACCCATCTCTGCTGAGAACTTTGGGGAATAAATTGTGATTCCAGAACACCACTTTGATAGTCGGTCATTCCTTGAATTTGAGTAGTTTCCGCAGGCGTATATCCAAGAACGCTGAACAAATCCTCATGTGCCAGCGGCTGTGGCGTGTATCCAAGAGCGCGAAAGAAATCCACTTGTAGCAGCGGTAATGAGCTGGAGGGAACTGGTGCAGTCTGAGGAACTGTCATCAGCTGATAGAAATCGTCCCGAGGTAAGACTGGCGGGATTAAATAATCACCATAAGCCGATTCACCAGTTGCACTCGTGCTTGCTGCTGGATAATTTAATGATCTAGGATACATCCATGCTGATTCTTCATAGCCTTGATGCTGAATTATTTGTTGGGTATCCAGAATCAATGGTTGCATAGCAAATTGGTGGATCTGACTTGCACCATGGGTATTCAAATCGTCATATCTTGAGGTGAGGTATTAAATAAATCTCTTTGTGCCGATGTAACGGCCAATTGTGGCATATCAAAATAATGAGATGCTGCTTCATTAGGAACCTCCCATGGATAGTATGTCGGTACTACCGTATTAGCCGATGATCTCGGCTGTTGATAATATGATCGCTCATAACTCTGTTGTTGGGCAAACTCAGAGAATGCACCTTCAATTGCTTTGCTTATAATATTCGCCAATATTCCAGATTGATTGTCCATGGCGCACTGAATGTACTCCTTGAACTTTATTGATTCAACGTGGATATTGTCTTCATGTCTCACCAGACGATATAATAATAGGGCTTTAATCTTCGAGTCCACCGGGCGTGCCAAAAGTGTGTTGACGCAAAAATAGGACGTCACCCTTGCGCGCAACACACGTGACTCCCCGGTCTGTTGCGAGGCATGCCAGCCAATCTGACCTGTTGATTGACAATGGAAAATCGGCTAGAGGGCCGATGGATCTTCAGTAGTGTGTGTATCTGCCGATCGGCCGATACAGTAGAACGAGATCGGCAGGCTCGAAAGCAGCCGAAGTGTAAGTGTGCGTAGAAAGATCGGCCAAGACAGCCGATCGTGACGTCAGCACTCGAATAAATCTAAGCCGGCTATGAGAACAGATGATATTTTAAGACAATAAAAGCCGACGAGATCTAGATCGAGCTGGATAGATGGGTGATAAAAGCTAAAATAACAAGAATTGAGGTAAAACTTGCTAATCTAGCTGATATCGATAACTGATGAATAAATCTAGACGAAACCACAGCGATGCACCCGGAGGTTAAAGCCTAGATATTATTCGGTAAAGCAGAACTCACCAGCAAGCCGGAGATCGAAGCGATGCAGCCCGACGAGTTTGCGAGAACTCGTGAAAGAGAAAAGGTACGAATGCGAAGTCGCCGAAAAGTAGATGCAGTAAAGTAGATGCAATAATTGGTAAAGGGGTGCCCGGAGGCGGTTTTGATATTGATCGTGTGATAATTCTATTACAATAGCCGGTGCTTATATTTATACCCTGGGCTCCTCTAGACTCCTGCAGCCGGAAGGGCTCAAAACTTCCTAATTGAAGACTCCTAACGAGTTACACAACCAACCGACTCAAACTTCCCTAATTAACAAAAGGAAATACTAAGGTACATGGACTCTATCTTCCCTTGTGTAGAATCCTTGCTAATTAAGCTCTTCTCTGTCCTAGCAGCAAACAATCCACCTGAATGCGTGATCAATCTTGGACTTCTTTATAAGCATCTCATCACCATGTATGTGCTTTCTTTATTATTTCTTCCTTATTTCGGCCGGTCACGTATTCACCAGTGTATGTAACTCCTGCTGATCCGGACTCTATTCCCCTGCTCTTTGAACAATGATTCGGCCAAGGCATGTAGATTAGGAAATATTATTTATTCCTAATAGCCGAATCATTATTATGGCCTTTCATTTTATGGAAGTGGTAGCCTTTTGCACACACGCGACAATTTCTCATGTACTGCTCCTTGCCGATCAACCTTTGCACGTTATGACAGCTGATTATCTCCTCCGCTTTGGCTGATTTCCATTAATCTTTGTATGCACGTGCCAGCTCTGCCTTAATGCCATCCTTACCTTGTATATTTTAATCAACATGCCTGCATGCGTAAACCTTTGCTTCTCTGATTCTGCCAGCCAATTACATCAAGTCCACCTTTGCACGTACTGCACTCCATTCATCGGCTGATTCATTTTCTTCTGTCTGGCCGATTTCCTTGCCGATCGCGTGCCTGCCGATTGTATATCCACTCTGGCCGTCCATGTCCCTTGTATATATTAGTTCTTTGTTTAATCACCCTCACTGACACGCACTGGTTAATCAATCCGGACTCCCAATATTTCTTCAATGCTTGCATGTAAATAATCTTCTGATGTACGCACGCATGGAGCATCCGTATGCTTGCAAAATCAAGTATTTTTCTCGCCGATCACGTCGCCTCATGCATGACACTTTCTAGCTCCTCTGGCCGATCTTGCCGATCACTGCCAATCTCACTACTCCATGTGTCATGGGATTTACTGTCAAAAATCCGGTGTCAACAACAAGAGTCCCATGTTTTCTCCCGCATCTCACCTTCCGCTTCCCCGCAGGCGCTCGCGACGGCCGGGGTGGAGGGCAGGCGAGGAGGTGTGGTGGCCGGGGTGGAGCGCGGTTGAGGAGGCGGCGGCCCAAGGCGCCGGGTGGCAGCGGAGGAGCTCGGGCCCACGACGGCCCCTCCTCCCCCACAAGCAACCACGAGCTCGCCGCGCGCCTCCGGCGCTGCATGACGAGCGATGGCAGCTTGCTGCTTCCCTCGCTGGCCAAAACTTGTGTCGGCCCCTCCTCCCGCGCTAGCAGCATCATCTTCGCGAGGACGGCGGCAGCAGACTGGTGGACGCCAAGCGGTAGCGCCCCTACCTTCCGTCCCGACCTCCCTCTCCTGCTGGTTCTGTCGACGTCGCGGGCTCCAAATCCGGCCGCTGCTGTCCTGCCGCTGTTTTTGTCCCGAGCTTGGCGAGTAAATATCCCGCGTAGAGGATTTGGGGAGAGGGGTGAGCACGGCGCGGGCATGCAGGATCCGTTGCCCCGTCGACTGAGGAAGACGGGCGCCTACAGCGCGTCGGCGGGTGTCGCCTCCGCCTGGGAGAACGAGAGAAGGCGTCGACTGGTGAGGCGACAGATAGCCCGTCTCTTGGCGTCGGAGGGGGGGGGCTTTCTTAAAAAGAACCATTCTACAATAGACGGGTTGTACACGCCCTAACATGCAACTTGTTAATTGTTATTGCATCTCACAGGGTCAATACTGCATATTTAAATGTTATAAAAAGACGCAAATTTGAACAACTGTCTTTTATCTACTCCGATAAATAACTGTTACTATGTTCACAGTAGCTTCTTGGTGCCTAGCATTGCCATTAAAACAAGGTCAAGAATGAGCTCCGTGGTTAATCAAAACGTCCCAGGAACAAAGCGTTGGGTGAATGAAGTTTTGGTAAGTGCGGTGTACTATACTACTATGCCGATTCTCCGGGCAATTAATTGTAGAGCTTCTCGTATGTTGTGTTCTTAAAACATTGTGAACACATGAAGGTTTGTCATTTGGAAGTTTTGGATGCGCACTTTTTTCCCTAAAAGATAATAAAATGCTGCCAATTATTGTGACCTCTTGTCGCAAAATGCTTTATTTTTTCCCCTTTGCTTGTCTTGGCATCATTGAGATTCTGCTAGATGCATTATGTTTTTCCTTGTCATCTTTTACTACTGCTACTATATCCATCACGCACGTGCCATCCCAAGATTTCAGAATCGGCAAAAATCATATGTTGCGTTAATTGTACGGAGTAGCATGGTACTGTGTGCAGAGCGAAAAATCAGCATCACAATTAACAGAAAGGCGCGGTCATCCAGGCGTCATTCAGCTTACCATTTTTTTTTTATATGAAGAACAGCACGGCAGGCCAACGCCGCACCGCACGGAAAAGACGCCCCAAATCCCCCCACCAAAACCCTGCCGCCGCCGCCGCTTCCATGGCGCCGGGACACGTCAAGCCGGCCTCCTCCGCCTCGTCCTCCTCCTACGAGGGCGACACCTCCTCCGACGAACAAGGAGCGGAGGCACAGCTTACCCAGAACATTCTTGTCCCGCCGCCGGCGCGCCAACAAAGCGACGGCAAGGAGGAGGACGATGAAGACGACGACAGCGAGGCCAGTGAGGAGGAGGAAGAGGAAGGCGGCGATGACGCCACCAAGCGGCAACTCCAGCGGCCCCCGCCGGCGGCGTGCCAAGAAAGCGGCGGCGAGGAGGACGAAGACGACGACGGTGAGTCCGGCGAGGACGACGCCAGCGAGGACGAAGACGGCGACGCCGGCGAGGAGGACGAGGACGAAGACGGCGACGCCGGCGAGGAGGACGAAGACAACGACGGCGACAGCAAGGCCAGTGAGGAGGAGGAAGAGGAAGGCGGCGACGACGCCACCAAGCGGCAACTCCAGCCGCCCCCGCCGGTGGCGCGCCAAGAAAGGGGCGGCCGGGAGGACGAAGACGACAACGGTGAGTCCAGCGAGGACGAAGACAGCGACGCCAGCGAGGATGAGGACGAAGACGGCGACGCCGGCGAGGAGGAGGGAGATGGCGACGCCGGCGACGACGCCACCAAGCGGCAACTCCAGCCGCCCCCGCCGGTGGCGCGCCAAGAAAGGGGCGGCCGGGAGGACGAAGACGACAACGGTGAGGCCTGCGAGGACGAAGACTGCGACGCCAGCGAGGACGAGGACGAAGACGGCGACGCCGGCGTGGAGGAGGGAGATGGCGACGCCGGCGACCCCATGAAGCGTCAATTCCCGCAGCAGCCGCCGCCACCGCCTCAGGGAGGTCGCGAGAGTGCCCAAGGAGGAGGCTCCGGCGATTCGTCAGACGACTCTGACTCCGACGCTGACGAGTATGAGTCCGATTTCGAAGAAGTCGAGTCGGCACTGAAGCCACGGACCCAGCGCAAGCTGGACGTGCCCTCCCCCGACCTCTCCAAGTCGTCATTACTGAAGCGGACTGCAGAGGCGGCCGGGCTCGCGGAATCGTCCTCCTCGTACAAGAGGGTGCCGGCGGCTGCCCTTAGCAAGCTGATCCCCTCGAAGCCTGCTGCGGTGAAGGAGGTCGCCATTCCTCTCGCGCCGGAGAAGCTGCCGGAGATGGTGAAGGAGGTCGCCAATTTGCTCGCGCCAGAGAAGCAGCCAGTGGTGGCGAAGGAGGTCGCCAAGCTGCCCGCGCTAGAGAAGACGGCGGCAGCCAAGTATGTCGCCGAGCCGCCACTGACAAAGAAGAAGCCGTCCCCGCGGAACAACAAGTCTGCAGCTGCTGTGGCGAACCACGCCAAGCCGTCCAAGAAGGCGGTGGTGGCGGCAGCAAAGGAGAAATCTGCTGCTGCTGCTGCGGTGGCGGCAGCGACGGCTGTCGGCAAGTTGCCAGGTGCACAGGGAACATCAAACGACGCCCCATCAGGACCAGAGGATAACCAGGTGCAGAAGCACATCCTCCTGGAGGAGAAGAGAAAGAGGTACTGTTATCTTTGGCGCATAAAAAAGGCACTGGAAGAAGAGCATAAGTTCCCACCAGGCATGTTGGATGAGTCCTTCCTCAATGTGGACGACGCCGAGGCTGCCGTGCTGGAGGACAAGATCAAGAAACATATGCAGGCCGAGATGCAGTTGCAACTTAACCGTTTTGACATCAAGAAGCTTGTCTTCAAGGTGTTGTGTGACTTGGTGAAGATGTGATGTTGCAGGTCCATCTCCTCCCCAGCATAAGCTATTTTGGTATTTAATTTGGTAATTATGAATTTAGAGCAAAAATGTAGCAACATAGATAAGAGCTGCAAAATAAATAGGATGATACAGTGGCTAGCTAGATACTAAACTAGAGTTTTTTTCGAACAACCTAAACTAGAGTGATGAAGAAGCTTGCCATGCTGAATATATAAGTACCTCCATGACCTGAAGGAACTCTATTTTATCCTACATTAGGCTGTAAGCCGCTTGTTTTACAAAAAAAAAATGTTGATTTATAGTTGGTTGAACATTTAATATATGAGAAGGGGCACCCTCAAGTGCTCTTTTTCTTTCATTTTAAGTGGCATATGTTTGCACTAAAAAAGGTTAGGCATTCTGATCCCAAGGCCCTCATTGCGTTTACTTGCTTGTTTGTTGCAGGAATATGTGGAGCTAAAGGCTGCAAAGGCTGGGTCAGATTTTGGTGTCAGATTGCTTTTGTGTTGCTGATTCTTCATAAAAATTGTGAAACCTATGCTGCTGGCGATGCATTTTGGTGCAGCATGGCATTTTTTTTTAAAGCTGGGCCCCATATCTATCTATTATCTATATATCTATCTATTTAGAAGTAAGCTCTTTTTAGGCTTTATGTTCTCTCAGCTCGTACGTAGAAGTAAACTGATGGCACTGTTTAAGTTTCGGCATGAATCGTGAATGAATCAAAGCAAGCCTGTTGATTCTGTTCTCTCGCATTATGAATGTGAGCTCTCAGCCAGCATCTTTTCTTTTTGGCTGCAAATCATGCTTGGTTCTTCGAACATTATAACGTACAATATTCTTTTGGTGCAGTTTCATCATACAGTACGTTCTGCCTCACTACCATTCTTTCATGTTGCAACCAAAAGAAAATTATTTCCCAAATAATGATTGATCTGAACATGTTACTATTTGGACTTCACATTATCTATAATTAGCCATGTCATGTACACCTCAAACAAGTCTAGTATACTACTATAAATATTCAAATAGCATTTCTTTTGACTCTAAAATAATAGTCCTTGTGATCTTAAGGAAAAAGTGTAAATTATACTTGTATATTCGACTCATTACAATAGGTGCTCACCGACTGTGTCAACCAAACAAACTATCAGTTACAAAAATAAAAAAAAAATAAACTAAACAAACTATCGTAGCACCAGGTGGCCGTGGGCGGCGCACACCCTCAAGCCCCAGCGACGTGCTCCCTCAAGCCCCCGGCGGCGGACACCTCGGTCAATGGACCGGCGGCGAAACAACAAGGAATCGACAGAGATGATGTGCACCAACAGTAAGTTCTTCCTCCCTCCTTCCAGATCTAGATGTTTCCCCTACTAATTTTTCAGTTCGTCTTTGCACTAGACGTTGTTTGAGTTCCTATTTGCACTAGACGTTTCATGGTGAGATTTGTTATGTAGCCAAGAAGAAACTAGGGGAGGGGATCATGCTAGAAAAGTGAAAAGAGGGCTCCAGCAACACAAATCAGAGAGGCGTCCGTGAGATCAAATGAAAACAAATCCCTCTCTGAAAAGAACAGGTTAGATCTCTGGTTGGCAAAATATGCAAATGCTGTTTTTTGGGCTCAATTAAAACTAGTAGCTGATGAATATTAGTCAATGGGAGCCAAAGCTGATGAATAGTAGCAATTTACTTACATGATTAACATTTAAGCTGGTGCTTGTTGCATGTGCTCCCTATTTCATAGATTTATAACATGAATTTCTTTGTTAAGCTGGTTCAGATGGAATGGAAGTTTTGAACTGCTTGCCCGAAGGATAAAGTGAATGCATAGCAGCCTGATTTTCCTATATTTTTTCCATTAATCTTGTGAGTTTGCTTTAATTTTCTCTGCTCTATCTGTTCTACCATCATCGATTAATAGCATTCTACCTATTAGTGTTAATCTTCTTGAGTGACATGATCTGTTTATTTGTGAACTGCATACCATAGTTTTGTACTGTCAATTTTTGGAGGTATTGTTGTGCTTAGGAAGATGAAAACTGTAAAAGACGAAAACTTAGGAAGATGTTTGGAGGTATTGTTGTGCTGTCCATATTATGGTTGCTTTGCTGTGAACAAATTGTCAATTTTGGTTTAACAACCTTGATCCATATTTATGAAGAATGTTCTTGTTCCCTTGCAGGAAGAGTTCAATAAAAATGCAGATACCCCCACATTTTTTAGCATGGAAGGAATTGATGGAAAAGAACTGTCCGGAATGAGTCAGGCAACAATGGTGACACAATGTTCCAAAAGAAAAAGGAATTAGTACTGTCAGAACTATTTTGGACCTAGTTAAAGTAGTATTTTCGTAGGAGTCATAGTTCGATAATAATCACTTCGATTTTTGGTGAACTGGTCATCAGGTGCTAGTTACATATATATTGGTCGTCAGGTGCTAGTTAGATATTGGTCAGGTTTTACATAGACATGGTTCCAAATTTGAATGATTGGCAAATGTAATCAACCTCGGACAAAGGTTTTGTACTGGGATATCAAGCATAAATGTAACCTAGATTTTTCTTCAGTTGAAATAACATTTGGTTTCAAACTATAGGCAGTTAGGCACCCGCCGAATTATTTTGTTTCATTTAGACCTTGTGAACTGATTTGTGAGTTGTATTGCCCTGATTTGGAGTTCGGAGTTGGCCACCCAGATGCAGTGTTGCTTTCACGATTTATTACTTATTGCTTTCAAGCTATGCAATGTATATATGTACTGGTGAATGGTAATACACTGATCCGGCTTGCGGATGGCAAGTGTGCTGAGTTGATGCTAGTAGTTCTCTTCGTGCTGTTTCAGATACACTCCCTGCCTTGAAATAGCATGCCTATCATTGATTCTTCACTGCAGCACGTCTGGAAAATTCGATCATAGCAGTGAGCAGCCCGGGAAGTGTGAACTATGCTTTGTTAAGATTAAGGCTTGCAAGCCTTGTGGTGCACCTCCCGGTTTATATGTAAAGCAAGAGTTCTGTTTTTTCATGTAAAGCGAGAGTTCTGTTTTTTCATTTGATCACTACCTGTGGCCTCTCATTATCTCTCGACCGTGTCGCTGAGCTATGCAATGGCTCCTAAATTTCACCTATGTTTATCGCAGGTACGGTTGCAGTAGTGTAATTAGGAAGATCAAGGTTATCATAATCTCACAGGAGGAATCATTTATGTTGGGAAAGTACACATCTAGACAACGGGAAGGAGGAGGTGGCGGTCTGGAAATGGATCACGGCAGTGTTGGGGAAAGGAAGGAGGATTACGGCGGCCGCGGCAGCCGGGTGATTAGGGCCGTTGGTGGCGTACAGGAAAGGGAGGAGGATTAGGGGTGGCGGTGACCGCCGGCGGCGGTGGCCACGAAATGACCGCGGCGGCGCGGATCAGGAAAGGGAATGACGAGGACGCGAGGGACGGGGGCGCACAGGGTAGAATCCGGACGATGACTAAATTAGTAAATTTGCAATAATTACACATTTATCCTTACTAAAAATAAAGAGCCCTTAACAAAAGGCTAATTTTTCTTTTAAAAAACAAAAATGCTAATCGTACGGCAAGTGGATGGCAGACGAGCTTTCTGCCGCAAGTGGACGCACGCGGGCACAGCCGCACAACACTGCGAGCTGCGACTTGCGAGAGGTAGGCGGGCGCTTGCGGGCTGCCGCGACGTCCGCATAAATGAAGTGGCGCTACGCGGGCAGCCGCATGTGCCCGCCGCAACGCATGAGGCTTGCGCAGATGTGGGGCGGGCAGCCGCAATCCGCTCCGCTTGCATGTATACGTACCACCCCGGTGAAAAAAACGGCAAAGCCGAACTGGAGCACGGCGTAGGGTCACCCAATGCGGATAGCCTGACAGCAGCACAGCGCTGGGCGCTGCTACACACATGCGCAAGAGAGAGAACAGAGAAGTACTATCCATCAGTCCTCCAGCTGCTCCTGTTCTCTAATTCCAGCTCTCCATCTTTTTTTTTGGGTAATTTTGCTCATGGACACCATACAATGTTGATTTTAGCTGCAAGACACCGCTGAAACACATATTTGCTAGTAGACACTCTTCAAAAGTGGAAAATTGCTCATATACACTGGGACTAATAAAACATTGTTTGACGATGGACTACAACATTCTCATCCATCTGGATCGGGTGCTCGATTACTCCCCGCTGCCTGACAGCCCGGAGCACCGAAGTTTTGAAAGCGACATCAGCGGCATCCCCGACGACGAATTGATGCCTGAGTACCCGGAGAAGCACCGCTTCGTGTGGCGGCTGGGAGTTGAGGATGGCATGCGGCCGGCGGAGCGCGTGTCGGCGTGGGAACGCCTTGGGGGGCGTCGCGACCGCTCGCCGCCGCGTGGTGGTGCCGGTGGCGACGGCTTCGGGGGGCTGATGCGGCAGCCTCCAGCGAGCTGGCATGACCTTGCGGGCCCAGGCGGGGCTCGTGATGGCGGCGGCTACGGGTTCGCCGGCGACAGCGGCCATGGAGGCCGCCGTCGAGATGATGGCGTTCCGGCGGGTGACGGAGTTCCGGCTGATGGCGTCAAGGCTTCGCGTGGTCGCATACTCCATGGCAGAGTGGGCCATGCCGGGTTGGAGGAGGAGATGTTTCCTGTGGCCCATATGGGCGTGTTCCGGGAGGTGGGGCCCGACGCTCTAGCGTCTGACCCAATGCAGGACGAGGCGTGCTTGGGGGGCCTGGGCACTGCTCGCGTGCTCGACGCCCCGGCGGCCGTACCGTTGACGACTATGGGGCTGCAGGAGTTCGAGGACGCTCTGATCGAGAGGAGCTTGGGGGGCAGTGATGCTGTGGACCACATGGTGCTCGAAGTGACTGAGGTGGCAGGGTGGTCGGGCGCTACGCCGGCCACGCCAGAGGGGCAGATGATGGCGACTGATCAGGAGGGAGCACAGGAGTTGCCACTGGCTCAGCTGAGTCTGGTGGATGCGCTAGAGGGGGCCCACCCGGCTGCTTCTTGCGACCTCGGAGTCCAGCCGGCCAATGGGCTGTGTGCTGGTATTATGGAGGAGGCTAGTTTGTTTGAGGGCGTGGGGCCCATTCTTCAGCTGGGCTTCAAGGGGTGGCTTCTGGGCCGCAGGGTGGTGGTATTCTGGAGGATGACACTAGGCTGGGAGGCGGAGGGCTGGTCTCTGTTGGGTTTCCTTTCGACCTCAATTTGGGAGCAAACAGTGTGGACGACGATCACCCGACCATGGCAAGCTTGGTTAACCGTTCAGCGTTGACGTCGGCCGAGGGGAGGCTGAACCGTGAGGCTACTGATCAGGGAACACGCAGGCCTCACGGGCGTGGTGTTCCAAGGTTTGCAGCGCTGCTACGGAGGGCTCTTTTGTGTAACCCTGCACTGAAGCCCAAGACCATCAACTACAAGAAGGCCTCACAGAATGTGGCAGGGCATCAGGTTCAGGCTGTACAACACAACGTCCGTTTGATGACCAAGGGACCCTGTGCTACCCCAGTGGATGATCAAGCCAATGCGCTGCTGCTGCAAGCTAGTGGGTTACTGAATGGGGACGTGCAACCGTCTGAATTGGTGCATGAGAGGTTTGGCAAGCAGTTTGTGGCTCCCATGAAGGATGATTTGGTTGGGGGTATGCGCGCTGCGCTCGGTCTCCCATCGGACGGGGTGGCGACCGCGGTGGAGGTGCTAGCTCATCATGCAGAAGTTTGAGGGGTGGCCACGGCCGTGTGTGGGGCGCTCTGTTTGGAGCCCGTGTATCTTGTTTTCCATGTTTTACATCATGTGTTATGTCCGTGGGGTTCGTGAGCTGGTGGGTGTTTCTGGCACTGTGTTGCCATTGTTGTTGTACTGCATGTGGAAATTTGGGTTTAGGTGGTGTGTTGTGTCCTGTTTTGGTGGTGCCTAGGTTTTGGTGCTTCGGTGTGCTGGCCGGCCTGGGGCTTTTGAGTTCTTTAGGTTCTTATGTTAGAACAACAGTGTGTGTTTTTAAATTGGAATGTCAGGGGTTTGAATAACCAGGCAAGGAGGGGTGTAGTGTGAGATATGGTCTGTGATACAAGGGCATCTATTGTGGCATTGCAAGAGACGAAGCTGGACGCAGTGGACAGATTGCTGGTGATGGAAATTTTGGGAGCACGATTTGCTGACAATTATGTGGTTTTGCCGGCTTTGGGCACTTGTGGTGGAATTCTCCTGGCAGTTGATGAGCAACATTACAAGATCATCAATTCTGAAGTGGGAGTGCATACTGTTACAGCTTTAATTGAAACATCTTCTGGCAATCTGAGGTGGAGTGTAACGGCTGTGTATGGGCCGTAGGAGGATAACGCTAAACTGCAGTTTCTTGGGGAGCTTCGTTGGCTGCAATTCAGTGTCACCGACAAATGGCTAATTATTGGGGACTTCAATATGTTTTTACAAGCCAGCGACAAAAGCAACAACAACTTGAACCGAAGACTTATGGGAGCTTTTCGTGATGTGGTGAGAGACTTGGCTCTTAAGGAGCTTAATCTGCGAGGTCGTAAGTTTACTTGGTCAAATGATAGAACCCAGACTAGAATTGACAGGGCTTTTTGTACTGCGGGCTGGGATTTAATGTTGCCAAATGTCTTTTTGCAAGCTCTCTCGTCCCGGGTTTCTGACCACTGTCCTTTGCTGATTGCTGAAAATGCTACGGTGCAAAAGTACAGGGGATTTCGGTTTGAGGCCTTCTGGCCAAAATTACTGGGCTATCAGGAGGTGGTCCAGTCAGCATGGTCAAGGCAACTAGGAGTGGTGAACCCATTTCTCCGACTGCATATCAAGCTACATCGCACAAGCCGGGCTTTACACTGTTGGGCCAGGAATTTGATCGGGCACAACAAAGTGCTCCTCTGTGCGACACAAAAAATGATTGGTATTCTCGATGTGGTTCAAGAGTATCGGCAACTGAGTACTTCTGAGATTAGATTAAAAAGGGACCTCAAGGCACGACTCCTAGGTATGACAGCTATTGAGAAGTTGAGAGCAAAGCAATCATCAAGACTGGTTTCCATCCGGGCAGCAGAGGCCAGCGAAAAGCTATTTTTTCTGCAAGCAAATGGGAGGAGAAGAAAGAATACTATTCATAATCTGACAACTGAGAGTGGGATCTGTCACTCCCATGAAGATAAGGCAAATGAGTTGTTCCACCACTTCAGTCTCCATTTTGGTCGTCCAACTCCTCGGGACTTCACCTTGAATTGGGACGAGCTGAATTTCCACAGACTTGATCTTGCCCATTTGGAAGAGCCTTTTTCGGAGGAGGAAGTTCATGCAGTAATTCAGGATATTGCCGGGGACAAGGCCCCAGGACCAGATGGGTTTATAGGGATTTTTCTCAAACAAAGCTGGCAGGTCATTAAAGATGATGTGATGAGGGCTTTTGATTATTTTTTTCAGCAGCATGATCAGCACCTACAACACTTAAACAGTGCACATCTAGTTCTCATCCCTAAGAAAGCTGACGCCACCAAGATTGCTGATTTCCGGCCAATAAGTCTGTCACACTCCATTGGTAAGCTGTTCTCTAAGTGTCTTGCCAACAGATTAGCCGCTGATCTAAATTCCTTGGTCTCAAGAGCACAAAGTGCGTTCATTAAAAGACGAAGTATACAGGACAACTTCTTATATACACAGAATCTCATCCGTGCTTTACACCGGCAAAAACAGGCGGGTTTGTTCCTCAAGCTTGATATCGCTAAAGCATTTGACAGTGTGCGCTGGGATTTCCTCATGGAGGTGTTGGAGAATTATGGTTTTGGTGCTCGATGGCGCAGCTGGGTGACAGCTTTACTCTCCTCCAGCTCTACGACGATCTTGCTTAATGGGTCGAGAGGGCGATGGTACAAGCACTTCACTGGTCTGAGGCAAGGGCATCCTCTCTCGCCAATGCTTTTCATTTTGGCCATGGAACCATTGCAGCGGATGATGGAGCTGGTTGGTAATGAAGGTCTACTGTCCCCATTAGGGAATCGAGCGGCCAAGCTTAGGATCAGTTTATACGCGGATGATGCTGCAGTTTTCTTGAAGCCGGTCAGGGAAGAGGTGCAGGTGGTGGCAGAAATTCTAGAGGTCTTTGGACATGCATCTGATCTGATTACAAATCGGGCAAAGTGCGCGGTATACCCCATCCATTGTGACAACATCAACTTGGATTTGGTGATGCAGCCTTTCTTGTGCCCGATTCAGAGTTTCCCTTGCAAATATTTAGGGCTGCCGCTGCATGTGAGGCAAATTAGAAGAGTGGAGGTTCAGTCCCTCATTGATAAAATGGCTAACAGATTGCCAACATGGAAGGGGCGTTTTCTGAATAGAGCTGGTCGGTTGAAAATTCTGAACACGGTGCTCTCTTCTATGCCTACCTATTTCCTCACTGTCTTTGCGCCAAAGAAATGGGCAATCAAGAAAATCGACAAGCTTAGTAGAGGATTTCTCTGGAAAGGGTCTGAAGTAGCTAGTGGTGGCCACTGTCTGGTTCGTTGGTCAAATGTGCAGAAGCCTAAAGGAGTTGGAGGGCTGGGGGTGCTGGACTTGGAAAGATTTAGCCGTGCACTGCGATTAAGGTGGCTGTGGTTCCAATGGACTGAGCCGGATCGGCCTTGGGTAGGGACGTATGCTCCTTGTGATGAAGTTGACAAGCAACCGTTCAGACTGAGTACCATAGTGACTGTTGGAAATGGAATGCACGCAAAATTTTGGGAGTCAGCTTGGCTTGAGGGGAAAGCACCAAGAGATTTGGCGCCGAATCTTTACAAGTTGGCTTGGAGGAAAAATAATACAGTGGCCGAGGATTTGCATAATCAAAATTGGACTAGGGGCTTATGGAGGATGGTGACCACGGAGGAAATGGCAGATTTTATACACTATGGGGAACGCTTCAAGATGTTCAGCTTGTGGATCGGCCTGATGAGATCAAATGGAGATGGAACGCGCATGGATAGTACACTGCTAAATCGGCCTATTCGGTTCAGTTTGCTGGTTCTTTCTATTCTTTTAACTCCAAGGATATTTGGAGCGCTAGAGCGGAAGGCAAGCACCGGTTTTTCACTTGGCTTTTGGTGCAGAGCAAGATTCTCACAGCAGATCGTTTGCTAGCCCGTAACTGGCCTTGCAACCCTTTGTGCGCCTTGTGTGACCAGCAGCTAGAGTCGGCATCACACCTGGTTCTTCATTGTGTTTTTGCGTGTGAGGTGTGGCTGCGGGTGCATCAGTGGACTCGAGGCTTGGTTCATTGCCGGTGCAGGATGTCACCCTGGAGGAATGATGGAATAACTCTCTGACTGGCCGACCCAAGGAAGAGCGCAGACGCTTGGCTACGGTGCTCATGTACACCGCTTGGAACATTTGGAAAGAGCGGAATCGCAGAATCTTCGATGGAGTCTCGGCGCCTTCGACAAGAATTCTAGCCCTCATCAAGGAAGAGATGAAGCTGCGTGATCTGGCCTGTGGAGGAGGTGACCTCGGAGTCTAGTTAGTTTCTTATGCTATCACCTTGTTTGAGTCTTGTGAGTTTATTTTTATCTTGTAATCACAACATTATAACCTGTAACTTGCTTCTTCTCCTTAAATGACATGGCAGTGCTCCTGCTATCCTTAAAAAAAAAGAGAATTGCGTTGAATGGACTAAAATGCCCCTCAGTTGAGTTCCAACTAGGGATTCCCTCCTGCATCTTGCGCGGCAGTGGTCGCTGTAGTCTGGGCGTACGGTGGCAAAGAAGATTCCTTCTCCACTTCCGCCTTCTCTTTCTCCAATGCTGGCTCCACTGAAAAAGGCATGACGGAGTGCTCAGGGCCAGACCCAGGCGGTTCATGGCGCCCTGTGCGCGGAGGGCATAGGGCCTGTTTGGGACTGCTCCGCTCCAGGTTTCACAGCTCCGCTCCAGCTTTGGCCAACCAAACACATCCAACTCTTAAAACTCTGCTCCCTAAAAAAGGTGGAGTTCAACCCCAACTCCACGTTTTTCCTGGAGTACCACAAGAGGTACTCCCAAAATCCAAGTTTTGAACTCCCTCATGAAGTTCTGAGTTATTTACCCACCACTGCCACTCGTTACACAAAGTACCGATTCTATTCTATTTTTTCTCTCCCTTCGAGCTCATCCGTGCCGAGAGGGGCGAGCTCGCGGCGTCTTCCCGCGCCGTCCACAGCCGCGCTCTCCCTCCCTCCTCTGAGCTCGTGCCGCCGGCCGCCCCTTTCTCCCTCCTTCCTCTGACAAGACGTTCTCGCGCCGCCGGCCCTCCCTTTCTCCCTCTCCCCTCCCTTTGAGCTCGCGCCGTCAGCTCTTTCCCGTCCGGCCCGGCCAAGCCGCCGCCGCAGCGGAAGGGCGGATGAGCCGCATCGACGCAGCATGTTGTGGCACCGTTCCCCTCCGAGCTCGCGCCGCCAAGTCGTGCCTCTCTTCTTCCACTCCCTGCGGAGGCGGCCGGGGACGCGACCTCCCTGCCCGACGGCGGCGGAGGCAGAGGGCGCGACCTCCCTACCCGGCGGCGGCGGGGGCATGGCCTCCCTGCCTAGATGCGCTCGGGGACGCGACCTCCCTGCCCGACGGCGGTGGAGGCGGAGGGCGCGACCTCCCTGCCCGGATGCGCTCGGGGATGCGGCCTCCCTGCCCGACGACAGCGGAGGCGGAGGGCGCAGCTAGGGATGTCGAGCTGCGACTGCGGTGTGCCGGGGAACTGGAGCGTCTGGTCACGTTCTCCTCGGTGATGCTCCGGTAGATGGCGGCGCCAAGGCTCGTCTTCCCCTTCTGTGTGTGAGGAAAAGGGTGAAGGAGAATACAGAGAAGGGGATGAGAGACACTTACATGTGGGTCCATCTATCAGGGGTATATCGGACCTTTCTCAGAGAAACCTCGTGTTCCTATAGCTGGAGCTAGACTTCATGCCAAACAGGACAACTGCTCCAAAAACTCCGCGATAGAGCTACTCCATGGTGGAGTTGGTGGAGCAGAGCTGAAAAAATAGGAGCAGAGTAGTCCCAAACAGGCCCATAGTGCACAATTTTGTGCTGAAGATCTAGCTGCGCCTACCCGAGCGCCGGCAGACATGAGATCGGCCTTTGCCCGCAGTCGAGCTCGGCGTCCCGTCCCATCCCGTCCCGTCCTATCTGCGCCAGCAAACCCGCCTTGGCCCCCGCGCCCCTCCTCCACTTGAAGATCGGCCAGGCCAGCGGCTGCCGCCCATAGCGTCCCAACTCCCAAGCCTGGCCACGGCTTCTCCCACGAGGCTGTGATACCCGCGCGCCGCCTCCACCTGAATTGGTCAGCTTGGCCACACGTCACCACCCTCGTGCCTGGCCACACCCGTCTTCCCATGCTGCCACCCCATCTCCCTCGTGCTTTGACGTTTTCGTGGACGGCCGGGCGCTTCAGCCCCCCGGCGCCGGCAGCCGCTCCTACCTCCACTCTCCGTCCCCGCATCCTCGATCCTCATGCAGGCACTGGTACGGTGGTCATGCTTCGCTCCACCCTGCCGGCAACCGTGGGTTGTGGCTGAGCTCTGCTGGACCCTCATGCATCGCCGACCCGTCGTCGTCGTGGTCAACCGAGAGAGAGGCGTAGAGATGGCACATGGGTACTACTCTACTTGGTACTTGCTGCCGCGGAGGACATTGCTGCTGAGGACACAGGAGCGGACTAGAGCTCGAGAACAAGATGAAGGGGCAAAACTGACATGTGGATCCCATTTCACAAAGGGTAACAAAGACTTTGCACACTGTTTCTCTCTCGTCAAAACAGAGAATGGATATTTTATCATCTTCCATGTGCACCGGCAAATTTTGGCTTTTGAAGAGTGTCCATCGGAAAAAAAACGTTTGAGCAGCAGCTAAAACCAACATATAGAGTGTCCACTAGCAAAATTACCTTTTTTTAAAAAAAACTTCCAGCTCTCCATCTTGATGAACAGCAACAACAGCCTTTCCCTTCTTTTACCTTCGTCTTGTCTTGTCGAAGAGATGCCTGGGTGGGGCGCGACAACAGTGGCCTGGGGTGGCTCGCTCTCGTTTCGTCGTCCTTCTGCTGCTGTGTGCTGGGTAGGAAGGAGATGTAGAACTATGGCAGCTGCTCCTCTGCTTTAGAAAAAAAAAATGACAGCTGCTCCTCGACATGAGTGTCCTTCCCGTCCGGCGTTAGCAGACCAGCCCGACGCCATAGGGTATCCGCACTCGTCGTACTTCATTTTCATCTTAAAACAGAATACTTTTTCCGATCATCGAGATTCTCCAATCTAGTACCAGTTTTCCCGCATCTTTCGTACTCTATATCCCATCTCTAACACCAACTACCACCTGTCGGTCCTACATATCAGAACTTTTTTTATCTCCCCTAGGCACTCACCTCTATTCTCTCTCTACTCTCCCTCCCACATCTCTTCCTCCGCTGACCGCCCAGGACTCCCTCCTCCGCTGACCGCCCCCGAGCCTGTCGGCGGCGCCAGGCCAGGAGCGGCTCCCTCCTCCGGTCCTCCCTCCGTCTTCCTTTCTGCCCTCCTCTCTCTCTCTCTCGGTGGACGATGACAGGTGATAGGCGAGGTAGATCAGAAGCGGCGGCTCGGCGGTGAGCTGCTAGAGCTCCGCCACACGCCCGCACTCCTTCCTGGCGAGCTATGCGCCTGCTCCCTCTCCACTGCAGATCCGGCGGCACAAGCTCGGGAGAGGAGGCGTGGCGGAGCATGGGCCGTGGCGGCTTCTCCTGGTCCGAGGCGGAGGCGGCCTCCCTTGCCCCCTCGACGACGGGCGACGCACCCTCCCCTGCGCCTGCTCCCTCGACGGAGGTAGCGCGGCCTCCCCGTCTCCCTCGACGACGGGCAGCGGGCGCCCTCTTCTCTTCCGCAGTGGAGCTCTGGAGCTCCCTCCTGGCCAGATCGGGGGCGGGGCATGCGCGGCTCCTCCCTCGTGGCCAGCCAAGCGCCACCTCCTCACCTCCCTCCTCGCTCCCTTCTCCATCCTCCTCTATTCTTCTTCGGCTAGCCACGGGACCACGCCACACATCCTCCCCGTCGACGACGGAGGTGCTCGCGAGCAGGGGCCCCTCCCCGATGGCCAACTCTTTCTTTCTCTCCGCCCAGGTCATGACGGCCAGAGCTCTTTCTCTCTCTGTCCGGGTCACGGTGGCGCGTCAGCTGGACCTCTCTCTCTACTCACGGGCCGCCCCGACGCGGTGCCATCCCACGCTGCGCCACTCTCTCCACAGGGTGGTTGGGGTTGGCGGGCGGGCGCACGGGCCCTGCGATACTTCCGCGCGTACATGAGTACGCTCTGTGCGCAGGATTTGGCGTGGGAGAGCTGGTCCAGAAAGCTTCCGTTCCGGGTACCGCACATCGGTGCAGTAGTTTTTACAACAAAGTGGAATAGGAAGGTACCGTCCCGTATGGGATCCAGAACCCAGTGCGGATAGCCTTAGACTGTCCGCACTGGGACCTGTATCGCAACGGCAAAGCGACCTCCAGGTCGCTTTTCCCGTTTTTTCCGCCGCACCGGGGGACGGGAAAGCGACCTGGAAGGTTGCGTTCGCCCGGCTGAGCGCTACTCCTGGCGCGTTTGGAGGGCGGACGGTACGCGCCAGGTCGGATGGGTGCTCAACCACCCCGCGCGTCCCGCCGTGGGAGGGAAGGAGGGAGAGAGGGCCGCCGGCAGCAGCACCTCCTCGTCGTCGTGGTGCCTTGGGAGTGGGGGAGCCACGTCACGGGGAGCAATCGTGCGCCGTCGGGGTCCGGCTACCGCTCGGCCTCCCCTTCTCCCAATTGTGCCGGCTGTGCGGAGGAGCAGAGGAAAGTGGGGAGGGAGAGATGGGAGGAGGAGAGAAGGAGTCGTGGAGGCAAGGAGCCTGCTCACCGGCGGCGGAGGGAGGATGTGGCGCCTCGAGCTGGGGAGGGCGGGGCTGGGGGCTCCTCGAGCGCCGGTCGTCGCCGCATCCATCCTCGGGCTCGCCGCCCGCCGGAAGCCATGCCCTGCTCCGCGCCGCCTTGCTCCCGCCGCCGGCCCTCCGAGCTCCGCCTCACCGTCGTGGAATGGTCGCCTCCGCCGCGGGATCCGGTCTGAGGCGGCCGTACCGGATCAGCCCCGAGCCAGCCCGGCCGCCCCAGCTCCGAGCCGCCGCCGAGCTCGCCGGCCGCAAGGCGAAGCAGGGGCGCGGGCGGATCGGGCGAGGTAGGAGGGGAGCAGGGGGTGTGGGGTAGGTGGGGGCCGCCCCAGCTCCGAGCTGCCGCCGAGCTCGCCGGCCGCAAGGCGAAGCAGGGGCGCGGGCGGATCGGGCGAGGTAGGAGGGGAGCAGGCGGTGTGGGGTAGGTGGGGAGGGAGAGAAAAGGAGAAGAGTATGACGTGTGGGTCCCAGACCGGGGTAGTTGGTATGGAGTTTGAGATATAGAGGTCGACGGGTGCAGAAAAATTGAAACTGAACTGGAAATTCTTGGTGACCAGACAGGAATATTCCTTTTAGAGGTTGAATTTGGAGGTTGACGAGTGCGGACAGTCTTAGCCTTAGCCTTCTTTATTAACTGACCCCTCCCTCTCTCTTTCTCTTGTCAAGCAGGTCCGATTTGTGGTTGTCATCGTCAACACGACAGAGGTTAGGGTCATGGCACGGGGACACATGGCGCGTGCGCTTGTGCCTGTGCCTAGCCGGCAGAGAGCCAAAAAGCTAAGTACGATATCGATGTGCCTATGGGACTTCACATCCAACTATAAGCTCAGCAAGGACAAGGATAGCCGTTGTCGCGCCAGGGGTTTCGGGCGTCCACCTCCCGCGCCGGTGCATGTATCATGGCGCGCCAACGTGGCAACTCTGACACATCACATGGAGCGGCGCGGCTACCTGCCGCACTATGTACCACGACACGGGCAAAAGGGTCATGAGCTGCAAATAAAATTCCGACGGTGTTGTTATTTTCAAAAATATTTTTTAAAAAAGGTTTTAAATAAAAAAATAGAAGGTTGTAGTTACTGGCAAATTTGTGATAGTTTTCCAAAATGAATTTGTGATTGGCAAAAAGGAGTTCTTTTGTCAATTGTGATGCATTGATGCTCATGTAAAATACCAGTTAATATAGTCATGTAATGTTTCAGTTTTCTTTATTGGTTGCTATTTTTAAAAATTTATCCAGATGAAGAATTGGATGGATTCTCTTGTTAATGTTGCGAATATTTTTCTAAAGAGTAAAATGCATCGGAGGTCCATCAACTTGTAGGGGTGTGTCACTTAGGTCCATTAACTTTGGAAATGCATTTTTAGGTCTATAAACTTGTTGAGTCGCTCACCGCGGGTCCATAACCGTCCATATATGCTTCTACTGATGTCGACATGATGAATTGGCTCCAGCATCATCTTCTAGATGAGGCATTTCAACAAGTAGGTTACATACGGGCGAGAGAGACTTGCTATTCCTTGAGCTAAAACAACAGTAGCCTCCTCTCGTGTCACCGCACGGGAGGAGGCTACTGCCGTTCAGCTCCAGAAATGTCAAGTATGTGCAACCCATAAGATGTTCGATGAAATGTCTTAACTAAATATGCTTCTTCGAGTCAAGTCATTATGTTATGTCATTAGTAGAAGCATATGTGGACAGTTACGGACATGTGGTGAACTACTCAACAAGTTTATGGACCTAGAAATGCATTTTCGAAGTTGATAGACCTAAATGACACATCCATACAAGTTGATGAACCTCTGGTGCATTTTACTCTTTTCTAAATGTCCAAGCATATTTTGTAACTGTTCATATGATACATTTTCCTGTTAGATTTCATGCACGGTGATCACAAGAACAGTATGTTAATCTTTCTTTTTTTCATGAGAAAATGGATGCACCAGCTAGAGCTGCTAGGGAGCTGCTAGAGGCAGTAGGCATGCACCAGCCACCAGCTAGAGCTGCTAGGCTGCTAGCTAGGAGTAGGGATGGCGCAGAGGCAGTAGGCATGCACCAGCTAGAGCTGCTAGGCTGCTAGCTAGGAGTAGGGATGGATTCGGTAGTGGTAACTGTTGATATTTTTCTGTTTACTTTCATGCACGGTGAACAAAAGTACAATGCGTCAAAATTTTCTTTTTTTTACATGAGAATGGATCCACATTTTCCGCATTTCAACTTTTTTTTCCATCACGAGCCATGCTCGATTTTCATTACCAACGAGCAACGAAATTACAGAGTTCAAACTTGAGTACCAACTTCAGACTGCATTATTACAAGTTCAAACCATATAAGATGCCAAAGATCTACACTCAAGAGAACTAAGAACGTATCAACCAAACCCACAGAAGCATTAGTTCAAATGAGCATCAAGAGCCCGGACCAACACAAACGCTTACAATAGCTGAATTAAACATCACAGCCCTAGACAAGCATCACTGAAGAAGCACTGCACTATCACCAACAGCCTCTGAGTCTTGAAAAGGGTGGAACGTCGTTTCCCTCATTGCTTCAGCTCCTGTTTCCAGTGCCATCTTCTCATTCTGCTTGTGAAGACCTGCCCAATATAAAATGAAAGATGAGGCTAAACACACGATCTCTGTAGGAGATTTTACTATTTTTTCCTCAAAGTAGACAACATTTTCAGTACTCCATATGGCCCAGCAGATGGCTGCCAGTCCGACAAAGTAAATTTTTCTGTTTGCAGGCATGTATCTCTCTGCCCAATCCCAAAATTGGGAGAAAGAGGAAGGCCTACAAGGAGCTCAAATGGTAAAGGAAATCAAACTCCAAATGTATCTGGCCACTGTACAATCAAAGAATAAATGTTCTATATTTTCATCAGCATTACAAAAGTAACATCTCGAATCACCATGCCAATTTCTTTTGATCAGAGTGTCTTTTGTGAGAATTGTATTTTGTTGTACTAACGACATGAAAATCTTAACTTTTAGAGGAGTCTTAGATTTCCAAAGCTTTGTATTAGGGTTATTTGTTTCATTAAAAAGATGATCATACATAGAATTTATAGTAAAAGTTCCTGATTTCTCCCAAGTTCATTTGACTGTGTCTTTTTATTAGAAAATGCACAAGACACTAACATATCTCTCAACTGCCTTAGCTGATTTTGAGCTCTTTCTTCTAGCCATCTATGAAAGCTCATAATCCACCCTCTTGAAGCCATTTCAGCCACACTTCTGTCCTGATCTACATAGATTTGAAACAACTCCCTGAACTTGTCTTTTAAGGGGACTATTCCACAAAGGGTCTTCCAAAAAATCTATATTTTGAACATTTCCTACCAACATTATTCTCCCCTTGAGATACAGCTGCCTTACTTTCGGCAGATCATTCCATACTGGTGAATTTTGAGATTATTCCTTATATGAGAGATCCCTCTGTTTATTTTATATTTTTTCTTAACTATTTCTTGCCACAGCCTCTCCTGTTCTAACTTTCACCACCACTTGCAAAAAAGGCTGAGGTTCATTTTCCTCAAATCCTTAATGCCCAGCCCTCCTTTACTGAGTAAATTTCAAAATTGTAATGTTGAAAAACGTTTAAGCAGAAATTATTACTGACCCTTTTTTGCGAGTAAAAATTATTTCTGACAATGGAGTTTATGTTGAACTGGAGTGAGAAAAAAATGTGTTTCGAAAAATTAGAACAATTTTCTTGAAATTTGTCAAATCAATGTAATTTGTACTACTAACCTTAAGTCGTAGCATTACTACACAAAGCAGGATCGCCGTAGGATGCCACGATCCATCCCGGATTTGAGGCCGGCTGTATGCAGGCAAGCAGACAGGTTTCCAGTACAGATTTGGTCCGCCGCATTGACGGATCGGAGCACGCATGCTGCCTGCATTATAGATTTCCAAATGGGCCAGTCACGATCAGCGGCACGAGGCACGACCCGAAAAAACACGGCCCTAGCCCGACCCGAGGCACGATCAATAGTGCCTAGTGCCGGCCCGGCCCGACGACCTTTTAGTGCCTGGGCCGCCACCTCAGCCCGACGGGCCGGCCCGAAGCACGGCCCGATAGGGGGCGGCACGAAAGCGGCCCGATCTCAGGCACGAAATCGGCCTGGCCTGCCAACAGCCTGCTAGGAGTCCATATTACTTCCAGTATATAAACTACTCACTTCATCCTTTAACCCTAAAATTTTCCTCTCCTCCTTCTGCAGCCGCCCCTCCCTTCTGTTCCTCCTCCCCCGAGTCCATCCCGCCGCCCACTCCCTACAACCTCCCCTGAGTCCATCCCGTCGCCGCTGCCCCGCTCTTCAGTCCTCATCTGGATCCCGTCGGCGGCGACTCCCCATGCTCCTCCCTCCAGCCTCCGGTGCCGCCCGCCCGCACCTCCTCCGTCTAGCATCCGCCGCCGCTCGCCCGCGGAGGCCGGAGCTTCGGCCACGCCGGCCTGCGCCGCCTCTGTCGCGGGGGCCGGAGCTCCGGCCGCGACGGCCTGCATCGTCCCCTCCCTCCAACATCCGCCTCCGCCGCCGCCTGTGGAGCTCCAACCGCCGCCGTCCCTCCCTGTCTCCCTCAAGCCCCCTCTCGGCGCCCCTACCGCCGGCGCCGTCGACGAGCTGCGCCGCCGCCCCTGCCGAGATCTCTCCCTCCCTCTCTCTCCAAGCCGCAGCTACGCCGGGATCTGGCCGCCGCCCCGCCGGGATCTACCCTAGCCGCCGGCCGCCGCCCCTTGACGACATAGCAGGGGAACGGGCCGGCCGAGCCCGATAGCCTGACACCAGCCCGATGGGCCAGTCGGGCCGTCGGGCCGGCCCGGCCCGAAAAAGAGGCCATAGGGCCGTGCCTGGGCCGCCAGTTCGGCACAACGCCCGACACGGCCCGGCACGAAGAATCCATCGGGCCTGATAGGGCCGGGCCGCATAGTGCCGGGCCATTTAGGGCTAGGGCCGGGCTAGGGCCGGGCGGCCCGTTTGGAATACTATAGCCTGCATTGTGTGGAAACGACGGCACAGACTGCAATCGAGGCAGAGGGGCAAACACGTCCTTGTACGCATCGGCGAGCGCTGAGCGAGTCAAACCATATTGCACTATATATATAGCAGCATAGCGGGATCCTTTGGCCACAACTCCACAAGCACCACCAGGCCACGCACTTCGCCTCCCAGCCTCCCAGGCACACGCACACACCACCATGTCCTCCTCCGGGTCCTCCTCCCTGAGGTCCGACGCTTAGGGGCCGCAGCCCAAATCTCAAGAGAAGCTCTTGCAGGAGAAGAGCGAGGCCTACCCGTTCCTCTGGGACGAGGCGCTGGCGACGGAGGCACGCACCGGCCTGCCGCTACCCGTGCTCAAGGCCGCCTTCCTCGCCATGGACGACGCCACGGCCACCTCGCTGAACGACCGCCTCGAGGAGTCCTTGCGGGACCTGGCCAGGGCGTCTTGCGACCGGCTCCAAACCCGCGGCGAGATCTTGCAGACGTTGATCGACTTGGTCGACGACTGATCTCGCAAGGTCCGGTTTCGGTATGTATGCATGCATTCACTCTCCTCCGTTCTCTTCAAATCGAGTTCATCAGCCCTCCACTTTTTCTTTTACTCAATCTGACTCTACTTTTCCTGTTTGCTGCAGACTGAAACGAAGGGATGGAGGCGGATGGCGGAGCAGGCTGCAAAGGGACTTTTGTGTGGAGTGGATGATGTTTGGTGGTCTTCTATGTTGGTTTAGCTTGTCATTGTAACTAAATCCCCAGGTGTTTAGCACCAATAATTAGGATTGACCCTCATTCAGAAGCATGGTCAATCTTTGGTCAAAAAGCTAGTGTTGTTTGTAGCTATATGTAGCTGAAAACTTTCAAAATGCTTGAAAACTGGGGTTTCCACCTTGTGTTTGGAGCTCTTAATCTCGCAAACCTCTGTCCAAATCATCCCAGCTTCTTCACAAAAGTTGTAAGCCTATGGTTCTACGACGACTTTTATATTTACCATTTGGCTTGTGCTGATTCAAAATGGAGAGAAAAATCGAATAAAGTCGTGATCCTTAGCTGACCAAATGAACCCAACTGGGGTTCAGTTCAGCCAGACGTCCCCACCGGCACCGGCTCTGCCTCACGGCTCACGCACGCCAGGCATCTGCCGCGCTCGTTGGCCCTCACTTCTCCATGCGCCGTTGAGCTCCTAGACTCCACCTTCACTACTTGTTGATCTCCGCCGGGAATCGCCGGATTTCCGGCCACCTATGCGCCACCGTTCCGTGGAGCCTCACCCTCCGGCCAACCTCCTCACCAAAAAACCGCACAAAAGGAACTTTGGCGAGCTCCCGGTGCCCGCGCTCTCGCCAACTCTCTGCTTTAGCTTTGTTTCCACGCTCGTTCCCGAGCTCGCCGCCGTTAGTCGCGGTGTAGGGTAGAACTAGGGCTTAGTGAAGATTAGTAGGGGAGAAGGTGCGCTAGGGCCTAGGTACCGTCGTGGGATAGCAGTTGGAATGGAAGCCGAAGCAGCCGTGCCGCCGGTGCTACGCCACTGCCGCCGCCGTGCGTGCGTGCAGGCAGTCTCGAGGAGGAAGAAAGAAGTGAGGGCGGATGTGCGAAACAAATAGAAGGTGTAGGGGGTTATCCAAAAAAACGGGTTTAAGTGTGAGGTGGAACTTTGTCCAGGGGCCTAAGAGGGAATATTTAGTGCGAAGTCAGTTGTTTGTTAGCTCTTATTTTAGGCTGTGAACTTTGGAAATGCATAAAATTGTTGAAACATTATAAAAAGTGCAAACTAATATTTGATGAGGTGTAGTTTCATATAAAAAAGACTTTTAGCATGACACTATTGCATTTTTTCTATAAATTATCTTGTGCTAGTTTTGTTTAGTGTTTTTTCACCAAAGTCAGCACGGAAACATCTACCTATGTTTTATATAAATTTTATTCCAACTCTGTTTAATTCGCTCCCACAGGGAGTTGAACTAGAACCTGTTGGGTGCTACTCAAGTGCTCTGACCACTAGGATAAATGCTCTTTCACAATTTTGTTTAATGCCTTATAAATCATAGATTCTTCCAAAAAGTTATGAAACCAATGTTTTGTTAGATTCCTTGAGTCATGTACATTTCCATATCTTTAACATGAATATGTGAATCATGTGTTTATCATACTGTTTTGGGCTGTTTTTACTTACTGTCTTAGTTTTGTTAATTGCATAGTAATTAGCATAAAAATGATAGTGTAAGAGATCTGGCGGTGCAGCCGTGGTGACTTCTCTCATACTCATTCGCACACCTACATCACATGAGATGCGGTGCAAGCTCTCGACCTTCACTTGTATAAGAGAACGGACCTTCTATCCCAAGCCATAGTACCTGTAAGATATACACCCGGTACGAAACGAGCATTAGTATCGGATGGGAAGATAGGACCCTGCGGTGTCCCTTGATACCCTTTTAGTACCGGGTGGAGGTGAGACCCGGTACTAAGAGTATCTCCAGCAGTTTGTCAAATCGGGTTACCATTCTTGATTTTTGGCAAAAAGGTTAAAAGTAGTCCAACAGTTTGGCAAAAAGCTTGATAATTTTTGGCAACTTGGGAAAAATCAGCCTCCAGCGTGCAAATGTACGCGCGTGGCTCGCGGTTGGCATCGTCGTTTCTAGACAGGTGGAATGATGAAAAATAAATAAATAACATAGAAGGGTTTCTAATGTAAGTTTTCAAAAGATGGAAAAGTATAAATATAATTTTGTTTCTCTCTCAGGGTTCCTAGTGTAAGTTATGCCAAACGGTTGGAGATGAGCTATTTTTTTACTTGGCATATCTTTTTAGAAGTTGGCAAAACACAAGATTTACCGAGTAAAATTTGGCAAACTCTTAGAGATGCTTTAAAGGCCACCTTTTAGTACCAGCTATTGTTACCACCCAATACTATATGATCTGACCCCTTTAATATCGGGTGAAGGTTTCACCCGGTACTAAAAAGGAGGACTTTTAATATGGAGTAGGTCTCTATCCGGTACTAACTCTCCTCCCTTCCCTCCTCGATTTGTCTTCATCAACACTTAGAAATATTAGCCTCTCCCCATCGCCACGCCTCTATCTTTCCCACTACATTGGCCGTGTTTAGATCCTTGAAATTTCACCAACTACCCGTCACATCAATCTTTGGACACTAATTAGAAGTATTAAATATGAATTAATGACAAAACCCATTCCACAACCCCTACCTTAATTTTCGAGACGAATCTACTGAGTCTAATTATGTCATGATTAAACAACGTCGTGCTATAGTCAACCATCTCTAATAATGGATTAATTATGCTTAATGGATTCGTCTCGAGATTTCACGTCCATACACGTAATTAGTTTTGTAATTAGTCTATGTTTATTACCTCGAATAGACCTTGAAAGAGATCCCAAAATTTTCACCCAACGAACTAAGCTCACGTAAAAGGTAAAACGTGCAGGGGTGGTAAAGAAAATTATCACCCACGTACGGCCTATGTTATTGTTACACAAGATACAGATATGGATACGGATACATCTGGGCCTTTTGTTCAGATGGACTGGACTCCAGCCCACTTAAATGCTCACAACAGCCCGTCACTAGCTTGTAGCCCATCCTCGTAGATGGGCTGGAGTTCGGCCCATCTCGTAAACCCCAAACCCTCCTAGTCCTAGGCCGAGCTTTGTCGCCTCCTTCCTTTCCCTAACCTTTTGCTCCAGTTCAAATGGCGGCAACCCTAGCCGCCAAACAATAGGGCGGTTTCTCTTAAGGTAGCGGGTGGCAGGTCGGCGCCGTTAGTGGCGGGGGTTGGCAGTCAACCGCCATATCACTCGGCGGTAGGTCAGGGCCTACCGCCGTGCAAAACGGCGGTAGGTTTTTTTTTGAAATGGAAATGACATCATCTAAATTATAGATAAATCACCGACGAAATTGCAATGGCATGCACGACACAACTCTAATCCTAACATGCCTTAGGGAATTAGATACTGGATTACATTCGAAAACTAGTTGTATGAGAACTGGCCAGAGAGCAAGGAGCCGGCACCTGAGGACTGCTGAGACGGCATGTAGTACCCCGGTGGTGGTGGTGGAGGTGAAGGAGGAGGGGACCAATCTCTCATCTTCGCGTGGCATTCACAAGTGCAAGTCGCACAAGGGCAGCACTGGTTGTCGGCAGGACGATCTGGGGAAGCAAGTGCTTCGTCCAGGCGCCGCTTCAGGTTGTAGACGACGATGTCGTGGAGGTAGTTGATGTAATCCTGATAGGGGTCAATGGCGGGGGATCCACCCATTGCGAGAAGCCATAGTTGTCATCATCGTCGGAGAACTGAAAAATTCCCAAAAAAATGTTAACAAACCAATCATGGTTGATGAACAAATATCATTTCCATAGCTTACCCTTGCTAGTGGGCAGTGCCAGAAGCGACGACCGTAGTTGCCCCAGCCCTCGTAGACTTGCATCATGCAACGCTCACCGTGTGAACATGTTGGCCACAACACCGGTTTGTTAGGTGCGTAGCTTCTAACTTCACGCATGGAATGGAAGTCCCTCTTGTGCATGACTGGAAATTCCCCCTTGAACTCTAGATCTTGCTCCTCCCAGAAATCAGGACCACACCCATATTCACCTCCACTCCCGGAAGCCATTGCGGTTTGTTGTGGAGAGGCATCGTAGAGAAGGGTGATATATGTAGAAGAAGGGTGAGTGGTGGGTCCTTCGATCCGTGGGAAGGGAATAGAAGCAGTGACTCTGAGGAAACACACCCTAGCAGTAGGGCACTGTAGCGTTGTGGGCCCTTTGATCCATGGGAGAGTAAATTTGCAGTGACTCAGAGGAAACACACGGACCCCATATTCAAGCTCCACGAGGATGAGAGGTACTTTCCGTTCTAGGATTTCGTGTTCACAGAGAAGCTCCTCTCAAGGTACTTAAAATCTTTCCCTACTACAAAAATCTCTGGATCAATTCGTGGTTTACAATTCATACAATCCGACTGCGCTGCTACTACTCTAGGTCTACTGAGTACAACGAGGGTATTTCCCCTTCCTAATGGCATCGGGTCCAGCTTCCTTGGCCCGTCGAGCCCTCTCCCTCTTCCTCTCTCTATCTGCTTCGTGGGCCTGGGCCTCTTCACGCTCTCTCATCTGCTGGCGAACGCGAATTTCCTCCTGTTGTTGTTTGCGTTTTTCCTCTTGTTTTTCCGCCTCAATCATGCGGAACCACCTCTCTCTTGCATCACGAGCCGTTGACTCGACGTACTTCTTGTCGTCGTCAGACTGCTCGGTATCGAGCCACTACATGAAATCACAAAGAGGAGGTGGACTCTTTTTGCAAAAACATGTCAGTAAAAAATAAAAAAAATTAAAAATGAATAATCGAGAATTGCACGAAATTCTTACTTTGGGTCTATCATTGCGGTTCAATGGCTTGATCGGGTCGTGCGCATAGTTGGCGCACATGAAGAACCGCATCCCGTAAGCGTACCCGAGAGCCTTGCACTTGACAACCTTGCAATTGTAACGGGGACACCTACGGCCATTTGTAACGGCGGTAGGCCTGAGCTGCCGCCAGAGGAAATGGCGGTTGGTCCTGTCGCCCTGTCAAACGGCGGTTGGTCGGTCAACCGCCCTTTCCTTTGGCGGCTGCTCCAACCGCCCTATCACCTGGCGGCTGTTCCACGCGCTCTAGGGCCACGTCACTACCGCCATTTCAAACGGAGGTTACAGGACCTGCCGCCTTGTGAAACGGCGGCAGGTTCCTGCCGCCAGTTCAAACGGCGGTTCGAGGCTACTTTTGATAAAGTTTGAAACGGCTATTTATTTTCGGAAAATCATCAAAAAAATATAAAAAAATTCTCACAGCAGCCCGTCACTAGCTTGTAGCCCATCCTCATAGATGGGCTGGAGTTCGGCCCATCTCGTAAACCCCAAACCCTCCTAGTCCTAGGCCGAGCTTTGTCGCCTCCTTCCTTTCCCTAACCTTTTGCTCCCCGCTTTCCTCCCTCCCTGCAGTGGCGATGGAGCCGCCGCTCGTTGCGACGGCGGCCGCTGACAACGGCGAGGCGGCCCTGCAGCTGCTGCGGGGTGCGGACCCGGCCCTTTTTCTCTCCCCGTCTGCCGACCTTGCCGTCGCCGCTCGCGCGGACTCGCAACGCATCTACTCCTCGCTGGCGCCCCTCTCCCCCGCGCAGCCGCCTCCACTCCCGACCCTCCTCGCGGGACCCGCCTTCGACGCCGAGCAGATTTGGTCCCAGATAGAACTGCTCGCCCGCCCGCTCCTCCCCCACCTGCGCCGCCAGCTCCGCCGCCTCGAGCAGCAACCCCAGCCGCAACCGCAGGCGGCTCTTCCTGTGGAGACACCGGCTGATGACGACGAGGAGGAGCAGTCGGAGGAGGACGGTCAAGGTAGCGACTTGGATGAGTTGAAGGGGGAGTTGGAGGAGACAGACGATGAGGAGGGATTGAGTGACGATGAGGAAGAAGAAGAGGAGGAGGAGGAGGAGGAATTGGATGGGAGAGGAGGGAAAGGGTTCGAGGACCGGTTCCTGAAGATAGGTGAGATGGTGGAGTTCCTGGACAAGGGGGATGAAGAGGAGTATGGTGGCGGCGCCGATCGTGGAGAGAAGAAGGTGACGAAAAACTGGATGGAGGAGAGTGATGATGAGGGTGAGGATGACGATGAAGACCAATTGGATGTAAGAATTTCCTGCTCATTCTTCCTCTCTCAGTTGTAGCAAGATTATAATAATCTTTGGTTATTCTAGAAAAAATAAACAGAACCAGTGGGCAATATCTCAGGAATTGAATCCATAATTTCTGATATATGTACAAGGAAACTGAGCATCTCTAGCAGGAAGTTAGGATGCTCTCTGCCTCCATCAAGAATGTCCAGTCGCAAGTGCTGGAGAAGGCGGGTCGATTCGACTCGGACGCGTTCTCCTCCTCCGACAAGCCGCCGCCGGCGCCCAGCCATAAGCTCCGCTTCCCCAAGTATGATGGCTCCGGCGACCCCATCACTTGGCTCCACAAGGCCGATCAGTTTTTCCGCGCCTACGGGACGCCAGAACATCTCAAGGTGCTGACGGCGTCGTTCTACATGGAGAACGCCGCCAGCCTGTGGTACTACCGATGGGAGAAAAATGAAGGCGTTCCATCTTGGGACAAGTTCGCCGTCGGCGTCAATCGCCGTTTCGGCCCCCCATCG
Source organism: Cenchrus fungigraminus (assembly GCA_036936925.1). Classification (NCBI taxonomy): domain Eukaryota; kingdom Viridiplantae; phylum Streptophyta; class Magnoliopsida; order Poales; family Poaceae; genus Cenchrus; species Cenchrus fungigraminus. The sequence continues at coordinate 134,689,552 of CM072774.1, read as the reverse complement.
CGGAGCAATCCCCTAGGGGAGCTGATTCAATTGCGCCGCACCGGTACGGTCGATGAATACCAAGAGCAATTCCTCACCATGCTGGCGTGCCGCGACAATATCACGGAGCCGCAACAGATCTCCATGTTCACGGCCGGCCTTGGGCAGCCGCTCGGCACCGACGTTGAGCTGCAGAAGCCCAGCTCCCTGGAGGACGCCATGGCACTTGCGCGTGCGTACGAGCGTCACCTGGCCACACCTGCGGACGCCCCTGCAACGGGGGCGCGCACCTCGTCGCGACCTGGATCTCGACCGCCGGCCGCCCCATTCCGCACGTCAGCCCCCGCCAACGCGGCGGGATCTACACCACCAACGCCCGCCGTGCTGCACAAGGCGCCGCCGCCGGAGGGCCGCTTCAAGTGCCTCTCCTCGGAGGAGATGGCCCAACACCGGATGGAGGGGCTCTGTTTTAATTGCCCTGAGAAGTTCTCCAAGGAGCACGCCAAGTCTTGTACCGGCAAAGGAATCTTCTAAATGGAGATCGACGTTGCCCCCACCGACAACACCGACGCGTTTGAAGAAGAAATCCACATCTCCACGAACGCCATCACAGGCGTCCGCACGAGCGCCACGCTACAACTCCACGCCGCCATTCAGGGTGCTCGGACGACGGCACTGATTGACTCCGGGTCGACGCACTCATTTCTGGACGAGGAGGTGGCGCGCAAAATCGGTCTCGTCTCGGAACCAAGACCGGGGCTCTCGGTGGGCGTCGCCAATGGCGACCGCGTTCCTTGCTCCGACGCCTGTCCCGGCGTCCACATGAACATCGGCGACGAACTGTTCGTGGTTGATTTCTACGTCATCCCTCTCGGCGGCTACGACGTCGTGCTGGGCTGCGAGTGGCTTCGTACCCTCAGCCAGATCGTCTACGACTTCTCCAAGCTCTCCATGACGTTTTGGCTTTCGCGATCACAGGGTGCACTGGGTCGGCATCGGCGGCCGTCCCTCGCCGCGTTTGTCCACGGCGCACGCCTCACCACTGGACGCCCTGCTCGACGAGTTCGCGGACTTGTTCGCCACTTCGACTGGACTGCCGCCCCCACAGGCAATTGATCACCGGATCCATCTTCTGCCAAACACACCGCCGGTGGTTGTGCGCCCGTATCGGTACGCCCAATTGCTCAAAGATGAAACTGAGGCTCAATGTGAAGCAATGTTGGCACAGGGCATCATCCGCGCAAGCATGTCGGCGTTCTCGGCACCGGTGCTCCTCGTCCGCAAGCCTGATGAGTCTTGGGGGTTTTGTGTGGACTACCGGGCCCTGAACAGCAAGACGGTGTGGGACAAGTTCCCAATTCCCGTCGTGGAAGAACTCCTGGATGAACTGAAGGATGCCATTTTCTTCACGAAGCTTGATCTTCGCAGTGGCTATCACCAGGTTCGGATGCACCCTGACGACGTGGCCAAGACGGCGTTCCGGACTCACCATGGCCATTTTGAGTTCTTGGTGATGCCTTTCGGCCTCACCAACGCGCCGTCGATGTTCCAAGCACTCATGAACGACATCCTGCGACCTTTCCTTCATCGCTGTGTCTTGGTCTTCGACGACATCCTCGTCTTCAGTCGGACCGAGACAGAGCACGTACAACAAGTGCGAGCGGTGTTCCTCACCCTTCGCCACCATGGCCTCGTCCTCAAGCGGTCCAAGTGCTCGTTTGGAGAACGCCGCATCCACTACCTTGGCCATGTCATCGAGAACGGCGTGGTCTCCATGGACACCGAGAAGATCCAGGCAGTCCAGGACTGGCAGCTGCCCCGCTCCATCAAGGCTCTATGGGGGTTCCTCGGACTCACGGGGTACTATCGGCGCCTCATCCACAACTACGGCATCATTGCAGCGCCGTTGACAACCCTCCTCAAGCGCGACGCGTTCCTGTGGGGTGACGCCGCCACAGCAATGTTCCATGAGCTCAAGCGGGTCCTGACCACAGCGCTGGTACTATAGCTACCTGACTTCTCAGTGTCGTTTGTTGTCAATTGCGACGCATCAGGCACAGGCTTCGGCGCCGTTCTTCACCAAGGGCGCGGTCCAATTGCTTTTTTCAGCAGGAGCGTCGTGCCGCAGCATGCCAAACTTGCTGCGTATGAGCGGGAACTCATAGGCTTGGTCCAAGCTGTGCGCCACTGGTGTCCGTACCTGTGGACGGCGGAATTCATCGTTCGGACGGATCATTGCAGCCTCAAGCATCTATTGGATCAGCGTCTATCCACCATACCATAACACACTTGGATCAGCAAGCTGTTCGGCTATAATTTTCTGGTGGAGTACAAGCCAGGGAAGCAAAACGCCGCGGCAGACACCCTGTCTCACCGCGATGAGAACAAGCCCAGCATCCGGCTCCAAGCGCAGGCGCTGTCCCGGCCGGAATTTCCACTCTTCGAGGCGTTCCGGCAAGAAGCAGCAACCCTACCTGAGATCAGCGCCAAGATGCAGGAAATCCACGACGGCGTCGCGGGTGAGGGTTGGTCTGAGGCGGACGGTTTTGTTCTTCATCAGGGTCAGATTTTTGTGCCATCATCATCAACATTGTGGCCACAGATTCTGGATCACGCCCACGAGATTGGCCATGAGGGCGTCCAGAAAACGCTGGCCAGGATCCGGGCATCCTTCTCCTGTCCCCAAGCCTCCAAGCTGGTTCGTGACTTCATCCGAGGCTGCCTGGTCTGTCAGCGAAACAATACAGAGCACCTCCATCCAGCGGGACTGCTGCAGCCTCTCGATGTTCCATCCGCCGTCTGGAGCGACATCACCATGGATTTTGTGGAGGGTTTTCCTCGAGTGGGCGGCAAGTCTGTTGTGCTCACTGTGGTGGATCATTTCTCCAAGATGGCGCATTTCATTCTGCTGGGACATCCGTATACAGCCCTGACCATCGCACAAGCTTTCTTCGATAACATCGTGCGCCTTCACAGGTTTCCTTGCTCTATTGTCAGTGACAGGGATCCGGTGTTCACGAGCACCTTGTGGACTGAGCTCTTCAACCTCGTCGGCGTCAAACTCCGCCTCAGTTCCGCATTCCGGTCGCAGACCGACGGACAGTCGGAGGTGGCCAACAGAGTGCTGGCTGTCTACCTCCGGTGCTTGGCAGGTGATCGGCCGCGCAGCTAGCTCCGCTGGTTGCCTTGGGCGGAATACTGTTTCAACACGTCCTACCGATCAACGTTGGGATCGACGCCCTTTGTGGTGGTCTATGGCCGTGCACCCCCAAGCTTGGTCACCTACCAGCCGGGATTGGCCCAGGAAATCGCTGTGGATAAGCAACTCCAGCATCGTGATGAGTTCCTGGCAGAAATCAGAGAGCGGCTCCTTCAGGCCCAGGATTATATGAAGACTTCCCACGACAAGCTGCACCGTAATGTGGAGTTTCAGGTGGATGATTGGGTCTGGTTACGCCTTCATCAGCGCACAGCAGTAGGCATCACAAACAGTACCAAGTCCAAGCTCTCCCCGCGCTACTACGGGCCTTTTCAGGTGGTGGAGAAGATTAATTCAGTTGCCTATCGTCTACGCCTGCCACCCAAAGCCCGCATTCATGACGTGTTCCACGTCGTGTTCTTGAAGAAGCACGAGGGAGATACTCCAGTAGCGATGGGCTCACTTCCACACATTGGCCATGGGCGTGCTCTACCTGTACCGCCAGAGTGATGCGCGCCATGCCTACTCAAGATTCTTGGAAGCTTCTCGTCCAATGGGAGGACGGAACTACAGCCGATGCGACTTGGGAAGCCCTGTATTCGTTCAAGGAACGCTACTCAACATTCAAGCTCGAGGACGAGCTTTTTGGTCAGGGGGAGGGAAGTGTAGTGGACTCCATCTTTGGCAAGAAGTATGGGCGCAGAAATAAGATCAGGGCGTCCACAACAGATTAGCTATTTTTCATGGTGTTTTTTGTTTCAGTTTGTGCGCCGGCTAAGGTCTATCCTAGCCTGGCAGAATAATAGGGATTAGTTGGTTAAGATAGAAGTATTTAATCTAGAGTCCAGGATCAGTTTTGGGTTAAGCAGAAGAAGAATCTTAACCGAGCTCAGAGCCTCTAGGAGGGCGAGCAAGGAGATCTCTTCTTATCTGCTCCTGTATCCCTTGAATACCAAGCAATTCCATAACAGCTACACATTTGTCCTGTCCTAAATCAGTTTTCTTGTGATTTCAATTGGCGGTGTTTTACTGAAAGAAGTGTGCTTGTTATCAAATTAACATGGTTTGTAATTCAAGAACACCTTTTGACTGTTTGTTAATTAGCTCAAGGTCTGATGAGTACTTCAGATTAGTGCTAAGGCTTATTGGCATCCATTCGTAAGTATGTAGTTTACATAAAACTGTAAACACTTGTAATGATATACTGAATGATATTTTTGGTGATATGCAGCTGTGCACATACACATGCCATGTCCACCCAGGAAATAGCTCCATTAACTTAGGAACGCAAGATAGTGCTTTTCATCCCCAGGGATAGAATTGTCTTCCTTAATAAAACTCCCACCTAAAACGGTTTTCCTGTTAACTCATAAAGCACATGTTCTATAAATATAAAACACATATCCAACAGGATTTACCTTCTCACAATACATATTCTGTGAATATAAAATGCATTCTTTTTAAACAAATCCAAGTTGAACCCATAACAATCAGATGTATATTTTATTTTTATGGATTTAAGAAAATAAGAGTTCAATTTATTTGTAGAATGGGAGCAATTTGATAGGGCATCATGGAAATTGTCTGTTGGTAGACGTGGCAATTTTTTGTGTTTTGGTGTGGTGAAGATTAATTTTTGTAAAGTTCAGGGTTGACGTAGGAAAAAAGTAGAGGCATTTTTCGTTGGAAGCTGAGGTGTTTGTGTTGTTTGTAGATGTATATTTTTATTTTTATGGATTTAAGAAAATGTTGAATAATGCACAAGTAGAGAAATGAATATGTTGCATGCGCCCTCGATCAGACCACCAGCAAAGCCTCTGCTCATCGGTACAGTACTTGGAAAGCCCATGATCCTTCCTTTCATCATGGCGCTGTTGTTGGAGGATAGATCCGGCTGCATTCTCCTGCTGACGCTGTTGTTGCAAGTTCATCATGCCACCATGCGCATTTGCCTGGGGGGTCGGTGGGTGGGTTAATGCAGAGGTTAAGGGTGCATTTGCCTATTTATCAGGATGCAAGCGGGCTCCTCAGCAGACGCGCCAGGCTGAGTTGGGACAGGTTTGAGGCATGCGACTAGCTGATGTTTGGTTGTCTGTACTAACATATACAGGATCAGTATAGCACTTGTTTAGTTGGATGCAGCAGTATATCTTGCACAAGATTGAGATGAAAAATATAAATGCTAAAATAGTATTTATTTTGATTAAATGAAGTATATTGTACTTATTTTTTTCATTTTAAACTCTAATCTACTTGGAAATATTGTAATATGCTTTAAAATATGCTAATCATTTGCTAATACATCATTAGTTTGCTAATGTGCTGCATGCCACCAACCTAGCTCCGGAGAAACGGATTCCATTCTCATTTCCCGGGAGCCAGCCTCATGGGCTACTATTGCATGCCGTGGGAGTGGGACAGGCTCAGGCCTTGTTGCAGTCAACCAATCGTCACGCACCTGCACCCATGGAGCCTGGTCGAGCCATATGCAGGGAAGCAAATGCGCCCTTGCTCACAACCTGCATTCTCCTGTTGCGTTATGCAGACGTCCATTTAGTCAATTTCGCAGGACCAGTGTTGCAGGTTCGCAGGCGCGTGCATGAGGTAGCTTATTGACAAATCAAACAAGCAAGGAGGTGATAGCGAATTAGCGAAGAGGATAATAATGGAAGGACCTGCTTGCATCCTTACCTATTTATACACCCCTCTCCCCCCTCCGATCCCACTGCTTCCACGTTCCCTGCTGGAGATCGCAGCCGAGTCCACCCATCCCCCCCACCTCCGATCCCCCCACTGCAGCAGCAAAGGCAGCCGAGTCCACCCATCCCTCCCCCACCTCCGATCCCCCCACTGCAGCAGCAAAGGCAGCCGAGTCCACCCATCCCCCCCACCTCCGATCCCCCCACTCCTGCAGCAAAGAAGGCCCGGATTAGGAAAACAAAAGCGCCTGGAGGGGCGTCCAGCAGCACGTTGCAGGTCAACTCCCAGGACCTCCGCGTGAGTGACATTCAGCATTACAAGTGCGGGGCCTGCTTGAATTGGCTTGAAGACAATGTGTACAGGGTATGAATTTGTAGGCACTAGTGTATGCTTAATTGCATTCTTTTGGGAGTCTTGTTTCTGATCCATATGCACGTTTTTTGCAAGCAGTGCAACGATCGTCTGATTTGTGGAAGGTGCTACCGCAAAAAGGGCAAGAAGAAGTGTTGCGGCGCCGCCGAGAAGTGTTCCGCTAGTCGAGACGCTGTTGTGGAGCGGGTTCACTGGTGTCGTGCAGATCCCTTGCCGGTACACTGGAGAGGGGTGCACTGAGTACATCCACATCCACTTCCGCAATGTGCATGCGCACGAGCAGAGCTACGCTTACGCGCCCTACTGGTGCCTTGTCCCGGAGTGCAGCTTCCGGGGTCCCTCTGCCTCCCTCTACGATCACATCCACGATGTGCACAAGAACGACGACACGATCATGTGCTTCAACACCAAGTCGGTGAATGTGCTACTGCACCGTGATGTGAAGCTTTTCGTGCTCCTGGACCGCTCCAACACGAGGATCTTCCAGCTCCCGATCTTCAACCACGACGATGAACTATGCATCCTAGGGCCGCTGATCACCATTGGCTCACCACCCGAGGCCGACCTCAAGTTCAAGATGGTGCTCCCCCGCAAGAGGAACTGCACTCCGCATTTGGATGACATCGTGGAGTGGGGCCCGAGCTCGGGGGGTTTGAAGATAACCAAGGAGAATGGTGGCATCTTTCATGCCCCGTTCGGAAGCACGGTCACGGTCACCTTAGAGTAGGGCCATGCAGTGGCTTCGCTTCTTTCAGTTGCCTGTGTGTCGTCTGTCGTTCTGTACCGCGCCTTTGGCGCCTGCTGTTGGTCTCCCTATGCCTACTGTCTAGATACAAACTCCCCACCACAAAACCGGGACTCAGACCACAGGACGGATACAAACACGCCGGCCATTGAAAGAAGGCGCCAAAGGACGGATACAAACTCCCCACCTATAGGGAGACCAACAGCAGGCGCCATAGGCGCAGTATAGAACGACAGACGACACACAGGCAACTGAAAGAAGGGAAGCCACTGCATGGCCCTACTTTAAGGTGACCGTGACCATGCTTCCGAACAGGGCATGAAAGATGCCACCATTCTCCTTGGTTATCTTCAAACCCCCCGAGCTCGGGCCCCACTCCACGATGCCGTCCAAATGCGGAGTGCAGTTCCTCTTGTGGGGAGAGCACCATCTTGAACTTGAGGTTGGCCTCGGGTGGCAAGCCAATGGTGATCAGCGGCCCTAGGATGCATAGTTCGTCGTCATGGTTGAAGATCGGGAGCTGGAAGATCCTCGTGTTGGAGCGGTCCAGGAGCACAAAAAGCTTCACATCACAGCGCAGTAGCACGTTCACCGACTTGGTGTTGAAGCACATGATCGTGTCGTCGTTCTTGTGCACGTCGTGGATGTGATCGTAGAGGGAGGCAGAGGGACCCCGGAAGCTGCACTCTGGGACAAGGCACCAGTAGGGCGCGTAAGCGCAGCTCTGCTCGTGCGCGTGCACGTTGCAGAAGTGGATGTACTCAGTGCACCCCTCTCTGGTGTACCGGCAAGGGATCTGCATGACACCAGTGAACCGCTCCACAACAGCGTCTCGACTAGCGGAACACTTCTCGGCGGCGCCGCAACACTTCTTCTTGCCCTTTTTGCGGTAGCACCTTCCACAAATCAGATGATCGTTGCACTGCTTGCAAAAAACGTGCATATGGATCAGAAACAAGACTCACAAAAGAACGCAATTAAGCATACACTAGTGCCTACAAATTCATACCCTGTACACATTGTCTTCAAACCAATTCAAGCAGGCCCCGCACTTGTAATGCTGAATGTCGCTCACGCGGAGGTCCTGGGCGTCGACCTGCAACGTGCTGCTGGACGCCCCTCCAGGCGCTTTTGTTTTCCTAATCCGGGCCTTCTTTGCTGCAGGAGTGGGGGGATCGGAGGTGGGGGGATGGGTGGACTCGGCTGCCTTTGCTGCAGCAGTGGGGGGATCGGAGGTGGGGGAGGGATGGGTGGACTCGGCTGCCTTTGCTGCTGCTGTGGAGGGATCGGAGGTGGGGGGATGGGTGGACTCAGCTGCCATCTCCAGCAGGGAACGTGGAAGCAGTGGGATCGGAGGGGGGAGGGGGTGTATAAATAGGTAAGGATGCAAGCAGGTCCTTCCATTATTATCCTCTTAGCTAATTCGTTATCACCTCCTTGCTTGTTTGATTTGTCAATAAGCTACCTCATGCACGCGCCTGCGAACCTGCAACACTGGTCCTGCAAAATTGACTAAACGGACGTCTGCATAACGCAACAGGAGAATGCAGGTTGTGAGCAAGGGCGCGTTTGCTTCCCTGCATATGGCTCGACCAGGCTCCATGGGTGCAGGTGCGTGACGATTGGTTGACTGCAACAAGGCCTGAGCCTGTCCCACTCCCACGACATGCAAAAGTAGCCCACGAGGCTGGCTCCCGGGAAATGAGAATGGAATCTGTTTCTCTGGAGCCAGGTTGGTGGCATGCAGCACATTAGCAAACTAATGATGTATTAGCAAATGATTAGCATATTTTAAAGCATATCAGAATATTTTAAAGTAGATTAGAGTTTAAAATGAAAAAATAAGTACAATATACTTCATTTAATCAAAATAAATACTATCTTAGCATTTATATTTTTCATGTCAATCTTGTGCAAGATATACTACTGCATCCAACTAAACAAGTGCTATACTGATCCTGTATATGTTAGTACAGACAACCAAACATCAGCTAGTCGCATGCCTCAAACCTGTCCCAACTCAGCCTGGCGCGTCTGCTGAGGGGCCCGCTTGCATCCTGATAAATAGGCAAATGCACCCTTAACCTCTGCATTAACCCACCCACCGACCCCCCAGGCAAATGCGCATGGTGGCATGATGAACTTGCAACAACAGCGTCAGCAGGACAATGCAGCCGGATCTATCCTCCAACAACAGCGCCATGATGAAAGGAAGGATCATGGGCTTTCCAAGTACTGTACCGATGAGCAGAGACTTTGCTGGTGGTCTGATCGAGGGCGCATGCAACATATTCATTTCTCTACTTGTGCATTATTCAACATTTTCTTAAATCCATAAAAATAAAAATATACATCTACAAACAACACAAACACCTCAGCTTCCAACGAAAAATGCCTCTACTTTTTTCCTACGTCAACCCTGAACTTTACAAAAATTAATCTGCACCACACCAAAACACAAAAAATTGCCACGTCTACCAACAGACAATTTCCATGATGTCCTATCAAATTGCTCCCATTCTACAAATAAATTGAACTCTTATTTTCTTAAATCCATAAAAATAAAATATACATCTGATTGTTATGGGTTCAACTTGGATTTGTTTAAAAAGAATGCATTTTATATTCATAGAATATGTATTGTGAGAAGGTAAATCATGTTGGATATGTGTTTTATATTTATAGAACATGTGTTTTATGAGTTAACAGGAAAACCGTTTTTGGTGGGTGTTTTATTAAGGAAGACAATTCTATCCCTGGGGATGAAAAGCACTATCTTGCGTTCCTAAGTTAATGGAGCTATTTCCTGGGTGGACATGGCATGTGTATGTGCACAGCTGCATATCACCAAAAATATCATTCCGTATATCATTACAAGTGTTTACAGTTTTATGTAAACTACATACTTACGAATGGATGCCAATAAGCCTTAGCACTAATCTGAAGTACTCATCAGACCTTGAGCTAATTAACAAACAGTCAAAAGGTGTTCATGAATTACAAACCATGTTAATTTGATAACCAGCACACTTCTTTCAGTAAAACACCGCCAATTGAAATCACAAGAAAACTGATATAGGATAGGACAAATGTGTAGTTGTTATGGAATTGCTTGGTATTCAAGGGATACAGGAGCAGATAAGAAGAGATCTCCTTGCTCGCCCTCCTAGAGGCTCTGAGCTCGGTTAAGATTCTTCTTCTGCTTAACCCAAAACTGATCCTGGACTCTAGATTAAATACTTCTATCTTAACCAACTAATCCCTATTATTCTGCCAGGCTAGGATAGACCTTAGCCGGCGCACAAACTGAAACAAAAAACACCATGAAAAATAGCTAATCTGTTGTGGACGCCTTGATCTTGTTTCTGCGCCCATACTTCTTGCCAAAGATGCAGTCCACAACACTTCCCTCCCCCTGACCAAAAAGCTCGTCCTCGAGCTTGAATGTTGAGTAGCGTTCCTTGAACGAATGCAGGGCTTCCCAAGTCGCATCGGCTGCAGTTCCCCCTCCCATTAGACGAGAAGCTTCCAGGAGTCTTGAGTAGGCATGGCGCGCATCACTCTGGCGGTACAGGTAGAGCACGTCCATGGCTAATGTGTCGAAGTGAGCCCATTGCTGCTGGAGTATCTCCCTCGTGCTTCTTCAAGAACACGACGTGGAACACGTCATGAATGCGGGCTTTGGGTGGCAGGCGTAGACGGTAGGCAACTGAATTAATCTTCTCCACCACCTGAAAAGGCATGTAGTAGCGCGGGGAGAGCTTGGACTTGGTACTGTCTGTGATGCCTACTGCTGTGTGCTGATGAAGGCGTAACCAGACCTAATCATCCACCTGAAACTCCACATTACGGTGCAGCTTGTCGTGGGAAGTCTTCATATAATCCTGGGCCTGAAGGAGCCGCTCTCTAATTTCTACCAGGAACTCATCACGATGCTGGAGTTGCTTATCCACAGCGATTTCCCGGGCCAATCCCGGCTGGTAGGTGACCAAGCTTGGGGGTGCACGGCCATAGACCACCTCAAAGGGCGTCGATCCCAACGCTGATCGGTAGGACGTGTTGAAATAGTATTCCGCCCAAGGAAACCAGCGGAGCTAGCTGCGCGGCCGATCACCTGCCAAGCACCGGAGGTAGACAGCCAGCACTCTGTTGGCCACCTCCGACTGTCTGTCGGTCTGCGGCCGGAATGCGGAACTGAGGTGGAGTTTGACGCCGGCGAGGTTGAAGAGCTCAGTCCACAAGGTGCTCGTGAACACCAGATCCCTGTCACTGACAATAGAGCAATGAAACCCGTGAAGGCGCACGATGTTATCGAAGAAAGCTTGTGCGACGGTCAGGGCTGTATACGGATGTCCCAGCGGAACGAAATGCGCCATCTTGGAGAAACGATCCACCACAGTGAGCACAACAGACTTGCCACCCACTCGAGGAAAACCCTCCACAAAATCCATGGCGATGTCGCTCCAGACGGCGGATGGAACGTCGAGAGGCTGCAGCAGTCCCGCTGGATGGAGGTGCTCTGTCTTGTTTCGCTGACAGACCAGGCAGCCTCGGATGAAGTCACAGACCAGCTTGGAGGCTTGAAGACAGGAGAAGGATGCCCGGATCCTGGCCAGCGTTTTCTGGACGCCCTCATGGCCAATCCCGTGGGCGTGATCCAGAATATGTGGCCACAATGTTGATGATGATGGCACAAAATTCTCCGGCCCTGATGAAGAACAAAACCGTCTGCCTCAGACCAACCCTCACCCGCGACGCCGTCGCGGATTTTCTGCATCTTGGCGCTGATCTCAGGTAGGGTTGCTGCTTCTTGCCGGAACGCCTCGAAGAGTGGAAATTCCAGCCGGGACAGCGCCTGCGCTTGGAGCCGGACGCTGGGCTTGTTCTCATCGCGGTGAGACAGGGCGTCCACCACGGCGTTTTGCTTCCCTGGCTTGTACTCCACCAGAAAATGATAGCCGAACAGCTTGCTGATCCAAGTGTGTTGTGGTATGGTGGATAGACGCTGATCCAATAGATGCTTGAGGCTGCAATGATCCGTCCGAACGATGAATTCCGCCGTCTATAGGTACGGGCACCAGTGGCGCATAGCTTGGACCAAGCCTATGAGTTCCCGCTCATACGCAGCAAGTTTGGCGTGCTGCGGCGCGACGCTCCTGCTGAAAAAAGCAATTGGACCGCGCCCTTGGTGAAGAACGGCGCCGAAGCCTGTGCCTGATGCGTCGCAATCGACAACAAACGGCGCTGAGAAGTCAGGTAGCTGTAGTACCGGCACTGTGGTCAGGATCCGCTTGAGCTCATGGAACGCTGCTGTGGCGGCGTCGCCCCACAGGAACGCGTCACGCTTGAGGAGGGCCGTCAATGGCGCTGCAATGACGCCGTAGTTGTGGATGAGGCGCCGATAGTACCCCGTGAGTCCGAGGAACCCCCGTAGAGCCTTGATGGAGCGGGGCAGCTGCCAGTCCTGGACTGCCTGGATCTTCTCGGTGTCCATGGAGACCACGCCGTTCTCGATGACATGGCCAAGGTAGTGGATGCGGCGTTCTCCAAATGAGCACTTGGACCGCTTGAGGACGAGGCCATGGTGGTGAAGGGCGAGGAACACCGCTGGCACTTGCTGTACGTGCTCTGTCTCGGTCCGACTGAAGACGAGGATGTCGTCGAAGACCAAGACACAGCGACGAAGGAAAGGTCGTAGGACGTCATTCATGAGTGCTTGGAACGTCGACGGCGTGTTGGTGAGGCCGAAAGGCATCACCAAGAACTCAAAATGGCCATGGTGAGTCCGGAACGCCGTCTTGGCCACGTCGTCAGGGTGCATCCGGACCTGGTGATAGCTGCTGCGAAGATCAAGCTTCGTGAAGAAAATGGCGTCCTTCAGTTCATCCAGGAGTTCTTCCACGACGGGAATTGGGAACTTGTCCCCCACCGTCTTGCTGTTCAGGGCCCGGTAGTCCACACAAAACCCCTAGGACTCATCGGGCTTGCGGACGAGGAGCACCGGTGCTGAGAACGCCGACATGCTTGCGCGGATGATGCCCTGTGCAACCATTGCTTCACATTGAGCCTCAACTTCATCTTTGAGCAATTGGGCATACCGATACGGGTGCACAACCACCGGCGGTGTGTTTGGCAGAAGATGGATCCGGTGATCAATTGCCCGTGGGGGTGGCAGTCCAGTCGAAGTGGCGAACAAGTCTGCGAACTCGTCGAGCAGGGCGTCCAGTGGTGAGGCGTGCGCCGCAGACAAACGCGGCGAGGGACGGCCGCCGATGCCGACCCAGTGCACCCTGTGATCGCGCAGCCAAAACGTCCTGGAGAGCTTGGAGAAGTCGCAGACGATCTGGCTGAGGGTACGAAGCCACTCGTAGCCCAGCACGATGTCGTAGCCGCCGCGAGGGATGACGTAGAAATCCACCACGAACAGTTCGTCGCCGATGTTCATGTGGACGCCGGGACAGGCGCCGGAGCAAGGAACATGGTCACCATTGGCGATGCCCACCGAGAGCCCCGGTCTTGGTTCCGGGACGAGACCGATTTGGCGCGCCACCTCCTCGTCCAGGAACGAGTGCGTCGACCCGGAGTCAATCAGTGCCGTTGTCCGGGCACCCTGAATGGCAGCGTGGAGTTGTAGCGTGGCGCTCGTGCGGACGCCTGTGATGGCGTTCGTGGAGATGTGGATTTCTTCTTCAGACGCATCGGTGTCGTCGGTGGGTGTAGCGTCGATCTCCATTTAGAAGATTCCTTTGCCGGTACAAGACTTGGCGTGCTCCTTGGAGAACTTTTCAGGGCAATTAAAACAGAGCCCCTCCATCCGGCGTTGGGCCATCTCCTCCGAGGAGAGGCGCTTGAAGCGGCCCTCCGGCGGCGGCGCCTTGTGCGGCGCGACGGGCGTTGGTGGTGTAGATCCCGCCGCACTGGTGGGGGCTGGCGTGCGGAACGGGGCAGCCGGCGGCCGGGATCCAGGTCGCGACGAGGTGCGTGCCCCCGTTGCAGCAGCATCCGCGGGTGTGGCCAGGCAATGCTCGTACGCACGCGCAAGCGCCATGGCGTCCTCCAGGGAGCTGGGCTTCTGCAGCTCAACGTCAGTGCCAAGCGGCTGCCCAAGGCCGGCCGTGAACACGGAGATCTGTTGCGGCTCCGTGACATTGTCTCGGCGCGCCAGCAAGGTGAGGAATTGCTCTTGGTATTCATCGACCGTACCAGTGCGGCGCAATTGAATCAGCTCCCCTAGGGGATTGCTCCGCGACGGGGGGCTGAAACGGTGATTGACACCGGCGGCGAACTTGTCCCAAGATGGAACGCCTACATTTTTCTCCCATCGGTAGTACCACAGGCTGGCGGCGTTCTCCATGTAGAACGACGCCGTCGGCACCTTGAGATGTTCCGACGTCCCGTAGGCGCGGAAAAACTGATCGGCCTTGTGGAGCCAAGTGATGGGGTCGCCGGAGCCATCATACTTGGGGAAGCGGAGCTTATGGCTGGGCGCCGGCGGCGGCTTGTCGGAGGAGGAGAACGCGTCCGAGTCGAATCGACCCGCCTTCTCCAGCACTTGCGACTGGACATTCTTGATGGAGGTGGAGAGCATCCTGACTTCCTGCCGGAGCTCCCCGGCACCGGCCTTCGCCTCCTTGCTGCTGTCACCGATCATCTTGACCAGCTTGTCGACCACCTCGTCGAGGATGGATTTGGTGATGGGGATGTCACCACCGGTGTCGTCTCCCATGGCGGTGGAGGGCTAGGTGTAGCAGCGGCGCAGGGGAAAGGGGAAATTTGTGTGGCGTGGATGGAGATGCGAGGAGTACCAGGCCGAGGAGAGTCCCAGCTGATACCAGATGTTATGGAATTGCTTGGTATTCAAGGGATACAGGAGCAGATAAGAAGAGATCTCCTTGCTCGCCCTCCTAGAGGCTCTGAGCTCGGTTAAGATTCTTCTTCTGCTTAACCCAAAACTGATCCTGGACTCTAGATTAAATACTTCTATCTTAACCAACTAATCCCTATTATTCTGCCAGGCTAGGATAGACCTTAGCCGGCGCACAAACTGAAACAAAAAACTCCATGAAAAATAGCTAATCTGTTGTGGACGCGTTGATCTTGTTTCTGCGCCCATACTTCTTGCCAAAGATGGAGTCCACAACAGTAGCAGAGAAATTAGCTTCCTATGATCCCAGCATATAGAACATTCACCTAAAGTGTTTCACATAGATTTTGCAAACTGATGCACAGTTGAAGAAAGGTATATGTGAATACAGGTGAACATACGGTTAATTATATTGTTGATTATCTCACTGCTATTTCAGTGGTTTTTCAGTATTGTCAGACATATAGGAGACCCCTGGTTTAAAAAAAAGCAAGCTAATTAAGTTGTAAAAGTAACTAAACAATTTTTAAAAGCAAATTAACCAGTGGTGGATGAACATAAAAAGCAATAAACAATTATCAAATCAACACTAGTTTTATAAACCAGAATACGAGGTTGAGGGTTTTGCATGTCTTACCTTACGTCGTGTATGGATTCCTCTTGAACTAGAACAGAACACTACTTCCTCTGATCTTCCTCCACCACAGCAGTATTAGGAAACTCGTTGCACAACAAATGAAATTGATGTGAATAAGAAAACAAATGCATATGGTAGAGCATAGTAGCAGAGAGCCAATGAACATATGTAGAAAAGGGGTGTGAGGACCAGTATAATATATTGGAGTTGTATGGATCTACAAAATTTGTTCTCCGCCATGACCTTAGCCTAAGGTTCAATATAATGCTACAAGCAGAAAATTCAGTGCATCAAAAATAACAATGCATAAGTAACAACTAAGAGCTATGAAAAAAGAGTAGACTGCTAATTTCAGTCACTACATAGCATCGTATCGGTGACTGCGAGAGTGAAGAGACTAGGAACATTTCATTTTATTCACCACACTTGATTGCAAAATTGATATGCTATACAACTTGTAGCAAGATCATGCATATGTCATCCTTGCATAGAGGATCAAATCAACTAAATGACTCAGCCTCTAGGATAAAATGCACAATCAACTAATTTGCAATCTAGAATAATCACATAATGGTAATAGTAGCACTGCCGAATTAAAACCCCGATTACTGCCTAATCATGGTGCCCTGACGTTTAAGGGAAAAACATTTATGTGTTGCAACTAAAGAACATAGAGAATAATATAACCCGAGTTTTGTAAATAATCATTGTTAATTAGCCCCAATTCCATCATAAATCATTGTTAATCATGCCTAACTTGTATACCCATTGTTCCTAAATTGATATGCTATACAACTTACGATGCTTTATTACTGAACCATGGAACCTAATATATCTGACATCAATCATTCACATATAAAATTTGAAATAGCATAGGTGCTCGTGATCTATCAAAAAGTGTATGCAGAACTTTTTACAGGAGCGATGAGAACACATCTACGATCTAGAGACGCTCGTCAACTCAAAAGGGAGAAAAATAGCAGTAAATCACCTGTTAATGATCCATCCCAATATTTAATCACAAAAGAGTTAAAACACTATGAGTTGGCACTTGCAAAGGAACTGGTCCTATGCTAGACAAGAATTACGGAGAACCAAGAGCAAGCATAGCATCTCACCAGTGCGAGGAAGTAGTGTATCAGATTGATGTCCATCACGCCCAATGTGTGGGAGAACACTTTGCAAGCAAACAAAACCAGGAGCACGAGTCAATTTACAGAAAAAGAATCAACACAGTAAAAAGTAAGAACAGAGCATGAGAAAGGAAGATAGGGACCGACGTTTCTCGATGGGGAGTATCTCCAGAGTAGCACGTCCAAGGAGGAGACACGGTGATGGGGCCACCTCAGGGCGCCCCCACGCATTCTCTGAAATGGATCGGAGAACCTAAAATGGAAACGGTTGATTTCTAGGATTATTCCATTGTTGTGGTCCATATTTTTTAAAAAAAAATCCATGGGATGCAACAGGGGACAGGGGAGGAACTGCCTGAAGATCAATTCTGCTTGCTATATAGCAAGTGATTACTTTTTTAAAAAACAGCTTAATTTCTGCTTTTAATATGCAAAAACATGTCTGTATAACTAAAAAAATTAAGAAGTCAACTATCCCATTAAGTTACTTTTTTAAAACTGCAAGGTAGCTGAGTTGGTGCTTTTAATATGCAAATTTAAATGATTTAAATTGCTATATCTGGGCGATAGTTACCCAAGCATCGGATCCTTGGTTTTACAGTTTGTCACACATTCTCTGAAATGGTTCGGAGAACCTAAAATAGAAACAGCTGATTTCCAGGATTATTCCATTGTTGTGGTCCAGATTTTTTTTAAATCCAGGGGATGCAACAGGGGACACGGGAGGAACAGCCTGAAGATTAATCCTGCTTGATATATAGCAAGTGATGACTTTTTTAAAAAACAGCTTAATTCCTGCTTTTAATATGCAAAAAACGTCTGTATAACTAAAAAAATAAGAAGTCAACTATCCCATTGCCTAATGGATAATATTTAATTGCATAGTGAAGTATATGGTGTTGCTTAACTCAGTAGCATATTATTGCCTAATGAATTACATTGTTTTGTCTAATTTACAACTATGATATGAACATCAACAATCTGTCTATGAGGGAAACACAAGAGAAAACAAACAGATACACAAAAAAAATCTCATTAGTGATGCTATAAAAATATTGAAATGTACTAGATTGCCGAGCAGAGATAAAGAAGTTAATGATATCAACAATAAAAAATCATTCCAATAATTAGGGTAAGAAATTTATTGACTTGTACAGAATTACAGATGTACAATAAAAAAAGTCAGGCTAGACTTGGACTTGAGAACTAGCTTTGATATTTGGTAACAGTGCTGGTAGTTCTATGTGAGCTACTAGTGGAGATAAGCAATAAAAAATGAAATCATTAAATGCTCAATGAAAATTGCCTAATAAAGTCTCCTATTTTGCATGATCTAGAACTACATTATTGCCTAATTCTTCTTTATGTATTGCCTAATTTATAGTTGTGCCAGGGCTTTCCGGTAAGCAATCAGGGTCAGGTGTAATTACCAATGTTTGCAAATTTAATGCTACTATCCACCCTGCATGTCACCACAATTTATGGTCGCCTACATTAGCACACAATGGGGCTCAAACTATCCTTATTGCTACAACTTCAAATCTTAGATTGCTGCTCAATAATGTGCAGAACTATGCAGTATGTACATGGGCATGAGCCAATAAGTCTTAACACTTGGAGAGAGATCTCTAGGTGTAAAATAATAGAGTTAAAGCACTATATGCTCACACTTGCAAGGGCCAGCACTATGCCACACATGTATCACAAAAAACCAAGGCAAAGCAGGCAGGCTACTGGCACCTCACCTGTATTGATGTCCATGACGCTGGAGAAAGGAGGGAACTCTGGAAGTAAACACAATGAGGAAGTAAACACAATGAGAAAACAATCAACCAATGCCATGATTTAATTTATAAATACATAAATCATGTATATATATAATTTAATTCGAGAATGCACAAAATAGGGCATTTATAAAGTGAGAATGATATGTACATCAAATAGAGCTCAATCTTACAATTTATGTCTATAACTGGCCAAATATCCGTGTCATTTCAATTTAACATCTGCAACCATATGAAACTTCAAGCATGGTTATAGTATTTAATGCCTCTGGCAGCCTCTGGCTAAAGTGCTATTTTCAAACAGTTTCAGGCATATACAAGAATGTAGTTCTGGATACAGGATCAGGCAACTGCAACATGATGTACATCTCTTCCATTTTAATTATTTGAATCATTATTCCATTTTAAAAGCTTCACCTTACACAAAGGTAAACTGATAAGCTATAAATTTAGTTTATCAACCATATGTCCAACTTGCTTATCCATGGTTGCTAAATTTTTATATTGTATACCCTACAATGCTTCGTCAAGGGATCTAAATTGCTGAATTATAGAACCCAATAATTCAGATGCACGTGGTGAATGAGAAGCAAGTATTAAAATGAGTCAGTTAAAAAAATACAAAGGGACAGTGGGCCTAAATTAACACAAATAAAAACTTCATAGCATTCTACACAATTGTATAATCAATTAGTGTTTTAAACAGAATCGACATGCACATGGCTGGCTTTTGCGCCTCATTGGAAAGGAGCAGCATTCATCAGGATTAAATAATCTATATTAGTAACAGACGCATTATAGTCTTTACCTTTTTAAAACAGCTTAATTCCTGCTTTTAATATGCAAAAAACATGTCTGTATAACTAAAAAAAATTAAGAAGTCAACTATCCCATTGAGTTATTCTTTAAAACAGCAAAGTAGCTGAGTTGTTGCTTTTAACATGCAAATTTAAATGATTTAAATTGCTATCGTGCGGGGTGCGGGGTGGGGCATACATATTCCAAGTAATTCCTGGCTCCCCTCTATGTCATTCTCTACCTTTGTTTCTGTGAGTCCCTGGACACCCCCTCCTTTTGAATTTTCTTTCTTTAGTTCGTCTGAAATTGATAGAGGGGCAGGTGCAATGCCAGCTTTTTGGGCATAATCATCCTGGAATAACAAAAAAAATCAAGAATAAACTAATTTAATGCTTATCTCAATTAGAATCTCTTTGGATAAAAAAATATTATGGCAGTGGGAACCTCATAGAGTTCAGCAAGACCCTTCTTGCTCTTACTTTCATCCTGTCGGAACAATATTGACAATGGTAAGATATCAATACACTACAAGAAATCATTTATTCCGTGACGCTATCATTCTGTCGCGGATTAAATAAAATTCGTCGCAAATCAGCATCCGCGACGATTTAAGTTTTCGTGGTGGAATGAGCGTCATTGATTAAATCTGCCGACGTTCCTTACTAAACGTCGCAGTTCGTGACGTATCTGGATCGTCACGGAGTAGCCCGAAGCCCATGCAGCCCAACCCATAGCCCACTATCCGTGACAAAATAAATCGTCGCGGATTGCTACAGACATGGCAGCTGTGGCATCCTACGTGGACGATGACGTGGCATCCTGACGTGGCATCCTACGTGGACAATGACGTGGCATCCTACGTGGACAATGACGTGGCATCCTACGTGGACGATGACGTGGCATCCTACGTGGACGATGGCGTGGCATCCTACGTGGACGATGACGTGGCATCCTATGTGGACAATGACGTGGCACCCTACGTGGACGATGACGTGGCAAAAATTTTAAGTCCAGCAGATACAAATTCTGGCCCACCACAGCCCATTTCAGAATTATATTCCAGCATAAAATTAGCAAAATTAGCCCATCTTCAGCCCATTTATCAGAGGGTACATTTTTCCAACCCATTTACCAAAATTCAATGAACAGAACTTACATCATCAAATCAGATACAATCTCTGGGCAAAAAAAAACCCAGCAAACACAATCAGATATTGAAGCAGATAACACATGCTTTCAGATGTCTACCATTCCTAAAACACTACACCTTCCTCTTTGTTATTCTGCCACTCTTTTCTCTGATTCCTTGCGAGTTCGTATAAATCCTGAAATAAAAAAAGAACATGTCATGCTTGAACTGTAATTACATTTTAACAAAAATAATAAAAGTTAACTAATCAATATGTTCTAACATATAGGCCTAGCCTAGCATCTAACATTGGGTGGATCACAAATTCACATTTGTACATTTGTTAAATTCAAATTAGTAGAGACTTTGCACTAGAGGGAACAATCACAAGAAAATAAGCAGCAAACAGATCCAAGAGTGACAGATTTCCACAAAGGGCCAAACCAGAATCCAATTAGAAAAGACAATCAAATACAGGATAACTCAACTTTGAATTTTCTGGCAAGGTATATATAAAGGGAAACCAAACTAAAACTGGAGTTCTAGATAAAGTGTGCATTGTACAATGAAAGTATCACTATAAGCATACAATTGGCACTGTTGTTTGCATAAATTAGCAGAATAGGAATGACGCAAAAAGAAGCTTGCTGTGCTAATTTAGCCTATAGTAGAGCATATGAGAGCAATATCTGAGACAACACATGAAATCTGCACTTGGAAACATGCTCTACCGACAAACCACATCCATTGATCAATGATCATATGCATGAGCATCAGAAGTTCAGAACAACATAACTTTGTTGACGGCGTACTCGAGCTGCTGCTCGAGGTCGTGGATCTCGTCGAGGGTGAGGGAGGAGAGGTCATCACCATTGTACCTCCTGATGCCCGTCTCCAACCTGTCCATCTCGTTCTTTATCTGTGTCATCTCCACAAATATTTGCTGCACAAACTCACAGATTGGTCATACAACGTGTATATATAATTCATCAGTTAAATTACTAGAGTAGTACTCAATTTGTTTGGTTAATTTAACTGCTAGCATCAAGATGGATCTGGAATATCAGAGTTTGCACAGATTATGAAAGATCTTGAATTCATATATAGGCAACTTAAAAGACAAGCTAAACCAGGAAATTAGAGTAAACATTCTAGTCTGATGTGTCAGTGCTTATATGATTCACAGGGTAATATATATATTCTCATTACATTCACAGTAACAAGCGACAAAGACTGACCACACATAGACAATATCAAATAACAGGAAATGAAATGGAATGGAATACACAAGACAAACTTCAGTAGAGAAGAAATGAAATGGAATACACAAGACAAACTTCAATAGCTATACTTCAGTCTACAGGTCCAATTTTATTTTCAGCCTTTCAGAGCATAAGAGAATTACAGGTTTATATGTGCATTTTCTACAGTACTTACAATGCATGACAATTCCGTGCAAAACCAATTCCACAGGCTTATATGCGCATTTACACAAGCAAAAAAATGGAAAGCTCAGCACACACATGGTATAGCCTCCAAGATCATGCAAATTGCACCTAGAACAAACAAAAGGCAACAGACTAGTGCAGAAAGGTAGATGCATTCAAAGTAGCAAACAGAATTCTAACCAGGGCAAATTCACTGCAATTCAGTAACCTTTGTGATTGGCCTGCAGTAAAAACAAAGAGAGACAATTTGTATAAGCAATCTTCAATTGTAGAACCACTTTCTTTAATCAACAATCATAGCAGAAGCAACATAAGTACTATCACTATCGAGGCTGTGTATCAGAATTAAATTCAGTTGGTGAGACCTGAGGATATACAGCTAGATTTACTGGCACAAAAATTTTAGTACGAACTCTAAGAATCAATGGCCCTTGAACAAGAAGCTAGGCACCATGTGAAAATCCTTTCGAATGAAGCATTGCTGGATTTTTTTTCAATGTTCTAACTTTGATGTGGCTAAATTGCATCAGTTAACATTTCAATTTAACATGGAGTGACAATATTAACCATCAAGCAAGGGCTCCACTTGCACGTGCTACTGGTTGTGTAATTCAAGAGTAATCAATGCAAGCAGGGGCACATTCACTAGAAAAATAAGAACGTTACACAGGTGAAGCGAAGTACAAGTAGAAAAATTCAAGAGTAATCAATGCAAGCAGTAGTGCTAGCATGCAAAGGAGCAAGCAATGGGGAGTGAAGCGAAGTACAAGTAGGAGTATCATGTACCTCTCCCAACAAATTCGTACTCATGATTTCGAGTCGAGCTATAAAAAGAGCGAAAGGATTTCAAGTGGGTCCGGTAAAATCTCTATGGTTCCTACATGTATTCATGTACGCGCTTAAAAGATGGGATTTGTCCTGCGCGTGCATTTATACAGTACGTCGGGCTATGATTGGCGTAGAGAAGGAACCGAGTTGGTGGGTGTGGGTGGTACTCGGATGAACTCACCGAGAATTTCCAGTGAACAGGCTACGCACGCACGCATAAGTAGGTCGAAATGCAGCATGAGCATCCGAAGCAAGCCAAATCTGATCTCGAATTACTCCGAGGCGATTAATTGCTCTAGCCAAAACGCAACAAAAAAACATACAAAATGCAGAGACAAACAAGCGTGATGCAGACAGCTGAATTCGGATGTGAGAAAACAGAGCAGGCAGAGAATGCGGGCGGGTGGGCAGGATCGATCACTCACGAGCAGTGCGCGGACGAGCGCGACGTCCCCGTTGCCGGCGGCGAGGAAGAGCAGCGAGACGTCGGCGCGGATCTCCTCGTGCACGGCCCTCGCCTCGGCGGCGGCGCCCTCCCGCGGCTCCGCCTCCGCGACGTGCCGCGCCCTGAGCCACACCACCCCGGCGTAGTTCACGTCCGGCGCAAGTGGAGGAAGAGGATCGAGACGGCTGCTGGTTGCAGCAACCGGAGAAGTTAGTACCAGCTGGATCCAGACGCGAAGGTAGCGAGGGTCGTCGCGGTAGCGCAGGTCATCCTGGAACTCCTGGGTGCACTTCTGGAGGAACCTAGGCAGCTTCTCCCGCAGTGTCGGTGGCGGTAGCGCCCGCTCCATCTTCCGCATCCCCCTGGCAAGCAATGGGCGGCGGATCAATCGATCGATACATGGGGAGAGAAATGGAAGGAAGGGAGGGAGCAGCGGATGGATGGTGGTGCCATACCGGAGCCATGGGAGGAGGGGGTCGGATCCGGAGTAGCTTCGGATGTCGCCCACCACCGACGAGAGGAGCTCCTTCTCCTAGTCCGCGTCTCCGGCGACGGCCATGGCTCCGATTGGATTTGGATCCATCCGCCCAGCAGGGGCCGCTCCTTGCGTCCTCGCCTTCACACGTAGGGAGGACAGCTCGTCGCGAAGTACCCGGATGCCGCCATGGATGGATCTGAGGAGAGGGGAGGTGGCCGCAGTGCCGCTCCTCGATGCAGCGCAGATCGATGCGCAGAGGAGGGGAGGAGCTAGGGAGGCGGCGGATCAGGGAGGGAGGAAGGTGGGGAGAGGCAGGGAGGAGGGAGGGAGGTGGCGGAGAGGAGGGAGCGAGGCGGCGAGGCAGGGAGGCGGCGGAGGAGGAAGGAGAGGAAGGCTACGCCTGGTGGAGAAGTGGAGAAGGAGGAGGGTGGGGATTAGGGTTAGTGGAGTCAATATATATAAATATCATGATGAATGTCGACCGTCCGATCACGAGATCGACGGCTCCCAGCGACCGAGGTGTTGGTGGGCTAACGTGTAAGTGGGCCGCTTGACGGTGGGCCTGTGTGGCTTAACGTTTTTCTTTTTCTTTTTTCTTTTATTGCACCATTGTGAAGTAACACATACAAATATTGATCTTATATAAACTAATATATTTTGTATATCTCATAGATTACATAAAAGTTGACTGGTAAAAATTTTAATATTTTTCTAACTCATTTACCATTTTTAATAATTTAAATGAATTTTTGTGAATTTATCGAAAATAATTTCAAATTGACCTATATGTACCTCTAATGAGATTCAAAAAAATTCAGAAAAATTATACTTAGGTGTCTACGGTCCATTATATCCCACTTCTGGCATGTTGACGAAAAATTCACTTGACTTATAGGGAAAATTCAAACTCCAACTAGCCATTTTATTATAAAATAATGATAATAATACATAAAACTTCTCCGAAAATTCTAAAAATTGACATGAAATCATTTTATGAATGTTAAAACTTTACATAAAATTTTCAAATGATTTTGATAATGGCGGAACCTACATTGTTTACAAATGGCTACATCCTCTTATAGTTTTCTAAAACTCAGAGTCGAACTTTGAGATTTGAATACCTCATGATTATTTTGGAATTGTATACATCTAAATTTTGGACACAACCTTATTATGAGCATAACATTAGCAAATATGAAGTTATATTGCCATTTTTTCTTAAAAAAGTTGGTTTTCTATTTTTAAATACCTAATTAAGACACCTTTATGAAGTAACTTGAAAATTAATTACCTTATATAGCCCCAATACATTTTTCACATGTAGTAGACAACATTTAAGTTTCCTTCTAGGTGTTTCAAGATTTTTCGAATAGATTTGCTATTTTCTATCATTTAATTGAATTTCTGCATGCTTATCGAGAGTAATTCCTAGTTGACCTGTGTGTACCACCAATAAAACTGGAAAAATTTCACAAAAATCATATTTAAGCTTCCATGTTCCATTCTAGTACATGTTTTGCAGATTGATGACAAATTCAATTCGAGTTAAATGGAACATTCAAACTTTTATCTCAAAAGTACAAAATAATAATTACAATAATATCTAAATTTGGCCAGAAAATTCTACAAATTAGCATGGAATTATTTTATGGATGTAAAAGGTTGACATAAAAGTTTCATCAGATTTTGCTAAAAATGGGTGTATATTGTTCACAAAATTTATGGATCCCTCACATGGTTTCATACAACTCAACTTAAACTTTGAAGTTTATACACCCTAAAGCATTTTCTTCTTTATATACACATAAAACTTGGATGAAAACTTAACTTTAGTCTCATATTAACATTTGAGGAGTTAAATTGCCACTTGTTGTGCAAAAAAATTGTTTTTCTATTTTTTTAATACCTAAATAACACACCTTTGAAACAAACTCAAAATTTCGTTATCTTAAATACCACCAATCCATTTTTCACATATAGAAGACAACATATAAGTTGCAACATATAAGTTTCAGAATTTTTGGAGGAGATTTGCTATTTTCTATCATATAAATGAATTTATACGTGTTTATCAAAAGTAATTTCAAATTGACCTATATGTATTCCTAATAAGATTCATAAAAATTCACAAAAACTATATTTAGACGTATATGGTCCATTCTAGCCCACATCTAAGATATTGACAAAAAAATCAATTTACTTATATGAAAATTCGAACTTGTACTAGTCACCTTGTTATAAAATAATGATAGTAATATCTAAAACTTCTCCAAAAATTATGTAAATTGGCGTAGAATCATTTTATGGATGCACAAGCTTGAATAAAAAGTTTCATAAGGTTTTGTGAAAATTGGAGTATACATTGTTCATAAACTAGATAGTTCATCACATTGTTTAAGGAACTATGTTAGAGATTTGTCAAATTTGTACTACATGTCATTACCACTTTTGAAAATGACAAAATGACCTAAATAAAGGTCGTAGATCTTGATGAGATATGAAACTTTGGTATTCATCACTTTTCCATTTGACTTCATCTAGTGTAAAAAAATCTTGCTCGTAGTTATCACTTTTGGAAGAAATGCAAGTTGCATATAAAATTTTCGATAAATAACAATTTCTATACAAACAAAACATCCTTGAAGGAAAGGTTGATTTTAGAAAAATTTGAAAAAAAGAACCATCCAATTTGAAGATCTTACGTGGGAGAAAAACTAGTTACAAGTTTTAATTCTGGATTAAAAAATAAATATGAGAATCACTTGTTCTTCAACTCCGCCGACCACGTGGCGAAACATGATTGGCTGAGCGTGCCAAGCGAATCTTGAAGAAACTCTATATAAAAAATTATCCTAGAGTGACCACATCTGTTCGAGTGGCGTAGTGGTGGGGGTTGCGCCTCCCAAAGGTTGAGGTCGTGGGTTCGAGTCCCCCATCCGACCCTTTTTTTGTGGTGCGGGATATATTCCAAAGGTGGTTGGGCCAACGTGGCGCTGCTAGCGGCCCGTGTGGCGGCTGGGCCAGTGTGGCGCTGGCGGCCCATGCAGCGCTACCGGCCCGTGCGGCGCGGCTGGGCCAGCATGGCGCTGCCGGCCCATGCGGCGCTGGGCCAGCGTGGAGGTGGCGCTCATGGGGTGAGGTGGCATCCAAGGGTGAGGTGGCGTGGGCCCAGGCGCTGCCACCTAATCACCAGTGCTCCAAAACTGTATAAAAAAATAAAATACTTAGACTACATGCAAAGAAAAGAGCTAGCTTGGTGGTAAAGTGCCCTCTTTCCCTTCCATGAGGTCTAAGGTTCAATTCTTGGTTGTCCTCCTTTTTCTAGTTTTTTTGAGATTTTTATCAATATGTGGACTATTTTTTTATTTGTTTACCGATTATTTTAATTTATTATTTTTTGGATTATTTTTTATTTACCGACCGCGACGAATCTGCTCAAACATCACGGCGTTGTGGGCCGGATTGCGATAAATTTAACAAATCGTCGCAGTGTTCTGGGCTTCAATATCCATCATTGCACATCTGTGACGAAAAACCGAAATACGTTGTAGAATCGCGACGAATTTAACAAATCGTCGCAGTGTTCTAGGCTTCAATATCCATCAGTGCACATCCGTGACGAAAAACAGGAATACGTCGCAGACGCAGTGCTCTTCGTGATGTTTTCTGAGAACGTCGCAGAAAGTTCGTCACGGATTAAATAGTTTCTTGTAGTGATAGCGCAGATATCTTAAGGCTAGTTGGCTACCGTGTAAGAAATTATAGTTATCATACCAGTTCCTTACGCTCCCTGGGAGCTTTAGATGCCAAGAGAGAAGGCTTCTCAATATCAGCAAAATGACCCTGTAAGAAACCAAGAAACCAAGTCTAAATATTAGTAATGAAAACATAAAAAATGATCTCGAAGTGGTCCTGAGAATTTACCAGTGTAACTAATGCTATTACACTACCATAGCTGAAGTATAACACCATGGACAGAGCGAAACGGCAAAAATACAATATGTAACTCTGCAATTCTTTTCTTTATCATCTCTTCAAGAGAAGCTGTGACTTCCTCAGTGATTACAGGGGCAGGTCTTACATTCACTACTAGGGAAAGAGGTTTTCGTCACAGGGCAAAAATAACATTAGTACCGGTTATTTTGCCCACCGGTACTAATGTCAACCAGAACCGGTACTAATGTCCCGTGCCAAAAAAGAGGTGGGCGAAGCCCCGATGAAAGCACATTAGTACCGGGTGGGAACTAGCCCCGGTACTAATGCACCTTAGTACCGGGGCTAGTTCCCACCCGGTACTAATGTGAGCAGCGTACATTAGTACCGGGTGTAAAGAAGCACCGGTATCAAAAGAAGTACATTAGTACCGGGGCAAAAGAAGTCCCGGTACTAATGCCCTCCAGCGCTACTGCTGTCCAAACACTTTGAAAATATCGAGCTAGCTTCCCACCGCACTGCCTCATCCCTCTTCGTTTTTATCCCCACGCGCGCCTCACCTCTATCCTCATCTCTTCTCTTCTCTGTGTCCATTCATTTTTCTCTCATCCGTTTGCTCACCCTCCTCTGTCTCTGTTTTGCAGGGATCTCGCGAGGCCAGCGCGGGAGGCGCGTGGGGCCAGGCCGCCGCCGCGGGCGCGCGGGGCCAGGCTGCCACCGCGGGCGCGCGGGGCCAGGCGCGGCCGCAGCTGTGGGCGCGCGGGGCCAGGCCGCCACCGCGGGCGCGCGGGGCCAGGAGCGACCGCCGCAGTGGGCGCGCGGGGCCAGGCGCGGCCGCCGCCGCTGGCGCGCAGGAGGCCAGCGCTGGAGCCCCTGGATTTGTTTGTTGTTCTTGCTTGAAATCTCTCCCTCTTTCTTTCTTTGCTGATTTTTGTGATCGATATTTGTGTAATGCATGCCTGTGTGATTCTTCGTGTGAATCTGTGTGTAGTTGAATATATATGTGAAATCTTGTAAATATGTTTGTGTATGTGAAATTTTGGTGAAAGATGAGATGATATCTATGTTTGTGAATGTGAAAGAAATTTTTGTGAGAGATGAGATGAGGTGAGATGAAGAAAAAGTAAAAGAAAAAGTAAAAGAGAAAAGAAAAAGAAAAACAGGGACGGGAGCGGATGGGGCGCATCCCACAATAGTACCGGGTGGCAACTCCACCCGGTACTAATGTGATATTAGTACCGGGTGAAATACCCGGTACAAATGCCCCTTCACATTAGTACCGATTGAACAATACCGGTTTGAAAACCGGTACTAAATGGGGGTCTAGCACCGGTACAAATGAGTGTTTCCCTAGCAGTGATTGTGCTCAAAATTAAGGTCCACAGCGCACTGTTTTTGGGCCGGTTGGAAGCAGTAACCTACAAATAACTATTTAGTTTATTTAAAAGTAAAATGATAATAAATAATCGTCAAAGGGATTTTATAAGTTAGAATATGTATGGTTAAAAGTATAATTAAATACACTCTATCCATTATCTCTCTCCGCATGGTCCATGTACCGGGTTCAAGATTAGCTTTCTCCATTTGCTCTATTTTAGCACGCGTCTTCAGCTGCTCCTTTTCATGGGTTGAGAGACCCTGCTCTTCCTGTAGAAAATTAGGAAAACATTGACAAACTAGTATATGTGCATGGTCCAACTAAAACGAGTAGGTCTAGAGTGGGACCAACATTTTCATCATCATTTTCACTGCCATCAAGTTCCATTTCATGCGAATCATCCTTGAATTGAACTTTCTTTGTGGAACCATCTCTCTTTTTGACTGGCTGACTATTACTTCTCTCAAAGAAATCTTTGTACCTGAAAAGGCCCTTTGCTGTTCATCAGATTACAAACGCCAAATGCTATTATATCAGAAAATGCATACCTATTACTATAGTGGCTAAACATTGTTCGGTTTCGCAATCTAAGGAAATTCACGAAGGTTTGCTGGACAAGTATATGTAAACTAAGAACAACAGTGTAATGAAGAAAATTGCTTCTCTTTTTGCACCTCCGTAATCTAGTATGGTTTCAAGAAATGAAATCAAGTTTCAAGCAAGTCCAATAAGGCATCTAGAGCATAAGAAACAATAAGGTAGGCAAGAAATGTGAATTATTATTCACTCGAAATGACTGCTACTCCCATATATAAATCTTTTACCAAGCTCATAAAAAGTGATGTTTCGATAGTGAACCTAAAACTAACATAACCCAGTGTACAAATGTCTAATGTTTTTTTAAGTATCTATTCCAAAATGATTTGCGCTTATCACAATAGCATTCTTGACAATTAGCATCAGGACTTACATTATACCTCCACCGTCTTCTCCTTCACCCTTTCAGCATCATCCTCAAAATCTTCCAACTAAAGTTGAACAACATCAGTAAGACAAAGAAAAAGTATTTTTGGATTAACATTGGTTACATATGGTATTTAGAATTGTAACACCAAAAAGTGGACGATAAATTCAGGCAGGAAAATCTCTGAAAAACTTGTACTTATTGCTGAGTTCTCTGAGCTCGAGATGCTCAGTTTCCTTGTACATATATCAGAAATTAGGTCCCGTTTAGATGGCCAACAATTTGGCAAATTGGCAAAAAAAATTGGATTTTGACCACTTTGCATCTAAACGGGTTGCTGAAACTTTTGGTGCTGGTTGCT
This sequence comes from Cenchrus fungigraminus, assembly GCA_036936925.1. Lineage (NCBI taxonomy): Eukaryota > Viridiplantae > Streptophyta > Magnoliopsida > Poales > Poaceae > Cenchrus > Cenchrus fungigraminus. The sequence goes on along the minus strand of CM072774.1, from coordinate 134,659,377 downwards.
GACATTTGTGGCAGGCACTCCAAAAGTCAGATTTGCCCATATTAAATGCATCTCATGCACATCTCATAGCAGCCACAAATGCATCCTTTCATTTGTACAGCTCAGGCATGCATCACAAATAAAAAGTGCATCCATGCATGATAAATAAACCACGAACTCACAACCTTTGCATGCAGCCATGCAGGCCTTTCATTGCAGCGCACAGGGCAGCCATCAGTACACATTTACACCGGTAACAAATTATTAAAGAACCATTCATATGAAAACTGTTCTCAAACTTACATGCCTCAAACCATACACAGAATTGTTTATGCAAACACCAACTATAGTTCACACAACCGGCATCCATAACCGGGCACACATCACAGTTCAAACCGTATACAGACCTGCCGAATTCACATGGCTGGCCCAACTACAGTCATGTCCACTGTCACTCAACCACTTAATCGGCATGGCTGCATATGTACCAGTCATCGAAGCAAACAGAATATGCGGAAACAAACGAATGGAAGTGTACATGATGAATGGTAAACAAAGGCAAGAGGTGCAGAAACATATGCTTGTCATAAAAATGCCCTTCGAACACATGCATGCTAATCAGGTTCACGCAGTTAAAGAAACAAAGAGGAACTTAGAAAATTATGTAGGAGCAAACATCGCAAATCAACTAAGCAAATACAGGATGTTGCAGTTAGATCTACGAATTTTACCGGGATGGCAACCGGCTCAGGCACAGGAGGAAGCACACAAGCAGCAGGAGGCGGGGGCTGACAGTGACTGTGGCGAGATGCACGCTGGCCGCCGCAAGTCCTAGGACGACTCCCTCGCCCACCGTCGGCCTCGCTCCAGGAAGGAAGCCGCCTGCCCTCGCCGTCGCCTTGGATACCACCATTCTCGCTCCAGGAAGGGCCACGGCTCCCTGAAGCTCCTCCTTCAGATCCAGGGGTCCCCCACCCTGGGGACGGTTGGTGGGAACGAAGGAGGCTCATGTACTGCTGCATTCCCGCGAACGCACCACCGTCGTTGTCGAATCCCTCGAACGCTGCTCCGTCGTTGACGTCGATGGGGTCCATTCCAAGCCGGCGGCGACGGGAGTGGACGGTGGTGGCCAATGGCGGTGCCGTCGGGGGGACTCCGTCGACAGGGCCCAAGCTTAAGCCCCAACGATCTCGGAAGTAGGCGTTCTCCAGGCTCCAGTCGATTGTGCCGGAACGATTCAGGTCGCGGCCGCCGCCGCAACCGGAGCCACTGTTGCCGGCCCCGTCGTTGCCGAAGAAGTCCCACTCGGACATCACCACCGGCAGAGCAGAGGACGTAGATGTACCCGAGGAGGTCGTGGATCTAACGAAGGAGGTGGACGATCTGCACGGGACGGTGGGTCAATGGCAACGGCCGGTGGAGGCGGCGCCGCCCGCGGCACCCTAGGGTTCGAGAGTGAGGGGAGGGAGATGGGGGCGAATGGATAGGGTTCGGTTCGGCCGGGGGTGCGACGACGTCGGGGTATACCCCGTCCACGCGCACTGCAGTTGGGCTGCGCACCGAAATTTTAGCCCACCTGTTTAGTTCCTGAGATTTCTGGCCCAACAATTTTTCGAGCTGGGCCAAATTGTTGGCCATCTAAACGGGGTCTTATGGATTCAATTCCTGAGATATTGCCCACTGATTCTGTTTATTTTTTCTAGAATAACCAAAGATTATTATAATCTTGCTACAACTGAGAGAGGAAGAATGAGCAGGAAATTCTTACATCCAATTGGTCTTCATCGTCATCCTCACCCTCATCATCACTCTCCTCCATCCAGTTTTTCGTCGCCTTCTTCTCTCCACGATCGGCGTCGCCACCATACTCCTCTTCATCCCCCTTATCCAGGAACTCCGCCATCTCACCTATCTTCAGGAACCGGTCCTCGAACCCTTTCCCTCCTCTCCCATCCAATTCCTCCTCCTCCTCCTCTTCTTCTTCCTCATCGTCACTCAATCCCTCCTCATCATCTGTCTCCTCCAACTCCCCCTTCAACTCATCCAAGTTGCTACCTTGACCGTCCTCCTCCGACTGCTCCTCCTCGTCGTCATCAGCCGGCGTCTCCACAGGAAGAGCCGCCTGCGATTGTGGCTGGGGTTGCGGCTCGAGGCGGCGGAGCTGGCGGCACAGGTGGGGGAGGAGTGGGCGGGCGAGCAGTTCTATCTGGGACCAAATCTGCTCGGCGTCGAAGGCGAGTCCCGCGAGGAGGGTCGGGAATGGAGGCGGCTGCGCGGGGGAGAGGGGCGCCAGCGAGGAGTAGATGCGCTGCGAGTCCGCGCGGGCGGCGGCGGCAAGGTCGGCAGACGGGGAGAGAAAGAGGGCCGGGTCCGCACCCCGCAGCAGCTGCAGGGCCGCCTCGCCGTTGTCGGCGGCCGCCGTCGCAACGAGCGGCGGCTCCATCGCCACTGCAGAAAGGGAGGAAAGCGGGGAGCAAAAGGTTAGGGAAAGGAAGGAGGCGACAAAGCTCGGCCTAGGACTAGGAGGGTTTGGGGTTTACGAGATGGGCCGAACTCCAGCCCATCTACGAGGATGGGCTACAAGCTAGTGACGGGCTGCTGTGAGCATTTAAGTGGGCTGGAGTCCAGTCCATCTGAACAAAAGGCCCAGACGTATCCGTATCCATATCTGTATCTTGTGTAACAATAACAAAGGCCGTACGTGGGTGATAATTTTCTTTACCACCCCTGCACGTTTTACCTTTTACGTGAGCTTAGTTCGTTGGGTGAAAATTTTGGGATCTCTTTCAAGGTCTATTTGAGGTAATAAACGTAGACTAATTACAAAACTAATTACGTGTATGGACGTGAAATCTCGAGACGAATCCATTAAGCATAATTAATCCATCATTAGAGATGGTTTACTATAGCATGACATTGTTTAATCATGACATAATTAGACTCAGTAGATTCGTCTCAAAAATTAAGGTAGGGGTTGTGGAATGAGTTTTGTCATTAATTCATGTTTAATACTTCTAATTAGTATCTAAAGATTGATGTGACGGGTAGTTGGTGAAATTTCAGGGATCTAAACACAGCCATTATCCCTTCTTCCTTCTCTTCTCACCTCATCTATACCAGGTGTGCAGGGAAGGAGACGCAGCGGGTCCGACGGCTGGAATCAGGAGCGCGTGGCGGCACCGGTGAGGACCAGTGGGCTAGGCCTGGGGGCACGGTGGCGAGTGACGTGGCCTCTCGTGCGTGAGGGCTGGCAGCCTCCCAAGACGCGGGGGTACGACACGCTGGGGCTGTCGAGCGTCGCATCGAAGCTCCGACACATGGGTCGACGGCGGGCCTCCCAGGGCAAGCAGGGAACCGGAGCACAGGGGGCAGCAGGCGCTGGTGGCCGAGTCGACAGGACCGAGCACCAACAGGAGGGCTGTCGACGGCGGTGGCACGACGAGCCTCCTGCCGCTCCTCTGTCTTGTTCTATTTTAGTTCCTTCGTTATTTCTAGTGGAAATTTGCTCTGTGAAAATTTGGTTCCTTTGTTACTGGTTGAGGTTTAGACACGGTATACAAAGTCAATTCCCTAGTAGTGCTTGTGCTCTCTCACCAGCACGGGGAGGATAGATCCATCATCCATCAGCCGGTTGGGATTTTTTTATGTTTAACTTTTTAAAATATTTTTTAAAGGGGGTGCTTGGTTGCCAGCCAAGCCCCGCCACGCCACACTGTGGCGAGCCACAACGTTGTGGCGGACGATTTCGTCGCCACAGGAATTGCCTCTGCCGCCGTTTACTGTTCCGCGGCAGCACTGTAGCGTGACGCAGGTCCTGTGGCTGTGGCGAAATGCGGCGGGGAACCAAACACCCCCAAAATAACATCACCAAAACTTCATTCGGAGCTCATGACCCTTGTGTCTCGTTTCGTGACGTGGCAGGTAGCCGCTGCCGCTCCGCTGCCTGTGGGGTGTTAGAGTTGACACGATGACGCGCAATGCATGGTGTGTGCGCTCGTGCCCGAGTGCCCATGACCGGTGAACGTATACTAGAGCCTGAGGCGCGCCTTCGGTGCACCAGTTTTTCGGCTCATTTCAGAGTTTATTATGAGGTCGACAGCCACGATGAGCTCATGTCAAACTGAAACTCAAACTCGTCTGGCAAATTGAAATTGTGCACCAGCCAGGCATAGGTGCCATTGACTAATTTCGTGTTCAATATATATCTCAAGGTACTCCCTCCGTCCCAAAATAAGTGCACATCTCACACTTTGAGGAGTCAAATACTTTAAAATTTGACCAAATATATATTTAAAAATATTAATGATTATGATACTAGATAAATATTATTAGATTAATCACAGTCATATATTTTCATGACAAACTTGTTTTGAGACACAAATGTTAATATAATTTTCTATATATCCAGTCAAACTTGTAACTTGTTGACTCCTCGAAATACGAGATGCGCACTTATTTTGGGACGGATGGAGTAGCTTAAACAGGCAGTTGCTGATATGTTGGCATTCTATTTGTTGAGTGCAAAGTTCTCCCAACATGTCCTCTGCATCAACAAATAATGGCGTTCTGCTTAACGTTGCACTGGTGTAATCGAGCAAAACAGCATAAGCACATTAACAGACTACAGGTTTGTATTTTCTAGATGTAAGCTTTGCTATCTTTACTATGTTGACATAGAAGATACAAATCTAGCTAAGCCGTTGACCATTGTGGCCAAAATGGCAGGCTACTGAGTACCGACCACTTGCCTAGCAGCTTCCAGTGGAGTAGCAAGATTACTTGAGGGTCCTATCGCAAAGGAAACTTTGCTTGATTTAATAATGCCTGTGGATCACAAAAATATATCTGATGAGTTGGGTTTTTGGTTTTCATGTGGTACATCCGCTCTTGCAGCGTTGTCTGATCCGTGTATATTTGTATCCCATAACTAAGGAACGCACACTAAAATTCAAAACGCAGAGTACTCGTAATATTCTTTAATAATCGATTGATTGTCTGATTAAATTAGAAGTAGACATGCTCAGCATGACAAAATCTGAGACTCCAAATAATAACTTAAAATTACCATCGCACTGAAGAAAATTACTTCTTCCAATAATTTTTAGAACTGAACACTACAATTTCTAGCAGTAAACACTACACACAGTATGGTTCCTGTTCTCCATCCATCTCATTTGTCCTTGAAACATTCACGAGCCTACAGAATGGATATTTCGATCCGAACTGGCAACAAAGATATTGCCAAAATCTTACCTACAATATTGTTCTAACAATTCGAAAAAGGTAATGTAAAGACAAAGAAACAACCCCAATGAAGCAAACCTCAGGATAGACAATATATATCTACCACATCCATTCTCACCATCTTCAATCAAGATTTTGAGACCTTTTTTTGGAGGTCACTCTTGGGTCTGTAACATATAGTTGCCCATGGGAAAACACTGGAATTCTGAGGTACAATCCAACAGCTGAGAAAGTTTGAGGTACTCTTTTTAATACTCGTAGCATAGCACACTAAGTAATTGACATCACTGCAAAGTAAAATGCCATTTTTTGTTACCATCAATCAGAAGAAGGGCTTAGCAAGAGAACATAGGCAGACAAAAGGCAGAGATCAAGAGCATAAACATAAGAATAAAAAGTAGACATCCATTAGCTGTAAAATATATGCATTATGAAAACAATAAGGTTTCCTCATCTTGCAACAACCAGTTACACGTATCTATGTACCGATATTTATATTACCATGAATCACTGTTTGAAACCAATATGTTATTATTTTGAACTGGTAATCAACCTGAACAACAATTACCTGATTTGTTTACTTCCCAAATGCTGCTTTTCAATGGAAACTCAATGGCTGTTACTTTGTCATTACAAATCCAATAAAAAAACTTGCACAAAGATACTCCTTGACTCGTCCCCATCCTGCCACAAAAATAGCCTTTGAGCATGACATGGCCAAAGTCCCCATCCTGCCACAAAAATAGCCTTTGAGCATGACATGGCCAAAGATTGTCAGGCTATAATGCTCCATCCATCGACTCCCATTAGCAGATTAGAAAATGTAGCCCACAATGGTACATGCCGTAGAATAGTTATCAGTCATAGGACTTTCAATCATCACTCGAGATAGGCCGAAGTCACATATCTTGAGAGTCGAATGCTTGTTCACAAGGCAGTGGTGTATGCACATCAATTCCCTAAAAAGACACCATTTCTTTCATATCAGCAATTCATATAAAAAGGGACTGCAAAAGATTAAAATCTAAGAGACAAAAAGAATTGCATCAAATACAGTTCTCTTCAAATTGCTCAGGAACATTGGTCACTGGAAGGTTGTGTAAATTGAAGAAAAAAACAACATGCACCGTGTTGTTAAATGTTGCCCCATGCCCAATATATCATCCTTACATTGGATGTTATTTATCAATTCATACATGTCTGCAGTGGTAGCTGAACTTACCTGCATATATCTCGAATAATCTTCAATCTCCTACGCCAACTGAGCTTCTTTTTCTGACCACTCATGTGGAAGAGATAGTACAGTGATCAACTCCATATATTCAGTAACCATTGACAGGTGGAGGCGTATTGCATGCACCAAGAAACAATATAACTACATAGCAAAAAAGGAAAATTATATTTGGATGGAAAGCAACCTTACAAAACAGACACTTTTTGGTATCTAGTCCGGAGCACTTGAGATTGTTTCTGAAACTGTAGTTCACATCAACCAAAAGGGATTATTACCATTTTCAGAGGAAACCTTACCATAAGCATTTTCTTTCTGGCTTTGGTTCTTGAATCCGGAATGACAGCAATGCAAAGAACCAAAAGGACTCAATTGATGTAGGAAATGTAAATCTACCCAAGGAATTTCTTCGAGATGTGGACTATTTTCACACAGGGAAAACAACCTAGTTCAAGAGCTTGCAGATATGGTGGTTTGGCTTGCAACAATTGCTGCAGCAGCTGCTATGACAAAGGTTGGCTAGTATATGGCATCTGCAATGATCACAGGTATCAGTATGAGCACCAATTTGAAATCACACAGAGCTAACTAAATGAGCATAGGCCAAATGCAGGGACTGTTGCAGTTATTGTGCACTGATGTAATCATCAGGTACAGAGTACAGGCTACAAGCAAGGTAGTGCTAGCTTGTTTACAGGAAATCAAAATTTGAGCACAAAAGGTCCAATGCTGACAGTTAAGAAAACAAAAACGCAGCAGTTTTGTCAACCAAATGAGTTAGCAATATGTCATCTGGAAGAGATGCATAAGCAACCATCTTTCAACATTGCATTAAAAATGGATGAAATGACTGGGGTTGGTTCCAGGTTCTCACCATTGGCGGTAGCACTTGATGCACATAGCGTGGCTGCAGGTGGGTATCACCACCTTGCTGTTCATCTCCATGCAAATGCCACATTCTTCCTCCCTCTCAACATCAATCTTAGAAACCGGCCTCTTGCTCTCATCCTCGTCTCTCCTTCTGTATCTCTCAGTACAGACCGCCTTCTGCCTGCGGTCATCGACGTCGCTGATCCCCTTGGGTAGTTGCGTGAGGGAGGGGAATATAACAGCTGCAAGCAATGTGTGTCAACATTAGAACACTGAGTAGGAACGGATGCTTCACCAATTGGCTGCCTCACCAATTATCTTTTGGTAACAGAGCACTTGCCATAAAATGCCTTGATGCTCACTTTCCTCTCATGTGTGGACATGGTGGTACTCCCATCTACATAAACCTGCACAGCAAAGCAGCCTGGATTATAATTCCGGGGTACAGCGAAATTCACCATGACTGACATGGCATCAAATCCAGAACACCAGAGTGCCAGACCACACCTCAAATAAACAGACCTAGTAGATCAGGATCCTGAGGAGGCCAAGCGCGCCGGCGAGGCTGCAATTGGTCCACTGGACGAGGAAGAGGAAGAAATGCGCAGCGGGGCTGTAGGACATGCGCATCTGGATGCAGGTCCCATCGTAGTCCCTGGAGAAATCCGCTGCCCTGTCGAATTCAGCAGGCACAATGGCATGCGTCAGTCAGTCTATCAATCAACCGCCGGCTACTGCAGCATCCACCAAACAGACTTTGTTCGCCCCAAACTTTAGAACGGGACCGAGAAGCCAAGCAGCAACCGCAAGCGCTGAAATCGACCGACAGTGACGGAAACAGCCCCAGAGAAGGAGAGGTATTGTCAGTACTCACAGGGTGTTGGCGTGCTGGATGTCGGCCTCGAGCACCTTGAGCGAGTCCTTGAACGACTTGCGCATGGAGCACACCACCATCTCCGCGCGGTAACGCACCCGACCCGCCTGGCGCTGCGCGGGTTGACCGCGTTGCCCGTCCGCACGCCGCCTGCCCGCCTGCGCCTCTGCCTGGGAGCCGCCGCCGCCGCTTGGATCCACGCGGGGCCGCGCACGATCCGGGCAGGCCGGCTCCCGATCCGCGTGTGGGAGGAGCTCCGGCCGCCGAATCTGACCGGAGACGCCGGAGTCACAAGTCAACACCGCCGGCTAGGATTTCGGGTTTCCGGTTAAGAAAAGCACGGGGGAGAGAGTGGAGGAGAAAATGGAAGAGGGCGGTCTGCGGCGAGGGCAAGTAGCAGAGGAGGGGAGGCGCGGCGCAGCGCAGCGCCCAGCGGGGGAGGGGGGAAGCGGGCGGTGCCGCGGCAGGAAAGGAGAGGGAGGGGGTTGGGATAAGAACGTGCGGGTGTGGCGGGGCGGTGGGGGCACTTTCTTGTAAAAGTGACGGCGGGCGGTTTTCTGTAAAATGATCACGATTTCGGAATTTCGTCTTCTTGGTGGACAAATATTTTGGACTCAAGGGGTTTTTCGAAAGAAAAATGCAAGCTTTACTGTATCAGAGGGGTAGCTCTGGATCCTAAACGAAATAACGCAAAATAGAAGGGTTTTTCTGCAAAATTCCACGTATCGTTGGCGCTTCTTGGGCCGCTGGATCAGACCAATCGGACGGCCACGAAATCGAGACGACGTAGCGGGGCTGGTTGAGCTCCAAAGTCGGACGGAATGATGGGTGGGATATCTAGCCAGCAGAGAGCCAAAAAGTACGATCTACCTGTGGGACTTCACATCCAACCAGGCTTAGCAAGGATAGCCGTTGTCACGCCAGGGGTTTCGGCGCGTCAACCTCTCGCGGCGGTGCATGTGTCGTGGCAACGATGTACACAGTGGCGGAGGCAGCTTTTGCTGATGACTAGGGCCAAAATTGAACTGACAAAATCGCAAAATTCAACTGACAAAATCGATGTATATAAGACATGATATAAAGTAATAGCAAAAAATGTATAGTTAAGGGTCCAAATTGGCGAAGAAACTAATAATTATTTATTAATGTGATACAATAGGTGGGAACAATATAGATTACAGCCTTACAGGATTAGAAGAGAAATAGGATGACAGTGTTCTACTCTTCATTTTGTACTATCAATTACAAATCTGAAATTGCAATACTATTTCAATCAATGGAGAATTGGAGATTAGAGAGAACTAGTCAACTACACATTGGAGATTGGAGAAGGGAATACCGCAGAGAGGAAGGGGCCAGGAGGTGGCTGGCGCCTGGGGGGCGGACTGGGCGCCAGGCGCCGGCGGGCGGCGGCGACGCAGTCCGCAGCGGCGGATCCGCACGGCACTCCGCAGAGAGGAAGGACGCAGGCCGCAGGCTCTAGGCAGGGCCGCAGGGGCGGCACCGCGCCGGGAGCTCAGTGCCCGGCGGCGCAGCCGCGCAGGGGCGGGAAGCCGCCGCGCCGGGAGCTCGGTGCTCGGCGGCGCAGGGGCGGGAAGCGGGATCCCCCCCGGCAGCCGGCGTGCGGCTCGCGCGGTCGCAGTCACGGCCTCGGGGCTCGGGCTGTCATCGTGTCGCGTGTCACGGTGTGTAGCGGCGGCGCCGCGACGGGCGGAGTGTCCTGGCCTCCTGGCTGGCTGGCTCGCTAGATGCGCTTTGCCCTAGTACACGACGAGTGTGGCCTGCTGCGGGGAATGTTTTTTTGGGTCAAAATCTGTTAAAGATATGTGGGCTTCAGTGGGCCACGACTAGGGCCTCGCCCTGGCCGGCCCTAGTTGGAGCTCCGCCCCTGGACGTACACAATGCGTCACATGCATCGGCGTGGCAGCGGCTACCTATCGCGCTATGAATCACGACGAGGGCAAAAGTGTCATGAGGTGCAAATAAAGTTTCGGTGATGTTATTTTAAAAAACATTTTTAAAAGTAAAAAAATCAATGGTTGAGGTTACCGATGGCAAATTTGTGATGGTTTTCCGAAATGAATTTTTGATTGGGCAAAACGAGTTCTTTTGTGAATTGTGATGCATTGATGCTCATGTGAAATACTACTCCCTCCGTCCCACAATATAAGGACCTGAAGTATTCAAACTTCAGAAACAACAGTGAAGGAAAATGACCTCTATACCCCTCATTTTACACTATCCACCAACTCTCCACCCACTCACCAACCTCATTTAATTTTGTCATATCCCTCCAAGTCCTTATATTTTGGTACAAATTTTGAACACTCCAGGACTTTATATTATGGGACGGAGGGAGTAGTTCATATATTCATGTAATGTTTTAGTTTTCTTTATTGGTTGCTATTTTTTAAATTTATCCAGATGAAGAATCTTAAAGATTCTCTTGTTAATGTTGCGAATGTTTTTTCTAAATGTCCAAGCATATTTTGTAACTGTTCATACGATACATTTTTGTGTTTAATTTCCTGCACGGTGAACACAAAGACATTATGTCAATTTTTTGTTTTTTAGATTTATATTTTTTAAGTAAAAACATGAGTACTGTTATGTCATGTAAGGAGGGATTTTTTTACATTTAGATGAGAATGGAAGCACCGGCTAGCTAGAGCTGCAAGGAAGGTCCATTTGCTCCCCCATTCGCCGTGGCATGGCGCAGAGGCAGTAGCGGGCAAGCACCAGCTAGAGCTGCTAGCAGATCACGGAGCGCAGGATGATGCCACATGCAGAAAGACAAGTCATCCAGTTGCTCGCCGCACTGCCGAACGCTGCTGCATTGACGGATAGGAGCACGCAGAGGATCGAAAATTGAAGGCACCAAGCCTCCCCAAGACCGAGTTTACTGCTCCCCTCGTCTTCCTCCAGCTGTCCTCGTGCAGCCCCCTTGATGATGTGACGAGGCGGGCGGGAAGCGTGGCCTCACGCTATCCGCTCTCCTCGTACTCTAAATCCATCCCTAAAAGGATTATTTCTGTTTAGTCATCGAGATTTTACAGTCCAGTATCAATTTTCTCGCACTCGTCATCCCTTATATCTTATACTCCATACAAACTACCAGCTCCCGGACCCACTTGTCAGCTGTTTTTTAATCCTCTGTCGGCCCCCTCCCCTCCCACTCTTTCTCCTTTCCCTCGTTCTCTTCGCATGCGCCGGCGCGCCGCCATTCCCTCCTCCCTCACGGCGCCGGCCCCGCCCTCCCCGCTCCGGCGCCCCTGCTCTCACACCCTAGCTAGCCGCGCTGCTCCCTCCGCCCCCCTCCCCAGCTCGCGGCGGGGATCCACCGGCGCGCATCGGCCGGGCTGGATCGAGCTCGCACGCACGGAGGTCGGAGGCGTGCGGGTGGCCGCGATGCACCCGCCAATAGCATCTTGGGCGCCGTCGGCGGGCGCGGGGCGCCGAGGAGGAGCAGGGGCAGCAGCTCCAGGCGGCCTGCGGCGGCGGAGGTCCTCGCGGACGGCAGCCTCCGTGCACGCGCCCCTGCCCCCGGCGACGGAGCTCCCACGAGGGAAGAGGCTCCTCCGCCGCGCCTGGATTGAGCCCGGATCGAGCATCCCGGGGGGGCGGAGGTTGCCGGCGGCGGAGGTCGGCGGCGGCACCTGCGCGCGTCCCATCCTCTTCTTCCCCGGTGTCGAGCCGGCGGGGAGCGGCGGGTGGTGCGGGATGGCACGCCGGGTAGTTGGGGATCCCGCGCCGGTGCGGGACCCACCCCGCGACGTCGGGCTGTGGTGTTCTCTGGGCGGACTCCAGGTATGGGGGGTCCGGCGGGACCGTGCCGTAGCGTACCAGTGGCGTACGCCGGTGCGGATAGCCTCACCACAGCATCCTGTGCTGTATGGCTTTTCGCTCACAGGAATCTGGGATTCCCTCGCTGTCTTGTCACCTTTTCTTGTCTTTACGTGGCTTCGTCCGTCCTCGACTTGTCCAGTGAATCATGGCCGGCCTCCTCTGCAGTACTCCCTCCGTTCCAAAATAAATACAATTTTAGAATTCAAATTTTGTCTCAAAAAAAATGCAATTTTGACTAACCACCTACAAAAGACAAGAGGCTCTAGAAGCTTCTCACACAAAAGACAAGGCAATGACTAGATCTTTCTCATAAAAGACAAAGGGTATTTTGATCATTTTACACCTCACATTGATTTACGTGGTCAGTGTTAGAATTGCATTTATTTTGAAATGGAGGGAGTACTAGCATGGGCAGGAGAGGTGGACGACCGGATGGGCTGCCTATAGCATCACAACTGCTACCCTATGTAGTCATAGAGTGCGGCAGTACCGCAGCAGCATTGCCAGGCATACAGGGCCTCCTGACAGGGACTCGTCGGGGGTCAAAACCCGTGCAGCGTTCTGGAAGGTGGCTGTCATTACTCATTTGGCAACACGGACATGGCAACTCCTATCCGTCCGCCTCAAGACCGAGCTCTGTGTCACGTGTCAGTGGGATGTCTAAGGCTTTGTTTAGTTGGTTGAAAAATTTGCAAATTTAACTGCTGGAATTCCTGCATCACATTGTAGCATGTTTCGTTTGTTTGTGGTAAATATTATTCTACCATGGTCTAACTAGGCTCAAAAGATTCGTGTCGCAAAGGACATCCAAACTGTGTATTTAGTTAATTTTTTACCTATATTTAATACTCTGAACATATGTCTTTTGACGTATTTAATGTGATGTGATGGAGAGAGAGTGGAAAAAATATTAGAAACTTTAGCCATCTAAACCAGGCCTAACTCGAAGCAGCGAGTGAGAAAGACAACCAGCCCTGCACCAGCAGGAGAAATTGCATCATTTACTGCGTTACGCGCACAAGTATCTAGATGATGAACGAGATCCCACCTGAGATACAGTGTAAGGGGATGTTTGGTTCCCCGGCCACCGGTCGCCACGCCACAGTGTGGCTCGCCACCAGCCGCGGCGGCCGTTTTGCCCGCCACGGAAAACACTGTTCCGTGGCGGGGGCGCGCGTGGCGTGGCGGCCTGTGGTGCCAACCAAGCAAGCCCTAAGACTGTCCGCACTAGGTACGGGACTCGGTGTTAGGCTGAGTCCAACAGCGGGAGGCAAATGCATTTTTGCCTCCCGCTGGCTACTGTGCATGGCGGGAGAGTCCTCCAACACGGAAGGGAAAGGGGGAGGCAAAAATGCTTTGGAGGAGAGAGGGGATGTAAAATTGCATCTCCTCTCTCCTCGAAGGCATCCGGCGCAGCGCAGGGGAATGAGAAGGCAGCGGCCGTGCGCGGAGAAGAGGAGCGGCGGTGACGCGGGAGAGGAGGCGGCGGCCGCGCGCGGGAGAAGAGGAGGCGGCGGTGGCCGCACGGCAGAAGAAGCCGTCCTCCACCGCCGCGGCCCACCGGCGCCGGAGGAGAAAGATTGGCGCCTAGCGAGCAGCAGCGCCGAGGACGAGCTCCATCTCTGACCTGGTTCGCTAGAGCTCGGACGTGGCGGTCGGCGAGGTCGACACGGCGGTGGGCAAGCGGCGCGGCTACAGGCGAGCTGGACCTCTGCTCACCTCCGGCGGCGCCCCCCCTGCGCCCTCCGCCGGTGCGCGCGCCGTTCCTCCCCTGCTTCGCCTTCATCGCCGGAGGCGCACGTGTGCAGCCGGCGGAGGGAGCGCCGCGGGCCGCGCGCCCGGCGGCGCCTTGCTCGCCCCGTGGCAAATGCGATTGCAAATGGGATTTCTGTTGGAGGAGAGCAGATGCAAAGGGAAGGAAACGACTGTACACACGAGGCAAAGGTGAATTTGCCTATTGTTGTTGGACTCAGCCTTAAAGTTGGGATTTAGGTCATGCTATTTGGGGTCACACCAAGTACGACATTTTGACACGATCTGAAGCACGATACGACATGATAAATTTTAGGTTGTGCTAGAACGACACAAATGTGAGGGTCGTGCCGTGCTTAGGATCTCGGCACGATGGGTGGCACGGCACGACACGTATTTTTGGTCGTGTTTGAGCCGGCACTACACGAAAATGCCCAATAACTAATCTGTAGGTTATACCATCCTAATATCATTCATTATATAGGCTAATATAACTAATATCATATAAATAGATCACAAAATCTACTTTCTATGTACGATATTGTGATAATGATCATTCATAACATAATAAAGTTGTGTTTTCGTATGGTCACAAATGGTCATATCACGAGGGCCGTACTTGGACCAACACGGGACGAAGATGTGTCGTCATGCTATGGGTCGTGCTTGGGCCTAGTAAAAAAATTGTCGTACCATGTCGGCACGCACGACGTGCCTCGCGTGCCTAGAAGTCTAAACACGATGCGGCCACGAGGCACATTTATTTAACTTTTTTAATTTGGATTCTGCTTGTTAAAACCCACAACAGGGTACCCACTATACCCGTGTGGTACAGCCTATGCTCACCGGGTGAGCACATATCATTCACGTTATTACTCATGCACATATCATTCTTTGCAAATCACATACCATTGCACACGGTGAGTACTCTACATGCTCACTAAATATATCTATTGTGTACTGCATATACACAAATCTTATGGGTAGAAAAAACCAGGAGTTCATGAATATAAGGTAGAACAAATAAGCACATTAGTGAACACATTAAAACCACTAACACCTAACCTATCGCAAATCTGAACAACGGTTAGCACAAAAAAAATATAAAGATAAAACGAAAACTGAAAAAAGAAGCACATCTTGATCATCTCGTTCTCGTACAAATTGGAAAAACAAAAAACAAAGAACTTTGTCGAGTCGAGCTCTCTCAACGCGAAAAAAGGAAACAAGGAACAAATCATCTCATTACGCAACAATCTTTGAAAAATAACTGCTAATGAGACTATCAACGATGAAGCCGTCACCAAAGTAGTTTTCAAATCTGTACAACACGAACGGCAAAAGAACACAAATCGGGAAAAAACGAGAAACAAGCAGCAATATGTGCTTAACAAAAAGAGGGGAAAAGCGAAAGAACCTTGGTTCGTGGGCGTCGGCGTACGTGTGCTATCCTCCAGTGGGCGCGCGGGTGGCGGCGGTGCACGGGAGCCCGGCGACGTGGGATCCCACCGATGGCCGTGGAGGAGTGGCGAAGGTGACAATAGGGACAGTCGGTCGCCGGCAGCGGGCTCGGCGAGGGGGACTCTGCGGACCTTCTGTCGCGACGTGTTGTGGCCTGCTGCTACACCGCGCCGCGAGGAGGTTGCCGGGGAGGAGAGGGATGGAGGGGGTGGCCGGGGTGGTGGCCGCGCCGGCGGGCACCGCCACGGCCGTGCCGGGTGTGGGTTGGCGTTGTACTCCGTCGACCACACCGGTACCTGGCCGAGCCGAGCCGCATCCCCAAGTCGTGCCAACACCAAACTGGAGCCTGTCGTTGGTGGGGGACCAGCTTGCTGTCGCCGCCCATTGTCTTGTTCCGCCGCTCCTGAGAAAAAAGGAAAGAGAATCAGTTTCAAATCAAGAGAAAAAATTGAATGGGAAGAATGATAATACTATGAAAATATAAAAAAAGGAAGAAGCAAACAAGGAAAACCGTAGTGAAGGCAGCAAGGTGCTGCTCACGTCGAGACTGAGAGCCAAGGTAGCACCTCGCGCTCGCGCCGTAGCTCCACCCGGCCTTGGGAACGGCTCCACCGCTGTCGTGGCAAAGGAGGTCGCCAGGCCGGCAGGGGAGCTCACTGGATGCCGCCGGCGCACCATTGTCCTCGGCGGATCGCCACAACCGTTGAAGTTCTTGCTCGACCGTTTGCCCTTGTGTCGGTCACCATCTTCTTCTTCATCATTTGAACTTGATGAAGTGTAGCAGGAACTCAAGTCGATGTCGCTCGCTCCGGCGACCATCGCACGCTCTGTCTTCTTCTTGTGACCGCCACTCTTCCTCGGCCTCCGCTCGCTCTTGTTCTTATTCTTTTAGTCGTTCTTCGAGCGGTGCTTGTGCTCGGTCCTCGGACGGTGCTTGTGCTCGACCTTGTTCTCCACGGCCTCCACACACTCGGCAATGAAGTGCCCGTGCTTCCCACACTTGTAGCACATGCCCGAGCTCCTCCGAGCGTTCTTCCAGTTCATGTACATGCGCTCAAACCTCCTTGTTGATGGTCTATATGTGTATCAAATTTCGTTTGGACTTGCAAGCGGACAAATCCTCTGTCATAGTCAATGGACCCTTCTTCCCTTAAGTGTGAACCCAAGATATCGAATCCGTGGAACAATGCGTAACGCAAGATCCAATCTAATAAAGCTAAGAACACTTTGATTATCAAAAGGAGAGTTAATGCATCTAATCTAAGGAAACACCAAGAAAACCAATCTAATCTAAGAAATACCGGAGGTAGCAAAAGATAGAGAGAGATAGGTAAAATCAATCTAGAGAGATTGGGTCAAGCTCTTGTTGAAGTTCCAAGCAAAGATGAACAAAGCAAATCGAATCTCATAAAAAACCTCTTTAAATCGCGGCTTCCGTTCCAACTTCGAAGACGCCCGCCTTTTGGAGCCACCGTCCTGTCACGACGCACCCCTATTCGTGCAGGTTAGCCTAGGGCGAGTCCAAAGGACAAGATGAAAATGCTCGGTAGGTCAGGTATGCACCTCTAACCACCATGGCTACAAGAACATCCTATGCAATCTATCCGGAATAGATTGGAGAAGCGAAGACAAAGTTGTAGAGAAAGCACTTGATCTCTAGAAATCGGATTCAATCTTGCAAATTCAACATGAAAGTATAATACATGGACAAGATCACCACCGGGATCCTACCTTGATCTTGATCCTAGCTCCGGGAACTCCGACGTGGTCTTCCATGCAAGGTTCCCATGTCGGCTATGGAAGCCCTAGTCAACCATCTCGACCCTCTCCTCTCCGGAATGGTGTCCCTCTCTTCTCTGCTCCTCGGCGGCGGATGACGAATGAATTCCTCCGTGGCTCGAGGCATGGGAGCTATTTATGGCCTGAGAATTAGGTAACCCAAAGGCGGTGGCGAAACAGGCCTGGAGTGGGCCAGGCCGGCCTGCTTGGGTCGGTCGTCCCGGGCCCACTTCGGCCCGGTTCACCGCCGTCTTTTGTCCCGGTGCTTCTTATCCCATTCCTTATTTTTTGTACACTTGCATGTGGGTCTTTTGACGTCGTTTCCTTCGCGATTAAGTTGATGAAGCTTGCAATCCAAGCTTCCCCATCTTGTGTTTAGGTCCTAGATGTTTTCCACGTTGACGCTTCGGTCCTTGATCCATTTGGAGTCATGTTCATCGCGTGTCTTGACTCTTGTTGGGCTTCATGATCTTCTTCCAAAGTGCTTGATGAACTTATCCCAAAAGTCTCCTCTTTATCGTTGATTTCCTACGTAAACAATAGACTCCAAAATCGACATGCAAAGGTGAACTTGACATATCATGAGGGTTAGGATCGTTAGTTTGGATATTAAATCAATACCAACATTGAAGGTAAACTCATGGCTAGGTTGACGGAAATTCACCGTCAACACTCCTGCTCAGCAACGCGAGATCCTCCTCGCCCAGCACATCGAACTCCTCATCTGGCATGGAGACAAGAGCAGATAAAAGAGAACTGCCTAAAAGGCAAGTTAGCATTAGACCTCAATTCAGAAACGAGAGCCAGACTATGAGTGTCAGTCGGGTTCTCGATCTTGCCTCTCACACCACGATCAACCTCAGAGAACTTAAGCTTGGAGAACAACTCATCCACGGTGAGCATCTCATAGTTGTCAGACTCCAGAATGGCCTCGACCTTAGCGCTCCACACGGTACGATCAAGTGAATGCAAGAGCTTCACGGCTCTGTCATGGTCATCGTACGGAAGAACGGTCACATTAGCCCTCATGTTGTTCAGAATCACGATGAAGCGCTGGAACATGGTGTCAATTGACTCACCGGGCAGATGAGTGAAATTCTCATACTCCATCCGGTAGGTCGCAAACAAGCGTGCCTTCAGTTGATTGTTCCCAGCATGAGCCACCTTAAGCTTCTCCCAAATCTTGCAAGCTAAGTCCTCTGCACACCCGATCAAATTCGGATTGGCAAAGGGCACAAAACAAGTAACCGACTGCCTTATTATTGGCGTCGTGCATATCTCTCGATCCTGGGGCAAGGAAGTTTATGGGATGAACATAGGCAGTGTTCTCCGTCACATCCCAAAGTATTTGTCCTTTGCTGCGAAGAAAAACAGACATCCTTCTCTGCCACATTTGATATTTCTTCCCATCAAAGTGCGGAGGACCCCGAACCCCTTTCCTGGTATGCCATCTTTGGATCTTAGACTAGTCAGAATCACGAAGATCCGTAACCGACTCTGATACCAATTGAAGGACTGATTAGGCGACCGGAGAGGGGGAGTGAATGAGAGCCGATAAAATTCACCTCAAAAAGATGAACTCGACTATGCCCTAAAATCAACTCCAAATCCGAACACACAAGATGGAGAACATAATCGCCAAGATCCGTAGTCACAACGGACCTACCAATCCTAGGAGCGATCCTTGGTTCAACTAGCGGAAGCACAAATCAAAGAACCAAACCACTTAGCCAAATCTGCGAGCCAGAGGCAGACTGTCCGCAAGGGTGGGGTGAACTGTCCGCGGGGAGGGGGCGGATCATCCGCGAGGATAGGGCGGACCGTCCAAAATTGCAGACCGAACCTCCAGTAGCAAACCATGAAAAATGGACCGTTTGACGATTCACTTCGGACCATCCGACGCCCGCAGACCGTCCGTGCCTTACCCGCGGACTGTTCGACAAACTCCTTGCAACAAAAACCGAAGACCTAAGCGGATCAAACTACGAGCTCCGAAAAACAAGCGACAAACTCGACAAACTGGGCACCTCGCGGACGGTCCGCGAGGACCAGGCAGACGGTCCACCAAGTGCGAATCAGCATAACCCGAGCTCGATACCTCCACAAGGTCAACTCCTCTTTCCCTTCACCCGATCTCTCTATTCAACCAATGGATTGCAACCAAATCGTAGGGGAAGATGAAGCATCTCTAGGAGATGCTATCCCTACGAATTTGTGGCCTCAAACCAACTGAAATGAGAGGAATCAAAATCCTACCGAGCTCAAGCAAATACCTAGGGTTCCAACCGAAATCTGTGAATCGGAGGCCAAATCCGGCGTTTGAGGGGACAAGATCATACACATAGATGCACAAGACATCCACCCATGATCCCCTCAAAGAAATCCAAACAAAAACGTCTCCAAATCGACGAATCAATCGATGCACGAAAATCCCCAAAAATAGCCCGAAAAAGACACGAAAATCACACGAGCTAAGAGAAGGAAATCAGCGCAACGATTAATGCTTCCATACATACAGAGGTCAGATTCTTTACAAAATCATGGAAAAATCTAGCCTATAGAGCAATGGAATTAGGAAGCAGTCCAGATGGATGAGTTGCCATCCAACCCTGAAGCTATATATATATGAAGTCTCTCCGGGTGGGGCAAATAACCGTACTACCCCTACAACTTAAAGGAAGATACACACCCCTCAGGGGCAATATGGTCAAGACTTCAATATTCTCATCGGGAAGCAACGCCTTCGCTGCAGTCCGCGTCCTCCCAACGCAAGCCCTGCGATCCTGCGCGTGTGTCCCCCGGCGTCGAAGCTTCTCGACGCGCCTAGATCCCGTCTCCGCCCGCTGAGTCTCCGGTCTTGGTTTTGTGGCTCAACCAAGTAACCTGACGGTTTTGTGGTGAACCACCGTAAACCCCACGTGCAGACTCTGGTTGTGCACTGCTACCCTACACCGACTCATGTCCACGACTTCTTCTTGCTTTTCTTGCCACCATGTGGCTCGCACTTGATCCCGTTCGGCCACCGGGTCCATCGAGCCAGGCCTACTTGTCTCTCAACTCCTCGAAGGCCCCACAAGGCTAAGACCTTTCGCGCCTGCTCTTCAACTGCACCAACACAAATCAAGCCGCAAACTACACCTGCAATACTCGGCCAAGAGTCAGTCCACACCACGTTGTCAATCACTCATCACTAAGGAGTCACCATCCACCGGTCCTCGGATGCTCTAGTCCTCAGCCTGGCCCCTTTATTTGGCCGCTGACGCTCATCTCCCTTAGGTGATTCACTCGTTCATTTGCTAGTTCGTGTTCTTGAGTTCATAATCCAGGAGTCTCTGAAACCACCCAGAAAAAAATTCGTGCCTCACTTCCTTCTCTAAAAATCCTTGAAAAATCATTACAATTCTTGTCAATCCATATACTTTGTTTGTACATATTTCCACTGGCAAGAAACCCTCGGGGAAGTTGTTTGTGAGTTTGTGCAGCAACCATGATGAAGAAAGCCATCAATACCGTTAGATGGTGTCGCCGGATCAATTTCAGGGAGGACCGATGCAACCATACTATGAACAAGGATACAATGAGCAAGGATTTCAGCATCAACCACCGGAAGAAGAGTGAAGGAAGGAAGAAAAAATAATGCTTTCAAGTTTGGTTTGATTTTTCCTTTTCCCTTTCTTTATTTGTGTGCGAGTTTATGCGTAGCATTTTCCATTTTATTTATTTTCAGTATGTGTGAGTTAGTAGTAGTTTTTGTTTTTAAGTTACCATGAATAAATTTTGCCACCTAGTTATGACCTTTGGTGAGGATGGAAAATTGTGCCAAGTTGATATATGATGATGGTTGCCGCTTTGCTTATCTTTGTACATATTTTATGCATGATTAAGTTAATGCTCTCTTTAATGCAATTAATTTAAATGCTAGCTTAATCCTTTGCGGAGGTTATGATAAAGATGAGACCCATAGTTTATCTCATGCTCTCAATTTTGGATGGGTTAAAGATGATTTACTTTCATTCTTAAAAGTTATGCTAACATTGTCATTAATACCACTTGCATGTGGCTCTACCTATTCGAAGCCTTATATTTATTTGAGTGCAAAACCTTAGTATACGAGATTTATTTTTGGGTGTATTTATTCATGGCTTGATTTCTCTGGTCTGAGACTAAGAAGTTGGTCATTTCGTTTTTGCGTATCTATTTTACCGCTAGCCTTTTCTATCCGTGCATTGTAGGTTTCCACATCGGAAATTTTGCAAACATCACCGGATATCCACCCACAAGCACAAAATATATTTTTGTGTTTACCTCCTTGACCGCAACCCAATTCTTGAGTAATGAATATTTCGAGGAAGATTACAAGAATGAAGGTGCCAAAGATTGAAGTATAATTTTGGGAGACCTCCAGGACGACATAGGGTGCGTGAAGGATCCCTAGAAACATTTCAAGTGTTTCTCTCCAGAAAAATATAGGATTTCCAGTACCTACCTTGGCACAAAAAATTCGTCATCTCTTTGCCCGAGGACGTGCAATCGTCTAAACATGGGGGGAGCTGCTAAGAAGGTAGGTACTAATGTAGTCTAGAGTTTAGGGGAGTTTAAAAAAAGAGAAAAAGAAGAGAAAAAATGATGAAAGAAATAAAATAAAGAGAGAAAATAATAATAATATATATGTGTGTGTGTATATATAATAATAATTAAAAAAGAGAGAAGAATAATAAAGCTCCCCACCTCTCTAGACGTATTATGAATTTCAAGAGGATTGATGATCAAGACCCATACTCATCTTTCCAACCATGTGCAATTCGATAACGAGGACTTTGTTTGTGCCTCGGGATCACTCATCGCCATTTGCACATGTCCACTTATCTCAAAAAGTGTGTGTTCATCTCTCCCCCCTCCTTGAAAACATTATTTTTCCAATGACCTTTTTGATGAGTCTCGTTAAGTTCATGAGAAGCTTGTCTTGGTTTGATAATATCTCGATTACAATATCTTGGTAGGACTAAACTTTTCCCAAAGCTCCAGATAAAGCCTTTCACTTATATATATTTTGAGAGGGGAAAGGAGTAGAACAAATAGGCTTGAGAGACTAGATGAGATGATGAGAGGGGAAAGGCGTAGAACAAATAGGCTTGAGAGACTAGATGAGATGAGAGTTCATGAAAAAGATGCAAGGAGGTTTAAATTTTTGAACTTGGTTTATGTTGACGGTGTATTTTGGTACACCAAACATGTTCATTACACTTTGGTTTGGACTTGATTATGAAACTAACCCGCCACTAGGCACACTAATGATATAACAAGTTCATCTTTGTATGTGCATTTGGAAGTGTTATGTTTTTGCAGGAAAACATGGACATAAAGGACGGAGTCACAATAAGTTCAAAGGAGCAAATGAGGAGTCCCGTTTGTGTTCGAGAGCATGATGAAATCACTCCCAAAGGTGGTGAGGACCGAAGTGTTACATAGGAACATCCCCGAGGATTAAAGCGTAAAAGACCGAACTTCATGCGAGAAGACCCTCCATCTTGGACGCGAGGATGACATCGTCAAAATGATGCAATTGAAGGGGGCAAAGTGGAAAATGTTAAGAGGACCCACGTGTGCGAAGGGGTGACCGAACCGGGCCGAAATGGGCCTGGGTCAGTCGGCCCAGGCCGGCCGGCCTGGCCCATTCCGACGTCGGTTCGGCCCCCCATTTCTTGAGCGTGAAGATGATGCAACCCTAAGTACGTGGAGGCGCCGCCATTCGCAAAAAGAGAGCCATTCGCTCGAGAGGCCATCCACAAGCTAGAGAGGAAGAAGAGGAGAGAGATCATTCGCGAGGAGGATCACTCTACTCGAAGGAAGCAACCACAAGTGGAGGAGGACGTCGAGGCCCTGCCAAGACACCCCCGGAGGAGAAGGAAGACACCGTCAGAAGCGTCACCATGATCAAAGGTGCTATGCCTAGCACCTTGATGGGGTAATCTTCTCATTCGTCCATGGGTTGTAAACGATCTTGAGATGTAATCGCAACTTTTATGGTTTCAATCTATCATCTAGTGTTGAAGATGCTTTCTTGTTTAAGGTTAGCTACCATGCCATGTTGGGAGTATAGATCTCACTTCTCCCTTAGAACCCTTCAATACGCCGTGATCATCATTGGTCTAGTCACGAATACCTCCGCGTAGTGACAGTAAGGGGGGAGGGAAAGGGCGAAACCGTGGTCGCAACCCCCGATAGATTAGATCGGTTTTCATATCTTTAAGAGGTTACATGTTCAAGTATCGTAGACCCTTGGGCAAGTTTCTTTTATATATCTTGTGAGTTTAATCGTTCTCTCTAGTATAGCGTAGTAGTTCTCTAGATTAACCGTAGTTTAGGGTTTGGATAAGTTAGTTAGTAGTGCTAGATCAAACGCTTGTAATCCCCTTACTCCGCGGATTGATAAGAACCTAGGGAATCCCCGTGGTGAAAAAGGTGTAGGTCCGTACGCTTGCGGATCGTATGTGGATACGAGTTTTATCCGTCAACAAGCCCCTTTTTCTGGTGCCGTTGCCGGGAGCAAGCCAGTTTACATCGCTTGGTTTTGCATCTAATTTTGTTTTTGTTTTTGTTTATCGTTTATTGCTAACACCTAACCCCTATTACCTAGAAAACCATTTTGTTTTGTTTTTGTTTTTCTATCTTGTTGTCTAGATGGCATTCGCCAACCACCCCGTGGAAGAACTAGAGAAATCGCTAGGGGATTATGCTAGTCCTCGATCTGAAGACATAAAGGTACAAGAGTCGGATTCGAAGCTCAAAGCGACCAAGTATGAAATCAAAGCTAGGATCATCGAGATGGCGGCAGCAACCCCATTTGGAGGGATGGAGACGGAGAACCCATATAGACACATAAGGCATTTCATGATGCTATGCAACACGGTGCGTCAAGAAGGAGTTCTCGACGAATGGTTCAAGTGGAACCTCTTTCCCTACTCACTTGCCGGCGAAGCAAAGACGTGGTACTCATTTGCGTCCTTTGAAGTTGAAGGAAATTGGAACAAGTTGACGAAGAAATTTTGCGAGAAGTTTTTTTCAATAAGCAAGGTTCAACATCTAAGGAGGCAAGTGATCACCTTCACGCAAGGAGAAGAGGAAGGGATAGACCAAGCCTGGAATAGATTTAATGAGTTGATTGAATAAGGACCAAGACTCAGCTTCTCCGGTGATGTACTCTTGCATACATTTTTTTTCCCTAACCCCTAGTTGCATGGAACATGTTCAAATGTGTGCAGGTGAGGATCTCATGGAGAAAACACTCACGGAAGCCACTCAGCTCTTACAAAAGATTAGCAAAGCGGCGGCCATGCGAAGAGATTGGGAAACAAGACTTTCGGGAGAGCCGGAACACGATTCAAGGATGAAGACACGTGCTGAAATTTCCAAAAAGACAACCCCAGAAGACAAGAAAGAGGAGCTAATCCCGGAAAAGCTTGAAGAAGTACATACCAAGACAAGAACTACCCCAAGTGTTGATTTCGCCAAGTCAAGTGAAACAAACAAGAGGAGTATGTCAAGCGCAAAGCCATTGAGGGAGTTCGAGCAAATGGATTGGGTTCCAATTGATTATGGAGAAGTATTCAACAAGAGAAGACCGTTCCCTAACCAAAAGGGGATGGCGAGAGCATTGGAAGTAGACTTCCCACCGGAAAAGCAAGCGGAAAATTCGTACGATCTTGAAACCACCGGTGAGATCTTTCGAAAGCTCTTTAGTGATGATGAAGTGGATCCGGATCACATAGCCGAGGTGAAAAGAATCATGGGGATCAAGCCCGAAGCATCACCATACGCTCGCCTCGCCGAAGTTTATGCAATAGGATCCGATCAAGAGGAGAAGACAACACCACACTTGAGTTGCGAGATTAACGGAGTTCAATGCAAAGCTTTATGCGACATCGGAGCTCAAGTAAGTGTCCTATCCTCCAAGATTTACGATAAAGTTCAAGACCACAACCTAGACTTAGCTCCAACTTCAACAAAGTTAATCATGGGAGATGGTAGAACTATTAAACCTCTAGGTATTGCTTGCAACATTAATGTAATCATCTCTGGAGAGTGCATACCAACCGATTTCTTTGTTATAGATGCCTACTACAATAATCATGATCACATAATCCTAGGTAGGCCTTTCCTTAAGTTGGTTGATGCGGTGTTCGATGCCGGAGAAGGCAAAGTAACAATAAATCTTAATGGAGATAAGTACACATATAATTTTCTTCGCGCTTCTAGTCACCCTTCACCTTTCCCTCCCAAAGATGAAGAAGTAGAGGAGGTAGGTAGTCTTTGTTTTGTTGAAACCCTTAGAGACCCGCTGCAAAGAGCGATGGAGAATCAATCTAATGATCAACAAGACGAAGAACTAGAGGAAGCAACGAAGGGATTAGAACCACAAGATGGAAGCGTGGAGGAAGAAAAATTCGAAGACATAGGAGACACTAAACCCGAAGAGCCACAAGTGCCCGAGGTGGATCTCAAACCTTTGCCCAAAGGATTAAAGTACGAATTTCTGGGCCCAGACAAGACTTATCCAGTAATCGTGAGCGACGAGTTGAGTCCCGAAGAAAATGAGAAGTTGCTGAATTTATTGAAAAAGCACAAGAAGGTGATTGGATATTCAATCAATGATCTCAAAGGACTTAGCCCAGCCTTTTGCACTCATCGTATACCTATGGAAGACCAATGTAAACCCGTGGTGGACCATCAAAGGAGGCTAGCCCATGCCATGCGAGAGGTAGTAAAGAAGGAGGTTATCAAGCTACTTGACGCCGGAATCATCTACCCGGTGCCGCATAGCGAATGGGTGAGCCCGGTACATTGTGTGCCGAAGAAAGGAGGTTTGACCGTGGTGAAGAATGATAAGAACGAATTAATACCGCAAAGAACTGTGATGGGGTGGCGGATGTGTATCGATTATCGAAAGCTAAACAAAGCAACGAAGAAAGATCACTTCCCCCTACCGTTCATTGACGAGATGCTCGAGAGGTTAGCAAACCACGCTTATTTTTGCTTTCTCGATGGATACTCGGGGTTCATGCAAATTCCCATTCACCCGGATGATCAACACAAGACAACGTTTACTTGCCCTTATGGAACGTTTGCATATAGAAGGATGCCCTTCGGTTTATGCAACACTCCGGCCTCTTTTCAACGTTGCATTATGGCGGTGTTCTCGGAATTTATCGAGGTGTTCATGGATGATTTTTCTGTTTATGGGAAAACATTCATGGATTGCTTGGCAAACTTAGACAAGGTTCTCACGAGGTGTGCAGAGGTCGATCTAGTGCTAAATTGGGAAAAGTGCCACTTCATGGTAAAGCAAGGCATAGTGCTGGGACATGTTATATCCGAGAGAGGAATTGAGGTGGACAAGGCTAAAGTGGAGACGGTTGAGCAACTCCCACCTCCAACGGATATTAAGTCTTTGAGGAGCTTTCTAGGTCATGCCGGATTCTATAGAAGATTCATTAAGGACTTCTCAAAGATCACTAAGCCTTTAACTCAACTTCTTCAAAAGGATGTGGCTTTCGACCTTGATGATAAGTGCTTAGCGGCATTCCGGACCTTGAAAAATGCTTTGGTGAGTGCTCCCATCATTCAACCTCCGGATTGGAGTCAGCCTTTCGAGATCATGTGCGATGCGAGTGACTACGCCGTAGGGGCGGTTTTAGGTCAAAGAAAGGAAGGCCGAGTTCACGCTGTGTACTACGCTAGTAAAACTCTTAGTGAGGCACAATTAAATTATGCCACTACGGAAAAGGAGTTGCTAGCGGTGGTGTTTGCCTTTGAAAAATTCAGATCTTACATCGTGAACTCGAAGGTCATTGTTTACACCGATCACGTGGCCATCAAGTATCTTTTGGCTAAGAAGGATGCTAAACCAAGATTGATTCGTTGGATCCTTCTTCTCCAAGAGTTCGATGTTGAAATTCGTGATAAAAAGGGGGTGGAAAATGTTGTGGCTAATCATTTGTCTAGGATGAACCGTGGACAAGATGACAAAGAGCCCATAGAGGATAAGATGAGAGATGACCACCTCTACCGAATAATCGACAAGGATACTTGGATGATCGATATCATTCGAGCGATTCGGAGAATGCCTCTTGATCATTTAGATAAAAACACTCAAAGGAGGATAATTTCCGAAAGCCGGAAATATTTTTGGGATTCACCTTACCTCTTCAAACTTGGGAATGATGGAGTTATGAGAAGATGTGTACCAAGAGAAGAGAGGCAAGAAATTTTGAGGAAGTGTCATTCGGTGGAGTACGGTGGACACTATAGTCATTTTCGGACCCAAGCAAAAGTATGGTCCAGCGGATTCTTTTGGCCGGAGATGCATGAAGATACTAAAAGATACGTTGCATCATGCCCCGAATGCCAAAGGACCGGAAACATTTCTCAAAGGAATGCTATGCCCTTGAATTACAATCTACAAATCGATTTATTCGATGTTTGGGGAATTGACTTCATGGGGCCTTTCAAAAACTCACATGGATTTGAGCACATCCTAGTCATGGTTGATTATGTATCCAAGTGGGTAGAGGCCATGCCATGTCGTAAAGCTTCCACGGAAGAATCCATTGCGATGATTAAGAGTGTGATTTTCCCTCGCTTCGGAACCCTGAGAATTTTGATAAGCGATGGAGGAACTCACTTCACCCGGGAAGAACTTTAAGAAGTGCTTGTCCAAGTTGGGGATCGAACATAGAGTCTCTACGGCTTATCACCCACAAACCAATGGACAAGCGGAAACATCGAATAGGCAACTAAAGAGCATCCTTAACAAGACTATAGAGAAGGAAGGCAAGGATTGGTCAAAGAAGTTGGATGGAGCTTTGTGGGCATATCGAACGGCGTTCAAGACACCGATAGGTATGACCCCGTATCAATTTGTTTACAGCAAGGCTTGTCACCTTCCGGTTGAGCTAGAACATAAGGCTTATTGGGCTATTAAAGAGACGAACCTCGATCTAGACGCCGCGGTGGTAAAACGGAGAATCCAAATTAGCGAGCTAGAGGAGATGAGGTTGAAAGCTTATGAAAACGCAAGCATATACAAAGAGAGAATCAAAAGATGGTACGACAAAAGATTAAAGAAGGAGTTTAAAGAAGGAGATAAGGTCCTCCTCTATAATTCGAGATTCAAAACTTTTGGAAAGGGGAAATTGCAAAGCAAGTGGGATGGACCTTACATTGTTCATTCGGTGCTCTCCAATGGAGCGGTTACCATCACGGATATGAAAGGAGATCAATTCATGGTGAATGGTGAACGGCTTAAGGTTTATTTTGAACCCGACGTTAAGCCCCTTCACCATATTGATATTTTCATCATGGAGGATGAGCCCGAACGTCAAGCCTAGGACGTAAAACAAGGTGAGCTTTTTGTAAATAGCTCTTGTTTTATTTTTCTAGAGTTTCTCGCGAAGTTTTACTAGGCCAACTTTTCCACATGGGCCAACAATTAAAAAATTAGTGGGGCACGCGAAAAACCGGACCGAACCGACCCGCGAAACAGGGCTGGCCGGCCGGCCCGGTCCGATCGGCCCAGGGGCCCAAGGTGGCGGTTCGCCCTCGGTTTCCTCTGAGACGCGCATCTTCGACTTCCTTGTTTGGTCAGAAAATTTTAGGGAAGTCAAGAAAAGGAAAAAATGGGTTCTAGGGCATTCCTTCTCGGACTATTTAAAGGGACAAGATTGGAGCTCGGGAATCCATCCTAATTCAGATCCTTTTGCACCCAAGCAGTAGCCATGACGTCCCCAAGGAGCGTGGAGATCAAGCTAGGCGCCGAGAAGCCTTTGAAGCCGGAGGAGGCGAAGCGATGCGAGCTCAAGCCATCAATGGAGATCAAGAGGACTGCCCGCATCCGTTGCGGAGGGCGTGTCCCGACCGGGCCGATCGCATCTCGCCACCATGTCAAGGAGGAGAGGGTCTCTACTCCCGTCCGTAGATCGGAGCGACTCCGAGGCATGAAGAGGAAAGACTACAAGGAGGAGTCGCCCAAGACAAAAGATTACGGGGGGAGTGACTACTCCGACGACCGCAGCCCGAGCTCGTGGGCAGCCACCAGAAGGGACGACAACGACCTCTTCTATTGGGAGGAGGTGCCTAAAGAGAAGACTCCCGAAGGTCCAAACGGTGGCGGAGATCCTGACGACGGCGACGACCCCGGCGATGACGACCCATTCGGGATGCATCTGTTATGTTGTGCGGCTTGCCGTCACTCCATCTCGGACCTCTACGCATCGGTCGAGGAGTATTTCCAGGCTATGGAGGCGATGAGGCAAAGAATGGAGGATTTGGAAGGAGTAGTCGATGACGACTACAAGTTCCTTAATCGGAACGTGAGGAAGTTATTTGGGATGGTAGGCAACATGAAGAAAAGGTGGTGCAAGAGCTGTGGGAAGTTCCACTAGGAAGTTAGGGTTTTCCCCCTTAGGATTTTTGTAAGATACGACGAGGACGTCGTATGGTTTTAGCATAGGGGAGAGCTAGCTACCTAGGTCTTAAAAATATTTTGCCTTAGTGAGTTTAGTTTGGTTTGGTTTAGATTTTGCGAGAGTTTGCGAGAGTTTCAAATTTTTAGGTGTGCTTTTTAATTTTCAAGTTTAAAGTGTGTTGATTTAGTGTTCGAGTAAAAAAAAATCAAATAAATAGTGTCTTTTAAATTTTTGTCTCATGCAATGCTTTTTCTTTCTTTACTTGTATGTTTGTCTTTAATTTTTGATATATAAGCATGAGTGATTGGTTTGAAACGTCTACCGTGATGCTTAGTGGAGTTTTTACCTTTAAAAGTACCCGCATCATGCTTTGATCTAGAACTTCGTTTCAGTTGTGCTAAGTTTGATGCTAATGTTGGAGGAGTTTAATTCTGAAAATTATATGAAAAACCCTTGTAATAAAGGTTAGCAAACTCTCTTTTTCCAAGTTGAGAGATTAAGAAAAATCCTATACAAAGCCAATTCAATATTCGCTCCACCATAAGTGCGGTTAGCATAATGAGTTGGGCTAGGATCCTTCTCTCTTAGAAGTTTTAATTTCGAGCAATGATCATGTCCTTGTATATATCTTTTATTTCTAGCCTCGTCATGCATTCGGTAACGAGACTCTCACATCGAAAGTCCCGTACCAAACCATAATATCTCTTTTGTACATCGTATTCCTTGAACACAACCTATGTTCGAAGTTTCGTCTCGTCTCTAGCATGGTTTTTATTTAAAATTCAGATTGTGTTTATGCAAGAAGAGATGAGCAAGAGCTTTGAAAGAGAGGTAAAGATGTCAAGAGAGAGAGAGAGAAGTAAAAAAAGTGTGTGTATGGAAAAGAAAAGAAAAAGGAAGAAAAGAAAAGAAAAGAAAAGAAAAAGAAAGAAAGAATGAAAGAAAGAAAGAGGAAAGGCAAGAAAGATATGAAGAGGGATGAATCAAGTGAAGATTAAATAAAGTGTAAGGAAGGACGCCACGTTGTTGTTAAGAGATGAA
The DNA here is from genome assembly GCA_036936925.1 of Cenchrus fungigraminus. NCBI lineage: Eukaryota > Viridiplantae > Streptophyta > Magnoliopsida > Poales > Poaceae > Cenchrus > Cenchrus fungigraminus. Next base: position 134,628,836 of record CM072774.1, on the reverse strand, counting down.
ACTTCCATTCTTTTTCTAACCATGTGCAATCCGACAACGAGGACGTCATCGGTGCCTCGTAGTCTTATTTTCTTTTGCCCTTGCACATGTCCACCATTCTATATCTTCTTATCCTTGACATCCCCACATCATGGTTTAATTCTCATGATCATTGGCTTTGAAAGGTAAACAACCATTAGAGGAATTTCTTAGCTTGACAATACTTGTGTTGACTACGCTAACCATACCTATAGCTCCACTTTACATGATATATGAGAGACTTATGGGAGGTGAGAGTTTATGAATTGTTTAGGATAGCCACTTCATATGAGCGACATGTGAGAACTTGGAGAAAGGTTTTTGTCTAATACTTGTTGCAGGAATTTTATTTTTGAAAAATCATGAAAACCCTCCAATGGAAGCAAAGAAGTAAGCATGGCTGGAATTGAGGACCTCGAGTGAAAGGTGTGAGTTGTGGGGTAAATCTCGATTTGGTAAAAATTCTAAATGCCCATGTTTATGTATGATGATCATTGCTTTATGTTTATTATATTAAAGATAAGGGATTGACTAACTTGTGAAGGAAGAATTAGCGGAGCACGTTTTCAACACATTGGACAAAAGTTCTTTTGCGAGAAACTTGCTCGAGGACGAGCAAGATCTAAGCATGGGGGAGATGTTGACGGTGTATTTTGGTGCACCAAACTTGTTCATTACACTTTGGTTTGGACTTGATTATGAAACTAACCCGCCACTAGGCACACTAATGATATAACAAGTTCATCTTTGTATGTGCATTTGGAAGTGTTATGTTTTTGCAGGAAAACATGGACATAAAGGACGGAGTCACAACAAGTTCAAAGGAGCAAATGAGGAGTCCCGTTCGTGTTCGAGAGCATGATGAAATCACTCCCAAAGGTGGTGAGGACCGAAGTGTTACATAGGAACATCCCCGAGGATTAAAGCGTAAACGACCGAACTTCATGCGAGAAGACCCTCCATCTTGGACGCGAGGATGACATCGTCAAAATGATGCAATTGAAGGGGGCAAAGTGCAAAATGTCAAGAGGACCCACGTGTGCGAAGGGGCGACCGAACCGGGCCGAAATGGGCCTGGGCCGGTCGGCCCAGGCCGGCCGGCCTGGCCCATTCCGACGTCGGTTCGGCCCCCTATTTCTTGAGTGTGAAGATGATGCAACCCTAAGTACGTGGAGGCGCCGCCATTCGCAGAAAGAGAGCCATTCGCCCGAGAGGCCGTCCATAAGCTAGAGAGGAAGAAGAGGAGAGAGATCATTCGCGAGGAGGATCGCTCTACTCGAAGGAAGCAACCACAAGTGGAGGAGGACGTCGCGGCCCTGCCAAGACACCCCCGGAGGAGAAGGAAGACACTGTCGGAAGCGTCACCATGATCAACGGTGCTATGCCTAGCACCTTGATGGGGTAATCTTCTCATTTGTCCATGGGTTGTAAACGATCTTGAGATGTAATCACAACTTTTATGGTTTCAATCTATCATCTAGTGTTGAAGATGCTTTCTTGTTTAAGGTTAGCTACCATGCCATGTTGGGAGTATAGATCTCACTTCTCCCTTAGAACCCTTCAATACGCCGTGATCATCATAGGTCTAGTCACGAATACCTCCGCGTAGTGACAGTACGGGGGGAGGGAAAGGGCGAAACCGTGGTCACAACCCCCGATAGATTAGATCGGTTTTCATATCTTTAAGCTGTTACATGTTCAAGTATCGTAGACCCTTGGGCAAGTGTCTTTTATATATCTTGTGAGTTTAATCGTTCTCTCTAGTGTAGCGTAGTAGTTCTCTAGATTAACCGTAGTTTAGGGTTTGGATAAGTTAGTTAGTAGTGCTAGATCAAACGCTTGTAATCCCCTTGCTCTGCGGATTGATAAGATCCTAGGGAATCCCCGTGGTGAAAAAGGTGTAGGTCCATACTCTTGCGGATCGTAGGTGGATACGAGTTTTATTCGTCAACAGTTTAACTCTTTTTCTTAATCTTGCACTTCATTTCAAAATTTCTGAGACTGATTTAAAATTTGGGAGCTTGATTAACTACTTGTGGGAAGAGCTTAATTGATATACACCCACCCTAGGGATGAAGGCTAGTACACTATGGAACTCTAACGAATTAAATTTTGAGAGCATTATGTTTTCTCATGTATGATCAAGTGCATGGTATGAACAATGAAGGGCAACACTGATATCCATTGAAGGCTTACTCAAGGACGAGCAAGGTTTAAGCATGGGGGGCTATTGACGGTGAATTTCCGTCAACCTAGCCATGAGTTTACCTTCGGTGTTGGCATTAATTTGATATCTGAACTAATGGTACTAACCCCCTTGATATAACAAGTTCGCTCGTGCATGTTGTTTTTGGAGTTTGTTGTTGACGCAGGACTTTAGCGCTAAAAGGAGGACTTCCGAGTAATGCAAGCACTTTGTGAGAAGATCATGAGGCGCGACACAAGTCAATACACGAAGTGAACATGACTCCAAATGGCCCAAGGACCGAAGCATGAAGTCGTAAAACTCCAGGGACCTGAATAGAAGATGTAGGAGATTGCGCGACAAGTACCCTTATCTAAACTGCGGACAAAATGACGTCAAGGGCCCACATGCAGAAGGGTACAAGTTCTATAAAACACGAGAAGCGATGAGAAGCAAGACGAGGCCGAGACGGGTCGAAATGGGCCCTGGCCGGTCGGTCCAGGCCGGCCGGCCCAACCCATTCCAGGCCCGGTTCGGCACACCCTTTGACCTAGTACCCCCTCGGGCTATTTACAGTCCCCACGCGAAGAGCCACATATCATACCATTCGTCATCCACCGCCGAGGAGCAGAGAAGCTAGAGGGACACCATCTCGGAGAGGAGGGTCGTGCTAGTTGTCTAGGGTTTCCTTAGCTGATGTGAGAACCTTGCATGGAAGACCACGTCGGAGTTCCAGAGCAAGGATCAAGATCAAGGTAGGATCCCGGTGGTGGTCTTGTTCATGTAAACATTTATGGTGAAGTTCTTTAGTGAATCCGATTTCTAGCGATCAAGTGCCTTCTTCTATGATTTTGCTCTCTCTTGGTTTTGTTTCTTCCTCAATCTATATTTAAGATAGATTGCTCGGGGTGCTCTTGTAGCCGCGGTGGCTAGAGGTGCATACCGGATCTACCAAGTGTGTTCAACGCGTTCCTTATGAGCGTGCTCTTAGGTTCTCCTGCACAAGAAGCGGGAGCATCGTGACAGGATGTCAAGAACGTGTACAGTGGGTGCCTTCGAGAGTTTGACCGGAGGTCACGATTTAAAGATGTTTTTTATGAGATTCGCTATATCTTCATCTATCTTGTTTGGAGATACAACAAAAGCATGATCTAGGCTCTCTAGATCGGTTATCTCTATGCTTTCTCTTGCTACCTCTTGTGTTTAGTAGATTAGATGCAAAACAATCTCTTAAGAAAGATGGTGTTTTCCGCTTTATTGGATTGAATCTTGCGTTGCACATGTTCCATGGATTCGATACCTTGGGTCCATACTTGAGGGAAAAGGCTACAAGTGATCTGTACGCTTGCGGATCGAAGTTCGACACGTTAATCAACTGTCAACACGTGGTATGTATCTCACATTCTACAGCGTGCGTGTCATGCCATCATGAGTGTTGATCTGAAATGAGCTGATCCCCACAATGGCACATGGGTTATCATCTCCCAAACGCACATCTCCTTCCTGCATAGACTTGAATGAACTAAACTAGTCTCTGTTAGTGCATATATGAAATGAACATGTAGAATCAAGTACCCATTCATCATGACTAGAAACACAACCAACAAGAACTACCAGACGGTCTCCAGTATCAGAACTAGCACCAGAGACAACAGATGCCTTACCATCAGGATTATTTTTCTTGTTCTCCTTGTTCTTTAGCTTCCAACACTCATCAATAAAATGAGTTTTCTTCTTGCAATGATTACAGAACTTCTTGGGCGGTCTGGACTTTGAACAACCTCTGCTTTCTTGGCTCTTGTAATGATCATTGCTTTTATTAGAAGATCTCTACTCGGGTCTGCCTCTCACTTGCAAAGGATGATCCATCAGGCTGCACCATGACTTTCATCTTCTTCCTGGATTGGAGTTCCTCATAAACATCTGAGACAGTTAGTTCATCACGGCTCAAAAGTATGGTGTCACAGAAAGATGCAAACGAATTGGGCAGAGAGCATAACAGTAACAGGCCTAAATCCTCATCTCATACTTCACCGCCATCGACACTAGGTTGGCAATGATCTCCTTGAAAACAAATATCTTGTCTTCTAATCCAACAACGGTAGATCAAACTACATCGTCGATGACATCAAGGAACCCTAATCCAGAACAGGCTCTTGATACCACTTGTTATAAATGATGTCGAATAATGACGAAAGTAAAGGAATCAAACTGCAAAGGAGACATGAGATTTAACGTGGAAAACCCTCCCAACACGAGAGGGAAAAACCACGGGCGCCAGCCAGCAAGAACTTCACTATGATCAGAGTCCAATTACAATGCCAATGATAGCGGCTTACAAGAAGATGAGAGAATCGATCTCCAATGAAAAAACCCTAACAGGTATATATGACCCTCCGGGCCAAGCATCCTGGCGACGGGCCTCCGCTCGCTCCAGTAGAAGTCAGCCTTTTTTCTTGTGCAATATAATTAATTTGGATCATCACTCAACACACATGCCTTCGGATGGACGTCAGGGGGGGGGGCGTCCGCTACTGACCCCGTAGCCGGAGCTACCCAGGGCGCCACCGCGTGCCCCCGCAGCTGGAGCTAGTCAGGCCGTCGTTGGTAGACGGAGCTCGTCGGGGGCCAGCCGATGCTGCCTGCCTGGATCCTAGGAAGTTGATGAGTTATAGTGAGCAAGAAGATGGACATAGGTTGAAGACGATGATTACACATGGGTCTCGCATGTCAGTCGCACGAGAGAAGAAAAGGGTAGCTAAGGCAGGGGTATTTTTACTTTTCACATCTCGATCCACGCTGGCACAGTTGAGTTGGCACGCCGCGTCAGTCAAAGTGGTAAAAAAATAATCAATTTGCAACGAATGTGGTAATTATGTAGTTACAAATCCAAATGTAGCTTTTGAAGAAATGACAACCGTAAGCATGACAAATAATCTTCTCTGCCTGAGCCTGTTGCTTTGGGGGCCTTCTCTTCTTGAGTCATTTACCTAAATGCCATTAAGAAAGTTGTTGGTTACGCACATGCTACAAAAAAGTTTCCAGATACCTGTGTGCCATGAGCTCAACTTTCGTTTACCTGTGTGCCATTCCGTCCATGTTCTGAGCTAACGGTGTCAAACCGACGGGTGAAATGACCATTTTACCCCATGTGGGCCCACCATTCTTCTTCCTCCTTCCCTTCTCCTTTCTCCCGCTGCCGGTCATCACCCTGCGCACGCGCCGCCGCCAAACATCAGACGGCTGCACACTCACCACCAGGAGGCTTGGCCCCGCTGGGAAGACCCCATCCACGCCATCGATTCCGTAGCACTGACCCTCTCCGGCTACTCCCTTGTCGCAGGGCGAGGAGCCGTGGCTGGCGGTGAGTCTCCGCCCCGCGAACTTCCTCCCAGGCCTCACCATTGGGTTCCTCCTCGGTCTCCTCGACCTGTCCTCATCGTGGAGACCCAAATCTAGCCCCGTGCTATCTACGGCAGCAGCGCCTGCACGCGGCTCCGGCTTTAGCTCCAGCTCCATCTCCAAGCGTGCGTCCGGGGGGTTCGTTCGCCTCCGGCGGTGAAGAGCTTAAGATGGTAAGTCTACTTGCGAGTGCACTGGGGTAAGCAGGCATGCTGAGATATTCACTATTGCAGCTACTTCGCCACCCACCGTGGACATCCCGCTTTCGATCGATTTGACACCTAATTCTGAAACCTGAACGTTCGGCGTGCTCTTTATGGATTTTTACACCATTGTTGTTGATGGGGATTTTAGATGTTCATCTTCTGATTTGTGTTTCAACGTAATGATGCCTTGCTGAAATCCAACAACTGTAGAATTGAGCTTGTTAGGGCGGACGCACATCCTGTCGCGGATGTTGGGGTGTCCTTGGGCGTGTTGACAAGGCGCTGGAACGTGGCGACGACAGTGTTGATCTGGAAGACCCCCGACGCGACGGCCTGCGACGCACTGGCACCCGCCACCGCGGGGCCACCTCCGCCCTTCCGACGCCTGCCGCCCCCAGTGGTGCCCCGCGGACGTGGCCCGCCTCCAGGTCCTGGAAGCTCATCCTCCCTCCCTACCCGCCGATCGGCGGCCGCAACTCCCCCAGCTTGAAAATCGAGGCGGCAGAGGAGGAGGAGCGCGGGGCGAATCCGGCGATGGGGAGATCGAAATCAAATCGGGGTGCCGGTCGGCCGAGGAGTCCCTGCGGAGGGAATTGGGAAGGATTGGGGAAGGCCGCTGTTGACGGCTGTTAAGTACTTACTTTAACCGTTAATTTACTCATGAATAAAGGAGCAAGAGGCATTTCTTACACGCATTTTTGTTAAGAATAATGTAGTTCCACTTGTCCTTGGAGATTATGTGATTGCAGGAAAATAAGCATAAAAGAAGTGGCAAACTCACCTTCTATGATTCATGCCACGTCACCTCAAGGAGTGGCTGCCACCTCAGGTGCCATGCATGCAAGCTAAGCCACCCCAGGCGCCACGCATGCACGCCATGTCACCGATCCAAGAGAGGCAAGCCCCGACGAATCAGAGCGTGACACGTGGACTTCACATGGATCCATGGGCCCACCAGAGCGCCTAAAGCGCCTCAAGAGCACGTGTACACCGGGGACCGACCTAAGGGCCCACAGGATAGCCACCCCGAGGAAGCACACCCCGAGTGGGGCCCACCTAGGGTCGGCCGACCCTAGGATCGGCCGAACCGACCTTGGGTCAGCTGATCCTGGGCTTCCACGTGGCGCTTGTCCATTGGTCCTAGAGGCCGTTCCCGGGGTGTTTCACTCCTTGCGCCGGTGCTCAGGCCTATAAATAGAAGGGGAGGGGGTTCATTTCTTACCAACACACTTTACTCCTCCTCTCTCACTTTTGGTTTCTAAGGCTACGAGGTAGGCTAGAGTAGTTCTACTTCAGGTTCCAAGTCTACTTTGGGATCTAGGTATGAGTTCTCTTGTATCTTTATTTTATTGTACGACTTTGATCTACTTCAGTTATTCAGCTAATTCATATAAAGTTTTGCTTGTATACATGGGTGATTTGTTCATGTGTTCTTCGCTCGTTCATCATTTAGAGGCTCCTGTTCTTGATGAACAAGGCCTTTCGATCCAGTTGACGAGTGCCTTATACATGTTTTCAGTGTTTGTTCATAAGTTAGAGGCTCGTGTTCATCGCGAACACGACCCTTTGATCTTGTTGAATAGACATAGGAAAGCACAAATCCGTTTGTGTACTTAGCCTAGTTTGATCTAGTTAGATCCCATGTTCGCGTTGCATGAAGTTCGTGCTTAAGCTACGATACTCGGTGTAATTGGCCGGTTTATCTGGCGGCTCTGACTTGGGTCACAATAGCCCGGGCCGGTCAGGGTCCTACTAACATCGTAAGCGTGGTGCTTGGGTTGCATAGCTACGTTGCTTACGAGTGTATCCCATGGTTTGTCTTGGGGTAGGCCGCGGTGGTGACAACCGTTGGACCCTTCTGGAATCCCCCACGTTCGGATATGCTGTAGGAGTCTAAAGTCTAACAACCGGAGTCGTGCGTAAGCGACGCGGGAGGTTAGCTCCCCGTTTGTACCTGGGTGCTTGAGCCTGCAATCATGCAATGCTAGTGTGTTTCTAACTCGTCTGACTGACTTTGTGTGTTTAGTACTTTAGAACCTAGAACTAACTCGTATGTTGCCTCCTATGCCTAGGACCTTTAGAGAGTGTGTGTTTGTGTGTTCACACTACCCTCTTATCTATTATACCTTACCCCTGTACTTGAGTGTCTGGTTTGTTCCCGTCTATGATTTATACTTATTGCAATAGTGTTGAACTTGTTAATCCGCCCAGCCTTCCTTAGATTCGATACCCTTTGGAATACTCCTTTGGGGAAATGCTACAATCGTACTTTCGTGTGCTTGCGGACTCTTGTAATCGTTAGGATTACCATTTGGTCATTTTTGGCATCGTTGCTAGGAACTCATAACTTAGCATCGATGTTAAGAAATGCCAACAATCATTTCTGGCGCCGCTGCCGGGGAAGGCTAAGGATAACATGTCAACACTTTGTAATTATTATAATCATGATAGGAATAAAACAGTTCTCAATGCAGGTTAACTTTGAATGTCTTGTTCGTCTATTGATGATGAAGATAGGTAGTGTATGACTGGTTTCGACTTACCGCCGAACTTCACTGAAGATCCTGAGTCACTCGTGAGGAGAGCTAGAAATCATTTCGGTTCTCCCCAGCGTGTAAGTACGGAAGTCGACCCAGCTTCCTTTGTGCCATCTGCATCAACTTCCATGGCCAATCAAGAGAAGACTCTTCGCGAGTACTCTGCTCCCTCTGCTGATCAGGTGCCCACCGGCCCCGAGATCAACACCGGGAACGGAAACTTCGAGATCAAGACTGGCCTCATTACGATGGTACAGGCTAGCCCATTCTGTGGCAAGCCCAATGAGGATGCGAGCGCCCACTTGCAACAGTTCCTGGAGCTGTGCGGTACCTTCACTATACGAGGAGTGGAGGAAGATGCCATTCGTCTGCGACTATTTCCATTCTCACTTCTGGGAAAGGCGAAGCTGTGGTTCTATGCAAACCGTGCAGATATTGACACCTGGGCGAAGTGCTCAGCAGCGTTCCTCGCGAAGTTCTTTCCGTTGGGCAGGACCAATGCCCTCTGGGGAAGAATTTCAAGCTTTCAGCAGGCAGCAAATGAAACCATTCTAGAAGCTTGGGAAAGGCTTCAGGAGTACATCCTGATTTGTCCCCATCATGGGATTTACAACTGGCTTATTCTGCAGAGTCTCTATAATGGGCTGACTCTGACAGCCCAGGGCCATATTGATGCTGTTGGAGGGGCTTTCTTCTCTCTCACTATCGCTGAAGCAACTAAACTTATTGAGAAGATGGTCTCCAACCAAGGGTGGAGTGATGATCGACTCCAACCACGTCAGAGGGGTACACATACTGTCAAGGAAGCGGATATGCTGCACGCCTTATGAAGGGAATGGATGCTCTGACCAGTGAGAAGGCTGCCATGGCCATCACTACCCAAGCCGTGGATGCTCGCATGACCTGCGAAGTCTATGGTGATACTGGGCATTCAGGGAATTACTGCCCTACTACCCAGGAGGACGTGATGAACATGAACGACAACAACAATGGTTATCGTCCACAAGGAGGTCAAATGTGGAATCAATCGCGCCCTTATTATCAGGGAGGTAATCAAGGTAATTCTTTCAATCCAAACCAACCTTCCCTGAGAGATCTGATTTTTGGGCAAGCTAAGATTAATGATGGTTTTAATAAGAAAACAACTGCCTATGATAAGGCTTTGGAAAGCCTTAACGTTGAAATTGATAGCCTTTCTTCTGCTCTTAAGAACCAGCTGAGCTTTAACAAAAGGATAGAAACCCAGTTGGCTCAGTTAGCTGCTTTGGTTCCTTCTACTGAGGACGGGAAGATTCCGGGGCAACCCGTGTCTTCTTGTGAGAATGTTTGTGCAGTGTCCACCAGATGGGGTAAGCCATCTACGAGGGCATGAGCTGCTGACTATGCAGGGAGACCCATACAGCAGGTTCTTGATCCATGGGAATCTTCAGCAATTGTGCACAGGAAAGACTGGTTATCCGGCTATCACTTGCACGATATACTATCAAACTATCAAAAAATCAGGAATGCTCTCTGTGATCTTGGCGTGAGTGTTAACCTCATGTCCAAGGCAATGTTCGAAAGATTGGGATATCCTGCTCTTACTCCAACTTCGAGGACAGTTCAACTTGCTGATGCATCGATCCGATATCCGGAGGGGATTGTGGAAAGTCTACTGGTATTTGTCCAGGGTTCCTGCATCTTCGCAGACTTCGTGGTCCTTGATATGGAAGATGATGCGGAAATGCCACTCATTCTTGGGAGGCCGTTCCTAAGTGACGCTCGGGCAAGGATCAATATGGAAAATGGGACCATCTGTTTCCGCATTGGGAAGAAGAACTTGATGTTCCGATGTCGACCAACAGAAGAGCAATGCTATTCAGTGCAAGGAAATGATGAGCAAACTAGGGGGTGGACGGAGCCACAACCCCAGCTCACGCGACCTCTGACCGCACCAAGAAAATCAAGGAAAACCCGGAAGGTGTGGCGGGAGGTACAGAGATCACACCCCTCTACTTCTCGGGAGTAGGGTGACGAGTGGAACTGATCACCGAGAAAAGTCCCGCTCTCGGACTTAAAATGATGAGTCCTTTCGCCAAAAGGTAAAATTGGTAAGTTATTTCATATTTCCCTTTTCAAAATTTAATTTAATTTTTCCCAATGCATATTTGAATTTTCCATTCTTGCATCTGCATGCTAGAATTTTTCTAGCCAATTTCCCTGTTTAAATAAAAATTCTGGAAATAAAATTTTGAGTTAGAAAAATCCTTAAAATTCATTTGAGCAAGTGTTTGGGCAAGTTTAGACCGAGACACCTAGGCAGGCCATCACATGACCATTAGAGAGCCGTTGCAAAAAGCTGGAGGCGGGCGGACCCGAGGCGGGTTCGGCCGACCCAGCCTAATGGCTACCTTGGCCCCCCTTCCTCCAACGGCTCCTAGCCGTTGCACACGTCCCATGTCACGGTGCCCGGCTTCATTGCCTATAAATACCAAGGGGTTTGAGGGGTGTCTTCACCCATTGCACCACTCTCTCCCTCTCTTGTTCTTGCTCTCTGGTTTTCGTGGATTTCTTGCTCGAGATTGAGGTACCAAGTATTCTCTCCAAGTGCTGCTGAAATATTGATCATTGGTGGAGCAAACTCGGTAAGGATTTCATTCGGTTTCACTAACACATCACCGAGTTGCTCGTGTTGTCCGATCGTTGTGCAAGATGAGTTGGGCCTCCAGCGCATTCCGGAAGTTGACTCGCTCCCGCCGTTCACATGACGAGGGGAGCTCGTCTCACCACTCCGGAGCTGCACCAAGCCCAATGTCAACCGACCATGAAGAGGAGGGAGAGGAAGAGCTACCCACGCCACAAGCCGAGGAAGTGTACGCCGTCGACGCCGCCTTCATCGACTTGAGGAATGATCGTGAGAGGCAAGCCTACGCTCTCATCAAGGACCGAGTCTTCGCCAACACCAAGGAGTTCGACCCGGACCTTCTCGAGAAAATAGGTATGGACTCCGAGTTCGATTCCATTTGGCAAGCTCTAGGATGGGAAGGTTTTGTCCCAGTTCAGGAGGTTGGTTCTAGACCTACCACCATCCAGTTCCTCTGCACTCTTCAAGAGGATGCATCCGGTATTTCATTCCGATTTCATGGAGTTCCGTATCGAGTTTCATGGAAAGATCTTAGTCGCACCCTCGGTTTTCATCGTCGCTGCGCTATTTCTCTTGAGCAAGCTTGCGCGGGTTTCAATCGTGAGAGTTTTTGGGAAGAGATCTCTGGTCGGCCTGTTCGCGGCAAGTTAATACCTAGGTGCAATGATATCTTGCATCCCACTCTCTGACTGTGGCACAAGTGGCTCACCGTCACTCTCTTTCCAAGGGACGACGTGTGGCCCGTGCGCACTGACGAGATGATGATCTTATATGCCGCGGTCAGACGGATCAAGATCTCCCCTGTGCAAGCTATGATTCGGCAGTGGTTAATGAATTTTAAGATGACGGCTTCTATTGAGTGTACGTCTCTGATTTCTCGCATCGTCACGAATCTTGGGGTTACGCAAGGGCCCAACGTGCCCTCCATTGCTAATCCCTGGACTCAGATTGACGAGGCTTATTTGACTCAGGGGCATATTCTTAAGAAGGGTCCGGATGATTCTTTGGTTTTCTTTTACCCGGGCCATACAAACCGGATCCAATTACCTAACCCAGATTTCAGGTTGTACAGCCAGGGGCCACTGACCATTCCTCTCGAGGAACCTCGTCGTTCTAGTGTCTTTGGTGACAGGGTAACTAGGAGTGCATCGAGGAGAGCAATCGGAGCAAAACAGCCGCCACCACAGCCATCCCCGCAGCTGTCGCCTCAGCCACAGCCTCAGCCTACCACACCTCCGTCTGGTACATGGACCTCTACCGAGTACATGCCTGGGGTTACTCCCGGATATGCTCCCGGTTGGGACCAGCCCATGTACCAGCAGGGTGCGAGTAGCTCAGCTTGGGCTAGCGCGGGTAGTGGCGAGTGGGCCGTCCCTACTGGTACTACCTACGGAGATGCGACGTCTTCGTCGTCTGGGTTGCACTCGTCATCTTGTGGGGCCACCCTCACTCAGCAGATGAGCGATCTCAACATCCGAGTCAGCGACATGGAGGAGACCGTGCACCAGCACGTCGAGTCCACCCGGGACTGGCAACGGATGTCTGGCGAGAGACTTCACGCCATCGAGCTGGCACAGCAGCAGCAGCTGGAGGAGCAGAGGGTCCATTACCGGTGGATGGGATTTCCCCCTCCACAGTAGTGAGCCTGAAGCTAGCTTGGGGGAGGACCCCCACTCTGAGGTAACTTGTATCTTTATTTTCAGAATCTCATATGCTAAAATTACACAAAAATCTGCAAAAATTAAAAAGACCAAAAATATTTATTTGCTTTCTTAAATTAGTTTGCTTTTGTAAGCGCGGTAAGAATGCTTTTGTTCTCCGTGGTTGAAATAATGAATAGTTGCTCTGTTTATTCCTTTTGTATGCCTTGCTTACAACTTAGTATCCTATTTAAGTTTTGAGTTAGTTGGCTTACATGATCAAACCTTAGCTTGAAACTTGTGGGTAGCAAAAAGCATGACCTTTGCCTAGGTTGTTGTGAGGTACGATATGGTATAATAGGGTTGCTATGAGCTAGTGCTAAGTGATGTTTGATATCCGGAGTTTTCTTTTGAAAAATAAAATGATAAGTTCCTCAATGATGAGAAATTCCTATCCCAAGCCATATGTAGATCCTAGCTGTTGTTAGCCTTCACATATGCTACTTGTTTTTCTTCATTGAGTCTTATCAAATTGTTGTGACCCTCGGCGAGAAACTTGTCATGCTCCCATGATCAAGATCACGTACACAACCACTATATGCTAAACTTCTGCACCAGAAGTTAGAACCCATCATTTCATCTATCCCCCATCCATTCCACAAATAAAGATCCGCGCATTGTCCTAAGATTACTCTTTCTCCAAAAATATTCAGTAAGGACTATGGGCTATGTGAAAAAAGGGGCACATGCTCAAGAGCATCAAAAGAAAAAAAAAGAAAGAAAAAGAGAAAGAATAAAGAAACATAGCCCTAGTCTCAAAAATCTCAAAATGAGAAGAGAGAATCATGTACAAAAAGGAGTTTTCATCCATCCACTATATACACACACAAGCACATCTTGGTCAGGTTGTATGACTTGTTGCTCCCAAGGATCCGGTTTTCGACTCGACAACATATGAGAAACAGGTATGCCACATGTTTTCCCTACCTACAGCTCCACATATCAGCATATTAGGAGTAGGTGGAGAAAGAAGGTAATTTAATGCCTTGGTGAGGAATCATACACAATGAGCGATCCGAGAGTATCATTCGAGGAACTTTGATTTCTTTGTGAAAATTTGCAAAACCTCCGGATTGACGACTGATCAAGGTACTTGTGATTAGTAATTTCTATACAACCATTCTATCTTTCAACCGCCCAAGGCAGGTGAAGCTGCAAGCCCCATATCTGTAACATCCCAGAAATTTGGATGTTTTTCCATGAGTGAATTTTCACAAAATTTTAAAACTTTTTGCTTGAACTTGTGTGCTACCAAATTTGATCCCAAATTGCTAACCTCTCATCTCAATTTCCAAATAAAATAAAACAATGTAAAAATTATTTCCAAATTAAGGTGTAAATGTGATTTGGATTTTCTTGGATTTTATTTGAAGTTCAATTGAGTGTTGTTTGAATTTGAAAGTAATTCAAATTCAAATATAAATTCAAACTATATTTCAAAACCTACTTTGTCTAACTAACAGCTATCTTGGGCCGCAACCCAGCGGACAAAGTCCACTAGGGGCCCCTCAACCCTGCAGCCAAGCCAGCCCACCAAACCCGAAAACGAGGTCTACTCGTCACCCCTCAACTCCGCCGGCCCGCTCACACCTCCAGCCCAGCCCAACCGTCAAAGTCTACCGGACCACCTCCTTCTTTCTCTGCCGGCCTGCACAAACCGCCGGCCCGCCTTGCCTTTCGGCCCGTCTTAAACCGCAGCCCGCTTACCACTTACCACCTCCCCTTCTATCACCGCCACGCGGGCCCCACCAGTCAGGCTCCCCTTTTTCCCCTTTCTTCCTCACCGTGACGCACGCCGTGGGGGACCGGGAGGGCCGTCGCGCCGACGCTAGCCATGACCTCCGCCCCGGCCGTGCTAGCGGCCGCTGATGAGCTCCACGCGTCCCCGTGCCGCATCTTCACCGCCCGCCTGTGCCCGGAAACCCTAGGGCACCGCCCTATAAAACCCCTCTGCTGGCCTCGACCCCTGTCTGCCGCCGCCTGTAGGGGAAGAAGGAGTGGAGGAGAGAGGAGCGCCCGCCGCGGAGGCTGAAGCCGTCCTGGAGCCGCCGTCGTGCCGACCCGTGAAGCCGGCACTGTGCACGCCAGGGACGACGACGCCGCTCACACCACGGGAGCTGCGACGCCGACACTGCTGCGAGGCCGTCACTGCCGAGGAAGCCCTGAGGACCGGAGGGGAGCGCATCGTTGACGCCAAGGAGCCGGAGCAGCCGTGCAGAGGACCACGACGCACCGCAATGCCTACTTCCCCTACCCTGCTCCGATCCTCACCGCGTCGCCGTTCTGCCTCGCCACCGTTGTCTCACGTCGGCCTGCTTCACCTCGCCACGGCGTCGAGCACTCCCTGCACCGCCGCACCTCCGACGAGCCCGCCGGTGAGCAGAACACCCCCAAGCCTCTTCCTTTTCCCATGCTCGGACTCATGTTTATGCCTGCGCCTCGCTGTTTCGCGCCGAGCAGTAGCTCCTGGTGCCGGCTGTTCGGGATCGAGGCCGGCCGTTCCCGTTTTCCTCGCACACCCGCGCTGCACCACGATCCGCGTCGCGCCGTAGTCAGCGCCGAGCTGCGTTTCGACTGTGCTATGGCCTTCGAGCCATGCTCTTTTTGCAGGTGCTGCTCCGCGCTCGCCGAACCGCCGAGTAGAGCCCCTTTTCGCCGTGCCTGCTCTGTTTCGGCATGCCCACCACCTGTTCGATGTTTTGCCTGAATGAAACCTTGAGCACCTAAGTGGCTAAAGCTTTCACCTTTTGTTGTGTTTGTGTCTTCGGCCTTCGCGCCGCTAAATCCGTGCGGGTACCGCGCGTGAGCACCCGTGCTCCTCCCTGTGCTGCGCGCACCCACATCTCTCGCCGCCGCGCACGCCCTTGCAAACGGCCGGCGCGCGCTAACCCTTGCCACACCGCGCGCGCCATCGTCGTGAGCGCGCCGCTCTTGAGCCTCGTCGGGCCTTCGTGCCGTGGAGCTTTCTCTGCAAGTGCACGCTCAGTCGCTGCGGCCAAATCCCTTCACCGGCCGGCCCTTGCCGCGCCGCCGCACCCTTTCTGGCATTCTGCCGAATACCTAGGGCGCGACCCCTTTTTCTTGAGCTCTGAGTGGTGCCACACCGTGGGCCACATGAACGCAGCCACACTGCGCCACAGAGGATCTCAGATCCCGGGCTGAGTGAACCCCAGAGGAGTTCAGGGGGCGCACCTGGACTTCCTCGCGTAAACCTTGTTGGGCTTGGCCCACGAAGATCTTTTGGGCCAAATGCTTTCCAGGCCAGACCAAATAAGAGGAGAAGGTGGTTTTCTAGACTTGTTCCACTTTGGACCGATCTGGGCCGGCCCAATGGGCTACTAACACTTTGGACCCACTTTCGGCCCACTAACCCACTGATCGCTAACGTCATGCTGACGTCAGCATTATTTTAATAAAATTATTTTCTGATTTAATAAAAGGATTTAATAAATGTTTTATAAATCTCTTTTTCTCTAAAAATTCATAACTAATTATCCGGAGCTCCGAAAATTATGAAACCACTTGCGTTGGTTTCATAATTTCGAGACGCTCGCTGCTACCCTATCCTTATCCGCTCTCGCCCTCGAATTGAACCTCTTTTGCCCACGTACTTGGAGGAGAATTCGTGGCCGCTGCCCGCCACTGCGCTAAGGTGGGTCCGGGACACCGGATCCCCGCAACTAGCCACTGGCTTGCCACGGACAGGGATGACGTCCCCAAGAAGCGTTCGCACTGCCATCCTTGCTTGCACCGCTTCCACCGCCTCGTGCCACAACCCGCATACCCGCTCTCTCTCTTTGCCTTGCATCGAGCTGTGTAGCACGCGACGTACCCAGCGTTAGTAACCCGGAAGGCCGCGTGTGATGGACGGTCGTGCCTTGAGCAGAGGCCTCTATTTCAAAGCACGACAACCCCGCGTTGCAACCTAGTTACTACACCATGTGTATCGTCGTATTGCTAGCACTTGCTCCACTATGCCCCCGAGCACGTCTTGCTATGTCACCATCCTTTTATCGACCACGAGTCGATCCTTTCCTTCTCTCGGTGCTGCCACTGTACACCTTGTTCTGATAATGCCTTGCCTAACTCGTTTCGCCTTACTCCTCTCTCATCAACCTCTGTGTTTCCGCATCGTTGCACCTATCTGTTGCGCTAATACCTTGCAGGCGCAATCACCAAGATCCTTAGCCTTTGATCGGCCACCCAACCTTGAACTAACCCTTCTCTCTAACTTGTTTTCTAGTAGACAAAGCTAGTGGTTTAAAATTATTTTAATATAAAACTAATTACTTTGATTTCCTTAATTTAAGCTAGTGCTGCTTGTAACTAGTTTGGATTTATTTGGTTCTTTAATGCTTCTCTTTGGAGTTTATTTGCAAATAGATCCTCGTTGTTTATTTATATTTTCGAATCTAGGATTTCCCGGAGTCGAGGAGACAAGCCAGAAGATCAAGTACGGCTACGGAAACTACGACAACTACTCACACGCAGGTGTTCACGCCCGACCATTCTTTGAATGCCCATTAGGCATGGCTATTAGAATTGCTAGTGCTTTACTTACTACATAGTGATGGATATGATGAACCCGTGCATAGCCTCTTTTACATACTTATCCTTGATTGACCTACTACTACTATACTATGTATGCGTGATGATACGCTGAGCTTGCTATGCATGTGTGGGATTATTGTGGTAGTTTCTTGGCGTGTGTGGGGAAAACTGGCAGGAGAAGGTGTTTTGGGATATTTTGGCGGGGGTGAGCTCGAGACAACCCGATCTGGGATCGGGGGCCAGGGATCGTCTTCTCGGACGTTGCCCAATGAGGTGCCTATGGCGGGTACATTGTTTTAGGAGCACAGGTGTTGGGGATTTTGTGATGACTTGGAGGATATGAGCTCGCCCCGGTCTGAAACCGAGTGGGTCGCCTGTTACACGGGACTTTCGTACACACCACCTCGCCGAGAGTGGGGATAGGGCCGGGTCGACCCTGGCAAGTGTGATACCATACCTGCTAGTAGGATAGAGGGTATCAGTGAGAGGGTTAGGGTGAAGTCCCTTCCCTTTGGGCGCTCCCCGTGTGGCCACACGGGGGCATTTTCACAGTTCTGGGGTGGACCTTTGCGAAGGACCGCATCGAGACCCAGATGCAGGATGGAATCGTAACTCCTAGGTGTTCGTTCGGTAGGATGGGCTCGGTCGACTTGCTACCGTCGGGTGCCATTCCGAGATGGGTACTGGTGTACACGCTCTGCAGAGTTTAGATCTATACGTATAGCCGCGTCCTCGGTTATGGACATGCCCGTTGTTTCTCCGACTCTTACGTTTTGGGATTTCTACATTCCCCCTTATAGGATGAGTGTGATTGGTGAGCCATGGTTGTATTCGGGGAGAGGAGAGTTGCTCCCTCTACCTCGCGGATCCGAGTGCAATCATTGAGGTGCGAGGAGTGGGAGTTCTCGCACCGACCCTAGATGGAGATAGGTGATGGTGACGGAGATCTGGGTGACCAGGTGTATCCGTTTGCGGATGAGAGATATGGGAATTGGTGGGAATTGGAGATTCTATTCTTTATGAGATGCTGCTGCTGCTGCTTAGGAAACCCCAGCTCTTACCTCATACCTTTTTATACCATTAAAGGTAGGCCACTTAAAGCTTGCATACGGTTGGTGACGTGAACCTATCCCATTCCTTGGGGATAGTTTATGAGTGTGCAGGATTAGACTTGAAACGAAAGTCCACTTTCAAAGAATCCATGGAGGAAGGGTTCGTTGCTACGCTCAAGGATGCCTGTGGTGAAGATCGAGGATGAAGCCCTGAAGCCTTAGCTACCGCTGCGGAGTTTCTTCTTGTCGTTTAGCCCAAGGGGCATGTACTTAAAATCGTATACTGAGTTGTAATCGGTTGTAAATACTATGTTTTGTACTCTGATTTCGTTGTATGACCGTGATATTTATCTGTGATGAATGCCTGTGCGTGATAGCGTCTGATCCGGGGACTATCACGAGACAGAATGCTAGGTTTTCTGTTTTGAAAACCCAGGGCGTTACAATATCAATCAAGCGTAAGGTAAGATTAATGCCAACTTATTCAATCCTTGATAGAGTACCTAGCCGTATGCTTGTCATAAACTAGGAATACAACATCGTACCAACTCCTGATCAACCAACCTAAGTCCTAAGTGTCTTGCTCGGGACGAGCAAGAGGCTAGCTTGGGGGAGTTGTTGACGGCTGTTAAGTGCTTACTTTAGCTGTCAATTTACTCATGAATAAAGGAGCATGAGGCATTTCTTACACGCATTTTAGTTAAGAATAATGTAGTTCCACTTGTCCTTGGAGATTATGTGATTGCAGGAAAATAAGCACAAAAGAAGTGGCAAACTCAGCTTCTATGATTCATGCCACGTTACCTCAAGGAGTGGCTGCCACCTCAGGTGCCATGCATGCAAACTAAGCCACCTCAGGCGCCACGCATGCACGCCATGTCAGGGATCCAAGAGAGGCAAGCCCCGACGAATCAGAGCGTGACACGCGGACTTCACATGGATCCATGGGCCCACCAGAGCGCCTAAACCGCCTCAAGAGCACGTGTATACCGGGGACCGACCTAAGGGCCCACAGGACAGCCACCCCGGGGAAGCACACCCCGAGTGGGGCCCACCTGGGGTCGGCTGACCCTAGGATCGGCCGAACCGACCTTGGGTCGGCTGATCCTGGGCTTCCACGTGGCGCTTGTCCATTGGTCCTAGAGGCCGTTCCCGGGGTGTTTCACTCCTTCTTGCGCCGGTGCTCAGGCCTATAAATAGAAAGGGAGGGGGTTCATTTCTTACCAACACACTTTACTCCTCCTCTCACACTTTTGGTTTCTAAGGCTAAGAGGTAGGCTAGAGTAGTTCTACTTCAGGTTCCAAGTCTACTTTGGGATCTAGGTATGAGTTCTCTTGTATCTTTATTTTATTGTATGACTTTGATTTACTTCAGTTATTCAGCTAATTCATATAAAGTTGTGTTTGTATACATGGGTGATTTGTTCATGTGTTCTTCGCTCGTTCATCATTTAGAGGCTCCTGTTCTTGATGAACAGGGCCTTTCGATCCAGTTAACGAGTGGCTTATACATGTTTTCAGTGTTTGTTTATAAGTTAGAGGCTCGTGTTCATCACGAACACGACCCTTTGATCTTGTTGAATAGACATAGGAAAGCACAAATCCGTTTGTGTACTTAGCCTAGTTTGATCTAGTTAGATCCCATGTTCACGTTGCTTGAAGTTCGTGCTTAAGCTACGGTACTCGGTGTAATTGGCCGGTTTATCTGGCGGCTCTGACCTGGGTCACAATAGCCCAGGCCGGTCAGGGTCCTGCTAACAACGTAAGCGTGGTGCTTGGGTTGCGTAGCTACGTTGCTTACGAGTGTATCCCATGGTTTGTCTTGGGGTAGGCCGCGGTGGTGACAGCCGTTGGACTCTTCTGGAATCCCCCACGTTCGGATATGCTGTAGGAGTCTAAAGTCTAACAACCGGAGTCGTGCGTAAGCGACGCGGGAGGTTAGCTCCCCGTTTGTACCTGGGTGCTTGAGCCAGCAATCATGCAATGCTAGTGTGTATCTAACTCGTCTGACTGACTTTGTGTGTTTAGTACTTTAGAATCTAGAACTAACTCGTATGTTGCCTCCTATGCCTAGGACCTTTAGAGAGTGTGTGTTTGTGTGTTCACACTACCCTCTTATCTATTATACCTTACCCCTGTGCTTGAGTGTCTGTTTGTTCCCGTCTATGATTTATACTTATTGCAATAGTGTTAAACTTGTTAATCCGCCCAGCCTTTCTTGGATTCGATACCCTTTGGAATACTCTTTTGAGGAAATGCTACAATGGTACTTCCGTGCGCTTGCGGACTCTTGTAATCGTTAGGATTACCATTTGGTCATTTCTAGCATCGTTACTAGGAACTCATAACTTAGCATCGACGTTAAGAAATGCCGCCAGCCGCCGCGTCGCCTCCTCTCTCTCAGGCTTCGTCTGCCTGAGGCCGTCCGCGGAGCTCGTGCGCGCCGCCATGGCCAGCCGCGGAGCTCGACGCGCGTCGCCATGGGTGGCCTCGGAGCTCCGCCGCCGGCCTGGGCAGCGCCGCGCACAGGAGAAGGCACACGGGAGCCAGTGGGCACGGGAGAGAAGAGTAGAGATGAAAAACACTTAGGGGCAAAATAGTCATTTCCATACGAGGGTCCCACGTGTCAGAGCTACGAAAACGTTAAGTTCTAACTGAAGGTGGACGGAATGACACATGGGTAAAAGAAAGTTGAGGTAATGGCACACGGGTGTCTGAATTTTTTTTTACATGTGCGTAACCGACATCTTTTAGGCTGCGTTTGGATGTTGGCATTGAGGGTTGGAATTCGGAATTGGAATTTGTGATCACTAATGCTACCGTTTGGGTGTCTAAGGAATTGTGAAACGGAATTGGAAGCCAATACCGCGCGGCATTCCGTGCACTTGCGCGCACCCTCCCACGATTCAGAGCTTCCGCCCTCAGTACCCTGCGGCATTCGCCTCGCAACTCCTTTCTTCCACCACCGAGCCGGCCGGGTGGCACCGCGTCGTCCTCCGACCACCTTCCCATCTCCGGCGGCCGGCGTCCCTTCCATCTCTCTCCCTCTCGGGCCGCAGCCGTAGCGCCCACCTCTTTCTCCCCATCCTCTTCTTCCTTCCGCACTGAATCGAGCGTTTCCGTGCTCCCTCAGGCGCCGCTCTTTGAAGTAGCGGACGACGGCGCCGGCACAGAGGCCCGGCCCGCCCGCCATTTCCCCTTCCTCCTGCAGCAGTTCTCCCTCCCTCTCCCATGGCGGCCACGGAGGCGAGCTCCGACTCGCCCATGGCGGCGGCGGGGGCAGGCTCCGATCCGTCCGTGGCGGTTATGCGCGCAAGGCTGGGCAGCCCCTGGCGGCGGCGGGGGCAAGCTCTAACCTAATGTGCGCACAGGGGGGAGGGGACTGCCGGCCTGGTTGGAGTGTCGACCGGCGGCGGGGGGCCTGCGCAAGGCTGCTCCCCTTCCTGCTCCGCTGGCTGGAGAGATGGAGAAGATAAGTCAATTCCAATTTCACCACATTCACATCCAAACGTGAATTTGTATTTATCTTCTCGTTCGATTCCAAGTGGTAATTCATCGACATCCGAACAACTGATTTGGTATTGTAAACCATTCCAATACTGTGTTGTTTCCTTCAACATCTGCATCCAAACGGAGCTAAGTGATTCTCTCCTCTTCCTCCTCCCGCCGCCCGCCGGCCGCCGCAAGCAGTTGCTGCAACTAATGGCGGCGCCGCTCCTCTTCTACGATCTCAGCCTCCTCCCATCCTCCTCCTCGTCCGTTGGCGATGACAGCTCAAACCCCTCCCCCTCCTCACGCCTCCAACTCTTAGCCGCCACAGCCCGCGCTCTCGAGCTCGGCTACGCCGCCGTCGCTCTCGACCACCCCCACCGCGGCCTCCTCGCCGACTCCCACCGCTGCCGTACCGACCTTTTCCCGCCACTCTCCTCTCTCCCGCTCCCGCCCTCCGCCGCTCTCCATCGCCGCCGCCTCGCCTCCCCTGCCTCCGAGCCCTTCCGCCAGTACACCCGCATCACCCTCCGCTGCCGCTGCCGCTTCCGCCCTCGCGCCCTCCGCCGCCCGCCTCCTCCGCACCTACGACCTCGTCGCGGCCCGCCCCCTCACCCAGGCCGCATTCGACCATCTCTGCCAGGCTCCCCTCTCTGCCCACCATCTTGATCTCATCTCCATCGATTTCTCCTCCCACAGTAAGCTGCCCTTCCGCATCAAGCTCCCCATGCTAAAGCTTGCGCTGCAAAAGGGGCTGCATTTTGAGATTGGCTACTCCCCACTCATTTCTACTGACATCAATGCCAAAAGAAACCTCCTAGCTGAAGTCAAGGTCAATTTACTTATTCTACCGCCAGCATCCCTTGTTTTTTGCCAACACTTTGCAACCATATACAACATTTGCACATATATAATGATGCATCCTACTTATTTTCAGCTCCTGGTGGACTGGACCAAAGGAAAGAATCTCATCATCTCAAGTGCTGCTCATACTGCTTCCCAGATCAGAGGGCCCTATGATGTCATCAATCTATCTGCCTATTTGCTTGGCCTTCCCATCAACCGAGCAAAAGCTGCTATCTCCACAAACTGCAGGTCACTTCTCCATTTGCCAAGCACCTTAGGCCTTGTCTGGTTCGTAAAGTTTCTACAGTTCACCCGTCACATTGAATGTTTGTGCACTAATTAGGATTAAATTCATCTCGCGAATTGCAGTTCATCTGTGTAATTAGTTTTATAATAGATCATGTTTAGTCCTAATTAGCATCCGAAAACTCGATGTGACACTTTGCTATATTGTAATTCACTGAACTAAACAAGGCCTTATTTCAGAAATCATAATGGCTTGATGCCTCCATAACTTAATGATTTAGTTAGTTTCGTCTTGGATATGTATTCTATTTCAGTAACCCCTTTGCAAAGGAGCATCTTGCTGCGTTGGTAAATATTTAGCAGCCTTTTGTTTTATTTCGTTTCAGATTTCTGATTGCAACCTGCAACCAGCCGCTTGTCAATTTGTGTCACCTACTTTCTATTTAGAAAGAAGCAGATGCTCCTTGAATTGCAAAGTGATACTGTTTGCTCATCGCCAGGTCACTTGTTTTGAAGTCTATGAGGAAGAAACATTTCTACAAAGAAACAATCAGAGTCGACAGACTTTTACCAAATGAACAGTTGACTTCAACAAAATTCAAGCTCGTTGATTGGATTGCTGTGAGTTCTGTATCATCTGAAGGAGTGCTAAATCAGCTGGAAACTTCTTCCAACTTTGATGAACGTCCTGGTTCACCCATATGTGGTGTAATGGAAGGGTCACAAGAAGAACCTCACGATTCTGATGTATTTGTATTTGCTAAACTGCCAGAACAGTCTGGTGACCATGAACAAATCCCATCCCAAACCCAAGAAGAGACATTACAAGTTGACAGAACTGAAGTTCTAATAGATTGTGGGCAGTCTATCCTGACAACATCTTCGTATCATCAAAATGCTGTTCTTGCAAAGGCCAGAGACAGGGAAGTTGTTCCGGATCCTTTCATGCAGGCTGGTCCAGGTTCTGTTGTTAATTCAAAATGCATAGTGAACCATGTTGAATTTGTGCAGCATGCGATGGACGTAGATGCAACAGAATTATGCGGAATGAACCTCACTGTGGGTGACGATATTCCTTCAAGTTCTGGGACTAGTGCCAAGTTATCATGCTCTTCTCTTCCCCATGCTGTAGAGCTTTCTGGCACTAGTCTCGAGGATCAGGGCCCATGCCAGTCTAGAGAAATCCTAGCTAATGATAAATCTTATGCAAAATATCACACTGATTGCGGTGGTGGTGAGAGGGAAAAAACCCTAGTGGATCATGAAATTCCTTCTAGTTCTGTTGTTTGCCCTGAGGACTTAGATTTGGACCAGTCTACTGGCATGCAAGTTGATGCTGAGACTTGTAGAGATACTTCAGAACTAGTAGAGTGGCCCCCAAGTAGGGTAGATGATGAGGCACCCTTGG
Organism: Cenchrus fungigraminus; assembly: GCA_036936925.1. Lineage (NCBI taxonomy): Eukaryota > Viridiplantae > Streptophyta > Magnoliopsida > Poales > Poaceae > Cenchrus > Cenchrus fungigraminus. The sequence goes on along the minus strand of CM072774.1, from coordinate 134,604,573 downwards.
ATCTTGCATTTTACTCAAGTCATAAATTGCTCAGTAATGTTATAATTCAACGGGAAGTTATGGAGGGGAAAATAGAGCAAAGTATGGATGAAAACATAGAACTAACTGTGGAAAATGAGGCAGAATTCATTGACAAAAAAACAAGAACATCTGTTTCAATGGAACCTGCATTCCATGGTCAGAAGATCGGCTTAGCTAGTTATAAAAGAAGCACTGATGCAAGTTGTGAAAGTGATGAGCTGAAAGAACAGCATTCTGAGGAAACAAATGATTCTTTGGAGAAAACTGTTGCTAAAACGCATGAGCTACTACCAAAATTTTCTTATCCAAGTGGTAAGGTTGAGATGTCCACAATCAGATCAGGTAAGATATGATGTGCAAGTGTTAACTGTTAAGTACTTTTTTTTTTAATTTGCAAAACTTCCACATATTTCTACTCTTTACTATTCAAAATTCTTTCAAATAGTTACAGTTAATACTGTCTTTTTTTGTGTTGCACACTATTTCTTTTCTGTTAATCATTTATGCTTCTATTCGTACCTAGTTTCTGAGATGATACAATGGGTTTTGCATTATCTTTCTTTCGTAAGGGAAAGGCAATTGGAAGGATATTTCTTGTTCGTCGTGTTCTTAACATATTCCAGTTCAGATAAAAATGAGCTAAGTTTCTGTTGGAGATATTCAACTTGTTTAGCGAAAATGGCCTGATTTTGTAGAAATGAAAAATAAGTTGATCATGTATCTTCCAATCAAGCCTAAAGTACTGTTGCTTTTGCAGAAAAGCGAAGGCGTACACTAAGGCCATACCATCCAGCTTATCTTCCTTTCTTGGGCTTCCTTAGGTCTCTGCATTTGAAGAAGAAAATGTGCAAGGTAAGAGGGCTCAATGGCTGATTGAACACATGTGAGGCTTTATTTCACTTTGATAGGAACGTGTTGTCACTTACCATCACTGAATCATTATGTAACAAGGGACAGTTGAAGAATTTCCCAGTAAGAAATCTCAGTTTCACTTTTACAAGCAGTTGTATTGTACCTATGGAAAATAGAGTCTTACCTGAAAGATGGGAACACTTTCTTTTTGGCTCCTGCATGTGGTCTAGGTTTTTAACTTTTCTCAGAGTTAAGTACAGCTCTCAACTTTCATGTTTTGTGAAGGGAAACTCTCCTTTTGGTTCCTACTTTCATGTTTAGTCAAACCATCCTTGCATAAATTAAGGTATATATTGATCTGATCAGCGACTATTAAGGCTCTGTTTGCGTTGCTGTGGCTTTTCAAAAGCACTCATTTGTTGATTTTGGATGCAGTGGTTAGTTCAGGGCATTATTTTGGAAGGTGTGACAGCAAAATCTTACTATTATTGGTAAAAGAATCATCTTTAATGAATTTATTTTCACAGTGCAGCACATCAACAACCATAAATGGGATTGTTCTAAATTTCTAACGAATTTGTGTAAAAAGGTTCGAGAGACCACAATTGTGATAAAAGGCTAGGAAGATGTACATGGGAGAATCAAAATCTTCTCCATATCATGTATCGCACCAGAATGAGAGGTCTTATCAGCCTTCATCTATGTGGCCAATCTTATGACAGTTGAGATAATTGACCAGTTATTTTGAACTTCACATTGAATATGAATAGTGATTTACAATTTACAGTTTTACACTAAGCATCCTATTTAAGTTAATTAGGAGATTATGAATTTCTTTGTACTTGAATGCCAATTATTTGCATGGTTGCATGTATAGGTAGTCTTGTTAAGTTCTTCATACACATTAACTAAAGGAAAAAGTCCATTTTTGACCATCCAACTTTTGCCTAAGTTTGGTTTTGGCCATCGAACTTCAAAACCGGATATTTTTGACCATCCAACTCTCAAAACCGTTCACAATTGACCATCGGGCGGTTTTGATGGGTGGTTTTAACATTTTTTATTTACAATTTAGTCCTTAGAACTTGAAATGATCATTAATTTTTGCTTGTAGCTCCGATTTAGGTGATTTTTGCGGTCACGTGTTCATAACAATGAGTTTTATCTTCTAAAATGTTCTTTATACTATTTTATCACTATTTGTTATATTATCCTTATGTTGTTGTGTAAAAATAACAATATAAGAAAAGTAAAACAAACAGTTACAGAATAACATGAACACATTTTGAAAGATAAAGCTCATCGTTATTAACGTATGATTACAAGAATCACTTAAATTAGAGATACAAGAAAAAAATAGTAATCATTTTAAGATCCAAGGACTAAATTGTGAATAAACTGATTAAAAATAGTCCTTGAACCTTAAAATGATTACTATTTTTTTCTCGTATCTCCAATTTAAGTGATTCTTGCGGTCATGTGTTCATAAGATGAGAACTTTATCGTTCAAAATGTTGCTCATATTATTTTGTAAATGTTTGTTTTACGTTTCTTATATTATTATTTTTACACAACAACAGAAAAATAATATAACGAATAGTTATAAAAGTTGTATAAAAATATTATAAAAGATAAAGCTCACCGTTATGAACACGTGACCGCAAGAATCACCTAAATCGGAGCTACGAGCAAAAAGTAATGATCATTTCAAGTTCTAAGAACTAAATTGTAAATAAAAAAAGTTAAAACCACGCATCAAAATCGCCCGATGGCCAATTGTGAACGGTTTTAAGAGTTGGATGGTCAAAGATGTCTGGTTTTGAAGTTTGATGGCCAAAACTAAACTGAGGCAAAAGTTGGATGGTCAAAAATAGACTTTTTCCTTAACTAAACAATCATTGCATCGCCACTCAAGCTATAGTGGTGTGACTATTTTTATAGTTGACCTAGTAGAAGAAAAGTAAAATCAAGGAGAACTGCGCACTATTTTGTTAGTCCTTGTTTTCATTATCTTACATGGATGATGCACTGACATGTTGCATGACAACGAGGCATTGCCTCAGTGAAATACATTTTTCCCACCCATCTCTGTGCAGCGAAGCGCAAAATCTCAAATTGTTTAACTTGTGTGGCTATTTTGCCATCTTCAAATCACTGCAGGTTGTGTCTAGAAGGAAGTCGTAGGTACTGTGGTGTACACTCTACAAGCAATTTGGCGATGTCAAAGGCTAATGGATCTGTGGTGCCCTTTGACTTTATCTTGTCGGTTGGCTAAGGCCACTTGGAGTCGTCAGAGCATCAGGCTATGTCAACGAGACACACATTTCTTGAGTGGGCTACTGTAGGGATTCAGGAGAGGGTGTGGTCACAATAGGAGCAGGGAGAGCTGTGATTGGTTTAAGGACGCTCCATTGATGTTACCAACCAATTGCCAACTGAAAACAGGGTCATGGGTCTATAGCTGCATACTTGTGTCCAATGTTGCTCGAAACAAAGACTGATTCTTGTGGGGCTCAGTCTTGTTGTAGGCTGCATTGTTCAAAGGGGGCATCATATCATTTCTTCCTCCCCCACCGAAAATCTTGGGAGATGTCACTTCTGATTTTGGAAGCTTATCATAAGAGCTAGTGCGCTGATGGACTTTGGAGGGACGGAGTCTTGTCAAAGGCTGCTTTTGCGTTTATATAATCCTGATCATCATTCGGTGAGCTTCCTTTCTATGGTCTCTGTTGTTTCCAAATCTGGATGCCAATGATCGTTCGCCTATCATTTGCGTTTGTGCCCATGCACTGATGCATATCACATATCACATTGATGTGATTAGGAAATCATGAGGAATGTTAGAATCAGGCAGCAAATATTTAAGTTGGCACGCCAATTCCCCTGAACCTGGCTGGACCCAGACATGAGTGGTAGGGAGTGGTAGGTCCTTTCCCTTTGGCCTTCGCTGTGGTGCGTCAATTGCAAGTTGAGCATATGTACATGTGTGTCCTGGTGTACAACAGCACAAGGCATGTGGGGGTATCGATCGTGTGTAAGATTGATACCAAAAAGTAGGAGATATCGCCAACTTATTCATGTCTCAGTTGAATCGAATAGAATCATTTCTGGTCTTGGTGGCTGCTGCATATACTGAGTCGATCCATTCGTGCTGCTGCTGCGGCTGCATAACATGGAGAATTCCTGCCTGCATTGTGACTGTAGCTAGTGTCCACCGGCTGGAAGGAAATTCAGTAAAGCTGCCGCGTGCATACGTTTAGTGTATGCGCACCAGCTTACATTGGTTAGGTTGTGGCAGCAGTGCAAGGCCACACGCTTTAATTTGTTTGTTCCATCAAAACCATCATCTTATTCTTACCTCTGCTCTACCTGATGATGCTCGTCTCTCCTGTGTTTATAAGACTATATATATGTGCATATACATATAACCCGAGAGGGAAGAAACTCAGCTAGCTAGTAGATACCAACAAGCACAAGCTTAATACCCAGTGAAGTAAAGTGAGGTAGTATGTATCCCCAACATCACTACTGGGGACTAGGCAGCCATGGCCGTCATCATGAGGCCAACTGTGATGACAATGCCATCCTCTCCTCTCGGCCAGACACCTTGCTTGCCAACCTTACCGACGGAGGAGCGTCGGCGTTCCTGCCATCCCCGCCGCCGTCTGGCTACATGCTCCCTCTCCCTCCCCTTGTACCCGGGCAGCTGCAGGCTGCTTCCACCACCTTGTCCCCGGCGTCGTCTGGCCTGGGCGCTGCAACATCGCCGATCCGCCACGCCATGAGCACGGGAGACCTCATCAGGGACAGGGACAGGGACAGGGACAGAGAGGAGGAGCAACGCGTGGTGGCAGCGGCAGCTCCGGGGAGGTACAGTGCGGAGGAGCGGCGGGAGCGCATCGACAAGTACCGGAGCAAGCGCAACCAGCGCAACTTCCAAAAGAAGATCACGGTCTGCTAGCTACTAATGCTTTCTATATATATGTTGGTTTCAGTTAGCTGCTTCCTCTACTGATGACTTCACAAATACACATGCTTACATCATATGCAGTATGCTTGCCGGAAGACGCTTGCCGACAGTCGGCCCAGGGTGAAGGGTCGCTTCGCCCGCAACGCCGGCGATGGCACGGAGGTGGATGTCCAACCTGTTGCCGCGGCAGCGCCGCCTCAGTCAGAGTCAGAGTCGGAGTGGTGGCCCGCAGCGCAGCAGGAGGCCGGCATCGACCTAGACGACGACATGCTGGCTGCCTACCTTGGCGTCTCCTCCATCAGCCTCTACTCCCCCTCCGCTTCTACTATTCTGCCTCATCATCACTACAGCTACCAGCCCTAAATGGCATCGACGCTTTGCATAGTTTCATTGCACTATTATCAAAATTAGGAATTAGATAACTGTACTAGATGAGTTTTACGTGGATTAAACTTCTCTCACACATGATCAAATTCTCCTCATAAGACCTTGGCAAATCAGCAAAATTGGTGAGATGGCGTGGAATTTAATGTTCATGAAATTAACTCACATTGAAACTAGCCTTACTTCTCAGATGTCTTAGCTCCTATTTATATATTTTCCACCCCTATATAGTAACCTACCCTATTGGAACACACCAAAGGGTCCTCCGCTGTCCCGGTTGAATTTGTCAAATACTAGTATGGCACTCCATTGAATATTCTAGGACCCTCCAGCAGAACTCAGATCAACAACCTAAATCTCTACCAAACTGTCTTCAAATAAATCTCACAATTTTCTTGCCATAGCTTTCCACACACATGTTGGGTATTCACCTAAAAGATCTCCACAAAAATACAAAGACTTAATTGTGGATTCCGTTGACTTTGGCCAAGAATATGAGGGGAAAACTCTAGATACGGAGAGCTCGTACAAGGATTTGCAAGGGGATCACCCTAGGTGATGTCACCCATTTCCTAGCTTCAAATTGCCTTCAAGAACTCGGATTACAATTATGACAAATTGAGAAAAAAATTGCTCCAAAAGTAGGGTAGAAAACGAACTTAATATCTAGAAGGAGAACAATCTGCACAAATTTGATACTCCATCACCTCAAGTTATTTGGTTAGAAGACAATCCTAACATCTTCAAAGCATTGGATAGCAAAAATAAGCTCAAGCAAAGAAATCTCCTCTCTCTCTCTCCCTCTCTCTCTCTCTCTCACACACACACACACATAAGAGGACCTCCACCCAAAGAATTTACAAAGGTGAAAGCATCTAGGCTCCAAAAAATTCGGTTTTGGAAATTAATGACAATATTTGTGGACAAAATATTTCATTTGAGATTCTAGTATAGATTAGTGATAAATTGAGCTTCAATGTATGTTGTGGTGACAGATTTGATGAATTCACGATGGAAAGCTCAAGGCAAATGTATATTTGATGATTTTTTTAATGTTGCATCAAGATGTGCTTAAAGAATGATAATTGACCAGATTAATAGGCTAGATAGTTGCACTATCTGGAGGGGTTAATGTTAATTTGTTTGACGGTTCTAGATAGTGGCACTTTGCTCAAACAATTGCATCGCATGCATTTGGATTAGTAGCGTTAGACTTAGAACAAGAATGAAGAATAGTTTTTGAAAATGGTGAACTAGTCCCTAACGTGGGCAATCAAATTGACTTGGCCAAAAACTGAGTTTGCTTGATGTATCAAGCTAAAAGTTTGAAAGTGGATTGTCCAGCCATGGATGGCAGAGGGTCTGCCTAGCTAGCTTCTGGTGAATGTCCTGTGTTGGGCAAAACTGTGAACGGTGAACAGTCTGACCCTATGTGACAACCTGCCCAGGAAAATACCGTACTATCGCCTAAACCAATCCACTTTGGCCATTAAGTGATAGTAAAGTATCATCCTGTCGTTAGTTGCCGGGTTAACGCCCGGTAAATCACTTGGAAACCACACAGAGGATCGAACATATGCATTAAAACTCACACGAAGGCGAGTCCAGAGTACAAACACAATTTAAATCCAAATTACCCCTCAGGGTTTAATTATTACAAACCATTGTTCAAGACATGATAAGTAAAGGTTCAGAGTTCAAAAACAGCGGAATAAAATAAACTAGCGCAACGATAAACATCACAGGAGGCCGTCCATGATGCCATCACTCGTCGTCATCCACCCATTCCAGCTCCCAGCCGGGTGGAATCTCACCAGGTCAAACAACACCTGCAACAACATTTTTAAAGCAAGACTGAGTATACTAATACTCAGCAAGACTTAACCGTCGGGTGACAACTACGTCACCAAACTCTATACATGAGAGGCTTTTTGGCCGGTGGAGTTCTTTTGCTGAAAAGCAACAAAGAGTATGTTCTTACTGTCAATATTTTAGCACAAATTCTAGTTAATTACCATTTCTAGGTATGCCAACTAATTCAATCAAGAATTGTATAATACAATTAATTCAAGCAGTAATATTCACCAAGTTCCATCATTAAGGGATATCATGGCTAGTTGATTAAGCAGTCTCCGATAATGGTGAGAGGCCGACAATCGATTGATTTATAACCTTGCAAGATAAACCTAAACACACGGAGGGTGCCCCCACATGGACAACCACCAGGCGGTTCCCAAAAATCCTCGGCTTGGGATCAAAGCTTACCATCCTGGGTACAAGGCTATCTGGCGTACCCCGCAAGGCACCCAGCTTCACACATGTACCCCCCTCCCCCGGTAGCTAGCCGGGTAGGTGATTGCTCAAGATTTGTAAGGGTAAGTTCCCGCACCGTCTCTTTAAGGTACTAGGCTTACCGGTCCCATTCCCGACAAGTGCTTAATACGTTCAAAAGCTTAGCCCACGAAAGCCACTGGACCGGAGCCCAATCCCATGCTCTTACCACATGAGCAATCCATTTATAAAGATCTTATGATTCCAACATAAGAACCTATTCTCGCGAGTGACGAACATCACTCGACTTGTACCGGTCCTATAGCATAGCAGCTATCGACCTAGCATTCTAGTAAAAGACATAGGTACCTAGGGATCATGCATCTAGGGTTTCAATTCAACTCCTGAACGTAAATGCACAATCATATCAAACATAATTGCATAATTTTAAAAAAATGGTTAATGATCCGGGGCTTGCCTTCGCTGGCAAGGTTGGCCTTGGGCCCTTCTGGACTTTGGTCCAGGTCTTGAGCTACGTCCACGCACTGCAGCTCACCTGACAGCACCTTCGTCTCCTCCTTCCGGCACAAGCGTATATCTACCGTCAGGAAGATCTACACGAGGATGCAAATGCAAGATTTACTTGACGGTTTTAATTTAATTAATTACAAACAACATATGACAACCATGGGGTGCATGGTTGACCACATTCACCTAATAAACAAACATTCAGCATACTCTTCCAATAAAGGAACAATATGCGGTTCTTTATTAATTATTCTATTTGATAGTGACTGTGCACACATTTATGTAAATAAAATCAATTTAAATTTCACAAACAGCAAGGGTGTGATACTTAGCTTCTTAGCAAGATTAACATCACATACATAGGGTCATTTGGTGTGGATGTGGTGACTTTTCCAACTTAATATTAAGCTTAAATGGCTCCCATTGCTTTTATTCATAAAATAAATTAATAAAAATTTCAGTGTAAGAGTTTATGAAGCACTACAAGTCTATACAAAGCCACTACATACACATGCACACTTAGGAGAGCTATGAAATTAAATATACCGAAAACAACAAAAGCTAGCTACCAAAACATGATAAATGCATATAAAAATAAATACACATCAAAATGATTCCAACTTTCTCACACATGGCCTCTGGTCCAAAACTAAGCTAGGAATGCAACATATACACCTAGAGCTACCATAGATCTTGAGCTATGCATTTACAAAGGAAATTAGGCATAAAACAAGATTAAATATTTCTGACAGAGATAAAATCATTATAAATGCAGGAAAGTTGAATCTAGGCATAACATGAACATATCCACAAGTTGAGCACAAAAATCTATTTACATTTTGCTACAAAAATCATTTAGACAGATTCAGCATAAATACAAAACAATTCATAATAAAAGATCTACACAGTAACTTGTGCAATTTTTGGTACAGAAGCTAGGCATGGCACAACACACAACATATCCAAAATTCAGCTACAGGGCACATGTAGATTTTGAGATACAACAGATCTAGGTTTAACAGTCTTTTATTTTTCAAGCAAAAACTATCAGACAAAACTATGGTTATGCTTTACAAAAGTTGTAGGGTTCTTCACAAGGAATCCAACAAAATTGAGTTTGCATTTTTCTGATTTTTCTACGATTTTCTATGGATTTTACAAGATTCAGCAAAACTGCCACCACTATTCAAGATCCTATTTTGCAGGTAGGCCCCTGGACAGATTTTAACCTTCACAGATCTACCCCTGGTTTGCACAAAGGCCCCTACGAAGAATTCAATCCTCACAAGGGTGCCCTCGCCGCCACAGGGGCGCTCGCCGGCGGCGATAGCCGGCCGGTCCGGGCAAACAAGCGGCACAAGGTGGCATATATGCTCACCGCGCGTCGATTGGTGAAGGCAGCTTGGTCAGAGGGAGCTCCGACGAGCGGCGGCGGCGAGGCAAGGGCGGCGGGGCCGCGGCGGCGGGAAATTCCGGCGAGGTGAAGAGGCAGCTAGGCCAAGCGCGAGTGCAGGAGCTCGACCGTGCCCTAGGGGTGAGGCTCCGGTGGTTGAACGGCTCGGGAAGGTCGCCAGCGACGGCCCGCGGCGGTGCCAGGCGGTGGCGGGCACTGCGGCCTGAAAATTCCGGTAAGGAGCGCGGCTATGCCGGCAACGTGCGACGGCTCGAGCTTCGGTAGGTCCTAGTGGAGGGCTTAGGGTGGCCGGTCGGCACTGGGTGCGAGTGGATGATGGAGCTCGGCGGTGGTGGTTCAATGGCGGCGCGGCGGAGCCCGGTGAGCGGCAGAGGTGCGGGCGCGCGCAACGGGCGAGGCTCGCGGCCTTATATAGGCGACTCCCGCTCCAAATCAAAAGCCAAGCGCGCGGCAAGGGGGCCCCGGCCACGGGCAGACGAGCGGGACGGCGGCCGGCGGAAGACGCGGGAGGCGTACTGCGGCGGGTCGCTGGTGCGCGACACGCGCGAGGGAGCAGTTTCCTAGGTCCTCGGAGCGCGCGCGGCCTCGGGAGCGCAGCCTCAGGAGGTGTGGGGCGTCGGGGGACCCGGACGCCGAGGGCCGGTTGGCCGGCGCGTGGCCACGCGCACGGACGCGCGCGCGCTACGTCGCGCGGAGGCGCGCGCTCCAGAGCGCGGGATGGCCACAACCGTCCGGTCAACGCGCGGTTGATTGCCTTATTCTCCAAAAATTTGACTTGGACGATATTTGCTCCAAATACGAAAGTTGTAGATGAATCAACCACCTACAACTTCTACAAAGGCCGACATATGTTTAGAGAAACGGTTGGAGCATGAGCTCCACGCCAAGATGGCATTTTTCTCGGCCCGAAGCACTATTCATAACAACTTTGACCAAAATTTTGAAACCCTTCCACTCAAAATTTCAGATGCCGCCCATTATGAAAAGTGTGTCCCTCGAAAAGACGAACAACTTTTATATTGGGAGATTTTGAAGTATTTAAATGAAATTTTGAGAACGCGGTAAAAGTTCTCGGAGGGTTCAAAAGCATTAGGGGTTTGATCTGGATTTGACCATGCCTTTGACCGAGATTTGACCACAAGGGTGTGTGGACTTGATTAAGAGGGTCATTAGTGATTGTTGACGAGGTTTTCGAGGTGATGACCCAGGTTGACCAAGGTTTGACCAATGTCAACAGTGTTTGACTCGGTTGATTCGGTCATTAGCACTAATGATGCTAATTAAAAACCTGGGGCGTCACACCCTAGGGCCGACATTCCACATGCTAACTTAAAAACCTTCCATAGCCAGTTATCAGTTTGGGAGAAAATTGAATTGTGGACAGCCCCCCTTGGTAAATAGGAAATTTAACATAAACAAAATGGTTATATGTGATTTGTCATGACGAATGGCTGATAGTCGCCACTGACATGCATTTATATTATGGGAGTAGTCGTGGGTTTTAATGTGGATTTCGTGGGTCCTGTAAGGATAGACAATTTGCTAAAACTTTATATTAATCGATTTTGAATGTAACTGGTAGAATTTTGTTGGTGGCTCTCTCATTCCTCAGACATCCTTCTCTCTCGTCTCTCCCTCTCCCCTCTCATTTTACTTAGAGCCATTCGTATGTTGAATTAAGTGCTTAATTTTTGTGGCATTAGCTAGTGAGTCCTCAAGAAGTGCCACCGACATTTTTGTGGTTTTGCCCAACACATGACATTCGTCATCTCCTAGATAGCTTGGAAGTTGTGGAACCATTAATATCTTCTACAAGATTATTGTGAAGGAGCACAGGTTGTTCTTGTGAGAGGTTCATGTACTCACCTCACCGGAATGGTAAAGAGCAACATTAGCGATTGCTTTTTTTTTATCGAAGTCAGGTCAAACATCAAGTGGTGCCTTGATAGAGGAGCAGTTAGAATGATGAATCCACCTCAATGCGTGGATTAGGAGTGACTGCGTAAGTCATCGATACTATGAAATAAAATGAGTACGTAAAATGCATTGTAAGTCCTTAAACTAGTTGAGGTGTGTCATCTAGGTCCATAAATTCCAGAAGTGCATTTTGAGGCCCCTAATCTATTCAAGTGTGTCACTGGACATCCAAAACTCCCCTGACCATCGTTGACTACATACATGGACCACCACGTCGGGTCCAACATGGATTCGCTGGGCGCCACATCGAGTAGAGCAGCCATGCCTCCACGCGCCGCCGGTGGCCATCGATAAGAGACATGGGTACCCATGGGTCCCCACCGACCAGGGTCTCAGCCGTCCCTGACAGGTGGGTCCGGCCTGCTAGAGGACCGGTCGACCTAACGCGCGGGCCCAAAGACGAGAAGACAGCTTGGCGTGCAAGCCAAGGCAGTCCACACGGATCAAGACAGTTCGGCTAAGCTTCCCATATTGTAACTAACTAGGATAGATGGAAACCGACTTGTAGCCCAAGGTCGCCAGCCAATATAAGGCGGCCTGGGGCGCCCCCTTGAGGGCAGACCTACGCAGACCAGATCTGCCACAGATCGGCTCTCAAGCAATACAAACACCAAACTGGATGTAGGGTTTTACTCTCCAGAGGCCTGAACCAGTATAAACCCTTGTGTCTCGCCGAGTTCCGTGTGAAATCCTGCGCAACCACTACACTCTTAGTCTCTAGATCTCCATTAACCTGCAAACCGCTTGGGTAGCCCCCTTGCGGATTTGTCCAGGTCTCACCACCTGACAGTCGGCCTTGAGGGCCGCCGCGCGCTTCCATGGGGAGCCGTGCCCCCACCGGTCGGCTGGTGTGTGCTCCCGTCGCACGCCCCTGCCTCACACCAACTCTAGCAGCGAGGCCCAGGGTGGTGCAGCGCGCTCCCGCTGTGCCAGCCCTGAGCTCCTGTGGGAGCCATGCATGCCCCCACCGGTTGGTGTCCTTGGACGCTGCCACGCCGACCAACGCGCGAAGCCCACCAGCCGCTACGCCATCGCGCGACCCGACCAGCGTGGGATTTGAGCCACAGCGCCCGCTATTGCCACCACGGCCACCCTTCCTCCACCGGCGAAATTCGCCTAACTCCGACCACCTCCTTCCAATCCCCTGTCTCCGAAGCTTCTCTACCTCCCCGGTCTCGTCCTCGTGATACATCAAGCGCTAGCTGTGGCCCACCTCACCAAGAATTAGCCTCTCCCGACCGCCCATGTGCGCCATACCACCCATGCAAGCACTGTGGAGCACCCTCGTCCCGACCCCCTCCGACCCAAGCGGTGACACAAATCGAACCCCGGTAAGCCCCTAGTACTGCCGCACTAGCTTTCTCCCTCCCTCTACCACCCTAGTCAGTGGACTTGGCAAACCACCGTTCTGCCTTGCCGCCTCTCGCCGTCGTCCAAGCTCCGACCATCGTCCGATCATGGAAAGTCGGGGTACATGTGTGCCCCTTTGCGCTGGTTCTAGTAGTGTAGGTCTCATCGCCAGCTGACCTGCCGCCGGCGAGCACCTGCCAGTCAAAGGCCGCCCACCATGGCCTTGACATGACGTGGTGGTCCACGTAGGTAGTCATCAAGGGTCAGAAGCATTTTGGACCTCCAATGACACACTTTAATAGTTTAGGGGTCTCAAAATGCACTTCTGTAGTTTATGGATCTAGATGACACACCTCAACTAGTTTAAGGACCTACAGTGCATTTTACTCAAATAAGATTCATCGATCTCTCATGTTTGATTATATCTCTTGCTTATTTTTATTATTGTAATTTACTTTAAGCTTTTAGAAAGAGTAGAAATAGGCCTTATTTTTATTATTGTAATTTACTTTAAGCATTTAGAAAGAGTAGAAAGAGTAGAAACCACATATTAACCCCATCTAGTCACCTAGATCCTACAAAAAGCTTGGTTTTCAACTAGCCATCAACACTATATATAGGTATTAATTTCCCATGTAGTCATTACATGAAACAGACAATTCAAATACAGGTAAAACCATCCAAGCCTTTCTCGAAGCATCAAACATACCCAACGCTTTTGCAACTTTACTTTGCCACGATGACGCAACACGATGATGCCACGTGTTCACTACTAGAGAATCACACATTTGTCCCTGGCCTGATTTTTCATTTGTACCAGGTATTTTTGCTCCTGGTACAAATGAGGACATTTGTACCGGTTGGAGTCACCACCTGGTACAAATGTCCTCTCACAGGAGCGCGTCGGGGCCTCCTTCTCCCCACCCGGTACAAATATGCTGGCCTCACATTTATACCAGGCGGAGCCACCACCCGGTATAAATGTGAAGTCATTTGTATCGGGCCTAACTACGCCTCGGTACAAAAAAAAATCCCCCTCTTCCTTTATTTTCTACCCCTCCCTCTCCCCCTCTCACTCTCTTCCTTATCTCGTTTTCTCTCTTTTTCTTCTTCCTCACATCTCTCCTGTCTTATACACAGGGGCGCGGGAGGGTCCTGGCCAGCTGGCGCGGAGCTCGTAGCTGCCAGCTGCCGGCGCGCGGGGGACGCGGCCTCCCAGCGCAGGGCTCGCGGCCGCCAGCATGCGGGGGACACGACACCCTAGTGTGGGGCTCGCGGTCGCCGGCGCACGGGGGACGCGGCCTCCCGGCGCAGGGCTCGCGGCGGTGGTGTTGACGGTGAATTTCCGTCAACCTAGCCATGAGTTTACCTTCGGTGTTGGCATGAGTTTTATATCTTATCCATTGGTACTAACCCCCTTGATATAACAAGTTCGCTCGTGCATGTTGGTTTTGGAGTTTGATGTTTATGCAGGAATTTAGCGTTGAAAGTAAGACTTCCGGGTAAAGTTCATCAAGCACCTCGTGAGAAGATCATGAAGCCCGGCACAAGTCAAGCAATGAAGTGAACATGACTCCAAGAAGCCTAAGGACCAACCCGTGAAGACAGAAAACTCCGAGGACCTGAATAGAAAATACTGAATCTTGCGGGACAAGGAGCTCTATCCAAATCGCGGAGAAACTAACGTCAAGGGCCCACATGCAGAAGGGAGAACACTCTAGAAGACACGGGAAGCATCGTCCACGAAGCAGGCCACGAAGTGGGCTGAAATGGGCCCAGGCCAGCCGACCCAGCCCATTTCGGGGCCCGTTCGCGCCCCCCTTTGGCCTAGCCGCCTCTCGGACTATTTATAGCGCCCCTGCCAAGAGCCACGCATCAACTCATTCGTCATTCACCGCCGAGGAGCAGAGAAGAGAGGGACACCATCTCGGAGAGGAGAGGGTCAAGCTAGTTGTCTAGGGTTTTCCCTAGCCGACGTGGGAACCTTGCAAGGAAGACCACGTCGGAGTTCCAGGAGCTAGGAGCAAGATCAAGGTAGGATCCCGGTGGTGATCTTGTCCATGTATCATTTGTTATGTTGAATTATCAAGTTGCAATCCGATTTCTAGCGATCAAGTGCTTCTTCTACGACTTTGATTTCGATTGGCTTTTCTTACTTTAAGATCTATTCTCGAGATAGATCATAGAGGGTGTTCTTGTAGCCGTGGTGGCTAGAGGTGCATGCCTGACCTTCCAAGAGATTTCAACTTGTCCATTGGACTCACCCTAGGCTAACCCGCACGAATAGGAGTGCGTTGTGACAGAACGGTGGCTCCAAAAGGTGGGCGTCTTCGGAGTTGGACGGGAAGCCGCGATTTAAAGAAGCTTTTTATGAGATTGATCTTGGTTTATTCTTCTTTGCTTGGAACTTCAACAAGAGCTTGATCCAATCTCTCTAGATTGGTTTTACCTATCCCTCTCTATCTCTTGCTACGTCTGGTTTTCATAGATTAGATTCGTTTCTTTTGGTGTTCTTTAGATTAGATGCACAAGAGTTCCCTTTGAAGATATAACTGTTCTCGGCTTTATTAGATTGGTTCTTGCATCACACATTTGTTCCATGGATTCGATACCTTGGGTTCACACTTGAGGGAAGAAGGGTCCCTTGGCTACGACAGAGGACTTGTCCGCTTGCAAGTCCAAACGAAGTTTGATACGCATATACACCATCAACAGTCCCCTTTTTCTGGCGCCGTTGCCGGGGAACAAGTGATCAAGATTCGATCTTTTATTGCTTTTTTTGTGAATATTTTCAGTTTTTCTTTTGGTTTTTCTTTTTGCATCTACTACTTTTGATCATCCTCAAAATCAATCTAATCTAGTTTGACTAACCCTAGTTTTCTTAGATTTGTTTTTTTATTTTCATTTTTGTATATATTTTGTTTATTGCTAACCCTAACAGGAGATGGACGGCTACCTCTCCAACAAACCTGAAAATTTTGTGGATGATCCAGAAAAACTTTACAGGCTAAGGAGACATGAAGCACAAGCTAAAAAGCTGGAATTTGCAGATCCAAAAGCGGAGGCCGAAGGATCGTCGGAGTCTCCAAAAGAATCACCACCTCCAAGACCTAGGGAGAATCAACTTCCACCGCAACCGATGGGAGAACAACCCAGCCGAAGAGCAAGATCGGGGAGCTATGCACCCCGGACGTCATCGACCAACCAATCTTGAACCTCACGGAGATCGGAAGGCCGTTCGAGATCAAGACCTCAAGAATCCGCATGGTGCAACATTCACCCTTCACTGGTAAAGAGGATCCAAACCTTCACCTCCAAGCATTCATTCAACTTTGCCAAACATTCAACATGGACGGGTGACTCAAGATCAAATGAGGGCAAGGCTCTTTCCGTTCTCGCTACTCGGAAAGGCTTTGCAATGGTTCTACTCTCAACTGGCGGAGACGGTGCAAAATTGGGATGCCTTGATGAGGGCCTTCATGAAGGAATACTACTCGCCGGGTAAGACTCAAAGCTTGCGCAATAAGATTGCTACCTTTGCTCAATATCCTATGGAGACCATATCGGAAGCATTCGAGCGTTTCAATGAGTACACTCGGGCAGTTCCACATCACAAGTTCCCGAAGGAAGATCTCGTTCAAAAGTTCTATCAAGGACTTACCATGGCATCAAGGACGATCATCGATGCATCGGCGGGAGGATCCATCATCGAGCTTACACCGACCGAAGCATTCACTCTATTCAATAAGGTCGCGGACAATGACACATGGGCGTCATCCGGACGCTTACTTCCAGTTCAACCCACGGGGAACGTCAAAGGAGTCTTGCAAGTGGAGAAGGAAGATCTACTCGAAGGCAAGATCGATTCACTTATGCGGAGGTTGGAGAAGATGGAGATAGAGAAGAAAGAAGCGCAATACTTAAAGGCTGCCGAAGCAAGATCCACATGTGAAGAGTGCGGAGAATATGGCCATGTCCAAAAGGATTGCCCGGAGGAAGCCAAGATGCTCGATTACATGAGGAAGGGAGATTTGCTGAACTTCCGCTATGGGCAAGGTAGACCTCAATTTAATGCAAGTTTGTCCATTCCGAATTCGGTTCCTCTTCGTATGCAATTGAAGGACTTCATGGACGAGCAAGCTAAGATCAACAAGGACACCGTCACCAAGTTCAAAGCCATAGACAAGGTGTTGGAGAACATCGATAGCAAGGTGACGGAGGTCGGAAGCTCCAACCATCAAGTGCTCAACATGATGAAGATGCTCGAGACGCAAGTGGGACAACTCGCCGGGCGCCTATCCGCTAATGAAGGGAAGCTTTCGGGGTAACCTCAAGGTCCCGAGACGGCGAAGGCCATTCAAACTCGTTCGGGGAAGGAGACCGAAGATCCGGAGCATTCCGCGGGAGCTAGAAAGCCTAAACCATCTACCGAGGCGGAGGAATTTGCTAAGGAGAAGGTTACCGAGATCATCACCGAAGAGCCCGAGTTTGAGATGCCGGGTGAAGACACGAAGATACCGTAACTCAAGCCATGATACTTCCGAGGTAAACTTGATAATCATTTTGAGAAGTTTGTGGAGGTTGTGCGTAGGTTGAGCATCAACATGCCGCTATTGGACGCCCTTCAAGTTCCTACATATTCTCGCTACTTCAAAGATATACTTGCAAACAAGTATGAGATAGCAACACTCGGGGTGGATCATGTCAAGATGTCCGAGCAATGTAGCGCCGCTATTGCGAATGGACTAGAGAAGCAAGGAGACCCCGGATGCCCGACGATTCCGTGTTCCGTTGGTTCATTCAAGTTCGAGAAGGCATTATGCGACCTTGGAGCAAGTGTGAGCGTCATGCCAAGAGATGTGTTCGAGAAGCTACGCCTACCGGAGCTAGAGCCTACGGCCATGTGCTTGGAGTTGGGTGACAACTCCATTCGCTACCCTTTGGACCGTGGATGTGCCTGTGAAGGTCGGACACTACTTCATCCCCGTCGACTTCATGGTGCTCGAGATGGGAGAAAGGGAGAAGCCGCCACTCATCCTTGGGAGGCCCTTCCTCAAGACCGTGGGAGCTACAATCGATGTCAGCAAGGGGGAAATCAAGTTCGACATCAACGGCGAAAGGAGTTCCTTCAAGTTTCGACCACGCTTCGAGGTATGCAATATGATCAAAGTTAAATATATTCCACCTCATCATCGCGTTAGTAAGGAAGAACCAAGAAAGAAGGAGGAGCCGGAGAAGAAGGAAGCGAAGGAAATCAAAGAAGTTGTTGCATCCGTCAAGATCAAGGAACAAAAGCCGTCTGTGAAGACCAAAAAGATGACTAAGCCGGAGAATAAGCCTGCACCAAAGATGGTGCGGAAGTGGGTACCCAAGATTGCAACACCTGCGAAGAGCGTTGATCCGAAGTAATCAAGTGAATAAGTCTAGCCATAGACTATAAACAAAGCGCTAGGCGGGAGGCAACCCGTTTCGTCGAGTCAAGAATAAGCTACCGGGAGGACAACCCGATCAAGATTTTTTGAGTCTTTCAAGTAAGTTAGTTTTAAAATTTGCTACGCAAGACATTCATAGACTTAAAGTCGTTGGATAATGTTTAGAGTTATAAATCTTGTTTGGATATTTTATTTGGATCATAAACCCTTTACATGAGCCATCCCATGTGTTATTTGCTTCTTTTCGAGAAACCAAAACTAAAAATTCAGAACCTACCTCAACCTTTCATCCTCTTCATGATGTTATGGTTGACTTGTTTTACATGCTAAAAACATTCGAATAGAGCCACGCTATGTACCTAGATGATATTTAAATTTCAGCATGTGGTAGGACTCGCGTGAACCTAGAAATTTAACTTTTGGTTTGTTCAAAATTCATATCCTTGGTTTCTCTAGAGTTAGAATTTTCTAAGCCTCATTTAATTTTATTTCATTCAAAATCTCTCTCACTCTTAACCAAAATTAGAACCTAAACCTATGCCCCCATGATCAAGCCGGGAAAAGCTTGCTCTCAACTAATGGAAGCAAACAATACCAGTGAGACCAAAATAAAAGTAGTCGAAAAATATTTTCGACTTACATTTGTTTTTAATGCTTAAAAACTCCTCTAAATATATTTGAACTCATTGCAAGCTCTGAGTTTAATTTTATTTTCTGAAGTTAGAGGAGTGCTTAGCATTAAAACATGATTAGAGGGAGGCAATTGAGTTATCTTAACCACACATACACCATGATGCATCACGTGATGCCCCTCCAATATTCATCATCAAACCACATGCAAAGGACAAGCATGGGGGGCAGCCAAAGCTTTGTTTTGCAGGAATCTCATGGAAGCATGTGAGGCAAGGGAGCATAGAAGTGACTCAAAGCAAAACAATCAAGTGGAAGGATCAATCATGCAAGCAAAGGAGTGGACGAGAGCATTTGGGCGGTGCAACCCCGTGGAGCACGCGGTCACAAAGCAACAAGCAAGCATGGAGTGCACTGGAGAAAGTTGAAGCCGAGAGGGGCAGCGAGGACCCCAGGCCGGTCGGCCCAGGCCGGCCGGCCTCACCTCTTTTTAAGGCCCCCGGTGCCCGTCTTCCTCAGGTAAGTCACTCATTCAGTTCCTTGTTCGTGTGCAAGAGAGCTTAGTCCAGAACCTCCAGAGACATAGCTTTCCACTTCGAGTTTTGGTTTGTCCAACAAAAAACCATCCTAAATCCACTCGAAGTCCATACTCCAAATAATATTTGTGTGCCTTGTTACCGGTTGAAAACCCCGGGTATATAATTGTGAGGGAGAGTGCAGCAACCATGTGGAAGAAAACTACAAGTCTTTTCACCAAGAAGAAGGGATCATCGTCGTCCAAGCCATCATCGACAACTTCTTCGAGGAGGCACTCAGTTTCCGAGTCTCCTCGGAGCATGGAGGAGGACACGGCACCGCCGAGGAGGGATGACACTCTACTCCTCGGTGGCATGAGGGCCACTCGAAGCTTGTCTATGCGGTTCACCGAACCACAAGGACGCACGGAGGAGCCGCCCATCCAACCTCGTCGCTCGACACGATCATCCGCTCCACCTCCATATGCTCCGCGATATTCCAAGTATGGGTTTATTATCAACACGGAGGAGGAGGAGAAGAAGCTCACTCGCCTTGAAAAGAGGCTTGTGGCGAACGTCGACCTCGACGACCCAGCTCTCCAAGTGTTGGGTTTTCATACGGATATTTATTACATGTTGGGACACCTAGGTTGGGTGCAATTCTCCAACAGAGTGTCGGCAAACACCCACAAGGAATTTGCCTTGGAAATTCTCATGACCATGGCACCTATACTTGATGAAGGAGTGCCGAGTCTCTCGTTCTGTTTGGAGGGAGGTGAACAAGTGGTTCCCTATGAGTACATTAGGGAATTTCTTGGTTTTCAAAAGGGAGCTCCGGAGCAAGTAGATGTGCAAGGAGGCACATTGGAAAGTTTTTGGAGAATGATCGCGGGAGAAGCTAACTAGCAAAGAAATAGTATCAGGAACCCCATCATCCAAGTGTTTCACTCATGGATGAGCAAGAGGATTTTGGGGAGAACGAAAGAGACCAAGATAACCGACATGGAGGTAAATTGGCTTTACTCGGCTTTGATTGCCAGACAACCAATCGACCCCACTCACCTTATTATTAACAGGTGGTGTTGTGAGGCAACATCGGGATCGGGAGATATTGGTTCGGGGTGCTACCTCTCCATGTTGGCTATCTCATTGAGACCGGGAATTCCAAGAAACCCGGAGCATCTCCTAGTCGGGACTTCCCTAGGATTTGATTATTTGAAGCAAGGCAAATATATAAGTGGAGATGAGAGAGGAGGCTTCAAATTGGCCAAGGTGAATTTACCCCTACCGGATGCAAGATTAAGACTTTTTCTTGAGGGGAAAGAAGATTGGTTAGAGGAAGGACTTCTTGTGCCGACAAAGAAAAATAAGAGAGGAAGGATTATAGAAGAAGGTTCTTCCGTGGCCCAAGAAGGAGGTGCGCCCCAAAATTATGTGCCACCATATGGAGGAATTCCGGCGCCACCAAGATATTACGGAGGTGTACCAATGCAAGCATGGGGGAGCGGTGCAGCCTTGCCCCCACCAAATTTTGTGGTACCCAACGTAGCCTTTGCGGAACAATATGCACACCTTCCTTAACCACAACAAAGTGTGGCCATCATTGGAGGATACACTGCAAGAAACATGCAAAATATCGCAGCCATCCAAACCAATGCAAGTCAAATGGGTGAAGGAAATGCAAACATCGCCTTTGAGCTTGGACGTCTTCACCTAGCACCGCCGGAACAATTCATAGGAGGAGCGGTGCAATCCTATTATGAGCAAGGGTATAACAATCAAGATTATCAATACCAACCACCGGCAAAAGATTAGAGAGAGGAGGAGCTTTTGTTTAAATTTTCCTTTTCCCTTTTCTTTAATTTTCAGCTTGTATGCGCCTATGTATGCGTAGTGTTTTCAGTTTTTATTTTATTTTCAGCATGTGTGTTAGTTTTTATTTTCATCATGAATAAAATCACCACCTTATTTTTACCTTTGGCAAAGATACAAAGTTTGTGCCGTGTTGATATATGATGATAGTTGCCGCTTTGTTTATCTTTGTACTTGTTTAATGCATGATTAAGCTAATGCTCTCTTAAAGTGCAAATCTGAAATTTATCTAAATGCTAGCTTAATCTTTTGTGGAGGTTATGATAAAAATAAAGACCCATAGTGTTTTATATGCTCTCAAGTTTTAGATGGATTAAAGATGATTTATTTTTGTTCTTAAAAGTAATGCTAACCTTGTCATAAATACCACTTGCATGTTGCTCTACCTATCCAGAGCCATATATATATATTTGAGTGCAAAAACTTGGTTTACAAGGTTTATTTTTGGGTGAGTTATTTCAGGGCTTGACTTCTTTGGCCCGAAACTAAGAAGCTGGTCCTTCTGTTTTTGCGTATCTATCTTATTGCTAGCCATTTTATCCGTGCATTGTGTATCCCCACATCGGAGATCTCACAAACCTCGCCGGATATCCACCCTTAAAACCAAAAATATCATCTTTTGTGTTTACCTCCTTGACCACAACCTATCATATGAGTATGGATCGTCAATTCGAGGAAGATCGCAAGATGGTGCCAAGATTGAAGATTTCAAAGTATCTCTCCAAAGGAAAAATATTTCTAGTACCTACCTTATCTCTATCACCTCTTTGCCCGAGGATGAGCAAACGTCTAAGCATGGGGGAGGAGGTAGGTACAATGCAATTTAGAGTTCAAGGGGAGTAAAATAAAAAAAATGTGTATAAAAGAAAAAAAAGAAGAAAAAGAAAAAGAAGAGAAAGAAAGATATAAAGGAAAAAATATATATGTATGAGAAAAAAATATGAGTATGTATGAAAAATAAAATAAAGTGAACTCCCCGGTTCTCTAAATGCATTAGGAATTTCAAAGGTTTCAAAATTAAGATCCAAACTCATCTTTCCAACCATGTGCAATCTGATAACGAGGACTTCCTTTGTGCCTCGGGATCACTTTTTGCCATTTGCACATGTCCACCTATCTCAAAGTGTGTGTATTTTTTTTTCTCTCCCCATCCTTGATATAACATTATTTTCCAATGACCTTTTTGACGAGTCTCGGTAAGACCATGAGAAACTTGTCTTGTTTTGATAACATCTCATTTATAATATCTTGGTAGGACTAAACTTTCCCAAAGAGCTCCACATAAAGCCTACCACATATATATATATATATATATATGTTTTGAGAGGGAAAGGAGTAGAAGAAATAGGCTTGAGAGACAAGAAGAGATGAGAGTTCATGAGCAAGATGCAAGGTGGTTTAAATTTTTGAACTTGGTTTAGCTCTTTTTCATCTCGTTCTTTATTTCAAAATTTCTGAGATCCATTTGAATTTTGGGAGCATGTTTAATACTTGTGGGAAGAGCTTAATTAATATCCACCCTCCGTAGGGATGAAGGCTAGTGCATTATGGAACTCTAACAAATTAAACTTTTGAGAGCATTATGTTTTCTCATGTATGATCAAGTTCAGGGTTTGAGCAATGAAGGGCAACACTGATATCCATCAAAGGCTTACTCGAGGACGAGCAAGGTTTAAGCATGGGGGAGATGTTGACGGTGAATTTCTGTCAACCTAGCCATGAGTTTACCTTCGGTGTTGGCATGAGTTTTATATCTTATCCATTGGTACTAACCCCCTTGATATAACAAGTTCGCTCGTGCATGTTGGTTTTGGAGTTTGATATTTATGCAGGAATTTAGCATTGAAAGCAAGACTTCCGGGTAAAGTTCATCAAGCACCTCGTGAGAAGATCATGAAGCCCGGCACAAGTCAAGCAATGAAGTGAACATGACTCCAAGAAGCCCAAGGACCAACCCGTGAAGACGGAAAACTCCGAGGACCTGAACAGAAAATGCTGAATCTTGCGGGACAAGGAGCTCTATCCAAACCACGGAGAAACTGACATCAAGGGCCCACATGTAGAAGGGAGAACACTCTAGAAGACACGGGAAGCATCGTCCACGAAGCAGGCCGCGAAGTGGGCCGAAATGGGCCCAGGCCGGCCGGCCCAGCCCATTTCGGGGCCCGTTCGCGCCCCCCTTTGACCTAGCTGCCTCTCGGACTATTTATAGCACCCCTGCCAAGAGCCATGCATCAACTCATTCATCATTCGCTGCCGAGGAGCAGAGAAGAGAGGGACACCATCTCGGAGAGGAGAGAGTCGAGCTAGTTGTCTAGGGTTTTCCCTAGCCGACGTGGGAACCTTGCAAGGAAGACCACGTCGGAGTTCTAGGAGCTAGGAGCAAGATCAAGGTAGGATCCCGGTGGTGATCTTGTCCATGTATCATTTGTTATGTTGAATTATCAAGTTACAATCCGATTTCTAGCGATCAAGTGCTTCTTCTATGACTTTGATTTCGATTGGCTTTTCTTACTTTAAGATCTATTCTCGAGATAGATCATAGAGGGTGTTCTTGTAGCCGTGGTGGCTAGAGGTGCATGCCTGACCTTCCAAGAGATTTCAACTTGTCCATTGGACTCACCCTAGGCTAACCCGCACGAATAGGAGTGTGTTGTGACAGAACGGTGGCTCCAAAAGGTGGGCGTCTTCGGAGTTGGACGGGAAGCTGCGATTTAAAGAAGCTTTTTATGAGATTGATCTTGGTTTATTCTTCTTTGCTTGGAACTTCAACAAGAGCTTGATCTAATCTCTCTAGATTGGTTTTACCTATCCCTCTCTATCTCTTGCTACCTCCGGTTTTCATAGATTAGATTCGTTTCTTTTTGTGTTCTTTAGATTAGATGCACAAGAGTTCCCTTTGAAGATCTAAGTGTTCTCGGCTTTATTAGATTGGTTCTTGCATCACACATTTGTTCCACGGATTCGATACCTTGGGTTCACACTTGAGGGAAGAAGGGTCCCTTGGCTACGATGGAGGACTTGTCCGCTTGCAAGTCCAAACGAAGTTTGATACGCATATACACCGTCAACAGGCAGCCTCGACGGACACGGGCCGAGAGGGTGACGCTCCGGCCAGGGGCGGCGTAGGGTGGCCAGGGGCGGCGCAGGGCGGCCGGGGCAAGTCTCTTCTCTTCTTGTTTTCTTCTTCCTTGTTCTTTGCTATGTGAAAATTTGTGATGTATATGAGCTGAATATTTGTGTAGAAATTGATTGTTGTGGAAATTGATTTTTTGTGATGAGATGAGAATGTTGTGATGAGATGAGATGTGAAACTTGTGTTTGTATTGTTATTCTTTTGATGAATATGACATGAGATGAGATGAGAAAAGAAAACGAAGAGGGGAGGGAGGACAGGAGTGTAAGGGGGGCAAAACACATTTGTACCGGGCGGAACTCCACCCGGTACAAATGTGAGGCATTTGTACCAGGTATCTCGCCCGGTACAAATGCACCCCATCATCTATACCGGAGAACCTGTACCGGTTCAATACCCGGTACAAAAGAGGGTTACAAGTACAAATGAGTGTTTTTCCAGTAGTGGTCCTCCGACTCAATACCATTTGGCATATCAGACTCGGCCCCGGTTTTGTTCCTAAATTGGGAAACTTTCCTCCTATATATGGTCTTGCGAGGTCGAAAGTGTGTTGACGGTGAATTTCCATCAACCTAGCCATGAGTTTACCTTCAATGTTGGTATTGATTTAATATCCAAACTAATGATTCTAACCCTCATCATATATCAAGTTCGCACTCGCATGTGGTTTTTGGAGTTTATTGTTTACACAGGAGTTAATCACCTAAATGGGGACTTCCGGGTAAAGTTCATCGAGCACCTTGTAGGAAGATCATAAAGCCCGGCACAAGTCAAGACACGAGGTGAACATGACTCCAAGTGATCCAAGGACTAAAGCGTGAAGCCGTGAAACACCGAGACCTAAACAGAAGATGCAGGAGTTCGCGCGCCAAGCACCCTTATCCAAACCGCGGGGGAAACGATGTCAAGGACCCACATGCAGTTCGACAGAAGTTCTAGAAGACACGAGAAGTGACAGGAAGAAAACCGGGGCCAAACCGGGCCAAAATGGGCCCAGGCCGGTCAGCCTATGCCGGCCGGCCCAGCCCGTTCTGGCGTCGGTTCGGTGCCCCCTTTGACCTAGATGATCCTCGGACTATTTATAGTCCCCGTGCCAAGAGTCACGCATCAATTCATTCATCATCTACCGTGGAGGAGCAGAGAAGAGAGGGACACCATTCCGGAGAGGAGAGGGTCGAGATGGTTGACTAG
Source organism: Cenchrus fungigraminus (assembly GCA_036936925.1). Taxonomy (NCBI): domain Eukaryota; kingdom Viridiplantae; phylum Streptophyta; class Magnoliopsida; order Poales; family Poaceae; genus Cenchrus; species Cenchrus fungigraminus. Next base: position 134,579,030 of record CM072774.1, on the reverse strand, counting down.
GGTTTCTCTAGCCAACGTGGGAACCTTGCATGGAAGACCACGTCGGGGTTCCCGAAGCTAGGATCAAGATCAAGGTAGGATCCCGGTGGTGATCTTGTCCATGTATTATACTTTCATGTTGAATTTGCAAGTTTGAATCCGATTTCTAGCGATCAAGTGATTTCACTACGATTTTGTCTTCGCTTGGGTTTGCTTCTTCCCCAATCTAGTCTATAGCTAGATTGCATAGGATGTTCTTGTAGCCATGGTGGCTAGAGGTGCATACCTGACCTACCGAGCATTTTCAACTTGTTCTTCTTGGACTCGCCCTAGGCTAACCCGCATGAATAGGGGCGTGGGGCGCATCGTGACAGGACGAAGGTTCTGAAAGGCGGGCGTCTTCGGAGTTGGAATGGAAGCCTCGATTTAAAGAGGCTATTGATGAGATCCGTTTGCTTTATTCTTCTTGGTTTTGGAACTTCAACAAAAGACCCAATCCAATCTCTAGATTGGTTTTACCTCCCCTCTCTTTCTCTTGCTACCTCCGGTGTTTAGTAGATTAGATGTGTTTTCATGGTTCTTCCATAGATTAGATGCAAAAACCCTTTTCAAGATCAAAGTGTTTTCCGCTTATTAGATTGGATCTTGCGTTACACATTATTCAACGGATTCGATACCTTGGGTTCACACTTAAGGGAAGAAGGGTCCCTTGACTACGACGGAGGATTTGTCCGCTTGCAAATCCAAACGAACTTTGATACAACTTTTAACCGTCAACAAGCCCCTTTTTCTGGCGCTGTTGCCAGAGAACAAGTAATCAAGATTCAATCTAGTATTGCATTTGTAAATATTTTCAGTTTTTCTCTTGATTTGGCTTTTGCCTCTCTTGATTTTGACCTTCCTCGAAAAAAAATCAATCTAATCTAGTTTTTGCTAACCCTAGTTTTCTTTTAGTTTTTTTATATATTTGCTAAACCTAAACAAGATATGGACGGCTACATCTCCAACAAAAAAAGAGACATATATTTTGTGGATGGTCTGGAAAAAACTTTGCAGGAAATGGTGGCGTGCACACTATCCAAGAAGATCTAAAAGCGGAGGCCGAAGATCGTCGGAATCTCCAAGAGAAACTCCACCTCCAAGCCTGAAAGGAGATCTCCCTCAGCCGCCACTCATCCTAAGGAGATCGTTCCTCAAGACCATCGGAGCAACAATTGACGTCGACAAGGGGGAGATCAAGTTCGACATCAATGGCGTGAGGAGTGCATTCAAGTGAACCACGATTTGAGGTATGTAACGTGGCCAATGTTAAATATGTTCCACCTCATCGTCGCATCGGAAGGGAGGAGCCAAAGGAGAATGAAGCAAAGAAGACACAAAAGTTATTGAAGCTGTTAAGACCAAGAATCTACGTCCGCCTGTGAAGACCTAAAAAATGACTAAGCTGAAGAATAAACCTACACCAAAGCCAAGGATGGTGTAGAAGTGGGGTCCCCAAGATTGCAACGCCCGCAAAGAGCGTTGATCCGAAGTGAAGAAGAGAAGAAGTCTAGCTATGGACTGTAAACGAAGCGCTTGCGGGAGGCAACCTGTTCGTTGAGTCAAGAATAAGCTACCGGGAGAACAACCCGATCAATAAAGCTACCGGGAGGACAACCCTGAACATTTTCGAGTTTTCAAGTAAGTCGGTCATAGAATTTGCTATGCAAGGACTATTATAAATTCCTAAGTGGTTGAACAATTTTCTTTGAGATGTGGTATTTGCTCAGTCATTTTATTTAGATTTTATTTCGATCATAAACCAATGACATGAGCCATCCTATGATTTATTTGCATCTTTCTAAGAAACTAGTACTAAAAATTCAAAACCTATCCAAGCCTTTCATCTTCTCCATGATGATAAGGTTGGCTTGTTTTACATGATAAAAACACATGAGTAGAGTCTCGCTATGTTTCTTAATGTTTTTAATCTTTGACGCATGGTCGGACTTGTGTGAACCTAGGAAACTTGATTTTTGGTTTCATTCAACTCGGTTTCTCTAGATTTAGAATTTTTCTAAGCCCCATTGACTTTATTTTTATATATTCAAAATCTCTCTCTCATGTTTGGCCAAATTTAGAACCTAAATCCATACCCCCACGGTCAAGCCGGAGGAGCTTGCTATCAATTAATGAAAGCAAACGATCCTAGTGCAACCAAAATAAATGTAGTCGGAAGTTTTTCGACTTACAATTGTTTTTGATGCCTAAAAGCTCCTCTAATAATATATTTAAACTCATTGCTAGCTCTGAGTTCATTTTTAATTTTTGAAATTAGAGGAGAGATTAGCATCTAAACATGATTAAGGGGAGGTTTTTGAGCTTGATTAACATATAGTGCTCCATGATGCATCGTGGGAAGGCATCCATCATTTGGCATCTTGGGCACATACAAAGGGCAAGCATGGGGGGGCAGCAATGGCTTTGTTTTGCAAGAAATTAGTGGAAGCACATGAGGCAAGGGAACAAGATGTGACACAAAGAAAAACAATGGAGGTGGAACCCTTAATCGTGCAAGCAAAGGAGTGGCTGCGAACATTTGGGTGATGGAATCTCGTGGATCACGCGGACACAAGGCAATAAGGGAGCAAGGAGCATCTCGGAGAAAGATCAGAGCAAATGGAGCAGGAGGGCCCCTAGGCCGATCCTCCTAGGCCGGCCGACCTGGCCTCCATTGATGGCCCCCGGTGCTCCCCTTCGCCTGGTAAGTAGTTTATCCATTTGTTTATTCATGTTCTTGAGTTCATAGCCCATAAGTTCCAGAAACAACCTAGAAAATTTTGAGCTCCATGGGAGTGTAGGATCTTGTCATGGCCGACTCATTTGTGTGATTTTCAATCTATTGTTCATGTTGATGATGCTTTGATGATTAAGGCTAGCCACCATGCTTTTCGGGATATAGATCTCACTACTCCCGAAGACCCCCTCAACATATCTTTTCACACCCTCTCAATAGATTGGTTTAGCTTCACCATGATAGGTGGTTGCATGTATCCATAAACCCTATGGGCATATATCCTTCATGTCTTGTGCACCACACACACCACCCTCCAAAACCTCACCAAAATTCACCATAGTTTCCATCACTCCATACGCTTCCCTTGTGTGTTTTCCCACCGGCAAGCAACCCCCGGTGCACTCATTGTGAGCTTGTGCAGCAATAATGTGAAAGAAAGCCACCAATGTCTTCACCAAGAAGACACGATCGCCGGAGCCATCATCAAGCTCTTCGAGGAGGCACTCGATTTCTGAGTCTCCCCGAAGCATGGTTCCACCACGACACTCAACTCGTTCATCCGCTCCACCATCATACACTCCGAGGCATTCCAAGATTGTTTCATCATGAAGACGGAGGAGGAGGAGAGGCTTGTTTGTCTTGAGAAGAGGCTTGTGCCAAATGTAGACTTCGATGACAACGCCCTCCTAGTGTTGGGATTCTACTCGGATAATTATCAAATCTTGAGCAACCTTGGATGGGTGAAATTCTTTAATGGAGTTGGTGTAAGCACTCACAAGGAGCTTGCCTTGAAAATTCTTATACATTAGCATCGGTCATTGATGGAGTGTCGTGCCACTCATTTCGCCTTGAAGATTTAGAGCAACTAGTTCCTTATAGAGCTACTCGGTCCCAAGAAGGAAGCCCCAGAGTAAGTTGAAGTCCAAGAAAATATGTTAGAAGGATTTTGAGGAATGATTTCGGGAGAAGATTACAAGGAACCTAAAATTTCTCCTTGTTGGGATTTCTTTGGGGATCGAGTATATGAAGCAAGGAAAATATATTAGTAGAGATGAGAGGAAAGGGTGCAAGTTGATGTTCCTCTTTCCAACATGGGGCTGAGATAATTTGTTGAAGGGAGACAAAATTTGGTTAGAGGAAGGACTTCTTGTGCCGGCAAAGAAGAATAAAAAGGGAAGAATTGTTGAAGAAGGATCATCCTCTGCAGCCTGAGATGAAGGAGGGGCTGCACATGAAGCTAATAGACAACCACAGGGAGGGATCCCGATGCCACCACCTTATGGAGGAATACTAATGCCTCCACCATATTATGAAGTGTGCCGATGCAAGCATGGGGGAGTGGGCGGCCATGCCGCCACCTCCTCCACCATACATGACGCCCAACGAAGCTTTCATGATGCCTCATCCAAACCAATGCAAGTCAAGTAAAGGAAGGGACCGGCGCAATCATACTACAAGCAAAGATACACCACGCAAGACCATCAATATCAACCACCGGAAGATGAAGAATGGAGAAGGAGGAAGAAGAAAAATAATAATGATGCCTTCAACTTCGGTTTGATTTTCTCTTTTCTTTATTTTCAGCTTTTATGCAAATTTGTGTGTGCGTAGCATTTTCTGTTTTTATTTATTTTCAGCATGTGTGTTAGTAGTAGTGTTTGCTTTAAATCTACATGAATAAAGTTTGCCACCATGTTTACCACCTTTAGTGAAGATAATAAGTTGATGCCATGTTGATATATGATGAAAGTTGCCGCTTTGCTAATCTTTGTACTTGTTTTATGCATGATTAAGCTAATGCTCTCTATAAATGCAAATATGAAATTAAATTAAATGCTAGCTTAATCCCTTGCGGAGGTTATGATAAAAATAAGACCCATAGTTTTCTTTTCATGCTCTCAATTTTGGATGGGTTAAAGATGATTTATTTTTGTTCTTAAAAACTATGCTAACCTTGTCATTAATACCTCTTGCATGTTGCTCTACCTATCCAAAGCCTTATATTTATTTGAGTACAAAAACTTAGTATACAAGATTTATTTTTGGGTGAATTAATTCAGGGCTTGATTTCTCTGGCCCGAGACTAAGAAGTTGATCATTCCATTTTTGCGTATCTATCTTATTGCTAGCCTTTTCTATCTGTGCATTGTGAATCTCCACATTGGAAATTTCACAAACCTCGCCGGATATCCACCCATAAAACCATAAATATCATCTTTGTGTTTACCTCCTTGACCACAACCTATCATTTGAGTATGGATGAATATTTCGAGGAAGATCACAAGAATGAAGGTGCCAAGGATTGAAGTATAATTTTGGGAGTCCTCCAAGACGACATAAAGGTTGCGTGAAGGATCCTAGAAGATTTCAAGTGTTTCTCCCCAGGAAAATATAGAACTTTTAGTACCTACCTTGGCACAAAAAATTTTCCACCTCTTTGCCCGAGGACGTGCAATCGTCTAAGCATGGGGGGAGCTGCCGAGAGGTAGGTACAATGTGATCTAGAGTTCAAGGGGAGTATATATTAAAAAAAGAAAAAAGAGAGAGAAATAAGAAGTATGAAAGAAAAAGAAAAAGAGAAAGAAAAAGGAGAGAAGAAAAAATATATATATGTGAGAAAGAAAAAATAATAATAAAGCTCCTCGGCTCTCTAGATGCATTAGGAGTTTCAAGAGAATCAAGATCAAGACCCGTACTCATCTTTCCAACCGTGTGCAATCCGATAACGAGGACTTTGCTTGTGCCTCGGGATCACTCTTTGCCATTTGCACATGTCCACCTATCTCAAGTGTGTGTATTTTTCTCTCTCTCCCTCCTTGAAACAACATTATTTTCCAATGACCTTTTTGACGAGTCTCGGTAAGATCATGAGAAGCTTGTCCTGTTTTGATAATATCTCAATAATAATATCTTGGTAGGACTAAACTTTTCCCAAAGCTTCAAATAAAGCCTTCCACTTATATATATTTTAAGAGGGGGAAGGAGTAGAACAAATAGGCGTGAAAGACAAGATGAGATGAGAGTTCATGAGCAAGATGTAAGGAGGTTCAAATTTTTGAACTTGGTTTAGCTCTTTTTATTCATCTTGCTCTACACTTCAAAATTTCTGAAATTCATTTGAAAATTGGGAGCATGACTAATTACTTGTGGGAAGAGCTTAATTGCTATCCACCCTCCGTAGGGATGAATGCTAATACACTATGGAACTTTAACAAATATAAATTTAAAGAACATTATGTTTTCTCGTGTATGATCAAGTGCAGTGTATGAACAATGAAGCTGATATCCATTGAAGGCTTACTTGAGGACGAGTAAGGTCTAAGCATGGGGGAGCTGTTGACGGTGAATTTCCGTCAACCTAGCCATGAGTTTACCTTCAATGTTGGTATTGGTTTAATATCCAAACTAATGATCGTAACCCTCATCATATATCAAGTTCGCACTCGCATGTGGTTTTTGGAGTTTATTGTTTACACAGGAGTTAATCACCTAAATGGGGACTTCCGGGTAAAGTTCATCGAGCACCTTGTGGGAAGATCATAAAGCCCGGCACAAGTCAAGACACGAGGTGAACATGACTCCAAGTGATCCAAGGACTAAAGCGTGAAGCCGTGAAATACCGAGGACCTAAACAGAAGATGCTGGAGTTCGCGCGCCAAGTACCCTTATCCAAACCGCGGGGAAAACGACGTCAAGGACCCACATGCAGTTCGACAGAAGTTCTAGAAGACACGAGAAGCGACAGGAAGAAAATCGGGGCCGAACCGAGCCAAAATGGGCCCAGGCCGGTCAGACTAGGCCGGCCGGCCCAGCCCGTTCTGGCGTCGGTTCGGCGCCCCTTTGACCTAGATGATCCTCGGACTATTTTGTAGTCCCCGTGCCAAGAGCCACGCATCAATTCATTCGTCATCCGCCGCCGAGGAGGAGAGAAGAGAGGGACACCATTCCGGTGAGGAGAGGGTCGACATGGTTGACTAGGGTTTCCCTAGCCGACGTGGGAACCTTGTATGGAAGACCACGTCGGAGTTCTCGAAGCTAGGATCAAGATCAAGGTAGGATCCCGGTGGTGATCTTGTCCATGTATTATACTTTCATGTTGAATTTGCAAGTTTGAATCCGATTTTTAGCGATCAAGTGCTTTCACTACGATTTTGTCTTCGCTTGGGTTTGCTTCTTCCCCAATCTAGTCTATAGCTAGATTGCATACGATGTTCTTGTAGCCATGGTGGCTAGAGGTACATACCTGACCTACCGAGCGTTTTCAACTTGTTCTTCTTGGACTCACCCTAGGCTAATCCGCATGAATAGGGGCGCGTCGTGACAGGACGAAGGTTCCGAAAGGCGGGCGTCTTCGGAGTTGGAACGGAAGCCACGATTTAAAGAGGCTATTAATGAGATTTGTTTGCTTTATTCTTTTTGGTTTTGGGACTTCAGCAAAATACCCGATCCAATCACTAAATTGGTTTTACCTCCCCTCTCTTTCTCTTGCTACCTCCGGTGTTTAGTAGATTAGATGTGTTTTCATGGTTCTTCCATAGATTAGATGCAAAAACCCTTTTCAAGATCAAAGTGTTTTCCGCTTATTAGATTGGATCTTGCGTTACACATTGTTTCACGGATTCGATACCTTGGGTTCACACTTAAGGGAAGAAAGGTCCCTTGACTACAACGGAGGATTTGTCCACTTGCAAATCCAAGCGAACTTTGATACAACTTTTAACCGTCAACAAAGTGCAAAACAAAAACCCTCCACTTATGGTTGTGAGGACAAAAAAGTACCAAACCTATCGTTTTGAGGCTGAAACTGGCAAACCCTCTTGCACAGCCTTTGAGCATGGCTATAACTGGCCAAACCGTTCAAAACCTCGATGTCGATGTCCAGCCTCTACCAAGTGTGTACTCTAACACATGATGCCTTTAAGATCTTTCGCACGAGTAGCCTACCCGAGCTTGCCGTCCCTTTCTTCGATTCCTTACTTACCGTCTTCGTCACTGTGTACTCTTTCTCATCCAAACTTCTTGGGGTCCTTTGATCCTTGTCCATCCTTCACAGCGCACGCTCCCTCAGAATGAACTAGCACCTCGCTTGACCTTTAATTACCTCATGCTGCCCGACCATCTTGTTATATCATCCAAGCCAATGCAAGTGACACAACGTACACAACATATGTTTCACACAACTACACCACAACAACACATACAGTTGGCTATTAGCATATATACAAGCACATTTATGTAAAAAGATGGACTCTAAGGGACAAACTTCGAACCATCTAGTCAATGGTGAATGGTCACTTTGAGTTTAAGTTCCATCAAAACTCATCCTGGTCTGGTCAGCAAAACGTTAGCAGTTTTGTGGAAGTGATTCGTCCACGCTACTAATAACTTAATGAGTGCTCAAAACTTTATGAACAATTGTTTGTTTTTGTGGTGCAAAAGATCGAATTTGCTTGTGGCCCATCTTTGATTGTGAAAGTTGAGGAAATCACTTTTAACCACTTCTATAAGCTGTGTGCATCTTAGTTATGCTGAGGCCGGAAGCCCGATAAAAGTTTTGGTTCGATTGTATCATCTTGATATAATTATCTAAAGTTTTTCGTATCGAAAAAATGAGACTTGCCTAGAAATATTAATCCTCATTTTATTCAGTACACCTGCTTGAAAGAGAGGCCAAATATCTATTCTGGAGAATCTGTTTATATAGAGAGCCTTTTTTGTTCCAACCATATATCATTCCCATACTAGCTAGCTTGGTCAGGTATCCCTAAACATGTGTGAGCACAAATATATCTGATAGATCATGCATAGAGGCGCCATTCCTGTCTCCCTTCCCCCTAAGGGAGTCAAGGCGCACTCTCTCTGTATCTCGAGCTGTCACCGCTTGTCTGACTGGGTAACAGTTTGTCTCCCTAGCTAGCGAATTGAAGCAAAGGCTGGCTCAATTCCAAATGAAGTCGTCGCTCGATCCAGAACCCAAGAAAAATTAAGTTAAAGCAGCAGCGTTGGTCAGCAGGCAGACCAATGGCAATGAATGGAGCTGCATGCACAAGGGAGGGCAGGCATGCATGGAATGTAAAAGCAGAGAAGCAACCTCTGCATAAGGTTTATTGCTCTTGAATAATCTGCTGGATCGATGTGGATCGGAGTTGGAGCAGCCAACAATAATTCAAGACAGCATCCTTCTTCTTCTTCTTTGATGCATACGACATTGATGGAGAAAGAGAGGGCTAGCTCACTACAGGAATAGATGCATGGATCGGAGATACCTGCTACTGCATAGTAATAGGCCGGCTGGGAAACCCAGTGCAACTTCATTCCATGAATGAATGACTGCATCTGCAGCTGCATGACGGGTCTCACTAGAGCGAGCGAGATGGCTTGCTTGCAGCTTGCTCTCCACAGTACGCGCCCCTAGCCCTGCTGCATGGTTGTCTGCTCTCTAGGCGTCTATGCTAGAAATTAGTTTTGCTTCGATCGTGGCATCAAATGACAAGTACGTGTAGCTAATCTCTGCAGCAAGAAACTAGTAGCTAATTGGTGGATTACTTGGGTATTACTCCCTCCATTTCTTTTTATAAGGCGCGCACGCAAATTAAGATTTAAACTTTACGATCTTTGACCAATAATTTACGTATCAATTTTTTATTTTTGTAGTGTAAATTTGATATGGTTGGATTTGTCATCAAATATACTTTCTAATGATTATATGTTTATAACCATAAAAATATAATATAAGAGAAATAGATGGTCAAAGTCTAATTTTGAAGACCGTGCCATGTCGCGTCGCGCTTTATAAATAGAAAAGGAGGGAGTATGTCTAGGGCATTCTCTGCTCTCTCATCACACACCATCTAGGCAGCAGACAAACATTGAAAGGCTTCTGTCGCCGATAGTAAAAAGGAAAGAGGTTTGAAGAAGAGGAAATTCATTCAAGGGCATGAATAAGGCATTCAAATATCCCATGAATGCCATGCCAGTAGCAAGGGACAGCAGGACGCAATAACAACGTATCCTCCCTTCTTATCCTCCCTTCTTGTCTGCCTCCCTCTTCTATTCCCTTCTACACATTCAAGTAACTATATCTATTTCAGCTCGTCCAGTCAGTCATGCATTTAAGTAGTAACGGATATATATATATATATATATATATATATATCCGCAATATAATGTGATTTTCAAATACCTACATACTCCGTATATTATATAAGCAACTTTTATGCGTTCTCATATTTCCCAGCATGCAGTGCCATTTTATATTTAGCCTGCAGCTTACTGCCTGATGTAGCTACCACACATGGACATGACCTCCAACATGCATGGCTTTGCTCATCTTGTGTGACATAGGGAAATACTAGAGACCTAAGCTCCATGCATCAACCAACTCGAGCGTAGGCAGCAATATGATGTCAGCCGCCAAATTTGGAGAAGATGGGAGGGCCTTAATGGTTTAAATTTTTTTCAAAAAAACAAATAAAGTCCAAAAATCATGACATTTGTCATCACGCGATGATATCATACGTGGAGGCCACGGTAAAAATTTGAGAAGGTTTGGGACATTTTGTCACATACAATGTTTAGAAAATTGAAGCATCTCAGAGGAAGGATGGTAGCGTTAAGCAGGATTTTATAAGATTTGGAGTCAAAGTGACAGTCGAATTGTGATTTGACTACAAAACTTTTTGTATAGGCAATATGAGAAGAAAGTGCCATTGTATAATTTTAATTGATATAAATTAAATTTGATTTATAGCGGCATAAAATTAAAATGTATATGAGTAGAAAAATCAAATACACATTATTAAGTGAATTTAACAAGATATTGTTGAGGTAATTGATATGAACTTACAGGAATATATATGGAAAAGAAAGTGAAGGAAGAAAAAAAAGAAAATGAAAAAAAACTTTACCGAGTGTTTAATATAGTTCTCCGTGAAGAAGCCCTTTGCGAGTGTTTAATATAGCACTCGGTGAAGAAGCTCTTTGCCGCGTGTTTTTACCTAGGCACTCGTCTAAGGTTCCATGCCATCGATCCAAACTTCTCAAATGGTGCCCTCCCATTGGTCCAAAATGTTTGAGCTGGATCCCTCACTCGCTTTCCCCGTCGTCCATCGGATAAGTGCATCTCATCTCATCTACCTCTCTCTCTCTCTCTCTCCCTCCATCCATCCCTCCCTCCCTCCCTCTCTCTTCCTCTGACACTCGGCAAAGAATTCACTCGGCAAGAGCTACTTATATATGTCATTTCCGTAGTGTAAAACTTAGATGCTACTTATATATGTTATAAAAAAAAGAAGGCAAGAGCAGGCAGCTTTTAATGACTCATTTGCAGCTAGCAGAGCTTGTAAAATTTGGCTCGATCTGCACCGCCAATTTACTTGGCACGGGCAGTAGTAGTGATACTGTAGCAAGCAGAGCAGGCCTGCCTGTGGCGTCAGCTGTTGCATTATATTGGTCAAAGAAGCTACTAACTATGTGCGTAGCCTTGGTACGTATATACTGTCGGCGGCCCTCATCACTCGCTCATCACTGCATGCATATGCTTTCCAACACAACACACACGCGCGCGGCAAGCATTTTATGCCCTAGCTAGCTACCTAGAATCAGTAGCGGCTGCTGGCTGGCTATCGATCTCTATATAACTGATGGATCGCCACCCTGCTTTCCATGGTAGTAAATCTATCCAACCAACAACTGATGGAGTGGTAGTTCGATCATGTTCCTCGCAGTCGCAGACACTACTCCTCATCAGGCATATATATAGTAGCTAGTAGCTACACACTGCACCTTGATCTCGATCCATTCATGCAGAATTATTTAGTAGCTAGAAGCTAGGAATTGAATAGGATCAACAAGCTGCTGCTGCTGCTGTGCTAGCAGATCATCAGAACCATAACAATACATACAATGCCTCAGACCCCGTCTACCCGTTGGTGCCCGACTCCGGAGCAGCTGATGATCCTGGAGGAGATGTACCGCAGCGGCGTGAGGACGCCCAACGCGGCGGAGATCCAGCAGATCACGGCGCACCTCGCCTACTATGGCCGCATCGAGGCCAAGAATGTCTTCTACTGGTTCCAGAACCACAAGGCACGCGAGCGCCAGCGACTCCGCCGCCGCCTCTGCGCCCGCCACCAGCAGCCGCCCGCTGCCGCCGTGGCTCCTCCTCCCGGCGGTCCCACGAGTCCGGCGGCCGGCGGCAGCAGCGCCGCCGCATCCAGTGTGCACCCGGCGGTGATGCAGCTGCACCATCACCACCACTACCCATACGCAACAACCTGCAGCTTCATGCCGCCCCACCACCTGCAGGTATGTATATATTTATGTGCTCAAATTTCTAAAACCAATTATCTCAACATGCATGCATGGCCACCTGTACCAAAAGCTAATGATAATCTACATATCGATCGACAGGCGGGGGGCTACTTGGGGCCGCAGCAGCAGGCGGCCACCCTTGCAGCTATTCCACCGGCAGCACAAGGAGCAGGAGGCAAGGCTATGCTGATCAGCAATAGTAGTCATCAGCAGCCGGAGGAGTGGGAGACGACAACGACGACGATGGAGCACTCCAACGGCGCCACCGCATCCGGCGGCAGCTCCGACGAGCTACCGCCATGCTGCCGTCGCCCTCTGAAAACCCTGGACCTCTTCCCCACCAAGAGCACTGGCCTCAAGGACGAGTGCAGCAGCTCCAAGTCCTCCTCCTGCTCCACATCCACCAACTAGCTAGTTAATTAATTAATTTCTGTTGTCATGTCATGCATGTCTACCTTATTTAGTTGATCGATCTAGAGTACTAGTAGTGCTTTGATCAATTACATTTACTTTGCAAGGTTAATTATTAATTCTTGTGTTAGTTGTAACGCTAGCTAGCTGCTTTGGTTGTCAGCTTCTTCAAGTATGTACCTCCATCCATTCATCTACCAGCTGTGGGTGGTTGTTGTTTTATCACATCACATTGCATTGTAATATATACGATCCATTATATATTTACTCAATGCAAATAATAAAAAAGAACGAGTGCCGTCTTGCATATCGAATCTCATTTCCATATAATAATACTCCTATTTGTAATATGTATTGCATTGCAATATACTCTGTATGCTATCTTCGAGTATTTGTAAAAAGTGTTGGCAAACGAACGCAACCTCCGTGCATGTATACACCTCTAATTAACGTGTCCATCTCATTTCCTAGAGCTTTTTATCTTATTCGTGTGTGTCCGTGTGTGTGCAGCACCATTTACTAGTAAGACTGCCTTAAAATAATATTATGTTTATGTCATATGATGATGATTATTCTTGATGCTGGATTTATACTTGATGAAACAACAATCTTGTTTATGTTTCGTTTACCAGTTTTTTTTTAGCAGTGTTTCGTTTACCAGTTTGTCCGCCGACATCCAGCCCAGCCCACCTTTTATTCGTTTCCGTTTTTTTTATATTGCCCACCTAGCTCGGCCCGACACCAGCCAAATTGCCTTCCTTCAGTTCCACCGGCAGGCACACAACTCCAACCAGAATGGAAACGAAATTAATATGACAAAGCCCATATTACCCCACTCAGCTTCTGTCGTAGTCAACTTTTCCGTCCTAAACTAGAAAACTGAATATTTGTGCTTTTCAAACTATTGAAACCGGTCAATTTACCTCTCTAAGCGGTTTCACGGGCGCGCATCAGCTGACTTACGTGACGCCACGTCAACCACGAAGGAGGTAAATTGAACGTTCATGATAGTTCAAGAAGGTTCATTATACTTTATAAAAAATATAGAAATATTTTTCCAAAAATCCAAATATTTTTTTAAAATAAATGTACATTTACATAGAGTAAAATGATATTTAATATAAGAATCATAGAAAGTTTGTTTTAAGTCAGAAATATCATAGTTATTCCTTTGTTCGTTTTGTGTTTTTAGATAATGATGAAATTATTTCAGCTTCACACCTCTCAAAAGAGAGGCATGAGACCACCAAAGAGTATTTCTATTTTCCATGTCTAATCGCGGACAATTTGTCTAGTTGCTTCCCTTGGGTTTTCATAATCGATGCGAAAATCTTTCGAATCGTCTATTCATTTAATTAAGAAAAAGTATTTCTATTTTTCATGTCTAATCGCGGTTCTCAAAATTTCTACAATAAATTAGATAGGTAGTTAAGCTAATATAATTCCCTTGAAGAACCGTTTTGGGCGACCAAAGAGGAGAGGAGTAAATGGGAGTCGATAAAAATTCTTCTCGAAAGAGATGACTGTGGCGAGATGAACACGACCGAAAACCCAAAATCACTTCCGTCTCAAACTCCTCGAGTTTTCCAAGACCACATAGCTATTGGAGTGCTACTGATCATAGGAATAAATCACACCTCCCACCAAGGCAACCACACACAAAACCACATCGGAAAACCTGCACAGCTCATTGCCAGACCGACACCGGTCAGAGCGGTTGCGGCAGCAGCCGCGCGACAATAGTTCCAAAAGGCCTCAAAGATGAATCTAGACCCTGGAACAAAACCACCTCAAAAACCAAGAACTGAGGGACACAATGGACACAAGAGGCTCCACAAACCCTAGCAAACCAACTTGAAACTTGGCAAGAACTGACCTTGGGCAACACAGGACAAACCATATTCAGCAAAACTTTCACCCGAGGCAAAACCCAACAGGGCCTACCATCGGTCCAACTGGTGTGGAGCACCGGTCATGTCTGGGCAGCTCGGGATGAACTCCACCCGCGGGTCAACTCTAAGAATCAAATCCACTGATCTCCCGATCCGCTCCACGGATTCAAGAGAAACTTTGGGGAAGGTTGGAACACCTCATGGGTGATCTATAGCTAGAATCTCAAGCCCCAAAACTCTCTAGAAAAGGAGGAATAGAAAATCTTAGACCTCTACCACGAGAACACCAAGAACACGAAAACCACCAAAACTGAAGGTTTTCCCACGAGATTTGAGGGGCAAGATCACCAAGAAAAGAGGCACACCAACCTCATGTGTGATTCCCAACATAAATCCCACAAAGAAACGCCTCTAAAACCTTCCCACGAAAAACCACCAAATAAGGCTCTGAAAATCACCGAAAAAGAAAAATGGGATCCACAAGCAAATCACGAGGGGACAAGAGTGTGAACTCCAAACCTTCCATACATGATGAGGAAAGATTCTTTACAAAGAGGCTAGCAACCTTACTTCATCCTACCCCTTAGATATTTGCAATAGAGCTCTAGCTAGCCTATGGAAAAGAAGAGAAAGGGGAAAACAAAGGAGCAAATGAACTAGGGTTCCAAGAGTTGGCTGCCATCCATCTCTCCACAATTTTATATGGTGGCCGCCGAAAGACTAAAATACCCCTAATACATGAAAGTAAGATACACACCCACCGAAGGCACTTTGGGTAATCTTGTCGAATCTCCATCCGACGGATGCGCATCGACCGCAAGCCCGCTTAGCCTCCACGCAAGCCTTGCGATCATGTCACGTGTCCTCCGCTTCGAAGCTTCCGGACGCCCATGGCTCACACCGGTCAGACCAGCCCAGTGCAGTCTGCTGCGCTCCGGACCTTCGGTCTTGGCTTTGCGGCTCAACCAAAGAACCCAGTGGTTTTGTGGCGAACCACTACAAACCCCGTGGACTAGGTGCGACCTCCACTCCAATCCAACTCATGACTTGGCCACCACGGTCGTCCCGGCTCGGTCTTGGCTTTGTGGCTCAACCAAGGAACCATTCCCGACTTCGTCTTGCTCTTTTTGCCACCATGCAGCCTGTACTTGATCTCGTCGGCCACCATGTCCCTCGAACCAAGCCTACTTGTCTCTCCACACCTTGGAGCCCACACAGGCATAGACCTTTCACGCTTGTTTTTCATCTGTACCAACGCAATCTGCGCCTGCAATACTAGGCCAAGAGTCGGTCCACACCACGTTGTCAATCACTCATCACTAAGGAGCGACCATCCACTGGTCCTCGGACGCACACAGGTCCTCATCCCTATACACAAGTTTGTTGTCATTCTACTTAATAATGAATACCTTGAGTAGGTAGAAATAGAAAGAATAACACATGTATAGAATAACATGAAAAAATACAAACAAAAATAGTGAAAATTAGCTCGTTAGAGCCCATCCAAAATTGTTGTAGACCCAATGAATTGGTAGTTCCCAACTGGCGATGTTTGGAATCACCGGCTAGTGAATTTCGTGCGTTGAGGGTCAATCACGGATGGTTATGCGAAAGGAGACACAAAGATTATACTGGCTCAAGTAGTGGGCCATACATCTAGTTTGTGTAACTCGTGTTTATTCACGTAGAGTTTGTGGTAGGGGTTACAAACGAGTCGAGAGAGGGAGCTTGTCCCAAGTCTACGGTGTGGAAAGGAAAAGGAAAGAGAAAACGCAAGTGCGTGAGAGCGAGAGCGAGGAGAGTGGCGTAGTGCTTCCCACAACTCTTGCCCTGCCTCCTCGATGGACACATGGCCCTCCTTTTATAGCGAAAGGAAAGGCGGTTCGTGGGAGGTGTTGAAGAGAAGGGAATGGTTCCTTGCTCTCCAAACTCTTGTAGTTGACTCGGTCACCCCAAGTCGTGGTTCACATCATAGGTCCACTGTAGCGGGTTTATAGTGTATAGCCGCGGGATCCCGTTCCGGCGGAACGGGACCTGTCGCACGTGGGGTTTGGGTCGCAACCCTTCCGAGGTGACAGGCTGTATGCTCAGGCGTGCTCGCGGCTGGTCTACATATGCCCCGTCGTAATGGGGGTGTTGTTGCTTACGTACGGGGTGGCCGCGGAGGCAGCACGCCCGTCCTTCCCAATCACCCGAAGAGAATCCCTCGTACAGGGCATTAACTCTTGGACAGTGGAGACCTCCTAATCCCGTCCGATCCTTGGACTGCAGGGTCAAGCACGCTCTAGAGACCCGGCCCTGCTTGCTCAGGGTCGAGCGAGGCGGTGCCCTCCGACCCTATCGGTAGGATCGGGGCAAACCGGAGGCGATTCCTCTATCAACAGTTGTCGTTGTTGCCCTCGAGGCCATTGCCTTTGATGGGCCTCCGTGGGCCTTTGGTGATATCCTACCGTTAGGGCTCACGGCCTGCTCATCACTTTGCTTAACCGAGCTAAACCCTGAATATTAGGTATCCTTAATATTCACCCGTCAATAGCCTCCGAGCCCTTGGGTGAATTCATGGAATTCACCCGAGGGCTCCTTTGAACTTTTGTTAGGTGCATCGGGTCCTGTCAATTTCCCTTGTGACTTTCGGTGGGGGAGCGCGAGCGCACCTGTCAGCCCGTCAGCAGGGGACAATTGCATGGTCTCGAGGCGTGCGCAGCGAGCTATCAAGTCGCACTTGCTATGTTGTCGTGTGCTGCCAGACCCTCAGCGTGGGCGGTGACCGGACGACGCATAGGCCGTCGCCCACGAAGGCGATTCCTCTGGCATTAGCCGACGTTGTTGCATTGCCTTTGATGGGCCTCCGTGGGCCTTTAGCGATATCATGCCTTTAGGTCTCGCGGCCTGCTCATCACTTTGCTTAACTGAGCTAAACCCTGAGTATTACGTATACCTAATATTCACCCCTAACCCCAACCGCACACATGTGGAGTGAAATCCAATAAAGGAATAAAAAATATTTCTATATTTCTTATAAAATCTATTAGAGCTCTCTAAGTTATCATGAAAGTTCAATTTACCTCCCTCATAGCTAACTTGGCCCCACGTAAGCCAGCTGGCGCGGCGCCGCATCAGCAAAAAAAACTTTGAAAATCCTTTAGGGAAGTAAATCGACCGGTTTCAATAGTTCAAGGAGTACAAACATCCGGTTTTCTAGTTTAGGGAGGAAAAGCTGAATTTTACAGAAGTTGAGGGAGGTAATATGGACTTTTCCCAAATTAATAACCGAAGCAAGCATGGGCCGGGCACGCATGGGTTGTTGATGGCGCGTCGTGGTCATGGACACGCATCGTCTTCATATAATTACTGGGATGTGTGTGTTGAGATATGTTGCAGAGAGGGAGAGAGGGACAGTACGTATATACACGACGCCTAGTGTACTGTAGACTTCTCTTTCGATCTGTCCTGATCGAAGTGTCCGTGTTTTCCCCATCTCTCGATGCTGCTGCAATTGGATCGATCAGCAATTGGCAACAGGTTGTCGATCGATGAGCTTCGTTCTTGCTCTCGCTCCATGCCATGGCCATACCACACCATGCACGCCCTGCCTGCTGCCTGCTGGTAGTGGTAGCTTAGAGATCGAGAGCTGCTGCTAATGCTAGCTACTTAGCTGCTAGGCTAGGCATATCTCCGATCCATATCCCATATATATGTGTTGAGAAGCCGAGCAGGCAGCTGATCGACCGATGATATATAGCAGAGCAGTCGAGCAGAGCAGGTATGAGCTGCTAGCTAAGCTAGGTAGCTAGCTGCCCGCCGCCGCCGCCGCCGCCTCCTCCCTCCTCCTCGGTCGGAATTGAAGAAGAAGCTGCATCCTGGATCCGCCACGCACAAGCTAGCAGGAGGCCGGCCATCTGATTCAGATCGAGCAGTGGAGCTTTAATTTGCTGTTGATTTCATATGGATTTCAAAGGTATGCATGTATCTATGGATTTATCTCTTTTCTTTATTATAATCGCACCTTATTGCATAGTACGGAGTATATTATGTGGAGATCAGATCCGATGGAATGCAAGTTAAATAATCTATAACAATTAATTATTCGAGGATGCTATCACCTTCAATATGTCTCTGTATAATTCCCCTGCCTGGAGGTCAGGTCCAGTTAAATGCATGACGAGAAAACGATGGCTTTACTGTACGTACTAGCTTAATCAGTTTTTGCTAATATTAATTTTCCTTTCCCCACATCTAAATAAACCGAATATACACTTTATTCTGATTGGTCCACCAAATTCTTCCTTATCCGCTGCCATGCCTGATCCACCAATGGATATATGTGCCATCCCTGTCCATCCATCCCCATCACCTACCTAGCTTATTTTTCCAAAGCAGCTAATATAACTAGCTTATTGGGACAAATGAATTCCTTAATTTTTACCAACAAACATTCTTCTGAAAATTCCTTCATATGGCTATATTGCAGAGAAATTTAGGACAAAAATACAATCAATGCGAGGTCCAACTACATTTTCCATGCACTGTGTATTCAAATAAAAACTTATGTTCAATCTTTCCTGTGATACATTTTTGAGAATTTATTTTATTCTAAAGGAGCTACTCCCTCCGTCCCTAAATATAAGCATTTGCTGTCTTTTTCTGATCACGTTTGACCATTCGTCTTATTCAAAAAATTTATGAAAATATTATTTATTTTGTTATGACATGTTTTATCATTGTATATATTTTAAGTATATCATAATTATGTTTACATTTTCACAAATTTTTTGAATAAGACGAAGGGTTAAACGTGGATCGCGGAAATTGAAGAATGCTTATATTTAGGGACGGAGGAAGTATGTAATAAAATATTTTATAAGCATTAAAATAAGATCCTTGCATTTGGGGAAAGGAGAGCTTCGGATCTGGAGAACAAACAAGCTATGGATATAGTATAATATTCATTTCCCCCTTTATTTATTTTAGCAAGTACGTACGTACTAGTACTACTCCAGTGAAGACCGAAGAGAGTAGTGTTGCAAAGAAAAAAAAAAGACTGAAGAGAGTGAGTGATGACGTGGCTAACAAATGCAGGACTTCCGCGTGACTCCCGTGGGTCCCTCGAAGTCTTCAATCCCGCTGCCGCCGCCTCGGTCCGGCCGGTGAAGCCCACCTCCCCATTCCTCTTACCGCCGCCCGCCGCAGGGGATGATGCTGCTGCCGCCACGGGCCGGGCCGCGCAGAGGGCCGCCGAGTGGGGCCTCGTCCTCCAGACCGACGAGCACACCGGCCGCCCCCAGGGCGTCACCGCCCGCCCCTCCGGCGGCGATGCTTCTGCTTCTGGTTCTAGTACCCGCGGCAGCGACTCCCTCGACAGGGCCATCCCCCGAGTGTCGGAGGAGCTCCGCGCCGCGCTCTCCGCCTTCCAGCAGACCTTCGTGGTGTCGGACGCCACCCGCCCCGACCACCCCATCCTCTACGCCAGCGCCGGATTCTTCAACATGACCGGCTACTCTGCAAACGAGGTCGTCGGGAGGAACTGGTGCGTCCCGGCCTTCTCCTCCTGCAATTATTATTTATTTATTTATTTATTATCAGCCAGTCAATCAATTACTAATCGATAAGGAAATTGTTAACTGCATGCAGCCGCTTCCTTCAGGGCTCCGGCACGGACCCTGCAGAGATCGCAAAGATCAGGCACGCGCTCGCAGCTGGCTCCAACTACTGCGGCCGTGTTCTCAACTACAAGAAGGACGGCACGCCATTCTGGAATCTCTTGACCGTTGCCCCCATCAAGGATGAGGATGGCAGGGTCCTCAAGTTCATCGGGTCGGCATCGTATCATTATCAATTACTTCATCATCCAGCGGCACAAAAATGTACTAACCTGATCTCACCATGTCACTCACAGGATGCAAGTGGAAGTGAGTAAGTACACTGAAGGGACCAAGGATACAGCCCTTCGCCCCAATGGATTGCCAGAATCACTAATCAAATATGATGGTACTACTACTAGTTAACATTACTGTAGTTAACATTGCCAAATTAAAGTTTTTCCCTACCA
The DNA here is from genome assembly GCA_036936925.1 of Cenchrus fungigraminus. Taxonomy (NCBI): domain Eukaryota; kingdom Viridiplantae; phylum Streptophyta; class Magnoliopsida; order Poales; family Poaceae; genus Cenchrus; species Cenchrus fungigraminus. Next base: position 134,558,611 of record CM072774.1, on the reverse strand, counting down.
GCAGTAAGTCTTTTTATGTAGGTATCTTTCACAAACTCAAGTTACTGTATATATATCAAACTGAATGAATAATAATATATTCACTGCAGCTAGGCAGAAGGACCAGGCCCGTAGCTCTGTCTCTGAGCTTCTCCTTGCCCTCAAGAATCCACGCTCCTTGTCAGAATCAAGAAATAGCACCTTTAAAAGAAAATCACAAGAATCAGAAGGTATGTCTTCAACCCAAGTTCCTGGCAAGAGAAGCTCTGAAAGTGGGTCTCGCCGCAACTCTCGAAGTGGAATGAGAAGCTCTCTGCACAAGATTAGTGAAGTGCCCGAAGGAGGGAATAAAACTAGAAAATCTGGCTTGCGTTCATTTATGGGGTATGGTAACAAATAATTCAAATGACATAGTCACGCTGTCACAGCATTTGATTTCATAGTTTCCTTGTGTCCCTTGCATTTGTTCACATTTAATTTTTCTGTGCAGTTTTCTTGGCATGGGCCATGGAAATGTAGAGAAGAACATGCTGAAACCAACAGATGATCCGCTACCTGACAGTGATGATGAAAGACCTGAAAGCTTTGATGATGATTTTAGGAGGAAAGAAATGAGAAGGGGTATAGACTTGGCTACTACACTTGAACGTATTGAAAAGAATTTTGTCATCACCGATCCGAGGTTACCTGATAATCCAATTGTAAGGCAACAACCCAGATCTCTTCTGCCGCTGACACCATTCTTCTTTCTATTGACATATACTTATATCAACTTCCCACCAAACTATATCCATCGTTTGATCGATGTTGCAGATATTTGCGTCGGATAGCTTTTTGCAATTGACAGAGTATAGCCGTGAAGAAATATTGGGAAGAAACTGCAGGTAAATGGTGACCTTTCAACTGCTTATAAGCTACATATTAAGAAGGGGGCCTGTATGCTACCTCCCTTCCCCTTGTAATCAAATACAAGTAACCTATATTTCTCTTGCAGGTTTCTTCAAGGACCTGAAACTGACCGTGGGACAGTAAAGAAAATAAGAGATGCCATAGATAACCAAACAGAGGTCACCGTTCAGTTGATAAATTATACAAAGAGCGGTGTGTAAGATCATGATGCAATTTATGTTCATTATTTAAGTCCCAAATACCTTTTTATATGGTTATTATTCTAAAAAAAATAGTTCAACTAAATTTGCATGTGTTTATTCTGGAACAGGCAAAAAATTCTGGAACCTCTTTCACTTGCAACCAATGCGTGATCAGAAGGTACTACAATGTGGGCCATGGGGATACTTTCCTCAAGATTTTTGTTTGCAACTTTTTCACTTGAGATTTGAGATGTATCATATTTGACTGTTGACCAGGGTGATGTTCAGTACTTCATTGGGGTCCAGTTAGATGGAACTGAACATGTTCGAGATGCTGCTGCAAAAGATGGTGCCATGCTGGTTTGTATCTACTTTACTGAAGACTAGCATATCTGTGCTCATATCAAAAGTACCAGGAAAAGGAAAAAAAAAGATGGAAATGTCAGATATATCTGCGGTAGCTAAGAGCAACTCCAACAGACTAGCTATCTTGGCTTAACTAGCTAAAAAATGGAAAATTTGTCCCAAAACTCAATCCAACAGACTAGCTAAACTTACCCTCGCTATCCTCCGCTAGCTAAACCGGGGGCTTCGCTAGCCATCTTTGGCTAGCCAGTCTCGCTAGCTATCCCCTCGTACATGAGTATGGCAGCCAGGACCCACTAGCGGTGGAGCATATGGAGAGTTGATTTTAGCTAGTCTGTTGGATTTCATCAACTTTTTGCTAGCTATTTCATTTTACATACTAGCCAAATCAGGGTTTTAGCTAGTGATTTTTAGAGAGACTCTTGGAGTTGCTCTAATATGTTATCAAAGCAAACCTTCTGTAGTATCTAATAAGTATTTTGATATCTTAAACCCTGGTGGTCAACACTGGTAGTAGCAAACTTGTGGTATTATGAGTTATGACATCCCAAAATGTTTGTAGCTGGGGCATCCTAGGTCAATTAATTCATGTTCTAGTGATGACTTCCCTAGTTTCTAGAAATAATTTTCACCACTAAATTTTGGTTACCTTACTTTCTAAATTTCCTTGTCCAAAAGCATAGCTGCCTTATACATTAACCTGAATTGTTCATTTACCAGGTTAAGAACACTGCAGACAATATTGACGAGGCTGCAAAGGAACTTCCTGATGCTAATTTGGTCAGACTAAATACATACTCATTTTGTTAATAAAACTAAATATGGTTGGACACTTCTAAAGGAATTTTATGGTCATATCAGAGACCGGAGGATCTATGGGCTAATCACTCAAAACCAGTGTTGCCGAAGCCACATATGAAGGATTCTGCATCATGGAGAGCCATCCTAAAGGTATGCTATACGCCTATACATATAGCTACTTCCCTGCCATTTGTGAGTCTAACTGGATGAAAGGGAATAGTCCTAGAGACACTTGAGAGAGGTGCTGTGTTATGGAACGACTAGAACAAGGAGGATGAACTAGGCAGTAGATTGAAACGCCTGGCCGGGCAGGAAACCCGGCCAGATCGCGAAGGACAGACCCTCACGGGACTTCTATTCTTCTTCGATGCCTCTAACCCTAGGACCTAGGCCGCCTTTATAGACTAGGCAGCCCTGCTAAACCCTAATCCCCACAGAGGTACTGTTCACGCGGCTACAGTACGTGTGAACAGTACCGTGGGCTCCCTTTTGGGGCCTACTCAGCCCGCACAGGCCCAGCCCACTACCATAACAGGCTGGCATGCATTCTACTGTAGAAGTAGAACTTAGTAGTCTATTCAGTATATATGCCTAATCAGGACTCAGGAGATTGTTGGAGTACGTACACCATTTTTTAAATCTCCCAGATGGATCATGCTATTGTTTCTTGTAGGTTCTTGAGAGTGGTGAAAGCATTGATTTAAAACATTTTAGGCCAGTAAAGCCTTTAGGATCTGGTGACACTGGCAGGTAAGTACTTCTTTATTTTGATTTCAAAGTAATATTAAAACAGTTTACGGTTTTTACAGTGCACATGTGCATTCTTTTTGAATTGCAGTGTCCACTTGGTTGAGTTGCTTGGCACAGGTGAATACTTTGCCATGAAAGCTATGGATAAAAGTGTCATGCTTAACCGAAACAAGGTAGGAGTAACAAATTTCATCACACATGAATTTTCTTAATGCCATCTTTAATTGTTGCTTTACTTCATGTATCTGCCTCTCTAATACTGCTAGGTCCATAGAGCTACCGCTGAACGACAAATCCTTGATATGTTGGACCACCCATTCCTTCCCACATTGTATGCGTCATTTCAGGTTCGTTGCATAAATAAATTTTCAAGTATGCTGTCATTATACTCGACTTTTAATATTTATTCTCCTCGCCTTTATTCTGCTTTTGTGGTTGATAGTCTGATCTAGCATCTCAATATTGGCAAATATATGTTGCAGACCAAGACACATATATGTCTTATTACCGACTACTACTCTGGTGGGGAACTTTTTATGCTCCTTGATAGGCAACCTATGAAGGTTCTAAAGGAAGATGCAGTCAGGTGAACATTGTCTTTGAAACTGTTTCTTTGGCTTAGATTTTGTGGCTCTGGTTCTTACTTTGGTGGTTGTTATAGTAGGAGACACGAAGCATTGCTTGATATACTGCTCCATGAGTGTTGCAGGTTCTATGCTGCAGAAGTGGTGACAGCACTTGAATACCTGCATTGCCAAGGTAGCCATATCCACCATACCAATTATATACATGAAATTCTCTCTGAATAGTGGTGGATAATAGCACGTCTGTCTGCATGGATCAATATTCCATAACCATACTTGCATCTGCTTATGTCTTTCTTGACCAACAGTAATTATTTGCCCACCTCCTGGATGCATGTTTTACTGAAGGTTGAGATATTTTACTTTTAGCAAGTGTCTATGGCCCACTCTTATTTTTCTCCCCGCAGGTATAATCTACCGAGACTTAAAGCCGGAGAACATTTTACTAAATAGAGACGGGCACATTTCCCTGACAGACTTTGATTTGTCATGCTTGACATCCTGTCAACCACAGGTAATATATGTAACTTGATTATAAATACATCTAACAGGACAGTGGAGTGCCATGCCGCATTTGTTTTAACTTGTCAATCTCTTTTTTGTTAGTAGGAATTGATAACTAGTCCTGTTGCTTGATATGACAGGTGTTTCTTTCAGAAGAGAGCGATAAGAAGAAAAGGAGGAAGAGCAGGGGTTCTCCCATATTCTTTGCTGAACCAATGCGAGCATCAAATTCATTTGTTGGTACAGAGGAGTACATTGCACCTGTATGTATATTTCGTTAATTTTATTCTGGCTGGCATTTCATGTCTATATTTGACAGTGGCTCATCATCAGTTGGTATACATGTTGCAGGAGATCATTACTGGAGCTGGTCATACGAGTGCTGTGGATTGGTGGGCGCTAGGTAGCCAATCTCATCTTGCTTGCGCTAAACAAAACAACAAATATGCTTGACATGCTGAGCATACGTGTGTATATGTTTGTTGGTATCAGGAATCCTTCTGTATGAGATGCTGTACGGTTACACACCCTTCAGAGGGAAAACGAGGCAGAGGACCTTTGCCAACATTCTGCACAAGGACATGAGATTTCCAGCGAGTATAGAGGTGAGTGAGTTCTCATTCAATTTTTATGGATGGTGTGAGGATGACATGGAAGGAATGGAATGGAATGGAATGATGTAGAATGAATTGCAGGTGAGCCTGGCCGGGAGGCAGCTGATGTACCGGCTGCTGCACCGGGACCCTGCAAACAGGCTGGGGTCGTACGAGGGTGCCTCGGAGATCAAGCAGCACCCTTTCTTCCGCGGCATCAACTGGGCTCTCGTCCGGGCCGCCACGCCCCCCAAGCTGGTTCAGGTGGAGGAGATAGAGGCTCCCCTGCAACTGCAAGAGACAGCTGCTGCTGATGCTCACACTGATATGTTCTGAAAGGCAAGGCTGATGAATGAAATGAAGCTACTAAGTGTGTCATTAAGTAGGTAGATAAATAAATATGGTAAGTTGGCAGAAAGAAATCAATTGAATTGATGGTCAACTTGGCTCTGTGGTTGTTGGGTCGGGCAGGACTAGGCTAATGTAATGTTGTAATGTGATGTGATGCACCAAGGGGAAGAAGATACTCATAGATGCTTAACCACCAGCTATACTCCTTCCGTTTCAAAATAAACGCACATGTCAAATTCTTTTGAAGTTTGACTAAGTATATACAAAATAATATCAATACTTGTATCTTCAAATAAGTTCATTATGAAAATACATTCAACAATAAATATTTGATCAAATTTATAAAATTTTTGACTTCTCGACAAGCAAGATGTGCACAGAATATGTTATTACTAGCTACTGTATACAACTTTCCCTGTTGATGTAACTAGGTATAGTATGTGACCAAGATAGGCCGGTGGGCCGCACTTCTATATGAAGGAAAAAAACCATTTGACAACCCTCATCTATCAGCTTGACGCTGGGGAGAACGAGGCGACCGCGGGCCTCCCTCCCTCTGGTGGCCACTCCTCTCTAGCAGAGGGAGGAGAAGGGCATCGTGCTGCTCCTCCACCGGTCCCTTCCTCCACCGGCAGGGGGCATGGTGAGCAGCAGGGCGAGGGTGCCCATGACGGGATGGCCCTAAGGTGATGGAGAGGTGCGCTAGATGCCACGCGCCATGTTGTCCTCCACTCGTGGGTCCGAGGCCCGCCGCACCGGCCTCCGCCTCCACCGCATCAGCTCTCCCTTGTATTTTCGTCGTCCTCCACTGGTGGATCTCGCTCCTCCTCTCTCTCTCTCTCTCTCTCTCTCTCTCAGGATCAAGGTAAGTGGCCTAGAGGGGGGTGAATAGACCTGCAAAACAAATTTAAACTTTTCGAGCAATGTGACTGTCAGATCCCGGAACTTCCGCGAAATTTCTCAGAACCTCCTGTCAAGACCAGAACCTCTGCTGAAATTCCCAGAACTTCAGGGTTTTGTCTGCTTCTTGAACTTACAAGAGATTAGCTGCGGAAAACACAATGAAAAGGTCCAGTTGACTTTTGAATCAAGATCAAGAAACATGTTTCTGCAGCGTCCGAAACCTCTAGGGATTTTCTCGAAACTTCCGGACAGCGAGCAGTGACAGAGTTCTTGAATTCTTCATTCAACCTTCAACTGGAACTATCACAAATGTATCACTACATCTACACTGAGGAATACCAAGAAGAATGATAGGGCCTAAATCTAGGACTAGATCTAAGGTGAAAAGCAGATCGGGTTGATTAGGGTTTGTCACCTCGGATGCGCGCGCAGAGAGAAGATGTGCAGCCTAGATGCGGGAGACGAGATCCTTGAAGGTCTTCTGACAGCACCGGAGGAAACAACCAGAGTAGATGCGAGCGAGGATAGCACAGACGCCTCCCCCTTACTCCACCATTCTTCTCTGCCCGTGCTCCCAAGGAAAGCAGGGCACCCTCACGACGGTGAGAAGCTGGACCGACATCGAGTTGACAACGGTGAGGATGAGCGGCGGTGGTGAGAGGGAGAGGCGGAGACGCGGGTGTGAGAGTGGAGAGAGAGAGAGAGGCGATGCGGCGCACTGAAGATGGGAACTGACTGTGGTAAAAGTAAAGTGGTGGATATGAGAGGTTACCCTAGGGAGGTAAAGAGATAAGGTTTTGGGAATATTCCAAGATTCCTTTTCTACTGCTGTTTGACTGTCTGAGAGACTGAATGATGAAGAGCGGAACCTCCGGAAATTTTTCCGAAACTTCTAAGACTTGAAATCCAGAGATAGTGAACTTGATACCCCTTTTGAGATTTTGGTACTTTTCAAATACTAACTCCTTAGGTCATGGACTCCTTGTCTCAATGGCTAGATTTCAATCAATCATCACATAACTATAGCCATTTGAGTCAAGTTAGGGATATAAAATAGTTTTTGAAACACAATATATAAGATTTTGGTAAAAGATTTTCAACAAGAACAACTAATCAATCAAGGCATGCTAGAGATCTCAAACCACGCACCGAGAATCAAGAATATTTAGTTCATTCCTTAAACTACAAAACCTTGACTCATCGAGAGGCTTGGTGAAGATATCGGCTAGTTGTTTTTCGGTGCTCACATGACTTAGAGCGATATCTCCTTTGGTTTCGTGGTCTCTCAAGAAGTGATGACGGATGTCTATATGTTTTGTGCGAGAATGGCTTACCGGGTTATTTGCAAGCTTTATGGCACTTTCATTGTCACACAAAAGTGGTATATGGGTAAAGTGACATCCGTAATCGATCCTTTAAGGTTTGCTTCATCCAAAGTAGTTGAGCACAACAAGCGTCGGCTGCAACATACTCGGCCTCGGCGGTGGAAAGGGCTACTGAGTTTTGCTTTTTAGAACTCCAAGACACTAGAGACCTACCAAGGAATTGGCAAGTCCCCGATGTACTCTTTCTATCTACCTTGCAACTGGCATAATCGGAATCCGAATAGCCAAGTAGATCGAAAGTGGAGCCCTTAGGATACCACACACCAAGGTTAGGGGTATGAACTAGATATCTCAAGATTCTCTTTACGGCCATAAGATGACATTCTTTCGGGTTAGCTTGAAATCTAGCACACATGGACACACTAAGCATAATATCCGGCCTAGATGCACATAAGTAAAGAAGAGAGTCGATCATGGAGCGATATACCTTTTGATCCACGAATTTCCCTTCTTCATTGAGATCCAAGTGTCCATTTGTTGGCATGGGAGTTGTTGACGGTTAAACAACGCGTCAAGTTACGACCCGCAAGCGCACGGGTCGGTTGTAGCTTTTCCCTTAGAGTATCCCCCAAGGTTAATCAATCTATGGAACAAGTGGATTGCTATGCTCAACTAAGCACTAATCTTGTTGTTTTAAACTTCTTTATCAAGGGTGTATAAGTAAAGAACTTAATCTAATCTAATCTAGATTAGAGAAATCAAAGTAGAGAGCGATGGAATAGAGATCACAAGTATGTAGAATGCTTGTCCAAGGGATCTAGGATCACTTGGAGATGTAACCACCTAGCAAGAACTACCCGATCTAATCTATCAAAAGTAAAGGTGCACCGAGTCCAACCCTTTCCCTCTCGCATACTAGTCAATACATGAGGGTAATCTGTGATTGGATGACAAGAGCACAAAACGTGATGTGTTCTAGGTATGCAAGACTAAGTGTGTGAACTAAGTTCAATATATTTTACCTCCCGCGCACTGTCACTACACGACGGTAATCACATAAAGAACAAAAGGGACACGATACGTGAGACTACAAGTGATGCATCCCCAAAGCAAGCCAGCTGGCTATTACGATTGAAGCACCATCAACATGAATATGATAGCAAATAGATCCAAAACATATGTTCGGTGATTACATCTCAAGATCCCCCTTCAACCCCATGGACAAACAAGGATTTTACCCCATAATGTTACACATTGAAGTGCTGGACATGGTGTAGAAACCTCTGAAGTAGATGAAGGCCGGCGAGAGCTCCCTTGTCGATCCAATCTCCTTCTTATTCTCGGTCTTGTGGCGGTGGATGACGAATGAATCTCCCTGTGGCTCTTTGCGTCCGAACTACTAATAGCCCGAGGGGGTACTAGGTCAAATGGGAGGTCGAATCGGGCTGAAAACGGGCTAGGCCGGTCGGCATGGGCCCAGGGCCTTTTTGGCCCGGTTCGGCCCCATTTTTCACATGCGAGCTTGTTGACGGTGTATTTTGGCGCACCAAACATGTTCATTACACTTTGGTTTGAGCTTGATTAAGGAACTAACCCGCCACTAGGCACACTAATGATATAACAAGTTCATCTTTGTATGTGCATTTGGAAGTGTTGTGTTTTTGCAGGAAAACATGGACTTAAAGGACGGAGTCACAACAAGTTCAAAAGAGCAAATGAGGAGTCCCGTTCATGTTCAAGTGCATGATGAAATCACTCCCAAAGGTGGCAAGGACCGAAGTGTTACAAAGGAACATCCCCGAGGATTGAAGCGTAAAAGACCGAACTTCATGCAAGAAGACCCTCTATCTTGGACGCGAGGATGTCGTCGCCAAAATTACGTAATTGAAGGGGGCAAAGTGCAAAATGGCAAGAGGACCCACGTGTGCGAAGGGGCGACCGAACCGGGCCGGGATGGACTTGGGTCGGTCGGCCCAGCCCGGCCGGCCTGGCCCATTTCCACATCGGTTCGACCCCCCATTTCTTGAGCGTGAAGATGATGCAACCCTAAGTACGTGGGGGCACCGCCATTCGCAGAGGGAGAGCCATTTGGCCGAGAGGCCGTCCACAAGCTAGAGAGGAAGGAGAGAAGAGAGATCATTCGCGAGAAGGATCGCTCGAGTCCAAGGAGGCAACCACCAGTGGAGGAGGACGTCGAGGCCGTGCCACGACACCCCCGGAGGAGAAGGAAGACACCGTCGGAAGCGTCACCATGATCAACGGCGCCATACTTAGCGCCTTTATGGGGTAATCTTCTCATTTGTCCATGGGTTGTAAACGATCTTGAGATGTAATCTCTACTTTTATGGTTTCAATCTATCAATCTAGTGTTGAAGTGCTTTTCATGTTTAAGGTTAGCTACCATGCTTTTTGGGAGTATAGATCTCACTTCTCCCTTAGAACTCTTCAATACGCCGTGATCATCATAGGTCTAGTCATGATTACCTCCGCGTAGTGACAGTACGGGGGGAGGGAAAGGGCGAAACTGTGGTCACAACCCCCGGTAGATTAGATCGGTTTTATATCTCTAAGCGGTTGCATGTTCAAGTATCGTAGACCCTATGGGCAAGTGTCTTTTATATCTTGTGAGTCTCATAGCCCTCTCTAGTGTAGCGTAGTAGTCATTAGATTAGTCTTTAGTTAGGGATTGGTTAGTTAACTAGGTAGTGCTAGATCAAACGCTTGTAATCCCCTTGCTCCGCGGATTGACAAGAACCTAGGGAATCCCCGTGGTGAAAAAGGTGTAGGTCCGTACGCTTGCGGATCGTAGGTGGATACGAGTTTTATCCGTCAACAAGCCCCTTTTTCTGGCGCCGTTGCCGGGGAGCAAACCGGTTTACATCGTTTGGTTTTGCATTTATTTTTGATTATTGCTAACATCTAACCCCTATTACCTAGAAAACCACTTTGTTTTGTTTTTGTTTTTCTATTTTGTTGTCTAGATGGCGTTCGCCAACCACCCTATGGAAGAACCGGAGAAATCACAACGGGATTACGCTAGCCCTCGATGTGAAGATATCAAAGTACAAGAGTCGGATTCGAAGCTCGAAGCGACCAAGTATGAAATCAAAGCTAGGATCATCGAGATGGCGGCGGCAACCCCATTTAGAGGGATGGAGATGGAGAACCTGTATAGACACATAAAGCATTTCACGACGCTATGCGACATGGTGCGTCAAGAAGGAGTTCCCGACGAATGGTTCAAGTGGAATCTCTTTCCGTACTCACTTGCCGGCGAAGCAAAGCATGGTACTCGTTTGCGTCCTTTGAAGTTGAAGGGAATTGGAACAAGTTGACAAAGAAATTTTGCGAGAAGTTTTTTCCAATAAGCAAGGTTCAACATCTAAGGAGGCAAGTGATCACCTTCACGCAAGAAGAAGAGGAAGGGATAGACCAGGCTTGGAATAGATTTAATGAGTTGATTGAACAAGGACCAAGACTCGGCTTCTCCGGTGACGTACTTTTGCATATATTTTTCTTTTCCCTAACCCCTAGTTGCATGGAACATGTTCAAATGTGTGTAGGTGGGGATCTCATGGAGAAAACACTCACGGAAGCCGCTCAACTTTTACAAAAGATTAGCAAAGCGGCGGCCTGTTGGTATTTCTTAACCTCACCACTAGTGGCGCGTCTAGCGTGAGCGTGTAAGGAGCACCCGGGTACACTGACGGGTGCGAACGAATCCGCAAGCGCACAGATACTCTGTTGTAGCACTTCTCCCAAGGAGTATTCCAAAGGGTATCAAATCCAAGGAACGGTGTGTACTACCTTCTACCCTAGGAGAATGGTCCAAGGACACAACTCTATAGGATGAGATGAAGATGGAAAGGATCCTGCTGATAGTGGGCAGAGTTGAGAACAATCTCTCGGTTAGGGACTCTCATTTCGGACACCAGACCCTCCTGGCTATAACAGTCGGTTCACGGTAAATGGTTGCCTACACCTGTATCCGGACGTGGGGGATTCCGGAAGGGTCCAACGGCTGTCACTACCATGGCCTACCCCAAGACACTATCTGATGGGCAATCGTTGCAATATCTTCACCGATCACAAGAGTCTCAAATATATCTTCACTCAATCGGATCTCAACATAAGACAAAGGAGATGGCTTGAGTTGATTAAAGATTATGATCTAGAAGTGCACTATCACCCTGGAAAAGCCAATGTTGTTGCGGATGCTCTTAGCCACAAAGTTTACTGCAACCATCTAGAATTGGAGCCGTATAGTGACACCTTGGGTGAAGACATGAGAAAGCTTAACTTGGAAGTGGTAGAGCAAGAAAATCTATATGTCCTAGCTGCCGAATCCAATCTTTATGATAGAATTATCACTGCTCAACGCAATGACGAGGGCATACAGCTAATCAAACAGAAGTTAGCAGAAGGAGATCCCAAGTATACCTGTTTCCGGAGGGATTCAAACGATGTGGTATGGTTTGGGAAACGTCTTGTGGTTCCCACTGACCAAGAAATTCAGAAAACCATCTTTGATGAAGCTCATCTTTCTAAATTCTCTATTCATCCCGGAAGCACCAAGATGTATCAAGATTTGAAGGAAAATTTCTGGTGGTCCAATATGAAAGTCGACATAGCAAAGTATGTGTCAGAGTGTGATACTTGTCATAGAATGAAAGCAAGCCATTTGAAATCGGCAGGTGTACTCCAACCCTTGTCGATACCTATGTGGAAATAGGATGACATAAGTATGGACTTCATTGTGGGTTTACCCCTGACTGCTAGAAAGAAGGATTCTATTTGGGTTATCGTGGACAGACTCACCAAGACTGCCCATTTCATTGCAGTTCATACTACTTATTCAGTGCAACAATATGCAGAGTTGTATATGGATCAAATAGTCCGTTTGCATGGAATTCCGAAGACCATAATCTCGGATAGAGGAACTCAATTTGTAGCTCGTTTCTGGGAGCAATTGCATGAATGCCTAGGAACCAAGTTGATCTGTAGTTCCAGCTATCATCCACAGACCGATGGTCAGACGGAGAGAGTAAATCAAATTTTGGAAGACATGCTGCGAGCAAGCATTTTGCATTTTGATAAGAGCTGGGACAAGTGTTTGTCCTTGGCAGAGTTCTCTTACAACAATAGCTATCAAGCTAGTTTGAAGATGGCACCGTTCGATGCTCTTTATGGACGGAGATGTCGTACCCCTTTGAACTGGTCAGAAGCCGGAGAAAGGACACTCTTTGGTCCGGACTTAGTCAAAGATGCCGAAGAGAAGGTGCAAGTGATAAGGGAAAACTTGAAGTTAGCTCAGATGAGGCAAAAGAGCTATCACGATAAAGGAACGGCACCCCGACAGTTTGAAGTTGGAGATTATGTGTACCTAAAGGTTTCACCGACCAAAGGTGTACAAAGGTTCGGTGTTAAAGGGAAGTTAACCCCGCGCTATATCAGACCTTATAAAATCATTGAAGTATGTGGGCCAGTGGCTTATCGCATTCGACTACCGGAACGGTTCTCCGCAGTCCACAATGTATTTCATGTGACCCAATTGAAGAAAGGTGTACCTGTGCCTGAAACCGAAGTGATCACGGAAGCAAATGCTTGGATTGAGCCGGATTTCTCGCTCATCGAGCATCCCATGAGGGTGTTGGACAGAAAGGAGAGGAAGACCCGAAGACAGACCGTAAGGATGTACAAGATACAATGGAGTCATCATACGGAAGAAGAGGCGACTTGGGAGACGGAAGAGTATCTCAACACCAAGTACCCGGGTTTTCTGCAATCTCGAAACCGTGAGTTTCTACTACCTACCTTGTTTTTCCTGAATCGAATCTCGGGACAAGATTCCGCTTAAGGGGGGTAGGCTGTGACGCCCCAGGTTTTTGATTAACCTTAATTGTCGGTCAAACCTGTTGACTGGGGTCAAATCATGGTCAACCTGGGTCATCACCTTGGAAACCTCACCAACACTCACCCATTAGCATCTTAAGCAAGTCTAATGCACTTCCCTTGGTCAAAACCCTAGCTAAGGGGGACAAACCCTTTGATGTCATTGTGTCATTCTGGAACTTTGGCCACGTTCTCAAAAATTTGTCTAAACACTCAAAAATCTACCAATATAAAAGTTGTGCAGAATCTCCAGGGACACAATTCATCTTCAGGGTGGCATTGCTAATTTTGAGTGGAAAAGGTGCAAAATTGCCAAGCAAACTTAGGATCACTGTTCACCGAGACATGAAAAATCCTCAGCTTGGCATTCAAATTTCTCTTTCAATTTGAATCCTTTTCACAATCGGTTTCAGCCATCTTGTAGAGGGTTAACTCATCTTTAAATGACCTATCTACGGTTTGATGGGATTACATTGAAAATTTTGTGCATTGCACGGCCCAACAGGGGCACATGCAAGAGCATCGGGGCCGGGAACGCCACGGCGCGACGTCATGCGCGCGCGCGCGTCCACGCGTCGCCGCCGCGCCGCCACCGTGCGCCGCCGTACTACGGCCGGGCCTCGATGTCTGGGCGTGACGCCAGCATGCGTCGGCCTGGCGCACACTCCGAGCAGCCACCTCGGCCGGAGCGGAGGCTTGCCACGCGGCGGGTACGTGGGCCCGCGGTGCCGTCCTTGCGCCCGCCGCGCACGCACGCTCATGCCGTCGCCGTACCCGCGCATTGATGCGCCAAGGATGCTTAGCCTCGAAGCGTGATGCCTCTGCGCGCGTCGGCTATAAAAGGGCGCTCCCATCTCCTCCCGCGCGTGAGCACCGCCGCCCGCCGATCCGCCATTGCCGCCGCCGCCGCGAGCTCGCACCCCCGCAAGCTCCCGCCGCCGCCCAACCCATCCTCGCCCTTCCCTAGGTCCCACTCGAGCTTTCATGGCCGCGTGTTGATCTTCCCCGCCCCGAACCTCACCGGAAATCGAACCGCAGCGGGCGCGCCGCCGCGACCTCACCGCCGCCGCTCGCCGGAGCCATCTCCGGTCACGCCGCCACCACCAACCAGCTCCGGGTGAGGCCAATCGCACGGCCGTGTCGCTTGTTCATCTGCCCCGGCCCTACCTCGCCGCCGGCGAACTCTCCCCCGCCGCCGAGGGCATGGATGTGAACATCCAGGGGTATATCTGTGAACCAGGGGCCCGGTTGCAGTAGAAAGAATCTTAGTTTTCTTGCAAGTCAGTCCAGTGCCTTAGAAAAAGCCTAGAAATTCACAGAAAATTCAAAAAAATTCAAACTCAATTTTGTTGGTCTCAGTGAGATTAGATCTACAACTTTTGCAAAACATGACCATAGTTTTGACTTGTAGATTTTGAATGAAAATTCAAATTTAATTTGACACCTTTTTGCTGTAATTCAAAATCTAGAAAGGCTATGGAGCTGAATTTTGGATATGTTTCTAGAATTGTCATGTGTAGACTCTGGACCAAAAATTACACAAAGTTATTGAACAGATCTTTTATTATGAATTACTTTGCATTTATGCTATTTCTGCTTTACTAATTTTTGTAGAAAAAAATAAATTGAATTTTTGTACTGAACTTGTGGATATGTTCATGTTATGCCTAGATGCAACTTTCCTGAATTTATCCTGAATTTACCTCTGTTATAAATATTTAATCTTGTTTTATGCTTAGATTTGCATTTAAATGCATAGTTTAAATTTCAAATATGTGTGTGATGCACATGCTGGTGTTCTAATCTTGTTTTAGGCCAGAGTAGCTGTAGGGTTAAGCTTGAGTGCAGGAGCACTTTATTTATTTATTTATGCATTTCCCTTAATTTAAATAGCTAGGAAATGTCACCTTTGCATATATAGGTTTTGTAGCTCTTTTAATGTCCAAGCTTGATCCAGTGGTTGCTTAGTAGTTTTTAGGCCAGCAAGGACCCCTGTCCTTGTTTGTATATTTTTTTGTGCTTTTAAAAGTTAGGGTGCACATGAGCTTGTTAGTAGGAATTAATTAAGAAAATAGATCCTTTAACCTTGTGACCCTTGTAAATAGTTACATAACTTAATTTTAAGATCTCTAAATACACCTTGCTGTTTTAAGAATTTAATTTGAAGTTATTTACATAGATGTGCACACATTTGCTATTAAAAGATTGAATAATAAATCTCACATGAAATAACAATCATGAAAGTAAACATTAATGAATTATTGGTCAAAGATTAAACCCTTGTCCATAATAACCTTAATAAACAGAATTTAATAATTAATTATTTGTTAAGGTGAATGTGGCCAACAAGAGTTGGATGAAATAATTAATCTATCACCCCACCTGAACCCTGCATTGCATTCCATGTAGAGCTCCCGGACGGTAACTACGCGCTCGTGCCGGAAGCCGAGGAAGGAGGAGCTGACGCGGAGCTGCAGTACGTGGAGGTGATCGATGACACCGAGGACCCTCAGGCTAACCCTGCTGACGAAGGCAAGCCCCGGTGCATTAACCAAGTGTTTTTGAAACTTTATGCAACTATCTATGGATGATTGTGCATTTACGTTCAGGAGTTGAAATGAAACCCTAGATGCATGATTCCTAGGTACCTATGTCCTTACTAGTATGATAGGTCGGTAGCTGCTATGCTATAGGACCGTTACAAGTCGAGTGATGCTTGTCACTCGCGAGAATAGGTTCTTATGTTGGAATCATAAGATCTCCTTAAATGGATTGCTCATGTGGTAAGAGCATGGGATGTGGGCTCCGGTCCAATGGCTTTCGTGGGTTAAGTGTTTGAACGTACTAAACACTTGTCGGAAATGGGTACGGTAAGCCTAGTACCTAAATGAGGCGGTGCGGGAACTTTGCGCTACTAATCTTAGGGTTGCGGCCCCGGGCTCGCCTCCTGAGTACATGTGTGAAGCTAGGTGACCTCGGTGGCGTAGCCTAGCAAGCCTTGTACTTAAGACTGTAACATCTGATCCCAATCCGAAGATTTTTGGGAACCGCCTGGTGGTTGTCCTCGCGGGGGCACCCTACCGTGTGTTTAGGTCTACCTTGCAAGGTTTAAATCAATCGATTGTCGGCCTCTCACCGTTATCTGAGACTACTTACTCCACTGGCCATGAGATCCCTAATGATGGAAGTTGATGAATATTTATGCTTGATTAATTGTTTGCACAACTTATGCTTGCACTAGCTTGCTAATTTAGAAAGGAATAATCAACTAGAACTTGTGCTAAAATATTGAAAGTAAGAACATACTCTTTGTTGCTTTTCAGCAAAAGAAACCCCATTGGCCAAAAAGCCTTTCATGTCTAGAGTTGGTGATGTAGTTGTCACCGACGGGTAAGTCTTGCTGAGTATTAGTATACTCAGCCTTGCTATAATCTGTTGCTCCAGGTAATGCCTTTGCTGATCTGTGGCCTGGAGAGATCCCGCCTGGCTGGGAGCTGGAGTGGGTTGAAGACGATGAATGAGGGCATCATGGCAGGCCTCCTGTGATGTTTTCCTCGTGCCGTTTAGTTAATTCCGCTGTTTTCAAAACTCTGAACTTTGTTGTTGTGTCAAAGACTTCGTTTTGTAATAATTAAGCCCTTCGGGGTAAATTTGGATGTTAATCACATGTTGTTCTCTGGACTCGCCTTCGCGTGAGTTTTAATGCATATATGTCGATCCTTGTTGCTTTGTAAGTGATTTACCGGGCGTTAACCCGGCAACTAACGATAAGATGATACTTTATTATTGCTTAATGACCAAAGTGGATTGGTTTGGGTGATAGTACGGTATTTTCCTGGGCGGGTTGTCACACAGAGCATCGGTGTGAGAACAGCTTGGGCACCCGGGAATGGCTTGAGGATCCAATTAGGAAGCACCACGTGGAAGCAGATGGCGAACCGTGGCAAGGTCGGTTCGGCCGATCCAAAGGGTCGGCCGACCTGGGCCCACCATGTCTCGCGTTGTGCTTTCTCCCAGTGACTAATATGTGGTCACTTATGACGGTTCCAGGTGCCCACGTGGTTTGGAGGCGGTTAGCTCAGGTTGTGGGCCCTTGAATCCCTATGATGAACACGTGGCAACGTCTGATTCGTCGGGAAGTGCTTCTCTTGGATTGATGAGGTGTCATGGACACATGGCATCCTGTGTGCCAGCACGTCACCACGTGGCCTGGTGTGGGTCCCACCGGGCCCACATGATGTCTTGTGCATATCTCTCTCATCCGGGCTCCGATGTATGTAAATGATATATCCATTTCGATCGTCTCGACGAGCCTGTTGCAATGGTGCAGACCAATATGGCATTTCAGGTTGTTTATGATGATGCCATATCTATGCCATTGGTTTACTTGCTCTCAATTGCATCATTTCATGTGCATTTCGATGTGTCCTGCAACAAAAGATAGAAACACCAACACTTGTGGAAATTGTCAGTATAAACCCCTATTCTAGTGTTGATGATCACTTTCCATTTATTTTATGCAAGTATTGACGGCCTAAAAGTGGTACTTAACAGCTGTCAACAACTCCCCCACACTTGACCTTTGCTCGTCCCGAGTTTAGGGAGAACAAATCAAGTGGGACATGATATCCAGGGTTATGAAGCGAGCATAATAGATATTCCAAACCATACCTTGTACTTGTGAACTCTGTGGAGTGTCTATCATGCTATCTTGGGTGGTTGAGGAATGGAACAGTAGTGAATCAAATCACCTCTGCTCATCATGTCAAGTAACTTGGGGTTTTGCAATAGGTTTTCAAAAAACAAAACCTTTGCTTAGATCCTCATTTGATTCTCTCAGATCACTCAATGTGTATATGTCCTCACCAAGGAATTAGAATTGCCTTTCTTCATCCTACTTCTAATGATGGCTATATGTGGAGCTCAGGGTAGGATAAAAGATAAAGCATACTTGTTTCACATATATTGCAAAGTCAAAAGCCGGATCCAAGAAGAAAATCAAATCATACAATCAGATCAAGATGTGCACGTGTATGGGTATGATGGGTATGGTAAGGTGGATACTAGGCTCGGAATGGGTTCTAGATATTACCATACATGATGAAATGCTATGGTGATGGTAAGGTGGACACTAGCCCCGGAGTAGGTACTAGTTATTACCATCTAATTTATGAAACTCCTTTTTGCATGACTTTCTCCGCTCTCCCTTTTGAAAATATTCGAGACGTGGGCTATCTTTTCTTTTTTTTGGGTCATGCTTTTTGAGCATGTCTTCTTCTTCTTCTTCTTCTTCTTCTTCTTTTACATAGCCTAGTCTCTTTTGGAGATATCTGGAGAGGGGTAAATCATGAAAAATGCAGGGAGCTTTATTTGGTGGAATAGATGGATGATACAATGCTAACTTCCAGTGTAGAAGCATAGCAAGGGGGAAATGGTGTGCACATGAATCTTGATCATGGAAGCATGAAAAGAATTCTCACAAGGGTCACAATAATTTGACAAAACTCAATGCAATAACAAGCAGCATATGAGTATAAGGTTTTCAACTAGAACATCATATGGCTTTGGTAGGACTATGGCATATCAAAGAGGAGCATTGCAAAGAGTTTTCAGATTTTTCAAATAAAATTCCCAAGCACTCAAGCATTTAGAGAGAAGATCATATCATCAAACCATATCTCAAACGCCAACTACTTAGGTGAGCATGAGTTCCCTAATGATATTTGTTCACAAGCATCAAGATAATGAGTAAGGAATAAAACATATGCAAGTCAACCACAGGAATCATGTACATCAAGCAAAGCACCATTCTTCGAGTTTGATTTACTGGATAAGAATTGAAGATCATTCAGACTCATAGGTAGAGAGGGTGAGATGAAGGGTGCACATACCATCACTCTTGAAGGATATGGGGAACAAGGAAGACTAGTGGTGATTTAGCTGACCCGTGGGGTAGTCGGCTCACTGTAGTTTACCTTGCCCTTGTCATGAAGGTGCAGTCGATGTTGTGCAGCCCTCATGTGGGAGTTCTCAAATGGGTGTGTTGATAATGAGCTTGAGAGAACTCCCCCACACTGGTGCTTGTACGGGTGTTGTTCTTCGAACAAGTGAGAACAAAAGATGGACTCTATTGGTTCGAGGACCATAGAGCCTTTGAAAGCAAATATTTTTGTTTTTGTTTTGTTTTTTTAATTATCACCATGTCATTTACTTAAGTAGGGTTAGACCAATATTGCACTCCATAAACAAAGGGGAATATACTTACCTTGGACCTTTGAGAGGTCGCATGTTCCTCCTCTGTATGTTATGCGACATGTGTCTAACACCTTAACTTACCTCCCCATTTGAATCTAGCTCGATGACTTATCCATTCGGATTTGATGATTTCCTACAGGGGTTAGTCCACATACATGCAACCAAGATCTTATGAACGCATAACTCTAAGGTTCATCAATCAAAACTCGACACCATGTCTTGTTTTGACTTAAGAAGATAGTTTTAACCTAAGCACCATGCTTTGTTTAGAAACTATCTATGAATGTGCGTCCAGAACATACAATAAAACCCGAGCATATGAACATAAATGAAGGAAGCATGCAAGCATGATGAAGCCATTTTCAAGGGAGCATAAGCATGAGCATATGACAGTGGACATCGGGCAACCTCCCGGAAGGGCTTTGTTTAAAGTCAAAAGCAGGACATACCTAGCTAGTCGGGCAAGATGAAAGAGCTTGCATCATTTCCAAACCAGGGTAAGATTTGGCATGAGAGGAACTTTACTCGGGATGCTCACATATCTCCCCCACACTTGGAGTTTGCATTGCTAAGCAACGAAACTCAAGTGTGTGGAGATCAAGCTTCCTTTGTAAATGTTCCCTCACAAAAATCTTACCAAAGTGTTGTAGTTGATGTAGCTCACATGTTCTTAGGCATCGCTGTCCACCGTTCTTTTCAATCTCCACCTGAAAGATTAGTGACAAAAATACCCGAAGGACAACTTTATCTTAAAAACATGTTCTTGCTTTTATTCGAAAAGGGAAATAAAACCTATGCTAATCCAGGCTATCTCCTGGTAGTGCTTTGTTTATTACGGTCATAAGCTCGACCATGGGAACTTCATCTTGCAGCTATCATTGGTGGTGTCATTCCCATCTCACCACCAATCTTGGATGTTCAGTGAAGCTTTAGCTACAAGGTTAGTGCCACAGTGCACACATGAAATCTGATATGCTTATGGTAAACATATGCATCCACAATCAACCTTCTAAACATTTTGCAAAAGAGGACAAGAAGGTGGTTGTAGCCCTCATGTGTGGTCAGTGCACTGGGCATGGCTGACTCTAAAGACGAATTATGCAAGCATGGTTCATAAGGTATATCAACGATGAAGCTACCATGCTCGTCAATGCAATCCTTTCCTATGAATTCCAGAGTCGGTGCCTCACAAGATTCAATGGCCCATGATTTCTCTATCTCAAGAGATGCATCGTGGAGACAAGATGTTAACTCTCGATCATAATCGAAAGCAACATAATACGGGCCAGCGGGAAGAGGCTGAAACTCGGTCGAGAGGGATGATGATCATTCGCCTTCACAGAGGTGAAGAGAATCTTCTGAGTCATTCTCATGAGGAGTAGGAAAGTCTACAACCTCAATGAGAACGGGCTCGGATGAGGCGAACGGAGATACATGCATCATCTTCTCGAGCGGGTCTTGCTTGGGAAGAGGATTTGCTAGTGGAGGTCCTGGACCTGTGATAGAAGTGGCGAAATCGAATTCCCTAAGCTTATGATCTAGGCTCCCTTGCGATTTATCAAGAAGTTCATCCAACAGGAAGCCTATGAGAAGATCGAAATCCATGATGTCATAGATATGAAAATCTAACCGCACCTCGATCTTGTCTATGATGATCGACACGTCCCTAGCAATCCCTCGACATGGGAAAAAGTCACTAGTAGAAATATGATCATCCATGACGTTTTGCTCGTGATGCTGGTTATTTTTGTCACGGAATGTTATCTTTCTATGATGAAATTTTGATCTTTGTCATAAGTTACAAGTGATGAAGATTTGGCTCGAACATTAATGACGAAAATGAAAATGTCATCACAGAACTGTAAAAGGAGATCGTCATAGATTATGTTTTGGTATGGCGTATGGTAGTGATGAAACATAATCGTCACAGATTAGATTTGATATTGTCATTGTTTATTTGAATCGTTTGGCACAACTAATGATGAATTAAATTGGTCACAGATCACTAGTGCACTTAACGACGTGGGATGTGTCTGCCACACGGCCCATCCTTTTTTTTCTATGGGCCACAACTAACGCTCCATAACGGCGTGGGATGTGTCTACCACACGGCCCATCTTTTTTTTCTGTGGGCCACAACTAACGCTCCAATAGCTCGGGCCTTACCCAGTCAGCCCGATCTCCACAACAATTTATTTAGTTGACTTTCTCAAAAAATAAAACGCTCCTGCGGAGCATCGAACCAAGGACCTGGTGAAGCATAGGAAAGAGCTCTACCACTGCACTACATCGTCTTGCATGTTATAGGTACGCAGGTTTTGCTATTTGTAAGTTTAATAATGACTCGTGGGCTGTAATTGCAGGATAAAAATTCAGATGTTATGGGCCGACCGACCCATGCACGGACGTCACCAGCACGAGGTGATCTCAATCCTACGATGGTCCGGTCCACCAGGTTCATCGTGGCCAGGTTTTTTTGTCACGGCCAAGGTCACATGGCGGCAGCCAGGAAGCATCGCGGCGGCCAGGAACCAGTGACGCGACAGCCAGAAACTAGCGACATCGACGGCGACGTAGGAGTCACAGCAGCGCCAGCGTGTGAGAGGAGGGCAGAGGAGGCGTCATCGTGACGAGAGTGGTGTCGGGCGTGGTCAGAACGGCGATAGCGGTGGCAAGGTTTGATGAATTTGAAGTTTAAATTATTTGTTGAGATACGCATATGTGTTTGAAGGGTTTGTTCATATATGCATCAATGGTTTTAATTTTTTTGAGCCTATTAGCATCTGATTATCAATTAATTGTTCAAATATCCAATTTTTTATTGTGTTCAGTTTAATATATCTCAGTTTGGGTTTTTTTAAAATATTTGTTGTGTTTGTCAAAACAGATGGATAGAAGCTGGATATTTGGGAAACAATTCACACCTGCATATTTGAAAGGAGTTGAAGAGTTTATGAAATTTGTTAGAGAAAGATACCCCGAAGACACCGAAATACGTTGTCCTTGCTGCAATTGTCTGAATCAAAGGGTGCGACCCCAGAATGATGTAGAAAACCATATACACATATTTGGAATGTCAGCTACATATACCAGGTGGATTCATCATGGGGAGTCAGCAGATAGTAATGAAGTTGAGAATACAGAGAACCAGGATGTGGAAGGTGATCATGACTATGGGATACATGTGGATGTGGACGATGATGGTGATCTTGATCAGGATCTTGGAGTGCCAGAGATGATTGGAGATCTGTATGCTCAAGCAGAGGCTGATGGAGAACAACCAAGGTTTGCAAGAGTCCTTGAAGATGCGAAGAAGGCACTTAGTCCGGGATCTAGGCATTCGAAATTCTCTTTTATGGTGAGGATGTTGTATATCAAGTCTCATTATCAAATCAGCAATGCAAGATTTTCCACGATGATGAACTTGATCTCATCAGGATACCCTAAGAGTGAGTTGCCAAATTCTTATGATGAGGCAAAGAAATACCTTCAAGAGTTGGGCCTTGGATACGAAAACATACATGTGTGCAAGAACAATTGTGTGTTGTTTCGGGATTCGAAAACATCCAAGTATGCTAAGTTGAATGTGTGCCCAGTATGCAAGGAGTCTAGATGGAAAGACGAAACGGGGTCCAAGTAGGTTCCACATAAGTTATTGTGGCATTTTCCACTTTTGCCAAGGTTGAAGAGAATATATGCTTCAAAGCGTACTTCTGAGGAAACTAGATGGCACAAGAAAGTGAGGACGCCAGTGGACAATGTAATGAGCCATCCAGCTGATGGGGATGCATGGAAGTACTTCGACAGTAAGGAAAAATCCTTTGCAGATGAACCGAGGAACTTAAGGCTTGCCTTAGCTACAGATGGGTTCAATCCTTTTGGAAACATGAGTACCCAGTACAGTATGTGGCCAGTGCTTCTGACTCCACTGAATCTCCCACCATAGGAATGTGTGAATCCAGCAAATTGCTTTATGTCTTTACTCATCCCAGGTCCAAAATCTCCAGGAAAGGATTTTGATGTGTTCCTTGAGCCCCTAATTGAAGAACTGCTAGAGCTATGGAAGGGTGTCAGTACCTATGATGCATGTACTGGTAGAAAGTTTGACCTTCGTGCGGCCGTCTTATGGTGTATACATGATTTTCCAGCATTGAGCACGTTGTCTGGGCGAACAACAAAAGGGTATTATGCATGTATTTACTGCGACAAGGATCCGTTGTCTCGGGCAATAAGGAATAAGATATGTTACATTGGACATCATCGATACCTTCCAAAGACACATGCATGGCGAAGAAGCTTGGCTTTCGATGGTAAGTGTGAAAACAAAGATGCGCCATAGAGGTTCACTTCGGCTGAGGTGGTAGAGGAGCTAGAGAAGGTGAAAGATGTCAGGCCAGGGAAGCAATTGAAGGAACCTGAAACCAGTGGGAAAAAAAGAAAGCATAATGTGGGTCCAAAGATTTATAGCCGCAAATCTGCATTGTGGAGATTGCCTTACTGGAAACATTTGAAGCTTCCACATAATCTTGATGTGATCCATATAGAGAAAAACGTATGTGAAAACCTTCTATGCACATTACTCAATGTACCGGGCAAGACCAAGGACACACATAATGCTAGGCTAGATTTGTACGATATGGGCATCAGACATCATTTGCACTTACAGGAGAAAGGGAACAACTCAGTCAGTGCTCCACCTGCTCCTTATGTCTTGGGGAAGGATCAAAAAGTCCAATTTTGCAAGTTTCTGAAAGGTATCAAGTTTCCTGATGGATATGCTGCTAACCTAGCAAGATACATTAGTGAAGATGGATCGAGGGTGGTTGGAAAGCTCAAGACACATTGTTGCCACATACTCCTTCAAAGAATCGTACCTGCTGGACTTAGAGAACTGGTGCCGAAGGATGTGTATGAAGCAATTGCGGAGCTCGGGACCTTTTTTAGGGAGCTATGCAGTAGAAATCTAAGGATTGATGTTGTGAAACGGCAGAAAGAACAGATTCCATTGATCCTATGCAAGCTTGAGAAAATCTTCCCCCCTGCCTTCTTTGATGTCATGGTGCACTTGTGTGTCCATCTACCTGATGAGGCACTGCTTAGAGGTCCTGTTCAGTATGGATGGATGTACCCAATAGAAAGGCGCCTGGGCACTTTGAAGAATTTTGTAAGGAATAGGGCCAAGCCAGAAGGATCAATTGCTGAGGCATATGTGGCAAGTGACACCTTGACATTTTGTTCTAGGTACATGGAGGATATGGACACTAGATTCAACTCGGAGGATGATAGTGGTCGAGAGGTGCCATTGCCTGATGACATCTTTGTTTTTCAGCATGGTGTTACTCTTGTTGGAGGCAGTAGGGTCCAGTACATTGATGATGATGTCATGGATAAGTTAGTTTGGTATGTGCTACATAATTGTGAAGAAGCTGATGAATATAAGGAGTAAGTATGAGTTTTATTACTTTCAGATTTATTACTGAAATTACAAAATTTTCAGTTGAATAAACTTGTCCTTGCAGATTTATTACTAACAATTTGATTTTTTGTAGGAAAATGATGGACAAGGCAGCAGAGATGCAGATCAGTGTTGGGTTTTTAGATCCAGATTTTTTTACTTTCACAAATATTTCTCAGCATTATGGCCTTGTAATTAAAGCAATCGCAAATGCAATGAACAACGACTACGTGGTGGGTGCCTACTACACTGGTCACTAGGTAACACTGATCATCTATATGAAGTTCAAAGAGGTTTGGTATCTAGATTCTTCTAAACAACATCCCGCGCTAAAGTTCGCAGACCTCAAAGCTGTTGTGGACTGGTCAGTATCTTGTAGGTTTTGTTCACAAAAATTCAATCTCTTAGTGTTTCTAATCGATATTGCTGATCATGCAGGGCCTTTGGTACAATATCTTGTAGGTTTTGTTCACAAAAATTCAATCTCTTAGTGTTTCTAATCGGTATTGCTGATCATGCAGGGCCTTTGCTGATCATGCACAGGACGGAGTGACGAAAGGAAAGAAAAAAAGCCAAAAGCCACAACACTCAAGCACAAACCAAATCTCGATGTAAGACCGAGGTTTTTTTATGGTCTCTTCTTACCTATTTGGTACTGCATTAACTTGTCATTTTGGTACCTCGATGCAGTGTGCTCAGCAGCCATGACGGTCCTCTTTATGTGGATTCCATGTGGCATTCCATATGTTAAGACTACTCGATGACAAACCTGACATCAAGAAGGCTGCTGTAAGTAGATAATAATGCTCAACCTTGTCTCTACTCATATTCTCCATCTGATTTTAGAAACTGATTTCTACTTGTATTCTCATAAATGATTGTATTTTGCAGGATTTCAAAGTTGTCGTAGATGTTTCCACAGAAGATCTAAAGCGGGTCCGGGAGATGCTGTGCGAGTACATTCTTAAGGAGACCATCGACCAAAAGGGCAACTTCTATAATGGTGCACCGTGAGTTCATTGTAGCTGGAAACTTGAAACTTGCGGCATTCAGTCTTCTTTAGTCAGGTGTTGTTGCCTGAGAAACCTACTTGGCTTGCTTGGTTGGGGTCAGATGCTGCCTGGTTCAGGCAGTTTTCTCATGACTCCATCCAAACAAGCCCTGATGAGTAACTTGAAACTTGATGTGATCTTGCTTGTCTATAAATGTGATCTTGCTTTTGTGTTTGTGATGTCTCCTTGCTGTGGTGGCTGCCATATCCTGGCTGGTTCCAGGATGGCAGGATGCAGCCCCTGATGGCTACCAAATCCGGGCTGGTTCCAGGAAGCAGCCGGCAAGCAGGCATGTTACTGTAGGGGTGGCCTACGTATCAATAACGGGCGTTAATTAAAGCTCGTTACAAACACTGATCAGTGAGTAACGGGCTTCATTCGGAACGCTTGTTACAAACATGCCAACAATGTAACAGGCAGCGTAAAAGCCCGTTACTAGTACTGACTGGTGGGCCCCAGAATCTGGCCCGTTCGTCGAGATAGAGGAGATGCGGGTTGACAGCACGCGTCTCCTTTAGTCGAGAGACATCAGACGCACGTGAAAACAGATGCGTCTCATTTCGTCGAGACAGTAACAGGCTCCGATGTTGAGTTCACAGTAACGGGCTCTGCTTTGGTGCCCGTTACCAAAGTTCCCTGTGGGCCCAGAGAAACAGTCATTTCACGTGACTGGTGACTACTTGTGGTAACAGTTGTTGTTTGATGCCCATTACTAATCCTAGCTGTGCTGAGACGTGTGTGAAATAGACGCGTCTCATTTGGTCGAGACAGAGGAGACGCATGTTTACAGCACGACTCTCCGATGTTGACTTGATGTAACGGGCTTTGTTTTGGTGCCCGTTACTGAAGTTCCCTGTGGACCCAGAGAAACTGCCATTTCACGTGACCGGTGGCTAGTTGTGGTAACGGTCGTTGTTTGATGCCTGTTACGAATATGTGTTCTCAGTAACGGGCATCAGCCCGTTACCTTTCTTCGCTCATTTGTAACACTTGATCGGTAACGGGCGCTTTGCCCGTTACTACAGGCAATCTATGCCCGTTACCAAAGTGAGTTTTGCACGTAGTGGGCACCGGTCTGACCGGTGCCGCCCAGTGTTGTGTACTGGATGGACCTGACCAGTCTGACCGGTCAGTGGCACCAGTCTGACCGGTGCCGCCTAATCAGCGCACATGTTCTTTGCTTTGTGCATAACTTGTCATACGCATCACAGATACTTATTTGTCACACACACATGTTGCACTCCACTGATTCTAAGATATAGGGGGAGCTCTCATGCGTTTTCTCCCAAATTTGTGCTATTGGCATTTGAGGCCAAATTTTGAAATTCCACTCAAAGCACAAATTAAGGGGGAGCTCTAGCTATATCTAAGAATCTAAATGCGCTTTAATGATTTATTTGTAAGCTTTAATCGAGTTGTCATCAATCACCAAAAAGGGGGAGATTGAAAGTGCATCTAGGCCCCTAAGTGGATTTTGGTGAATTGAATGACAAAGCGATTAAAGGTCTAACATATTTGTCTAAGATTGTGAGCAGGTTTTACTTATATATTCATGAGTTATTATTGGAATAGTTATTGTGAATGGATATTGTATGGCTCACATTGGAGAATACAAATATATGAGTGATCCTAATGCATAGAGGCAAATATCAAGCAATAAAGGAAGATAAATATTTGGGATATTTTGAGAAGGTCAATTCATGGTCTCCGATACAAATTGTAGCTTGATTTAAATACAAGGATCATAGAAGGAGAAGATGGTAATTCTCTAAACAAAGTGCAAGTCTTCATGTGGTAATTGAAAGAGGACACAAGGATAAGTGTAGACTTTATGGTCCTTAATTGGAAGCTTGCATATTCGTTGTCAATCAAGGACAAGCACTTGAAGCGGGATTTTCAAATGGAAATTAATTGTGGATGAAGCAAAGTGGAACTCAAAGTGTATTGGGTAAGTGATGAAGAGATCAACCGAGATGACTAGGGCGAGGGACTAAGCAATCTTTGGGGCCTTAGCTAAGCCGCCATTAGTGTTTTGCTAAGGTGAAGTTCTAGTATCCGTGGGGTCTCAAAGTATCATATCCAAGCCTTAACCGAGGGAAGCAATGCAACTCATCTATTTGTTATGATTGGCAATATGGAGTGACTTGTGGATCCAAGTGTGCATTGTTATGCTAGATGGAAAGATCCTAAGTCACTAGCTCAAGTATGGACGTGCTCAAGACATAAGCTATGTTGAAAGCTCTCAAGTGGATATTACTCAAGTATGGCAAGATTGAAGACATTCAAGCTCATGAAGTTGTCACGGTGTTTTTATTTAACCTTGAGTATAGCTATGCCGTACTATCAAGAGGGATGCAACATTAGCGAGTTGATCAAAGTCAAAATGCTCATTAGTTGACCTAAGTGAGATCTAGCCTTGAGAGCCTTAGAGTGTGCTAACAAACCCTCCTAACCTAACCTGAGCCACTTCATCTCTTTGGTGAAGTGTTAGAGTCATAGAAAGGGGTTTTGGGGGTGTCTCGGGCCTGACCGGTCTGACCGGTCAGGGGCACCGGTCTGACCGGTGCCGCTAGCCCAATGGCTAGTTTTTCGAACATCGGTCTAACCGGTGTGAGGCACCGGTCTGACCGGTGCCGCCCGACTGCCAACGGTTAGTTTTCTCCTTTCAGGGGTATAAGTACCCCAAGCCTCATACAGTGGAAGGCTGTTGTTCTTGGTGACTTTGCTGAGCTCTTAAGCCAATTCTTGCAAGCCCTAAGCCTTAGTGGCTCTCCCCAACCTCTCTTTGTGAGATTTGTGGATTCAAGCCATATCCTTTGTGTTGGGTTGAGAGAGTGAGCTCAAGAGCGTCTTTGTGAGCTAACAAGAGCATTCCCCATAGCTTGAGCACTTCGGTTTCGCGTTTACAAGCTTTGAAGCATTTGTTACTCTTGGAGGTTTTCCTCCTTGACGGCTAGGCGTCACCGACTAGCTCCCAAGGTTGTGGTGAGCAGCGGCAAGTTTGTGAAGGCTGTGATCTTGCCTCTTCGTGGAAAAGATCGCATTAGTGGAAAGGAGGAAAGTGGTTGAAAGAGACTCGGCTTGTTGTGGGAATTCTCCCTTACAAGCTCCTCAACGGAGACGTAGTCGTTCCTTAGTGGGCGGTGAACTTCGAGAAACAAATCCTTGCATCTCTTTGTGGTTTGCCTCTCTAAGTTGTTTTCTAGCATATTTGATTTGCTTCCGCTTCGATCTACTTGGGTGTGCTACTTGTGTGTGCAGGGCTCATTACCTTGCTTGTGATCATCTACCAAGGCCACTCACCAAGTTTGGTTCGTGCTAAAAGTCAAGAGGAGCTTGAAGTTGTTTTTGCAGGTGCTCTGTGCTACATCGGTCTGACCAGTGCCAGCCAACGGTCTGACCGGTGCCTCCTGTGAAGCGCAGTACGTGACTGGTCTGACCGGTCATCACCACCGGTCTGACCGGTGGACACTGCAGTGCAAGTTTTCGTGGAAGAAAAAGTTAAAGTTGGTTGTCACGCCTATTCACCCCCCCTCTAGGCGACATCAAGGTCCTTTCAGGCCCAAATAAAGCAGCCACTGGACCCTGAAGGCCCATTTCGAGTTGGGTTGCATAAAACCTTTTGTTTTATGCGAATATAGTGGCACGAAGCCCACTATAATACCCAAATACGCGATCCAAACTCCGTAAAATATTAGTGGCCTAAAGCTCACTATATTATTATTTATATATTGCATTTATTTATTTCCTGCAATTTAATTATCTATTTATCACTTTATTTAAATTCTTGTGTATTTACTTTATTGCAATAATTTATTTAATATTGAAGTAATCCTGAAGATTACACGTGGGAAATTATTGTATAGTCCCGAAGACTATGCAAAGTCTTAATCTTGAAGATTACACACCGACATTGATTCCTTGTACATTTATTGTACAGGTATGTCGGACATCGCTAAGAGGGAGTTCGAAGTGCTTGTCGTGGACGATAGCAGCTAACTCACTTGGGCCACCGACGTCAAGATCAAACTCGACGGCATGAGCCTCGATCATACCATTGTCCAGCCTGAAGCTGGCAAGGATGAATGCACAAAGCCTGATAAAGCAAGAGCGTTGCATTTTCTACGACACCATCTCCACCCAGACCTGAAGTCTGAGTATATGACGGAGATGGATCCACTTGCTCTATGGAAGTCCCTGAAGGACCGCTTCAGCCAGCTGCTGACAATTGTGCTCCCTAGAGGACATCAAGCTTGGATCACCTACGCTTCCAAGACTACAAGTCTGCGGCAGCGTACAACTCCGCTTGCATGGGAGACGACAGAAGAAGAAGGAAAAGCGACAATCAGTGCCCAACATGTCCATGAATTTTTCAACAATTTGAATACAAAACAGCAATGGAGGGAGCTCGAGAAGACCAAAAAAGTAGATCCGGACAAACTTGGGTTTTTCAAACTAATGAACGAAAACATCAAGAAAATGATACTTATAATGGTGTCAACGTCGTCTACTGATGCAAAGAAGCAGGAGCAGCAAACAATATCGATGCGTCGATGAGCAAACAGACTTACATTGCATCCGGCCTCACTGCAGATGAACGAGCTCTTGCAGCTTTGCCTACACAAGAATTAGTGCAAGTAATTGATTTTGTGGAACAATCAGGGATGCCTGTAAGTGTTGCACTCGGCTTTGAAGAACCACCTCGGGATCCAAGTTTCGTACATAGATGGCCCTTTCAGCTAGGAAAACCTCTTATCAGGCAAGAACTGGTATATAAGCTCTCACCTAAGATGTACAAATTTCATGAGTGGTACATGCGGAACTCAGCGAAAGGCGTAGAGAGCTTAGGTATACTCGCTACACCAAAAGATTTTGCCACTGAAGGCGAAAGGGTGGTCTGGCTGCAATTCAAAGATATTTATGAAGTTTACCATCTAGGCGCCCTGAATACTGATCTTATCGTCGCTTAGTGTCTGTAAGTGGCGTATTTTCTTATGTTTATTAATAAATTTATTACGTCTGTGGATCTACTAATTAACTTTGTCTTTCATTTTTGTAGCATGCAACTAGAAGAGATCGAAAAAAGAGTAATGTCGACAAAATTGGTTTCATGGACCCAACAAAAGTTAACTAGTCCGAGGTCAAGAATCAACCAGACACAACAATCGCGACAATATATAGGACCTTGTCTAAGTTTCATGACAAGGATCTCATACTACTACCTTACAGCTGCAAGTATGTGCGATTGCCATCTAATTGTCCTTGCTAATTCTATTTAGTTCTAATCTGTATGAGTATTATGACCATGTATATACAGCTTCAACTGGATTCTTATGATAATTCAAGTCGACAATAGCAGCGTCATGGTGTGGGATTCATTGAGAAAAAACCCCTACACGTTACCAAGACCTTCAAGATCTGTTTCAAGAGTAATAATTCTATCTAAGACATTCTCTTTAATGCAATATATATAGATTGCTTTTACTAACACACTATCTTTCATTAATGTTCCTCAGAGCTTGGGAAAAATTCATTGCAGAGAAAGAAGGACAATTTAAACCAACAATTACATTCTATATTGATTATCCGGTATGTAATCCAAATAACAACTTCAGATTGAGAAATTTTAAATTGTATAACACTTATATTCCATAACATTTTCTTCTAGCCACTTCAGTGTTTGAGACAGGAACAAGGAAATAATTTATGTGGATACTATGTCTGTGAGCACATACGCTGTTTGTCAAGTACAAGCTCCGGAAATTATAATGTAAGTTAATTAAATAAACCTATTAATAATACATCATTTCCTAACCGCTACTATATTTAATTGTTGGGTGCATTACAGATGGATATGGTTAAGGACGAGGTTTTTCAGAAGGATCGTCTTTCGGCGATTCAAGAAAATCTCATTGGATTCCTCTTGAATGAGGTGGTTAATCCAACAGGAAAACATTATTATGATGGATCTAAAAAATTATTGTGATGCAACTCCACTGGGAGTAGAGACTAGAAATTTGAAGTGAACAATATTTTGATTTATATATACTATTTATTTTGATGTATAATATTGTGTATATGTAGGTATATATTAATTTATAAATGTATATACGTAGATATGTAAGTCTAATAAGTACGTATAGTAGACATGTATAGATATATACATACTTAGTGCATATACGTATACATAGATTATACGTGATACAATAATTAGAATAGACACGTATAACACAATAATTCAAATTGAAAATAAAAAAGAATCGAGACCCTTTAGTCACGGTTGGTAATACTAATCGTGACTAAAGGGGTGGGCGTATGCGCTGGCGTGCCCCCCCTCCCCCTTTACCCCTTTAGTCCCAGTTCGTTCACCCAGGACTAGGGGGCTTTTGTCTCTCATCATTAGTCCCGGTTGGATTTGAGAGACCTAAGGCCTCTACCAACCGGGACTAAAAGCCCTCACCCTACCAGTGTGATTTTGCAAAAACACCCCTCCATTCTATGAAAATCGCAACAAAGTCTGCAACTCCAATCCTAATAACCCTTCCCCTCTCCTTCATATCTCCCCAGCCGTTGTCGCAGCCACCTCCCTCCCATTCTCCCAGCCGCTCTAGCGGCCCGGCACCTCGGCCTCAGCGCCCCCGCGTGGGAGGCAGTGTGGATCAGCGGCGGCCGCTGCTGCGCCGCGACTCCAGCGGTCCGAGGCGCACTGTCCTCCCACGTTGGTGCCTAGCGGCCGCGACCCTGTCGCCATGGGGACTCCTCCAGCGGGCGGAGAAGGATAAGGACAAGGGCGCCTCGAGACAACGGAGCGCGTGGACGTGACATCCGACTGCATCAAGGAGGACAACACAACAGTTGCATCCGCAGTGGTGTCCCTAGCACGCATGATGCACAAAGCCGCAATTCTTTGGAGCTGGTTCGCCTCAGCAGGCTCAACAGGGGCGCCATGGAGCATATGGGGCTCCGACTCCCGCCTACCCCATTGAGCAGGTAGACTCCGCTATTTCCACCCCTCCTCCTCTGCTTACATTGGATTTAGCCACAACCACGCATGTGCCATTTCACGATCCCCTCAATATGTTCGACGAAATGGGTAAAATTTTCTTATTATGCCTTTCAATTCTACCCTTTGCTATCTTTATCAGTCACCACTAACCTTATTTGCGTGCAAGATAGTGATACTAATTAACTCTGAAAGCATAGCATCTACATACGTTTTCTCCACAACCTTTACCCAATTGTGCAATCTAGCACATTAGTGTTCTGTACCACTTGCAAAATCATCTATGGTGACATGGTTGATCAATATGTATTTCTCTAACAGGAGTCTGACTCTGCTGCAAATGAGAACAACATATGATCCTCTGCGGACTCTGCAAGCAGGCAACTGTTGGCGATGTCAACACCGGTATACATTCATTTTCTATCTTCTTGAAACTCTTGCTGCTCACATGATACATGCTTTTAGGAGCTTTCAAGTTTTGTCACATAAAGCTAGCAATAGATTTTCAGGGTTGTTTCATAGTTTCATGGCCTTTGAACACCAAAAACAATATTGTTTTTAGTGGCAGGCTTGTTTGTCTTTCTTTTTTTGAACAAAATACTCTTGTTACGTCTTATGGTGTGCTTGATTTTGTCATGGATTTCATGTTTATGCATGAAGACCCATAGATATTATCATTGAATGCCCTTGTGAGTTTAGATGGAGATTGTCATACATATTTACATATTATATTATTATTACATATAGAGTGATGTAGAAAAATAGTTGGCACTCTGAAATTGAAGTTATTTTCACGAATATCGGTTTAGCTAGAACTATTAAGTAACTTTTTTGACAGTTTGTTAATGTATGATACTCTGATCTCCTAGATATGAAGTAAAATTTCATATATTTATGATTCCCAAATGCAAGGAGACTTAGTCTGCAAGCTGTTGTGCATCTCTGTTTTCTCACAAGCTTCCCAAAAAATTGTATTAAATTCATAAGATTACTTTCTTCAAAAAGATCAGTTCTTCGTATTGTGATTACCCTTCTGTTTTTCAAGGGGAAAAGGATACTACTGCTGTACCATTTTTTCTAATGGACAATGTGAGTCTGATGCGGAGGAGGAAGGCTGCATGGAGGGGTGTTGGGCGTCTATTGACATATCCAAGTGGAAGTCTGGTAATTTCCTCCATTGAAACTAATTTGTTCACTTTATTGTTCCCTCTTGATCAGGTGGAATAGAGATACAAGGATGATGGTGATTGCTTAAGGAAAATGATAAACATGGTGGAATTCTTGTGGGCTTTTTTATGCATTTTTTGGTTCAGATTTCAAAGAGAGATGAATGTGAGATGGTTGTATGTCCCATGGATAGCCCAAGAGGTGGATATGCTTGCTTGCTACTTGGCCCGTTCAGAATCTGTCAAATAGATAGATGTATTGCAAACCGTGTTATCTCAATAGAACCTTGAGGTCAAGCAATCAACAATGTAGATGCTTGAAGTGTCTTAACTCATATGTTATGTGAATCAAAGATTGTTAAGATATATGCTTTGTTTATTCTTTTCATATGCTCTATATATCCATATGTTCATGTCTTTGCTGGTCATTGTTTTGAATGGGATAAGGCGTGCAAGGCGCGTCGAATGTTCTAGTGTTATTACTTGGGGCATGAAGGTTCACCTAATTCTGATTCCTTACGGTTTATTTGATGTAGCACGAAGGTTCTTTTTTGCTCTATCTCCTTTTTAACCTCACAAACCGACAAAGAAGTCCGAGGAAGCCATAGATTGCGGCTCCTTGGGCTGCTAACATACTACAATAGCTGGTGTTAGGTAGCAAAAACCAAAAAAGCCCTATCAAACTGATCCTAATATGAGGTAGATAATCGTCGTATGTACGTGCTCCTGTTGCGTTGATTTTTTTCAGCTTATGTGGCAATGCACATGCATAATCTAGTTGACATGAAAAAAAATCATGTGAAGTCCTGGACGAGGACGCACTGCAAATCCGATGCACGACTCGTTCAACATAAGGTGTGTTTGTTAGGGGTTCCATATTCTTGTAGAAATGTTTCAGAATGTTAGATTCTTTTTGGAAATGTTTCTCTGATGAATCAGTAATACACTTTGTGAAAATCCTTCGCTACATTCAGATTATTGAAAAGTAGTTAAAACACTATTTTACATAAAAAATATATAATAGATATGTTTAATGAAAAATGTTAAAATTTTCTGTGAATGAATAACGGTGCTAGTGTAACCTATTTTAACTTGTTGAACTTAAAAATCTATTAACAAAAGAATATGATCGCTAGTGTAGTGTGGAGGCAAGAAACAAAATCCAACAAAACTACTTGAGACCATTTCAGGTGCCTAGGCAAAAAAATTAAAGAGGAATCAATTATTCACCAGTGAAACGTTTCACCCTCTACCCATTTGACAGTGATTCTAGTGTTTCTCACTAGAATCTGAAATATTTGGAGCTGCCGGCTATTCATCTGTCTACACTTGCACAATTAAGCTGCATGGTGAATCCGTAGGCCTTTGCTTGCTGATTTTTTTTTTTAGATTATCTGCTACCAAAAAAAAAATCTTCTGCTAATATGGAAAGAACCAGATCACGCATCATATCCACCATGGTAACATTTTTTAAATTGGAAACTACAATACATTGAAACAACTCTCTGCCATCTCTACTGCACATGTCCTATCCCCTCCAATCATTAAACCTTTAGCTATCCATTGCACTACTAGCTAGCTTCTCAATCTCATGATCCTACTGATACGGTTCATGATCCATTTTGGAGTAGAAATACAAGGCCAAAATTTGGGATCAAGTTATTTGGTTAGATGATGTCTGAATTGGCCGCCCACTGCCCATTTTTCTGTTTCAACAGTTCAAATGGAATAATTTCATTCACAATTACATATTGCAACACCCAATTTTAGGATGCAAACAGTAGCATTTCTGATTCATCTCAAAGGAAATTATGCATAACGAGGTTCTTCCATCAAACACCACTTCTTTCCAGCTACAAAGAAGAGGTCCATCAAACAGAGTTCTGCAAATTATATTTGGTTGGTAGGATGTTCTATAGGTAATGGTTGAACATACAATGATCTCTGCACACAGCCGAGATTGATTGATATATGACAACTGCAACTTGAATCACCTCCGAGCTAAAAAATGAGCAGCTACAAAGGAATATCTGTGTGAAACAATTTTAGGGGGGAAATTAAACGACAAAAGCTAAAGCTATTTCCAATCAGCCAAAATAGACACAAACATATCATTAGAGTTATTTCTCCAATT
This sequence comes from Cenchrus fungigraminus, assembly GCA_036936925.1. NCBI lineage: Eukaryota > Viridiplantae > Streptophyta > Magnoliopsida > Poales > Poaceae > Cenchrus > Cenchrus fungigraminus. The sequence continues at coordinate 134,522,407 of CM072774.1, read as the reverse complement.
GCGTCTTGGCTAGTAGTAGCACACATTTTTTACACATTTGAACAAAAGCCAACAAATAAACGATACGTGGTTTACCAAGATTTTGTCCTTCGAACATTCATACCCAAATGACCTAGCCTATTTGGAGATCAAAAGCAAAATATGTTACTATCCACATTGATGTTACCATCTCAGTTGCATAAGGCTCTTTGTCAACCTGTGTAACATGACATGAAATAAATTAATTATCTGCTGTGTTAATAAGATAGCAACATACTTTAATTTATATCAAAACTAGCTAAGATATCTCGTATGTTTGATGTTTTTATTGTATGTTTCCTGCAAAGAAACATTATTGAGCGCACACTTCCAAAAATGTAGCCAGTGAGTGCGTAAGCATCGCTATCCGCATCAATCTAGTGGTCAGTACATAGCTGGATCAATGTAGCATACACATTCCATGTTGAAGAAGTTATCAGAGAAAAGGAGAAATCATAGTTCCATGTAAGTTTTCAGAAATCAATATCAATTTCCTGAACTATCAGCTTCTACCTGCAACTTAGCATTTGTTTTCAGAAACTGCTCAGTTGCATCTCCAAACTAATGATTTAGCATTTGTTGTCAGAAACTGCTCAGTTGCATCTCCAAACTAATGATTTAGCATTTGTTTCTATCTTGTAACATTTGGAAACAAATAAACTGAGATGAATACAAGAAAATTTTGCATGTTTTAAGAGCACAAATTTAGCATAGACGAAGCCAATGACTAGCAATTAATAATACCTTGAGGATACGGTCGGTGAGGTGCTGCCTTTTTATTGACACTATATTTGATCTGCAAAGAAAATATTTTTACCTCTTTACTTCTGTAGCAATAAAATAACTGATAATAATTAAACAATGAATTAAAGATATTACTAGATAACTTGGCCACGCAATGGAACATTTAAGTGCATCTGACAGCTTCGTCTCCCCATTTGGGTGAATCAGTCTAGCATCCTTTTGCAGTACTTCACTTAGAAACACCTTACACCATTGGGTTCCAAGTTTCTTGCCATCTACTATTGTAGATTGAGAACTGTTTTCAAGAATAGCTTTGCCTACTGCAACATGTGGGTTTTTTACTGAAAACAAGACGACCTCTTTGCCACCCTAAACAGAAGGAAATGTGGAAGATTATTAGACTACTATAGGTATACAGCTAAAAATTGTACAGATCTTTTGGTGCTAAGCAACAGACTTCATTTCCCCTATATCTATACAGAAGCAACCATGGATGATGCAAGTTCAGTAAATGTGAATATTCCAGAAAAACACTAATATAAAAAAGGAAGCTAACCACATTGCATCGAGTCTGACTATGTGTGTCAATCTTCCTCGTCCTACCATGAAGCGCATTATATGGTGGCTTTATCGACCCTTGCAGTTTCTGTGTACAAATGAAGAAAGAGATGAAAATTCTATATAATAAAGGTGGACGGTGTGTCTAGCGGAAACAGTTTATTGATTGAATAGCTAGCCACTGTTTTGGTTCTCAACACCTATGAAGGATTGCAGCACCCTTATAGAAGTCTTCAAATTTAGATTAAAAAATGAATTTCTGTAAACTAAAAGGAGGACGTTCCCAAAGTTTTTGTTATATCTATCTAGATGGGTAAGTAAAAAAATGGGGAAGATACCAGATTATCACGCGGGACATTGCTTGGACGGACACCCTCGAATTTAAATTTTGATGTAACCACCTCATTCTTTCTATGGGGCAAGCCATTTGGTACTTTTATCTACAATAAAATAAACTTGATATGACACAAATAAAAAATGGTGTGAAGAAATTCAGTACAAAGAAATCAACAAAGTTGGAAAATTACATTGCATGAAATCTGATTTTCAGCTATTACTGACAGAACACCACTCTCGTATTCATGTTTATTACCCTATAAACAAAAAGGGGAGGTAAGTAGTGACAGAAATTTTAAATACACACTAGATACATGTATCAAATGTAGGCAAATAACTTCACTGAATTATCATGGTGTGGACTGCTTTCTCTCTTTACCTGATTTTGAGAAGCCATGACAATCTGTCTCAATTCCGCTACTTCACGCTCCAGTTGTGCAAATCGTCCCTGATCACAAATATCCTCACCATCCTTTTTGTCCACTGTTGGCTTTTGTTGTTGAAGCTTAGTTGATTGGCACAGAAAAACTGTGGGTGCTTCCATGTTTTTCATTCTTGCCTACATATTAGTATTACATTCATTAGCTTTGAGTTTTGATGGTATTGTACCAAACAATTATAGAAGGCTAATCATATATTATGTTCCCTGCTTACCATGAATTGAATAAATCAATTAACGGGTGAACTGAACCCAGTAAACATATACATTAATAATGTTAATTACAAGGGGATAGTAATCTAATTTTGTAGCCAAATGCTAGGCTCCCATTCTAAGAAGAATCTTACAACCTATCATTGAAATATATACAGTAGTCTGACCCATTTTTGACAGAAGCAAACAACATTAAATATATTACATGAAAGTCTAATAACTAGATCATAAAAAACACTTCATCAGAAGAGTCACCGCTTCAAGATTTTATCCACCTCACACAAGAATAAAAAAACTGAGTAAATTTACATTGCATACGAAGGCAAAATTACATCCTAGGGCATCCAAATTTAGGAGCACATGAAAGAAGCAAGCGTTCTTAGAAATTATGGATTCTGTACAGCAAGCATGAAATGCAATATGTGGGAATCGTTCAGGTTGTAGAAGAATGCCACTTTGGATGCCAGCACTACTCAGATAAGAAGCATCGACCAGTTATTTCTGTTCCAATAGAATTAAAACCTTGTTTTACAAACTCTAAACATATTTTTCATGTGTTCAGCCCATCAAATGACAGGCAAAATTGCACTTTCCGAAAATTCAACTTTAGCTTGTGAATGAGATTTGGGACCACGCCTCACCTGGTGCTGACATATCCTAGTGTTACGTATCTTGGCAGTATTGAGTTTCACTAGCAGTTAAAAAAATATCAGCACAAAATAGACAGTATGCAAATAAATACCCCTGGACAGCATTATTCTTTTGCAGTTGGAGGGGTAATTTGACGCAAATGTAACATTTATCTGCCAGCATATACATTTTTTTATTTCATGATGAGCAGGAATAACATCCAACAAATTGCAGCTATCAAAACAGCTATGAATGCTGTTGACAGGTTTCAGTTTATTTGCTGAGTTTGATGTCACAATTTCAATTTTTTTGGCTGAATTTGGTGTTGGTGCCTTCAAACAATGAAGTTTGTGAGTCTACTTCAATCGCACTTCCACAGTAGGGATGCACTCCATATTTTACAGTGTCCAAGGCAAACTAATTGCATGTGATGATCATAAGTGCATACAAAAGATTGGCTGTCCTTTTCAATATCAAATAGCATATTCCCAGTTAAATACTTTAAGACAGACTACTCATGTAATTAAACTAATCCAAGGATGGTCACTTATAACTAACCAACTACATCTGAGAAGTAAACAAGAAAAGATGAAACTTTAGTGGTTAAACAAAGACCAGGAATCTTGAGATCAGCATAGGCACAATAAACATTCGCTACCATACTTGTCAACTCCCATGCAGTTTATTCAAATGGTACCCCAGCTCTATGACAGCATATTTTTAATTAAGTGGACCATCAGTCCCTAGGATCTCGATTATCCGTTGCACATGAAGGTGAAACATTTGTAATAGTAGTGATCAAGTAAACTAATCATTCGAAACATATAATCACCTAAAACATATATAGTACTCTGATCCATCGGAGAAATGGAAGAGGAAAAGGTTTTCAATTTTATGAACCAGAATTGTTGAACAAATTAAGAGCAGAAATTCTTGAAACCCAAAAGCATAATAAAGCAATCAAAAGAAAATCCTAGCCCTCCCCAAGCTTTAATAGTTAATGAATGACAGGAAAGGTGTGTCATATTTACCGATTTTTCGATGGCCTTGGTGAGCATCTTCCTCGCCTTCTTGATCTTCTTGTTCACTGCCCGGGCCACCTCGTCATCAATGCTGGGGAGGAGTTCCTGGAGGATCGGCGGATCCATGAGGATCATGGCCTGATCAACAAGGAACGGGTACATCTCACGCATCTCTGCCAAAGTCCTGGGCTTGGGCAAGTCCTTGCCGGCTAGTTCGCCGGCGCTCTTGGCTTGGATTGCGTCCTTGCTGTCCTCGGTAGCTTCGACGGTTTGTGGCTTCAGCGGGGTGAGGCTTTTCGCCGGAGCGATGGGCGGCGCCGGTGCGGGTGCTGTGGGCGGGGAGTCGTTGGCCCAGACGTCCGTGGAGAGGAGGTAAAGGCAGCGCTCGTGCTTACCCACCGGCGGCGCGGTCTTCTTGGCGTCGCTATCGTAGCGGCGCTTCAAGCTGCGTAACTTCACCATTACCTTCCTGGCGTCGACGCCCTTCCTTTCGAGATGCCCGTCGAGCGCCGCGAAGAGGGCGGCGGGACTTGGGTGTCCGCCGCCGTTGGCGCGGCGGTGCGCGGCGAGGGCCTCCAGGATGCGGACCTCGTCACCGGGGGGCCACGCGCGCTGAAACGGCACGGGCTTCCGCTTGGCCTCCGGCGGATCCGGCGGCGGAGTCGTCCTCTTCTTTCGCTCGGCCGGGGCATCGGGGCTCTTGGCCGGCGGCGCCGGCGCCTGGCGGCGGGTCGACGAGGGCTCCATGCCGCGGCTCTTGGCGGGAAGCGTGGGCGCGAAAGGGTTGCGTGCGCGCGGAATTTTCACGAGACCCGCAGCGGTTGTGTCGAGGCCATTTATCTCATCAGCAGTGGTTGGTGCCGGGGTTCTGATTTTCCGGCGTTAATGAAGAGATTACTAGGAAGGAGGGGATCGAGGCGATGGAATATTAACGAAGCAAGCGCGAGATCAGGGGCGGATTGGTGTCGATCGCCGCCGATTCTCTCGGAGGCAAAAAAAAAAAAAAAAAAAAAGTTAAAAGCGCGGGCGCTTCTTGGCGGGACTCGGAAGAGAAACAGCGCGCGCGCCACTTTTTTGTTTTTTCATTCACGGCGTGCTCCATAAATAAGCAAGCCCTCCGATCAGATGGATCTCGTCCTTCCATTCCATCCCATCCGGCCACAATCCTTCCCAGCCATGGCGTCCTTCCATTCCGGCTCCAGCGTGCACTCCGTCATCGACATCTCGTCGTCATCCGACAGCGACGAGGCGACAAGCAGGCCACCTGCTAGAAGGGTGGCGCGGCGTCGACGTCGACGTCCGTCCTCGCCCGTCGTCCGCTCACGGGGCGCAGCATCAACCGACACTAGCGGCAGCGGCGGCGGCGGCGCCACGAGCCGTCTGAGGAGCGCGGTGCGTCGCGGGCGTCCGTCCTCGCCTGTCCGCTCACCAATCGCAGCCTCGACCGACACTAGCGGCGGCGGCGGCGCCACGAGCCGTCTGAGGAGCGCGGTGCGTCGCGGGCGCCCGTCCTCTCCTGTCCGCTCACCAGTCGCAGCCTCGACCGACACTGGCGGCACGAGGAGCGCGGCGCGTCGCCGGCGTTCATCCTCGCCGGCGTCCGTCTCCTCCGACAGAGGCGCCGGCGACGAGGCCATCAGCCGTAGGAAGTACAAGAAGTGGTCCCACGAGGACGAACGCGTGGTGATCGACGCCATGGGCCACCTCCGCAAGCGCAACAATGGCAAGATCCCCAGTGTCTCGTTGATCCTCAAGGAGGTCCTCCGCAAGCGCGCGTTCGAGCGCCGTGACCTCAAGGCCAGGGAGCTCTCCAGTAAGATGTACTCGCTCAAAGGCAAGTTCGCAAAGACCGCGCATAAGGCTGCGGCGAACGGCGGCAAGCTCAGGCGCAAGACCAAGTTTCGCGACTTGAAGTGGAACCTCCACAGCATGTCCCGGGACCACCAACTGTGGCCGGATTTGGATGCAGACGACGGCGCAGCCTACCTGCAGGCCAGAGGCATCCCCCTTCTGCCGCGCCGCAACATCTGATGGCCATCATGCATGTTTCCATCAGTAGGTTTAATTTTGACCATCATGATAGTACGCTGGTCTCTCCTTATTAATTATCATCTAGGAGTACGTATCTCGATCTGTTTGTTAGTCTTGTCGTTATATCAAGCTATATCAACTAGTATTGTCTTAATTTTGGTTTTATCAAATTGTAGCGTGTTTATATATATGAGTGTCTTGCTTATCAGCCTGATCACAATGCAAGTTATACCTGAACTTCTCCTAATATATGCAGAGGGATCTCGGAATTAGTTGAAGTGCACGATGAATGTAGTTTAGTTCAGCAATGATAACGGTTGAAACATCGATCGATCTGTTATTTTGTGTCGTTTATTGCGATCAATCACTTTGGATTCATTGTGAAAATTGAGGAACCTAGTTCAACACATAGTCAAAGCCATGCAGGGAATCCATCCTCCACAAGACGAAATTAATTAAAACTAACAAAGTTTTGCGGAAATAATTCTCAACTGATGCAATTATTTTTTTAAAAAAATCATGGGCAAGCGAGAGCTAAAATTAGGGGCCGAAGCAGCCTCTGCCTGTTGTGGACTGTGGGCTGTGCCTTTATTATTGAGTCAACATTTTTGATTTGCTTGGTTTTTTCTTCGGTAGGTATATCTGAAAGGCTTTTTTTAAAGAAATCCAAAGAACCATGAATTGAACTAACAAATTTAATTCTAAATCGTAAAAAAAAAATTCCCTGCCCAGCCACGCCGAGCCATATACAGTGGCGCTGTAGTCGTTGGTGTGCCACAGTAATCACATACTCCGCTACCATAGGCCATTTCCAACATTTTTAATTAATTGTACGGTCAATTTAGATAGAGAATAAATCATCAAAATGTTGTTCGGATTAATTTGTTTCTGCGTGTTGCATCCAAGCTGCCTTACATAAACTACGTGAGAAAACCTCAAATATGTCTCACGACATTGATCACGGACACATAAAACCTGTTACCATAAATCTTAAAGGCAAACGATTTTACTAAAGCTTGTTACCAATAAGGCTACGTCTGTTACCTATAAGATCTACAGACCGCAGCTCAACCTTACTGGTAAAGCATCTCAACCTTATTAGTAAGAGGCGTTTCGTTAACTTTAACATTTGTAATAACGGACCACAAAATGCCTGCTACCGATTTGATTCCCGGTCCCGAATTTTTATTCCAATACCGTTAACTATCCTCGCGTCCGGCCGTCTGCCCTATCCGTCCACCCTCGCGTCCGCCCACCCCCTCGTGTCCCACTCCCACCCTATCCGCCCACCCCTTGCACTCTTACCCTCGCTCCCTCTGCCACCTCTCTGCACTCCTCCTCCGCCGGATGGGGTGAGGTTCGGCGCTCCCTGCACCACGCGGCCAGGTCAGCGCGGCCGCCACTGCCCAACCCCCGCAGGGACAACCGCGAGCTCAGGCAGCCTCGAGGTCCCCGATATGGAGCCCTGCAGTGGCACAGCCACTCCCCTGCGCCACGTTCGCGCGTCTGCCGGCCTTGGAGCTCCCTCCCGACTAGATCTGCCCTCTCCGCAACGGCGCGACGCTCCCTGCATGGCAGAGGAGCAGCGGAGCTCCCTCCCGACCGGATTTGCCCTCTCTGGTGGTGCGGAAAAGTAGGAGGCGTAGAGCGGCGAGTTCCTCCCTCCTTTGCTCCTCTGCCTTCCGCTCTCTCCTAGATCCGCGTGACGGGAAGCTCGCGGGGGTCAGGTGGTGATGCAGGCTCCCCTCGTAGGAGGCGCTCTGACAATGTTGCCTCACATGTCGCCGCATCTTCGCCTTACCCATCGCCACACCTCCACCTCCATAGAAACCTCCCCGCCGCCACCACGCCATGCCTCCTGCCTGGTGCTTCTTCCATGGCCGCATCTCTGCCTCAGGTCTGACGAGTCCAAGAAGCACTCGAGACTCATCAAATCCGACGAGATCCATGTGTGCCTCATCCCCTTCTTCCCCATCTCCTCCGCAGCGTATCCCCTTTCCCCCACTAGCCAAAAGCCTTGGATGTCTAGAGGTAATTTTTAGACGGGTAAGTCTTGCTGAGTATTAGTATACTCAACCTAGCTATATCTTTTGCTTTCAGGTGAAGTTGTTTGTCCTGGACAGATTCCACCCGGCTGGGAGCTGGAATGGGTGGATGATGACGAGTGATTGCATCATGGATGGCCTCCTATGATGTTTATCGTATCGCTTAGTTAATTTTCGCTATTTTCGAACTCTGAACAATTTATTTATCATGTCATGAACCATGGTTTGTAATAGTTAAACCCTCATGGGTAGATTTGGTTTTAAATTGTGTAATGTACTCTGGACTTGCTTTCGTGTGAGTTTTAATGCACATATTCGATCCTTTGTTGCTATGTAAGTGATTTCACCGGGCTTGACATGGCAACTTACAGCGGGATGATACTTTGTTATTGCTTAATGGCCAAATGGAGTGGCTTAGGCAATAGTACGGTATTTTCTCTGGCGGGGTTGTCAACAACCGGTGGATGGTTGCTCCCAGGTGTGATGGATGGTTGACAACATTGTGTGGACTGACTCTTGGCCAAGTATTGCAGGTGCAGGTTGTGGCTTGGTTGGTGTTGGTGTAGGTAAAGCACAAGTGCAAAGGGTCTATGCTAGTGGGCCTCCAGGTGTGGAGAGACAAGTAGGCTTGGTTCGAGGGACCCGGTGGCGGACCGCATGGTGGCAAAAACAGCAAGACGAAGTCATGGACGGTTTCTTGGTTGAGCCTCAAAACCAAGGTCGAGCCGGGACAACCGTGGGGGCTAAGTTATGAGTGGAGATTGGAGTGGAGGCCACATCAAGCCCACGGGGTTTGAAGTGGTTCACCAAAAAACCATTGGGTTCCTTGGCTGTGCCACAAAGCCAAGACTGAAGACCGAAGCGCTACAGCACCAGGTCGGTCTGACTGGTGGGGACCGGTCTGACTGCTAAGGAGCACCGGTCTGACCTGTGTGCACCGTGGGCTTCCAGAGACTTCGAAGCGGAGGGCACGCGTCGGGATCGCAAGGCTTGCGTCATTGCCAAGCAAGGTGCGATCACCGGTCATCCGTCCGATGGTGCTACGACGAGAAGTTCCCAATGCAAAGTGCCCTTCGAGGGTGTGTATCTTAATTTTATGTAATAGATGTAGTTTCATCTTTCGGTTGCCTCCATATAAACCAATTGGAGAGAGGGTGGCAGCCATCTCTTGGAATGCTAGCTCATTTTGCTTCCTAGTTTTTCCCTTTTTCCCTTAGGGTTTTCTATAGGACTAGCTTGAGAGCTTCGTGGTGAGATCTTGAGAGAGGGATGGATGTTGAGGAGGAAAGCTAGACCTTGTATGAATCTTTCATGGTATGTATAGAAGGTTCGGCGTGATTCCTCAAGTGTTCTTTATGCCTCTCCTGCTTTTCCGTTTTGGTGATTTTCGGAGTCCTTTCTTCGAAATTTTCATTCGGTGGATTTGAGGCCTCCCCTTTGCGGTTTTGGTGAGGGATGCACACATGAGTCCCTTGTGGTTCTTTTCTTGGTAATCCCCCTCTCAAATCCGTGGGAAAAGGTGCTCGATTTGGGGTTTTTCTTTGGGTTTCGTGGAGAGGTGTTCTTGGTGTTCATCTTTCGATTCCTCTTGATTCGCTGAGTTTTGGGGGCTCAAATCATAGCTATGGGATGCCCATGAGGTACTACTATCCCCAAAGTCTCATGCAAATCCGTGGAGCAAATCGGGAGATTGGGAAGGATCTTTGGAGGAGTTGACCCGTGGTTTGCTGTTCATCCCGAGCGCCCAGGCTGTGACCGGTCTGACCGGTGCTCTTCACCAGTCTGACCGGTGCTGCCCTCTGTTGGGTTTTGGCTCGGGTGAATGTTTGGGTGTGTAGAGCCTTGTCTTGTGTTGCTTTGGGTCAGTTCTTGCCAAGATTCAAGTTGGTTTGCTAGGTTTGAGGAGCTTCTTGTTTTCCCTTTGTTTGTGTTTCTAAGGTGGTTTTTTCCAGGACCTAGAGGAGTCATTGAGGCTTCCTGGAACATTTCTGTGCGGTTGCTGTGTCCACCGGTCTGACCGGCATAGCTGACCGGTCTGACTGGCATCACCGGTCTAACTGGCGCGTTTCATCGGTCTGACCGGTGCAGCACTGGCAGCAGGCCGTGCAGTTTTTCCACTGCGTGTTGTGTGTTTTCGGGTAGGTTGCAGGTGTGGTTTGCTCCTAGGATCAGTAGCACTTCAGTGGCTACGTTGTCTTGGCAAACGTGAGGAAGTTGTGGACGAAGTGATTTTGGGATTCTAGCCGTGTTCATCTTGTGGGAGAAGTCATCTCCTCCGGAAAGAATTTTTATCGGCTCCCATTCACTCCCCTTTTGGTTGCCCAATCCGGTCCTTCACATAGAGCATCTCGCACTTATCTGCTGCGAATTTGGTGGACGATTGGGCGCGAATTGATTGGCGCGCTGCCGTGGGTGGAAAAAAACTTCACCTGCGTAGTAACTTCATTGCCTGAACGGGGTGCTAAACACGTGTTTAGCCCGCTTAGAACCGTTGAAACCCGTTCTGTTTCAGGCGTTTCAACCGTTTTTCAACGTGTTTGACCGTGTAAACGGCCTCACCGTTTAATGGTCCGCTTCCCTCCTAAACAAGATGGTGACTCTATGTTTCCGTTTTTTACTGTTTAAATGGGCGTTTACACCATTTAGGTGAACATTGATGACCATATTCTTCCCTTAGCTTTTATCTTCTGCTCCTCGGTTAAGGAGCAAGTGTGATCAGAATTGGATAATAAGTAACCTGCTTCGCCAAACCTCCATGTAAAACAAGGAGAGTGAACCTGCAAGAAAATGAGGAAACATGAGAAGGGTGTTGCCAAACCAACCTACATAATTTCACGTGTTACCATATAATGAGCAAAATGTAACAAGTATGTATATATTGTATCAAAAGAATAAATAGATAACTTAGGACTACATAATTCAAAATAAATTATTTAGAGGCACTGGCCATCCGACAAGCCAAGATTGTTGAACAGGCAACCAACAAACATCAATCATACAAGCTATGTACAGAGAATGGAATACGTTGCAATGATGCCATAGAAACAGAATGCTACTAGTACCATGAAGAACTACACAAGAGTAGAAATTGGAGTCCTAGTCACCTTTGCCTTTGTAAATAATTAGATTGGATTTTTGCAATGAGACCGTTCATTATTCTAGCATCTTCAACTTTAGAGCTTCAAAAGGAAAAAAATCTTAGAAGCGTCGGCCTCACTGTCGGAGAGGTCCTCCGGGACAGGCGCAACCTCCATGCCCGGAGCGTGCAGCCTACGGCGGTGAGGCGCTCCCACTCGCGGAGGCGGCGGTGCGGTGGGGGACGACATGGAGGGCGAAACGCAGAGCGGGATGAAGAGAAGGCCCACATAGACAACCTAGCACTGGTAGGGAGAGGGGCTTTAGTCCCGGTTGGTAGAGACCTTAGGTCTCTCATGTCCAACTGGGACTAATGATGAGAGACAAAAGCCCTCTCTAGTCCCGGGTGAACGAACCTCGACTAAAGGGGTCCTTTAGTCCCGGTTCGTATTACGAACCGAGACTAAAGGGGGGGGCACGCCAGCGCCTGCGCCCACCCCCTTTAGTCACGGTTGGTATTACCAACCGTGACTAAAGGGTCTTTTCTCTTTTTTTTGTTGTTGTTTTCGATTTGAGCGTATATTCTAATTGTTGTCTAACCCGTATATGTACGCATACGTATTTGCACTTGTATATATATGTATACCTATCTATATATATACCATATACGCACTTAGACTTATATATAAACCCTATATATCTACATATTAAACTTATAAATGTATATACACATAATAATTTATACACATTAAAATAAATAGTATTTTCTTAAACTAGTATATATACATCAAAATCCTAAACCCTATAGTATATATACATCAAAATATCATTCAGTTCAAATTTCTAGTCTCAATTAACTTTCCTCGGAGGTGAGTCGGTCAATTGGATGGTTGTCATAAAAATGTTTTCCTTTTGGATCAACCACCTCGTCCATGAGGAATCCCATGAGAGCTTCTTGAATTGTCGAGAGAAGATCCTTCTCAATGAGTGCATCCCTTTTTATAATCCTCTGTAATTTGCAAATAGGTTAATATATTACACTGAGCGATTAAATATACAAAAGAGGATAAAAATGATGTATAATTAATAGGTTTATTTTACTTACACTATCATTATGTGAGTTGCCATAGTAAGCGTGTATGTGCTCACAGACGTAGTACCCGCATAAATTATTTCCTGGTTCTTGTCTCAAACACTAAAGTGGAGAGGAGAACAGATTATGAAATATTAGTGTTATACATTTTAAATATTCCCAATCTGAAGTTGTTATTTGGTATACGTACCGAAAAATTAGTGACACATCTAATTGTTTTTCGAAATGGTCCTCAGCGTTTTGCAATGAACATGGTTCAAGCTCTGAGGGAAAATAATAAAAGATACAGTGTTAGTATAAAAGCTAAATATAAGAAAACATGGACTAAAAGTACGGAGTCACAACAAGTCCAAAGGAGTAAATGAGGAGTCCCGTTCGTGTTCAAGTGCATGATGAAATCACTCCCAAAGGTGGCAAGGACCGAAGTGTTACAAAGGAACATCCCTGAGGATTGAAGTGTAAAAGACCGAACTTCATGCGAGAAGACCCTCTATCTTGGACGTGAGGATGTCGTCGCCAAAATGACCTAATTGAAGGGGGCAAAGTGCAAAATGGCAAGAGGACCCACGTGTGCGAAGGGGCGACCGAACTGGGCCGGGATGGACCTAGGCCGGTCGGCCCAGGCCGGCCGGCCTGGCCCATTTCCACGTCGGTTCGGTCCCCCATTTCTTGAGCGTGAAGATGATGCAACCCTAAGTACGTGGGGGCGTCGCCATTCGCAGAGGGAGAGCCATTCGCCCGAGAGGCCGTCCACAAGCTAGAGAGGAAGGAGAGGAGAGAGATCATTCACGAGAAGGATCGCTCGAGTCCAAGGAGGCAACCACAAGTGGAGGAGGACGTCAAGTGTGACGGAACCGCCCAAAATAATTCCGTATTATCGCCTAAGCCAGTCCACGTGGCCATTAAGCAATAATAAAGAAGTATTTTATCGCCTCTCCCGGGTCATGCCCGGTGAATCACTTACAACAGGATCGCTGATATGCGCAAAGCCCACACGAAGGCGGGACCAGAGTACAAGTTCAACATTACATAAAAGTTCACAAAGTTACATTATTAGAAACCAGATTTTTCGTACATGAAAGTAAAGGTGATTCAGAGTTTAAACAGCAGAAATAAAACTAGCGGAAGATACACATGGGAGGCCATCCATAGAGTATCACTCATCGTCATCCTACTCCCACTCAAGTTCCCAACCATCTGGAATAGAACCGGGCCAGATGGGGTTACCTGAAAACCACAAATTAAGCAAGGCTAAGTATACTAATACTCAGCAAGACTGACCTGACAAAAAGAAAGTACAACTAGACATGCAAGGCTTTTTGGCTGGTGGGTTTGTTTTGCCAAAAGCGACTAAAAGTTGATCCTTAATTTCAAATTTTAGCTCATATTCTAGTATGTTAACCATTCTAGGTGAGCACCTGTACTAAACAAGCATGTTGTGCAAACAATATTAAACAGGCAACAATATTAATCCAACTGTTCCATAAATACATGGGGTAGCCAGTGGTCAAGCCGACTCAGATAACGGCGAGTGACCGACGATCGATCGATTTATATCCTTGTAAGGTAAACCCAAGATACACAGAAGAAGGTAGACCCCAAAAAATCAAATAAAAGCGAATGTGGGGTCTACCCCGACCAGGTGGTTCCCGCCATTCCCCATATTAGGGACAGGCGCTACAGTCCTAAGTACAAGGTTACTGGAACACCCTCACACGACACGTCTAGACTCACACTTGCACTACCGGGATCAAACCGGAAGAAGCATCTCAAGAGTAGAAGTGATAAAGTCCCTGCACTGGTTCATTAGGTACTAGGCTTACCGGTCCCATTCCCGACAAGCACTTGGTACGTTCAATAGCTTAAACCAGCACAATGCTACTCGCTCGAGACCGGACCCATTGCTCTTACCACATGAGCGAGTCAATTTAACCAACTTATGAATCCAACATGAGTAACCTATATCTCGCGAGCAATGAGTCATTACTCGACTTGTACCGTGTCCTTAAAGCATGGCACTAGCGTCCTAACATACTAGTATAAGAGCATAGGAACCTAAGGATCATGCATCTAGGTTTCAAAACAACTCCTGAAACGTAAATGCACAAAACATAACATAAATACTGAAAAGTAAAAGAGATGAGTTTATCTAAAAAGGTTATATGCTCTCCAGTGCTTGCCTTCTTCTACTTCAGCCTTGGACTCTTCTGGACTTTGGTCCAGGTGTTGCTGAACACCCAACTCGTTCACTTCACCAGCTACCGTCCCGTCTCCCTCCTGGGTCAGCGTGTAAGTCCCGTCCGGTAATTCAACACGTACACATGCATATGCATTAGGCTACGGTGAGAGTGGTTAATTAAAAGTCAACTTTGATGGTGACTGTGTACATATTTAAGCAAATAAATTACTTAACTTCACCAAACAGTATGGGGGTGTGTTTAAATGATTACAAACAGGAACTGAGCATGAAATCCTTAATTAAACTTAAAATGAGGATAAACATATTTATTCAATTTCTAGCTAGCTTTTCATCCAAAAATTCATATAAAATTAATTACACATCCATTGGTCCTAAATTTCGGTACACAGCAACATATACCTAAACTAAGCTGTCGTGCCAAAATTGAGCTCCAGATCACATATAAATTAATTTATATGAAAAAGACAAAATTCAGCCTTGCTTCACTTAATAAAATCTTATAAAAAGATTTACTAATCTTTTTGATCTCAACTTTCTCCTACAAGCCATATATGTCAAATCTAAACCTCTGACCAAAGCATAGGTGCATATTCAAATTATTTTTCAAATTTTTAATTTAAACTCCTACACAAGATTAAAATCCAAAACATATACCAAAACACATCCTAAAATCATATCCATCCTACCAGAGGTACTATTCATCAAGACAAAGCCCTAGGCTGCACTTGTGCTTAAAGAAAAGTTTATTAAAGGGGCTATAAAAAGCATCAAACTTAATCTAGCATAAAGCTTACATAAATCATAACTAAAAATCTACTCATCAAACTCATGTCAACTTTGATAAAAAATCTAAGCATGCCATAAAGATCAACAATTCCAAAATTCACTTTCATATCATGAGTACATTTTGAACTACAACAAAAACACTTCAAACTGAGTTTGATTTTTCATTCAAAATCTACACAAAAAACCCTATTCAACCTTTCTAGAAAAGGTAGATTTCTTCACCAGGAAACCAATGAAATTGGATTTGCACTTCTATGATTTTTCTACGATTTTTAATGATTTTTCTAAGTTGCAGCCAAAACCCTAAAGAAGCTTATTACAACCAAGTCTCTGGATTCGCAGGTAGGTCCTTAGAATTTACAACTAGGTCCCCAGACGAGAATACCAATCATAGACAGGTCCTCGGGCGCCATGGCCGGCGGTGGAGGTCAAAATCCGGCGAGCTCGTTGCCGGGATGGACCGGGGAAGTGATGGGGAGTGACGAGGGGCTCACTAGGGTTCCGTTCTTCTTAGTCTCAAACCAGAGAAATCAAGCCTTGAATCAATGTACTCAAAATAAATCTTGTATACTAAGGTTTTGCACTCAATTGAATATAAGGCTTTGAATAGGTAGAACAACATGCAAGTGGTATTAATAACAAGGTTAGCATAACTTTTAAGAACGAAAATAAATGATCTTTAACCCATCCAAAATTGAGAGCATGAGATAAACTATGAGTCTTCATCTTTATCATAACCTCCACAAAGGATTAAGCTAGCATTTAAATTTAATTTCAGATTTGCATAAGGAGAGTATTAGCTTAATCATGCATAAAGCAAGCACAAAGATGAGCAAAGTGGCAACGATCATCATATATCAACTTGGCATAATTTTCCATCCTCACCAAAGGTCATGAGTAGGGGCAATATTTATTCATGATGATTTGAGGCAAACATTACTACTAGCACGCATGCTGAAAATAAATAAAGTAGAAAGATCGAATAATTTGAAAAACATTTCTCACCTAATTCGGGTCCGCCTTACCCCTCACGTCGGACCCACCACCATATATTTGAAGGAGTGAATAGGATGGAAGACCCACAGAATCGCAATTTGGAGAGCGTTTCTGAGAAAAAAAATTCTCACCCATCACGCGTATACTTACGCGTGTACCTGTTGTTGGGGCGCTAGGCCCAATTTTTCCACGACGTCTTCTCCATTTCCTCGCTATCGCGACCACACCGTGTGGCGCTGGATTCCGCTGTGGGACGAGCGAAGACGGAAGCAGCGGCCGCCCCGACCGGGACGCGTAGCGCTGGATCCCGATCCACTCCAGTCCGTAGCCTCCTCCCTCCTCCCGTTCTGTCGCCGAGGTGACCGCGGCTGCAACGGCGGCCATGGAGTCTGCTCCGCCACAACAGCAGCAACAACATCCAGAGGGCGCCGCGGCCAATTCTCACGGGGCTCCGAGCCCCCTATCCCTTTGCGCCTCACGCTGCTACCTCTCGACCCTGCTAACGCTTCTGTCAAGTCGAGCCGCACGCTGTCGTCATCGTTTCCCAGGACGAGCCTGCTTGCAGCCCAGCTTCCACTGTCGGACAACTCCTCGTGCACTGACGTCGTGCCCTGTGCTGCATCCATCCACGATGCCCCAAACTGCTGCCTGCCCACCTGTGCAAAAAAATGTTTCGCTTCCTCACTGCACGTGCACGGAGTGTGGTGAGAGGATGAAGATGAGTCTGATGTAGGGGTCCCACGTGTCTGTGGCAGAAGGGAGGTTAGGAGATGGCTAATGTGAGGAACATATGGGCATTCTGGTCTTATCCCACACTTATTCCACGTCGACGCTGCGCTGTACCGCGGGCCTGCCTTGCCAGGGGGACGATGGCAATTGTGTAGGAGTGTGTATAAAACTGGCATACGAAGGAGCGTCAGTTATAAGAGTGGAAAATACTTAAATATCCCAAATGCGATGGATTGGGAGAGGTGTTCTGTACACCGAGAGAGAGGAAAGAAAGAAAAAAATAAAAAAAGTTAAAGAGGAGAAAAGGTAAAGTTAAAATAAAATTATAGCTAACCTATAATTATATATAGTGGTTGTGTTTGAATAACCATTCTAAATGTTTGTGTTATGAAAAAAATGTGTTGGTTAAAATGAAATAATAGGAACTTAACATAACAAGTGTCAAGTACACCAAATGAAATTGTTCACTTTGCAGCTTAACATGTAAGCACTGAGAGCCAGTACATTGGTATGCGTCAGCAGTCTCATAGGTCGTCTCATGCAATGTAAGATTTTTGATGATGTGGAGGAGAGAGAGCGAGGAGAGAGAAAGAGGTCGTTGTTTCGCGAAACAACCACGTCATGAGGGAAACAACCACCTTATGAGACAACTTCACAACCATTGTATGAGTTGTTGTTGCTATGCAACTCATAATATTCCTTTTTTACATGCACGAATTAAGGGATTTTGATGATGTGGAGGAGAGAGAGCGAGGAGAGAGAAAGAGGTTGTTGTTTCACGAAACAACCACCTCATGAGGGAAACAACCACCTTATGAGACAACTTCACAACCATTGTATGAGTTGTTGTTGCTATGCAACTCATAATATTCCTTTTTTACATGCACGAGTTAAGGGATTTTATTGTTGTACCAGACGACTTATAAGACAACTCATTGTACAAGTGTTCTATTGAGTCGACCTAATATTACGTGTCAATGCATGTGACGACCTAACATACGACACCAATGTACTTGCCCTGATGAACAAACACAGATAAACATTGCAGGTAGCTTGAATTTTTATTATTGTTTTATTGACCATGTCTGGATTTTTTGCTTGAATATCTGCATCAAGGACTTCTAACATTATTTTTTATTTTCTCATGGCTTGTGGTAAAAAAAGAAGCGCATGACAAGCAATGGATTGGCTAGAGAAGTAGTGAAGCAACGTTTGAGAGCCTTTCATATGTCGATGATAAAGTATATGCAAAGATGGTGTCATATTTAATAAGATATATGTGTATCATTAGTAATAGCAAGGATGTATTGTTTCACTACGATGCAATATGTTGATTGGCAGTAATTTTAAAAACTTCTTGATTTTATTGTTGAAAATTGATTCATTTTAAAGCGTTAAATATTGAAATACTGAATAGATACGTGATACGTGCGGCACGCACGTACATTATTTTGCTATAGTTGGCAGAAACAAACAGATCTTGCTTTAACATTAAGGAAGAAGTCCATTTTACCCCCCTGGTGTAATGAACGAGTCTGGAATACACCCCTCATTTCAAATACCAGAAATCTTTAGTCCTCCATATTTGTAAACCGTGCAAAACACCCCCCCCCCGAGCATGTTTGCAGACGGTTTTGACCAAAGTCACTGTCCACATCATATAACTTGGCCACGTTGGATTGCAGCCACCTCGGCCCTCTTTCCACGTCATCCACGACCCAGCCCAAGTATACCCGTCGCCCCCTCCTTCCTCACTCGTCGCTCTCTCAGTACTCTCCTTGCAGCCCCCTGACGCCCAAACCCTAGCCGCCGCCGCTGCCACCGCCGACAGAACTGAAGCACAGGATGGGGAGTTCCGGGTAGGGGTTCAAATGAGGATGCAGATTTGAAGAGGATTGACGGAGGAAATCTGTTGAATGAGGTGAGTTGCAGGCATTTTTCTTGTTCTAGATTTCGCTTTCGAGTTTTCATCGAACAGGAGCACAGATTGGCATCGTTCTTTGTCTAAGTAGATCCATTTTGCATATATGTAGGGCCTAGTACCATGGATGCACTTTCCAAGCTTTCAGTTAGGTTTCATTTTCTTGGGGAGTTCACTAATGATGGGAAGAATGTTCACTATGTGGCTGGTTCTGAAGCAATGTCATACATTGAGCGTGATCTATGTCATTGCCTGAAGTTATTGGTCACCTGAAGGACCATTGTATGGTTGAGGAAGGGTCTTTGTTGCATTGGTTATTTCCTAGTAAAGAGTTGTATGATGGGCTAAGGATACTAAATGATGATAGAACATGCCAGATCATGTGTGACAGTATCACAGATGGTGGAGTTGCTGATGTACTTGTGGAGCATGCAGTAGAGGAGTGTAATGAACAAGCTGCTAATGAAGTTAGTGACTTTGACAAAGAGATAGATATTGACCAAGTCGAAGAAGACAGCGAAGAATCACTCCAGGTGGTTGGTTGCAAGATGGGCAGAATTAATTCTTCTCCATCATGTTATGAGAAAGAGTTGGAACAAGTCAGGAGGTTTTATGGGAGCTCTAGTTCATAGAAGCCTACATGTAGCAAGAAATTGTCATTGGCGAAGAAAGTTGGTGATAGTGCAAGCACTATGGTCACTTTGGATGTTACTCAAGGACACAGTTCTTCTGATAGCGATTATTTACCAGGTGATTCTAGTTGTTCTGAGGCTAATAAAGAGGCAGATGAAATCCTAAACAAATTCAAGGAGTACAAGAGGAAGTCCAAAAATGGGCAGATTGCAATTGAAATTCTAGATGATGGAACTGGGACTGATTATGTTGACAGTAGTGTTGATGAAGATGAATCATTCGATGATGAAGGTGAAGACGGGGAACTTGTGAGGAACAAAGATCAATACCCTAGGTTCAGAAATAGAGGACAAGTGCCTATTTCGTCCCTTGGAATGAAGTTTTCAGAGAAGAAAGAATTCAAGGATGCAGTGACCCGCATCGCTTTGGCTGAAAGAAAGGTCATCAAGTTCATAAAGGATGAGGGGTACAAAGTGAGGGCTAAGTGTGATTGGCCCAGTTGTCCCTGGGTTTGTCTGTTATCTACAAATTCAAGATCTGAAAGTTGGCAGATAAGCAGTTTTGTAGAACACACTTTCCCACCAAGAAGGGATAATAGGTTGGTGACAGCTAGGATGATAGCCAACAAATATGAGAATATAATCAGAGCTAATCCTCAGTGGAATTTTCTTCAAATGAAGGCTACTGTCCTAGAAGATATGCTTGCTGATGTTAGTATATCCAAACTGAAGAGAGCCAAGGGTATAGTAATGGAAAGGATGTCTAACTCAAGAAAGGGTGAGTATAGTTGAGTTTATGACTATCAATTGGAGCTACTAAGGAGTAATCCAGGGAGCACTGTAATTATGAAAGAGTATAAGGATAAGGATGGTGGAGACCCAATTTTCCAAAGGTTTTATGTGTGCCTGGATGCATTGAAAAAAGGGTTTGTTGCTAGTTGTAGGAAGGTTATAGGATTGGATGGATGTTTTTTCAAGGGAGCAACAAGTGGTGAACTGTTGTGTGCCATTGGTCGTGATGCAAACAACCAGATGTACCCAATTGCTTGGGCAGTGGTAGAGAAGGAGACTAATGACACTTGGAGTTGGTTTTGTGATATTTTGTTCAGAGATATCCAGTTGGGTGATGGAGAGGGATGGGTCATCATATCTGATCAGCAAAAGGGCATACTAAATGTTGTTGAGAAATGGGCTCCAAGGGCAGAACATAGGAATTATGCCAGGCATGTGTATGCAAATTGGAAGAAAAAATTCAAGAAGAAGACCTACCAGAAGAAATGGTGGAGATGTGCAAAGCCTTCTAACATGACCCTTTTCAACCTTGCTAGGGCAAAACTGGCTCAAGATACACCACCACAAGGTGGTGCACAAGCAGTGCTCAACTCTGGACCTGAACATTACTGCAAAGCATGGTTCAATTAGGATTAAATTGTGATTTTGTAGACAACAACTTATGTGAGTCAAGAGTCATTTAACAAGTGGATAATTGAAGCTAGATTCTTTGCTATCATTACTATGCTTGAGTCTATCAGACGCAAAGTAATGGTCAGGATCCAACAACAAAGAGATGCTGCAGATAGATGGACAGGAACAATCTGTCCCAACATACAGAAGAAACTCAATTTTTACATCACTCTGTCTGGAAACTGCCATGCAATCTCAAATGGTAATGATTCATTTGAAGTGAGGCATTTTGATCATACATTTGTGGTAAACTTGGTCAACAAGACTTGTAGCTGTAGGTACTGGGAATTATCTGGCCTACCATGTCCTCATGCAATTTCTTGCATCTTTTTCAAAACAAATTGCCCTGATGATTATGTTGCTAGTTGTTACTCAATTGAGCACTTCAAAAGGACATATGAGCACTGCTTGCAGCCGCTGGAAGGAATGAGTGCATGGCCGGTATCAGATAAGCCAAAACCAAGAGCTCCAGGATATATCAAGATGCCTGGTAGGCCTAAGAAAGCAAGGTCAAAGGAACCTGGAGAGAAGCCTAGGGGTCCAAGGGTTTCAAAGATTGGAACAAGGATCAGGTGCACAAAATGCAAGGGTTATGGCCACAATAGAAGTATTTGTGAAAGGAGGCAAGGAAGTCAAGGCAGTGCTCCACAACCATTCAGTGGTAGTCAAAGAAGTGTTGCACCTCCAGCTTCACACCCAGTAAGCAATGCAATGGTGAGTACTTATCCCTTCATGTCTATATTATTGAGATGTGATAGCCCATTAACTACTTGTCTACTAGGTCCTGGTCCAAGACTCCCAGCAGAGTATAACTAGTTGCAAGAAGAGAAAGAGGAATGCAAGCAAAGTGACTAAGGTAACCTGTTCTAGATCATATAATTCTAAATTTTCATCCATTGACTTAATTTTGCATTGATCTAAACATTATGCACTTCATGTCAGGAAATGTCTTCGACAACAACAACTAATGCTAAGGTTAAAACTCTTGTTCAGCAACTATTAACCTAGAGGCTCATGTTCCAACCTCTCAAGCAACTTCCAGATGCATAGTTAATGTCACTTCTAGATCAACTACAGCTCAAGTGACAGTTCAAGACCCACCAAGGAGAAAAAAAAATATATTTTTTTAATCATTTTGCAAAATTATACGACAGTTTGAAAATTTATCAGATTTGTCCAACAACCGCCGTGCGCCACGGCGGCCGCCACGAGGTTGGCTTGTAAATGCCGTGACCCACGGCGATTGCACTACAAGAAATGTATAGCTTTTTGACATTTTATTATGTCATAATATATGGAATTTATGTCATAATTTTAGATTTATGACATCTGGTTGACGAAAATCAAAACGTCAAAAAGCCACCGTCACAAATTTATTTTGTGACGTCTGTATATGTAATGTCACAAGTTTATGACATTGGATTTTGTGTCATATAATTGTATGACATTAGTTTGTTTGTCACAAAATTCTATACCTTGCCACATAAGCAAATGCCACGTAGGATCAAAGCTGGCGTGGCGCTAACTTGGGAAAACGTCACAAAATGAAATTTGGCCTGCTAAAGCCCATGATAACATTCAGTCCTTTCTTGGGCCAGAATACATTTTGTGCTTCTGATTGTTGGCCCATTATTTATTTTTCAATTTTTTTTGGCCAATTTTATTTGGACTGTTGCTGGCTAACCCAGCCCATTATTTTGTAATGTTTTTCCCATTTATTTTTACAAAAGGAGCCCATTTTTTATTAGCCCACATAATTCAGCACAATTTTTAGAGCCCACATAATTCAGCACAATTTTTTGAGCTCACACAATTACACATTTGAATCAGATTTAACATTTGGTTCCAATATCAGCCATTGCATATACATCCACCAGGTCAATACATATCAAAAGTCACAAGTTTTGTGCAACCAGCACAATAACCACAAGTTTTGTGCAACCAGCATTCCAGCGCAATAAGCTCACCTGCCACAAGCATAGCAGCAGGAACACAATAACCACAAGTTTGGTTTGACCAAAAGAAAGATCTCACAAGAACATCGGCCACAAGTATGGTAGCCATGCAGACAGATGTCACCAAAATATCATCTAGAGCCTATTTGATTATCAGAGCTTAAGGCTGAGCATCACCTGATGCAAACTTGTTGCCAAACAAAGAGCGAAGGAAGCCTTGTATTTCACTTCCTTGTTGCTTCAGCTCTCAGTTTCTTCTTCATTCTTCCTTGCTGCTTCTTTTTGTTCCTCTAGTTGCTTCTGCAAATCAGCCACCTGTGATCGCAGTCCTGCTGATCCCATCTTCTCAGCTTCCAATTTACTCTCAAGGTCATGTACACGGTCATTCATAGCAGCAGATTTGGCATTTCTCTTCATCTCTGTGGATTGCAGGCCAACATTGCAAAGAAAAGTTGATTTGGGCAGCACATGAGCTACAGCTTCAACAGGAGTCTTCGGATCTTTGCCTTCTTCTGTTGGTTGAGCAACATAGGCCTCCATTTCAGCCTAGCAACAAAACCATTAAAGAAATCAGATTTCTATGCTAGTTACGTATGTGTCTGGAACAATATATCTAAATAAAAAACTTTTGATAATACATATCTAACAAAGTGTTATTTTGATGGTTTGAATCTAAGTTGTATTTAACATTCATCCAAACTAAAGAACAAGATGTAATAAGATGGCCCCAGATTGATCTGCATGTTTCCATCACAAAAGCAATCACAAACCTATTTACTGGTATTTCAATCTAGCACTTGTTCAGTACAAATACTAAGCGACATGGCAGGATTGTATTCCCACATACTCCTAGTATTAATAAACTTTTTATGTGCTCAAAACATATGATCATAAATGATGAACTTGACAATGGAGGACTATCATAGGTAGGAGTACTCTACATGGGTTCGGACATGTCTAGCCTTCCTATCCGAGTACTAGTCCTCTGGTTGCCTTGTACCGCACGCTGTCTTGCACCGTGTAGCACAAGTCGAGTAGTCCCGAGGGCCCACGTAGTAGTCGAATGCAGTACCGGCCTGGGTAGTGGGTCCTGGGATGTCCATACGACAGATGGAGAGAAGTCCTGTAGTGGGTACCGTCTATATAGTTATATATAATATGATGATGTCGCGGCTGCATCTCAATTATCTTATTGTGTCTTTAATAATTAATTAACTATGATTCATTGTGGTTGTTTAGTACGACATGAATAAATGAAAAAGCTATACTAATATCTTGAGCATGATCCTTCATTCGTAATTGCCATACATGATCATTTCATCATCTTGAGGCTGTCACATGTTCTTCTTGCTGAGCAAATCACACTTGAGCTGATAGCCTCAGATTTTCCAATAATCATGTTTTAAGCAAGGCAAACAGAAGTATTCCACGAGCCTTGATATTTTCATCAATGTCTCTAAAGTAAGTAGACTTAAAATAGCTAATAGAATATGATATTATTTTTTTAGTGGTAAACTGTGATTCTATTCCATTTAACCCCCAAGAGATTTGGTCAATCCCATCAGATAGCATATATTACATATCCAAAAGGCATAAAAATTGTTCACTGAATTGTTGACAGACTGACAGATACCATACATTACATATCCAAAACCCATAAAAATTGTTTCTCACAGATACCATAATTGCATATCCGAAAGGCATATATAAACTGCAGTACAGGTTATAGCAAGAGCAAGAGCAAGAGCAGTTTACATAACACTATCATGGCGCCTTCTCAGTTTACATATGCTCATAATCGCTATCATCGTCATCTTCTGGAGGGATGCCAATTGCCAGATCTTCGTTATCACTCATATATTGCCATATAGTTTCGTCTTCGCCGTCACCTGACTCATCTTGTTGCCATTCTGGTTCTATTTGTGCACGGAGGTCATCAACTACACTAGCATCAACTTGAACACCATCTTCACTAACTGGCTGCTCATTTTCAAGACATCCTTCAGTGAGTTCAACATGGACACCTTCACAAACATCGTCTTGGTAGGACAATACTGCGTCATTGGGTATATTCTCATTGTCATTTTCAGCCACATTCCACAAGTGTCTATGTGAAAACTTTTGAACAACTCGCCATTTCTCGCGATACTTGGTGTCTAACAAATAAAATACCTTTCTTGCTTGTGTTGCGAGAATAAAAGGATCATCCTTGTACCACAAGCTGCCATGGTTTATGCTCTTGAAGAACCTATCTTCCTTCATTCGGGATTTCTTTCGATGAGTGTCAAACCAATCACATCGAAATAAAACCACTGTCATATCTCGACCCAAAACTGCGTTGTATCTAAGCTCAACTATTTCCTTCAAGGAACCATAGAAGTCAATATCCTGGTTTTTATGTGAACCCTCTGCCATAATTCCACTATTCTGTGTTCTTCTATTTTTCTCTCGGTCCATAGTGTGGAATCGAACACCATTAACAAGACATGCTGAATAAATTCGAACTCGCAGATCTGGCTCAAATGCAAGTGCAAATAGCTCATCATTTATGTCTTGTCCGTCCACATAACGAAGTTTTGTAATCTGCACAAAACATTTGGTTCTTAAACAGCAGAAAAAACATTAAAAAATGAATGCATGTATATGGTGATTCTGTATGTACCTTCCTTTTATTTCTATGTGAGACATTAAGAGGTTAACAGAGCACTAACATATTTCTGCCACAGTATATTACTTCCCTTAAAGTCAACCCTGTTGGCAACACTATCATTACAGGTTATTTACCCTTTTCTGTCTCATGGAATCCCTTGCAATTGCACCCATTGCAAAGACTGTATAGTTACTGTTACCTACAATATGCATCCACTTGTTCTAAAATTAACCATTTGATTCTCATCTAAGAATTAATGGTGCATCCACTTTCTGATAGTGAACTTTATTTATTAATTCTGATCTCTTAGTTTGGTTCTTAAACCAGAAAGAAAATGACGAAATAAATTAGTAGAGATAAAACTCACGTGCTTCTTAAACCAGGGAGAAAATTGTTTTTCAAGAGTTTTTTCAACATTAGGACAGCCTTCATTCTGCAACTCTTTCTTGTATATCCTGAAAATGATAGTTAATTCAAACATTAGAGCTAATAATTAAGTTATAAGATATAATGAAAATAGTAGCTAGATGGGACGACATACTCAACATATGGCTGAACCTCCGGACAATTGTTTAGTACGAACCAAACCATTTTTTCATAATCATGCTCAAGATATGTAAGTTTTGGTGCTCCAAGAAGATCAACTCCATGCTGGAAAACAGATAGGTCTCCATTCACAACAGGGAGACGCTCTCTGTTCCTTCCTTCCCGATTATGTCGTGTCTCAACATCATCATCATCAAAGTACCTCGAGCAAATAGTCAAGCACTCAGCAGCAACATATGCTTCTGCAATGGACCCTTCGGGTCTTGCCATGTTTCTCACAAACCGTTTCAATGTTAACAACCTTCTTTCTACTGGGTACATCCATCCATATTGTACTGGACCTCTAAGAATCGCCTCTTCAGGTAAATGGACAACCAAGTGTAGCATCACATTAAAGAAAGAAGGAGGAAATATTTTCTCAAGCTTACACAAAATGACCGGGATGTCAGATTTCAGCCTTTCCAACACATCTAACTTTAAAGTTGTTGCACAAAGTTGCTGGAAAAAATTGCCTAATTCAGCAAGTGCTTCGTATATGTCCTGGGGCATGATTCCACGGATAGCAGCAGGTATAATCCTTTGAAGAAGAATATGACAATCATGAATTTTCAGTCCTTGGAGGTTGCATCCATCTGCAGTAACACATGTTCCTAAGTTGGAAGCATATCCATCTGGAAATTTTACACTCTTCAAAAAATCACAAAAAGCCTCCTTCTGTGTATTAGTCATTACATAGGGGGCATGAGGAACAGTATATGAGTTTCCTTCACGGATCAAGTGTAAATTCTTCCTAATGCCCATATCTTCCAAATCAAGCCTAGAATTTATATTATCCTTTGACTTCCCAGCAATACCTAGAAATGTACCAAGGATATACTCACATATATTTTTCTCAATGTGCATCACATCAAGGTTATGCTGCAACTTCAAACTTGACCAATACGGCAAATCCCACAAACATGACCTTCGCTTCCAACATTGGCCCTCTGAGTCCCGCTTTCTTTTTCTGCTCTCAGGATGCTTTCCTGGTCTGACGTCCTTGACCCTCTCTAGTTGCTCCATCAGTTCATCCATGGTAAATTTCTCTGGCTTATCACGCCTTTCAACATTACCATCGAACACCTTGCTCCTTCTCCATGAATGGTCCTTATCAAGGAAACGGCGATGACCAATGTAACATATCTTATTCCTTATCCTTTTGGAGCAAGGGTTTTTGTCACAATGCACACAAGCATAATAACCTCCTGTCACTCTACCTGACAATGTGCTCAAAGCAGGATAATCATGAATGCACCATATTACAGCAGCATGTAGATCAAACTTCTTGCCAGTAATTGCATCAAGAGTAGAGACACCTTTCCAAAGTTCTAGCAACTCCTCAACAAGTGGCTCCAAGAAGACATCAATGTCCTTTCCTAGGGATTCTGGACCAGGGATAAGCAGGCCCATGATAAAGTTTGATTGTTCTACACATACCCATGGAGGAAAGTTGTACGGGATAACAAACACTGGCCACATGCTATAAGAGGAGCTCATTTTACCAAATGGATTGAAACCATCGGTAGCAAGGCCAAGTCTGATGTTCCTTGCATCTTTTGCAAACCACTCATACTTTTCGTCAAATTTTTTCCATGCCTCACCATCAGCTGGATGGCTAAGCTCATTGTCCACTGGCTTTCTCTTCAGCTGGTGCCATTGCACCTCCTCTGCCATTCGTTTGGAAGAAAAGATTCTCTTCAACATAGGGATCAAAGGAAAATGTCGCAAAACCTTCTCAGGAATCTTCTTTCTTCCACCATTGTCTTTCCATCTTGATGCACCACAAATCGGACAAACATCTTTTTTTTTCTAAGGTCTTCCGAAATAGAACACAATTATTCGGGCACACACGGATTGAATTATATCCGAGCCCCAATGCACGGATAAGTCTCTTTGCTTCCTCATATGTTGCTGGAATAGAGCAATTTGGGAATGTTGATGACAACACCTTCAGTAGCGCTGTGAACGCAACATTCGAAATTCTGTAAAATGACTTGATGTGAAGTAACTTCACCACAAAAGAAAACCTTGAGCATTCACCACCAGGGTATAGCTCTTGCTTCATTTCTTCAAATAGAATTGCAAACATTGACTTCTTTCTTTTACCTTCCTCCTCGGCTACGTACAACTCCTCCACCATACCATGAATTCCATCATGAGCGTCATTTTCTTCATCCACATTCATGCCTAAATCCTCATTGATACTAGTATGTTCATCAACATGGTCACCAATTTCTTGTGGTACAACCTCCAATGTTTCTCCATGATGTACCCATCTAGTGTAAGTAGTAGCCATCCCATGAATATACAAGTGATCCTCTACCAGTCCTTTAGGTTTGTGAACCCGATTCAAACACCCACGGCATGGATAGAGTATCTCTTCATCATCATTGAATCTCTCAGAAATAAATGTCATGAATTCTTTCACCCCATCCATGTGTTCCTTGCTGAACATCCTACTCTTGATCCAAGATCTATCCATCTGCACCAAATCATGGGATACACTTGGTCAAACAAATTTACATATATATGGTACTTCAGCAAAAATTGTGAAACATGTGACATGTGAATATTTATATGCAATCTGTACACAACATTTGACAAAATTTACATATTTTAAACTATTATCTGCAATTGACACAAAGCAGTAAGCAAATTCTCTGAACTAAGATGATGCAAGATTGTACCTTTTGTCGCAGGCTAGCAGAACAAATCAAGGGAGCTCCACTGCTTGACGGAGATCATATCCAGCCATGGTGCTGGTAACACCAGTCGGCCAGAGGCCAAGCCGCTCCACTGCTGCGGGCTGCTCTGCTCCACGCCGCCTGCTAGCCGCGTGCCTCGCGCCGCCCGCGCGCCTAGCTGGCCCTGGATGCTGGCCACTCCCCTCGCCGCCTATGCCCACGCACCTCGCGAGCCGCTGCCCGCCCGTGTGCCTCGTCCGCCGTTGCGCGTGAGGCAATCCCCTCAGCACCGCTGGCCGCGTGCCTCGCCGGCCGCCGAGCGCGAGCCGCTCCCCTCGCTGGCCGCCGGGCGCGAGCCGCTCCCCTCGCCGACCGCTGGCCGCCGGGCGCGAGCCGCTCCCCTCGTTGGCCGCCGGGCGCGAGCCGCTCCCCTCGCCGACCGCCGGCCGCTGGGCACTCCCCTCGACGATTGCTGGCTGTGCGTCGCGTAGCTCGCCGGCGATAGGAGCGGACGAGCCCTGGGATGGGGGCCGTGGGCGGACGATTGATTTCCCGATCTGCGTAGGAGCGGACCAGTTTGATACGTGTCTACACTACCAGATATGCGTATTCTATAGGACAGAGCGCATTGGATATCACAAGTGACTGCGTAGCTTAGTGGTTCGCTCTCAACTTCGTTAAAGACACGATCTCGGGTTCGAACCCTCGTGAGCACACTTTTTACAAATTTTGCACCGCGGGGATGGCTGCAGCCTGCGGGAGGCGTGGAAGTTGGGCCTAATGCATCAGGTTGTGGCCTATTTAGGGTCCATTTCGAATGCCAGTTAGACGAATTTTTTTTATATATTTTTTAAATCATTTTGCAAAATTATACGACCGTTTGAAATTTTTGCAGATTTGGCAACGAACCGCCGTGCGCCACGATGGTTGGGTACTAACCGCCGTTACGCACGGCGGTTGGAGGCCGGCCACGGCGGTTTGAAGCGGCCCACGGCGGTAGGGCCTAACCGCCGTGGGCCACGGCGGCAAGAGAAAAACGCCGTGGGCCCGCCGTGGCCCACGGCGGCTAGGTCCTACCGCCGTGGCCCACGGCGGCTAGAATGATTTAAATTTTTTGATTTTAATAAATCTAAGGGAAAGGGGGAATTCAGGACACGATCTCCAACCTAAAACGTACCGTACGGCGGTTGTTTTTTTTGAATTTACGGAAAAAACAATACGATGTAAAAAAGAAAAACAAAGTGACATATACTAAAAAATACTCATGATCACATATAACAGTGCTCCTGTACAAACAATACTCGACCTAATCTAGCATCGCCTGGGCTTCTTGTGCAGCTTCAGAGCTCGGGCTGCGGCGTGCGTCTGGTCGCGTGGGTACGTCAACGGGTCAGGAGGGTGGATCTGCCGACGCCTAGCATCACCCGTCGCCTGCGGTGTCTCCACCGCCGCCGTCGATCCTGCAACCTCGTGGGACGAACCTGGCTGCCCTCCGCTAGCGCCAGGCAGCTGCGAGCCTCCTGGAGACGGCCCACCGCTCGCCCCTGGCAGCTGCGAAGCTCCAGGCTGTGGCCCACTAGTCGCTCCTGGTAACTGGGAGCCTCCTGGCTGCGTCCCTGCTCCCTCCTGAGTCCACGGGGGTGGCGCGCCTCCAAGCTGCGTCCCTGCGAGCTCGTCCTGCGGCTGCAAACCCTGCAACCAGTCGAAGTCGAGGGCCAAGTCGTCGTAGCCGGACCCGGACGCTCCGGCCTGGTCGTCAGGAAGAGTGCCGACGCTGGAGTCGTAAACTGGAAGAAATAGTAATATTAAATCATGTTTCCTAATTAATACAATCTAGTATTATAGAGTAGTGGTCAATACATGGGTGAAAAGCAGCGGCAAGGGGCGAGGAAGGAACCGGTGCTGGTGCAGGTGCGGGTCCTCGTGGTGCCGGTCCTGGCCCTTCTGGTGCGGGTGCACGTGTAGGCGCAGGACCTCTAAGAGGAGGCCCCCCTAGCGGAGACATCCTAAAGGGAGGATGCACCGGAGGGCGCGCCGGGTAAAAAGCAGCCTGGAAGGGTGGCTGTGACGAGGACGACGGTGCCGCGTGGGAACGACTAGTCGAGGCGGAGGTGGAGGACGACTGGGGGTACCGTGGAAACAGTGGTAGAACCGGGTTGTCGCGGTAGTTCACCGCGGCAAGGAACCTCCTGGTGATGGCACCCATCCTGAGGAACGTCTCCGCGATCTCCTGGTGTGACATCCGGTCCAGCCTCGCCGTCGAGTCCTCTACAATACGTGAAAGGTCCGCAATCACGTCAAACTGCAAAAGAAATTATTAGTAAATTGTAGAATGTAAAGTACCATAAGGGAAAGCCGTTGAATTTTCAAACTCACCGCCGTGTCGTAGTGCTGATCCCGTCGAACCGGGTACGCGGTACTAGCAAGCACCCTCGTCGCGTCCGGAAGCGGCGCTGCAGGCTGTGGTGGGACGTACATCACACGCGCCCGAGTCCTCGGGGTGTACCACTGGATGTACGCCTCCCACGCCGTGTCGTCGTGGGGCCGGACCTCCTCGACCAAGTTGTCCAACGCTGTAGCCCAACGGTCCACATTCGGCTACAACCTCTCAACCCAAGAAAAAGTGCCCGTAACTCCCCTCCGCGACCACCTACGACGAATTAAACATATTTGTCAGCGTCTGAAATCTTCGAACGCCGAATTAAATTTAAAAATTTACGAGAACTCACCTATGGTGTGCGCTCGGAACAGTGTGCACCATAGGCACAGGCCACTCCTAGTAGCGGCCGAACTGCCTCAGTACCCTATGGACGGCGTACTCCTCCACGTACATATCGAACAGCAACGGCGACCTCGTCATCCAGTACTGCTGGTCGCGGAAGCACAAAGTCGAGAGGCCCTGTGGTGCACGGGCCGCGATAGCCTCCTCGGAGTATGGCGTCCACCAGACGTCTGCGTCCGTGAGAGCGTCGAACTGCCCGACGAAGTCCTTGTACGCCCTCTTCGTCTGCTCGTGGGCGTACGAGGTCTGCATACAAACCAAATGTGAACCATAAATGTGGATTGAACAAACTAGACGAAATGGAAAGACAAATTGAAAGTGAAAGGTAAGAAATTACCTTCCGAAGGCACCACAACGAGCCCACGGTGAAACGGTCGCGTGGGTCGTGGCCCTCTGGCAGTGGCTCGTACGCGTAGAGGGCCACGACTGGCCGACCAATCGCAAACCGCTCGTGGCACCAGAGCTGAAGAAGGAGAGGACAGCCGAGAAGGATCGGCTCCGCCGCACGACCCTTCAACACCCCCGAGCACAGCCCCCTGTACGCGCTCGCAAGAACAGAGTTGCCCCAACTGATCTAGGGCACGGTGTCCAAGGGCGCGTCGGCGATCCTCCGAGCATGGGGGATCAGGTACCTCGCCACCGCGTCACCCTGCGAACTGCAGAACAACACGAATCCAAACAGCCACAACAGGTACGCCTCGAAGAACCTGTCGACTGTCTCCTGCTCGGCGTCATCTGCTAGGTAATCAGCCTGCAAAAACAAAATCAAACGTTAGTTAGTTTTATTGTCTCCATATAATCAAAACCGGAGAGAAATATGAGGTAAAGGTACGTACGCTAAACTGCTGCAACCAAGACAAGGTGGGTCCGTGAGCGTTCGTGAACTCCTGGTACGGGGCGGGCACGCGATCATTCCGAGGAACGTTCGCGAACCGAGCGAGGAACTCCGTACGCCAGTTAGCGGAGATGTCCGCGGCCCTCAGCGGCTCGCCCTCACAAGGAAGGCCCATCAGCAGTGACGTGTCCTGAAGGGTCACCGTCATCTCGCCGACGGTGAAGTGGAACGTGTGGGTCTCCGGCCTCCAGTGGTCCAGAAGCGCGCTGAGGAGGGAGAAGTCGTACTGGAAGCGTGTCATGCGATCCTTCTGCAGAATCGCGTCGCGCTGGCTGTCCCCCTGGACTAACCGCGCTACAGGCAGGAGTCCTGCAGCTCGTAGCCTGAAACAAATAACATAATTTATTAGTTACAACAAAAGGATAAATGAAGGTACAAACAATAACACAATATCAATTCACGTACTTGGGAACCCAGCGGTCGTGGATCGGCAGCAACGTGCGCGTAGTGCGGCAACGCACGTGTCCAACATCCTCTGCGAGGACGGCAGACAGGAACGAGCGGTGCTGGCGGTCGGTGTCCCTGTCCAGCAACTCAGGCGTCACGTACGCCTCAAGCTCAGCACGAGCAATGTTCGCCTAAACGGCCTAAACGGCCGTTTAAACGGTCAAAAAAAGGGAAACGGCAGCCCTCCGTTTTGTTTAGGGGAAAAACGGCAACCTAAACGGCTGGACCGTTTAAACGGTGAAAAACGGTGAAAAACGGCCGAAACGTGCTAAACGAAACGGACCTAGGCGGAACTGGACGGGCTAAACGGGCCGTTTAGGAGATACAGAGTCGTGCGCGGGAATGAAATTTTGGCCCACCAGTTTTCCGCGCCATCGCGCCCAACACTGGTGCCAAAAATTGGCCCAATTCGAAGCACATATATAAAGAGCCAGACCAATTCGCAGTTAGGGTTTCCATTTCTTTTTTTCCATCCTGTTGCCGCCGTCGCCACTTGCATCCTGCTGCCGACGCCGCATCCATCCCGCCACCGCTACCATCGCGCCTCCAACCTCTTCCGTCCAAGACGCCTCCCGTCCAGCCGTCCACTGTGTACTTGCGCCTATGGACGTGCTCCTGTTCTGTGAGGTTGCCGGCCGCTGGGGAAGAAGAACTGAGGAAGGTGCCTGCCCGCCGCAGGGGACTTGCGCGTGTGCCCTTCGCCGAGCAAGCGTGGGCTGCGGTGATCTCCTTCGAGTCTCCCACTTCTTCAGCTCCAAGCCGCCGACGGCCAACCACAACTGCAGCCAGGTCAATCGTCATTCCCTTCATTCCTGACTGTCGCATACTCGCATCTGAATCCTGGAGTTTGGACAAGCAAACAGCTATGTATCTTTTATGTTTGGAATTCGTTTGTCCACGAACATTGTGCTTTGTTGCTCACTTGGTAGTATGCAGATACTAGATGTTTCGTAGCATGTATATTGACATTGCTGTGCACTTGTACTGAGTACTGATTAGCTACTCGATAGGTTTGCCATATGAAGGCACCCTGAAATTTGAGTGCTGAAGTTTATTAATGTGAAGTACTGACAGCTACTCTATAGATTTGCCATATGAAAGCATCCTGAAATTTGCCATATGAAGGGAATTTATTAATCTGAAGTTTGCGTGCTGCACATATAAATTATAAAATGCAAATTGTTAAATTGTTGCATCTATGCTAGCTGAAGTCTGATTGTCTGATTGTTAAATGGTTGCATCTAGGCACATATAAATCTGAAGTCTGATTGTTAAATTGTTGCATCTATGCTAGCTGATCTATGCAAATTGCAATTTGATGGGCTGATCTCGGTACAGACCTACTTGCTACGACTCTCTGTAATTTGCTCATTTATAGTTGCAGGATCCAAGATGTCATCAGCTGCATCAAATCCTTCCAGTTCAACTAGTAAACCCACAAGCCTGAAGAGGAACTCTGAGGACATTGGGTGGGAGTATGGAGTGCTAGTGGATCCAAATAACTTGAATTTGATCAAGTGCAAGCTGTGTGGTCTCCAAGTGTCAGCAGGGATATATAGGCTAAAGCTCCATATTGCTAATATTCGTGGCCAGGTTAATATCTGATCTGTAACTCTATGATTCAATTATTCTAAAATCTAGATTCCTTGCTACTTCATTGCAGATTTGCAGATGGAATATAATTTACTTTTAATTTTTAATTGTGCAGGTTAAACCTTGCAGAAGGTCGACGGATGAGGACAAAGAAAGGTGCAAGAAAGCAATAGATGACTCAAAGTAAGTTAAAAAGGCAAGGCTAATTGAGTAGCAAGAGGTTAGAGATGCAGTGGACCTTGTTGGTGCACCAGATGCGGATGACGACATTACAATGACAGAGGTAGAAGAGGTTGATGTGGTTGGAGGAAAGACCATTAGGAAAATAGGGCCTATGGATAAGTTCAGCATGCCCCTTGATCAATCCTCACTGAGCAACACAAGGGTGGTCAGGCAGCAATTAGTCACTGAAGTTATATGGAAAGAGAGAATGCATAGTTTGCAGCACTACATTGCCAGATGGGTTTATGTGCATGGTAAGTTATAAGTATGTACCTTGCAGCTTGGCGATGTCTCCATTCTAACCTTCAATCACTTGTGTTTCTATTTTCTTATGAGTAATGAATAGATTTATAATGGTTTTGCTTTGCTTTCAGGTGTAGCTTTCAACAAGATCAATAATATAGAGTTTGATCAAGTGATAGAGCTTGTATGAGAAGAGATTGCAACTAAGGACAATGACTCAGTGTGAGGAATGGGACAAATTCTTAAATTTGAGCCACATCAAGAAAAACAACAAAGGGGTTCTAGCCACATCTGCAATGACAAGACCTAACTTTTGGAATGGGGTTAGACTTTGTTTGAGGGTGTTTGAGCCATTGGTTAAGGTACTTCGCATGGTTGATAGTGATATCAAGCCCTCCATGGCCTTTCTGTATGGAGAAATTGTAAAGGCAAAGGAGCAAATCAAGTTGGTCTTTCGGAACATTGAGCAGCCAGCTAATCTTGTTGTCTACAATAATATCATAGAGATCATCGATAACAAGATGAAGGATAGGCTCGACAGTCCATTGCACTTGGCAGCATATTTATTGAATCCTTATTACAGCTACAATGATGATTCCATATTCACAAGTGAGCAGGTCATGGATGGATTCATCACTGCTGTTGAGACCTTTTACCATGGTGACTATGACAAGCAAAGCAAAGTGCTGAATGAGGAACTCCACAAGTTCAAAGATAAACAAGGCCACTTTGGAAAGCCTGTTGCAAAGGCTGGCTGCAAGGATTTTGATTTTAGCCCATGTATGTCCTGATCTGTACATTGTCTTTGTTCTGTACATGTCATCTATCTACTGCTCATGTAGTCTTTTTCCAATGCAGCAAATTGGTGGGGCAGTTATGGAACACATGTTCCAACTTTGCAAAGGATGGCGATGAGGATTCTATCCTTAACTTCAAGCTCTACAGGTTGTGAAAGGACCTGGAGTTGCTTTGAAAATGTAAGCCTCCCATCTCGTCCCTTCCGTAATTATGTTTTATATAACTTGTCATTTCAGGTTGGTAATATAGGAAACTAAACATTATTTGTGCCTCTTTGTAGAATCATACCAAAAAAAGAAACAAGCTGACATGCGAGCGCCTCAACCAACTTGTTTTTGTTCAGTACAATAACAAGATGAAAGGAAAAAAATGAAGGCCAAGAAGAACCAGAAAATGGATCCTCTTCTGTCTACTGAATCAAACCATGCTCAAGGATGGCTCCTTGAGGGAGGGGATGAAGAGGATGCTGAGCCTGTATGTGGGCTGACATGGAAATTGATTGAAGAGGCTTGTGGGGTTGAAGAATGTGGGAATCTTCGTAGGAGTGCTAGGCTGGCCCAAATGAGAGAAGTTGATGATGATGATTTCCACTCTGAAGAAGAAGAAGAACAAATCAATGAGGACGAGATTGACTTTGAATCTGACCAAGAGGAAGTGGTTCCAATTGTTGGGGATGAAGAGGAGGGTGATAGTGATGAGTGATGACTAGTCAATTTGGGCATGCATGTCTGGCAGATTGCATAAATTCTTTTGCTTATGAATTGTTGTATTTGGTCATGTGTTATCTGTTGTGTGTTGTGATGCCCTGAGAGGCTGAGACAATGTGACTTCGATTCCAGGCTGTGAACCTGAGTATTGTTGGACACTTGGACTTATGTTGTATCATTTTATTTTGACTTGTCATTTGTGAACCTGAGAAGTGTATGCTTTTCTTGTAAGCTATGGACTTATGTAGTTATGTATGAACCATTATTTATTTGTGAGAATTCCTGTCAATCTGTCATGTACTCATGTTAGAAAACAAGAAATATTGTCTAATTTTTTATGTCCTGTACTCCTGTATGTTGTATGAATGTGGCATGGCAGCATGAGAAATGTATATTTGTTAGAATATATGGATTTTTACATGCAAAATATGTATTTTTTTGTTGGAATATGCAAAACTGTTTAGACCGTTTATTTCCGTCTAAACACCGTCTAAACCGTCTAAACGCTAAACGAAGGGTGACCGACTGTTTACCGTTTACGAAAACCTTGAGCACGAGCAGCCTGAGCCTGAGCCTCAGCCTGTGCCTGGGCCTGAGCCTGGGCCTGCGCCTCGGCCCGAGCCTGGGCCTGAGCCTGCGCCTCGGCCTGAGCCTGAGTCTGGTCCATAGCTGCAGCTGCATACAAAAATTAAATATAGAATTAAAAAAGACAGATAAATAGGTTTTTTTAATTTTGTTTTTAGTTTTTCATTTTTAAAACAACAAATTGACGAATATTAGTTCCATTATTACAACACAATCAAAATAGGATCTAGTTCTTATAGAACAATATTACAGTACCATGATGCAAACGAAATAGTAGTTCAAATATTACAACACCGCATGGTCAAAGCCTACAACATCATACAAAGTTCCAGTATTTAGCCATCCTTGCGATTTGACGAC
The DNA here is from genome assembly GCA_036936925.1 of Cenchrus fungigraminus. Taxonomy (NCBI): domain Eukaryota; kingdom Viridiplantae; phylum Streptophyta; class Magnoliopsida; order Poales; family Poaceae; genus Cenchrus; species Cenchrus fungigraminus. Next base: position 134,484,969 of record CM072774.1, on the reverse strand, counting down.
GAAGGTTTATCTTTCTTGGTAGCCTTTTTAGTTGGTGGATTAGCAACACACGGGTTTGCTGAAGGACCGTAAAGACCACCCGGAGCATAAAGACCACCATAAGGAGGTTTCTCTCCTCTTGCAATGGCATCTGCAGTTTTTCATTGCAAATAATGATGCATGTCTATGGGAGCACAAAGACCATTCCAAGGAGGTTCCTCTCCTCTTGCAATGGCATCTGCAGTTTTTCCTTGCATATATCGAAGCATGTCTCTTTCTAACGTGCTCATTTTCTTCGGATCAGGTGTTGTATTTGTGTTTTTCCCCTTCGGATCATCACCACCATTACCATCCTCCCCGCCTCCGGCAGCAGCAGTAGACATCTCTAGTTATTGTTTTAAACAAATATAAGTATTTTCTACAATTTCTACAACAAACAAACTCATTTTCAACATTTTCTAGACAAATTAAAGTAATTTCGATAATTTCTACAATTTCTAAAACAGATAAACTCATTTTCTACAATATCTATAACAGATAAACTCATTTTCTACATTTTCTAAACAAACTAAAGTAATTTCGGTAATTTCTACAATATCTGGAACAGATACATCAATTTTCTACAGTTTCTAAACAAATTAAATTATTTTCTACAATTTTTAAACGATATAAACTAATTTTCTAGATTTTCTACATTAGAAAACTAATTTTCTAGATTTTCTAAACTAAAAAACAAATTTTCTAATCTAAAAAAACTAATTTTCTAAACTAAAAAACAAATTTTCTAGATTTTCTAAAAAAACTAATTTTCTAGATTTTCTAAACTAAAAAATTAATTTTCTAAACTAAATAACTAATTTTCTAAACTAGAAAACTAATTTTTCTAGATTTTCTAAACTAAAAACTAATATCTAGACTAAAAAACTAATTTTCTAGATTTTCTAAACTAAAAAACTAATTTTCTAGATTTTTTAAACAACAAAACAAATTTTCTAGACTAAAAAACTAATTTTCTAGATTTTCTAAACTAGAAAACTACTTTTCTAGATTTTCTAAACTAAAAAACTAATTTTCTAAACTAAATAACTAATTTTCTAAACTATAAAACTAATTTTCTAGATTTTCTAAATAAAAAAATAATTTCTAGACTAAAAAACTAGTTTTCTAGATTTTCTAAACTAAAAAACTAATTTTCTAAACTAAAAAACTAATTTTCTAGATTATCTAAACTAAGAAACTAATTTCCTAAATCTAATCTAATTAATTAACTAATTTCTAAACTAATTAAATTAATCACTAAAAAAAAGAGGAGGGAACGTACCTGGGAGGGGGCGGCGGACGGGAAGGAGGGCGGCGGCAGGGGTGGGAGGGGCGGCGGCCGCCGTCGCCCATTATATAGGCGCGGCTTGTGATGCTTTTCTTACTTCACTTGTTTGTTCGTCTTTAATTTTTGATAAATAAGCATAAGTATTTGGTTTGAAACATTTATCGTGGTGCTTAGTGGAGTTTCTACCTCTAAAAGTACCCGCATCATGCTTTGATCTAGAGCTTCATATTTTGGTTGTGCTATGTTTGATGCTAAAATTTGGAGGAATTTAATTCTGAAAATTATTGAAAAAATCCTTGTAATAAAGGTTAGCGAATTCTCTTTTTCCAAGTTGAGAGTTTAAGAAAAATCCTATACAAAGCCAAATTTAATTTTCGTTCCACCATAAGTGCGATTAGCATAATGAGTTGGGTTAGGATCCTTCTCTCTTGGAAGTTTTAATTTCAAGCAATGATCATGTCCTTGTGCTTATTTTTATTGCTAGCCTCGTCATGCATTCGGTAACGTGACTTTCACATCGTAAGTCTCGTACATCGCCGAATTCCATACCTAAACCTTTATATCTCTTTTGTACATCGTATTCCTTGAACACAACCTATTCTCGAAGTTTCGTCTCGTCTCTAGCATAGTTTTTATTTTAAAATTCAGATTGTGTTTATACAAGAAAGAGATGAGTTGAGAGCTTTGAAAAGAGATATAAAGATGTCAAGAGAAAGAAAAGTAAAGAAAAAAATATGTGTATGGAAAAGAAGAAAAAAAGAAAGAAAGAGGAGTGGCAAGAAAGATATGAAGTGGATGAATCAAGTGAAAGATAAATAAAGTGCAAGGAAGGATGTCACGTTGTTGAGAGACGAAACTTCCACTCTTTTTCCAACTATGTGCAATCCGACAATGAGGACGTCATCGGTGCCTCGTAGTCTTATTTTCTTTTGTCTTTGCACATGTCCACCATTCTATATCTTCTTATCCTTGATATCCCCACATATGGTTTAATTCTCATGATCATTGGCTTTGAAAGGTAGACAACCATTAGAGGAAGTTCTTAGCTTGACAATACTTGTGTTGATTGTGCTAGCCATACCTATAGCTCCACTTTACATGTTATATGAGAGACTTATGGGAGGTGAGAGTTTTATGAAAATTGCTTAGGATAGCCACTTCATATGAGCGACATGTGAGAACTTGGAGAAAGGTTTTTGTCTAATACTTGTTGCAGGAATTTTATTTTGAAAATCATGAAAACCCTCCAATGAAAGCGAAGAAGTAAGCATGGCTGAAATTGAAGACCTCGAGTGAAGAGTTTGAGTTGTGGGGTAAATCTTGATTTGGTAAAAGTTCTAAACGCCCATGTTTATGTATGATGATCATTGCTTTATGTTTATTGTATTAAAAATAAAGGATTGACTAACTTGTGAAGAAAGAATTAGCGGAGCACGATTTCAACACCTTGGACAAAGTTCTTTTACGAGTACTTGCTCGAGGACGAGCAAGATCTAAGCGTGGGGGAGATGTTGACGGTGTATTTTGGTACACCAAACATGTTCATTACACTTTGGTTTGGATTTGATTATGGAACTAACCCACCACTAGGCACACTAATCATATAACAAGTTCATCTTCGTGTGTGCATTTGGAAGTGTTATGTTTATGTAGGAAAACATGGACATAAAGGACGGATTCACAACAAGTTCAAAGGAGTAATTAAGGAGTCTTGTTCGTGTTTATGAGCTTGATGAAATCACTTCCAATGGTGGCAAGGACCGAAGTGTTACAAAGGAACATCCCCGAGGATTGAAGCGTAAAAGACCGGACTTCATGCAAGGAGAACCTCCATCTTGGACGCGAGGATGACATCGTGAAAATAGTGCAAGTGGAGGGGGCAAAGTGCATAAATACATGAGGACCCACGGGAGCGAAGGGGCGACCGAACCGGGCCGGGATGGGCCTGGGCCGGTCGGCCCAAGCCGGCCGGCCTGGCCCACTCCGGGGGTCGGTTCGGCCCCCTTTTCTTGCACCCGAAGATCCTTCAACCCTAAGTTCGTGGAGGCGCCGCCATTTGCAAGACAGAGAGCCATTCGCACCGAGAGGCCATCCACAAGCTAGAGAGAGGAGGGAGATCGTTCGGGAGAAGGATCGCTCAACTCGAAGGAAGCACCCACAAGTGGAGAAGAAAGAAGACATCGTCGGAAGCGTCACCATGATCAACGGTGCTATGTCTAGCACCTTGATGGGGTAATCTTCTCATTTGTCCATGGGTTGTAATCGATCTTGAGATGTAATCGCTACTTTGTTTGGTTATCTATCTATCATCTTGTGTTGAAGAAGCTTTGATGTTTAAGGTTAGCTACCATGCCGTAAAGGGAGTAAGATCTCAATGCTCCCTTGGATCCATTCAATACGCCGTGTCCATGATAGGTCTAGTCACGAATACCTCCGCGTAGTGACAGTACGGGGGGAGGGAAAGGGCAAAACTGTGGTCACAACCCCCGATAGATTAGATCGGTTTTCATATCTTAAGCGGTTGCATGTTTGAAGGACCGATTAGGCGAACCAGAGAGGGGGGGAGTGAATGGGAGCCGATAAAAATTCTTCTCGAAGGAGATGGGAACTCCAACAAGACGAACACGGCTTCCAACTCACGTCTCCGATCCAACTACCCAAGTTGGTCAAGACCACGCAGCCACTAGAGTGCTACTGGTCCTAGGAACCAACACTCAACCTTCCTAGCCAAAACTCACCAAAACACACAGCGGAAACTTGCACGGCTTGCTGCCTGTGCTACACCGGTCAGACCGATGGCCTGCGCCGGTCAGACCGGTGACACCGGTCAGACCGGTGGACAGAGCCGGTCAGGCCGGTGGCTACAGCAGCCGCACAGCAAACGTTCCAGGAAGCCTCAGTGAATCCTCTAGGCCCTGGAACAAAAACCACCACGAAACACAACCTGTGAGGAAGAAGAACCCCTCACAAATCCTAGCAAAACAACTCCAAACACTCCAAGAACTGAACAGCAGGACCACGGGACAAAACCACACGGACAAGGCTGTTCCCCGAGACAAAAACCCACCAAGGGCTAGCACCGGTCAGACCGGTCAAGAGCACCGGTCAGACCGGTCGTGCCTGGGCAGCTCGGGAAGAACAGCGCCCGCGAGTCAACTCCTCCAAATTCAACTCCCGATCTCCCGATTCGCTCCACGGTTTTGCACAAGACTTTGGGGATAGTAGGAACACCTCATGGGTACTCCATAGCTAAGATTTGGTCCACCAAAACTTGTCAAATCAAGAGGAATCGAAGAAATCCCACCAAGAACGCCTCTAACCCTAGAGCCACGAAAACCCCAAAATCGAGCCCCTTTGCTCACGGATTTGGAAGGGGAATCAAAGGGAAAAGAACCACGAAGGGTTCATGCATACATCCCCCACCAAATCCCAAAGAGAAAGGCCTCGAAATCGCTCCAAGAAAATCGCCAAGAAAGGGCTCCGAAAATCACCAAAAAGGAGAAACGGGAAAGACACATCCAAGCCTTGAGGAACCACGCCGAATCATCTATACATACCAAAGAGGTTCATACAAGGTCTAGCTTGCCGCCCGATCATCCTTCCCTCTCACAAGATCTCACCATGAAGCTCTCAAGCTAGTCCTACGAAAATCCTAAGAAAATAGGAAGGAAAATAGGAAAACCAAATGAGCTAGGGTTCCAAGAGATGGCTGCCATCCTCTCACCCCTTGGGTTATATGGAGGCAACCGAAAGACTAAAATACCCTTACTAGCTAACTAGGGATACATGCCCTTCGAGGGCGAAATTGGAAGTCTTTGTCTTCGCACCATCGGACGGATGCCCAGCGACCGCAAACTTGCTTAGCCTCGACGCAAGCCTTGCGATCCCGACGCGTGTCCTCCGCTTCGAAGATTCCGGACTGCGTCGTCGCACACCGGTCAGACCGGTGCTCCTCACCGGTCAGACCGGTACCCACCGGTCAGACCGGTCAGACCCACCGGTCAGACCGGTCTGGAGCTGCTGCACCTCCGTCTTCGGTTCTTCGGTCTTGGCTTTGTGGATCAACCAAGGAACCCAGTGGTTTTCTGGTGAACCACCGGAAACCCCGCGAACTCGGTGTAGCCTCCGCCAATCACCACTCATGACTCGGCTCCCACGTAGTCCCGGCTCGACCTTGGTTTTGAGGCTCAACCAAGAAACCGTCCATGACTTCATCTTGCCGTTCTTGCCACCATGCGGCCCGCACTTGACCCCGCTGGCCACCGGGTCCCTCGAACCAAGCCTACTTGTCTTCTCCACACCTGGAGGCCTCACCGGCAACGACCTTTCACGCTTGTTCTTCACCTGCACCTGCACCAGTCAAGCCGCAACCTGCACCTGCAATACTTAGCCAAGAATCAGTCCACACCACGTTGTCAATCACTCATCACACCAGGAAGCGACCATCCACCGGTCCTCGAACCACACCTGGCTCTCAATCTCCCCCTTGATGAGTGCATTGACAACACACACGTTTTGGTAACAAAGAGAAAAGGAAAAGAAAAGAAACGACTAAAAGAAACTCCAACAAGCGATCGAAAGCCAAAGAAAAGGCAAAGAGCAAGATCACTTGAAGAAGACAAGTCTCGGACCCCTTAGGCAAGGGCAACGGCTCGACACATCCGAGACAAAACATGCTCAAGCAAAGAGCACAAACCATCAAACCAAAGCTCGAAAACCACAAAGAGCTCCCCCTGCACACATGCAAGCTCCCCCTGAACCGATGCAACTCCCCCTGGACAAATGCATGCGAACCACTTCACAAAACAGAGCAGCTGCAACAGCTCAGCTCTGACCGGTCAGACCGGTCGACACCACCGGTCAGACCGGTGGGCAACATGTGAACAGGACCAGCACTCTGACCGGTCAGACCGGTGACCTCAACCGGTCAGACCGGTGCACAACAGAGCCCAAAAATAGCTCGAAACCACCTGAAAACCTTCCAAATGCATTCAGTAGGCCAAAACATGCTCAAACTTCTCCCCCTTGTTGACAATGCATGAATCAAGCCAAAAAAAGCAAAAAATGCAACCTAGAGCTTCTCAAATAGACAAAGTTCAACATAGGATGCTACACATGTCCAAACGAGCAAGTTAGATACTCTATAGCTTCGTAAAGACATAAACTTCATGATCACCAAGTTTCACAACCATTGGGCGAAGCTAAGATAGAATTTAGCAATTTTGCGAAAAATTACCCTCTCATGAGCAAAGTCCTAAACATGAGCAAAACATGTCAAAATGGCAAAGCCACACAAACTTCATGCTAGGACAACCATTCTAAGCATAAGACCATCATAAACACCCACAAGCACCTCATGTCATGTCAAAGCCACCGAGCCATGTGCCTACTTCTATATATGAGACTTCTCATTGGTAGGCATCATGCAACGATTTAGCACCCAAAGCAAATTAAAATTAGCACATATGACATGGGAGCACATTTTTCAAGCAATTTACATTTCATTTTCAGATTTATAATTGGTACATGAAATGTCTTTGCGACAAAAAGGAACTTATGCCCCTCCACAAGATGAAGCATGGGGGCTAAACATTCATGATGGCAAATGAGCCTTTGGCCCCATATGATCAAAATAAGCTATCCAACCACAAATTAAGCATAGCCAAGCCACTAAAACATGTCAAGATCATGTAAAGGCATTTACTCACAAGAGAGCATATATATGAAATTTTTCAAAAACATAGCCATCAACCATGGATACAAACCAAGATTATCAAGAGCTAAGCCAAACTAACCATAGCTTACCAAATTAGCTCACAAAGACATATATGTCATTCCATGGTGAACAATGTGTATAAGAGAAGCCTTTCCTAAACAATGCATATGATACAAAACGCATGCAACCTAAGATACAAAGATGCCTATACATCATGTTACATATGCCATGCCAAATGCAAGAAATGCACAAAGGAAAGCTATACATATGCTACAAAGGAGCTCCCACACACCAACTCAAGAAATCAAGCAAACACCAAGCTCCCCCCGCAAACGAGTGAAAGTTGCTTGATCTAGGGGTTTGGTGAAAATATCGGCTAGTTGTTCATGTGTGGGTACATGGATCAAAGCTATCTTCCCTTTCTCTACGTTGTCTCTCAGAAAATGATACCTCACTTCTATGTGCTTGGTTTTGGAATGGAGCACTGGGTTCTTTGCAACGCTTATGGCACTAGTGCTATCACATTGAAGTGGGACATGGGTATACTCCTCACCAAAGTCACTCATGGTGTATGTGATCCAAAGGAGCTGAGAGCAACAACTAGCTGCGGCCACATACTCTGCCTCGGTAGTGGATTGAGCAACACTCGACTGTTTGCGGGAAGACCAAGATACCAAAGAAGAACCCAAGAACTGGCAAGTCCCAGAAGTGGACTTCCTATCTAACCGACACCCGGCAAAATCCGCGTCTGAAAATCCATGAAGCGCCAAAGAAGAAGACGCAGAGTACCAAAGGCCAAAGTCGGGAGTGTGTCGCAAATACCTGAAAATGCGCTTGACTGCTTGCCGATGCGAAGTCCTCGGAGAAGCTTGAAAACGAGCGCACAGACACACCGAGAATTGAATGTCCGGCCTCGTCGCCGTCAAGTAGAGGAGTGACCCGATCATGCTCCGGTACTCCTTCTGGTCCACGTGTTCACCTTCCTCGTCCGCATCAAGAACTGTAGTCGTACTCATAGGCGTCGCCATGGCCTTGGAATCCTCCATCTTGAACTTCCTCACAATGTCCTTGGTGTACTTAGCTTGGTGCACAAATGTTCCTTCCTTTGATTGCTTGATTTGTAGCCCGAGGAAGAACTGCAACTCGCCCATCATGCTCATCTCAAATTCCCTGCTCATGTCTTCTGCAAACCTTGCAACAAGAGAGTTAGACGAGCCACCAAAGACAATATCATCCACGTATACCTGCACAATCAGGATATCTCTGTCCTGCCTGAGGAGAAACAAGGTCTGGTCGACCTTCCCCATCTCAAACCCTCTCTCAAACAGGAACCCCCTCAACCTACCATACCAAGCTCTAGGCGCCTGCTTCAACCCATACAGCGCCTTCCTCAACTTGTATACCCGGTGAGGATACTTCTCACTCTCAAACCCCGGTGGTTGCCTCACAAACACCTCTTCCTCCAATACACCGTTCAGAAAAGCACTCTTCACATCCATCTGGTACAACTTGAACCCTTTAGCCACGGAAAAGGCTAGAAGGATCCTGATCGCCTCCAAACGAGCTACAGGAGCGAAAGTCTCCTCGTAGTCGATCCCCTCTTTCTGACTGTACCCCTGAGCAACAAGTCTCGACTTGTTCCTCACCACTTCTCCTTTCTCTCCCTCTTTATTTTTCCACACCCATTTTGTCCCAATCGGCTTACACCCTGGGGGAGGGTCAACCAACACCCAAACTTGGTTCCTCTCAAAATTCTCCAACTCCTCATGCATCGAGTTAACCCAATTATGATCAGATAACGCATGTCCAATGTCTTTGGGCTCAAAAGTGGCAACAAAAGCAGCATGAGCGAAATGAGAATTGTTCCGAACCCTCGACCGTGTAGTACGTTCATTCATGTCGCCGATGATTCTCGAAGCTGGGTGATCCACTTGCACTCGTCGGGGAGGTTCTCGCCTTGATGCTACCTCCCCCTCAACAGCAGCTTCGCCTTGATCTGGGTTTGTCGTTGTAGGTGTGGGAGAGGGTCCATTCTCGATCGTCGTCGAAGTAGTAGGTACATGTTCAGCTGCGGGCATCACACCGCCATCTTCATCATCTCCATGTTCATGCTCCTCCTCCTGAAAGATCTCCTCGCCAAGTTCGTCGTCACCTGCACACTCAAAAACAAGCTGACTACGTGGCTGTGTCTCGTCGAAGGTTACCTCGCAAGTCTCCACGATTTGGTTAGTTTCAAGATTGAGCACACGAAATGCTCTAGAATGAGATGCATAACCAAAGAAAATACCATCGACAGACCTAGCCTCGAACTTGTCCAACTTCTTCCCTTTCTTCAGAATGAAGCATTTACAACCAAAGACATGGAAGTGACTCACCTTGGGTATGCGACCGTGCATCAACTCGTAACAGGTTTTCTTCTTGTGAACCCTGAGGTAGATCCTGTTCGACACATGGCACGCGGTATTGACCGCCTCAGCCCAGAACCTTCTCGGAGTCCTATGCTCGTCGAGCATCGTCCGAGCCATCTCGCACAAGGTCCTGTTTTTCCTTTCCACCACGCCATTCTGGGGAGGCGTATACGGACTCGAAAACTGATGTTCAAGACCCAAGTCATGGCAAAAGGTTTCGAAGCGAGAGTTTTTGAATTCCGAGCCATTGTCACTGCGGATCGCTCGTATGGCATCTCCGTGCCTCTCGTTTCTTAACCTCAAGACAAGATCTCGAACAAAACCAAACGTCTCCCCCTTCTCCTCAAGAAAGAACACCCACGCATACCGAGAGTAGTCGTCCACCACAACAAGGACATACCACTTCCCACCCGCAGATCGCACACGAGCTGGGCCAACAAGGTCCATATGGAGCAGCTCGCATGGACGCTCAGTCATCACATCGGTGAGAGGCGGGTGAGAAGAGGCTACCATCTTGGCATGCCTACACGGCGCACAAACCAACTCTTTCTCAAACCTCAATCGTGGCAATCCTCGGACCAAATTGAGTTTACTCAAGCGAGACAAAAGGTCAAAGCTCAAGTGACCCAACTTCCTATGCCACTTCCACAACTCACTCGAAGAACCAGCCAAGAAGCAACGCTCCACACCAGAAGACTGAGAAAAATCAGCTCGGAACACTTGACCCTCGGGAACGACCATGCAAACAAGATCCCCCCGAGAATCTAAAATCCGAGAACCACCAGGCCGAAACAACACCTCAAAACCCTCATCCAACAACTGGGACACAGAAAGCAAATTGTATCCAAGCGATTGAACAAGAGCAACACGCCTGAGAGTGATCTTGTCACTTACCTTAATCTCACCTTCTGACAGCACACGCCCTCGCCCATTGTCCCCAAAGGTGATGTACTTCTTTGTCACCACCGGGACGAGACTTGAGAACCACCCCTTGTCTCCGGTCATATGCCTCGAGCAACCGGAGTCAATCAACCAAATGTTCTTCAAGTCTCCCACCTGAAATTCAAAAGCGAGCACGTGAGTGAACAAACGACTCAGCACTGGGGTTAGTACCAAAAGAGTAAAACCAGTGCCGAGCCATTTGCTCCAAAGTGGGGTTAGCACAAACCAAATCATCACGCCTATCAAAGCTACCACCACGGTAACCACCACGAGGGAACCAACCCTCTCTAGCTGGAGGAGAACGAAAACCACGAAAGGGAAACCGTGGATCGTACCTCCGCTCCATCTCAAAGCTACGACTCTTCTCACCCTCGTATTGAGCACGAGGTGGAGAACGCCTAGCAAACTGACCACCTGCAAACTTTCCAGACCAACCACCAGAACCACGACCTCCAGAACCAAACCGAGCATCCTCACGAGCACGAAACCTGACTCGCTGTCTGCCCAGACCTGCACCGGTCTGACCGGTGTAGTACACCGGTCTGACCGGTGTGGCTCGGCCAGCAGCAACACCTGCAGCCTTCCGGTCTCCCCAAGCCGGAACCGTCCTCACAATCGCCTTGGCCCTGGGCATCTGCATACGAGGCTCAGGTACACCATTAGAGGGGTGGTACCTGTCCCTGTTAGCCCACTCTCTAGCCATTCTCTCCTCACGCTTCCTCTTGAAGCAAAACTCATCCTTGTGACCATCTCTCCCACAATACCCACAATGGAACTTTATGGGCTGTGGCTTAGGCTTAGGCTTGGGTTGGGGCTGCCCACTCGGCTTCTCACCCTTCTTCTCTCCTTCCTCACCTCCCTTTGGGCTCACAAACTTCACCGGTTTCTGAAAATCATTTGTTGGGTGAGGGAATATGGGTGGATCTGGAGTAGTGTCAAGTTTGTTTCTGAGATGGTTGGGCTTGGGCTCAAACTTGTTCTTGTGTCTGTTTGGTGGTGGGATAGGAATCTCTCCAACTCTCTCAACTCCCTCACCACAGTTCTCTCCAAGCTTGTCAGCCCCAAGTGCCTGACCATCATAGCGTTTGAAAGCCGCTATCATGATACCGAGCTGAGGCTCCTGACCCGACAACCAGCTCATACATTTTCTCAGCTCATCATTTTCATCCTGCAGGCGATCAACATAATGTGCAAGCTCCAAATTCTTAACCGCATGCAATTCACAAGTAGAGCAAGAAGTGGGAATAGGCTCTTTCAACTTAGCCTCAAGCGAAACAGTGTAAGCATGCATCTCATCAATCTTTCCATGCAAAACAGGGCAAGAAGTGCAAGCACCTAGCAAAGCAGGTCTAGACTTAAGCTCAGCCACTTCAACCCTAAGCATATCTAGTTCATCACAAGTAGAAGCATGCTTATCCTTAAGAGCAGTGAGATCAGCTAGGTACACAGAGCAATCACAGCAATCAATCTCATCAGAAACCACAGGAGAAGCCTTAAGCGAATCAATCTCAAGCTTAGCATCTAGGTTCTGGGTTTCTAGCTCAGCCACACGGTTCCTAGCATCTTCTAGTGAGGCCCTAAGCTCTTTCCTCATCTTCTTGGCCTCTCTAAGCATGTGATCGCGGTTATCAAGCAAGTCAACCAACTCATCATTCTCCTTGCGCAAAGAAGAGAGCTCATCACATACCTCATCCTCGGAGTCAGAGTCCGAGTCACTCTGGTGGCTCTTCTTGCTGCCGGAGCTACGGGCCATGCCGCAGAAGCCATCTCTCGCGAAGCAGCTCAACCCGCTCAAGTTCCTGGATGACTTCTTGTTCTTGCGCCGATCACCTTCATCTTCACTGCTACTCGAGCTTGAGGAAGAGTAGGCGGAGCTGGAGTCGACGTCGCTCGCTCCGACCATTGCTCGGGCCTTCCTGCCGCGGCCATCCTTCTTCCTCGACCGTCGCTCGTCCTTGTGCTTGTTCTTGTGCTTGTGATCGCGCCTCGATCGGTACTTGCCGTCCTTGCTCGATCGGTGCCTGTAGCCGTCCTTGTAGCCGTCCTTGTTCTCCGTCTTCTCCGGGCAGTCGGCAACGAAGTGTCCTGGCTTGCCGCACTGAAAGCACGTCCGTGCTGTCCTCCTCGTGTTCACCCGGTTCTCGTGCAGCCTCTCGAATCGCCTGGTCAGCAACGCCAGCTCGTCCTCTCCAAGCACGTCGAACTCCTCATCTGGCAAAGACATCAAAGAAGACAGAGAGTACATCCTGGAGGATGCGTTAGCGTTAGACTTAGCTCCTTTGCCACTAACGAGAGCGAGACTATGAGAATCAGTCGGGCTCTCGATCTTGGCTGTCATACCACGGTCCAACTCAGCCGACTTGAGCTTCGAGAACAGCTCGTTCACCGTCAAGGTGTCATACTTCTCGGACTCAACAATAGCCTCAAACTTCCCGTCCCATACGGTACGATCCAACGAGTGCAAGAGCTTCACGGCTCTATCATGATCATTGTATGGGAGGGCGTCCACATTGGCTCTCATGTTGTTCACAACGACCGTAAATCGCTGGAAAAGGGCATCGACGGACTCGCCGGGGAGATGAGTGAAGTTCTCGTACTCTCTCCGGTAAGTCGCGTACATCCGAGCCTGAACCTGAGCATTCCCAGCATGAGCATCCTTCAACTGCTCCCAAATCCTACAAGCTAAGTCCTCTGTCTGAACCCGATCGAATTCAGGTGGACACAGGGCACGAAACAAGTAGTCGACAGCCTTGTTGTTGGCTTCGAACATATCCCTCGATCCTGGAGCAAGGAAGTTCATCGGATGAACATAAGCTGTGTTCACCGTGACATCCCAAAGGATCTGACCCTTTCCGCGGAGGAACGCCGCCATCCGCCTTTGCCACATCTGGTAGTTCTTCCCATCGAAGTGCGGAGGACCCGAACCCCGTTCCTGGTACGCCATCTTTGGATCTTAGACTGGTAAGAGTCAATAAAGACCCGAACCGGCTCTGATACCAATTGAAGGACCGATTAGGCGAACCAGAGAGGGGGGGAGTGAATGGGAGCCGATAAAAATTCTTCTCGAAGGAGATGGGAACTCCAACAAGACGAACACGGCTTCCAACTCACGTCTCCGATCCAACTACCCAAGTTGGTCAAGACCACGCAGCCACTAGAGTGCTACTGGTCCTAGGAACCAACACTCAACCTTCCTAGCCAAAACTCACCAAAACACACAGCGGAAACTTGCACGGCTTGCTGCCTGTGCTACACCGGTCAGACCGATGGCCTGCGCCGGTCAGACCGGTGACACCGGTCAGACCGGTGGACAGAGCCGGTCAGGCCGGTGGCTACAGCAGCCGCACAGCAAACGTTCCAGGAAGCCTCAGTGAATCCTCTAGGCCCTGGAACAAAAACCACCACGAAACACAACCTGTGAGGAAGAAGAACCCCTCACAAATCCTAGCAAAACAACTCCAAACACTCCAAGAACTGAACAGCAGGACCACGGGACAAAACCACACGGACAAGGCTGTTCCCCGAGACAAAAACCCACCAAGGGCTAGCACCGGTCAGACCGGTCAAGAGCACCGGTCAGACCGGTCGTGCCTGGGCAGCTCGGGAAGAACAGCGCCCGCGAGTCAACTCCTCCAAATTCAACTCCCGATCTCCCGATTCGCTCCACGGTTTTGCACAAGACTTTGGGGATAGTAGGAACACCTCATGGGTACTCCATAGCTAAGATTTGGTCCACCAAAACTTGTCAAATCAAGAGGAATCGAAGAAATCCCACCAAGAACGCCTCTAACCCTAGAGCCACGAAAACCCCAAAATCGAGCCCCTTTGCTCACGGATTTGGAAGGGGAATCAAAGGGAAAAGAACCACGAAGGGTTCATGCATACATCCCCCACCAAATCCCAAAGAGAAAGGCCTCGAAATCGCTCCAAGAAAATCGCCAAGAAAGGGCTCCGAAAATCACCAAAAAGGAGAAACGGGAAAGACACATCCAAGCCTTGAGGAACCACGCCGAATCATCTATACATACCAAAGAGGTTCATACAAGGTCTAGCTTGCCGCCCGATCATCCTTCCCTCTCACAAGATCTCACCATGAAGCTCTCAAGCTAGTCCTACGAAAATCCTAAGAAAATAGGAAGGAAAATAGGAAAACCAAATGAGCTAGGGTTCCAAGAGATGGCTGCCATCCTCTCACCCCTTGGGTTATATGGAGGCAACCGAAAGACTAAAATACCCTTACTAGCTAACTAGGGATACATGCCCTTCGAGGGCGAAATTGGAAGTCTTTGTCTTCGCACCATCGGACGGATGCCCAGCGACCGCAAACTTGCTTAGCCTCGACGCAAGCCTTGCGATCCCGACGCGTGTCCTCCGCTTCGAAGATTCCGGACTGCGTCGTCGCACACCGGTCAGACCGGTGCTCCTCACCGGTCAGACCGGTACCCACCGGTCAGACCGGTCAGACCCACCGGTCAGACCGGTCTGGAGCTGCTGCACCTCCGTCTTCGGTTCTTCGGTCTTGGCTTTGTGGATCAACCAAGGAACCCAGTGGTTTTCTGGTGAACCACCGGAAACCCCGCGAACTCGGTGTAGCCTCCGCCAATCACCACTCATGACTCGGTCCCACGTAGTCCCGGCTCGACCTTGGTTTTGAGGCTCAACCATAGGCGCAGGCCACTCCTAGTAGCGGCCGAACTGCCTCAGTACCCTATGGACGGCGTACTCCTCCACGTACATATCGAACAGCAACGGCGACCTCGTCATCCAGTACTGCTGGTCGCGGAAGCACAAAGTCGAGAGGCCCTGTGGTGCACGGGCCGCGATAGCCTCCTCGGAGTATGGCGTCCACCAGACGTCTGCGTCCGTGAGAGCGTCGAACTGCCCGACGAAGTCCTTGTACGCCCTCTTCGTCTGCTCGTGGGCGTACGAGGTCTGCATACAAACCAAATGTGAACCATAAATGTGGATTGAACAAACTAGACGAAATGGAAAGACAAATTGAAAGTGAAAGGTAAGAAATTACCATCCGAAGGCACCACAACGAGCCCACGGTGAAACGGTCGCGTGGGTCGTGGCCCTCTGGCAGTGGCTCGTACGCGTAGAGGGCCACGACTGGCCGACCAATCGCAAACCGCTCGTGGCACCAGAACTGAAGAAGGAGAGGACAGCCGAGAAGGATTGGCTCCACCGAACGACCCTTCAACACCCCCGAGCACAGGCCCCTGTACGCGCTCGCAAGAACAGAGTTGCCCCAACTGATCTGGGGCACAGCGTGCAAGGGTGCGTCGGCGATCCTCCGAGCGTGGGGGATCAGGTACCTCGCCACCGCGTCAGCTGCGAACTGCAGAACAACACGAACCCAAACAGCCACAACAGGTACGCCTCGAAGAACCTGTCGACTGTCTCCTGCTCGGCGTCATCTGCTAGGTAATTAGCCTGCACAAGCAAAATCAAATGTTAGTTATATTGTCTCCATATCTTCAAAAATGAAGAGAAATATAAGGTAAAGGTACGTACGCTAAACTGCTGCAACCAAGTCAAGGTGGGTCCGTTGTTGACGGTGAATTTCCGTCAACCTAGCCATGAGTTTACCTTTAATGTTGGCATTGATTTATTATTCTAACCACTGGAACTAACGCCCCGTATATAACAAGTTCACTCTTGCATGTCGATTTGGAGTTTATTGTTTACGCAGGAAATCTACGCTAAAGAGGAGACTTTCGGGATAAGTTCATCAAGCACTTTGGAAGAAGATCATGAAGCCCGATAAGAGTCAAGACACGCGATGAACATGACTCCAAATGACCCGAGGACCAAAGCGTCAACATCTTCAGGGACTCCACCAGAAAAAAGCGAAGCTTGGATGGCAAGCATTCAAGCCTTAACCGCGAAGGAAACGACGTCAAAGGCCCACATGCAAGTGCACAAAAATGGGGAATCGCGCGAGAAGCAACCAGGAAGGAAGCCAGGGTCGAACTGGGCCGAAACGGGCCCAGGCCGGTCGGCCCAGGCCAGCTGAGCCTGCCCATTCCGAGCCCGGTTCGGCGCCCCCTTTGACCTAGCCACCATTCGGACTATTTATAGCCCCCTCGCCAAGAGCCACGGGAGAATTCATTCGTCATCCACCGTCGAGGAGCAGAGAAGAGAAGGACACCATTCCGGAGAGGAGAGGGTCGAGATGGTTGATTAGGGTTTCCCTAGCTGACGTGGGAACCTTGCATGGAAGACCACGTCGGAGTTCCCGGAGCTAGGATCAAGATCAAGGTAGGATCCTGGTGGTGATCTTGTCCATGTATTATACTCTCGTGTTGAATTTGCAAGATTGAATCCGATTTCTAGCGATCAAGTGCTTTCTCTACAACTTTGTCTTCGCTTGGGTTTGCTTCTTCCCCAATCTAGTCTATAGCTAGATTGCTTAGGGTGCTCTTGTAGTCATGGTGGCTAGAGGTGCATACCCGATCTACCGAGCGTTTTCAACTTGTTCTTCTTGGACTCGCCATAGGCTAACCTGCACAAATAGGAGTGCGTTGTGACAGGACGGTGGCTCCAAAAGGCGGGCATCTTCGGAGTTGGAACGGAAGCCCCGATTTAAAGAGGCTAGTAATGAGATTCGTTTTCTTTATTCTTCTTTGTTTTGGAACTTCAACAAAAGACCCAATCCAATCTCTAGATTGTTTTTATCTCTCTTTCTCTTGCTACCTCCGGTGTTTAGTAGATTAGATGTGCTTTCGTGGCTCTTTCTTAGATTAGATGCAAAACCAAACCTCTCAAGATCAAACTGTTTTCCGCTTATTAGATTGGATCTTGCGTTACACATTGTTCCACGGATTCGATACCTTGGGTTCACACTTGAGGGAAGAAGGGTTCCTTGACTACGACGGAGGACTTGTCCGCTTTGCAAGTCCAAACGAACTTTGATACAACTATTAACCGTCAAGAAGCCCCTTTTTCTGGCGCCGTTGTCGGGGAACAAGTAATCAAGATTCAATCTAGTATTGCGTTTGTGAATATTTTCAGTTTTTCTCTTGATTTTTCTTTTGCATCTCTTAATTTTGATCATTCTCAAAACAAAACAAAAAAACTCAATTTAGGGTTTCGCTAAACCCTAGTTTTCTTTTAGCTTTTGTATATATTTTGTTTATTGCTAACCCTAACCGGAGATGGACGGCTACATCTCCAACAAAAAAAACATATATTTTGTGGATGGTCTAGAAAAATTTTGCAGGCAAAGGTGACGTGCAACACAAGATCTAAAATCAGAGGCCGAACATCGTCAGAATCTCCAAGAGAAACTCCACCTCCAAGATCGAGAGGAGATCAACCTCATCGCCACTCATCCTAGAAAGATCGTTCCTCAAGACCGTCGGAACAATCGACGTCGGCAAGGGGGAGATCAAGTTCGACATCGATAGCGTGAGGAGTGCATTCAAGTCAACTACCATTCAAGGTATGTATCATGATCAATGTTAAATATGTTCTACCTCATCGTCACATTGGAAGGGAGGAGCCAAAGGAGAACGAAGCTAAGGAAGAAAAGATGTTACATCCGTCAAGACCATGAATCAACGTCCGCTTGTGAAGACCAAAAAGATGACTAAGCCGAAGAATAAACCTACACCGAAGCCAAGGATGGTGTAGAAGTGGGGCCCCCAAGATTGCAACACCCGCAAAGAGTGTTGATCCGGAGCGAAGAGAAGAAGTCTAGCTATAGACTATAAACGAAGCGCTTGGCGGGAGGTAACTCGTTCATCAAGTCAAGAATAAGCTACCGGGAGGACAACCCGTTGAAGAGTCAAGCTACCGGGAGGGCAACTCGAAGAATTTTTCAAGTTTTTCAAGTAAGTTGGTCTTAGAATTTGCTATGCATTACATATTATAAATTTCTATGTGGTTGAATAATTTTTAGAGACATTATAATTGCTCGGTCATTTTACTTGAATTTTATATTGATCATAAACCGATGACTTGAGCCATCCCAAGTTTTGTTTGCATCAACCTTTCATCCTCTCCATGATGTTTGTTTCACATGTTAAAAACACACGGGTAGAGCCTTGCTATGTTCTTTAATGTTTTTAATCTTTGATGCATGGTAGGACTCACGTGAACCTAAGCAACTTTATTTTTGGTTTCATTCAACTTGACATCCACCGGTTTCTCTAGATTTAGATTTTTTTAAGGCCCATTGACTTTACTTTTTTCAAAATCTCTCTCTCATGTTTGGCCAAAAATTAAAATCTAAACCTATGCCCCCACGGTCAAGCCGGAGGAACTTGCTATCAATTAATGAAAGCAATCAATATCGGTGCAACCAAAATAAACTTTATAATTGTTTTTGATGCCTAAAAGCTCCTCTAATGATATTTGGACTCATCGCTAGTGCTGAGTTAATTCTTAAAGTTTCAAAATTAGAGGAGTGATTAGCATCTAAACATGATTAAGGGAGGTTTTTGAGCTTGATTAACATATAGTGCCCCACGATGCATTACGTATCCATCATTTGGCATCTTGGGCACATGCAACGGACAAGCATGGGGGAAGCAAGGGCTTTGTTTTGTAGGAAATTGGTGGAAGCACAAGAGGCATGGGAACAAGATGGAACAAGAAGTAAAACAATGGAAGTGGAACCCTTAATCGCGCAAGCAAAGGAGTGGTTGTGAACATTTGGGTGGAGGAATCTCGTGGATCACGCCGATGTACACAAGGCAAAAAGGGAGCAAGAAGTATCTCGGAGAAAGATCAAAGCAAATGGAGTAGGAGGGCCCCTAGACCGATCAGCCTAGGTAGGCCGGCCTAGCCCCCACTTATGTCCCCCGGTGCTCCCCTTCGCCTGGTAAGTATTTTATGCATTTGTTAATTCGTGTTCTTGAGTTCATAGCCCATAAGTTCTAGAAACAACATAGATATATTTGAGTTCCATGGGGATGATGATCTTGTCATGTTATCGCCGATTCATTTGTTTCAATCTTTTGTTTATGTTGATAATTCTTTGATGCCTAAGGTTAGCCACCATGCTTTTCGGGAGTATAGGTCTCACTACTCCCGTAGATCCCATCAACATATAATTTGTAGGTTTAGCTAAAGTGACCTCACGTTCACACCTTAATAAATTGGTTTAGCTTCACCATGATAGGCGGTTGCATGATCAAATATCCATAAACCCTATGGGCTAATATCCATCCAAACTTGTGCACCTCGCTCACCACCCTCTAACAAAAATAATAAAGAAAATTCACCATAATTTACATCTCTCCATATACTTCTCTTGTGTGTTTTTCTCACCGGCAAACAACCCCCGGTGCACTCGTTGTGATTTTGTCGGGGACAGCCATGGGGGTCCCCTGATTACGGGGGAAACCACCCTCTCATAAAAATAATTAAGCGCGCAACCGCAAAATCACTCCCCACGCCGACCACAGCCCAAAGGCGAATAAAGCCCATGGCCCAAAAAGGCCTCAGTGGCCCACCAAACCACCATCCCCAGTCCCCCTCGAGCGAACCTCCGTCTCGCTCGAGGGGCGGGCGCCGCATCACGGACCTCCCCCCACCTCGCCCTAGGGCGGGGCGCCCCATTCACACCTCTCCACCTCGATCGAGGGCCTTGGCCCCTCGAACGAGTTTCCGTCTCGCTCGAGGATCTCAGCCCCTCGGGCGAGCCTCCGCCCCGCTCAAGGTATCCTTCGACCCGCGGCACCTCACCTGCTCCCCCGACTGGAGCCTTTAATGCCCTGACGCCCCGCGGGCGCCCAGGTCAAAGGCGAATCCCCACCACGCCGATCCCCTGACACGGCTTGGGAATCAGATCCCGACGCTGTTCGAACAACCCGCCGCAGTACAGCCATCCCTGACGCTGTACAGGTACTGTGCGGGATGGCCGGCATCATTCCTTGGCACTGTGCCGCCTGCTCCCGTCCTTCCTCCACGCCACACCCCTCGAAAGAGGACGGCGACGCCCTCAAAGGGTGTACGACCACCAACCCGGCGCCCATTCAGGACGGGGGCGTGACGCAAGACGGACGAAGCGTGTCCTATCCATCACCTCTGGCCCTGTGCGGCCATCCCCGCTGCTGTGCCGCCATCCCAAGCACTGCGGAGCCATCCCCAACACTGTGGGGACCCGCGCTGACGGGACGCCGCCACGCCGGCCGCTGTGCGGCCCAAGTTCCCCCGTCAGCTAGACCCTCGAGTTGGGTCACGGACGACGACCAGACACGGGCACCGGCAAGACCACCCTCGAAATCACCTCTGGGCCGGCACAGGAGTCACCACGACGCGTGCAGGGACCAAGATTCATCAGGACAACCTTCAAATCACGAGTGCTGCACACCGGTACCACGACACTGTACCTTGCGCCACGCGGCACAACTGTAAGCCGCCTCCCCTTGGTCTATAAAAGGAGGAGGTGTTCGCCAAGCCGGGGCGGGACGGAACCGATCAACAACTGGCTCACTAAAATTCACTCACTCACGCTCCTGATATTGGCACTTGCCTCAATCACATAGCAGGGACCTGGAGGCTTCCCCTCCTCTCCCGCCTCGCTTGTAGCCCCCCTCTACGAGCACCACAGTGCCTTGCAATACAGCGCCACGAGCGCAAACCTGCCGGACGTACAGCCCACGGTCGGAACCAGGATAAACCTCGTGCCCTCTTGTTGCTTAGCACCGGCCATCAAGAGACCGATCTCAGTGTATCTTACTAGTTATTGTCGGGACTACTTTCCGCACCGACAGATTTAGTGCATCAACAACATGGAAGATAGCCACCAATGTCTTCACCAAGAAGACACGTTCATCATCATCAAAGGTGCCATTATCAAGCTCTTCGAGGAGGCACCCGATTTCCGAGTCTCCCTGAAGCATGGAGGAAGACGTGGCACCATCGAGGAGCAACACACTGCCCTTGGTGGCATGAGGAGTACACAAAGTTCGTCCATGTGGTACACCGAACCGTGAGGACACACGGAAGAGCCACCCATTCCACCATGACGCTAAACTCGTTCATCCTCCCCACCACCATACACTCTGAGGTGTTCCAATGGATGTATCATGAAGACTGAGGAGGAGGAGGAGAGGCTTGTTCGTCTTGAGAGGAGGCTTGTGCCAAATGTTGACTTCGATGACAATGCCCTCCAAGTGTTGGGATTCTACTCTTGAGCAACCTTGGATGGGTGAAATTCTTTAATGGAGTTGGTGTAAGCACTCACAAGGAGCTTGATTTGGAAGTTCTTATGACATTAGCACCGGTCATTAATGAAGGAGTATCGTGCCTCTCATTCTGCCTTGAAGATGAAGAGCAACTAGTTCCTTATGGATATATTGAGAACTACTCGGTTACAAGAAGGAAGCCCGGAGCAAGTTGATGACCAAGAAGAAAAATGTTAGAAGGATTTTTGGGGAATGATTTCGGGAGAAGACTACAAGGAACCCAAAATTTCTCCTTGTTGGGATTTCTTTGGGGGTCGAGTACATGAAGCAAGGAAAATAAATTAGTGGAGATGAGAGGAGAGGGTGTAAGTTGACGTTTCTCTTTCCAACATGGGGCTGAATTTATTTTTTGAAGGGAGACAAAAATTGGTTAGAGGAAGGATTTCTTGTACCGGCGAAAAAGATTAAAAAGGAAAACTGTGTAAGAGGGATCATCCTCCATAGCCCAAGACGAAGGAGAGGCTGCGCATGAAGCTAATGAACAACCATATGAAGGAAGTATGTCAAATACAAGCATGGGGGAGTGGGGCAGCCACGCCACCACATCCTCCACCATACATGTTCCTCACTAAGTTTTCATGGCGCTCCATCCAACAAATGCAAGAAGAAGGGACCGCAAATGTTGCCTATCAAATTGGTCGCCTTAACCATTGGAGCAATTTAGAGGAGGACCGACACAATCATAATACAAGCAAGGACACAACACGCCGGACCATCAATATCAACCACCGGAAAATAAAGGAAAAAGGAGGAAGAAAAGAAAATAATAATGCTTTCAAATTCGGTTTGATTTTCTCCTTTTCCTTTTCTTTATTTTCAGCTTTTGTGCAAGATGTGTAGCATTTTCTGTTTTTATTTATTTTCGGCATGTGTGATAATAGTAGAGTTAGTTTAAGATCACCATGAATAAAGTTTCCCACCTTGATCAACCTTTGGTAAAACTATTAAGTTGATGCCATGATAATATATGATGAAAAGTTGTCACTTTGCTCAACTTTTGTACTTGTTTTATGCATGATTAAGCTAATGCTCTCTTTAATATGAATCTGAAATCAATTAAATGCTAGCTTAATCTTTTGTGGAGGTTATGATAAAAATAAGACCCATAGTGTTATTTTCATGCTCTCAATTTTGGATGAGTTAAAGATGATTTGTTCTTAAAAATATATATGCTAACCTTGTCATTAATGCTACTTGCATTTTGTTCTACCTATCCAAAGCCATATATATATTGAGTGCATAAACCTTAATATACAAGGTTTATTTTTGGGTGAGTTATTTCAGGCTTTGATTTCTCTGGCCCGAGACTAAGAAGCTGGTCATTCCATTTTTGCGTATCTATCTTTTTGCTAGCCTTTCTATCCGTGCATTGTGTATCCCCACATCAGAGATTTCACAAACCTCGCCGGATATCCACCCTTAAAACCAAAAATATCATCTTTTGTGTTTACCTCCTTGACCACAACCTATCGTATGAGTATGGATCGTCAATGCAAGGAAGAACGCAAGATAGTGCCAAGGTTGAAGATTTCAAGTATCTCTCCAAAGGAAAAATATTTCTAGTACCTACCTTATCTCTATCACCACTTTGCTCGAGGACGAGCAAACATCTAAGCATGGGGGAGGAGGTAGGTACAATGCAATTTAGACTTCAAGGGGAGCCAATAAAAAAATGATGAAAGAAGAAGAAAAAGGAAAAAATGATGAGTATAAAGAAAAAAGAGATAAAGAAAAATATGTATGAGGAAAGAAAAAAATATGAGTTACAAAAATAAAATAAAGTGAACTCCCCGGTTCTCTAAAGTGCATTAGGAATCCCAAAAGTTTCAAGATTTAAGATCCAAACTCATCTTTCCAATCATGTGCAATCCGATAACGAGGACTTCCTTTGTGCCTCGGGATCACTCTTTGCCATTTGCACATATCCACCTATCTCAAAGTGTGTGTATTTTTCTCTCCCCCTCCTTGATATAACATTATGACTAAAATGCACCGGAGGTCCATCAACTTGTAAGAAGGTGTCACTTAGGTTCATCAACTTTGAAAATGCATTTTTAGGTCCATAAAGTTGTTGAGTCGTTCACCGCAAGTCCATATAACTGTCCACATATGCTTCTACTAGTGACATGACATGATGACTTGGTTAGAAGAAGCATATCCTAATTGAGGAATTCCATCGAGCAACTTATGAGTGACACATGCTTGATATTTCCGGAGCTAAACGACAACAGCCTACTCCTGTCATACACACGAGGAGGCTACCGTTATTCAACCCAAGGAAAGTCTAAGTATATGTGTCGCCCATTTGTAACCTACTCATTGAAATGTCTCAGCTAGAAGATGCTTCTTGAGCTAAGTCATCATGTCATGTCACCAGTACAAGCATATATGGATAGTTATGGACCTGCGGTGAATGACTCAACAAGTTCATGGACCCAGAAATGCATTTTGAGAGTTGGTGGACCTAAGTGACACCTCCTTACAAGTTGATGGACCTCTGATGTATTTTACTCTAACATTATTTTCCAATGAACTTTTTGATGAGTCTCGGTAAGACCATGAGAAGCTTGTCTTGTTTTGACAACAACTCATTTATAATATCTTGGTAGGACTAAACTTTCCCAAAAAGCTCCACAGAAAGCCCTCGCCGTGTCCGGAACCGGCGCTGGTGGCTGTGGTGGGACGTACATCACACGCGACAGAGTCCTCGGGGTGTACCACTAGATGTACGCCTCCCACGCTGTGTCATCATGGGGCAGGTCCTCCCTGACGACGTTCTGCGGCGCAGTAGCCCAACCATCCACGTACGGCTGCACCCTCTGAACCCAAGAAACATGCCCCGCAACTCCCCTCTGAGACCACCTACGACGAATTAAACATATTTGTCAGCAGCTGAAATCTTCGAACACTGAATTAAATTTAAAAATTAACGAGAACTCACCTATGGTGGGCGCTAGGAACAGTGTGCACCACAGGCACATGCCACTCCTGGTAGCGGCCGAACTGCCTCAGCACCCTGTGGACGGTGTACTCCTCCACGTACATGTCGAACAGCAACGGCGTCCTCGTCATCCAGTAGTGCTGGTCTCGAAAGCACAAAGACGAGAGCCCATGTGGTGCGCGGCTCGCGACAGCCTCCTCTGAGTAGGGCGTCCACCTGACGTCCATGTCCGTGAGAGCGTCGAACTGCCCGACGAAGTCCTTGTACGCCCTCTTCGTCTAGTCATGGGCGTACGAGGTCTGCATACAAACCAAATGTGAACCATAAATGTGGATTGAACAAACTAGACAAAATGGAAAGACAAATTGAAAGTGAAAGGTAAGAAATTACCTTCCGAAGGCACCACAACGAGCCCATGGTGAAACGGTCGCGCGGGTCGTGGCCCTCTGGCAGGGACTCGTACACGTCGAGGGGAACGACTGGCCGACCAATCGCAAACCGCTCGTGGCACCAGAGCTGAAGATGGAGAGGACAACCGAGAAGGATCGGCTCCGCCGAACGACCCTTCAACACCCCCGGGCACAGACCCCTGTACGCGTTCGCAAGAACAGAGTTGTCCCAACTGATCTGGGGCACAGCGTGCAAGGGTGCGTCGGTGATCCTCCGAGCGTGGGGGATCAGGTACCTCACCACCGCGTCACCCTGCGAACTGTAGAACAACACGAACCCAAACAGCCACAACAGGTACGCCTCGAAGAACCTGTCGACTGTCTCCTGCTCGGCGTCATCTGCTAGGTATTCAGCCTGCACAAGCAAAATCAAACGTTAGTTATATTGTCTCCATATCTTCAAAAACGAAGATAAATATGAGGTAAAGGTACGTACGCTAAACTGCTGCAACCAAGTCAAGGTGGGTCCGTTGTTGACGGTGAATTTCCGTCAACTTAGCCATGAGTTTACCTTTAATGTTGGCATTGATTTATTATTCTAACCATTGGAACTAACCCCCCCGTATATTACAAGTTCACTCTTGCATGTCGATTTTGGAGTTTATTGTTTACGCAGGAAATCTACGCTAAAGAGGAGACTTTCGGGATAAGTTCATCAACCACTTTGGAAGAAGATCATGAAGCCCGACAAGAGTCAAGACATGCGATGAACATGACTCCAAATGACCCGAGGACCAAAGCGTCAACATCTTCAGGGACTCAACCAGAAAACAGTGAAGCTTGGATGGCAAGCATTCAAGCCTTAACCGTGAAGGAAACGACGTCAAAGGCCCACATGCAAGTGCACACAAATAGGGAATCGCGCGAGAAGCAACCGGGGAGGAAGCCGGGGCCGAACTGGGCCGAAACGGGCCCTAGCCGGTCGGCCCAGGCCGGCCGGCCCATCCCATTCCGGGCCCGGTTCGGCGCCCCCTTTGACCTAGCCGCCATTCGGACTATTTATAGCCCCCTCGCCAAGAGCCACGGGAGAATTCATTCGTCATCCACCGCCGAGGAGCAGAGAAGAGAAGGACACCATTCCGGAGAGGAGAGGGTCGAGATGGTTGATTAGGGTTTCCCTAGCCGACGTGGGAACCTTGCATGGAAGACCACGTCGGAGTTCCCGGAGCTAGGATCAAGATCAAGGTAGGATCCCGGTGGTGATCTTGTCCATGTATTATACTCTCGTGTTGAAATTGCAAGATTGAATCTGATTTCTAGCGATCAAGTGCTTTCTCTACAACTTTGTCTTCGCTTGGGTTTGCTTCTTCCCCAATCTAGTCTATAGCTAGATTGCTTAGGGTGCTCTTGTAGTCATGGTGGCTAGAGGTGCATACCCGATCTACCGAGCGTTTTCAACTTGTTCTTCTTGGACTCGCCCTAGGCTAACCCGCACGAATAGGAGTGCGTTGTGACAGGACGGTGGCTCCAAAAGGCGGGCATCTTCGGAGTTGGAACGGAAGCCACGATTTAAAGAGGCTAGTAATGAGATTCATTTGCTTTATACTTCTCTGTTTTGGAACTTCAACAAAAGACCCAATCCAATCTCTAGATTGGTTTTATCTCTCTTTCTCTTGCTACCTCCGGTGTTTAGTAGATTAGATGTGCTTTCATGGCTCTTTCTCAGATTAGATGCAAAACCAAACCTCTCAAGATCAAAGTGTTTTCCGTTTATTAGATTGGATCTTCCGTTACACATTGTTCCACAGATTCGATGCCTTGGGTTCACACTTGAGGGAAGAAGGGTCCCTTGACTACGACGGAGGACTTGTCCGCTTGCAAGTCCAAACGAACTTTTATACAACTATTAACCGTCAACATCCGTGAACGTTAGCGAACTCCTGGTACGGGGCGGGAGCACGATCGTTCCGAGGAACGTTCGCGAACCGAGCGAGGAACTCCCTACGCCACTCAGCAGAGATGTCCGCAGGCCCCAGCGGCTCGCCCTCACAAGGAAGGCCCATCAACAGCGACATGTCCTGAAGAGTCACCGTCATCTCGCCGACGGTGAAGTGGAACGTGTGGGTCTCCGGCCTCCAGTGGTCCAGAAGCACGCTTGGGAGGGAGAAGTCGAACTGGAAGCGTGTCATGCGATCCTTCCGAGGAATCGCGTCGCGCAGGCTGTTCCCCTGGACTAACCGCGCTACAGGCAGGAGTCCTGTAGCGCGTAGCCTGAAACAAATAAGGTACTTTATTAGTTACAACAAAAGGATAAATGAAGGTACAAACAATAACATAGCATCAGTTCACGTACTTGGGAACCCAAAGGTCGTGGATCGGCAGCAACGTGCGCGTAGTGCGGGAATGCACGTGTCCAGCATCCTCTCCGAGGACGGCGGACAGGAACGAGCGGTGCCTGCGGTCGATCTCCCTGTCCAGCAATTCAGGCGTCACGTACGCCTCAACCTCAGCACGAGCAGCCTGAGCCTGGGCCTGAGCCTGAGCCTGAGCCTCGGCCTCAGCCTGAGCCTGGTACTAAGCCTGGTCCATAGCTACAGCTGCATACAAAAATTAAATATACAATTAAAAAAACCATATAAGTAATTTTCTACAATTTTTACAATTTCGATAACAGATAAACTAATTTTCTACATTTTCCAAATGAGATGAATTAATTTTCTAGAATTTCTAAACATGCTAAAGTAATTTCTACAATTTCTAGAACAAATACTCATTTTCTACATTTTCTAAACAAACTAAAGTAATTTCGATAATTTCTATAATATCTAGAACAGATGAATTAATTTTCTAGAATTTCTAAATATGCTAAAGTAATTTTAACAATTTCTAGAACAGATAAACTCATTTTCTACATTTTCTAAACAAACTAAAGTAATTTCGATAATTTCTGTAATATCTAGAACAGATAAATTAATTTTCTAGAATTTCTAAAGAAATTAAAGTATTTTCTACAATTTCTAAAATAGATAAACTAATTTTCTACATTTTCTAAACAAACTAAAGTAATTTCGATAATTTCTACAATATCTAGAACAGATAAATTAATTTTCTAGAATTTCTAAACGAATTAAAGTATTTTCTACAATTTCTAAATGAGATAAATTAGTTTTCTAGAATTTCTAAACGAATTAAAGTATTTTCTACAATTTCTAAATGAGATAAATTAATTTTCTATATTTTCTAAAGGGAGATAAATTATTTTATATATTTTCTAAACAAATTAAATTAAATTCAAAATTTCCATGGCTGGTAAACTAAATTTCTAGATTTTCTACACATGCCAAAGTAATTTCTACAATTTCTAGAACTGATAAACTAATTTTCTATATTTTCTAAACTAAAAAACTAATTTTCTAAATCTAAACTAATTGAATTAACTAATTTCTAAATTTTTTAATCTGAAAACTAATTTTCTAAATCTAAACTAATTAAATTAAGTAAGAAAAGAAAAGAAAACATACTGGAGGGAGGAGGGGGGCAGCGGCCGAAGGGGGCAGCGGTAGGGGTGGGGGGACGGTGGCCGCTGTCGCCCTTTATATAGGTGCGGCTACCGCCGTCCACCACGGCGGAACGAGCCTACCGCCGTGGCCCACGGCGGGCGCAGCTATTACCGCCGTGGAGGACGGCGGTAGGTTGCCGCGGGGCCCACACCCTGCAGCGGACCGTTGGCGGCCACCTTACCGCTGTGGGTCACGGCGGTTGGAGGTGCTACCGCCGTGGCGCACGGCGGTTGGTTGCTGAAAAAATTTCAAACGGTCGTATAATTTTGCAAAATGATTTTAAAAAATATAAAGAATCCACCAAGGAACAAACTCACACCAAAGAAGGCTAAAAATCTTCCAAAACTATTGCAGTGACCTGAGAATTAATCTGCTTCGTTTATGGAGTAGGATGGAGTATGCTTTTGTAGTTTTGCCAAGTTGATTGCTCATTCTGTCTTCTGCAATGTACTTCAGCCAAACTGATGGCTCATTTTGTGTTGTGTAATGTACTCCAATGGTTCCTTTCGGTAGGGAATCGGTGATGAGGCCGCCTCCCCCTCCAGTCTACTCCACGAAGACGACGTCGACCGGCTTGAAGACCCTCTAGATCTCATCGAGCTCCCCATCCGATGCTCCAGTTCCGGCGGCGGCGACGGTGGCTCGGGTTTGGGCGTCAGGGGCTGCAGGGAAAGAACTGAGAGAGCAACGAGTGAGGGAGGAGGAGGCGGCTGGTCTAGTTGGGCCTGGTGGATGACATGGAATCCAACGTGGCCAAGTAATATGATGTGGACAGTGACTTTGGTCAAAACCGCCTGGAAACATGCTCAGGGGGGGTGTTTTGCACGGTTTACAAACATGGAGGACTAAAGATTTCTAGTATTTGAGATGAGGGGTGTATTCCAGACTCGTTCATTACATCAGGGGGTAAAATGGACTTCTTCCAATTTTTTTCTCCACTTCATTCTTTTTAGGAGTAGAGATTCATTACATTTGATATTCTGCAAAAATGGTAAAAGCTCAAAGAGACCTATCTGGAAGAGAATTTTTTTCGGGGGAACAAATGAAGCAAGAGTTAGGATCGGAAGAAGGCCGTCTGGTTTGGCTGACCAACATCATATCTGGGATTTCCTCATTTTGGCTAACTAATTTTCCACTTGATCCATGTGTGTATAAGAGCAACTCCAAGAGACTCGCTATGCTCTTAGCTAAATTTGAAGTTTTTCCAACTCTGTAAAAAATAAAGAGCCTCCTAATGGTGAGGAAACCAACAGACTAGGTAAATCTTGAGGATGTAAAATTCAAATGAGGTCCACATAGAAACCTACAGTTTTATGTTTTACAAACGGGTCCTTGATTTTATGCACTGAGCACCCTAGAAATATCTCGATCTTTGCAATGTTGCCCTTGGGCGCAGCTGCTGCAACGAAGGTGAAATTCCTGGCGAGGAAGGATTTTTGGGCGATGATAGGTGGCCGGTGAGCAATAGGGCCTCACCCTCAACTAATTTTGTTTAAGGTTTGGAGCCATAGATGATCGGGAGCAGGGTGCCACTACCAGAACGCCATTGCTAGAACTGTGCTGCCACAGCTAGCTTGCAGGCGTATGCGCGGCTGTTTGGAAGGGGTGACGTGCCTGCCGCGCCAAGGCTCCAGGCGCCACCGCCGTGCTGGCCGGCCGGCGGAGGACTCCACCTCGCGCCTCCAACTACATTGGCGGCCGCCCTCGACTGAGGAGGGCTCGGCAGCGACGGGTCCCCTGTTGTGCGCCTCCCGGTCGCGGAGGGCTCGGCGACGGCCCACCGGCTGCGCGCCTCGCGCCTCCCTGCGCCGGCGGCGGCTCAGCGGCGACGGCCCCTGCGCCAGCAATAGCGTCCTGGCCGCGGAGGGATTGACGACGGCCCCCCTGCGCCGGCGACCGCGTCTCGGCTGCGGAGCGCTCGACGACGGCCTCCCCTGTTGTGCGTGTCGCACCTCCTGGCGTCGGCAGCGGCCGCGTCGGGCTCGGTGATGGTCCCGCTACGGCGCTACTGTGCGCCTCCGAAGGGTGAGGGTGTGGGACCGCGCGGGATAACCGGGTGATAGAGGGCGTCGGCTAGCCAAAGAAAGCGAGTCGTGCAGTGTAGATAGCTAGCGAGATAACCGGGTGTCCAAAATGGAGAGATTGTTGGATCCATCTTTTAGCTTACTTTTGCTACTTTTAGCTATACAACTATTTGTACAGAGGTTGTTGGAGATACTCTAAGGATCGATCTGATGCATGGGAAGAGATTAATTTATCCAAGATTAACACAAGAAGAATTAATCCATAACTTGACACATAGTATAAGAGTACTTGATTGATGCATTGCATTATATTGATACCCAAAATTAAGACACGAGAAGATAGCTTTCGGCTGGACCTATTGTAACACCCCAGGTGTTTAATAAAGATAAATACCTTAATTAGTTGTGTTAATCAAGTTTAATTGGCTCCTAAATATGTTTGACATGTTTTGGCACACTTTTGCACAAAAGACCTTGGTCAAAGTTCAAATTCCCGGTCAAACCCCTATAGATCCCAAAAGGCTGGTTCGGTTTTCTTACGCGTTCTCCAAGTTTCTCTATAGAAGTTCAAAATCGGCCAATATGAAAGTTCTTCGTTATTTCCGGGAACACATTTTTCATAATTGGCGGACATTCCAATTTTGAGTGAAAATTGGCCAAAAATCGAGTTGAACGCGCTGTGAACAGTAACCTGGGGCCGAGATTTCTGCCAACTTCGACCGACGTTCCCGGGCAAACGGTTGATCAAAACATATGTCGCCTTTTGGGAAAGTTGTAGGTCTATAGCTCCTCTACAACTTTGCTTTTTGGATATTTTCGAGTTTGTTGACGATTTTTGGAGTTTTGCAATTTTGAAAAGGCTTAAACGGAATAAAACTTGAGACAGGCGACGTCGCCAGAGCGCGCGCGCCAGTGTCCAGCACTGCCACACGTCGTACCGAGCAATCTTCGGCGTACGAACGTCCCGATGCCTCCGCTGTGGACTCGCGCTCGACCGTGGGGCCTCCACCTCGCTTTCCCCCATACACCGCGCGCAGGCGGCCTTCAGTTGCATGCGCAGGCCACGCGTCGAACCGCGGCGGCGACAGCGTCGCGCTGGCTTCGCGTGCACGCGCGACCTGGCAGGCAGGGCGCGGAGTTAAGGCAGGCCAGGCGTCGTTTCCCTCGTCGTCCTCGCGACCTCGCCCCTCTCGCCCCTGGCTCGCCTCGTGCGCGCCGCACGGGGTCGCTCCGAAGCAGAGCAAGGCACGGTCGCCGTCCAGTGCCGCACCTCCATGGCCGCCACCTAGACGCTCCTCCGTCCAAAGCCACAGTTTCCCCATCCCCTCATACCGTCCCTAGTATCCACCAAAGTTTCTATCGTCGCCCTTTCGTCCTCAGGCCGCGCCGTCGCCGTACAGTTGGGGTCGCAGCGGGTGCTCTAGAGCGGCTCCGGCGCCGACGTCCGGCGAGGCCGCCTCCGGTCCGTCCCACCATCAAAACGGAGCCCTAGGTGAACCTACATCACTTCCCCACCTTTTCCCGGCCAAGTCCGGCCTTCTCCTCGCCGGATTTTGGTCCTCTCCGCCGGCCGGTGCGCCCGGGGACTACATTGCGTCTTCCCTGTTCTTTCCAGGGAGATTTCCGTAATCCAGGGACCTTTGCGTAATTTCGAGAAAATACTTCGAGGGCCCCACTGCAAATGTGTTATTAGGGTTTCTGCAGCAACTTCGAAAATTCGTTAAAAATCGTAGAAAAATCAGAAAAATTCAAAACAAATTTTGTTGGTTTCCTGGTGAAGAAACCTATCTTTTCTAGAAAACATGTATAGGGCTTTTCTGTACAGTTTTTAATTTAAAAATTCAAATTCAGTTTGGAGTGTTTTTAGTGTGATTTAAAATATACACATGCTATGAACTTGAATTTTGGATATGTTGCTCTTTATGACATGTTTAGATTTGTGACCAAAGTTGGTATGAGTTTGATGTGTAGATAATTAGTTATGATTTATGTAAGCTTTATGCTAGATTAAGCTTGATGCTTTTTATAGTCCTTTTAGTAAACTTTTCTGTGACCACATGTACACCCTAGGGCTTTGCCTTGTTGATTAGTACCTCTGGTATGATGGATGTGATTTTAGGGAATTGTTTAATAGATGTTTTGGATTTAATCTTGTGTAGGAGTTTAAATTCAAAATCTGAAAAATAATTTGAATCTGCAACCATGCTTTGGTCAGAAACTCATTTTTGGCATACATGACCTGTAGGAGAAAGTTGAGATCAAAAAGTTTATTAAATCTTTTTATATGAATTAATGTTGATTTGCTAGGCTGAAATTTGTCTTTTTCGTTTAAATTAATTTATAAATGATCTTAAGCCAAATTTTGGTGTGAGAGCTTAAATTAAGCATATGTTGCTGTGTGCAAAAGATTAGGCTCATTTGAAGTGTTTTTGATTTAATTTGGATTTATGGTTGAAAGGCTTGTTTTATGTAATTAAATAAAGAAATGGAAATTTAAAGTGTTAAATTGTGAAAACATGTTATACTTCTGTTTTTGAATGTTCAACACACCTCCTTGCTGTTTAGTGAAGTTAAATAATTTATTTTGCTCAAATATGTACACAGTCACCATCAAAAGTTAACCTTAATTAATGCATGTGCATAAACGTGTAGATCTTCCCGACGGGACGTACACGCTTACTCAGGAGGAGGAGGGATCCGCTAGTGGTGAGCTGAACCAAGTTAGTGGGCAGCAAGACCTGGACCAAAGTCCAGAAGAGCCCAAGGCTAGTGTTGAGTCAGAGGAAGGCAAGCACCGGAGTCATATAACCTTTTTGGATTAAAAGCTCATACCCCTTTACATTTCAGTATTTATGTTTTGTTTTGTGCATTTAAGTTTCAGGAGTTGAATTGAAACCTAGATGCATGATCCTTAGGTTCCTATGCTCTTTTACTAGTATGTTAGGACGCTAGTGCCATGCTCTAAGGATACGGTAGAAGTCGAGTAATGACTCATTACTCGCGAGATATAGGATGCTTATGTTGGAATCATAAGTTGGCTAAATTGACTCGCTCATGTGGTAAGAGCAATGGGTTCGGTCTCGACCGAGTAGCATGGTGCTGGTCTAAGCTATTGAACGTACCAAGTGCTTGTCGGGAATGGGACCGGTAAGCCTAGTACCTAATGAACCAGTGCGGGGACTTTATCGTTACTACTCCTGAGATGCTTCTCCCGGTTTGCTCCCGGTAGTGCAAGTGTGATCCTGGACGTGCCGTGTGAGGGCGTTCCAGTAACCTTGTACTTAGGACTGTTGCGCCTGTCCCTAATCTGAGGAATGACGGGAACCACCTGGTTGGGGTAGACACTGCACTTGGTCTACCTTCTTCCGTGTATCTTGGGTTTACCTTGCAAGGATATAAATCGATCGATCGTCGGTCACTCGCCGTTATCTGAGTCGGCTTGACCACTGGCTACCCCATGTTTATTTATGGAACATTTCGGATTAATATTGTTGGATGATTAATCTTGTTTGTACAACCATGCTTGCTTAGCTAGGTGCTTACCTAGAATGGTTAACATACTAGAACTTGAGCTAAAATTTGAAAGTAAGGATCAACTCTTAGTTACTTTTGGCAAAACAAACCCACCAGCCAAAAAGCCTTGCATGTCTAGCTGTGTCTTTTATTTCGACGGGTCAGTCTTGCTGAGTATTAGTATACTCAGCCTTGCTTTTGTTGTTGTTTTCAGGTAATCCCATCTGGCCTGGTTCTATTCCAGATGGTTGAGAGCTTGAATGGGAGAACGATGATGAGGAGTGATATGCATGGATGGCCTCCTGTGTGTATCATGCGTTTAGTTTAATTTCCGCTGTTTAAACTCTGAACCATGTTTACTTTTATGTACTCAAAACCTGGTTTGTAAAATTTTAAGTACTCGTGAACTTTTATGTAATGTAATGTTGAACTCTGGTCCCGCCTTCGTGTGGGCTTAGCGCATAATTCGATCCTGTGTAAGTGATTTACCGGGCATGACCCGGCAGAGGCGACAGAATAGTTCTTTATTATCGCTTAATGGCCACGTGGACAGGCTTAGGCGATAATACGGAATTATTTTGGGCGGTTCTGTCACAGCTGGTACCAGAGCGATGATATGCACCAGAGTATTAATACTACCTTAATAACTAGTTTTTGGAATAAAATTTGCCAAGAATAAGAATTTTGCTAAGTGCGTAGGACGTGAAGGTTTAAACTAGTCCGAGAGGCCCTAGAGGGAATTTTTGGGTTCTTTCAGGTGGCTAGTACTCTATGGTGTATTTAATCTGACTTCCAGCACGTTTTATTCCTGTCAAAACTTACTTTCTTGCACAATCATACTAGTTCATCACGTTTTGCCATACGTGGTGGTACCACAGGGAAGTCCTGTGAGGGACTAGTGGGACCTATTCCAATGGGTGCCACGTCGCGTCTGCGTCTCGTCACGTTTTGCCATACGTGATGGTGCCACGGGAAAGTCCGTGAGGGATGGATGGGACCTATTCCAATGGGAACCCACGTCGCGTCTGTGTCTAGCCATGTTTTGCCATACATGTGCGAACCCGCAATAGGCGGAAAGGACAACTCCATTCAAACGGAGGTGTCCGAGGTTGGACGCTGTCCATGCAGCGGCTTTACGCATGGATACCGTTTCTATAGTGAACGGTAATGAATGTGGACGCTTTTGTGAGTGCTGGCACAAAAGGTCTTGAATATCTGTGATTTTCTGCAGGTACACTAACCACGGTTGTTAGGCACGGTAATTAAGAAACGAATAGCTTCCGACTAGTTATTATAGGGAGAGACGTTATATATGCCCTGCCACCGGCACTAACTTCGTTTTTGAGCTTAAAAGCTTTGTGAGGAAGTTTAGGACGCTTTTTGCATCATGTAAAAGTTATCAAACCAAAACTGAACTCAAATCATGTGTTGCTTGGTCTCTATTTTAATTTGTGTTTCTTAAGGACTAATCATGCTAGTTTGATGCTTTGATGAAGTGATAAGCAAAGATTGTAACTAGATGCTGTCCAATTTTTCTAAGGATTATCTAGAAAATTTCTGGCCAGATGCTCTTTAGGAAAATTGTTCATCACCTAGTTAAGGTTGCTCTCTGAATTTCTCATGATTTTAGGATGCTTAAAACTGAAGTTAGGATCCAAATTGCTAGGCAAGGTCATGCTGAAAGGCTGTCAAATTCCTGAGTTAGTCTGAAAACTCGAATTTTTGCATATAGTTCCTAAATGAATTTGACCAGAAAATCTATAGCAAAAATGTTCTTTATCTAGCTTAGATCATGCTGTAAAAATCTCATGGTAATTGGGTACTCAATTTTTGAGTTATGGTCTTTTTAGTGAAGCTCTGTCCTGCTGAAATTTCTGGGCAACAGCACTCTAAAAATGAACCTTTTACACCCTTTTCCAATCTGTTTTGATTCAACCTTTGAATACCAAAAATGCTTCTTAGGTATCTATCTATCTCCGGTATAAATATCAAGGTCACTAGATTTTTAGTTTGGGAGTTATGCCCAAAACATTAGGTATCTGTCCTGCTGAATTTCAGAACTAGTGATCTCTGAAATTCAAATTTTTAGGTCATCTTCCTTTGAAATCTAGAGCAAACCTTGAATACCAAAGTTGTTTAGAATTTCATATTCTCCATGCTCGTAAAATTTCAGCATCATTGCAGTTTTGAGCTGAGAGATATGGAATTTTTAGTGACCCTCGGCCTGCTGTCCAACAGCTCTGACAGTAAAGCGATATCTGAATTTTCGGGCATGATAGCCTCAGCATTATCTCTAAGTTGAATACCAATATTGGAAGGCACGAGACTTTACATCCCCTGCCTAAAGATGATGATATTTAGGTGGTGGAAGAATGCTACGTATGTTTTTGAAGTTTCTATCCACAGATGAACACAATCAGTGCAAGATCCACCTACCTCCATCTTCTCTTAGATTGGTATCTAATAAAAGCATACTCATATCCTTGCTGAGTCAAGTGGAACCCCGTTGTACTCTCCTGATTGCTTATACACCTTTTCCTTCAAATTAAAGGCGATCCACCAACTTCCTATGGTTATGTAAAGGTGATCACTCCACTTTCCTTGCATCAATATCCCTACATTGATCACTATAAATTCTCAGCTTTTGACCTAAAAATCCTTATGCTTGCTCACAAACAAATAAATGAGAACATGGTTACAAAGCATCAAAAATCTGTTGGTATGCATAATGAGCATCATTCCAGCAGGCATATGCTGCATCTCTAACAACATAATTCATGGGCATGGAAATGCATTACACGACATGTGCATCTGGAAACCTGGGTTTGGACTAACATGCATACGCACTGAAAGTTTCACCCTTTCTACTCTATTCTCTTTACGGTGGTGATGTTGTGATCCATGAACGAAGGTGCCGCGATGGAACCTAGTGTATCATGTGTGCTGCAGCCATGTGATTACCACTAGGAGCACGCTAGGTATCTTGTTTGTGAGAATGCGACTCACCCCGGATCCTAATTTCTCAGTCCTCCCAGCCACTATCTAATTTCGTGAATAATGCAAATCATGCTAACACTGCATCATGAGCACCATATCTCATAAGCATATGCATCACACATTCATAAACATGTGCATCATCATGCATGCACCTCATCAGATACACATCATGTGCATCTCTCACTATGCATATGCACCATAAGTTCATATGCATATGCATCATATGCTCATATGCATGTACATCATACTATATGCACTTCATCATGAGCATCCACATGTGCACCATCCCATTGTTGCACGAGTCATTTCCCATATGCATAAGCATTGTCATCCCATGACTCATCAAGTGCATGAGTTTCAGCTCAAAATCATTACGCCATGGTGTGGTGCATAAAGTAATTAAAATACTTCATTAAGATAAACCTTGAGCAAGGGTATTTTCCTCACTCCCATCCCAATTTTGTTTCCAAAATCTTGTCACTTGCCATTGACAATTGTACTTTTCAGGATACTCTAGGAGTTGACCTTTTTATTGATCTCCTAAAAACAAATTCATGAACCTCCGTAAACAAATTTACCCAAATATTTGAGGTTTCCCTTCTTTATGGGAATCTTTTTGGAACCTTTCGACTTGGTCTTCTTCCTTCTAAATTTCAAAATTCACTTGGTAGTAACTCAACTAAGCTGGTTGAAGGAGTATGAGCAAGTTCTCCAAAAGTTAAGATAAGAAGAGCCTTCTACTGAGTCAGTGATCTTTGGTCCTTTAGCACGTTTCCTCCTAATCAAAGGAACCGGGATACCAGTAAATAAAGGATGGGCAAAATCCTTTGATAGGTTTTCCTGGGTACAATCTCAATTTAGGATGGTGGATACCCTAACTCTTCTCTTTCTCCCAAAGTCACGATCAATCCTCTCGAAGGCCAATTTGACCCCGCCATATCCGTGCTTCGCCTGATCTGTGCTACGGCTGATCGTGGTCGTCTTGTCGTCAAGGCATCCAATGCCGGCCACCATCGTGCCACATGCCACCACCACACCTCCTTGCCACTGGCCCCTACCCAAGTGGCGCGAGCACCACTGCCACTACACCACGGTGAACATCATTAAAAGGAGCACTTCCCCGTCGACTTTCACTGCTCAGAGTTGCATCCACTTGAGCCACCATCTCCTGTCGCCCTCCCTTCTCTCCAGTTGTTTTCTTTGAGCACACACCGGCCACTTTCACCGCTTACGGCATTCCTCGTTGATCAAGCTCTTTCCTCTATCTTCCCCAACAATGTGGAGAAGAGTCAAGCTTCCCCCGCTATCGGTGTCAAGTCCGAGCCTTTCCCTGAAGATCGTCCACTGAAGGTTGATGCCAACATCACAAAGAAGAAGCTCGAGAAGAGAGCCACAAGAGGGAGCCAACCCCACATCACCAACTATGGGTCATTTTCTGGAGATGTTTGATTCCATCTGCTGGACTCTAGTAGGACTGTACGTCTGCTTTGCGGTCCAATTATTGATGGTTTTAGTTTTTCATGTGTACATTCATCGCCCGCTTCCGCACGAGCGACATTGATTTCCTCATCAAGCCTGTTATCTCTCCTGGAGGTTTTCCTCTAATCTTGTTGTCAAATCTCGGGACGAGATTTCTTTTAAGGGGGGTAGACTGTAACACCCCAGGTGTTTAATAAAGATAAATACCTTAATTAGTTGTGTTAATCAAGTTTAATTGGCTCCTAAATATGTTTGACATGTTTTGGCACACTTTTGCACAAAAGACCTTGGTCAAAGTTCAAATTCCCGGTCAAACCCCTATAGATCCCAAAAGGCTGGTTCGGTTTTCTTACGTGTTCTCCAAGTTTCTCTATAGAAGTTCAAAATCGGCCAATATGAAAGTTCTTCGTTATTTCCGGGAACACATTTTTCATAATTGGCGGACATTCCAATTTTGAGTGAAAATTGGCCAAAAATCGAGTTGAACGCGCTGTGAACAGTAACATGGGGCCGAGATTTCTGCCAACTTCGACCGACGTTCCCGGGCAAACGGTTGATCAAAACATATGTCGCCTTTTGGGAAAGTTGTAGGTCTATAGCTCCTCTACAACTTTGCTTTTTGGAGATTTTCGAGTTTGTTGACGATTTTTGGAGTTTTGCAATTTCGAAAAGGCTTAAACGGAATAAAACTTGAGACGGGCGACGTCGCCAGAGCGCGCGCGCCAGTGTCCAGCACTGCCACACGTCGTACCGAGCAATCTTCGGCGTACGAACGTCCCGATGCCTCCGCTGTGGACTCGCGCTCGACCGTGGGGCCTCCACCTCGCTTTCCCCCATACACCGCGCGCAGGCGGCCTTCAGTTGCATGCGCAGGCCACGCGTCGAACCGCGGC
Organism: Cenchrus fungigraminus; assembly: GCA_036936925.1. Classification (NCBI taxonomy): domain Eukaryota; kingdom Viridiplantae; phylum Streptophyta; class Magnoliopsida; order Poales; family Poaceae; genus Cenchrus; species Cenchrus fungigraminus. Next base: position 134,445,600 of record CM072774.1, on the reverse strand, counting down.
GGCGACAGCGTCGCGCTGGCTTCGCGTGCACGCGCGACCTGGCAGGCAGGGCGCGGAGTTAAGGCAGGCCAGGCGTCGTTTCCCTCGTCGTCCTCGCGACCTCGCCCCTCTCGCCCCTGGCTCGCCTCGTGCGCGCCGCACGGGGTCGCTCCGAAGCAGAGCAAGGCACGGTCGCCGTCCAGTGCCGCACCTCCATGGCCGCCACCTAGACGCTCCTCCGTCCAAAGCCACAGTTTCCCCATCCCCTCATACCGTCCCTAGTATCCACCAAAGTTTCTATCGTCGCCCTTTCGTCCTCAGGCCGCGCCGTCGCCGTACAGTTGGGGTCGCAGCGGGTGCTCCAGAGCGGCTCCGGCGCCGGCGTCCGGCGAGGCCGCCTCCGGTCCGTCCCACCATCAAAACGGAGCCCTAGGTGAACCTACATCACTTCCCCACCTTTTCCCGGCCAAGTCCGGCCTTCTCCTCGCCGGATTTTGGTCCTCTCCGCCGGCCGGTGCGCCCGGGGACTACATTGCGTCTTCCCTGTTCTTTCCAGGGAGATTTCCGTAATCCAGGGACCTTTGCGTAATTTCGAGAAAATACTTCGAGGGCCCCCCTGCAAATGTGTTATTAGGGTTTCTGCAGCAACTTCGAAAATTCGTTAAAAATCGTAGAAAAATCAGAAAAATGCAAAACCAATTTTGTTGGTTTCCTGGTGAAGAAACCTATCTTTTCTAGAAAACATGTATAGGGCTTTTCTGTACAGTTTTTAATTTAAAAATTCAAACTCAGTTTGGAGTGTTTTTAGTGTGATTTAAAATATACACATGCTATGAACTTGAATTTTGGATATGTTGCTCTTTATGACATGTTTAGATTTGTGACCAAAGTTGGTATGAGTTTGATGTGTAGATAATTAGTTATGATTTATGTAAGCTTTATGCTAGATTAAGCTTGATGCTTTTTATAGTCCTTTTAGTAAACTTTTCTGTGACCACATGTACACCCTAGGGCTTTGCCTTGTTGATTAGTACCTCTGGTATGATGGATGTGATTTTAGGGAATTGTTTAATAGATGTTTTGGATTTAATCTTGTGTAGGAGTTTAAATTCAAAATCTGAAAAATAATTTGAATCTTCAACCATGCTTTGGTCAGAAACTCATTTTTGGCATACATGACCTGTAGGAGAAAGTTGAGATCAAAAAGTTTATTAAATCTTTTTATATGAATTAATGTTGATTTGCTAGGCTGAAATTTGTCTTTTTCGTTTAAATTAATTTATAAATGATCTTAAGCCAAATTTTGGTGTGAGAGCTTAAATTAAGCATATGTTGCTGTGTGCAAAAGATTAGGCTCATTTGAAGTGTTTTTGATTTAATTTGGATTTATGGTTGAAAGGCTTGTTTTATGTAATTAAATAAAGAAATGGAAATTTAAAGTGTTAAATTGTGAAAACATGTTATACTTCTGTTTTTGAATGTTCAACACACCTCCTTGCTGTTTAGTGAAGTTAAATAATTTATTTTGCTCAAATATGTACACAGTCACCATCAAAAGTTAACCTTAATTAATGCATGTGCATAAACGTGTAGATCTTCCCGACGGGACGTACACGCTTACTCAGGAGGAGGAGGGATCCGCTAGTGGTGAGCTGAACCAAGTTAGTGGGCAGCAAGACCTGGACCAAAGTCCAGAAGAGCCCAAGGCTAGTGTTGAGTCAGAGGAAGGCAAGCACCGGAGTCATATAACCTTTTTGGATTAAAAGCTCATACCCCTTTACATTTCAGTATTTATGTTTTGTTTTGTGCATTTAAGTTTCAGGAGTTGAATTGAAACCTAGATGCATGATCCTTAGGTTCCTATGCTCTTTTACTAGTATGTTAGGACGCTAGTGCCATGCTCTAAGGATACGGTAGAAGTCGAGTAATGACTCATTACTCGCGAGATATAGGATGCTTATGTTGGAATCATAAGTTGGCTAAATTGACTCGCTCATGTGGTAAGAGCAATGGGTTCGGTCTCGACCGAGTAGCATGGTGCTGGTCTAAGCTATTGAACGTACCAAGTGCTTGTCGGGAATGGGACCGGTAAGCCTAGTACCTAATGAACCAGTGCGGGGACTTTATCGTTACTACTCCTGAGATGCTTCTCCCGGTTTGCTCCCGGTAGTGCAAGTGTGATCCTGGACGTGCCGTGTGAGGGCGTTCCAGTAACCTTGTACTTAGGACTGTTGCGCCTGTCCCTAATCTGAGGAATGACGGGAACCACCTGGTTGGGGTAGACACTGCACTTGGTCTACCTTCTTCCGTGTATCTTGGGTTTACCTTGCAAGGATATAAATCGATCGATCGTCGGTCACTCGCCGTTATCTGAGTCGGCTTGACCACTGGCTACCCCATGTTTATTTATGGAACATTTCGGATTAATATTGTTGGATGATTAATCTTGTTTGTACAACCATGCTTGCTTAGCTAGGTGCTTACCTAGAATGGTTAACATACTAGAACTTGAGCTAAAATTTGAAAGTAAGGATCAACTCTTAGTTACTTTTGGCAAAACAAACCCACCAGCCAAAAAGCCTTGCATGTCTAGCTGTGTCTTTTATTTCGACGGGTCAGTCTTGCTGAGTATTAGTATACTCAGCCTTGCTTTTGTTGTTGTTTTCAGGTAATCCCATCTGGCCTGGTTCTATTCCAGATGGTTGAGAGCTTGAATGGGAGAACGATGATGATGAGTGATATGCATGGATGGCCTCCTGTGTGTATCATGCGTTTAGTTTAATTTCCGCTGTTTAAACTCTGAACCATGTTTACTTTTATGTACTCAAAACCTGGTTTGTAAAATTTTAAGTACTCGTGAACTTTTATGTAATGTAATGTTGAACTCTGGTCCCGCCTTCGTGTGGGCTTAGCGCATAATTCGATCCTGTGTAAGTGATTTACCGGGCATGACCCGGCAGAGGCGACAGAATAGTTCTTTATTATCGCTTAATGGCCACGTGGACAGGCTTAGGCGATAATACGGAATTATTTTGGGCGGTTCTGTCACACCTATAGATCCTGACACGTACCGTACTTGAAATTAAACATGATGAATGCAATATATAGCACTAAAGGAGTAGTACAGTAAAACATGATGCATGCATGTGGAGCACTGACGAACTAGTTTAAACTTAACGCACTACTAGCCAGAATGCCGCAATGCAGATTATTCAGCGATCGAGGCAAATTAAACATGATGCAGGCGGCGGGCTTGCTCCGGGCAGGCCCTGAGGGCTAAGTCGAAGAGCACTCTGCGCTTGACGAACTTGCAGGTGCAGCGGAGGTTGTCGTAGGTGCCCTCGAGCATCTGGTGACAGCATTCTTCAACTGATTCCTCATGTTGCGCGTCTTTTGACTGACCTCCTCGACAGTCAGGTCACGGCGGCTGAACGAGCCGCGTTTGCTGCGCCGGAGGAGCTCCTTGTGAATCGACGCGGCTTTGGGGAACACCCCGCAGTCTCGCTCGCTGAGCTCGGCCGCAACGGTGAGGTACTCCCATTCATCCCACAGCCTCCACTCTCCGGGGCCGCTGTCGTCAAAATCCGCCGCCGTAGCTTCATCGCCGAGCCCGATCTCGTTGGATGCGGCTGCGGAGATGGTGACGGCGGCAGCGGCAGGCGAACGGATCACGGACTCCGCCGCGGACGAACCCTGGCGCCATGTCGTGGCCTCGTCGGCGGCGCGCTTCTGGGACGTGGCTGCGACGCTGACGGACGGCGACGAACGGATGACCGACGCGGTTGCGGACAGCGGCCAACTCGGGAGCCCCGAGGAGTCGTCGCTGCCCCTCTGAGATGAGGCCGCGACGACGGCCGGTGGACGGTTGAAGGAGGCTGCAGTTGACGGCAGCGGCGACGCACGCCGGCGCCGCGGCGGCCCACCCGGGAGCCCCGAGGACTCGTTGCCGCGCGTCTGGAGTGAGGCTTCGACGGCCGGCGAACGGATGAGTGATGCTGCAATTGACGGAGGCGGGGATGGACGCCGACGCCGCGGCGACCAACTCGGGAGCCCCGCGGACTCCTTGCCGCGCCTCTGGAGTGAGGCTTCGACGGCCGGCGAACGGATGACTGAAGCGGCAGTTGACGGTACTGGGGACGGACGCCGGCGCCGCGGCGACAAGCTTGGCCGCCCCGAGGCCTCGTCGGCGCGCCTCTTAGATGAGGCTGCGACGACAGTGACGGCCGGTCCCCTGACGACGGACGCGGACGCGGCAGCAAAGGGCAGCGAATACGGACGATACCGGCGCCGCGGCGAGCATTTCGCCCGGCTCGTGACCTCGACACCGTCGGTGGCCGCTCGGACGGTGGCGCCGGTGGACGGGGACGACGACACGGCGATGACCTCAGAGCCGGAGGAGATGTCGATGACGTTGGCGGCGGTGTCGTCGTGTTCGCTGCCGCCGCTGGAACAACCGAAGGACAGCGTGATGCTGCACGCCATGGCTGCCGGCTGGGATGGCAGGATGGGATAGATTGGATCCATGGGGAGGGCTGCATGCTAATTTATGGAGCAACGTCGTCGTCGTAGGATAGGAAGGTGAAGAATCGGCGGCGCCGGTTGCGCTCTCTCCACCGCGCGCACTTTTTTTCCGATTCCCGCCATTTATTTTTACTGTTTTTTCGATGGAAATAACACGGTCGCCCGCCATTTTTATTGGATGTTGCTTGGTGCTGTGCTGCCGTGGGATCGATCGGCGTCGCTCCTCCGATCCGTCCGTTTTCTTCGTCCTCACGCCAGTCAGCAGTCACGCCAAGTTCCTCGACTATCCAGAAATTAGCACTACACACGTAGGCCAAGCACATGATACTATAGCTATATAGTTAATCAAACAATGGAGTATGCCATATGTTTTCAACAAATTATCACTAAATTGGTAGATGCATATACTACTCAATAATTACTTCTACCTTAGCTTGTATAATCATTAAATGTTCTTCATTTAAATCATACTATATTCTTCTTCATTTAAATGATTATATAAAGTACGTATGATTCCATCACATAAATCATACTATGTTGCATGTAATGGCTAATCAATCTTGGCAATTGCGTATTGGCTGTGGAAACTAAGATTAATGCGCGGGGGGTTTTATCATGACGCAAATTAATTACAAAAAATATATATATTATACCTAGTATGAGAAAACAATCAATTATGTGAAGGTTTCAAGAAGAATAGACAATTTTTTTTATTTTAGAAACAACGGGGAGTAAGGAGGCCACCTGAATTTTCATTCCACAAAACCGGACGTGTCCAGCAGGTTTACACGAGCAAACACAAAGGCTCAGAAAGTCGAGAAGAGGGGGTGAGGGAAAGGAGCTAAGCATTAGGGTCTAAACTACATTAATAACTTAATCATCATCATAAACAACTATATAATCGGTACCCACTACAAGTTCTACCTCCATTTCTCTCAACATGCAGGTATTCCACATCATAACCCAATATACGACATGTCACCATCCACTATACGTCATGTCATCATCCACCAAACCATCTAGTTATGTCTTCAACCGATTTTCTGTGGCTAATAACATATATTTGTGGGTAGCACACCACAAAATTCCCGCAGTAGAAATACATGTCGGATCAATCATTTTAGAATGATTCACTCTCAACAAAATAACATGATTTCATATATAATGTTGTTCACAAACAAATGTTGTCACGCAATCACTTTGGTGTTTCTATTTACACATTTCACCTTAAAATTTTGTTTAAAAATTCCCACATCAACGCACAGGGTATCACCTAGTTACAATGATTTGCATACAGCAGAGTACTGCTAGATGTGTTTGCTTTTCAATTCATCAGATCGAACTTAATTACTATAGAGAAGGAAATACTCAGTGCGCAGTTGTACATCAAGAACGTACAGATACATATATAGAAGAAGCAGACCCGTGCGCAGGGGCGTGTCAGCGGTACGGTACGACGGTAACCCCCCCCCCCCACCCCACACACACACCCAAAATTAAAGGCAAATTCGAATGCATAGAATACATGTGCGTCAGGATCAAAGTTCACACATGTATTGACCTAGTGTATACCAAAAGACAGTGCCATAACGAAAAGAGAGTAATAACATTATTACATGACTGATAGTCTTTAATCTAATCCACGAATCAAGTAGCTCACAACAGACAAGTAAAGCATGAACGTCCTCCACATGCAGTCGACTGAGGGAATGTGTGCCTAGAAGTCGTTACCCCACCGCTTATTCTTCCTCTCGATGCCACCCAGGGGCGGAGCCAAGGGGGGGCACACAGGGGCCTGGCCCCCCTGACGCTGCCCTTTTTCCCTGAAGACCCTTTCCTTAACCCTAGCTTCTTAATTACCAAGTTATGTTTAAGCAAAGTATGATCCATCGATCCTTTGTGCTCCTGCAATTCTTAGCCCATCATCAGTCATGGTTTAATGCTTCATCTACTGCAGCTTTGCTTTCTCTTTCTCATTGCTCCACTCCCATGTAGCACATAGATGTAGTACTTTTGTGTTACTCCGTACCTTAATTTAGGTCAAAGATGATTTGAACTCTTGTAGAAAAATACTATCCCATCATACAAAACTTAATAAGAGCACCCCACTAGCTAATTCTCTCTACTCACAGCTATCCACGTCACACCACAGGCCCACAACTCAGTCCGCACGTCATCCCCCGCGGCACACCGTCCCGTCCGCTCATCCCCTGGCCCCACTTCAGTCCGCACGCTGCTGCCGCGCCATCCTCCATCCGCGAGCCGCGACACCCCTTCCTTCTCCACCTGACGCCGCCCCCTCGCCTTCTCTGCCTGTTCGCTCCTCAAACCCAGCCGTCGCCTCCTCGCCTACCTGCGGACCCGCCGCCTCCACCTACCGATTCGCCTCCACGCCGTGGCCTCCTCACCTATCCATCATTGCCTCACCTCCTGTCTTCATAAATTGCCCCTGGCTCAGGACTCCCCGACGACGTGCTTCTCCACGTCCTCGCCCGCCCCCGCTACTGACGCAAGCCTGACCTCCCCGACCTCTCCTTCCACGACATCGCGCCGCGCGCCTCGACGCTGCGCTCGCCTAGGTTGCCCACACGGAGCTCTCCCTCCTCTGAATCGACATCACCGACCGCCGTCGCCTTGCTGCTCCGCGCCGTCGTGCTCCTGGCATCAGCGGAGCTCGGATTTGCTGTGTCGAGGCTACCGGAGGACCGCTCCACCGCCGTGGAGGTGCCACTTCCACCCTGCATCGATGGCTTCAGATTCGACTTCGGCGCCCAAATCTCGCGATGCCCCCGGCTGCCGGTTGGTGACGACGACGTTTCGCTGGGCAAATCTGGGCCTTTTTTACGAAGGCAATTCTGGGCCTTCGGGAGGTGGGCTAGATCTTTTTGCCCGCTCACGTAGGCAATGCCTGTTTTTTTTGCTTCTTGCTATTTTTTTAATACATACACGTATAAATTTTGCTGTAAGAAATAATATGTATTTAGTTGAATAGCCGTGAATACATGTAAGCCCGCCTCTGGTCACGGTGCACTCTCCAAGCGTTGAGAGCCTTAATGTTGACATCGTGTCGCTGGGTCTGCTGAAGAATTTCACATCGATAGGTATCTACACCAGAGGAAATCTGAGCGTCGTTGTCAGCACCCATGGTGAGGAATTTCCATTATTGAGCTGCCCATTCAGACATTGGTGGGTACTTAATTATATTCCCCTCTCTTCTTCCTACTACTAGAGTGCTAGATGGTGATTTTACAAGCAAATTAGTTTAGAGTTAAACAAATTGTTATGCATTGCATATTTGCTTTCTCATAATTGGATTTGTTTGGTCTCTATCAATCATTTAAAAAACAATGTTTTGGTCTGGTTTGTTGAACTTTGCTTGCATTGCAGTACAAAGATATTTATGTATATGGTGAATCATTGCATATTGCACATGATGGGTGAGTGATCTTTTCTTTAGATCCAAGGGGAAGCTAGCTAATCTCATAAGGTCAAAATTAAACCATATCCGAGCTTATTTCACTGATTTTTTAGTTTTCTTAATTAACAAACACTTAAAATTTAGGTTCAACCCAGTCTCATATGTAGCATCATTGTCATGAAAGTCGTTCCAATTTATAGTGTCCTACCATATCGAGCAACCACCACATTGGTTCATAGTTTATTAAAAAAAACTCTCTTAAATCCCGCAGCAACGCGCGGGGAATCACCTAGTTGATTTTTATTATCAAGATAGAGCCCAAAGGGAATGTCAACCAGCACAATTTTAGGGCAACCAACCTGTGTTAAATTCAAGTTTGTTCGGCTGCTAGGTTTGCTACAGTTCTACTTCTTGCACAATATTTTCATCCCACACCAATTAGTCATACAAATCAACAAAGCCGCTTTAATTAACACATGCCGAACAGACTGCAAGTTAATAGAGTTTTAATAGTTCCATGTTGAAAAACACATATTATCTAAATTCATTCATGTATAGGTTAATCCAAAAGCTAGTTAGTCGTCAAGTGCTTTAGTTTTTATTTATACAGTAAAGAACACGTCAAATTATTTTCTTCGTACTCTAAACAAATCGGTATAAGTATATATGTATATGGGTCATATAAGATTGTTGTCTATATTGATCACTCGACCCCTCCTATGTCTGAATTCTGGCTACGCCCCTGATGCCACCCAACGAGCAGTATGTAGTGCAGGAGCCCAACACAGCAGCATGGGATGGCAGGTGGTGGCAGGTAAGCTTTCTTTTGTTCCGTTTTTCTAATTTGAATCAACGGTTAATTGTTTTCACTAAATATATATGATCTAGCATATTTAAAATATTAAGCTAATATAGTTAACATTTTAAACTACCCGGCTCAATAAAGCTTAGTTCAACAATGGTGATAAACTATTGAAGAAATACATCTAAATTGTTGAACATAGATATTCAAAATATTGAATCTATATAATTCGAATGTTGAGTTTTGAATATATTTTTTAAAAAAATTCAAAATACTTTCATATTGGATCTTATTTGTTGCATATTCCCTCCGTCCCAAAATATTTACACTTATTGACTTTTGCGCTTCACTTTTGACCATTCGTCTTATTCGAAAAAATTGTGAAAAATGTTATTTATTTTGCTATGGCATGTTTTATCATCGTATATATTTTAAGTATATCATAATTGTTTTGTATTTTCGCAAATTTTTTAAATAAGACGAATGGTCAAATGTGATCTGTAAAAGTCAAAGGGTGCAAATATTTTGGGACGGAGGGAGTAAATCCTAAGCAACACCATGGTTGAAACGGAACTGAAAACACATGTAGTAGAATCAAACGGAAAATTTGAATGACTAGCGAAGTGCTCGTGCGTTGCCACGGGCATTGGACACTAAATGATTGTAGCTTCCCATGCACTTAAATTAAATGAAGCATTTCTTCCATCGCAAATACATATTTAAATTAATATGCTTTTGTTGTACAAGAGACCAAAATAATATTATTTTCTAATGTTCTAGTATTTTACATCTTCTTGGACTTGATGCGAGAAAGAAGTCCTTTGATATCTTCAGGCAGCAACGATCTCGCTTCATTTGTTTTTGAAGTTAGGAGTAGGGTTGAAAGCGGTCGAACTCGGTCGGGATAACCCCAATATTGTTTTCACTTTCACATTTGGTTACGAAAACGAAATCGAATTCGGAAAGGTCGTAAATGAAAACGAACTTGTGGGATATCGAAAGATTCGGAAACGAACTAATTCGATCGGGAACATGTCGAACACGGTCGGAATACGAAAAAGCAAATTGGAAACACCGACCCGTAGAACCTAGTTGAGCCCAACAACAACACAATCACACAATCACACAACCAGTCAACCACACACACGGCCATGCATAGACAGGACAATCAACCAATACGCCGTACACAGATACATAACACTAATCACGAAATCAAACAATAAAATATGCAGTACAAATTGCATAATCTATACCAATCTATTATTTGTGGTGATGTCGTTCAAATATAATGAGATGCTTTCAAGTGCTCGTGTGATCTAACCTTGACTTATAGTGTTTGTGAGATCTGCAAACGGGGTTGAACTATCCATCAGCGGAGTGGAACAATCTGCATGAAACCAAGACAATATATTAGGCAGTATCTCTACTCCGCCAAAACCATCTGGCATGCAGCATCACTGAAAGTCTGAAACCGATTTTTGTCATTAGACAGTTTCAACTATGAAGGGGTGTTGCTATGGGCAACAAATATTAATAAATGTAAATACTAAATGTTAATCAATACTGCTGCAAAACACATATCACCATTCAAACAATATTACATCATCGATAAAAAATTTAAATCACAATACAAAGATTTCTTGACAATATACATGACATGCCAATACACTACAATATTTTATCTGCTTGGATCTTTATTCAAGAAATAGTGGAATTTATCCACAAAATAGTGCTTTCCTTTCGTAGGAACAGATAAGTCTCATTTTGTCTGATTCAAGAATATAGTAATTATGTAGTTTATGTATGTAGCATTTGCAGAGACAGGGAGTGATGAACGAGGATGTACATCTCAGCTCGTGGGATTTTACTAATCCTCTGGCCTTGAAAATATTTACCTTTTGTTTTTTTAATCTAAATTATGAACTGGCGATTATGGAGTAATGGACCTTGTGAATGTCTGAAATATTGTCCTATGAATCAAACTCTGGAACTTTTGCAACCATACAATTAAATGGTTCTAGAACAAGGATTTTTTTGTTAAAGTACAAGTTATATGTTTAGGATAAAATTATCAAGGCATTTAGGTGCCAGAGCGCAAGATTAACATGCAATGAATAAATCTACAGTAATTACCAAAAAGGACAGGGGCTAGAGTGCAAAAGGGGATTGACTGGGCTGCTGCCGATGATGTGGTGGCTAGCAGGCTCGGTCTACAAGCTCATGAACCAGCGGTGTTTGATATGCAGTCCACTGTGAACCAAGTCCACATGAAGGGGTATCTAGTGCATCTAATATGGACCATGGATCTCGGATCTAAGGGCCACCGGATCATCTCCTTCCCTGGGCACAGGACAACAATGTTGAATCACGGTGGCGCCATGCATGTGTTCCTCGGAACGGCCGGAAGTTCACCGGAAAATGCCAGATCGGCCTACGGTGCATGGAATTCGACGGGAAGCGGTGAAACGGAAAGCACATGATATGGGGATCTCACCTAGGGTGTTTTGAGGGCGGCGTCGGTGTAGCTCTGGCTCGAGACGGAGGGGACGGCGAGAGGTGCAACAACGGCCAGTGCTTCGTTCTGGGCTCGTTTCTTCTGCAGAATGATGACAAGATGCAGCGACGTGGTTTCCTGGCAGTTCCGACGATGATGAGATGAGGGTTCAGACGGCGCAAGTGGTTATTGTCATGGAGAAAACTTACTGGATGTTGAGGGCGAACCTTCTCACGTCCCTGCGTGGTAACGGAGGCTAGCAGAGAGGAAAGTCGATCGACGACGGCGGGGCGTCGACAGAGGGGATGCCCGGCGGCACGATCGACGACGGCGCGATCGACGACGACGGCGGGGCGTCGCTGCGAGGACGGCGACGGCGTGGCGGAGGCGCGATCCGATCTGTCGTCGGTGGACGGAGGCGACGCGCGGGCGAGGGGACGAGCGGAGGGACGGTGGGACCGGGGGGCGGGCGACAAGGCGCTCGACGGTCGCGACAGGTTAAGGGGAGGGGGGTGAATATTGAATCTATATAATTCGAATGTTGAGTTTTGAATATATTTTTTAAAAAAATTCAAAATACTTTCATATTGGATCTTATTTGTTGCATACTCCCTCCGTCCCAAAATATTTACACTTATTGACTTTTGCGCTTCACTTTTGACCATTCGTCTTATTCGAAAAAATTGTGAAAATGTTATTTATTTTGCTATGACATGTTTTATTATCGTATATATTTTAAGTATATCATAATTGTTTTTGTATTTTCGCAAATTTTTTGAATAAGGCGAATGGTCAAATATGATTTGTAAAAGTCAAAGGGTGCAAATATTTTGGGACGGAGGGAGTAAATCCTAAGCAACACCATGGTTGAAACATGTAGTAGAATCAAACAGAAAATTTGAATGATAAAAAGGAAGAAGTCCATTTCAATGAGAAATCTGTCTCCGCAATCGCCGGAGGAGAAAGAAAGTAATAAATAATAAAATGGGAAAAAAAGAAGCCCACAGAATCCCAGGCGTCGGTTTCCTTAAACCCCCACCCACCCTTCCAACGATTTAAAATAAAACCGTTCCCCCTCCCCACCTCGTCATCTCCGGCCACATCCCCTCATCAGCCCTCTCGGCCCAGATCCCCTCCGCCGTCTCCGGCTAGATTCCCCTCCGCCGTCGATCGGAGGGCTCAGATGGCCACCAAGCGCCACGCCCGCGGGGCAAGCTCCGACGGCTCGGAGGATCTCGGCCCCAATGGGGTTCCGAAGAAGCAGGCCAAGACCACTCCGCCGTCGCCGGAGGACGAGGGTTCCGAGGAGCGGGACACGGAGGCTGTGGAGGAGGAGAGCGACAAGTCCGGCGCTGGCCGGCCCCCCAAGCCCAAGGAAACGCTGAATCGGGCTAAGAAACCCTCGGCGGCGGCGGCGGCGGCGGCGGCGGAAGAAGTTGGAGCCCAGGCCTCTGGTGGGGCCCCTCCGGTGAGGGATGTGCTGCCCGCCACTGCGCCTCCACTGCGCAAGAAGCCCAAGACCAAGAAGAAGACGAAGCCGATCAGGAGACCCTCGCCGCCCTCCGAGGAGTCTGGCGGCCCGTCTGTGGTCGGCAACGTGCCGGCAGACGAGACGGCCGCAGTGTCTCCCCGGCGTGAGATCCTCGCCTCCCCCGACAACAACAAGAGGGACGCGATGTCTTCTCCATTGAAGCGTGCCAAGAGGGATGCTATGCCGCCTCAAGAGGAAGAGCAGGTGGAGAAGCGCGCCGCAGGGGCTGATAATGATGGAACCAGCGAGCACCAGGCTGGGATTGGCGTGCTGGCTGAGAAGACCTTCGCCGTGCCGTCGTCCCCACAGCGCAACAAGAGGACCAAGACGTCCGCCCAAAAGGACAAGCACAAAAATAAGAAAAAGAAGCAGCCTGGTGGGAAGGGGTTGGCCAAGCTGCCACAGCCCAACTCTGCAGGATTTGAGCTCACCAGTGATACAGATGAGGATTTGGGTGCTGGCAACAGCTTACCACCGCAGCAGAAGAATGGCACTCAGGAAGATGAGCAGCATGGGGAGGACAACGAGGACGAGGGGCTTGAGGTGTCCATTGAGGCTGTATCAGAGAGGCTTGCTTCTTCACCCAAGGCATGCAGTTTCGAGGAAGAGAAGAAGGCAGCAGCAGAGCGATCGTGGTCCAAGGATGATGAGCTCAAGATTCTCCAGGCTCTGGTTGATCATGCCCAGTCCCACAGTGGTGCGCTGCCAGACTCGTCACACCTCTTGGCCAACCTCACCTTTGACAAAATCGACGCCAATGCAGACAAGCTCGACGACAAGATCCGCAAGCTCAGAACACGGTATCGCAGGTGGTGCTTGCAGGGATGCCCAACTGATAACCTTAGTGGTCAGTTGTTTGAGCTGTCTGCCAATCTTTGGGGCCAAGGTGACGTTGATGTGCAAGTTGAGACAAAATCAACTGAGGAGTTAAGTCAGCGATCAAGCTTGTACCCTTATCTGGCTGAGGAGGTCAAAGCCTATGCTGAAAGACACACCTCTGGAGGCTTGGTAATGGCAGGGTTCACTGCCGTAGGTGATGATATGGCACGCCATCTTGATGCTATGTGCAAGAAGCAAAGAGTTGATTCGTTTAAATTGGAGCTGAGCCAGGCAAACCTAACCAAGGCAATTCTTTCAGCATTTTCAAGTTATATCTAGTTGACTGGTTTGGCATTATGTGGTGTGGTAAATCTATCTGCTTCCGTACCTTTTTAATGTAATGGGTAGATTTGCTGCCACTGGATTTATGTACTTGCAAGATGCTCTTTTGTGGGTACTTTAAAGCTATATAATTTACTAGTTTGTCTGTGTCTGTTTCTGCATATGGAACTAGCTGTTACAGCTCAATGTGGAAAACAGTACTTTAACTATTAATATAAGCTCAGTGCTCCAATCAGACTGTTAGCTGGTATGATTTTCTTAACTCTTGTACTATGTTCCCTTGCTGCTCAAACAATACTAGACTGAGTACATCTTTTGTGAATTTTATTTACTGCAAATATCCACGCAAAATAGTTGGTTTGGCAATAATGTAGGATCAGAAATGGCAATATAGCTATTCGTGGCGATATTTCTGTAACAGCAGTATGACAACATCTGACCAAGTGATCACTATAATATTATTTATATTTCAATGACCTTAAAAAATTGATAGGACGAGGTTCATGCCTAGATAGGGAAAAAGTTCCAAAATATTGTAATAACTTCCATGTCAAATATGGAAGCAGTGCCGATTGTTTAGATTGGAACATCATTTGTATGCGGAAGATATGTGATGTGATGAGTTGTGAAGTCGTTAATCTAACGAGATGAAATGTTGTGCCGCAGATGGAGTTTCTTGAAAATATTCTTGAGACTATATTCCATCTGTATTCTCATAGATGGAATGTTGTGCTGCAGATGGTCTTAAGTGTATATTCTCAAATTTGATATGCTAATGACATGAATTGATCAGATGTTTGAATAAAAATGTTACTGATTTTACTTGTCTGTGTGAGAGTATTACCAAGCTATTTGGGGTTGGCTCATGATGTTCCACTAATTATCTCCGCAATAAGCTATGTCATAATGGGATGTTCAGGCAATACAACACTCTTCAGAATGTCATGCTAAATTCAACATCATTGCTGAGGCTGCAGAAGGCATCAACGTCGTCCGTCGATGTACTACACCTGCCACGGAGATCACTGCCACCATCATGGTAACATGATTTGAACTCTGCTATCAATTAACATCTTACATCTGCTGCCTTTCTTTTTTGGGATTAGAGCATGACTAACATTATATTGCCAACAACGAGCTAGTAGTACAAATTCAAAAGATAAGCACATGAACTTTACTTGTATGCCTCTTTACACACCACCCACAAGGCCACGAATTTGAACTTTCCTGTTGCTTAATTGGAAACTTCCACCTTGAAGGCTTCAAAAAGTTTCTGCTTTTTGTCCTGTTTTTGTGCCCTTTATCGCTTAGTTGGAAAAGCAAATAGTCTTTTTCTTTATTTGTTGTATAGGCATACTAGGATTTTGAAAAGTATGATCATAAATTTTGACTAAAAACTACTCAAATTGTATGCTTTTCCTTTACTAGTGTATACATTTTATTTGAATGATTCAAATTTCAACTATATTTGATGCAATATTAGTTTTATAGCTATTGACGATATATTGAGAGAATTTTGTTTTGTCAAACTAACACTAGAGAGTTTTTTATTCAAATCCTAGTATGTCTACTAAACGTGAATTTATAGTAAGCAATGCATTTATAAAAGGGTTAGATTTTAGAGTATATTTATATGTATACAATTCTATACTATTAATAGCGAGCAATTTGATGTCAATTCCCACCCAGAGTTATACCCATGTACCCCTCACAAAGGGTCAACCTAAAAATTTACGACGGAGGGGGCGGGGGGTCACTTCATCGTACTTCCCCCGTTGAAAATCGTCTATCACTAGCGTTTCTTTTTTCACCGTAAAAATGTAGACCCGCTCGTGTACCCAGCTCGAAATCCCACCCGTCAATATCTCACGTCAAAGTGTCATACCTCTATGGTCCCAGCGCCAATCTCGTATCCCAACTCCTCTGTGATCGCTCCGGCCGTCAATCACGCATCGGCTCACCGTCCCTTTCCTTCTCTGCAACACCCCTCCCGTCTCCTACCCCAATTGTCCATCCACCTGCGGCTCAGCCCCTCCCCATCCCCTCCGGCCTTCGTGAAAGCAGATGTTGTGGCGGCAGTTCTATAGTGAGTGGAGGAATACCTAGCTACTGACTAGTGGAAGGAAACACAAATCGCTTCCTTCCTGCTACCATGAAGGTGCTTTGTCTTTTCCTCTTCTTGGGATGGGATTCGGTTTGAGGTTGTAGCTCCACCCTATGCCAATCTCAATTCTCAGGGGAGCCCTAAAGCCTCCACTACTGCATCCTGATGGGTGGACGTGACCGAATACTGAGCGGAGACATACATGGTGATGGTTCACACACCCGTGCCAAGGAGGCGGTCCGTTTCTTCTACTCCTCAATGCAAGGACTTGCCTCCCTGCGCCGACCCGTTAGCCATGGTGCCTCATCGCCCTGCAGCGCCTTGCCTGTCAAGTGCGTGCCACAACTACCATTTTTGCAGGCTGCAGCCATTCGTTGCTTTGCCCTCCCACACCACGTGTTTTGGATCTCAATCAAAGTTCATCACGAGGGAGCTCCTCTGACTGCCTCCACCATGTATGGATGATAGACGAAGGATGAATCAGGTAAGCTATGGAAAATATTTCATGTCTCATCATCTCTATTTTGCCTAAAACTTCCAAGAAATCAGTTTTGTATGATATAATTTGAAGAAATTGCCTTGTTTCTTTGTCGCAGAGACAAGTAATAATCTCTTTATTAAGGTAAGGAAGATGTATTTAAGCAATTAATCAGTGTACAATTTGATGTAGGAGGATTATCATGTGATGCATATCTTTCTGATTCAGTCAGTTTAATTTTGAAACATTATTGAACAGACCATATCTTTATTATTACCTAATTCTACTTCTTAGCACTGTATAATAACATATCTTTGTCATCTTTCTTCTCGGTCCTGATGAACTTAATTTCGCAGGGACATGGCAGATGTACATCGTCAAGCACGCGAGCATGTGGCACAAGGTCCGCAGCGACGTGCCCATGGAATACGCCGCCACCGTCAACCCCTTGACTGCGCTCAGGATGCTCCAAGACTTTGTGCAACTCAATCCTGGTGCTCTTTCACTACCTTCGCCAACTTTTGCTACTTGCTAGTAATAGCCTTGCCAGTTGCCACACTATTCCCTCACAACATTCGTGGGCTCATGGCCTTCAATCTCCACTGTCAGGTGATGCCATTGTCCAGAATGGCGCTACCAGCATTGTCAGCCAGTGCGTGATTCAGCTCGCCAAGGTACATGGAATTCACACCATCAACATTATAAGGGACGGGTTACTCCTTTCTTCCCCAAAATAATAGGCATCAAGTATCCTGTTGCTGTCTTGGGTTTTTACTACATGATTGTAGCAGTTTTCTTATATATATAATTATATATATGCTTCCCTCTTGAGTCTCGAGGTGTTTGCTTTCTTACGTTATTAAGTAATTTGTATCTGAATTGATGTAGGCCTGGCTCAGAGGAAGCAACATTTAAACTCAAACAACTTGGTGCAGATGAGGTGTTCCCGGAATCTCAGCTAGACATGAAGAATGTCAAGAGCTTGCTGGTACTGCTTCACTACTTGCCTTTTCAAATCACTCAGTCACCCTTGACCTTGACAACTAGTGTTTTTTTTACTTGCATATTCTTCACAAAAACCCATGCATGGCCTGGTACAAATTGAAATTATTTGTTTGAGACAACTGAAAATAGTGAAAACAGACTATTTGCCAGACTTAGGAAGGTTTGGATCTGAGATTGAAAAATGCATTTTGAATTAGTTTATGCAAGCCCAAGCTCAAATGCTGTAACAACCATGAGTTCCTTCTCTCTCTTTTTTTTTGGGGTGGGGTGGGGCTGCCTGATACCGCCATACGGTTTCCAGTTCATTCCTCTATAAGAATTATGTTTGCTTAGAGTTTGAATCAAGTCCTTATCTACTTAATTTTTTGTTTTGTGTGATGTTAGGGTGCTTTGCCAGAACCTGCATTAGGATTTAACTGCGTTGGAGGCAATGCTGCTTCCCTGGTACTCAAGTTTTTGAGGTAAAGTGTTGAGTTTGACAAAGTTTGAATTTTTATTTCATGCATAGCCATAACCCTTGTTCTTTAGGCAAGGAGGCACCATGGTGACATATGGCGGAATGTCCAAGCGACCTGTCACTGCTCCCACTTCATATTTCATTTTTAAGGTTTGTACACCAAACCTTTGTTGTGAATCTGGTGCTTCATAGTTTTACACTACATAATACCACTAGGGCATTCTAAATTCTTCAGTGCAATAGTAAAAGTGCCTTGTTTATGTGAGCAATGTCTCTGCATCAAAATTGTCACACCTGGATAACACCACTTTCTCTCCATACATGAGAATGAAAAGAAACTAGTGCTGAATTGTGAGCATGTTAAGCCAATCAAACTATTTGATAGGTGATTTCTTCCAGGATGGTTGTATTGGTTTCCGACTTTTTTTACTTGGTATATACTGTCTCCTATGTCTCGGATACTTAACACTATGCAATGCTTTGAAAGGATATTTCCCTGCGAGGGTTCTGGCTACAGAAATGGATGAACTCAGATAAGGCAGAGGATTGCAGAACAATGATAGACTACCTCTTGGGCCTGGTGTACGTAGGCAAACTCAAATACGAGTATGTGATGTCATTCAACTCTTTTTGGATTGCAGTTGATCTTTTAGACATGCTCTCTCATCTGGAGGGCATTGCTGCAGGGGGCATAAAGATAAAAATGATCGATATTCTGGAATATTAATTTGCGTGCAGGATGGAGTCGATTCCATTCGATGAGTTCAGTTTGGCTCTGGAGAATGCCCTGGGTAAGCATGGAAGCCAGCCAAAGCAAGTTGTGAGGTTCTGAGATTGATGTGTGTGCATTCCTTCAGTTGAGTGTTAGGCAGAGGGATTACTATGTGCGATGCGATCGAGTTCATCTTGCAATGAAATAGCACTTGTATACCGTAATTAGTTTGACATATGAGAAGGAAGCACTGTATCATGTATGGTTTAGCTTTGTACAATCTGTTTGCGGGAATAAGATGTTCGTCTACATCTCATCTATGCGTTGCATGTGCTTAGCATGCTTCAGAAAGAGAAAAAAAAACAGCTACAATGGCACCATGGATCAATATTATATATTAATAATGAAATGCAAAAAATATAAAGAAATAAAATATATTTAATGGGTGACCGATCAATATGAAAAAGAATCGATAAACTTCTTACTCCCAACAATAATACGAAAAAAATCATTTGGGAGAAAGAAGCCAAAGGCTCTATAAAGACAAGGGCCCACCTGTCATCCTTTGGCTTGTATCCCCAACCTCTGGTCTGGTGTTGCTGTTGTGTTCAGCTTCGATCTCCATTCTCCGTCTCCCCCTCTGGTCTGAGAGCAAGAGAGGAGAGGAGAGGAGGGGAGGGGAGGGGAGGGGGCCGCTGCGTGCTCGTGCTCGAGCTCCGCCGCCACCGCCACCGCCACCCCCTCCAACCACACTCGGCAGGCAGGGATGGACGACTACGCGCGGGAGATGATGGAGCTCAAGACGCTCGTCACCCGCACCCTCGAGAAGAAGGGCGTCCTCGCCAAGATTAGGGTTCGTTCGTGCTTCCCCATTTCCCCCGTCCCTTCCTTCATACGCTGCCTCCATCACGCCCCACGGATCTAGATTGCTCTCCCGTCCGCTTTGGGGATCTACGCTTCCGCGATTTCGTTTCCAAAATCCGCATGTCGTTTTTTTTTATTTTCCAAATTTTAGTTTGCACATTTGGAGCGCCTTATTGGTTATTGCTGGTTGGGAAATGGGAATGCCCGCACATTGTTGAAAAAAATTTCATCTCGTATGATTCTGTTGGTCTAGTTGGCAAACCCCGGGCCGGTTGGGACCAAATAAAAAATTTCCAGGTGGGGGATTTTCTCCCCCTCCGTTGACCCTCAAAAAAAAAAAAAGTTGGCAAACCCACCAGTTAGGAGGAAATGTGTCATGCTACTAGGAAACTTCTTGTTTTCTGGCTCCTCTGTTGTTGTGATGACTGCGCCTAACATTATACCATGGTGGTGGGTTTGATGCTAACGGTGTGATGTCAGCAAATCTGTAGGGAACAACAGTTTCTCTATGAGTTTGGAAAGCAAAATCTTGTTCCGTTTTCTCATCAAAACCTCAAATTAATTTGTGTTCATTCAGTTAACTATATGTCATACAAAGATAACTGTTGTTACTGATGAAAAAAAAGTTGTTATATGTTGAAGCACATTATGCTCAATCAAATCCGCATATTTTTCACTAGTTTCCTCATGGTGTTCCTTGCTGCGTGACTAGGCTGAGCTGAGAGCAAGTGTGTTTGAGGCCATAGAAGAGGAGGATCGGGTGGTAGAGAATGAAGATGGTGGGAATCCTGCTTTGCTTGGTAGCTGCAATGACCGGGCTAAGCAACTGCATGCTTCACCTTCAGGTTTGTATTTCACATGTGCTGGTTAGTCACTTGTTTAAAATTTGTCTGTTACTCAGAAGCCACAGGTTATCTCTGATGCTGCTACGCTTATGCAACTTTATTTCTATCATATACAGACCTCTAGAAACTTATTCTACTGTTCTCAAACATTCCACAAGGATAAAGGTTGATATTCTGCTGCATGATAATCTTTTCCCTGCCGGAAATTCTGACTTTGTTTTAACTATCGTAGTGTCATGGGCGGCAGCCAGGGGTCTTAGGCCCATTAGGGTTAGGATTAGGGTTAAGTCCTTTCTTAGAGGTTAAGGAAGTCCCTCTATTTAAAGAAAGGGGATGTATCAATCTAGGTAAGCAATATCAAACAAATCAATCTAGTTTCTCATCCAACTTCTCCAATATCGCATCTAGTTTCTCTACAATCCCATCCCCTGCTATTCGGCATCTCGCCGGCAATTATCCGCCACGGCCGAAGGGTCGTGACACGTAATTGTAGCTAGCAATTCAAGACTATACCTGAAAGATGCATATTTTGTTTCTTTTGATTGATGGCTGGTGTGGGTCTTTGGTTTTTAATGCTTTTGTATCGGTGTTAGTTCAAAGAAGCATGCACATGACTAGTTCATGTTGTTTTAGTCTCGTCACGGATATCTCAAATGTTTAAAGTTGCCGTGCTAACCTAAGATGTACTTAAGAAATGGATAAAGTTTAGCCTTGTGTTTTGCAAGCTGCCCGTAACATGGAGTGGTTTTACATTCTGGAATTTCTTTTGTTTGCAGGTAGGTTATTAACAGCACTTGTATGCGAATACTTGGAGTGGGCGCAACTAAGTCACACGATGAAAGTTTACTTGCCAGAATGTAACCTGGTAAGTAGTGACCGTTCTTGTCGTATTTTGTTTGTGCATGTCAGAAATCAACATCCACTATTGTTTCCTGTTTCATTTGTTAATCAGCCCAAGGATTTCTGGAAGAATGAACTGAAGGACTTTTCTAACAAAAGTGGAGCTGAAGGGAGCAGGAGTGCTGAAAGCGGTCCCATGCTTTTAGATGTTCTTGAAGGTTATCTAAAATATGAGGTTTTTCTCTCACACGATCATTAACATATAGTGGAATAATTTCATTTCCTTAAGTTGTGACATTTACGATAACCATCAAAGTGTTGCCTTAAACAAAAAATATGTCGTACAATCAAGGTCAAGCAATATGTCGTACTGACATCTGTTTACCTGTGATTTGTTGATTTCAACATATATTGATGCAAATATCTGTGTCAATGTTTCCTTCTGAACATCTGTGGTGCTTGGCATATGCACTGCATAATCTATGAAACTACAGTTCATTATGTATTCGGGTTTTTTTTTAAAAGCAGCTTAGGTTTTCATTGTCCTTGAGCAATTAAAGCTTCTTTGCATATTTTCACTGTTATTAGCAATAAGATCCTTGCAATTGATCTCCAAATATAGTCAAAGCTTAGCTTAAAATTTGGTTTTATGCGGCATGTTCTTTCGGTCAGAATTTATCCCAAACAAGGATGGGTGGTAGGAGGATGATGAGTTCAGAGTCTGAGCTTTCACTAAATGCTGAACATCGGAACTTGAGGAGGCCACCACCATCATCATCAGTTGGGAGCCTGCCTCCTATGGGGAGGTAAGCATGATGCCATGCTGTTGTACCATTGTATTTGTGCATCAGGTATTTGTTTTGGTATTAGGTGTGAGGTTAACATTTTACTTTGAATTTGCCAGGCCAGTGTCATCATCGCAGACATCAGGTTTGTGACCTGATATGTAATTTGTTATTTTTTTCATATGTTGTTGTATTGTTGTGAATTCTGAAAGGGGTGCCCTCTGTACCTATGTTCAGACCGCAGAGGGGGTTCTTCAACTTTGAACATGAGAAAAGATGAGTACAATTGGAGATACGACGCCGATGATCTCTCTGAAGAGGTGCTGCGGACATCGACTGCTCTAGAAAACATGCAGTTAGACCGTAAATCTAGGAATCTGCCGACATCTTGGAGGTAGGTGGGATAGATTGCTCCTCAGTATGTCCAATGCAATTACTTTTGGTGGAGAATGCCATGCGATAATATTGTGTTATGTGCTTTTGCAGGCATTCAGGGGATGGTGCTGAGTAGCAGCAAACACTGAAGGCTTTGGATTTGGTTGGTTGACCCTGTATCGTGTAATTTGCACCATTAATTTGCAGTGCTACGGTGCTTGGTGTGTGAGTGCTTGACTGGTTATGCTTGTCTTGTAACAAACAAAACAAATGTTGCTGCTTATTAAGGGTAACTATTCATTGATGCCTACCTGCGCCTGGCTGTTGCTCACCTGGGGGCTGCACACGGACAGCAGTTTGTCCAACTCCAGCAAAATTAATGTGAGTACCTTCGGCTTCTTTTGCTATGGCCTAAGTAGCATTTGCTTACTGGCCACAAAAGGGTCATACTTGCCGCATCATTGATTGTATTTCATCTCCACAAACAAATAACCATTTGACATCAAAAACAAAGACTAGCAACCTCCTGATTCGATGATTGACAGCCAAAAACTTCTGCTTGATTTCCTCCCTGGTACCTAAACATAATACATAAATCCTTGCACATTTACACACAGCAGCAGCATAGGGACTCTACAGCTCCAACGAGTAACCATAGGGACTCAGATCGACATTTCATCTGAGACCTGGGCGCATGAGCAACTCGTCAAAGGATGCAGCGTTCTGCTCCAAGTCCAGGTTGTTGTTGACAGACGAGGAATCAGCCATTGACATGGACCTGTTGCTGTTGGACACGAGCAGCTGCCGTTGGATGTGGTTGCTGCTAGCAGAGCGCTCGATGGCAATGGCATCCTGGATCTCCTTGAGCACCTCTGAGATGGGTGGCCTCTGTGCACCCTTGGGCTTCACACACATTATGGCCACCTCCGCGATCTTCCACACCGACTGCAGGTCATAGCCTCTGTCCATAGATTGATCAATGATGGCATGGATGTTGCCGCTCTCAATGTGCGATCGAGCCTGCCAAGTTCATTCATTTTCTTTTTGTTCATTTATCGATCAACAGCAATTCGGTAGCGGTGCAAGAAACACATTAATGCACGAAACCTAAAGTTACTGTTCTCTTCTTACCCACGCAACAATGTTACGGCAGTTGAGCCCAAAGTTGTCATTTGAGATTGGCTCGTGGCCTGAGATGAGCTCTAGCAAAATCACGCCAAAGCTGTAGATGTCGCTCTTCTCTGTCAGCTGCTGCGAGATATAGTACCTATCCGAAACACAACATAAAAATAAAAGGTTTTCAGACCCAATGCTAGAGAACCATGCAGAATGGAGGTTCTGTTCTCTCAGTCAGATAGCTTGGCCTTACTCTGGATCCAGGTATCCCACTGTTCCTCGAACTATGCTCGATACATGAGACCCATCCACTGCAGGTTTTGACAGCCCAAAGTCTGCAACTTTCGCTCTCATGTTCTTGTCAAGGAGAATGTTGCTGCTCTTGAGGTCTCTATGGATAATTGTTGGGGAGCATCCTGTGTGGAGATACTCTATACCTGTTTTTTTGTCATTTCACATTCAGAAAACATGGTGGCTAATTGTTCATATTCAACGTACAAGTAGGGAACTGCAAGACATAGCAGAGCACAGACCTTTTGCAGCATCTTCTGCAATCTCAAGACGCTTCAGCCAGCTAGTTACTTTTGCTTCAGCAGCACCTGAGGAAAAACCACTAAAATATTACACTCATCTGTATATATTTTCACTATGGGTTCAGCCATCTAATACCCCATGTTGCTGCAGAGGTTGTTCAGAATAGTAATCGCAATTGATAGCAAAACGAGAGATATATACGACATGCAACAAAACCTTGTCTTTCATTAAGGAGAATCTGATCTAACTACATGTTTGAGCTCAGTTAATTAAGAAATTTCCTAAAGATGTAAAATCAGCAGGACAAAGAACATTACTTTGATTTTGCACAAAAAAAAAAGAACATTACTTTGATTAAATAAGAATAGAAACGTTTAGCTTGCAAAAGAATAACTATCCACCTACTGACAGTTTGCCATTGATCCTACAATGTAGATTTACCAGCAGTTGGAAGTGGACTTACCACGAAGGTGCTCTTTCAGTGTCCCATTATGCATGAACTCGTACACTAGTATGTTCTTGCCATCTTGCTGACTGTAACCAAGGAATGTAACCAGGTGCCTATGATGTATTCTAGACAGCAATGTGACCTGAAATGAGATGTTAGCCAGATAACTAATCGATTCATCACAACAACCATGCAGAAGAAAAATAAAGTATGAGAGAAAAAAGGTGCACGCAATACTGTCATTATGCAACTATTCAGTTGACACAGGAAAATGAAAGGAATGCAGGCGAATATATGTGTGCAAGAGCACTTCATAGTCCATATATCGTGCTGCCAGTAATTGCAAGTTGCATAAAAATATATAGAAGTGTTATATCTGACTCATTTTAGAATAGACTGAGGATACAGTTATGCAACTGCCTCTAGCATCTCAGGACAAGCACCCATAGAAGACACCAAATAAGGCTAGGATGGGAACATACCTCATTCAAGAATTCTCGGATGCCTTGATAAGAGTCGTTTGTGAGAAGTTTGACTGCAATTTCTCTCCCATCAGCCAACTTACCATAGTATACTATGCCAAACCCTCCAGAGCCAATTCTTCTCTCAAATTTGTCAGTAGCATCTTCAATTTCAGATAAAGAAAATCTGTGTGCTGATTCTGTAGCTACTTCGCTAAAATATGAGCCAAGTTTTTTTGCTGGTGCTGCAATAACAACTGTGTCTGGAGATGGCAAAAGAGTATGTCAATTGAGCCCTAGCATAAATGTTAGATGTGTCAATTGAGGTGAAGAGTGTGTACCTTCATGAGGTTTCTTCTTTCTCCTACTTGTAAAGAAATAACATCCAATAGCAGCACCCAGTAACACAATGGCCCCAATCACCACACATATAATAATTATGGTGTGGCTAATACCACTATTTACGATGTGAAGGCCACTGTTTCCCGAGAAGCTGCAGGCATATAGAAAATTAGAACAGATGGGAGTCATGAAACCATCCAAAGAATGACATAGCTATTTGATCTACATATGTAAGCATTTTGGTGCCACTGAAGAGTGAAGCTTCTCAAGCCACCACCACGCAATAGTGCTTAAAAACATGATCTGAAATAAATAATATGCTTGAAAGAAAGTGAAACTAACTTCAAAATAATGCTTCTCTTGAAAAGTGATTTTGAAACCTGTCCAGACAGCTTGTTGTTTTGGACATACCTGCAAAAGATTTAGTTCATAAGAGTGGTCCTTTTCCATAAAGACCCTTGAACAAATGTAGTTGTATGAAAAAAAGGGCAAAATGACTATCATCAACAGTCGTCCAAGTTTCTTGATCATGGCAAAAAAATCAGAAATGAACATAAACAAATGTAAAAAAGAAAGGAAATGAAATTGAAAAAATACTGTACTATGATCTTCAAAGTATAGTACAGATTAAGACAAGGTGGACAAAGGAATTTAACTTACAGCTCTTTCAGATTAGGTAGGTCTCCCAAAGAAGGCGGCAATTCACCAGTCAACTGATTGTTCTCAAGGTGACTGGAATGAAGAAAAGTGCCATATATTAGTAGAATCATTCGGAATAATATGTTATTAAAACAACTGGAAACTCACATATATTGCAAATTATGGCAACCGCTGAAATCAGGAATTTGGCCAGAAAATGAATTTCCTTCAAGCCTTCTGCATTAACAGAAATAAGTAGATCAGACAATATATGCCAAATGCTTGGACAAGATAAAGAATTCAGTCCTTACAGTTCAACCAGCCCTGATAGCTTTGTCAGTTCCACTGGGATACTTCCTGTAATGTTCTTCCCAGACAATGTGCTGCAAGGAAAAAAATTCTCAAGTGTCGCATACTATTTCATTGAGGTAGACAAATATTGAAGACGGAGTGATATGCCACTATGCCAGTCATCATACATTGAGAATACCCTTGGAGCATCTTCTGAACTGCATTGCACCCAGGACCATGATGCTGGTAAGCACGGATCACCACCCTCTTGTGCCCAACCTGCCTGTGAATACCGTGATACCATGCTGGCCATGATATTTGCTGTCAATGATACATGCACCAATTTAATCAAACACTGAATTTTGTTGTACAATGGTGAAACACAAGGGACTGTTGTAGCTAGGGAAAAAGAAAAGGTGGCTGAAGCACAGACAATTGCTTACCATCTTGAGATCCCATAGTAATTTGGACATATTTATATAACTCCAAGGCATTCAAAATAGGCCCCTTTGTAGAATCATTCGTCTTCTTGAACCCGAAGGAGAAAACAAACGGAAGTGACAAATTCGTGTAGCCTGGTTCATACAAACGGTATTTTCCCTGGGCATTCTCCTCCACGTCAACTGTTGGTTTACTGAGTGCTGGCATGCCAGGGACATCTAACTTAAATTTTCTCGTTTCATTTGGTGCCAAATCTTCAATTTCTGCAAAATATGATACTCCCCATGCATTTGCTGGGAAACCTTCCAAATCAAGGCGGTAGTTCAAGGACCCATCTTGGCCAACTACTGCTGTTTGCATGACCTTTTCAGGTGGTTCTTCGTTGGTACTGACAAATATGGGCTTTGTAGTTGATATTCTTTCAGTTCCTGGAGCAACATCAACAAGGTAATTTGCTCTCCTCACGGAATCAGATTCCCAGATTCTATCAAACGGGTCATCAGGGTATCTGTGGAAGAAGAAAAGGAGCGCTCTTGAGTCAACTGTTTTAATGAAACAAAATGCAGTTGTTTGTGAATGGCATTAGCATGTATTTGTTGATTACTTGTACCTGACTGAATCATTGCTTTCGGCTCCAAAATTGATCCTTGCAGACAGTGCAAGAAAGAATCGCGTCTCGTCAGTGGTGTAGTAGAGCGAACCATTGAATTGGCGGAGCTCGAGAGTAGAGATGAAGGGCTGTCCTGTACTGGCATTGGAGAGGCAGACACTGAGCGTGGGAGCAGCAGCCAGGATAATTGCTTCCTCAACAACGGGGGTGGTGGCGTCATCGATGACAATGGTGGACCAGGGAGACGCTCCTAGGGAGATGTCGAACTTTGGATAGACATTGCTGTTGTCGAAGTTGCCATAGAGGAAAGTGGCTCTGACGAGGTAGCGCGTCCTGTTCCTGACGTTCATGGTGTAGCAGTACTTGCTGTTGTCTGCAGGGAAATAGCGCACGGTAGTGAACTGCTGCTGGCTCTGCAGGCCACTCTGGACCAGCAATTGTGCTTCCTGGCCACCGGAGACGAAGGAAGCATCGGAGGTCCACTGGATCCCGATGGCATCTGTGTGATCACGAGCTCCCCCACAGTCCAAGCTAATGAAACCTGCAGCGCGCGCGGGATGGAAATGGACAAGCTTAGATTTATAATCAGTGCTGAATCACTGTTTGCCGCTTCCTGCAATTTCGCAAATCTCCTCTCACCCGGTTCCGACTATAACAAGTATGAATGAATGCGCAGGAAAAAGGTGGCGGCGGCGGCGCGGCCGTGAACAAAAGCGGAATCTTTGGAGACGAGCATGGGGGTGGAAGGCTCACCAGGCTGCGCAGCGGACGGCGGCGCAAGAAGCTGCAGGTGGAAGAGGAGGAGGAGAGCGGCGGCAGTGAAGGCGGAGGCCATGGAACTAGCAGGCACAGCCGCACAGGGAGCGGGGGCTCCCCTTCCCCCTCCCCACCCCACGCTTTCCCTTCCCCAGAGCCACAGGGATCTATCGCCTGCCTACCTCATCTTGGGCATGGTTGGATTCCAGCTGCTCACTCGAGTCTACTGTACTGGGATGTACTCCCAAAAAAAAAACCCCAGCTTTTCTACTACTCCATCTCTATTGTACTAGATCAGTAGTAGTACTAGTAGCAAAGCTCGTCTTTAATAAAGTGGTCGATTAGGACATGCTGTGATTAAAAAAATAAATCCACAGTTCCAGACGGGAGACGATGACTGTCTGAAGAAGAGAATGTCCTTGCGCCCACGACCGGACGGGGTGGCAGCTGGCAGGTGGGATTGCGTGCTAAAAAATGGTGGATTCCTCAGCTCCTGATGGCAAATCAGATCGTAATCAATTTTTGGTGCCAAACAACAAACATTCCAACAGCTGCCCTTGTCAAATTTGGTTTCAAACAAATTCTTCAATCTCTATTTGCAAGTCACAATGGAATGGGACCCATATGCTGCTTTGCTGCCCACAGGCTCCTGGACATGATCAAATGGCTTGACAGACGCATCAGACACTAGTCCACGCATCATTGCACCTGCATGCCTTTTTGATTGGAATGGAAAAATCACAAACCCTCTGCTGCTGTGTTATGTGTTAACAATCAATCAATGGCATGCGCACAGATAGACTTGTGCATGTTGGTAATAATTGACTTGCTAGTGTTCCTTCTTTTAAGCTAAGACTACGTACTACTGGCTTTGCTATGAAGATATCTAAGGAAAAAGATAGAGCAACCACACTCATCCAAATGTCCACATCATGCTTTTTTCTGGACCAGTGTGTGTTAATGCTAAAGAACTACATTGCAAAAGTTGATAACGTGCGTGAACTACTCATCATGTGCGCGTGCATATGTTTGAATCCTCGGTCTACATCATATGTATGACGATTACACATATTAACATTCTTAGCAGTCTATGAAGCATATATAATTTTTTTAATTAAAAATTTCGTAGAGACCAACAGACTAAGCTATGCTTTGCTCAAACGCATTTACACCCTATAGAGCAGGGCCCCCTTGACAATTGAGAGGTCATCCACCATGAAAAAGGCTCCGACAAAACAACGGTCAAAAAAATGTTTTTTTTAATTTCTGCTCTTTTAATAAAAAGATTTTGTTGTATTTAGTACAATATAATAGTGTGCATAAGTTAAGCCATAAACATTTGAGTGTAATTTATTTTTGATAAATATTGCTATATAAGGTTGACTTGATCCATATTAACATTAATCCACTGGAACTTGTGGACAAAATCAAAACAGTGATTCTGTTGTCCACCATTCTTTTTGTTTAACCTACTATGTAAGTTGCATGATTGATTCTTTAATTAAGATGCACCTAAACAGAGGTTATTTACCTCGAATTTATTTGAAGGAGATGCCACTCCATTTTTAGGGTGATAGACCTTCCAATTCCGATGGAAATGCAGACTAGGTAAGGATTCAGGGTATATGAGGGGCCTCACTAAATGGAGTCTAGTGTACCGAGTGAAAACGGAAAGTAGCCCTATAGTTGTAGTGATAAGTGCCTCGAGATAAAAGGCATCAAGGGGGTGTTTGGATGGAGGGGTAAATGGAGCAAATTTACCACTAAGGTGCTAAACATGTGGGGCAAATGTTTTGCCCCTAATTCCATATTACCCTTAAGAAGTAGCAAATTGGAGAAAAATTGTGGTGGACCCCAGCCCTCTCTCTTCCATCCACATCCACATTTACATATCAACCCAAACACCCTAAGGAGTAAATATTATTACAGACAAGGGGCAAAATATTTGCCTTGGGTAAACATTTATTCCTTTCATCTAAACAGGCCCCAAGTCGTCGTCATCCTAACGAAGCTAGCTAATTGAGCATGTGTGGCGGCAAAATTTCGCACCAATATGCAATGGATGAGGGTCGGTTGAATATAATTTCTTTGACTCGGAGCTTTATTTTAATTTGACCATGTGCTTATATTTGCTTGAATATATGTGACATAATTAATTTGTGCATGGTATAATTTGGTGCAGGACCAGGAGGAGGTGCTCATGGTGGCATCACCACCTATAAGCTAGTAGGAGAGTGAAAGTGCATCTAGACCCCTAAGTGGATTTTGGTGAATTGAACGACAAAGCGATTAAAGGACTAATGTATTTGTCTAAGATTGTGAGTATGTTTTATTTAGGTATTCATGAGCAATTATTGAAGTATTTATGTGTGGATGAATATTATATGGCTCACATTGGAGAAGACAAATATATGAATGATCCTAATGCATAAGCGACAAACATCAAGCAATAAAGGAAGATAAATATTGGGATAAATTGAGAAGGTCAATTCATAGTCTCCCATACTAGGCATGGCTTGATCAAAATTACAAGGATCATAAAAAAAGAGAAGACGGCAATTCTTTAGACCAAGTGCAAGGCTTCATGTGTTGATTGAAAGAGGACACAAGGATGAGTGTACACGTTATGGTTCTTATTTGGAAACTTGCATATTCATTGTCAATCAAGATCAAGCATTTGAAGCGGGATTTCAAATGAAGTTTAATTATGGATGAAGCAAAGTGGAACTCAAAGTGGATTGGGTAAGTGATGAAGAGATCAACCGAGATGTTTAGGGCGAGGGACTAAGCAATCTTTGGGGCCGTAGCTAAGCCGCCATTAGTGTTTTGCTAAGGTGAAGTTCTAGCATCAGTGGGGTCTTCAAGTATCATATCCAAACCTTAACCGAGGGAAGCAATGCAAGTCATCAACATGTTGAGATTGGCAATATGAGGTGATTCATGGATCCAAGAGTGCATTCTTATACTATATGGAAAGATCCGAAGTCACTAGCTCATGTATGGACGTGCTCAAGTCAAAGGCTAAGTTGAAAGCTCTCAAGTGGATATTGCTCAAGTATGGCAAGATTGAAGACATTCAAGCTCAAGAGATCAACAAGGTGTTTTTATTTATTCTTGAGTATAGATATGCCGTACTATCAAGAGGGATGCAACATTAGCGAGTTGACCAAGTCAAAATGCTCATTAGTTGACCTAAGTGAGATCTAGCCTTGAGAGCCTTAGAGTGTGCTAACAAACCCTCCTAACCTATCCTGAGCCACTTCATCTCTTTGGTGAAGTGTTAGAATCATAGAAAGGGTTTTGGGGGTGCCTCGGGCATGACCGGTGCCGCTAGCCCCAACGGCTAGTTTTTTTCAAACACCGGTCTGACCGGTGTGGGGCACCGGTCTGACCGGTGCCGCCCGAGGGCTAATGGCTAGTTTTCTCCTTTGAGGGGTATAAATACCCTAAGCCTTCTTCAGTTGAAGGTTGATGTTTCTAGTGGTTGTGCTGAGGTCCCAAGCCATTTCTTGCAAGCCCTAAGCCTTAGTGGCTCTCCCCAACCCTCTCTTTATGAGATTTGTGGATTCAAGCCATATTCTTTGTGTTGGGTTGAGAGTGTGAGCTCAAGAGCGTCTTTGTGAGCTAACAAGAGCATTCCCATAGCTTGAGCACTTCAATTTCGCGTCTACAAGCTTTGAAGCATTTGTTACTCTTGGAGGTTTGCCTCCTAGACGGCTAGGCGTCGCCGGCTAGCTCCCAAGGTTGTGGTGAGCAGCGGGAAGTTTGTGAGGGTTGTGATCTTGCCTCTTCGTGAAAAAGATCGCCTTAGTGGAAAGGAGGAAAGAGGTTGAAAGAGACCCGGCTTGTTGTGGGATTTCTCCCTTACAAGCTCCTCAACGGAGATGTAGCCGTTCCTTAGTGGGTGGTGAACTTCGGGAAACAAATCCTTGCATCTTTGTGTGGTTTGCCTCTCTAAGTTGTTTTTCTAGCATATTTGATTTGCTTCCACTTCGATCTACTTGGGTGTGCTACTTGTGTGTGCAGGGCTCATTACCCTGCTTGTGATCATCTACCAAGGCAACTCACCAAGTTTGGTTCGTGCTAGAAGTCAAGAGGAGCTTGAAGTTGTTTTTTTGCAGGTTCTCTGTGAGTCACCGATCTGACCGGTGAAGGGCATCGGTCTTACCGGTGCCACCTGCTCAGCAGCGCCAGGGACCGGTCTGACCAGTCAGCCCCACCAGTCTGACCGGTGACGCCTGGCAGTTCAAGTTTTCGGGGACGAAAAGTTTAATTCGGTCATCTCGCCTATTCACCCCCCTCTAGGCGACATCAAGGTCCTTTCAGAGAGGAAGTTGCGGCAGCAGTTGCTGCTGCTAGGAATGTCGTGACTCGTGAAGAAGGCCACGACCACATATAAGGCCCTGTTTGGTAGGGCTCCGGCTCTGGCTCCTCCGGTAGAGCGGCTTTTCTGATGGAGCAGAAGTCGTTTTGGAAAACGTTTGGCAAAACGGCTTTACTTATTGGATTGAGGTTGTAAAATATCTAAACTGCCCTTTCCTCTTTTTTTTATTTTTTCCTTTTATTTACATTTTTTCCTCATCTTTTCTCTTCCTCCTTTTTTTCCCTTCCTCTCCTTAAGTTCTTATCCATGCATCCTCACTTATCCATCCACCGCTTTTCTCCTAGTGAAGGCTCTCAGCGCCCCGACCCGCCGACCCCGCCCGCCGACGCCTCCAGCAGCCCCGCCCCGCCGGCCCCGCCCTGCCCCACCAACCCCGCCCGTCGGCGCCTCCCTCCGGCCCCGCCGCGCCGCTGGCCGCCTCCGGCCCATCCCTCCTCCTACCCGCGGTCTCCCTCCGCTCGCCTCTGTCGCGCTCCCGACGGGCGCCACCCGGGGGCGGGGATGGAAAAGGGCATGCGGAGCTGGTCAGAGCCGGACGGAGCGACTCTTTTGTGGCTCCGTCCGGCTGAAATGGCTCCAAAGAGCGCATTTCATGGGGCTCTGGAGCCGGTGCCGAAACGACCGTTTGGGAGGGCTCCGCCTGAAGCCGCTCGTGGAGCCGGTGCTGGAGCCCTCCCAAAGAGGCCCTAAGTATCCCCGCGTTGCCAGTCCAACACCAAGTTCTGCTACTACAACAACTACAGCGTGACGCCTGCCGGTGCTACTAGACCAAGGGCGGCACCCTCTGCAACGTCCCCGGCGGCGACGCCTGCCGGAGGAAGAACAAGCAGCAAAATCCGCACCATCGGCGACGTTGTCGGCGGCGACAAGCGGCCTCAGCGGCTTCGAGCTCCCCAGCAGCGACTAGGGGTGCAAATTGATTATAATGTGGTGCACCTCCGAACCTCTTTAGTTCAATTTTGAAAAAGCAGTACAAATAATTGAACTAAAGAGGTTCGGATGTGCACCTAACGGTTACCCATTTGCACCCTTAGCAGCGACCACCACTCCCTGCCCTTAGCGGCGCCTTTCTTGTCGCTGCTGCCCCCCCAATGCAACCCCATCAGCGCGTCGTTCCTGGTGGACCTGCCATTTCTGCTGGCGCCGTTGTCGTTTGGTACGATGACTGGTGCTGGAGTTGGGCTCAACCAGCAGTGGCTGCCGTCGTCACAGCATCGGGATGACGACGACGGTGGTTCATTTGCTGCTTGTGGATCATCGGCAGCAGCAGCTTCATCAGGCCAACAGGTTGGTGGTGGTGGCAGTGCTGCTGATGCTGCATGTTGGGGGATCCGAAAATCAGATGAAGTCCCCGAACACAAAATTACGGAGCAAACACACGAAAGTCGCGAAGAGATTGGAGACAAAGTATCTCCGAAAGCCTGTACTCGCCTCAAAAGTTGTGAGTCCCTTTACACGTGCCCTCGCACCCCCTTTTATAGTAAGACGAAGGGACTTTTACATTCCGAGATTACCCTCGAATCTAGCGAATATTCCTAGTGTGAACATGTACATGAATGTCTTTTACATCCCGTGATTTGCGGAGCTAATTTCATACATTTACAAGCCTGCCACTAGTTCACACTCTAAACCCGAACTTTTGAAGAGACGTCTTTGACTTGGCTTCTCCTTAACCTTCGAAGCTTCATTCATGAAATTCATCACACATTGAGGCTCCCGAACAGAGGCTCTTCCGGACTTCTGAACGTCGTGAGCTCTTGGTCTCCCGAATTTCGCCAGTTTCCAATTATCCTGAAACAGACAGCAGACTCGCGAACTGAAGCCAGATTCGGCTATTACTTTCGCATATCATCAGAAGGTCAGCGAAACGTATAAAATTCGCCAGGATCTCTTCATGAGTGTTTCCTTTTCGCGAAACAGAACTTCCATCCAGAGACTTATTCGCGAATATACTTATGAATTCGGTAAATCCGACGTTTCGAGGGTGAAAGGTTTTTGCCCAATTCCGCAACACTAGCCCCTCGGGGAAGCGGGTTGACTCCGACGATCCGATTCCACGAAAAATCCCGAATTCTGGTAAAAAACGTCACCCTCGGAACGTCGGAGTGGACACGCGTCCCACGGAAAACTCGCAACGGTCATATCGAGGCCGTTTCTTGAAACTACCCTCCCTTACCCCTATAAATAGTGGACTCGTGCCTTAAGTTTTTTCACCGTTTCGTCGCTTTCTTCGTAAGTTTCCAGGCATTTTCGCGGAAGTGCTTTTCGTGACCAGAAGTCTCAGGTTTCAAGACTTCCTCAGTTTTGAAAGGTATTGCTTTCTTTGTTTTTTGTTATGCTCTTTCGATTTTGAATTTTCTATTTTCGTGAATTTTGTTTCGTACGAATTATCTTACGATTTCTATTCGCGTTGTTCTTAAGTAGGTGGCTCGTGTCAAAAGTACAGCTAGACCCATGACTTCAGAAGAATTGGCCGCTGCTGGCATTTCTTCAACTGGGGAGGAAATTCGCGAATCTGAGGACGTTCGGTCCCGAGTGGATGACCTAGCTCGTGATACTGTTCCTGACTTTGGGAGTCATGAGGAAGGGGAGATTGGATCTGGAAACAAGTCTGATGGTGAGGAAGACCTTACCAATATTGAAGCTGACCCTAGTGAGCTCGTCGTCGTGAAAAAAGTCAAGTCCTATCCTCCAGCTTATGTGTTTGGTGAATCCAAAGTCACAGCTGCTCTCATCAAAGAATACGAGGAAGCTAGATTTTTTCCTATTGGTGATGCACACCCTCCTTCTGGCGAACAAGTCCCTGCCCCTGAAGCAGATGAAGTGGTTGTTTTCAGGGATTTCTTTACTTGCGGTCTTAGATTTCCATGTGATCCTGCCCTGCCCTCTATTCTTGACAAGTTTTCAGTGAAGTTGCATCAGCTTACACCGAACTCCTTTCTGGAGGATTCCAAGTTTTTCTGGGTCATGAAGACTTTCGGTTGTTCTCTTGGTGCTGATATTTTTGCTCGTTTATTTGAGCTTGTGATCGAGAAAGATATACTGAAGCTCGACGACGGGAAGTATTACGACGCGCACTACTCGTGCTGCACATTCAACACCCGAAGACAGAACTTGCGAAAGGGTCTTAACCAAATTCAACTCGCACCTTGCAGTAAGACCAACTTTGATAAAGACTGGAGCTCGTACTGGTTTTATTTGAAAGTGAACATGTCTATGGGAAAATCCTGTGCCATGCTCTCGACACACAGAACTGTCCCAAAACTCCCAAGATGAGATCTAAGCACTAGATGCAAATCCTAGAGAAAATCACTCGAGACACAAGCCAAGAACTCGAGCGAAACCAAGGCCAAACAAAGCAAAACTTCGGCAGAACCTCCCCTGTACTTAGAGCACCACAACTCGAGCAAACTCAGCGAAAACCAAAGAGCTTCCCACTAGAGGCTCGGCACCGGTCAAACCGGTGTCCTCGACCGGTCAGACCGGTCCAGCCCAGAAAACCCCGTCCTTACCAAAACGCCAAACTACACCAAACTTGAATAGCAGCTATCTCTGAACAAAACCAACTGTCTCGAGGGGCAAACTCACTCGAAAAGCCCACAAAGGCCAGGCACCGGTCAAACCGGTCAAGGGCACCGGTCAGACCGGTCCGGTCTGGGTAGTTCGAGATGAACAGCGCCCGCGAGAAGAACTCCTCCTTCCGATCGATCAATCTCCCGAACCGCTCCACGGATTGAAACAAAACTTTGGGGGAAGGTGGATTACCTCATGGGCAACCTCTAGCTCAAATAACTCGCCCCAAATCGCTCACAATCAAGAGGAATTGAAAGTCAACCATCAAGAACACCTCATCTCGGGCTCAACCAAAAACCACCAAATCGAAGGCTTTTCCTACGGATTTTTGGTAGGGGATCACCAAGAAAAGAGTCACCAAGTGCTCATATGTGAATCCCTCAACAAAAATAGAGAAGAAGCTCCCTCAAATCCGCCCAATGAAAATCACCCAAAAATAGCTCCGAAAATCACCGAAAAAGCGAAAATGTCGGGAACCAAAGGAGGACACAAGGATGAAATCCAAACCTTCCATACATCACGAGGAAAGATTCTATAGATGGTTTAGCATCTACCCTTCATCCTACCCACTCAAGATTTTCTCTTTGGAGCACTAGCTAAAACTGGAGCGAGAGAGGCAAAGGAGCAATTGAACTAGGGTTCCAAGTCTAGCCAAAGAGTTGGCTGCCATCCACCCCTCCAACACACATATATGAGCGGAGGCCTAAAGCCTAAACTACCCCTACAACATAAGGATAAGATACACACCTACAACATAGGAGTTCTCCATCAGACGGACGTGCTTCCACCGCACCTTGCTTAGCCTCGACGCAAGCCTTGCGATCACGCCACGCACCCTCCGCTTCGAAGCTTTCCGACAGGCACGGCCGCCACCGGTCAGACCGGTCCATACCGGTCTGACCGGTCTGGTCCACCGGTCAGATCGGTCCGGCGCAGACGTCACCGCCGAGTCTCCGGTCTTGGCTTTGTGGATCAACCAAGGAACCCAGTGGTTTTGTGGCCAAACCACTGCAAACCCCGCGAACATCGCACGACCTCCACGCCAATCTTCATCTTGACTTGGCCGCCATGATAGTCCCGGCTCCATGTCCACGATTTCGTCTTGCCTTTCTTGCACCGCACGGCTCGCACTTGACCCCATCGGCCACCGGGTCCATCGAACCAAGCCTACATGTCTCTCCATCACCCGGATGCCACCTCGGCATAGACCTTTCGCGCTTGTTCTTCACCTGCACCAACACGAGTGAAGCCGCAACCTGTACCTGCAATACTTAGCCAAGAGTCAGTCCACACAACATTGTCAATCACTCATCATTGAAGGAGCGACCCTCCACTGGTCTTCGGACGCTCCTGGTCCTCAAAGAGCACAATGTAGACGGCCATATTATATACAAAAATAAAAAGAAAAGGGGTTGCCTCCCGCAAAGCGCTTCATTTAAAGTCATAGAGCTTGACTTTCTCACATACCTTCTTATTGTCGCGAAGCCATGTTCCTTCATGAAAGATTTGAAGGTGTCCATGCAGCTTTGATCCACTCTCCATGCTTGACATGATCATTCATGCTCAATGAGAAGTTTGCCCAATCTCCTTGCATCGTCATCACCTTCTCCTCCATCACACTTCATCGCTGCCTCCTCTTTCACAGATTTTCCTCTCTGTTCAGATCAAACAATGTAGCAAACAATAGCCTCCATCCGTGGCATATGAGATTATATTTCCATCAAGTCTTTATTCACCCCAACTGACTCCGATCGAGTGAGTTATGCCCATTTTACTCCAACGCTGCAATCTGTCCAAGCTGAATTCAGACCACCCAGCATCCAATGTTTTTGCCATATCTCCTTGTACGGGTCTTTAAATTTATCGATCTTGGATGTGGTGGAATCAGCACTTGATGGAGCTTCTGATTTTCAATTTCTCCTTCCTTGTACATGTCTGACCAGGTGCTCAAAATTGATGAAAACAGCAACGTCCGCGCTCGAGATTCGGGGAAGGCGATGCACGGGTTCGCAATTCCTTAAGGGCATGGCTTCTCTCCTCTTGATTCAAGTTTCATGACCTGCATGGTTAGTGAAACTCGGGTTTTCTCCTGACATTTGCTCTTTTAAGGTCACTAGCTTGACCAAGCACAAAGCAAGTCCAAGATTTGCAAATTGAAATGTAAACATATGCAACAATAACCACAATTTAAATTGGATTAACAAAGCAAGTTGTGATTAAGTGTAGCAAAAGTTTCTTGCTCAGTGCTAAGCTCTCATTAGGCATGGGTTCTTTATCTTTCTCAAGAAATTCTAGCCTATCATGATCATCAAAGGTGCAAGGCATAGAATCGAAACAATCTTACTATTGGGTATGAATCATGGATATTTCAAAAGAAAGTTATCATCTCCAAAAGTATCTTGAGAGGTTAATGTGTACCTTAGCCTTCATGCTTTTTATTGTGAGTGGTTCCTTGGAGTTGAACGCAAACAACTTTGATGATTAGAGGTGGCTCGCATCATCTTTTCGCAATTCCTTCCTTCGTGCCACACGTCATCAAGGTTATTTTGTGTAGGAGCACTCTTCTTCTTCATTTGTGGTGCTTCACACATGTCTTAAATGTCTTCATGTAGCTCCATGATCCTTCGTGTGAGAGCCCAAAGTATCCGCACCATTGGATGTTGTCTTTTATGTGTAATCCATCGTGGTTTGCTCCAAACATCTCCTTGCGTCGGATGTTGACAACTTGTGCCTTCATTTGCCGATGCTCTAGGGGTCTTTGTTTTGTTCTAAACTTCTGAATTTCATCATGTGTGGTCTAATGAAAGAATTGCCCAAGCTTCTCTTCATTATTGTCGTCCTCGTCTCCATTATCTCGTTCTCATCGTGTTGCTGCTGCCTCTTCTTCATGGATTTTACCCTGTGTACAGAACAGAACATGTACCAAAATATGGTTCTACTGAAATGTTTATGAAACTACCTTTTCAACAGGTACTTATTCATCTTAATCAGAGTCCAAATGAGGGAGCTATGGCCGTTTTATCTCTGCTCTTGCATACTGTGTAGAAAATTCCAGAACGTGCAACCTTCGGTAATTTGGCCATATCCACTTGTAGGAACCTCCGATTGAATTGATTCTTGACTCGTTGGAAGCATAACTTCATGGGGCTTCTAAATATCCAAAAATTTTCTGTTGTTCTCCTTTGAGGTTGTGCAGAAATTGATGCGAACAGAAACTTCTTGTGAATTGATCGAAGATGTAGACGATCTTGATCTTGTGGTCATCAGGGCATTGTGTCGTGCATCCTTTGGCTTCAAGGTCTTCGCCATTGCTGGACCAGCGAGTAGCATGGTGGCAATGGCACGTCTTCTTCATGATTTTGCTTTAGCCAAAGTGATGACACTCCTTGCACGACGTGGTTGCTTCCAACACGTATTGCTCGAACACACAAATCTCCACGAAACATTAGTCTTAAAATTTATTGACACAAGTGTACCTTGTTCATGTGCTCTTATGTAGGGTGTGGGCTCGATAGCGGATGATGGGCCACTAACAGAAGTTAGCACCTACGACTAAAGAGTGAATCTTGATGAAGCAATCGTTTTGTTAGAGCGGGATGTGGACTTCTTGAACCCCAAGTTTAGTGTCTAGCTTTTCACCTGCTTTCAAGCACACAAACAAGAAAACAAGCATATATGCAATAATAAAAATTAGGGTTAGTCAAAAAGATAGATGGATCGACCTAGGGTTTGAGTTCCAATCCCCGGCAACGGCGCCAGAATAAGGGATTGTTGATGGTTGAAACTCGTATCTAGTTTCGATCCGCAAGTTTACAAATCTCGTGAAGCCTTTTTCACCTAGGGGTGACCCAAGGTTATCGAACCGTGGATCGAAAGCAAACTACCTAGGGTTCTCCATCTAATCTAATTGATCTATCCTAATATGAAGCAAGTATTGCATATAAAGGGTAACCTTGATGATATATGAGTTAAAGCACAAGGTTGATCACATCCACAAACATAGGCAAGGTGAAGTGCAACAAAAGGGGTAACTAGGCCTATCGCCTTCTAGTTGTGATTCTGGCAAAAGAGCAACAAACCATGCATCTCATATAATAGCATCCTTAAACTCCTACCTCCGGCCTACCTCCCGAAGACATCCACCCTTTCAAGGTAGTCATCTTGTCATGGTGCACCTTTAATTGTGCGGGGAGCCTAAGGGCACGCTCAAGTGAACATGTCTACAAACCATGAAGGGTCGACATACTAGATCTAATCACCATGATTACATAAAGCATTCTATGTAGTCTAACCTAGGATTAGACTAGGAACAAGCATATTCACGATAGGTAGAACGCATAGACAGAGACATGGAATCTCGCTAATAGATCGGAAAACACGATGAACATTGCTCACACAATAATAGATGTGTTTGGATCATCGCCACCGAGTACATACCATTGATGACCTCAACTAGCTCCGGAACTCCGCCATGGTGCAACCGTGCAAGGAGGCCATGGCGGCTAGGGTAGGCCTAGGCCATCTCCTAAACAACTTTGAGGACTTGCGGCGGCCGTCGTCTTCCTCCGATGCTTGCTTCTAGATTTTGCCGAGTTGCGGTGGATGGATGTGGCAGCCGTCGGAGGCAGGGACTATTTATTGACCGAAGAAACCCTAGTCCAAAGGGGAGCGTGAACCGGGCCCGAAACAGGGTAGGCCGGCCAGCCTGGGCCGACCGGCCTGGGCCCGTTTCGGCCCAGTTCAGGCCCTTTTCCTCCGTTCGACTTTTCTTGCAATTTTTACTTTCTGCCCCTCTTGCATGTCGCTTGGTTGGTAACTTTCATGTTTGTTACTCTTGGAGCCTTGAGCTCCTAGCCGGCTAGGCGTTGCCTTGGAGAATTCTTGACGGTCATTAAGTCCCTATTTTTGACCCTTAATTTTGGATAAAAGCAACTCCATCGTAGTGTACACCATAGCTATAGGGTTATAAACTAACATATTCCACGAGTTGTGGTGAATATTTGGATGCAGATACAAATGAGCCATTGTAGTACAAATATATCATCTTCACAAACAACCTCAATGCTGAGTTTGATAGCACCATTGTGAATCACTCATCAAGATGATCGAAATGTCCCCAAGGACTTCGCATTGGCAGGCTGTCAAGAGGATTTTCAGGTACTTGAACTACACTCCTGAGTTTGGTCTTTGGTATTCTGCCTCCTCGACACTCACACTTCACGGATACTCCGATGCTAATTTTGCTGGGTGTCGTTTAGATCGCAAGTCTACCTCGGGTTGTTGCCAGTTTCTTGGTTCTTCTTTGGTTTCTTGGTCATCTCGCAAGCAATCCAATGTAGCCTAGTCCATTACAGAGGCCGAGTACGTTGCAGCTGCTACTTGTTGTTCCCAGCTTTTATGGATGACTTACACTATGAGCGACTTTGGTGAGGAGTGTACCCAGGTTTCACTCTTTTGTGACAGCACTAGTGCCATAAGTGTAGCCAAAAATCCAGTCCTTCACTCCAAAACCAAACACATAGAAGTGAGGTACCACTTCCTGAGGAACAATGTTGAGAAAGGGAACATCCGGTTGAGCATTGTACCCACCCAAGACCAGCTAGCTGACATTTTTACTAAACCGCTTGACCAAGTCACTTTTACCCGCTTGCGAGGTGAGATTGGAGTGTGTTTTCCGTTTTGAGCTGGATCTTGGGAGCTTCTCTTGTATATATGTTTTTATGTGACATATGTATCATGTTTGCATTTGCATTTCATATGTATCATATCATGATAGGATTAGCCATCTTTGCATCTTAGGTTGTGCATTTTCCTTTTGCATTTTGGTAGGATGAGCTTCTCCTATATGTAGTGATTACTACAACTTGCTACATGTGAGATGTTGATTATGCTAGTTGGGAATTGGTGATTATAGCTATGCTCTTGATTGATTTGCTACATATTCATGTGAGATAGCTACTTTTTTGGACATGCTTAAAATTGACATGCT
This sequence comes from Cenchrus fungigraminus, assembly GCA_036936925.1. NCBI lineage: Eukaryota > Viridiplantae > Streptophyta > Magnoliopsida > Poales > Poaceae > Cenchrus > Cenchrus fungigraminus. The sequence goes on along the minus strand of CM072774.1, from coordinate 134,403,645 downwards.
TTGTCTCATGGGTAGATGCCTTTCATGCTCTTTTTGTGCTTAAATGGCTATGTCATAACTTGCTTGTGCTTGGATAGCATTTTCTTTTCACTTGGGGTCAAAGACCCTTTTATCATTATGAATGTTTAGCCCATGATGTATCTTGTGGAGGAGCATGTGCTTCTTTTTGCCGCAAAGGCACTTCATGTACCATGCTTGCTTAAATGTGAAAATCATGCTTAATTGGTATATTGAAATGTCTATGCTTAAGATTTGCTCATAATCATGTCTTTGTGTTTTTATGTATATAACATGGGTGCTAAAACCGTTGCATGATGTCTACCATGACAAGTGTCAATTAGAAGTAGACACATGGCTCGGTAGCTTTGACATGACATGAGGTAGCTTGTGGGTGTTTATAACGATCTTGTGATGAGAACTTGTGCCTTGTAGGAGTTGGTATGTGATATGGATCATTTTAGCTCATTTTGTGCATGTTTAGGATTTTGCTCATGAGATGAACTTTTTCGCAAAATTGCTAAAACTTGACTTAGCTTTGTCCTATGGCTATGTAACTTTTCACTCTTGAAGGCAATGCTTTTCTTCAACTATGAACCATCTGGCTTGGTCGATAGCTCATTTGTAGCATTTTGTATTGCTCATTTCATATTTGAGAAGCTCGTAGTTGAAACTTTCCTAATTTTGGCTTGATTTGTGCATTGTCAACAAGGGGGAGAAATCTGTGTATCGATTACAATTCTGGGTGTATTTAGAACCTTTTCGAGTTGGTCGTGATTCTGTTCGCTGTTCATATGGCTGCCGGCCTGACCGGTGTGGGGCACCGGTCTGACCGTTGGACACCGGTCTAACCGGTGCAGCACACCGGTCTGACCGGTCAGGGCCTGAGAGCTTGGTTCTGCTCTTTGGTGGAAATTCTTACACGCATTTGTTCAGGAGGAGTTGCATACATGTAGGGGGAGCTCTTTGTTGCCTGAAGTTGATTTGTGCTTTGTTCGTTGGCTTTGCTCGTTGATTTGAGCTTGTGAGCTTGTGGCTCCTTGTGGTGAGCTTTTGTCTCGGCTGTGTTGAGCCGTTGCCCTTGCCTTAGGGGGTCGAGACTTGTGTCGTTCGAGTGATTTTGTTGCTTTCCTTTGGCATTCGATCACTTATTCAAGTTCTTGTTCGTTTTCTTTTCTTTTTCTTCTTCTCAGAATTGGTTACCGTGGTGTGTTGTCAATGCACTCATCAAGGGGGAGATTGAGGACCAGGAGTGTCTGAAGACTAGTGGAGGGTCGCTCCTTCTGTGATGAGTGATTGACAACGTTGTGTGGTCTGACTCTTGGCTAAGCATTGCAGGTACAAGTTGCGGCTTGACTCATGTTGGTGCAGGTGAAGAACAAGCGTGAAAGGTCTATGCTGAGGTGGCCTCCGGGTGATGGAGAGACAAGTAGGCTTTGTTCAATGGACCCAGTGGCCGATAGGGTCAAGTGCGAGCTGTGCGGTGCAAGAAAGGCAAGACGAAGTCGTGGACATGGAGCTGGGACTATCGTGGCGGCCAAGTCAAGATGAAGATTGGTGTGGAGGTCGTGCGATGTTCGCGGGGTTTGCAGTGGTTTGGCCACAAAACCACTGGGTTCCTTGGTTGATCCACAAAACCAAGACTGGAGACTCGGCGGCGACATCTACGCTGGACCAGTCTGACCGGTGGACCAGACCGGTCTGACCGGTGTGGACCGGTCTGACAGGTGGGGAGCACCGGTCTGACCATTGGTGGCCGTGCGCGTCAGGAAGCTTCGAAGCGGAGGGCGTGTGGCGTGATCGCAAGGCTTGCGTCGAGGCTAAGCAAGGTGCGGTGGAAGCACGTCCGTCCGATGGAGAACTCCTACACTTTCCAGTTTTGCCCTCCGTGGGCGTGTATCTTATCCTTATGTTGTAGGGGTAGTTTAGGCATTAGGCCTCCACCCATATATATGTGTTGGAGGGGTGGATGGCAGCCAACTCTTTGGCTAGACTTGGAACCCTAGTTAATTTGCTCCTTTGCCTCTCTCTCTCTAGGTTTAGCTAGTGCTCCAAAGAGAAAATCTTGAGTGGGTAGGATGAAGGGTGGATGCTAAACCTTGTATAGAATCTTTCCTCGTCATGTATGGAAGGTTTGGATTTCATCCTTGTGTCCTCCTTTGGTTCCCGGCATTTTTGCTTTTTCGGTGATTTTCGGAGCTATTTTGGGTGATTTTCGTTGGGCGGATTTGAGGGAGTTTCTTCTCGGTTTTTGTTGAGGCATTCACATTTGAGCACTTGGTGACTCTTTTCTTGGTGATCCCCTACCAAAAATCCGTAGGAAAGGCCTTCGATTTGGTGGTTTTTGGTTGAGCTCGAGATGTGGTGTTCTTGACGGTTGACTTTTGATTCCTCTTGATTGTGAGCGATTTGGGACGAGTTCTTTGAGCTAGAGGTTGCCCATGAGGTAATCCACCTTCCCCCAAATTTTCATTTCAATCCGTGGAGTGGTTCGGGAGATCGATCGATCAGAAGGAGGAGTTCTTCTCGCGGGCGCTGTTCATCATGAACTGCCCAGACCGGGCCGATATGCTGGTGCCCTTGACCGATCTGACTGGTGCCCTTGACCGGTCTGACCAGTGCCTAGCCTTTGTGGGCTTTTCGAGTGAGTTTGCCCCTAGAGAGTTGGTTTTTGTTCAGAGGTAGCCGCTATTCAAGATTGGTGCAGTTTAGGTCTCTGTAGCTTGAGTGCTTGGCGTTTTGGTGAGGACAGGGTTTTCTGGGCTGGATCGGTCTGACCGGTCGGGGACACCGGTCTGACCCGTGCCGAGCCTCCAGTGGAAAACTCTTTGGTTTTTGCTGAGTTTGCTCGAGTTGTGGTGCTCCAAGTACAGGGGAGGTTCTGCCGAAGTTTCGCTTTGTTTGGCCTTGGTTTCGCTCGAGTTCTTGGCTTGTCTCTCGAGTGATTTTCTCTAGGATTTGCATGTAGTGCTTAGATCTCATCTTGGGAGTTTTGGGATAGTTCTGTGTGTCGAGAGCACGACATAGGATTTTGACCGGTCTGACCGGTGCAGGTGACCGGTCTGACCGATGTTGGCCAAGCCGAGCACTGTTTGAGTTCTGCTGTGTGTGTTGTGAGTTCCTGGTGGTTATCTTGCTCCTAGGTCCAATAGTACTCCAGTGACTACATGGATTTGGCAAGAGGAGTTTCGGAGGTCACGGAAGTGAATTTGGAGCATATTCGTGTTCATCTCTTCGGAGAAGAATTTTTATCAGCTCCCATTCACTCCCCCCCTCTCTGGTCGCCAATCCGGTCCTTCAGAGGTAGAGGCACAACACGAGGCTCAGGCACACCACGAGAAGGGCGGTACCTATCCTTGTTTGCCTCCTCCCTAGCAAACCTCTCATCCCTTCTCCTCCTGAAACACCACTCCTCCTGATGCCCATCCTTCCCACAATACTCACAATAGAACAGGATGTGTCTAGGCTTTTGGCTCACACTAGGCTGTGGCTTCGCCTCCCACTCTCTCTCACAAAACTCACTAGCTTCTGGAAGTTGCTAGGCTTAGGTGAGAACTTGGGTGGATCTGGAGTAGTATCAAGCTTGCTCAAGAGGTAGTTGGGTTTTGGAGCAAACTTGTTCTTGGCTGGGGTTACTTGTGGTGGTGCTAGGATATCCCCAACCTTCTCTCTCTCATTTGGCTGTGGGTTACATTTGATGGAGTAGAGCTGTTTCTCTCTTCCCTCTCTCCACTACACTCACCCACTTTCCTAAAACCCAAACGTTCACCATCATACCTCTTGAACTCAGCTATCTTCATACTCAGCTGAGGTTCATGCGCACTGAACCAACTCAAGCATTTCCTCATATTATCATTTTCTTCTTGCAAGCAATCAATAGCATGTACAAGCTCAACATTATGCAAAGCAGCAGTTTCACAACCAGAACAAGAAGTAGCAACAGGTGATTTCAAAACTGCCTCAAGAAAGCTAGCACGGGCAAACGCATCATCAAGCTTGGCATGCAACACAGGACAAAAAGTGCAAGCACCTAGCAAAGAGGATATAGATTTCAACTCAACAAGCTCAGACCTAGCAACATCTAGTTCCTCCACATGCAAAGCATACTTGGACTTCAACTCAGACAAGTCAGCCAAGAAAACATTGCAATCAGTGCATTCCACTTCATCAGACACAACAGGAGCAATTTTCAAAGAGGCAACCTCAGCTCTAGCATCAACAAGCAAAGCCTCTAGCTCAACAACCTTGTCCTTAGCTTCAGCAAACAAGGACCTAAACTCTCTCTTCTCCTTGATGGTCTTCCTCAGCACATCATCACGGTTATCAAACAAAGCATTCAACCCAGCATTCTCCTCTACCAAGAAGTTGGAGTTGTTTTGTACCTCATCCTCGAAGTCAAAATCCGAGCTGTCCCTCTTCTTGTTGTCAGAGCTATGCGCCATGAACCTCAGGCTCTTGAAGTTCTTGCTTGAGTTCCGCTCTTGCTCTTTCTCACTGCTGGAGTCGGAGGAGCTGTAGCTAGTACTGGAGTCGATGTCGCTTGCGCCTGCAATCATCGCTCACGCCTTGTTCTTCTTGTAGCTGCCACTCTTCCTCGGCCGATGCTCGCTCTTGTCCTTGTCCTTGCCCTTGCCCTTGTACTTGTCGTTGTAGTCGTTCTTGGAGCAGTTCTTGTTGTAGTTGTTCCTGGGCTTGGCCTTGAAGTCGTTCTTGATCTCCATGGCCTCGGGACACTCGGCGATAAAGTGTCCGTGCTTCCCACACCGGTAGCACATCCCCGAGTTCCGCCTCGAGTTTCGGCGGTTCTCATACATCTGCCCGAACCTCTTACTCAACAAGGCGAGATCCTCCTCGCTCAGCACCTCAAACTCCTCATCTGGCATGGACACAAGACAAGATAAAGAGAACTGCCTAGCAGTCGGGTTACTGTTAGCCCTCAACACAGAGACAAGAGCCAAACTATGAGAGTCAATTGGGCTCTCGCTCTTGCCACTCAAGGCTCTATCCACCTCTGAGGACATGAGCTTAGAGAACAGCTCATCCACGGTCAGAGTCTCATACACACTAGACTCCTGAATAGCCTCAACCTTAGCCGCCCACACCGAACGATCTAGAGAGTGTAAGAGCTTCAAAGCTCTATCATGATCATCGTACGGTAGGTTGATTATGTTCGCTCTCATGTTGTTCACGATGCAAGTGAAACACTGAAACTTAGCATCAATAGACTCACCGGGGAGATGAGTGAAATTCTCGTACTCTCTCCGGTAAGTCGAGAACAATGAGCCGACACCTGGCTATTCCCACATGGGCATTCTTCAACTTGAGCCAAATCTGGTTGGCCAAGACCTCACCATACACATGACCAAACTCAGAGGCACAAAGTGCACGGTACAAGTAATCAACTGCCTTGTTGTTGGCATCCCACTTGTCCCGACCTCCCTCAGCAGTCAAATCAATGGGTCGAGTGTAGTGGACATTCTCCATCATGTCCCAAATCAGCTATCCCTTACCATGAAGGAAAGAAACCATCCGAGCCTGCCACATCTGGTAGTTCTTCCCATCGAAGTGCGGAGGACCCGAACCCCTTTCCTGGTATGCCATCTTTGGATCTTAGACTGGTTAGAGTCGTGAAAGGCCCGTAACCGGTTCTGATACCAATTGAAGGACCGATTCGGCTACCAGAGAAGGGGGAGTGAATCAGAGCTGATAAAAATTCACTGATAAAAGATGAACTCGACTATGCCCCAAAATCAACTCCAGAATCTAACACGCAAGATGGAGAACCAAAGCCTCACCAAATTGTCAAGGTCGCGTAGTCACAACGGACCTACCAACCCTAGGAACGATCCACCAAAGACTAGAAGCGGAAGCGGAAGCACAACACAAGAGACTAGGGACTTAGCCAAATCTGCGTCAACTATGGACGGTCGGTATGACTGCCATGGACAGTCCGTCAATCACGAACGGACAGTCCGAAGGGCTAGCACGGACAGTCCGTAATGGACAACAGAAACTCTAGAAACCTCACACCCCTCGCGGACGGTCCGACCTAAGGGTATGGACGGTCCGACCCCCTATCACGGATAGTCCGATCTGCTCACATGGATAGTCCAGACTCGTAACAGAAACCACCAAAAACTCCAGGCAATTACGGACGGTCCGATCGGTCTCCGCGGACCGTCCGCACGTGCCACGGACGGTCCGAGCTCTGCTCACGGACAGTCCGTAAACCAGTTCCAACAAAACCTTAACAACTCTACAGATCAAAATGCGAACTCGCAAGAACAAGCAATGAATGCGACGAACTCAGCACCCCACGGACTATCCGTGAAGGGCCTGCGGACAGTCCGTCCTGCACGAACAGAAGCAGACTGAGCCACCCGCGAAAGTCAAACCAAATTCCCAACCATGGATCTCCCAAACCGCTGCATGGATTGAGCCCAAATTTTAGGTAGATGGGAAGCGTCACCAAGTGAAGCTATGCCTAAAACCTTGGACTCCCAAACCAACTACAACGACAGGAATCGCAAATCTTGTGAGCACAAGGCTCTCCAAAAAGCTCAACCAAGAACTCACAAATTGAAGGCCAAATCCAGCGTTTGAGGGGTCAAGATCATACACAAAGGTGCACAAGGCAGCCACCCATGATCCCCTCAAAGAAATCCAAAGAGAAACACCATCAAATCCTCGAATCAAGCGACGAACAAAAAACACCCAAAAATAGCTCCGAAAATGACTCGAAAATCACAAAGAGCTAAGAGGTCGAATCGATTGCAGCACAGACGAGGACACCTTCCATACATCTAGAGGACAGAGTCTATATAGAGTCTACCCTATGGAATAAAGGAAATAGAGCAGTCCAGCCAGGATGGATTGGATACCGGGAGAGCCATCCATCCCTCTATATATATGAAGAGTCTCGAGGATGGAAAATGACGCTGATGCCCCTACACCTAAAACTAAGGATACATCCCCTCAGGGGCATCTTGGTCCATATCGCAAATATTCCCATCAAGCGGACATGCATCTACCACAGCTCGCTTCACCTCGACGCAAGCTCTACGATCACGCCGCGTGCCCCCCGCCTCGAACCTTCCCGACGCGCCCGGATGCCGTCTCCGCCATGCCAGGTCTTCGAGTTGTTGGTTTTGTGGCCAAACCAACCAAACTCCACACACGAGCTTCGGTCGTTAGCCGCTACCTCACACCAGCTCTATGTACATGACTTCATCTTGCTCTTCTTGCACCGCACGGCTCGCACTTGACCCCATCGGGCACCGGGTCCATCGAACCAAGCCTACTTGTCTCTCCATCTCCCGGAGGCCACCACGGCATAGATCTTTCGCGCTTGTTCTTCGCCTGTTCCAACACGAGTCAAGCCGCAACCTTTCATGCTTTGTGCTTAAATGGCTTTGTCTCATGGGTAGATGCCTTTCATGCTCTCTTTGTGCTTAAATGGCTATGTCATATCTTGCTTGTGCTTGGATAGCATTTTCTTTTCACTTGGAGTCAAAGACTGTTGGCACCTCTCCAAGGGCCAACAAGCACACAAAGGGGCTGCCGTAGCACCTATGCGTTGGCACCGGTCAGACCGATGTGGTGGACCAGTCAGACCGGTCGCGGCGGTAGAACCTCCGAACGTCGCCCGGGCAGGATCCCGTCAGGGCGGCGCACGTAGGGTTGCTCTAGGGTCGGCAAGGCCACCTAGAACACCTTCAGACATCGCGGAGATGAAGGAAGAACAACAAGTAGTAGATTGGAAAAGCTAGGGCAGAGATAAAAGTAAAGACAAAACGATAAAAGGTAAATGTATTTGATCGATTGGATGATGAACCTCAATCGGCCTTGGCCCTTTGTAGTTATAGGGTGGGGAGGTCTTGCCCCGCAAGGAAATCCTTTTACAAGTCTAAACCTATCAGGACTCCTTGTTTCATCTCAGACACGGGGGCACCAGTCAGACTGGTCAGGGCCACCAGTCAGACCGGTGTGGCTTGCCGGACCAGTTACAACGGCCAGACCGGTCAGACCGCCTATTGGCACCGGTCAGACCGGTCTGTCCGCCTTGGTCGGCTATGTGCCAATTTTGAGTGTCAACATATGCCCCCCTATTTTTTGGCAAAGTATACATGCCAAAAAATACTCTACTAAATTAAAAAACACTCAGGATGATGTCTAACAAAACATCGGCCGTATACACGTTTGCTTAAGTCGAGGTGGACACCTGCTTCGGCCTCCACTCCTTTCGGGTCCATGTTGACTTAGCTGGCTTCTTTTCTATTTGTAGCTCCATTACCTCTCGCTTGCGCAACCTTTGCAATCTCCTCTTTTGAGTGAGGGATAAGCTTGAGGGACACCTCCTCAGCTGCATATCCTTAGAGTTTTGCTTATCGCTATTCTCACCTTGCTTAATAGTAGTACACATATTATTTTTGACCAGATTGCCTTTGCAAACAACCTGTCTTTGCAATGTACCACAATTTGAGTGTGTGATAGGATATTGAATCATGTATGAGTTCATATACATACTACTATAATTAGCAGGTGAATAATAGAAAGGATAATACCAAGATGATGGCATAACAGATCCAACAAAAGGAAATCGTGAAGGAGCAAGATTACCTCGTTGGTGATGAATAATTTGTTGTTTTTCATGTGTTGGTGGTGCTCTCATGCCCTTTGCACCTTTTGGCTAGTGAGCAGTCCCTTTCCTCTTATACTTAGGTGTAGGAAGTGGTTTCGTGGGCTGAGACTGAGATCTCCAATACTGTCCTTGCCTCGTGATGAGGCTGTCCACTCTAGGTTGTGTCGCTTCGACCTTCTTGCTTGGAGTGTTGGAGTTCTGTAATCCCCTGATCATAGAGCATTGCTCCTTGGACGAAATTCCAACTTCTCCTCCTTGCCATTAATGTGAAGTCGGATCACTTCGGCTCCAACATCAATGTGTGCGTCAGCCGTACTCAGAAACAGCCTCCCAAGTATGAGCATAGATTCCTTGTTAGCATCCATGTCGAGTACCACAAAGTCAACGGGGATGAAACAATCATGGATTTTCACTTGGATATCTTCCGCTATCCACGCCGGGTACCGGATTGATGAATCGGCTAGCTGCAAGTGCAAGGTGGTAGGGGCCAATGTTGTATAGTTCAGACAATCAAAAACTACCTTGGGCATGACGCTGACACTGGCCCCAAGGTCACAGAGGGCATGGTCGAAACACTGTATCCCAATCATACAAGTAATGGTGGGACATCCAGGATCGTTTTTCTTCTCAGGCAAATTGTTGAGTATAACCTCACTGCATTCTTATGTCAACTTCACCACCTCCGTAGTGGGTAGAGCTTGCTTCTTGGTAAGGATATCCTTGAGGTACCATGCGTATGTGGGTACCTGCATTACTTCAAGTAATGGGACATTGATATATACCTTCTGGATTATTTCTACGAAGTGGGCGAATTGCTCATCCACTGTTGTCTTCCTGTTTCGTTGAGGGAATGGCAGACTGTGGGTTTCTACAAACTCTGGTCGTGCCAGTTTCCCTTCAGGCATCTTTTCTTTTGTTGGTACCTTCTTTACCTGTGGCTGCGGCTTCGTATCAGAAGGTCCTTCATCGGAGTCCTCAATTTCTCTCGTGTCCTTCTTGTTAGCACCTACGTGGTTAGGATACGGCGGAGCGCGAGTGGTCTTACCCCCTCTCGTGGTTACCGCATTTGCTTTCTCAACAAGAGGAACCAAAGCAGCTAACTGAGCCAACTGGGTTTCAAGCATTTTGTTAAAACTAAGTTGGCTTTTTAGAGAAGAAGAAAGACCATCAATTTTAATGTTGAGGCTCTCCAAAGATTTATCATAGGCAGCTATCTTTTTATTAACATTCTCATTAATCTTAGCTTGCCCATAAACATGATCTTTCAAGGAGGGTTGGTTAGGATTGAAAGTATTACCTTGGTTACCTCCTTGATAATAAGGGTGTTGTTGATTCCACGGCTGGCCTCCTTGTTGTGGACGATAACCATTGTTGTTGCCATTCATGTACATCACGTCCTCCTGGGTTTCAGGGAAGTAATTCCTAGAATGTCCAGTGTTACCACAGACTTCGCAGGTCATGCGAGAATCCATAGCATGAGTAGTGGTAGTCATGGCAGCCTTCTCAGTGGTGAAATCATCCAATCTTTTCATAATAAGGTCCATTTTGGCGGTCAACATATCTGCTTCCTTGACAGTATGTGTGAAAGACCGATTAGGTGACCAGAGAGGGGGGAGTGAATGGGAGCCGATGAAAATTCTACTCAAGAACTCGGCCTATGATCCCAAAGTCACTCTGTGACCTTCCACACTTCTCTTGCCAAATCCATGCAGCCACTGGAGTGCTACTAGACCTAGGAGCAAGACACGAACTGAGAGCACAACGGAAAACGATCTCGGAATCGATGAACCACCTGGGGCGGTTAGACCGGGTGTCAGGGGCGGTCTGACCGCCTCACCCTGCCTGAGCCGAAAACCATGGGAAACGATGCTCACAACACCAAATCGAGCCAAACTTTCGCCTAAAGGATTCTCTAGTCAAGGCAAACACGCTCACATCAGAATCCACTAAAACTCAAGAAATCATATCTTGCCTACAGGGGCGGTCAGACCGCATGGACAGGGTGGTTAGACCTCCTTGGGTAGAGATCGATCTCCGAACCAAAAACCAACCAAGACGAACACAAAACGACCCAAGATTTCAGCCATGGGATCCTCTGATCAAGGCGAACATGCTCTCAGAAGGAAACCCCAAAAATCCAAACTTTCTCTAGAAACACTCTAGGCGGTTAGACCACCTAGCCCACACAGTTAGACCGCCTGCACCAGGAAGAACCAACCCACGGGTCAACCCTCAACTTTGCACCAACTGATCTCCTGATTCACTCCACCGATTGCTGTGAAACTTTGGGGATAACTAGGTCACCTCATGGATGACCTCTCCCTCAAAGGGTAACCACCAAAATGCACTCAATCAAAAGGAATCGTGAACCTTGTGCCTCTATGTCAAGAAACCGGGCAACTCTGAAAATCCCCAAAATCGAAAGCCTTTCTGCGGATTTGGAGGGGACAAATCACCAAGAAAAGAGGCACCACGTCCTCATGATTGAATCCCACAACAAATACCGCAAAGAAATGCCTCGAAAAACTCTCCATGAAAATTGCAAGAAAAAGGCTCCGAAAATCACCAAAAAAGTGAAAATGCCGAGAACCAAAGGAGGACACAAGGATGAACTACAAACCTTCCATACATCATGAGGAAAGATTCTATACAAGGTTTATCATCCACCCTTCATCCTACCCACTCAAGATTTTGTCTCTGGAGCGCTGGCTAAACCTAGAGAAGGAGAGGCAAAGGAAAAAAACCAAAGAGCAAATGAACTAGGGTTCCAAGAGATGGCTGCCATCCACCCTTCTCACAAGTTTATATGGAGGCCGCCGAAAGACTAAACTACCCCTACTACATAATAGTAAGATACACGCCCTCGGAGGGCAAATCCGGAAAGAGTAGGAGTTCTCCATCGGACGGACGCGCTTCCACCGCACCTTGCTTAGCCTCCACGCAAGCCATGCGATCACGCCACGCGTCCTCCACTTCGAAGCTTCTCGACGCCGTGCGACTCACCCGGTCAGACCGCCTGGCCTAGGCGGTCAGACCGCCCCACCCGGTCAGACTAGGTCTGGAGGCCGGTCAGACCGCCTCGTGGTCTGCTGCCATCTCGTCGTGTCCTCGGCCTTAGTTTTGTAGCTCAACCAAGAAACCCCGTGGTTTTGTGGCCAAACCACTGCAAACCTCGCGAACATCGCATGACCTCCACGCCAATCTCCATCTTGACTTGGCCGCCACGATAGTCCCAGCTCCATGTACACGACCTCGTCTTGCCTTTCTTGCACTGCACGGCTCGCACTTGACCCCATCGGCCACCGGGTCTATCGAACCAAGCCTACTTGTCTCTCCATCACTCGGAGGCCACCTCGGCATAGACCTTTCGCTATTGTTCTTCACCTGCACCAACATGAGTCAAGCCGCAACATGTACCTGCAATACTTGGCTAAGAGTCAGTCCACACAACGTTGTCAATAACTCATCACAGAAGGAGCGACCCTCCACTGGTCCTCGGATGGATAACGGGATAGCCATCCACCCCTCTATATATATGAAGAGTCTCAGGGGTGGGAAATGACGCTGATGCCCCTACACCTAAAACTAAAGATACATCCCCTCAGGGGCATTTTGGTCCATATCGCGAATATTCCCATCGAGCGGATACGCATCCACCGCAACTCGCTTCACCTTGATGCAAGCTCTGCGATCACGCCATGTGCCCCCCGCCTCGAACCTTCCCGACGCGCCCGAATACCGCAAAGCACCGGATTGGCGACCAGACAGGGTGGAGTGAATGGGAGCTGATAAAAATTCTTTTGCAAGAGCTCGGCCTAATGCCCCAAAATCACTTCCAAGAACATATGCACAAACTTGCCAAGATCACGTAGTCACAACGGACCTACTGACCCTAGGAACAAGTTAGGAAAAGCCTACAAGAAACGAGGAAGCAAACTCAAAAGGAAATGAGAAAAGGAATGAGCTCAAAGCAATCTACAGCAGTTTTGTCGGAGCTTCCGGCCAAGCATCAGAACTTTCGATAATGGGTTCTTTGTCTGTCAAAAACACATTATCGGAACTTCCGGTATAGGGTCAGAACTTTCGACCATCGGAACTTCAGCGCTGGGGCCGGAAGTTCCGATAAACACCTCTCTGTCAGCCAACGAATGAGTTATGGGAACTTCCTGTACAGGGTCGGAAGTTCCGACAGCACATAGAGAACATCACGAAAGAGAGGGAAGGAAAATCCAAAACTTGATCAAACGACTTCCTAAAATCTTGAAAATTTAGCCCAATCTTTTTGCAACAAACCAAAGAAGCTTTTCCGAAAAGATGTCCTCCAAAAGATCAACCCTTCACCACCAGAAAAATGATTTATGGTATGAACCCTAGAGAGAGAGCTTTTTCCCAAAATCCACGGATCTCCCAAATGACTTGGTGGATTGAACCCAAATTTTGGGTAGATGAGAAGTGTCTCTAGGAGGTGCTATGCCTAAAATCTTAGAGCCTCAAACCACACCAATCAACCAAAATCGCAAATCTCATGCACACAAGGCACCACCTCGAGCTCCACCAAAAACTCACAAATCGAAGGCCAAATCCGGCGTTTGAGGGGTCAAGATCATCCACAAAGATGCACACGGCATCCACCCATGATCCTCTGAAAGAAATCCAGAGAGAAACGCCCTCAAATCCTCGAATCAAGCGACGAATGAAAAACACCCAAAAATAGCTCCGAAAATGACAAGAAAATCACAAAGAGCTCAGAGGTCAAATCGATCGCAGCACAAACGAGGACACCTTCCATACATCCAGAGGACAAAGTCTGTATAGAGTCTACCCTATGGAACAAAGGAAACGAAGCAGTCCAGCCGGGATAGATTCTGGGAGATCCATCCACCCCTCTATATATATGAAGAGTCTCGGGGGTGGAAAATGATGCCGATGCCCCTACACCTAAAACTAAGGATACATCCCCTCAGGGGCATTTTGGTCCATATCGTGAATATTCCCATTGAGTGGACACGCATCCACCGCAGCTCGCTTCACCTCGACACAAGCTCTGCGATCACGCTGCGTGCCCCCCACCTCGAACCTTCCCGACGCGCTCGGATGCCGTCTCCGCCACACCAGGTCTTCGAGTTGTTGGTTTTGTGGCCAAACCAACCAAACCCCGCGCACGAGCTTGGGTTGCTAGCCGGTACCTCGCACCGGCTCCATGTACATGACTTCGTCTTGCTCTTCTTGCACCGCACAGCTCGCACTTGACCCCATTAGCCACCGTGTCCATCGAACGAAGCCTACTTGTCTCTCCATCACCCGGAGGCCACCTCGGCATAGACCTTTTGCGCTTGTTCTTCACCTGCACCAACACAAGTCAAGCTGCAACCTGTACCTGCAATACTAGGCCAAGATATCAGTCCACACCACGTTGTCAATCACTCATCACAGAAGGAACAAGAAAAACAAAATAAAACTACTTGAACCTCATCCAAGTGATCGAAAGCCAAAGCAAAGCAACAAGATCACCTGGAGAGAAAGTCTCGGCCCCCTAAGGCAAGGGCAACGGCTCAACACAGCCAAGACAAAACAAGCTCACCATGGAGCAACAAGCTTAAAGCCACAGAGCAAAGCACAAAGCACAAAATTAGGCAACACAAGGAGCTCCCCCTGCATGTATGCAACTCTCCTTGAACAAGTGTGTGCACAAATGAACAAAATGCTTTGAATTGGATGCACTCTCCCCAAACTCCCCCTTGTTGGTAGTGCAAACATCAAGTAAGTATGGAACCAACTTGACACCAATCTGAACAACTACAAATGCATGAAAATGCACAAGCTACCAAGCTTCTCAGATATACAATGAGCACAACAAAATGCTACACATAAGACATAGAGCAAACTAGGTAGACATGGTTCAGTTCAAAGCAAAGCCAACAAGACAGTAAAGACATATAAGCATGTGACAAAGCTCTATCAATTTTAAGCATATTTTCACAAAAAAGAAAATCATATCATGAGCAAAGTCCTATTCATGATCCATTTGAGCAAGAACAAACTAGATCACACAAACCTCATGCAAGGTCACAAGCTCTCATCACAAGATCATGGTAAACACCCATCAAGCATATCAAGTCATGTCAAAGCAATGAGCCATGTGTCTACTTCGGGAAGACTTCTTCACTGGTAGAGATCATGCAACATTTTAGCACCCATGTGCGTAAATCAAGCATATAAAAGCAACAAGACATGATTTTGAGCATATTTCAAGCATAGGCACTTCAAGATACCAAATTTGATTTTTCAAGTTAAGCATGGTACATGAAATGCCTTTGCGGCATAAAAGAGATTATGCTCCTCCAAGATGTGTGAAGGACCGATTAGGCGACCAGAGAGGGGGGGAGTGAATGGGAGCCGATAAAAAAATTCTTCTCGAATGGGATGACTTCCCAAACAAGATGAACTCGGTCAGACACCCAAAATCACACGCTCCGCACGCAACCTTCCATTTGCCAAAACCACGTAGCCACTGAAGTGCTACTGGTCCTAGGAACAACCACTACCAGCAGCCTCAACTCCTACACACACACGACAGCGGAAACGACTTGGGAGCAGGCTGTCTGGAGGGGGTGATTAGACCGGGTATGGAGAGCGATTAGACCGCCTCCACCTGGTAACCGAGAAATCCTCCGAAACACCTCTTCCGAGCACCAAAACGCACCACGGTTTCACCAACAGAAATATCTTATCAAGGCTAAGCTAGCTATTAGGAAATCTTGGCGAAAACCAAAACTTCACCCAGGGGCCTAGGGGCGGTTAGACCGGCTACCACGGGCGGTCTAACCTCCTGTACCCAGCAATGAACTCAAGGCAAGAACTCCTAGCAAACTGCACCGAAACGAACCGAGATTTCACCTGAAGGCTCCTCTGATCAAGGCGAACGAACTCACAGAGGAAAACCCGGCAAAATCAAAACCTTCACCTGGAAGACCCAGGGCGGTTAGACCGCCCCCCTACGGCGGTTAGACCACCCTACCCAGAAAATCTGGCCGCGGGTCAACCCTCAACTTCCCATCGCCCGATCTCCCGATTCACCCCACGGATTGCGGTGAAACTTCTGGGATAGCTGGGTTACCTCCTGGGCAACCTCTCCCTCAAAGGAATCGAACCGAAACGCCCACAATCAAAGGGAATCGCGGATTTAGGCCCTCTAGGTCAAGAACTCGAGCAACTCGAAAAACCACCAAATCGAGGTCGATTCAAGGAAATTCTTGGGGCAAAGTCACTTGCCAAAGAGGCACAAGGTCCTCATACGTGACACCCAACAAGAATCCCGCAAGAAATCGCCCTCAAAACTCCGCCAAGAAAATCACAAGAAAGGGCTCCGAAAATCACCAAAAAGGAGAACGGGAGAAACAACACAAGACCTTGAGGAACCACGCCGAATCATCTATACATGCCATGACGGTTCATACAAGGTCTAGCTTGCCACCCGATCATCCATCCCTCTCTCTAGATCTCACATGAAGCTCTCAAGCTAGTCCTAGAAAACTAGAGGAAAATAGAAACGAAAATAGGAAAACAAATGGGCTAGAGTTCGAAGAGTTGGCTGCCATCCATCCCCTCAAGTGTTTATATAAAGGCACCCAAAAGACTAAACTACCCTTACTAGATAACTAGGGATACATGCCCCTCAAGGGCGAATTTGGAAGTCTTCAGATTTTCTCCATCGGACGGATGCCCAGCGACCGCAACCTTGCTTAGCCTCGATGCAAGCCTTGCAATCCCGACGCGTGTCCTCCGCTTCGAAGCTTCTCGGCAGCTGCGACCCGGGCGGTCAGACCGCCCCTCCTGGGCGGTTGAACCGGCCTGGGTGGCCGCACCTCCTCGTCGAGTCTTCGGCCTCGGTTTTGTGGCTCAACCGAGTAACCCAGTGGTTTTCTGGTGAACCACTGCAAACCCCGCGAACTCGGTGTAGCCTCCGCCAATCACCACTCATGACTCGGCTCCCACGTAGTCCCGGCTCGACCTTGGTTTTGAGGCTCAACCAAGAAACTGTCCATGACTTCGTCCCGCTGTTCTTGTCACCATGCGGCCCGCACTTGACTCCGCTGGCCACCGGGTCCCTTGAACCAAGCCTACTTGTCTTCTCTACACCTGGAGGCCTCACCAGCAACGAACTTTCACGCTTGTTCTTCACCTGCACCAACACCAGTCAAGTCGCAACCTGCACCTGCAATACTTAGACAAGAGTCAGTCCACACCATGTTGTCAATCACTCATCACACCAGGAAGCGACCATCCACCGGTCCTCGAACCACACATGGTCCTCAATCTCCCCCTTGATGAGTGCATTGACAACACATAAGATTTGGTAACCAAAGAGAAAAGGAAAAGAAAAGAAACGACTAAATGAAACTCCAACAAGCGATCGAAAGCCAAAGGAAAGGCAAAGTGCAAGATCACTTGAAGAAGAACAAGTCTCGGACCCCTTAGGCAAGTGCAACGGCTCGACACATCCGAGACAAAACCATGCTCAAGCAAATAGCACAAACCACCAATCCAAAGCTCGAACAACACAAAGAGCTCCCCCTGCACACATGCAAGCTCCCCTTGAGCCAAAACACACTCCCCCTGAACTAATGCAGCAATGCAACATGGGAATGCAACAAAGAGCACAAACCTGGTCACTCTGCCCAGGGCGGTTAGACTGCATGCCCTAGGCGGTTAGACCGCCCCTCTGGGATCTGACCGCCTGGGGGGCGGTTAGACCGCCACAAGAAACCGGTCCTGCACCAAACTTTTCAAAAACTGCCCGAACTACTTTGAACACCTTCCAAATGCTCCTAGGTGCTCAAATCATGCACAAACTTCTCCCCCTTGTTGACAATGCATGAATCAAGGCAAAATGCGAAAAGTTTCAACATAGAGCTTCTCAAGTATACAAAATTCAACATAGAGTGCTACACATGTCCAAATGAGCAAGTTAGATACTCTATAGCTTCGTAATGACATCAATTACAAGATCACCAAGTTTCACAACCATTGGGCGAAGCTAAGATAGAATTGAGCAATTTTGCAAAAATTTACCCTCTCATGAGCAAAGTCCTAAACATGAGCAAAACATGTCAAAATGGCAAAGCCACACAAACTTCATGCTAGGACAACCATTCTAAGCATAAGACCATCATAAACACCCACAAGCACTTCATGTCATGTCAAAGCCACCGAGCCATGTGCCTACTTCTATATATGAGACTTCTCATTGGTAGGCATCATGCAACGGTTTAACACCCAAAACAAATTAAAATTAGCACATATGACATGGGAGCACATTTTCCAAGCAATTTACATTTCATTTTCAGATTTGAAATTGGTACATGAAATGTCTTTGTGACAAAAAGGAACTTATGCCCCTCCACAAGATCAAGCATGGGGGCTAAACATTCATGATGACAAATGAGCCTTTGGCCCTATATGATCAAAATAAGCTATCCAACCACAAATTAAGCATAGCCTAGCCATTAAAACATGTCAAGATCATATAAAGGCATTTACTCACAAGAGAGCATGTATGTGACATTTTTTAAAAAACATAGCCATCAACCATGGATATAAACCAAGATTATCAAGAGCTAAGCCAAACTAACCATAGCTTACCAAACAAGCTCACAAAGACATACATATCATTCCATGGTGAACTATGTATATAGGAGAAGCTTTTCCTAACGAATGCATATGGTACAAAATGCATGCAACCTAAGATACAAAGATGCCTATACATCATGTTACATATGCCATGCCAAATGCAAGAAATGCATGAAGGAAAGCTATACATATGTTACAAAGTAGCTCCCACACACCAACTCAAGAAATCAAACAAACACCAAGCTCCCCCCGCAAACGAGTGAAAGTTGCTTGATCTAGGGGTTTGGTGAAAATATCGGCTAGTTGGTCATGTGTGGGTACATGGATCAAAGCTATCTTCCCTTTCTCTATGTTGTCTCTCAGAAAATGATACCTCACTTCTATGTGCTTGGTTTTGGAATGGAGCACTGGGTTCTTTGCAACGCTTATGGCACTTGTGCTATCACATTGAAGTGGGACATGGGTATACTCCTCACCAAAATCACTCATGGTGTATGTGATCCAAAGGAGCTGAGAGCAACAACTAGCTGCGGCCACATACTCTGCCTCGGTAGTGGATTGAGCAACACTCGACTGTTTGCGGGAAGACCAAGACACCAAAGAAGATCCCAAGAACTGGCAAGTCCCAGAAGTGGACTTCCTATCCAACCGACACCCGGTAAAATCCGTGTCTGAAAAACCATGAAGAGCCAAAGAAGAAGACGCGGAGTACCAAAGACCGAAGTCGGGAGTGTGACGCAAATACCTGAAAATGCGCTTGACTGCTTGCCAATGCGAAGTCCTTGGAGACGCTTGAAAACGAGCGCACAGACATACCGAGAACTGGATGTCCGACCTCGTCGCCGTCAAGTAGAGGAGTGACCCGATCATGCTCCGGTACTCCTTCTGGTCCACGTGTTCACCTTCCTCATCCGCATCAAGAGCTGTAGTCGTACTCATAGGCGTCGCCATGGCCTTGGATTCCTCCATCTTGAACTTCCTCACAATGTCCTTGGTGTACTTAGCTTGGTGCACAAATGTTCCTTCCTTTGATTGCTTGATTTGTAGCCCGAGGAAGAACTGCAACTCTCCCATCATGCTCATCTCAAATTCCCTGCTCATGTCTTCTGCAAACCTTGCGACAAGAGAGTTAGACGAGCCACCAAAGACAATATCATCCACGTATACCTGCACAATCAGAATATCTCTGCCCTGCCTGAGGAGAAACATGGTCTGATCGACCTTCCCCATCTCAAACCCTCTCTCAAACAGGAACCCCCTCAACCTACCATACCAAGCTCTAGGCGCCTGCTTCAACCCATACAGCGCCTTCCTCAACTTGTACACCCGGTGGGGGTACTTCTCACTCTCAAACCCCGGTGGTTGCCTCACAAACACCTCTTCCTCCATCACACCGTTCAGGAAAGCACTCTTCACATCCATCTGGTACAACTTGAACCCTTTAGCCACGGAAAAGGCTAGAAGGATCCTGATCGCCTCCAAACGAGCTACAGGAGCAAAAGTCTCCTCGTAGTCGATCCCCTCTTTCTGACTGTACCCCTGAGCAACACGTCTCGACTTGTTCCTCACCACTTCTCCTTTCTCTCCCTCTTAGTTTTCCACACCCATTTTGTCCCAATCGGCTTACACCCTGGAGGAGGGTCAACCAACACCCAAACTTGGTTCCTCTCAAAATTCTCCAACTCCTCATGCATCGAATTAACCCAATTATGATCAGATAGCGCATGTCCAATGTCTTTGGGCTCAAAGGTGGCAACAAAAGCAGCATGAGCGAAATGAGAATTGTTCCGAACGCTCGACCGTGTAGTACGTTCATTCATGTCGCCGATGATTCTCGAAGCTGGGTGATCCACTTGCACTCGCCGGGGAGGTTCTCGCCTTGATGCTACCTCCCCCTCAACAGCAGCTTCGCCTTGATCTGGGTTTGTCATTGTAGGTGTGGGAGAGGGCCCGTTCACGATCGTCGTCGAAGTAGTAGGTACATGTTCAGCTGCGGGCACCACACCGCCATCTTCATCATCTCCATGTTCATGCTCCTCCTCCTGAAAGATCTCCTCGCCAAGTTCGTCGTCACCTGCACACTCAAAAACAAGCTAACTACGTGGCTGTGTCTCGTCGAAGGTTACCTCGCAAGTCTCCACGATTTGGTTAGTTTCAAGATTGAGCACACGAAATGCTCTAGAATGAGATGCATAACCAAAGAAAATGCCATCGACAGACCTAGCCTCGAACTTGTCCAACTTCTTCCCTTTCTTCAGAATGAAGCATTTACAACCAAAGACATGGAAGTGACTCACCTTAGGTGTGCGACCGTGCATCAACTCGTAACAGGTTTTCTTCTTATGAACCCTGAGGTAGATCCTGTTCGACACATAGCACGCGGTATTGACCGCCTCAGCCCAGAACCTGCTCGGAGTCCTGTGCTCGTCGAGCATCGTCCGAGCCATCTCGCATAAGGTCCTATTTTTCCTTTCCACCACGCCATTCGGGGGAGGCGATACGGACTCGAAAACTGGTGTTCAAGACCCAAGTCATGGCAAAAGGTTTCGAAGTGAGAGTTTTTGAATTCCGAGCCATTGTCACTGCGGATCGCTCGTATGGCATCTCCGTGCCTCTCGTTTCTTAACCTCAAGACAAGATCTCGAACAAAACCAAACGTCTCCCCTTTCTCCTCAAGAAAGAACACCCACACATACCGAGAGTAGTCGTCCACCACAACAAGGACATACCACTTCCCACCCGCAGATCGCACACGAGCTGGGCCAACAAGGTCCATTTGGAGCAGCTCGCATGGACGTTGCGTCATCACATCGGTGAGAGGCGGGTGAGAAGAGGCTACCATCTTGGCATGCCTACACGGCGCACAAACCAACTCTTTCTCAAACCTCAACCGTGGCAATCCTCGGACCAAATTGAGTTTACTCAAGCGTGACAAAAGGTCAAAGCTCAAGTGACCCAACTTCCTATGCCACTTCCACAACTCACTCGAAGAACCAGCCAAAAAGCAACGCTCCACACCAGAAGACCGAGAGAAATCAGCTCGGAACACTTGACCCTCGGGAACGACCATACAAACAAGGTCCCCTCGAGAATCTAAAGTCCGAGAACCACCAGGCCGAGACAACACCTCAAAGCCCTCATCCAACAACTGGGACACGGAAAGCAAATTGAACCCCAGCGATTGAACAAGAGCAACACGCCTGAGAGTGACCTTGTCACTTACCTTGATCTCACCTTCTGATAGCACACGCCCTCGCCCATTGTCCCCAAGGGTGATGTATGTCTTGGACACCACCGGGACGAGACTTGAGAACCACCCCTTGTCTCCAGTCATATGCCTCGAGCAACCGGAGTCAATCAACCAAACGTTCCTCAAGTCTCCCACCTGAAATTCAAAAGCGAGCACGTGAGTGAACAAACGACTCAGCACTGGGGTTAGTACCAAAAGAGTAAAACCAGTGCCGAGCTATTTGCTCCAAAGTGGGGTTAGCACAATCCAAAGCATCTCTCCTATCAAAGC
This sequence comes from Cenchrus fungigraminus, assembly GCA_036936925.1. NCBI lineage: Eukaryota > Viridiplantae > Streptophyta > Magnoliopsida > Poales > Poaceae > Cenchrus > Cenchrus fungigraminus. The sequence goes on along the minus strand of CM072774.1, from coordinate 134,381,857 downwards.
TACCTCCACGAACACCACCGCGGTAACCACTACGAGGGAACCAACCCTCTCTAGTTGGAGGAGGACGAAAACCACGAAAGGAAGACCGTGGACCGTTCCTCCTCTCCATCTCAAAGCTACGACTCCTCCTATCCCCGTATTGAGCACGAGGGGGAGAACGTCTAGCAAACTGACCACCTGCAGACTCACCATGCCAACCACCAGAACCACGACCTCCAGAACTGAAACCACTCGACTCACCACCTCGAAAACCGAACCACCCAGAATTCTGGGGGGAGCCAGTTTGATCGCCTAGCCAGGCCGGTCTAACCGCCCCCCTCTGGGCAGGGCCGGTCTGACCGCCCCTCCAGGCCGGTCTGACCACCCTCTCCAGAAAGCCACCTCGGCTGCGGGAACTCGCATCTCCCCATGCCGAAACACTTCTCACAACCGCCTTTCCCCTGGGCATTGGCATACGAGGCTTAGGTGCACCATGGGAAGGGTTGTACCTATCCTTGTTAGCCCACTCTCTAGCCATTCTCTCCTCACGCTTCCTCTTGAAGCAAAACTCATCCTTGTGACCATCTCTCCCACAATACCCACAATGGAACTTCATGGGTTGTGGCTTAGGCTTAGGCTTGGGTTGGGGCTACCCACTTGGTTTCTCACCCTTCTTCTCTCCTTCCTCACCTCCCTTTGGGCTCACAAACTTCACCGGTTTCTGAAAATCATTTGTTGGGTCAGGGAATATGGGTCTGGAGTAGTGTCAAGTTTGTTTCTGAGATGGTTAGGCTTGGGCTCAAACTTGTTCTTGTGTCTGTTTGGTGGTGGGATAGGGATTTCTCCAACTCTCTCAACTCCCTCACCACTGTTCTCTCCAAGCTTGTCAGCCCCAAGTGCCTAACCATCATAGTGTTTGAAAGCCGCTATCATGATACCAAGCTGAGGCTCCTGACCCGACAACCAGCTCATACATTTCCTCAGCTCATCATTCTCATCCTGCAAGCGATCAACATAATGCGCAAGCTCCAAATTCTTAACCGCATGCAATTCACAAGTAGATCAAGAAGTGGGAATAGGCTCTTTCAACTTAGCCTCAAGCGAAACAGTGTAAGCATGCATCTCATCAATCTTTCCATGCAAAACAGGGCAAGAAGTGCAAAGCACCTAGCAAAGCAGGTCTCGACTTAAGCTCAGCCACTTCAACCCTAAGCATATTTAGTTCATCACAAGTAGAAGCATGCTTATCCTTAAGAGCAGTAAGATCAGCTAGGTACACAGAGCAATCACAGCAATCAATCTCATCAGAAACCGCAGGAGAAGCCTTAAGCGAATCAATCTCAAGCTTAGCATCTAGGTTCTGGGTTTCTAGCTGAAGGACCGGAAAGGCGAACCAGAGGGGGAGGGAGTGAATGGGAGCCGATAAAAATTCTACCCAAGAATTCGGCCTATGAACCCAAGATCACTCGGAGACCTCCGCGCACTTCTCTTGCCAAATCCACATAGCCACTGAAGTGCTACTGGACCTAGGAGCAAGACTCCACCAAGCAACACTCGAAAATACACAGCGAAAAACAACTCGAGCACCTGCTGCCAGAGTAAAACCGGTCAGGCCGGTTTCTCAAACCGGTCAGACCGGTTTTGCAAGGGGAGAAAACGACTTAGTCACCCGAAACCGGTCAGACCTCTTTGCCAAACCGGTCAGACCGGTTTTGCCAGACTTAGCCAAAAACCAACACACCAAAACCAGTCAGACCTCTTTCCCAAACCGGTCACACCGGTTTCGCCCAGGGAGCTCAAACTCAAAATCCCAAAACTAGAGCAAACGAACTCGAAACTTGGCGAAACTTGGACCAGAGCTTCTTCTACCAAAGGAAGACTTGTTCCAAGAAGATCTCCTCCAAAACACACCTTTGACCAAACCGGTCAGACTGGTTTTGCAAACCGGTCAGACCGGTTTTGCCCAGAAATCCCCCAAAGATCAACAAGGCCAAAAACCAAGCAAACGAACTCCAAACGCGACGAAACTTGGACCAGAGGACTTATTAGGCAAAGAACAACACGCCTGCCAAAAATCTTCCCGAACGGCCACTGTGACCAAAACCGGTCAGACCTGTTTCCCAAACCGGTCAGACCGGTTTCGCCCAGGCAGACAGGAAAAACGCAACCCGCGGAAACCACCTCTTCTTCCAACCAATCGATCTCCCGATTAACCCAATGGATTGCAACCAAACTTCGGGGGAAGGTAGATTACCTCTTGGGCAACCTGTATCTCAAGGGATCCATCCCGAAATGCATCCAAAAGGGAGGAATCGAAAGTCAACTACCAAGAACACCTTTTCCCGAGTTCATCCAAAAACCACCAAATCGAAGCCGTTTCGGAGGGTTTGTTGGAGCAAGATCACCAAGCAAAGAGGCACAAGGTCCTCATACGTGACATCCAACAAGAATCCCTTAAAGAAACGCCCCCAAAACTTCTCCACGGAAATTCCAAGAAAAGGCCTCGAAAATCACCAAAAAGGAAAAATGGGAGAAGCACAAACATATCTTGAGGAACCACGCCGAATCATCTATACATACCATGAAAGGTTCATACAAGGTCTAGCTTCCGCCCGATCATCCTTCCCTCTCACTAGATCTCACCATGAAGCTCTCAAGCTAGTCCTATGGAAATCCTAAGGGAAAATAGGAAAACAAAATGAGCTAGAGTTCCAAGAGATAGCTGCCATCCTCTCACCACTTGGGTTATATGGAGGCAAGCCGAAAGACTAAAATACCCCTAAAGTCTAAACTAGGATACACGCCCACCAAGGGCACTTTGGGAAATTGTCTTCGTAGCACCATCGGACGGATGCCCGGCGACCGCACTTCGCGTAGCCTCGATGCAAGCATTGCGATCCCGACGCGTGTCCTCCGCCTCGAAGCTTCCGGCGCCCTGCGACCCCAAACCGGTCAGACCGGTTCTCCAAACCGGTCAGGCCGGTTTTGGCCTGACAGCCACGCCCGGTCTTCGGCCTCGGCTTTGTGGCTCAGCCGAGTAACCCGATGGTTTTCTGGTGAACCACCGCAAACCCCGCGAACTTGATGTAGCCTCCGCCAATCACCACTCATGACTTGGCTCCCACGAAGTCCCGGCTCGACCTTGGTTTTGAGGCTCAACCAAGAAACCGTCCTCGACTTCATCTTGCCGTTCTTGCCACCATGCGGCCCGTACTTGACCCCACTGGCCACCGGGTTCCTCGAACCAAGCCTACTTGTCTTCTCCACACCTGGAGGCCTCACCGGCAACGACCTTTCGCGCTTGTCCTTCACCTGCACCAACACGAGTCAAGCCGCAACCTGCACCTGCAATACTTAGCCAAGAATCAGTCCACACAACGTTGTCAATCACTCATCACACCAGGAAGCGACCATCCACCGGTCCTCGAACCACACATGGTCCTCAATCTCCCCCTTGATGAGTGCATTGACAACACACAGATTTGGTAATCAAAGAGAAAAGGAAAAAGAAAAGAAACGACCAAAAGAAACTCCAACAAGCGATCGAAAGCCGAGAAAAGGCAAAGAGCAAGATCACTTGAAGAAGACAAGTCTCGCACCCCTTAGGCAAGGGCAACGGCTCAACACATCCGAGACAAAACTATGCTCAAGCAAAGAGCACAAACCACCAAAGCATACAAGAGCTCCCCCTGCACATATGCATACTCCCCCATGAGCCAAAGCACACTCCCCTGGACTTGTGCATGCTCAACAGCCAGAACCGGTCCAACCGGTTTTCTTCAACATCTCACTCCAAAACCGGTCACACCGGTTTCCAAACCGGTCCAACCGGTTTTCTTCAGCAGCTCACTCCAAAGACCAAAAATGCAAAGGAAATGCACAAACTCCCCCTTGACAGCTGGGATAGGTTCTAGGGATGCAATGCAACTTTTCTCCACCAACATTTCTCCCCCTTGTTGCCAATGCATGAATCAAGGCTCAAATTTGAAAACATGCAACCTAGAGCTTCTCAAGTATACAAAATTCATCACAAGATGCTACACATGTCCAAATGAGCAAGTTAGATACTCTACAGCTTCGTAATGACATCAACTTCATGATTACCAAGTTTCACAACCATTTGACGAAGCTAAGATAGAATTGAGCAATTTTGCGAAAATTTACCCTCTCATGAGCAAAGTCCTAAACATGAGCAAAACATGTCAAAATAGCAAAGCCACACAAACTTCATGCTAGGACAACCATTCTAATCATAAGACCATCACAAACACCCACAAGCACCTCATGTCATGTCAAAGCCACCGAGCCATGTGCCTACTTCTATATATGAGACTTCTCATTGGTAGGCATCATGCAACGGTTTAGCACCCAAAGCAAATTAAATTTAGCATATATGACATGGGAGCACATTTTCCAAGCAATTTACATTTCATTTTCAGATTCATATTTGGTACATGAAATGTCTTTGCGACAAAAAGGAACTTATGCCCCTCCATAAGATAAAGCATGGGGGCTAAACATTCGTGATGGCAAATGAGCCTTTGGCCCCATATGATCAAAATACGCTATCCAACCACAAATTAAGCATAGCCAAGCCACTAGAACATGTCAAGATCATATAAAGGCATTTACTCACAAGAGAGCATACATATGACATTTTTCAAAAACATAGCCATCAACCATGGATATAAATCAAGATCATCAAGAGCTAAGCCAAACTAACCATAGCATACCAAGCTAGCTCACAAGATCATATATAGCACATCATGGTGAACAATGTATATGAGAGAAGCTTTTCCTACAAAAATGCATATGATACAAAATGCATGCAATCTAAGATACAAGGATGCCTATACATCATGTTACATATGCCATGCCAAATGCAAAAAATGCACAAAGGAAAGCTATACATATGCTACAAAGGAGCTCCCACACACAAAGCTCACAAACGACCGGCTCCTCGAGAGGAGGCAAAAAGGGCTCGACACCACCGGCAAAAGAGCAAGGAAGCACAAACCCACAAGCTCCCCCTAAACACATGCACTAGGGCCAAAGAGCATACAAAGCTCACCCTTAGTACACATGACAGAGCAAAAAAGCACACCAAGCGCACATGCTCCCCCTAAACTCATGCCTTAAGGTCAAAGAGCATGCAAAGCTCACCTTACACACATGAGATAGGGCAAGGAGCGAAACAAACCAAGTGGCTTGACCAAGGCCACACACTTGAAGATCACAAATTCACTTACCTTTATCATTTCTTCAGAAGTCACTCATCCTTGTCTACCATCCCCGAAAGTGATGTACCTCCATGTCACCACCGGGGTATGAGGCCGGAGAACCACCCCCGATATCAACCAAATGTTCTCCGGGCATCCCACCTGCAACTCAAAACCAAGAACGAGAGCGAGCAAATGACTCAACACTGGGGTTAGTTCCAAAGGTGTCAAACCAGTGTCGGGCCATTTCCTCAAAAGTAGGGTTAGCAATATCCATCCTACCGCGCCTATCAAAACTACGATCCATCCTGTCAAACCTATCAAACCTGGAACCACCATGGGAAAACCACTCCCGTCTCATTGGAGGAGTACGACTACCATGATAGGGAAAGCGTGGTCCGTAGCCCCTCTGAGACTCAAAGCTGCGACCTCTTCCAAACTCGTATTGATCACGAGGTGGAGAACGTCCAGCAAATTGACCACCTGCAAACTCTCCAGACCAACCACCAGAACCACGACCTCCTGCAACAAACCGAGACTCATCACGAGCACGAAAACCAGCCAGGTCCCCCTGCTGCCTCCAAACCGGTCTGACCGGTTTCCAAACCGGTCTGGCCGGTTTAACTCCTCCAGTAGGGTCCCTTTCTCCCAAAGCACTCTTTACTCCCCAAGCCGGAACCTTACGCACAAAACCCTTTCCCTTGGGCAGTGGCATATGAGGCTCAGGCACACCATGAGAAGGGTGGTACCTGTCCTTGTTTGTCCACTCCTTAGCCATTCTCGCCTCTCTCCTTCTCTTATAGCAAAATTCTCTCTTGTGACCATCCTTTCCACAAAACTCACAATGAAAACGGATTGATCTGGGCTTAGGCATGGGGTGAGGCTCTTCACAAGGCTTCTCACTAGGCTTCCCACTTGGTTTCTCACTAGGCTTTTCACTTGCCTTCTCACTCAGTTTTTCTCTCGGTTTAAGCAACTGGTTTGGCTTGGACGCAAACTTGTCTTTGGGTGTGGGTTGTGGTGGAACTGGAACATTCCCGAATTTCCCTTCTCTCTCACCACTGCTCTCACCAACCTTATCAGATCCCAAAGCCCAACCATCAAAGCGCTTACAACTAGCAATCATCATACCAAGCTGAGGTTCCTGACTAGACAACCAACTCAGCACTTCACGCAACTTATCATTCTCATCTTGCAAGCGACCAACACATTTAGCAAGATCCAAATTCTTTACAGCATGTAATTCACAGGTAGAACAGGAAGTAGGAATAGGCACTTTCAAATCAGCCTCAAGCGAAACAATGCAAGATCGAAGCTCAGCGATTTTTTCATGCAAACCAGGGCAAGAAGTACAAGCACCAAGCAAAGTGGGTCTAGATTGCAGCTCAGCCAACTCAACCCTAAGCACATCTAGTTCCTCACACTTGGAGGCATGCTTTTCCCTAAGAGCAGTCAAATCAGCTAGGAAAACAGAGCAATCAGCACAATCAACTTCATCAGAAACCACAGGGCTTGCCTTAAGAGAATCAATTTCAAGCTTGCCATCAAGAACCTGTGTTTCTAGCTCAGCCACTCTAGTCCTAGCGTCTTCAAGCAAAGCTCTAAGCTCCTTCCTAAGCTTCTTAGCCTCTCTAAGCATGTGATCGCGATTATCAAGCAAGTCAACCAACTCCTCATTCTCCTCGCGCAAAGAAGAGAGCTCATCACATACCTCATCCTCGGAATCTAAGTCCGAGGCGTCCTTCCGGATTCTCTTGCTGCTGGAGCTGCGAGCCATGCCGCAGAAGTCGTCCTTGAGGCTTAGGCCCGTCACACAAAGACTGTTGAGATACTTGCCGAGGTTCTTCTTCTTCTTCTTGTCACCCTCTTCGTCTTCATCACTCGAGCTTGAAGACGTGTCCTCGGAGTCAGACTCGATGTCGCTCGATCTCTTCATCTTCTCTCGAGACCGTGTCTTCTTCCCATGTCCATGATCCTTCTTCTTGGACTTCTTCCTCTTGTCCTTGAATTTGTGCTTGTCGTGGTTGTTCACCTTCGGACACTCGGCGAAAAAGTGTCCGGCCTTGCCGCACTTGAAACACGCCCTCGAGTTCCTCCTTGAGTTCACCCGGTTCTCGTGCATCCTCTCGAACCGCCTGGTCAGCAACGCCAGCTCGTCCTCTCCAAGCACGTCGAACTCCTCATCTGGCAAAGACATCAGAGAGGACAAGGAGAACATCCTGGTGGATGGGTTAGCGTTAGATTTTCCTTTCGAGCCACCGATGAGGGCGAGACTATGAGAGTCAGTCGGGCCCTCAATCTTGGCTGTCATACCCCGATCCACCTCAGCCGACTTGAGCTTCGAGAACAGCTCGTTCACCGTCAAGGTGTCATACTTCTCAGACTCCACAATGGCCTCGAACTTTCCGCCCCAAACCGTACGATCCAGCGAGTGCAAGAGCTAGACGGCTCTATCATGATCATCGTACGGGAGCACATCCACATTGGCCCTCATGTTGTTTACCACCACCGTAAACCACTGGAACAAGGCATCGATGGACTCACCGGGGAGATGAGTGAAGTTCTCGTACTCTCTCCGGTAAGTCGCATACATCCGAGCCTGAACCTGAGCATTTCCAACATGAGCTTCCTTCAACACCGTCCAAATTCCACAAGCCAAGTTCTCTGTATGCACCCAATCGAATTCGGATTGACACAGAGCACGAAACAAGTAGTCGACCGCCTTGTTGTTGGCGTCGAACATGTCCCTCGATCCTGGAGCGAGGAAGTTCATCGGTTGGACATAGCCTGTGTCCACCGTGACATCCCAAAGGATCTGACCCTTACCGCGGAGGAACGCCGCCATCCGCTTACTCCACATCTGGTAGTTCTTTCCATCGAAGTGTGGAGGACCCGAGCCCCGTTCCTGGTACGCCATCCTTGGATCTTAGACTGGTTAGAGTCAATCAAGACCCGTAACCGGCTCTGATACCACTTGAAGGACCGGAAAGGCGAACCAGAGAGGGGGGGGGAGTGAATGGGAGCCGATAAAAATTCTACCCAAGAATTCGGCCTATGAACCCAAGATCACTCGGAGACCTCCGCGCACTTCTCTTGCCAAATCCACGTAGCCACTGAAGTGCTACTGGACCTAGGAGCAAGACTCCACCAAGCAACACTCGAAAACACGCAGCGGAAAACAACTCGAGCACCTGCTGCCAGAGTAAAACCGGTCAGGCCGGTTTCTCAAACCGGTCAGACCTGTTTTGCAAGGGGAGAAAACGACTGAGTCAGCCGAAACCGGTCAGACTTCTTTGCCAAACCGGTCAGACCGGTTTTGCCAGACTTAGCTAAAAACCAACACACCAAAACCGGTCAGACCTCTTTCCCAAACCGGTCACACCGGTTTCGCCTAGGGAGCTCAAACTCAAAATCCCAAAACTAGAGCAAACGAACTCGAAACTTGGCGAAACTTGGACCAGAGCTTCTTCTACCAAAGGAAGACTTGTTCCAAGAAGATCTCCTCCAAAACACACCTTTGACCAAATCGGTCAGACCGGTTTTGCAAACCGGTCAGACCGGTTTTGCCCAGAAATCCCCCAAAGATCAACAAGGCCAAAAACCAAGCAAACGAACTCCAAACGCGACGAAACTTGGACCAGAGGACTTCTTAGGCAAAGAACAACACGCCTGCCTAAAATCTTCCCGAACGGCCACTGTGACCAAAACCGGTCAGACCTGTTTCCCAAACCGGTCAGACCAGTTTCGCCCAGACAGACAGGAAAAACGCAACCCGCGGAAACCACCTCTTCTTCCAACCAATCGATCTCCCGATTCACCCAACGGATTGCAACCAAACTTCGGGGGAAGGTGGATTACCTCTTGGGCAACCTGTATCTCAAGGGATCCATCCCGAAATGCATCCAAAAGGGAGGAATCGAAAGTCAACTACCAAGAACACCTTTTCTCGAGTTCATCCAAAAACCACCAAATCGAAGCCGTTTCGGAGGGTTTGTTGGAGCAAGATCACCAAGCAAAGAGGCACAAGGTCCTCATACGTGACACCAACAAGAATCCCTCAAAGAAACGCCCCCAAAACTTCTCCACGGAAATTCCAAGAAAAGGCCTCGAAAATCACCAAAAAGGAAAAACGGGAGAAGCACAAACATATCTTGAGGAACCACGCCGAATCATCTATACATACCATGAAAGGTTCATACAAGGTCTAGCTTCCGCCCGATCATCCTTCCCTCTCACTAGATCTCACCATGAAGCTCTCAAGCTAGTCCTATGGAAATCCTAAGGGAAAATAGGAAAACAAAATGAGCTAGAGTTCCAAGAGATAGCTGCCATCCTCTCACCACTTGGGTTATATGGAGGCAAGCCGAAAGACTAAAATACCCCTAAAGTCTAAACTAGGATACACGCCCACCAAGGGCACTTTGGGAAATTGTCTTCGTAGCACCATCGGACGGATGCCCGGTGACCGCACTTCGCGCAGCCTCGATGCAAGCAGTGCGATCCCGACGCGTGTCCTCTGCCTCGAAGCTTTCGGCGCCCTGCGACCCCAAACCGGTCAGACCGGTTCTCCAAACCGGTCAGGCCGGTTTTGGCCTGACAGCCACGCCCGGTCTTCGGCCTCGGCTTTGTGGCTCAGCCGAGTAACCCGATGGTTTTCTGGTGAACCACCGCAAACCCCGCGAACTTGATGTAGCCTCCGCCAATCACCACTCATGACTTGGCTCCCACGAAGTCCCGGCTCGACCTTGGTTTTGAGGCTCAACCAAGAAACTGTCCTCGACTTCATCTTGCTGTTCTTGCCACCATGCGGCCCGTACTTGACCCCACTGGCCACCGGGTCCCTCGAACCAAGCCTACTTGTCTTCTCCACACCTGGAGGCCTCACCGGCAACGACCTTTCACGCTTGTCCTTCACCTGCACCAACACGAGTCAAGCCGCAACCTGCACCTGCAATACTTAGCCAAGAATCAGTCCACACAACGTTGTCAATCACTCATCACACCAGGAAGCGACCATCCACCGGTCCTCGAACCACACATGGTCGTCACTAGCTCAGCCACACGGTTCCTAGCATCTTCTAGTGAGGCCCTAAGTTCTTTCCTCATCTTCTTGGCCTCTCTAAGCATGTGATCGCGATTATCAAGCAAGTCAACCAACTCATCATTCTCCTTGCGCAAAGAGGAGAGCTCATCACATACCTCATCCTCGGAGTCGGAGTCCGAGTCGCTCTGGTGACACTTCTTGCTGCCGGAGCTACGAGCCATGCCGCAGAAGCCATCTCCCGCGAAGCAGCTCAACCCGCTCAAGTTCCTGGACGACTTCTTGTTCTTGCGCCGATCACCTTCATCTTCACTGCTACTCGAGCTCGAGGAAGAGTAGGCGGAGCTGGAGTCGACGTCGCTCGCTCTGACCATCGCTCGGGCCTTCCTGCCACGGCCGTCCTTCTTCCTCGACCGTCACTCGTCCTTGTGCTTGTTCTTGTGCTTGTGATCGCGCCTTGATCGGTACTTGCCGTCCTTGCTCGACCGGTGCCTGTAGCCGTCCTTGTTCTCCATCTTCTCCGGGCAGTCGGCGACGAAGTGTCCTGGCTTGCCACACTGAAAGCACGTCCGTGCTGTCCTCCTCGTGTTCACCCGGTTCTCGTGCAGCCTCTCGAACCGTTTGGTCAGCAACGCCAGCTCGTCTTCTCCAAGCACGTCGAACTCCTTGTCTGGCAAAGACATCAAAGAAGACAGAGAGTACATCCTGGAGGATGCGTTAGCGTTAGACTTAGCTCCTTTGCCACCAACGAGAGCGAGACTATGAGAATCAGTCGGGCTCTCGATCTTGGCTGTCATACCACGGTCCAACTCAGCCGACTTGAGCTTCGAGAACAGCTCGTTCACCGTCAAGGTGTCATACTTCTCGGACTCAACAATAGTCTCAAACTTCCCGTCCCATACGGTACGATCCAACGAGTGCAAGAGCTTCACGGCTCTATCATGATCATCGTATGGGAGCACGGCCACATTGGCTCTCATGTTGTTCACAACGACAGTAAACCGCTGGAAAAGGGCATCGACGGACTCACCGGGGAGATGAGTGAAGTTCTCGTACTCTCTCAGGTAAGTCGCGTACATCCGAGCCTGAACCTGAGCATTCCCAGCATGTGCATCCTTCAACTGCTCCCAAATCCTATAGGCTAAGTCCTCTGTCTGAACCCGATCGAATTCGGGCTGACACAGAGCACGAAACAAGTAGTCGACAGCCTTGTTGTTGGCTTCGAACATATCCCTCGATCCTGGAGCAAGGAAGTTCATCGGATGAACATAAGCTGTGTTCACCGTAACGTCCCAAAGGATCTGACCCTTTCCGTGGAGGAACGCTGCCATCCGCCTCTGCCACATCTGGTAGTTCTTCCCATCGAAATGCGGAGGGCCCGAACCTCATTCCTGGTACGCCATCTTTGGATCTTAGACTGGTAAGAGTCAATAAAGACCCGAACAGGCTTTGATACCAATTGAAGGACCGATTGGGCAACCAGAGAGGGGGGGAGTGAATGGGAGCCGATAAAAAAATTCTTCTCGAATGGGATGACTTCACAAACAAGATGAACTCGGTCAGACACCCAAAATCACACGCTCCGCACGCAACCTTCCATTTGCCAAAACCACGTAGCCACTGAAGTGCTACTGGTCCTAGGAACAAACACTACCAGCAGCCTCAACTCCTACACACACACAGCAGCGGAAACGACTTGGGAGCAGGCTGTATGGAGGGGGCGGTTAGACCGGGTATGGGGAGCGATTAGACCGCCTCCACCTGGTAACCGACAAATCCTCCGAAACACCTCTTCCGAGCACCAAAACGCACCACAGTTTCACCAACAGAAATCTCTGATCAAGGCTAAGCTAGCTATCAGAAAATCTTGGCGAAAACCAAAACTTCACCCAGGGGCCTAGGGGCGGTTAGACCGGCTACCACGGGCGGTCTAACCTCCTGTACCCAGCAACGAACTCAAGGCAAGAACTCCTAGCAAACTGCACCGAAACGAACCGAGATTTCACCTGAAGGCTCCTCTGATCAAGGCGAATGAACTCACAGAGGAAAACCCGGCAAAATCAAAACCTTCACCTAGAAGACCCAGGGCGGTTAGACCGCCCCCTACGGCGGTTAGACCGCCCTAACCAGAAAATCTGGCCGCGGGTCAACCCTCAACTTCCCATCGCCCGATCTCCCGATTCACCCCACGGATTGCGGCGAAACTTCGGGGATAGCTGGGTTACCTCCTGGGCAACCTCTCCCTCAAAGGAATCGAACCGAAATGCCCACAATCAAAGGGAATCGCAGATTTAGGCCCTCTAGGTCAAGAACTCGAGCAACTCGAAAAACCACCAAATCGAGGTCGATTCAAGGAAGTTCTTGGGGCAAAGTCACCAGCCAAAGAGGCACAAGGTCCTCATACGTGACACACAATAAGAATCCCGCAAGAAATCGCCCTCAAAACTCCGCCCAGAAAATCACAAGAAAGGGCTCCGAAAATCACCAAAAAGGAGAACGGGAGAAACAACACAAGGCCTTGAGGAACCACGCCGAATCATCTATACATGCCATAACGATTCATACAAGGTCTAGCTTGCCACCCGATCATCCATCCCTCTCTCTAGATCTCACATGAAGCTCTCAAGCTAGTCCTAGAAAACTAGAGGAAAATAGAAACGAAAATAGGAAAACAAATGGGCTAGAGTTCGAAGAGTTGGCTGCCATCCATCCCCTCAAGTGTTTATATGGAGGCACCCAAAAGACTAAACTACCCTTACTAGATAACTAGGGATACATGCCCCTCAAGGACGAATTTGGAAGTCTTCAGATTTTCTCCATCGGACGGATGCCCAGCGACCGCAACCTTGCTTAGCCTCGACGCAAGCCTTGCGATCCCGACACGTGTCTCCGCTTCGAAGCTTCTCGGCGGCTGCGACCCGGGCGGTCAGACCGCCCCCCTGGGCGGTTAGATCGGCCCAGGTGGTCTGACCGCCCCTCCTAGGCAGTTGAACCGGCCTGGGTGGCCGCACCTCCTCGTCGAGTCTTCGGCCTCGGTTTTGTGGCTCAACCGAGTAACCTAATGGTTTTCTGGTGAACCACTGCAAACCCCGCGAACTCGGTGTAGCCTCCGCCAATCACCACTCATGACTCGGCTCCCACGTAGTCCCGGCTCGACCTTGATTTTGAGGCTCAACCAAGAAGCCGTCCATGACTTCATCCCGCTGTTCTTGCCACCATGCGGCCCGCACTTGACTCTGCTGGCCACCGGGTCCCTCGAACCAAGCCTACTTGTCTTCTCCACACCTGGAGGCCTCACTGACAACGACCTTTCGCGCTTGTTCTTCACCTGCACCAACACCAGTCAAGTCGCAACCTGCACCTGCAATACTTAGCCAAGAGTCAGTCCACACCACGTTGTCAATCACTCATCACACCAGGAAGCGACCATCCACCGGTCCTCGAACCACACATGGTCCTCAATGTGCAATATAGGCTAAACATTCACAATGATAGATGGGTCTTTGACCCCAAGTGAAAAGAGCATGTTTTCCAAGCACAATTTAAGCACGACATAGCCATTCTAGCACAAAGAGAGTATGAACAAGCATTTACTCATGAGAGAAAAAATTTTAGCATTTTCAACAAAAAGAAAGCTAGCTCATCATGAATATATAGTAATACTCTCAGGAGCTTAGCATTCACATCACCAAACACCCTACATGCCAATATCTCACAAAAGCAAATCATGGTGATCACGGTATATAAGAGAAGCTCATCCTACCATGTATGATACAAAGATGGCTATCCTACAATGTTTTGCACAAAAATGAAAATGCATGCAAGAAATGGTACAAAATGATGCAACTGATACATATATCACATATATACATGAGAAGCTCCAAGATCCAGCTCAAAACGGATAACACACTCCAAGTTCACCTCGCAAGCGGGTAAAGGTAACTTGGTCAAGTGGTTTGGTGAAAATGTCAGCTAGCTGGTCTTGGGTAGGTACAAAGCTCAACCGGATGTTCCCTTTCTCAACATTGTCCCTCAGGAAGTGGTACCTCACTTCAATGTGTTTGGTTTTGGAGTGAAGGACTGGTTTTTGGCTACACTTATGGCACTGGTGCTGTCACAAAAGAGTGGAACCTGGGTACACTCCTCACCAAAGTCACTCATAGTGTAGGTCAAAGCTAGGAACAACAACGAGCAGCTGCAACATACTCGGCCTCTGTAGTGGACTGGGCTACACTGGGTTGCTTGCGAGATGACCAAGAGGCCAAAGAAGAACCAAGAAACTGGCAACAACCCGAGGTAGACTTGCGATCCAAATGACACCTAGCAAAATCAGCATCGGAGTATCCGTGAAGTGTGAGTGTCGAGGAAGCAGAATACCAAAGACCAAACTCAGGAGTGTAGTTCAAATACCTGAAGATGCTATTGACGGCCTGCCGATGCGAAGTCCTCGGGGAAGCCTGAAAACGAGCGCATAGGCACACGCTGAACTGTATGTCTGGCATCATCGCCGTCAAGTAGAGGAGGGAGCCAATCATGCTCCTGTACTCCTTCTGGTCCATGGGCTCACCATCTTCATCAATGCCCAAAGCCGTAGTGGTACTCATCGGTGTAGTCAACGGCTTGGAGTCGATCATGCCAAACTTCTTTACAATGTCCTTGGTATACTTGCCTTGATGCACAAATGTCCCTTCCTTACATTGCTTGATTTGAAGCCCAAGGAAAAACTGCAGCTCACCCGTCATCGACATCACAAACTCCCTGCTCATGTCATCTGCAAACCTCGCAACAAGATCATGAGAAGAGCCACCAAAGATTATGTCATCCACGTAAATCTGCACAATTAGAGTGTCATTACCCTGCCTGAGGAGAAACAAGGTTTTGTCAACTGTACCCATCACAAACCCGTTGCTAAGCAGAAAACCTCTCAACCTACCATACCAAGCCTTGGGTGCTTGCTTTAGGCCATACAAAGCCTTTCTGAGTTTGTACACTCAGTCGGGGTATTTCTCACTCTCAAAGCCAGGGGGTTGCCTCACATAGACTTCTTCCTCTATGTACCCATTCAAAAAGGCACTCTTCACATCCATCTGAAACAATTTGAATCCTTTAGCAACAGTAATTGCTTGAAGAATTTGAATTGCTTCCAACCGAGCAACCGGAGCAAAGGTTTCCTCATAATCTATCCCCTCTTTCTAGCTATACCACTGAGCAACAAGCCTTGCCTTGTTCCTCACCACCATAACATCCTCACCTTCTTTGTTTTTCCACACCCATCTGGTACCTATAGGTTTGCAATTTGGTGGAGGGTCAACTAACTCCCACACCTGGTTTCTCTCAAAGTTCTCCAACTCCTCAAGCATGGCATTGACCCAATTTGCATCAGAAAGTGCATGTCCAATATCTTTGGGCTCAAAAGAAGCAACAAAGCAGAGTGAGCGAAATGAGAAATCTGCTTGGACCTCAACCGTGTAGTGCGTTCATGAATGTCTCCAATGATCCTAGAAGGTGGATGATCAGCCTGTACTCATCGTGGTGCCTCTCGCCTGGACGCAACCTCCCCCTCAATAGCAGCCTCCACTCGATCCTGATGTGTCGTCGTAGGTGTATCTGACAGTCCACCCAAAATAAATCCGTACTATCGCCTAAACCCATCCATTAGGCCCTTAAGCGATAACATAGATTTAATTTGTCATCAACTGCCGGGTCAAGCCCGGTAAAATCATGTATAACAACAAAGGATCAAACATATGCATTAAAACTCACACGAAGGCGAGTCCAGAGTACAACCTTCATTTTAATACAAATTTATCACACAGGGGTTCATTTATTACAAACCATGTTTCATGACAAGATAAATAAAAGGTTCAGAGTTTGAAAATAGCAGAAATAAAACTAAGCGATATGAATAACATCACGGGAGGCCGTCCATGAGGTCATCACTCGTCATCTGGCACCCACTGCAATTCCCAACCATCGGGAATCACTCCAGGCCAAACATTCTTAGGACCAAGACCGTCCGAGGACCAGTGGAGGGTTGCTCCTTCTGTGATGAGTGATTGACAATGTTGGGTGGACTGACTCATGGCTAAGTATTGTAGGTACAAGTTGTGGCTTGACTCATGTTGGTGCAGGTGAAGAACAAGCGCGAAAGGTCTATGCCGAGGTGGCCTCCGGGTGATGGAGAGACAAGTAGGCTTGGTTCGATGGACCCGGTGGCTGATGGGGTCAAGTGAGAGCCGTGTGGTGCAAGAAAGTCAAGACGAAGTCGTGGACGTGGATCCGGGACTATCGTGGTGGCCAAGTCAAGAGACTCGCATGGAGGTTATGCGATGTTCGCAGGGTTTGCAGTGGTTTGGCCACAAAACCACTGGGTTCCTTGGTTGATTCACAAAGCCAAGACCGGAGACTCGCTCGGCGGCGATGTGTCTGTGCCAGACCAGTCTGACCGGTGGACCAGACCAGTCTGACCGATAGGGTGCACCGGTCTGACCGGTGGTGGCCGTGTGCATTGGGAAGCTTCAAAGCGGAGGGTGCGTGGCGTGATCGCATGGCTTGCGTCGAGGCTAAGCAAGGTACGGTGGAAGCATGTCCGTCCGATGGAGAACTCCTACACTTTCTAGATTTGCCCTCCGTGGGCGTGTATCTTATCTTTATGTTGTAGGGGTAGTTTAGGCATAAGACCACCGCCCATATATGTGTGTTGGAGGGGTGGATGGCTGCCAACTCTGGGGCTAGACTTGGAACCCTAGTTCATTTGTTCCTTTGCCTCTCTCTCTAGGTTTAGCTAGTGCTCCAAAGAGAAAATCTTGAGTGGGTAGGATGAAGGGTGGATGCTAAACCCTGTATAGAATCTTTCCTCGTGATGTATGGAAGGTTTGGATTTCATCCTTGTGTCCTCCTTTGGTTCCTGGCATTTTCGCTTTTTCGGTGATTTTCAGAGCTATTTTTGGGTGATTTTCGTTGGGCGGATTTGGGGGAGTTTCCTCTTGGTTTTTGTTGAGGGATTCACATATGAGCACTTGGTGACTCTTTTCTTGGTGATCCCCTACCAAAAATCCATGGGAAAGGCCTTCGATTTTGGGGTTTTTGGTTGAGCCTGAGATGAGGTGTTCTTGACAGTTGACTTTCGATTCCTCTTGATTGCGAGCGAGTTGGGGTGAGTTCTTTGAGCTAGAGGTTGCCCATGAGGTAATCCACCTTCCCCCAAAGTTTCGTTTCAATCCGTGGAGCGCTTTGGGAGATCGATCGATCGGAAGGAGGAGTTTCTCTCACGGGCGCTATTCATCTCGAACTGGCCAGACCTGACCGGTCTGACCGATGCCTTTGACCGGTCTGACCGGTGCCTGGTCATGGTGGGCTTTTCGAGTGATTTTGCCCTCGGAGTGTTGGTTTTGTTCAGAGATAGCTGTTGTTCAAGTTTGGTGCAGTTTGGGTCTCTGTAGCTTGAGTTCTTGGCGTTTTGGTGAGGACGGGGTTTTCTGGGCTGGACCGGTCTGACCGGTGCCGAGCCTCCAGTGGGAAACTCTTTTTTTTCGCTGAGTTTGCTCGAGTTGTGGTGCTCCAAGTACAGGGGAGGTTCTACCAAAGTTTTGCTCTGGTTGGCCTTGGTTTCGCTCGAGTTCTTGTCTTGTCTCTCGAGTGATCGATTTTCTCCAGGATTTGCATCTAGTGCTTAGATCTCATCTTAGGAGTTTTGGGACAGTTCTATGTGTTGAGAGCACGACACAGGATTTTCCCAGGGGGACCGGTCTGACCGGTGCAGGTGACCGGTCTGACCGGTGCTGGCCGAGCTAAGCGTCGTTTGAGTTCTGTTGTGTGTGTTGTGAGTTCTTGGTGGTTACCTTGCTCCTAGATCCAGTAGTACTCTAGTGACTACGTGGATTTGGCAAGAGAAGTTTCGGAGGTCACAGAAGTGAATTTGGAGCATATTCGTGTTCATGTCTTAGGAGAAGAATTTTTCTCGGCTCCCATTCACTCCCTGTCAGAAGTTGAGATCTGAGCAGTCCACAGGGGGGTCAACCCCGGTGGTTTATTTGTTCGGCGGGGAGAGATCTAGAGCTAAGAACGCGATGGTTATGCATGTGGCACACGGAACACGACGAGACACAAGGGTTTATACTAGTTCGGGCCTCTGGAGAGTAAAACCCTACGTCCAGTTGTCGATGGAGATTGTATTGCTTGAGAACGTAGATGACTGTCCCTGGGAGGACGTCCTAGGCCGCCTTATATAGTCTAGCGGACCAGGTTACAAGGTGGTTGGACCGGAGTCTAGGTCGGTTACAACTTGGAAACCTATCTCTAGTCGGTTACAACATTATCCTGTGATCAATAGACTTTCTAGCGGCGCAGCCGACGTCTTGACGTGTACTCCAAGTCTTGAATCCGCATCAGATAAGGTCATCTGGAAGAATCTTCTGGAAGGTCTACGGGGCCACAATCAGGTCTGTTGGGCCCAATGTCAGGTCGGCAAGTCTTCTAATGGGCCGAACCCACTTGTCGGGGACGGCCGAGACCCTGGTCGGTGGGAACCCAGGGGTACCCATGTCTCACAAGCCCCCGAGCGATGTGTAGGCGCAGCGACCTCGTGGGGGTCTTGAAACCATCGACAGGTTGAATAGAGTGCACGTCGGTCCAAAAGAAAAAGTAGGCAGCCAAGAGTCGACCTGTTTGAAGTTTGCCGAACGCAGCGAGGTCGAGTGCCGACCTATGAGAAACATGATTTCCCAATAGGTCGAAACGACGAAGAAAACAAGAGGGCATCGAAGACGCACTTGTAGAGTAGTCCCTGAGCATTGAAGCGGGCAGCATGGCTGGTTTGATGGTCCAAAAAAGAAAAAATAGGTTGTGAACCTCAATAATCAGTTGTAGAGACACCCAGATGTCCAAGCATAGCTGCAAGGAATCTGACAGAGCCACTCGAGGCATGCCGACCTCAAGAAGGTCGCTAGCTAACAGCGCCCAAGCACCCAGAGATACTTGGCAGGGCCATTTGGCATGCACCCCTCAGGGAGGCCTTCATTCCTAATCACCGAAGAAATGGTGTCCAGAACAGGCTGGCAGGGCTAGATGAGCACACCGACCTTGAGAAGGTCACGCATCCAGGGTGCCAAACTAGGTTGGCAGAGCCAAGAAGGTACCAAGGTATTGAAGGACCGAGGCACCAAGGCACACCGACCTCAGGAAGACCATTTTAGTGCCCAGACGATCAGCATAGCTGCCAAGCATCTAGCAGAGCCTAAACAGGTACTGAGGTATTGTCGATCGAGGTAGCAGGCACACCGACCTCAGGGGCCCAACAAAATCGTATACTTGATTGATCTAGACTCCAGGCGCCCTGCCGGATCTGGCAGAGCAGCGAGGCACGCCTACCTCAAGAAGGTCTTCAATCGAACCTACGACCATTCTGCTCAGGAAACAAAAATATAGGCTGATTGGCATTAGGTCCGTTTACATTGCAGAGCCATAGTGGGTGCAACCAGGACACAGAGCCATAGTGGGTGCAATTTTATCATCGATTGTTGATGTTGTATGCATAAAACTATATGGTGCAGGGCCGTCTGATGCAGAATCGGACCTATATCACAGGCGAACTGTGGAGTCACGGGTTCACTGTATCAGCAGTAGAGCTCTATCCACACAGAGAGGAAAAGAAGTACCACAGAATTGTAGAGTCACGGGTCTACTATACACACATGAAGACGAGAGCACCAGGTGGTTTTCAAGTAGGGGGTAGGCGCACCGTAGACCTTCACATGGGTACAGTACCCCGTGGTTCACGTGGTAACAGGAACGAAAGAGGAGAAGTTGAGCTATGGGCTGGCCTTGACTATAAATATAGAGAGGTGAGGCCCAGAAGCACACACCAAGTCATTGTTGTGAAGAAGATGAGATCTTGCCATAGTATTAGCATCATGCCAGGGGCATGTGTGTCGTATGGACATCCCTGGGCCCACTACTCCGGTGGGTACCAGGACCGACTACTCGGTGGGGCCCTGGGACTACTCGACTTGTGCTACATGGCACCTGATGGCGTGGAGCGCAAGGACTGCGGTGGAGGAGTACTCGAATAGGAAGCTATGCATGTCCGGATCCATGTAGAGAACTCCTAGACGTACACGACTAGTACTCTCTCCTCAAACCGACTTGTAACCCTGCCTCCCGGGATATATAAGGCGAGGTAGGGACCCCTCTCTCATCATCCGGATCATCTTGTAAACACACCCAATCAATCCAGAGCTACGCAGCATACAGGACGTAGGGTATTACGCACATTGCGGCCCGAACCTGTCTAAATTGTGTGCCACGTGTCTCTTCCTTCGAGTTACCGATCTCGACGAGGCCATATTCATCTACCTCGGGTACTCCCCTTGGTAGGTTGCCGGTCTAAAACACCGACAGCTGGCGTGCCAGGTAGGGGATCTCGCTGAAGATCTCATGGCGAACTCGACGGCTTCAATCCTCATTAAGCCAACCGTCGCCTTCAACCGCGGCGACACCTTCGTCTTCGGCTCCTGGGTCTGCACCGCAGACGGCGCTGGCTCCTTCCAACACCGCCTCACCATGACGCCCAACCCGAAGACCGGGCCCGTGACACTTCCCGAAGTGCTCACGGGCACCCTCGCCGGAAAATTTGGCGAAATTTCGCTCTACAACCAACACGCCGATTTCGAGTTTGGATCCGCCTCCAACTCGAACTCGACGTCCCCCTGGGTCATCGAATGCGAGCCGGCTACTGAGCCATCGTGTGAGGACGCCCCACTCCATGAGCACTTCCCGTATGGCCTCTGCAATGCTAGCAGGGCCCACGCGGAAGCTCTCGTCGCACGCCGGGCGGGCAAGGAGATCGTCCCCGACTACTCTTCGGACTCCAAACCCGCTTCCGGCTACTACTCGGACTCCTCTTACGAGTTCGACTTCGGGTCGGACCCTGACGAGCCTGAATCTGAGCTCACCACGACCGAGGAACCGCTGTCATGCCCAGCCACCGGCTTGGTTATAACATCTACCCCCGCCGGAAGATTCGTCTACTGGCCCGATCGCAAGCCTGCAGACCTGACAGACGGCAACTCGCGCTGCGTCGCCTACCTCGACTCGCTTCCCTTCCAGGAGGGAACACCTCTAGCTCCAACCGAGGAGCACACGTCGACCGAAGTGGTGACTACTGACTTCGGTCTTGGTACCCCTGACCGCCAAGTCTTCATGGCTGCTGGCGAGACACCAGGACCCTCAGGGACCCGACCCGACCGGTACCTCGACGACATCTCAGAAGACGAGTTGTCCGCCAACGCGCCCGCTGATGACACCACCGACGACAAGAACGCCCGACGTGAACGCAACAGGAAGTGAAACAAACGGCGCAGACGTCTCCGTGAGACTCTCCCCATCCAGAATCTCACCGAGGCTCTGGACCAAGTCGCCAACCGGGTGCATACTACTCCCGAACAGTGCCTCATGTCTATCACTACGATAGCACGTCAGGCTCAGGGGGTCCGCGCGGGCGAAGTTATCGCCAAGCTAGCTGAAGACGCCTACTTCATGAGGGTCAACAACAGGGTCACTCAAGTACCCCCTCTCAGAACTCATGAACCCAGGCACCACGAAGCTACCAGCCGTAGTCCAGCAGATGGTGGACGTAACCGCTCCCGAGGAGAACAACCACACAACCCCAACCGCTCTAGGGCCTCAGCTGGAGGACCCTCCCAGGGCGGCAACAGTGCGGGCGGCGCCGGCGGAAGCCGCGGCGGCGCTAGTCGCGGTGATGGCGGTGGCAGGGGCAGCAGCGGCGGGAGCTCATCACACGGCGCTGGCAGGAGAGCTGGTGGCGGTGGCGATCGCGGAGGCCGAGGCCACGCGAACAGACACGTCACCGGCAACTCACATGGCGGCTACGATGCCCGCCACAGAATTGAAGAGATTCGTCGCAGAAAGACTTCTGAAGCAAGTGACAGCGACGGCTTCCCCGCCTTCTCCGCTCGACTGCGCGACCTTCTTCTCCCAGAGAAATTCAAGCCTCTTGGGATCACCAAGTACGACGCGAAGCAAGACCCAGTTCAGTGGCTTAGGTGCTACGCCCTATCCATTGGAAACGCTGGTGGCAACAACGACACGAAGTGCCTCTACTTCCCTTTCTGCCTGGACCAGGCACCACTCACTTGGCTCGAGTCGCTCGATAAGAACTCGATCGACGAGTGGGACCAACTCAAGGCTCAGTTCACCAGCAACTTCGCGGGCGCCATGGGACGCTCGAGTACTCGCATAGACCTGGCAATGGTCAAGCAGGAACAAGGCGAGACGCTACGCCAGTACATGCGGCGCTTCTTCGACAAGCGCGCTACGGTAGTCGACGTCACCGACAAGGAGGTCATCGACCTCTTCCAAGACGGACTCTACCACCGCCGCACCTTCGAAGACTTCGGTCACCGCCGCCCGAGTTCTATCACTAAGCTCAAGGACATGATCACCTCATGAGCCGACGAAGAAGACAAGGCGAACGCCAAGTACGACTCCATTCGCGGCAAGAGCAAGCACAACACGGGCGGCAACGGCAACAACAACAACAACAACAACAACAACAGGGATCAAGGGGGTCGCAACAACAACTACTCGGGTCCTAATCGCAAAGCGCAAGCCAGACAACACAGTCGCGGCTATCCAGCGCCCTGCGAAAGACAACTCAAAAAAGACCTCCAGCGGCTTCAAAGACTTGCTGAAAGAGAAGTGTTCGTGGCATCTTTAGGGCAACCACACCACCGAGCAGTGCTGCCAACTCCGGCGAGCACTCAAAGATACCCCAGACCCACGGCCTCCTCATGACAAGAAAGGCAAGAAGAAAGCCGACGAAGGCAACGGTGACTTCCAAGAACCCGACAAGACGGTGAATGTCCTCTTCGGCGGACTACCCAACAGACGGTCTCAGAAGGCCACCCGACGAGAAGTCCTAAGCATTGAACCAGCGGTCCCGACGCCTCTTAGGTGGTTGGAGGTACCCATCACCTTCTCCCGTGCGGATCAATGGACAAGCTTCTCCGAGCCAGGGCGTTTCCCACTCGTCCTGAAACCAGTAGTCGCAGGCTCCAGACTCAACAAGGTGCTCATTGACGGTGGAAGCGGGCTCAATGTCCTTTTCACCAAGACCTTGAAGAAGATGAAGCTCGACATCACCCACATGCTCACCAAGAGCGCGTCGCCCTTCTACGGCATCGTCCCCGGTAACGCGGCTATTCCACTAGGCTCAGTGGTCCTGCCAGTTACCTTCGGGGTGATTAGGGAGAACTACCGCACCGAGTACATCAAGTTCGAGGTTGCGGACTTCGAGACTTCCTACCATGCCATCCTCGGTAGACCGGCTATCGCCAAGTTCATGGCGGTACCCCACTACACCTACTTGGTACTCAAAATGCCAAGTCCTGCCGGAGTACTCTCATTGCAAGGGGACTTGAAGATATCCTTCGACTGCGACACGGAAGCCGTAGAACTCGCAGCCACTAATCAAGTACCCAACGCGATGATGGAGATCTACGCTGCATCCAAGAAGCTTGCCCCAACTGAACTCGAGATTCCAGAAAAGACTGACACAGCCAACAAGCCTCAACCATCTGAGGAAGTGCAAGTCAAGGCCATCGACCTCGGGACAGGCGACAGCAGCAAGACTACCATGATTGGGGCGGGTCTTGACCCGAAATAGGAAGACGCGCTCGTCAGCTTCCTCCGGGCTAACCGAGACATCTTCGCCTGGAAACCAGCGGACATGCCAGGGGTGCCCAGGAGGCTGATCGAGCACTCACTTAACGTCGACCCTAAAGCTACCCCCAAACGACAACACCTCCGCCGCTTTGCCGACGACCGACGGGATGCCATCAAGAAGGAACTCGCCAAACTACTCGCGGCCGGCTTCATCCGAGAAGTTTTCCATCCTAAGTGGCTCGCCAACCCCTTCCTCGTCTGCAAGAAGAACACGAACGAGTGGAGGATGTGCGTCGACTACACCGACCTAAACAAGCACTGCCCCAAGGACCCTTTCGGGTTGCCGCGAATTGATCAAGTCATCGACTCCACGGCGGGCTGCAACCTGCTCTGCTTCCTCGACTACTACTCCGGGTACCACCAGATCGCCATCAAGGAAGAAGACCAGGAGAAGACCGTGTTCATCACCCCGTTCGGCGCCTACTGCTACAATGTCGTTCGGGTTGAAGAACGCTGGTGCCACCTACCAGCGAGCTATCCAGGCCTGCTTCAAGAAGCAGCTCAACAAGAACGTCGAAGCCTATGTGGATGACGTGGTCGTCAAGACCCGAAACTCCGACACACTCATCGCCGATCTTGAAGAGACTTTCGCATCCTTGCGGGAGTACCAGTGGAAGCTCAACCCCAACAAGTGCGTCTTCGACGTACCCTCAGAGAAACTACTCGGCTTCATCATCAGCCATCGCGGCATCGAAGCCAATCCCGAGAAGATCTCCGCCATCACCAACATGAAAGCTCCCACCTGCATCAAAGACATGCAGAAGCTCACCGGGTGCATGGCGGCCTTGAACAGATTCATCTCGAAGCTTGGAGAATGGGGGCTACCCTTCTTCAAGCTACTCAAACACCAAGAGAAGTTCGTGTGGACCCCAGAGGCGGATCAAGCCTTGGCTCAGCTTAAAGACTTCCTGTCCAAGCCACCAGTCCTCACGGCTCCTCGCAAAAAGGAGCAGCTACTGCTCTACCTTGCTGCGACTACTCATGTGGTCAGTACTGCCATCATTGTTGAGCGGCAGGAAGACGGCCACGCCCATCTAGTCCAGCGACCAGTCTACTTCGTCAGCGAGGTCCTGTCAGAATCAAAGGCACGCTACCAGCCAGTGCAGAAGCTACTCTACGCAGTGCTCATCACCTCGCGGAAGCTACGACACTACTTCCAGGAGTACTCGATCACCGTTGTCACCGACTACCCGCTCGGCGACATCTTGCAGAACCAAGATGCTACTGGAAGAATCTCCAAGTGGGCAGTCGAACTCGGCGCCCTCAACATCGACTTCAAGCCACGCACAGCCATCAAGTCTCAAACACTAGTCGACTTCATGGCAGAATGGCAGGAGAATCAGCTACCAACTCCAACCGAGCAACCAGAGCATTGGGTGATGTACTTTGACGGTTCACTCAAGCTCAAGGGCACAGGTGCAGGGGTACTCTTGATCTCTCCAAAGGGCGAACAACTCAAGTACGTCCTGCAGATCTTCTGGAAGGTCTCAAACAACGAAGCCGAGTACGAAGCTCTACTACATGGGCTCCGCCTCGCAATATCATTGGGCATCAAGCGACTACTAGTCTACGGCGACTCCGCGGTGGTCATCAACCAAGTTAACAAGTCTTGGGATCGCAACAAGGAGAACATGGACGCCTACTGCCTAGAAGTCCGCAAGCTCGAGAACAAGTTCTACGACCTCGAGTTCCATCACGTCGTCCGTGACAACAATGTTGCAGCGGACGTCCTGTCGAAGCTTGGTTCTACTCACGCACAAGTACCGATGGGAGTCTTCGTCCAAGAGCTTCACACGCCATCCATCCCGGAGCCGACACCCACGACCACTGACCCAGTGCCTTCTCAGCCTGGCCAGGAGGTCATGATGATCGACGTGGACTGGCGACAACCCTTCATCGACTACATCCGCGAGCAGAAGGTTCCCTCAGACAAGAACTTGGCCGAGCAACTCGTTCGCTGAGCCAAGTCCTATGTACTAGTCAGAGACAAGCTCTACAGGCGGGGCGCCACTTCTGGAGTACTCATGAAGTGCGTTCCCCGGGAAGAAGGCAAGGACATCTTGGAGGAGATCCACAAAGGCGTCTGCGGCAACCACGCGTCTTCCCGCACGCTGGTCAGCAAGGCCTTCCGACGAGCTTTCTACTGGCCCACAGCTCTGGGCGATGCCGAGGAACTCATCAGAAGGTGCCAAGGATGCCAGTACTTCGCCAAGCAACAACACGTCCCGGCCTACAAGCTAGTCACTATACCACCAACCTGGCCTTTCGCCTGCTGGGGGCTCGACATGATTGGGCCTCTGCCAACTGTGCCAGGAGGATTCAACAGAGTCCTGGTGGCCATCGACAAGTTCACCAAGTGGATCGAAGTCAAGCCGGTCACCTGCCCAAAGGCCGACAGAGTACTCGACTTCTTGGATGAGCTCGTGCATCGCTACGGACTACCCCACCGCATCATCACAGACTTGGGTTCCAACTTCAATAACCACCAGTTCTGGGAGTGCTGTGAGAATAGCAGGATCGACGTCCGGTATGTCTCAGTCGCCCATCCTCGGGCCAACGGACAAGTCGAACGTGCCAACGGGATGGTACTCGACGCTCTCAAGAAGCGACTGCATGACGCTGCTAACACAAAAGGGGGCAAGTGGATCAAGGAACTACCCAATGCACTCTGGGGGCTTCGTACACAACCTACCAAGCCGACGGGGCAGTCACCTTCCTGGTCTACGGCTCCGAAGCTGTTCTACCTACCGACGTAATGTGGGAATCTCCGGCAGTAGAACAGTATGACGAAGGCATTTCAGAAGACAGCAGACGAGTTGATATCGACGGACTCGAAGAAGCTCGCTGCGCTGCCCTCGTACAGTCAGCAAGGTACCTTGAGGGTATCCGACGCTATCATGACCGCAACGTCAAGGAATGCTCCTTCAACGTTGGTGATCTAGTCCTCCGCCGCATCCAGAACACGGAAGGACTACACAAGCTTAGCTCGCCATGGGAAGGTCCCTTCTCAATCTCCAAGGTGACCGGACCAGGCTCCTACCGCCTCCAGACACTTGAAGGCGATGACATCAGCAACTCGTGGAACATCGACCAGCTCTGTCGATTCTACGCGTAGTCGCTCGACTACTCTGGGGTCCAAGTCTGCACGACTACTCCTGGGCTCCTCGCCATAAGCGGCCTCCTGGTCCGGGCACTAGTCTACGGACTACTCCACTCCAAGATCCAGCGTCACCGGCTACTAACGGATCTCGGGCTGCTCAGAGCATCAAGGACTCTAGCGGCGGTCTACAAGACCATGTACTCTAGATCCAGCCTATACGGCTACTAATGGATCTTCAGCTGTAAGCGGCCATGGGTCCTAGCGTCACTTAGCCATAGGCGGCCTTCGGGTCCGGGCGACTACACTTGTAAACGGCCCTGGCCATCCAGGTGTACTCTTTTCCCAGTAATAAAGTTCGATTTCTAATCAAATCATTTACTGCGCCTCTTGATCGGGCATCTACTGTCGAGTACTACTACTCGCGATACGTCCACGGCTTGGTACTCCGTACACTTAGCTGCAAGTGGCGGCAACGAGTACTCATTTCACATACACATCGTGGATAACTCTCATTCATAATTTAAACAAGTTCTTAACAACTTTGTTTATCTTACATATGCTACCAACAGATAACCCTACAGGAACTACTACTGAAGGTTAAGCTTCTCCGCGACTTGTTCTGCAATTGGCGTCATCTGCTCCAGCAACACCTTGTACTGGTCGTCTGTGCAATTCGCTGCAAGTCCTCCAGCGACTACATCTACCGGAGCCTTGGGGAAGTAAGACTTCATATACGCCAAGACCTGGTTGGGGATCGACTTTGCCAGATGCTTCACGTAGGTCGCCAGACGCCCGGGGGCTTCCTTCAGCCGGTCCACCAGTGGAGCAATCTTGGGCCCGCCTGGGTGTGGCACCAGCAGCCTCGCAATCGGGAGCGCGGCTTCCTCAAGCTCTTTCAGTTGGCCGCGCAGTTTCTCGCAGTCTTCATTCAGCTTCTGCAGAGATTTATAACAGTTCACGAGGTCACGATCTGAGGCTTCGCGAAGCTCCATGTGATAAATGCACTCATGGGCCAGCTGCTTATACTCATATTCAACTACCTCACGGGCGTCCTGCTCCCGGTACACGATATTTTTCAGATCGGTCTCTGATGCCTTCAGCTGGTCCACTCGGGTCTCAAGCTCTGCAGACAACCCAAGGCAATGTCAGACTACAATAAGGTACCCCAATCAGTACTCAACACTTTGGCGGGCGACATACCTTTGTTCTTCTGACGCAGCGACTTGTTCTTCCGAACCAAGTCGTCGCTCTTCGCTTGCATCTCTTGTACCTCATTATGGTACTGGGCGAAGGCTCCATCTAGCTTGGACTGTAACATGGCGGAGTGCTTCCTGGCCTTGTTCAGTTCCTTCTCCAACGCCTCTGCGCGGAGCACCGTATCGCCATATCCCTGGAGCATATCAGATTTTTGTCGGGATCTCTCCACGACATCCTACACAAGGCAACAATCAACATCGAGTACTCAACAATTCAGGGAACTCGACTACTCAAGCTGCTGCAACATACCTTCATCCATTGCTCCGTGCGGCGCATCGTCTCCAGGTTGCGAGCCACGGTCGCCGGGTCAACAAGGTCGTCGGCCAACAGCTCTAGTCCGTCGCGGCTTGCTGGCGTCGCCTCTGCCATAGGCGCCGAACGGATTGGTTCCGCATCTTGGATCTCGGGCGATCGCACGTCCACGTCCGTGCTTGACTCCAGCAGCACATCAACATGTATCCCTGTTATGATCTCGGGGGCTACTGGAGCTTCCGGATTGGGAACTGCTCCCTCCGTCACCCCGGCCACGGGCACGGCGATTTCAACTTCTTCTTTAGCCGTTTCCATGGCTACGGCTTCAGGGATCGTGGACCCTTCGGCTTGTGCTTCTGTCACCACAAAGCACACGAAGTCAGAACCTAAGACTACGACTACTATGCAGGGCGGCCAGCATTGGTGAAGTACACGTACCCTCTACCATGGTGGCTTCCTGCGGCGTAGCCTCCGCCGCGACTTCGGTCTGCGGAAGAGGTGTGGGATCCTGAACTCCCACCGACCGGTCTTCTTCACCAGCTGCTGCACTGGGTTCGTCACCATCCCAGGACAGATCGGTGGATTTCCTGCATAACACAATTCCGATGATCATCCATGCAAGATTAATGATCTATATAACTACTCGGGAGATTGGCTATACTCACAAGCTTGACCGGACAACAGTCACGGTCGGGGCGCCAAGTATGCTGGCGATGTCCACAATTCCAGCCTCTGCGGGCACCTCATCTTCAACATGGGCTCCCTCTGGCTGCTCAACTCTAGTAGTCGGGGAGGGGTCTGGCCTCCTCTCTTCTGCCGACGCCTGCGAGTCGTTGGCGCCAGCCGCTTGTTCTGCCGCCTCCGGCACAGTTACTTCAGTGATGGGAGCTGGACTGATACTCCTTTCAGTCGCCCCCCACCGTGTCCCAGGTTTCTTCTTCCCCTTGGTCCACGGGGTCGGACGGAGGAATATCCTGCGACAACTCAAGACTCAACTGTCAGCATATAGTACTCAATGGAAAGTACTCGACTACACCACTCGAGGAACTCACCTCTTGGGCGGTTGATTCGGTAATCTTCAGCTTCTTGGCGGCGCATTTCCGCGCCACATTGCGTGGCCTCCTCGGCGGCGCGGGAATGCTAGCTTCCAGACTAGCTGCCCTCTCGACGATGAGGGGAATATTGGGTAGTCCAGGGCGGCTGAACCTGGACCGTAGCTGAAACCGCTCCTGGAGCGTCTCCCCATCCTCGTCGTCTGAGGTGTCTTCAATGGTGACGGTGTCGTCACCCTCGCCGACTTCGCGGCGCTCCTTCACTTTGCCCTTCCCCTCCTCTGGTACATCTTCAGGTTGTGGGGGGAAGGCGGATCGGAGATGTACTTCACGACGTCATCCTGCAGTCAACAACTCGTGTGAGTACGACTACACCATGCAAATCAGTACTCGGAGGCAGAGGTCACAACTACTAACCTTGTTCGGCGGATGCACCGTGGAGTACTCGGGGACTGGGCAAGGAGTGTACGGTGGCATGTCCTTGAATATCTTGCCCAGCCTCTCGACAATGTCATCATCATCGACTTCGCCGCCAGGCATCCTTGACGTGTCTTCGTCGCCCGTATACTGGTACCCGAGGGTGTCGCGAGCCATCAGTGGCTGCACCCTCCTCTTCATGAAGCTGAAGGCCACGTGTTTGGCCCTCAGCCCGACCTCTCTAAGGGCCTTGATATTCTTCATCAGCTCGGGTAGTTGGATACCCTCTTGCATCGTCGGCTCCGTGTTCCACCACGGCCTGTGCTTCGGCTGCTTCCCGCTCGGCTTCGGCAGCTCCGGATGGTGGTTGCTAATGTAGAACCACTTGGCCTTCCAGTCCTGGTTTGACTCTATCAGCTTATACGACAAGTACTGGTCAGCCGCATCTTCATGCATCTGAATACCAGCCCCTCCGACTACTCGCGGGTCATTGGTACTCGGCTGTGGCTTCACCTGGAAAAACTTCCGAAACAGAACCCAGTGGGGTTTGATTCCCACAAACGCTTCACAGAAATGTACGAAGACAGATACGTGGAAGACACCATTGGGATTAAGATTCAGGTACTCGATGCCGTAGTACCTGAGAAGACCTTTGAAGAAATCACTGGCAGGGAGTGCCAGTCCGTGCTCCATGAATCTGGCGAACATTGGAATCTCATCTGGATTCTTCTCCATTAGATACGGGTCGCCAGCGGCGGCGCGCCACATATCCATCTCCTTCTCTCGCAGGAACCCGCTGTTGACCAGGGCAAGCAGATCTTCAGTCTTCGGTTTGGATTTCTTCCATTCCTTGGCCAGGTTGGGATGCGGAGAAGATGGCGGCGACGACTCTGGGGGAGATCCCTCCGCTTCACTGCGGGCCCTCTTCTTCCCCGCACCGGTCTTCGAGCTTTTGGACGGAGACGCCTTCATCCTCCAAGCGCAGGGTGTTTTCACTCGCATTCGCTCGGGGGCTATGCTGGTGGCGGACGGCGGCGGCGCGCCTGGATCTTCTCTCTCGCGCGGCGGTAGTGGTAGCAGAAGCAGTGCAGGAAAGCCTAAGGAGCAGATCTATTCCAGCGGCTGCTAATGAGGAGAATGAAAAACCCTAAGGGCTTCAGTGCTTATTTATAACCTAACAGGCGGCACTACAACAACTGAGTGGATAAGCGCCAAGCGGGTGACTCAGCGGCGGCTGCCCGACCTTTCATCTTCTGGTACTCGACGCTCTCCACCTAGGGGGCTCGGCTACGTCCGTTCGATATGGTGGGTTCCTACAAGATTCAAGACCCACTCAGGACACATTCTACAATCAAGATGACCCTTCAATTCGAGAGGAAGTACTCGACTCAAGGCTCGGGGGCTCCGTGCCACGTGTCCTTCGGTTTTTTCTCCGGATTTTACGGGATTAGATTGGCAGAACTTCAGATTGACCCTCAGCTTGAATCTACAATTCGACCTAAGGCTCGGGGGCTACATTCCATATGGAATGCGATTCTCCGAATCGCATTTTCCATATGGTTCCTTCATCAAGACAACACGAGTACTATTGAAGACCTTCAAGAGGAGAACTCGAGGATGCTTGGGAACTACTCGAGAAGACTTCAAGACTACTCAAGGATCAGCTGGAGTACCTTCCAGCCTCGGGATGCTTCAAGTACTCTTGAGGACTTTTGGCTTGTGGTGCTTGGGGACGCTTGGGAACTACTCGTCAAGGCCATCAAGACTACTCGAAACTATCCTGCTCGACTACAAAGTACTAAGGGGCTTGTCGTATGGACATCCCTGGGCCCACTACTCTGGTGGGTACCAGGACTGACTACTCGGTGGGCCCCTGGGACTACTCGACTTGTGCTACACGGCACCTGATGGCGTGGAGCGCAAGGGCTACGGTGGAGGAGTACTCGGATAGGAAGCTATGCATGTCCGGATCCATGTAGAGAACTCCTAGATGTATACGACTAGTACTCTCTCCTCAAACCAACTTGTAACCCTGCCCCCCGGACTATATAAGGCGAGGCAGGGACCCCTCTCAATCATCCGCGTCATCTTGTAAACACACCCAATCAATCCAGAGCTACGCAGCATACAGGACGTAGGGTATTACGCACATTGCGACCCGAACCTGTCTAAATTGTGTGCCACGTGTCTCTTCCTTCGAGTTACCGATCTCGGCGAGGCCACATTCATCTACCTCGGGTACTGCCCTTGGTAGGTTGCCGGTCTAAAAATGTGTTCGTCCACCAGAGCATAGAAGGCAATGTAGTAGAGGCTTGGAGCTAGAAGAATGCTTGTGAGGTGTGAAGAACTCTAGCAGCTTCTTCTCCCACACCCAGAGATGTGTCGAGGAGAGGCCCAATGTGATGCTGCAGGTTCTTGGAGAGTAACAGATATGCATCAAGACCTGGTGGCTAGAAGAATCAATGGCGAATGTGCTACTGCCCAGAAGCTAGCACACGCCCTGGGGGAAGCCTATGGTGGCATCCCAAAATTAGGCACCAGGAGGAACCTGCAAGGCGCAGCATTGGTCTTCTGATGCCGAAGAGGTCTTCACAAAGGTCCTGAAGCTAGAAGAAAACTTGCGATGTGCACTGCTATAGCAGTGATCATTGCAAGATGTGCTCTAGGTAGATTAGGTCTACAAACATCTCCATCACAGGGATGAATTAGTTTATATCTGGTAACTGGTCAAGGACCAGATAGGTCGGTAGACGACCATGTATCCGTGTAATGTTCACACTCTTCTGTCAGAAACCATGTAATAACATTCTTTGAAGAATATACTCTTCAAAGACTATTATTCTACTGTTATAAGCGCCAACCGACCTCAAGAAGGTCGGAGACCCTATCAGGAAGACCTGAAAGAAAAAACAGTATTCGCACCGACCACGAGGAGGTAAGTCTTTTGATTCGAGGTTGCCAATAGATCCATTAGGCCTGGAGCCATTGGAAGAAGTAGCGATGTGCGCGATATAAGTGGGTCGAGAATGAGTAGCTCGGAGCCATTACACGCATTAATCCCGCAACGGTCAGGTTTACCGTGGGGCCAATAAAAACAGAGTCGCGGGAGGTAAGGCCTCATTCGCATCTCCCTGCTTCCGCCGCTAGGTTTCACCGCGCCATTGCCACCTTCTAGATCCCGAATCTGCACTGCCGCAGTGAGAGCCTGAGCTCGCTGTTGTACCTAGCAATCCGCATTTCTCTGCTGCTGTGAGCAGCGCCGCGCACACCGCCGTATGCGCGTGAAGACCCTTGTTACCTTTAGATCTAGATCTCAAAGGTTCAAGGAGGAAGAGATGGTGACAGCCCAGATGCCTACCCCAGAGATGGCATGAATTCCGTCGATAATGATGGAAGAACGCATCTAGGCTCTGGTGGACCGTGGATTGCTAAGGCCGAAGGCGGAGGTGGAGTGGAAGGCACCCACCGGCGAAGCATTCCCGTCGGAGGACGACAAGGAGTAGGTCGTCTTCGCATCATTCTTCGAACGTGCATTCAACATCCCCTGTGGCAACTTCTTCCACGGTCTTCTCCACTACTACCACCTGGAGCTGGTACACTTGGTCCCCAACTCCATTATTGTCGTTTCTTCTTTCATCCACATGTGTGAAGCCTACTTGGGAATACCGCCACACTTCAATCTGTGGTGGTACTTCTTCCAAGTGAAGAAGACTGGCAAGTCTAAGGCCCAGGTCATAGGTAGCGTAGGATTCTACCTGAGAACAGGTCTCAAGGCAGAGTATATAGATATGAGCTGCCAGATAGCACATCAGGGTGGAGGTCGGATTGGTTTTATATTTCGAATCAGAAGCCGGAGCTGCCGACCCGCACAGGATTCAGTCCTGCAAAAGTATAAGAGTGGGATCTATAGCTGACCTCCTGAGAGGTCGAGGAGCTTGACAGTCTGCTGACCGACCTCATCAAGTTAAAGGAGGCAGGTCTGACGGGTGGAGCGGTAGCGATCAGCTTCAGCCGGTGCCTCATCCAGCCAATCAGGGATCACGTCTACCAAGCTTATGAGTACTGGGGGCAATCTGACCCGACCAGGGAAGCAAACTGGAAGGTCTCCAAGGAGGAGATGGTGGCTTGGGTGAGCCAGCTGTTTAGCGGAAGGATCCGCAACAAGACCTACCCGAAAGCCCACTCGTTGTTGTGTCCGATAGATCGGGTAAGACCCCGACCTTATTAGTTATCACAGAAATAACTACAATGTATAGGAAGACCTCATAAATCTGTTGTTGTGTATTTCAGGTTCGCGAACTGGAGAACTGGTGCCCCGCACCATTACCCGTTGGCATGGAGCCACGGAGGAAGCTGAGGTCCCTGGAGGACTGGCAGACACCACCAGCCGAGCTGCTGGAAGGTTACCTGTCCAACTCCTCTGTGGAGGTAGACAGGGACAGCGACCAGGAGGTCGGCGAGGCAAGTGCGAACAAACCTCGGCAGACATGGCAAGTGGTGGCGAAAGTCACCCAATCTAAGGTCGATGCCAAAAGACCGCCGAGCTGGAAGCCACCAAGAAGAAACGGAAGAGAGGTAAGAACACCACCGCACCACAATCGAAGCTAGAGGAGAAGGATGAGGTCGTCGGCTCCTCAGAGTCAGAGAAGGATGAGGTCATCCTCCTAAGGTCGCCGAGCCCTGAGATGAAGCGCAAGAAGAGCGAAGTCACTCGGGTCATGGAGGAAGTCCTCCGTCGCATCAAGGAGGCAGAGATTGCCAAGGCAGGGGCACAGTGGAAAGTGCCCGTAAGACTGCCAACACAGGTGCTGAAGGTCCGAACGAAGTTTCCAACAAGGTGAGTATCTGTCTCTTTATCATATTATGCTAAATAAGTATCGTATGTGTTGAACAGAAAGATCTGTTGTAGGTCGAGCACGAGTGCTCCAAGTGCCACCAGCAGCGGGACAACACCCGTTGAAGTTCAGGATTCTGGAGCACAGAGCTCCGTGCATATCGCGCCGCTTCCAAGTCCCCAGGTCGTGGAGGACCCAAAGCCTATCAGTGCAGTGCCCTTGCTGGTGGCTCAAGATGTGGCGGCAGATCAATCACAGATTGCTCCACTGCCAGTTTTACAAGAAACAACTACGCAGCAAGAGCAAGGTCCATCCGCACCGACGGGCTTAGGTCAACCCGAGGGCGACCTCAACGTCGACTGGAATGACACCCCCTAGGAGGAGGACATCTTTGAGGACAGTGAAGACCTCGTGACGGTGAGGAACGTGGCCACCACACTCGGCAAGGCCTTGCATGTAAGTAACTCCTTGAAAATTATTTTATGTAGGTCGATTTACTGTGTTAGCAGACTAACATCAAAGTTATGCAGTCCCTGGTGGAACGAGCTTGCAGTAGGTCGGACCTGTGTAAACAGGCTGCGGCAACACAACTGAAGGCCCAGCAGTTGGAGCAAGAGCTCCAACACTTAAGGACTGAAGTCGTAGAGTAGGCCCAGCGGGCGAAGGAAGCTGCGGAGGAGAAGAAGAAGCTTGAGAACGACCTCGAGGTCGAAAAGAAGAAGGTCCAGGATGCTGACGTACTCCTGAAGTCCGTATCTGATGGTAATACTAGAGTCTATGGAGGTCATAGAGATATATCTTGATTTTAGAATTACTGATATCTTGATGTGACAGATGCCATCAGGATGGAAAAGCGGCTCAAGAAAAATCTGAAGGAAGCCGAGGACGCCATCCACACCCTCAAGCAGGAGAACAAGATCTCCACGAAGAGTGAGTATATCACAGCCCAGAAGCTAGCATACGAAAAACAAGCCTGGAAGGACCTGGAGATCGACCTTGTAGTAGCCATGCAATCTCTGCAGAATGACCAAGTGGCCATTGCAGGGCTCGAAGTGGAGATGTCCGACCTCAAGAGCGCAACTGGCTATATTATGGACATGGTGGTCCCTCAAGAGGATGAGAAGCCGAAGGCCTTGCTGCACTGCCTGATTGAAGCTCCTGATCGGATTACCAACCTCCTGAAGGCGTCAAGCAAGACAGCAGCTGTTGGTGCTTTGGTTAGGGTCAAATCCCACTACCCGGAGGTGGAGGTTGACAAGATCGCGGCGGGTCCGAAGGAGGAGTCCGACCTCGAGGCCCTAGAGGCGGAGGTAGACACTATGGCTGACAAGGTCGTAGATGATATTATTTTTGTATATGAGGAATAAACTGTTTGTAACTTTAAGTATTTCATCTTTGTTGGCTGGAGCACAACATTCCTTAGTCGTGTATCAAATAATGTAGTTTCCCTTTGTTATGCAAGACTTTGATACCTTTACGAACTGTAGCCGGTGCGCGGCGGGAGTCTAGGACTCAGGTTTAGCAACCACACAATTAATCAAGTTCGTAAGGGTACGAAGTAAGCAATCAAAAGAAGAATAGTCCTCAGGTCTAACGACCCTTATATTGGCAAGGCCAAGCCACCGAGCATGTCGAGGGGGAGGAATAAACATCACTCTCAGGTCTAACGACCCGTATGTTGGCAAGGCCAAGCCCCCGAGCATGTCGAGGGGGAGGGAAACACGACACAAGGAGAAGAGAGCAATCTTAAAGGTCGACATAAGACTGTCGAAACATTAATCTTTAATAATAAAAGTACTGAGTACATAGCTTGTGAAGAGTTATTCTACGGATAGAATCGTCGCAAATGTTCCACGTTCCAAGGGGTTGGAACTCTTTGCCCATCGCCCCACTGGAGATGATATGTAGAAGGGCTGATGACCTCAGTGACGATGAAGGGGTCCTCCCATGGAGCGGAAAGCTTGTGCATCCCGTCAGTTTTCTGGACCCGGTGAAGGACCAGGTTGCCAACATTAAAGGAGGTCTCCCTGATGTTTCGGTCGTGATAGCGACGAAGTTGTTGATCATGGCGGGCCTGCCGCATTACGGCTGCCACTCTATTTTCTTCAAGGCTGTCGAGGTTGACGCGGCGAGTCTTTTCTGCTTCTCCTTCCTCGTAATGCTGCATACGAGGCGCACCGAAGACGATGTCGGTAGGGAGGACAGCCTCCGAACCGTAGACCAGGAAGAACAGTGAAAACCCAGTAATCGAGCTGA
Source organism: Cenchrus fungigraminus (assembly GCA_036936925.1). NCBI lineage: Eukaryota > Viridiplantae > Streptophyta > Magnoliopsida > Poales > Poaceae > Cenchrus > Cenchrus fungigraminus. The sequence goes on along the minus strand of CM072774.1, from coordinate 134,344,706 downwards.
CCTGAGTCCGGAGACCCAAAATCACATGAGGAAGCTCAGCTAACCACCAGGAGGCATAGTTTGAGGCATCATTAAAGATGCAATCTTTCAAGGCTTGCAAAACCATGCCATTGGCACGCTCGACCTGGCCGTTGCACCGAGGGTGGGCGGCCGATGAGTAGTAGACATCGATCATACTATCCTAGCAAAAATCCCAGAATGCTAAGCCGGTAAAGGCCGAACCCAGGTCAGTAATAATTCTATTGGGCACACCAAAGCGGTGAGTAATGTCCCTGACGAACTTTGCAACCTCTTCTGATGTGACCTTGGCAACAGGTCGGACCTCAATCCACTTGGTGAATTTGTCCACAGCAACGATGATGTGTTTGTAGCTGCCAGGAGCAGTATGAAACAGACCAATAGAATCCAAACCCCATATGGCAAAGGGCCAGGATGGGGGAATTGTGCGCAGGACCTGAGGAGGCAGGTGTTGCTGTTTAGTAAAAAATTGGCAGCCCTTACACCTCTTGACAAGGTCGTTGGCGTCGCTCATGGCTATGGGCCAATAAAAACCAGATCGGTACACCTTGCCGACTAGATTGGTGGATGCCGCGTGGCAGCCACACTCACCGCCATGAATCTCAGCCAGGAGCTGAAGACCTTCTGACCGCAAGATGCACTTCATCAGCACACCAGTAGATGCTGATTTTCTATACAATTCATCACTGATGACGACGTAGTCAGCACTACGTCAGGTAACCCTTCCTCGCTCTGTCTTGACCTCTGGTACCATATGATGGACCAGGAAATCTATGAATTATTCATGCCAATCATCTTCTTTTTCTGCCATTAACACATCACAGAAAGGTGCAGGCGCTTGGTCTGTCTGACCTTGAGTCAGACTGTCCGGCTCTAGTATCTTGATTGACGGCTTGCGCAGGTCTTGAATGAATACATACCAGTCGGGACCAATGCTCGCTTGGATCCTAACTTGGAAAGGACATCTGCAGCGACATTGTTGTCATGCATGATGTGTTGAAATTCGATCCCCTCGAAGTGGCCTTCGAGTTTGCAAACCTCGGCGCAGTAAGCATCCATTGTGTCCTTAACACAACCCAATCCTTGTTAACTTGCTCGATGACGACCTTGGAGTCGCCATAGGCAAGAAGCCGCTTGATGCCAAGGGATACCGCAATACGGAGTCCATGCATAAGAGCCTCATACTCTGCTCCATTGTTGGAGGCTTTGTAGTGGATTTGCAGTACATATTTGAGTTGATCTCCCTTAGGAGAGATGAACAGCACGCCTACACCGGCACCTTCAAGGTTGAGGGCACCGTCAAAGTACATGATCCAGTGTTCAGGCCGTTCCGTAGAGGGAGGCATCTGGATTTCCGTCCACTCTGACACAAAGTCAGCTAAGATTTGGGACTTGATCACCTGCCTGGGGCAGAACTCGATGTCGAACTCACCTAGCTCGATAGACCACTTGACGATACGACCATTGGCATCATAGTTGCGAAGAATCTCCCCTAGCGGGATGGCCGAACCTTGATCTTGTGAGCTTGGAAATAGTGTCGAAGCTTCCTTGGCGTTATCCAAAGTGTATAGAGCAACTTCTGAGGCTGTGTATATCGTATTTTAGCGTCGGCCAGGGCCTCGCTTACATAATACATAGGTCGCTAGATAGGATAGACCTGACCATCCTCTTCTCATTCTGCAACGAGAACTGTACTGACCACATTGGTGGTTGCCGCGATGTAGTGTATGAGTGTTTCCTTCGCAATTGGAGGCGTCGTGATCAGATGGGTCGTTAGTGATTCCTTGAGCTTGTCAAAGGCTTGCTGTGCCTCATCATCCCATATGAACTTGTCAGCTTTCTTTAATAGCTTGAAGAAAGGTAGGCCTTTTTCGCCAAGTTTGCTGATGAAACGACCTAGAGCCACCATCATACCCGTGAGCTTCATGATGTCCTTCTTGCAAGATGGCTTGTCCATGTTGTGGATAGCATCGACCTTGACAGGATTGGCTTCAATGCCTTGGTGCCTGACCATGAAGCCCAGGAGCAATCCGGAAGGGACACCAAAGACATACTTGGTCGGGTTGAGCTTCCATTGATAGGCACGAAGGTTGGCGAAGGTCTCGGCGAGGCCGGCTATGAAGCTATCCTCTTCAGTGGTCTTGACGACCACATCGTCGACACAGGCTTCAACATTGCGATGGAGCTGGGACTCCAAACACTTTTGGATCGCCTTCTGGTACGTGGCACTAGCATTTTTCAGGCCAAAGGTCATGACCTTATAGCAATAGATACCATTGGGCGTAATGAATGCCGTCTTGTCCTGATTGTCAGGATTAAGGGCTATCTAGTGATACCCTAAATAGCAGTCAAGGAAGCATAACAGGATGCTACCGGCCATTGAATCCACGACCTAGTCGATGTGCGGAAGAGGAAAGGGGTCTTTAGGGTAGTGCTTGTTGAGGTCGGTGTAATCAATACACATTCTTAATCCACCAGCTTTCTTGGGTACAAGGACCAGGTTTGCAAGCCAAACTGGGTGCTTACACTCATGGATAAATCCAGCAGCTAAGAGCTTACAAACTTCTACCCCCATGGCCTTCTTTTGATCCTTTGCAAAGCGATGAAGCTTCTGCTTGATAGGTCTTGCCGTCTTGCTAACATCGAGGGAGTGCTCAGCCAACTCCCTCAGGACACCAGGCATATCTGATGGACTCCATGCAAATATGTCAGCGTTATCCCGGAGGAAATTGGTGAGCGCGTGTTCCTATTTCGGGTCCAGGCCGGCCCCGATGGTGCCTTCCTTCGTTGCGTCGGGAAGGCCGAGGCAAACCTTCTTGACCGCAGGACTGGCATCCAAGGCGGGTGCTGAGCGCTTCTGCTATGGTACTTTGAGTGTCGCAGCATTGGCCCTAGCGGCCTAATTGATCATGACTGCGGCTGCAGCAGCGCAGGTGGAGGTCGTGGTGAGGTCGAGAGTCTCGTCCTCACATCTGTAGGAGACCATGATATCACCGTAGACAGAAAGGATCCCATTGAGCGCTGGCATCTTCATGATGAGGTATGTATGATGTGGAATAGCTATGAATCTGGCCAACATGGGTCGTCCCAAGATGGCATGGTAAGATGAGCGGAAGTCCGCCACCTCGAATGTCAGGTACTCCGTACTGTAGTTTTACTCAGTACCGAAAGTAACTGGTAGGCAGACATGACCCAAGGGGTAGGCTGCTTTACCAGGTACAACCCCATAGAAGGGCTCGTCGTAGGCCATCATCTTGCTGAAGTCGAACTTCATCTTCTTCAAGGTCTCTGTGAAGATGATGTTGAGGCTACTACCCCTATCGATGAGGGTCTTAGGCAGCACTGCTCCATCCACTATGGGATTGACGACCAACGGGTAGGTCCCGGGGTCTGGTATATGAACCCAATGATCTTCCCAGGAGAAGGTTATGGGAACTCTGACCACCTCAGAGGTTTGGGAGCATTAGTGTTGACGAGGCCGATCTCGCGCGCCCGGGAGCGCTGTTGTCTGTTACTTTAGGCAGCTCGGCGCCCGCCGACAATGAAATTGATTTCCCTATTAGGGGCCTGAAAGGCGCTGTTGGGATTGCCACCTTGAGGAGGTGGAGGAGGAGTACACTCCTTGCTGCGCTTGTCATCATTGTGATGCTCATCACGTTGGTCCTTCGTACAATCATCGCAGCGATCATCGCGGTGGTCTCTGTTGTCATCGCGGTTGTCATGGCGATAAGGTCGTCAGTCGCGATCATCACGCCAATCAGGTCAGCGATAGCAGTCGTAGTACCGACGGTTGTAGTTGTACCGGCTACTGTGGCGGTCATCACCGTTGTTGCTCCTTCTGGGCTTCTTGGGCTCTTCTGGGACGCCAAGGGCACGCTTTAACTCTTCACAATCGCGCATGCTGTGCTTCGCGCCAACATGGAATTGGCCGGTGTCGTCGAGTGTGTCACGGAGTTCCTCTTGGAGGAAAGTAGACACTCTCAGAGCATCAGCTGTTAAGACCTTGCCAGATCGCTTGCGCGACTTAACGACAGCATCAGATGCCAGAGCTACGGAAGCGTCATCAGCTTTTTCACCTTTGAAGTCATGAACCATAGTGTCTTGGGTGTCGACCAGCTTGTCAACATAAGACATGAGGTCAGCAATGGTTGTTGCACCGGCCTCATGAATTTTTTTGAAGAGCTTGAGGTTGGTGACGCCTTTCTTGTAGTAGTTAATGACGTCTTTATCTTTGACACCGGCAAGCTGGTTGCAGTTTTCAAAGAAGCAGTTGGTGTAGTCTCGGATACTTTCACCCTTTCTCATGGTCACCCTTGCGAGATGATGAGTATCGCCGAGACGATTGTAGGTGGCTTGATAGTTCGTGGTGAATAACCTCAAGAGACTAGCCCACGAGGTGATGCACTATGCAGGGAGGTTATCCAGCCACAAGAGCGGCGCTTTGCCCATGACCAAAGGGAAGTAGCCTGCCATATGGTCTTCGTTACCACCTACGGCCCGAGCTGCAATGGTGTACATCTTGAGCCAAATACTTAGGTTGGAGCGACCGTCATATTTTTTGATGGCTGGCTTGAAATCCTTAGGGTATCTCATGGTCCTGAGACGCCGTGAGAAGGTCGGGAAGTTGTTGATTGCACCGACATTATCATTGTGGTTGGCATGAGGTGCCCTTGGGACAATGTACAAATCGTCAGGGGTGCTGTTGACTTGGTCGTAGGCAGCACGGTGCTGAAGTTCTTCATCGTGGAGCCTGCGGAGCTCGGCTTCCTAGATAGGATGATTGGCATCAAGAGGATCCAGTGGACCATTGATGCGATCATAGTCGGCACGACATCGGATCTCTTCCTCATCTCGCTCACGTCGTGGTGGTTCTTGATTGCCCCGGGGGACGCGTGTGGCTCTAACGGGTGGCGCGTTGGCACCAGCACGAGGTCTTGGGTTGGCCGCAGGGTTGGGCTCCTATATGACTTCGTTTTTCCCACCCCCTTCTTCAGCTATGGGCTGGAGAGGAGGGTTGGGATTGCTGTTGGTACAAGGTCGTACCGATCTGCTCTGGGAGTGCTGGCTTGCCGCAGATCTGCTGTAACCTTGGCTCTGTTCCTCGACCTGGGCCGTGGCGACTCGGATGTGAGCAAGAGCTCGACGTATCCCCGGAGTATCTGGTAGTTGTCCCATCTCTGCCAAAGTAGTGCCTAGATTGGCTTGAGGGGAGTTGTAAACTTCATGCCCAGCGTCTTCAAAGTCTTTCTGGAGGTCCCTGGCACGTAGGCGACGTCGAGGTGGGTCGTCTTGATGTTGCTGCTGTGCTACGACCTGACCCACAGGGGGTTTGACCTGTGTGTTGTTGTGTGCCTAAGCGTTAGCCTGAGCCAGCGCTTCCTGGGCTGCTTGATCTGCTTCGGCCTGGCGGCGTTGAGCTCGATCAGCATTGTCAGCTTCCCGTTGCAGCCGTTGTGCTTCAGTTTCCCCAGCTTGAGGAGGTATGTCGGTAGAGACGATGAGAGATTGACGACCCAGGAGGTCGTGACATGCGCCAACCTCATTGCTGTAGTCGTTGGGTGTGAGGACAACACGGGCGACCTGAAACTCGCCGCAGTCCGGAGGCTGCGGGGTGCGAGGAATCCGGCGACCTTGAGTCTCTACTTGAGAAGTAGGTTGGTGGAGCTTCTTCAATGCATGACACTAGCGAACAGTGTGCATTGCCTTCTTATGAATAGGGCAAGGACCGTCCGGGAGGTCCGTGCGAGTTCCACAGGCCGGGACCTGTGGGATAGAGGTGGTCGACCCAGATTGGATCTAGATCTGTTTCTTCATGTGGTCGGAGACGACATGGGTTGCGGTCCGCAGGCCGAAAGGCATGCAGGGCGAGGAAGTGGTGGGTCTGCTAGAGTGCTTGACGCATTCGTAGATCTTGTTGGTGTCCGCAAGCATGCTTGCGACACGGTCGAACCCCACGATCAGATCGTAAGGTGTGGGTGGGTGGGTTTACATCAGCAGATCGGATTTGATCTGCTGGTTGGAGATTGCCACGACATTGCCGATGATGACTGAGTCGGTGGATGAAGCGATGTAGTTCAACAGCATAGAGCCGAAGTAGATATCGACGGGATTGGCAAGAAAGTCCGCCATGCTTGCGAGGAAAACTACGCTGCGGGATGAAGCCATCGAGTTGCACGAAGAGCTCTGGATCTCTCCCTACCTGGTGCGCCAACTGTCAGAGGTTGAGATCTGAGCAGTCCACAAGGGGGTCAACCCTGGTGGTTTATTTGTTCGGTGGGGAGAGATCTGGAGCTAAGAACATGATGGTTATGCGTGTGGCACACGGAACACGGCGAGACACAAGGGTTTATACTGGTTCAGGGCTCTAGAGAGTAAAACCCTATGTCCAGTTGTCGATGGAGATTGTATTGCTTGAGAACGTAGATGACCGTGTCCCCGGGAGGACGTCCTGGGAACCTTATATAGTCTGGCAGACCAGGTTACAAGGTCGTTTGGACCGGAGTCCAGGTCGGTTACAACTTGGAAACCTATCTCTAGTCGGTTACAATATTATCCCGTGATCTTCGGACTGTCTGGCGGCGCAGCCGACGTCTTGACGTGTACTCCAAGTCTTGAATCCACATCGGATAAGGTCATCTAGAGGAATCTTCTGGAAGGTCTATGGGGCCACAGATCAGGTCTGTTGGGCCCAATGTCAGGTCGGCGAGTCTTCTGATTGGCCGAACCCACTTGTCGGGGATGGCCGAGACCCTGGTCGGTGGGGACCCAGGGGTACCCATGTCTCACACTCCCCTCTCTCTGGTTGCCAATTTGGTCCTTCACATTCTCACCTGAAAACAACAATTATAGCAAGGCTGAGTATAATAATACTCAGCAAGACTTAACCGTCTGAAAAGTTACTTCTATACATGCAAGGCTTTTGGCTAGTGGGTTTGTTTTGCCAAAAAGCAACTAAGGAGTGGGTCCTTACTTTCAATATTTTAGCTCAAGTTCTAGTGACTTGACCATTTCTAGGTAAGCAACTATTGCAATCAAGAGTTGTGCAATACAATTATATCAAGCATCAATATTCACATAGTTCCATCATAAAGGGATTATAGTAGCCAGTTGATTAAGTAGTCTCAGATAACGGTGAGAGGCCGACGATCGATCGATTAATAACCTTGCAAGGTAAACCTAAACACATGATAGGGTGCCCTCACAATGAGTTCACCAACCAGGCGGTTCCTGTCACTCTTCGGTTCTAGATAATAGCTCGCAGTCTTAGGTACAAGGCGCATCTGAACTACACCACGGAGTTCATCCAGCCTGTTGCACATGCACCTCACAGGGGATGAATCCCTTACTGCCTCAATCAGGTACTAGGCTTACCGGTTCCATTCCCGACAAGTGCTTAGTACGTTCAAACGCTTATCCCACGAAAGCCACTGGACCGGAGCCCAAATCCCATGCTCTTACCACATGAGCAATCCAATTTAACAAGTCTTATGATTCCAACATAAGAACCTATTCTCGCGAGTGACGAACATCACTCGACTTGTACCGGGTCCTCAGAGCTTAGCAACAATCGACCTAGCATACTTGTATAAAGCATAGGTACCTAGGGATCATGCATCTATGTTTTCAATTCAACTCCTAAAACGTAAATGCACTAACATAGCAAAGATAGTTGCAAAACTTTAAAAACAAGTTAGGACGATGAACCGGTGCTTGCCTTTGATAGCAAAGCTAGCCTTTGGCTCTTCTGGACTTTGGTCCAGGTCTTGATCTGCTGCAACATAGCGCACTTCACCGTCAGCTCCTTCGTCTCCTCCTTCCGGCATGAGCGTATAGCTACCGTCGGGGATTTCTATACAAAGGATGCATATGCAAGAATTAATTAGTGAATTTAATTTAATTACTTACAAACAACACATGACAAACATGGAGTGCAGGGTTGGCCACATTCACCTAGATAAAGATATATTCAGCATACTCTTCCTATAAAAGCAAGAGTGTGCGGATGTGATTAATTATTTGTTTTTTATGGTGATTGTGTGCACACTTTAATTATATTTATTTTTATTCACAAAGGAAAATAGGGTTGGTTAAAGATGATTTAAACAGCCTTAACCTAGGGTTAAAGATTCACTTATGATTAAAGGGATGATTTCTTTATTTCCTTTATTTTACACTTGTTTTTCTTCAAAATTTAATTCTATTAAACCACACAAAATTTCATAGTGAGAAGTTTTATACAAGCACACAGTGGAACAACAGAGCCACTGCCAAAAATTCACATCAAACTGAGCTATATTCTAAGCATGAAAAAATACGACATGTTACATCTAGTAAAACCAAGATTTACTCCTACAGATAAATCTACACATGAACTGGAGCTCAAAATTTACACATAGCATCCCTGGAGTATATCTAGGCTACATACCAAAAATTGTCTTCAGAAACTAGTTCTATCAAGCTACACAAAAGTGACAAAATTCAGCCTAGCATAAAATAAATAATTTATACAGAGAAAATATAACTATTTTGAAGCTAAACTTTCTATAACAGCTCCAACATGTCAAAAACATCATCTAGCCCAAAGATGAGCCATTCTAGATCAGTAGATTTAAAACTACGAAATTAAACCTTTAAACATACATATAGCAGAAACATATATTTAGACAGGTCCTAAAATCATGATAAATTCGTCAGAGATAAATTTAAACATATAAAGATCACAGCCACAAGTTCAGCCATAGAATCTATTTACATGAAGCTACATAATTACTTTACTCAGATCTAGCATAAATACAAAATAAATCATAACTAAACATCCATTCAGTAACTTTGTGCAAGATTGGGATACAAAGCTAGTTACAGCATTACACATGACATATCCAAGAATTAGATCCAGAGCAGTTGTACAATTCAAGGTATGACAAAACATGTTCAAACTGAATTTGAATTTTAATTCAAAAACTATTCATCAAAACTATGCATATGTTTTTAGAAAAGGTACATCTAAGAACAAGGAACCCAACAAAATTGGTTTTGCATTTTCTAATTTTTCTATGATTTTATACGATTTTTTACAAGATTCAGCCTTAATCAAGAAAACTTAAAGAATCTAATTCAAACCAAGCCCCTGGAACTTTTGTTTCTTCTACAGATAGATCCCTGGCTTTTACGGATGCAACCCTAGAAAGAATGAAATCATTGCAAAGGTGCCCTTGGCGGCGGGGAGAGGCTCGCCGGCAGCGAAGTGGGGCCGGACTTGGCCAACAAATGGCACGGGTAGGGGTTTGAGCTCACTATGGTTTGATTGGTGGGGTTGGCCGAGGTTGAGGCGGCGCCGGCGAGGGAGCACGGCGGTGCCAGGCTGCGACGGCCACGGAAACTGCGGCTCTGGCGAGGCGGCAGCTCGGCCGGGGCAACAATCGGTGCGGAAGGCTTCTGCGGGGTCTAGGGGAGGCGCCTCGATGGTCGGGCGGCTGTGGAGTCGAGTGGACCGGGGAGCTCGGCTGCAGCGGCATTAATGGCAGCGACGGCGGTGATGGCGCACACGTGGGTGACCGGAGCTCTCCTTTTATAGGCGGGCGCAAGGGGAGGGGCTCCAAAGCTTTGACTCAAAGGCATGGGCGCTGCAGACGGAGACCCGAGAGTGGCAGAGCAGGGCCAGCGGTGGGTCGGGGACAGGGGCACTGCGGGGCACGGCGGCGATGAGCGTGGGCGCACCACGTGGCGCGGGGTGTCCTCCTCACGGGGTTCTGTCGGGTGACAGGGTGGAGGAGACAGCACGCGTGGGCCCACGACATCCTCATCGATCGGGGAGGGCCCGGACGCCGAGGCTTAGCGGCGTCGTGTGGCGGCGCGGGCGCGACGCCAGGTGTGAGAGCGCGACGCCGGCGCGTCTGCTGGCCGAAACAAGCCGGTTAATGCATGTTCAACACCTTCAAACTCGAGATTTTTGAATACAAGTTCAATTTCGCCAAAAATAAAAGTGGTAGATCACATTACCACCTACAACTTTTACAAAAGACAATAGGTGTTTTGATCAATGGTTGGAGCATGAACTCCACGCCAAAATGGCGAGTTTCTCGGCTCAAAACCCTGTTCAAAACAGCTTTGACCACGATTTTGAATCCCTTCCACTCAAAATTTGAAATACCACCAATTATGAAAGTTGTGTTCCTAGAAAAGACCAACAAATTTTGTATTGGCTGATTTTTGAGTGTTTAAGGAATTTTTGGGGAACATGGCAGAAGTTCTAGGAAGGGTTTTAAAGGCTAGGGTTTTTGACCAAAGTGTCAAGGATGTTGACCACACTAATGATGGTTGACTTTCTTAGGAAGGTAATTAGTGCTAATTAACACTATTTAAAAACCTGGGGTGTTACAGTCAACCCTCCTTAAAAAGAATCTCATCCCGAGATTCGAAGATAAAAGACGAAGTGGGGAAAGGATGTTTTCTGGATAGGAGAATGTACCAGTGAAGTTTAGCTTGCCTTGCTTCACTTGAATAATTGCTTTCTTGCCTTGATTGCCCTGATCGGCTCCTATGCTTTGATCCTGCTAATTGGGCCTATACTGCTTAGGTTTCGGGCACTCATTAGCATAATGCCCATGTTGTCCACAATTATAACAATGACGGCTGTTGTTAACCTAGGCAGATGGGGGTGCATTGACCCTTGAAGCTTGCGGCTGATGGGTGCGGAAGTGGAAGTTTCCCGAAGGCTTGTTTCGGGAGGGTGTCATCTTCCAATGCCCAGAAACATATATTTAGACAAGTCCTAAAATCATGATAAATTCATCAGAGACAAATCTAAATATATAAAGATCACAACCACAAGTTCAGCCATAGAATCTATATACATGAAGCTACACAATTACTTTACTCAGATCTAGTATAAATACAAAATAAATCATAACTAAACATCCATTCAGTAACTTTGTGCAAGATTCGGATACAAAGCTAGTTACAGCATTACACATGGCATATCCAAGAATTAGATCCAGAGCAGTTGTACATTTCAAGTTATGACAAAACATGTTCAAACTGAATTTGAATTTTAATTCAAAAACTATTCATCAAAACTATGCACATGTTTTCTAGAAAAGGTAGACCTAAGAACAAGAAACCCAACAAAATTGGTTTTGCATTTTTCTGATTTTTCTACGATGTTATATGATTTTTTACAAGATTCAGCCTTCATCAAGAAAACTTAAAGAATCTAATTCAAACCAGGCCCCTGGAACTTTTGTTTCTTCTACGGATAGGTCCCTGGCTTTTACGGAAACAACCCTAGAAAGAATGAAATCGTTGCACAAGTGCCCTTGGCGGCGGGGAGAGGCTCGCCGGCAGCGAAGTGGGGCCGGACTTGGCCAACAAATGGCACGTGCAGGGGTTTGAGTTCACCGTGGTTTGATTGGTGGGGTTGGCCGGGGTTGAGGCGGCACCGGCGAGGGAGCACGGCGGCGCCCGGCAGTGGCGGCCACAGAAACTGCAGCTCCGGCGAGACGGTGGCTCGGCCGGGGCAACAATCGGCGCGGAAGGCTTCTGCGGGTGTTGACGGTGAATTTCCGTCAACCTAGAGTACTTGTTATGCATTGGTTTCGATTATGATTTGCAACTAACCCGCCACTAGGCACACTAATGATATAACAAGTTCAACTTCGTATGTGCATTTGGAAGTATTGTGTTTTTGCAGGAAAACATGGACAAAAGGGACGGAGTCACAACAAGTTCAAAGGAGCAAAAGAGGAGTTCCGTTCGTGTTCGAGTGCAAGGAGAAATCACTTCCAAAGGTGGCAAGGACCAAGGTGGTACGACGGATCATCCCCGAGGACTACGACGTAAAGTTCGGACTTCATATGAGAAGACCCCCTATCTTGATCGCGGGGATGACGACCTCAAAATGACACAAATCAAGGGGGAAAAGTCCAAAATGCCAAGATGAGCCGCGGGGAGGAAGATGGGCCCGAACCGGCCCAGAAAGGGCCTGGGCCGGCCGGCTCGTTCGGACCGGCCCAGGGGGTTTCTGGCTCGGTTCGGCCCGCCCTTTGACCTAGCTCCGTCTCGGTCTATTTGTTGCTCCCTCGTCCGATGGCCGCCGCATCCAATCATTCTACCGACCTATTTTCACCAGAAACTCACCGCCACAAGATGAGGGAGGAGATTAGATGAGTTCGTTGCAAGGATCAACGTCGACGGAGGGAAGGAAGCAAGAGAAGGACTCCAAGCCGCTGGCCTAGGGGTGTTCCCAAGCTTCATCGCCGCCATCTTCATCGACGACGTTCTCCGGAGTCTCCATCACCCCTATGTGCTTCAATCCTTGTAAGATGATGGGGTAATGTCTCCGTTCATCCCTAGGGTTAGATGGATACATGCTATGTGATCGCTACTTGATTCGTGGTTTCAATCTATTGCTTTCATGTTGATGATGCTTTGACGATTAAGGTTAGCTACCGTGTTTTTCGGGCGTATGGTATCCGCTACTCCCATAGATTCCATCAACATACCGTGTCCATCATAGGTCTAGTCACGATTACCTCCGCGTAGTGACAGTACAGGGGGAGGGAAAGGGCGAAACCGTGGTCACAACCCCCGGTAGATTGGTTTACCACTCTCGTGTAGTAGATGCATATCCATGATATCCTAGATCCTAGGGAGGGAACGCTTATCTTTCTTAATCACTCTCTTGTACCAACCTTTGCCATCTAGCTTAATCTTAGACTAACATAGATTAGATTGCTTTTACTTTAAGTTTAATCCTCTCTTTAAAGGTTTCCCTAGTCAACTAGATTAGTGCTTGGTTAAGCGCTAGCAATCCCCTTGCTCCGTGGATTGACAAACCTTGGGATCTCCCGTAGGTGAAGAAGGGCATAGGTGACTTGTACGCTTGCGAGTCCAATCGAAACGTTAAACGAGTTTTTACCATCAACAAGCCCCTTTTTCTGGCGCCGTTGCCGGGGAGCAAGCCAGTTTGCTACGTTTAATCTTGTATTAGTTTTGTTGATTACTAACATCTAACCCTCGTTTTCTAGAAAAAATTCTTTTTTGTTTTTCTTTCTATTTTCTTGTGCCTAGATGGATTTGTTCACCTCACCATTGGAAGACGAAGAGATGTCGCTAAAGGAGCTAGCAATGCCGTCAATGGAGGACATTGAGACGCAAAAATCAGATTTGGTGCTTGCTACAACCCACTACGAAGTGAAGCCTAGAATCATCAAGTTAGTGGCGACAAACCCATTTAGAGGATTGGAGGATGACAATCCATATAGACACATTAAGGAATTCACGATGTTATGCAACACGGTGCAACAAGAAGGAGTTCCGGCCGCTTGGTTCAAGTGGAATCTTTTTCCGTTCTCTCTCGAAGATGAAGCGCGAAGATGGTACACACTTGCGTCCGTTGAAGCAAAAGGAAATTGGGATGAGCTAGTGAAGAAGTTTCTTTTGAAGTTCTTTCCCATAAGCAAGGTCCAAGACTTAAGGAGGCAAGTGCTCACTTTCAAGCAAGGAGAGGATGAAGGAATTGATGAAGCATGGGACCGTTTTAATGAACTACTTGAGCGAGGCCCAAACTTGGCATTTTCCGGTGACTTGATGTTGCATACCTTTTATTTTTCACTAACCCCTAACTCGTCTCGTTTTGTAAGCATGTGTGCAGGTGGTGATATAATGGACAAAACAATTAGTGAAGCCGCACAAATCTTACAAAGGATAAGCAATGGACAAAGAACACAACGAGATTGGCAAAGACGTTGTCGGGAGGAGCAAAACGACAAAAGCAAGCCCAAGGTGCTTGCTGAAATTTCTGAAAAAGATGAACCGGAGGTCAAGAAAGATGAACCGACCATACAAGAAATTGAAGATCCACTTCCCAAGGTAAGAGAAGTCATTTCGGATATTAAAAATATTGAAACTAACATGAATGTAGGCCGAAGTATGGGGAATGCTAGACCATTAGCGGAGTTCAATCAATCCGGTTGGATTCAAGTTGATTTTGCCCCCCTAATCAACTACCGAAGGAAGGAGGAACACCGACGCATCGCCAAGAGAGTTGAAGACATTTTTGATCAAGAGATGAGTGGAGAGTCGATCCAAAAGATATTTGAAGAAGAAAGAGAAGAAGATGATGAAGCATGGATCGACCGATTTGACAACTCAAAGATGATTTATGATGAAGAGAGAGAAAAGTACAACCGTGACGAGCCTAGTGACTCGAGGGACAAATGGGAGAAGGTAGGACTCAAGCTAGAAGGTTATAGTTTGTGTGCTATTGAAGCCCACACACTAGCAAAGCAAGACATGGAAGTACTCAAGGATGAAGAAAAGAGTGAATCAACGAAGAGCGACCTTGACGACATGTGGTACACGGGAGATAAAGAAAGCAACATACAAGACTTTGAAGATGAAGATTTGGTTGATAATGAAGACTTCAAAGAAGAGATGAATGCGTACATAATTGATGGATTACACGTTCCACATGATGAGATGGAGGGGATGCAAAAAGGTAACAAAGAGGCACCTTCACTCGTTGAGATTGGTTCGCCTTCAACACCGCTAGATGAACCAAATATCACTCTTGTTGAAAAAGCTCTAAGGCCAAGGTACGCGCTGAAATCTCAGGATATTATTGGTATTGATGTTGATAAATTCAAATACTCATGCTCAACCAATAGTATGAATGATAGTTTAAATTCTATGCCTTGTTCCAATAATGATCATGTTGATAGGCTAGATTTTCTTGAGAATGAAAAAGAGGAAACATTTATGTTCAAACCAATTAATCTCACACCTAAAGAACCTTTGCCTAATGATGAGCTAAGTGCTATGCATGAAACATATGCTTCTTTTGTTTACACCTTGTCTTGTTCCTACAATTCGCATGTGGTGTTAATTATGGACGCGTATGTTTACAATAAGTTTTGTAAATCTCGATCATGCTTTGCGCTTGGTCAAGCTAATAACCTTAAAGAAGCACATGTCGGGAGAAGGCCCGATTTTCACTAACCATGTAGACAAGGCTTGAATAATGAAAAGAGAAGTCATGCCTAAAGAGTTGCAAGATAAATCATCAACCTCTCCAAATCCCGCAATGGATGCTGCCGTCTTCATCAATTTGAGAGCTTGTTCAGAGGTGTACAAATTAAGAAAATGAGATATTCATAAGCTCCATCAAGTTGCCATTCCAACGCATCAAGAACCAACGAATTTGAAGACCTGTGCAAGGAGTTATGGAGAAAACATTGAGCATTGCGCGTTCTGAAATTTCAGGACAAATTTCATCGCCGAAGTAAAACAGACGTAACTCTCTTGTCCGGAGTCCGATTTGGGGAAATAAAGACTCGTTGGAAATGAAATTTTGTGCACTGTGCAATGGAGTAGAGCTTGGGTATACTTTCTATTCTGGACGTTAAATAAAAATTCATGGAGTGAAGGCAGCACCGGAGGGTGATAAAGAAGGAGATAGCGATGAAGCAAAAGGATGCCTTGGGCAAGTCTTCTATAAGTGATCAAGCACAACATGGGAAGTAAATTAAAGCTGCATTGGTACCTTTTCTTCTTGCATGAAGGACCATGGCTATGCGACGAAACGAAGGTATGTGAGAAAGTCGAGCTCTATGACTTTAAATGAAGCGCTTTTCGGGAGGCAACCCATTTCTTTATGTTTTTATTCCTTTCTTAGAGAGAATAAAGAATGGCACCTTCTTACCATGATAAACTTGTGGTTATTAATCTAAGTCTAGTTTTCTTTTTAGAACCACCGTCAGGTTCATGCTCATATTTATTTATTTGCATGCATTGCATTTTGTTATCAACGTGATGTTTCTTTGCATATACATGTTTTGCCCATAGTTGGTTTGGTTGTTTTATATACTTAATGATGTATGCTTTAGTTTCCATGTTAATGCTTCATAGGGCCCTATGAGTATTTTCCTTTTGTGATCTTGTGTAAACGTGGTGTTTAAACATGATTGCGGACCATCATTGTTAAGTTCGATAAACCTGGCTAGCTTTTCATATGTTTTCATGTTGCATTGGTTAGTTTATAAGCTCTGCAATGCGCTTAATTTTTCTTGTGCTATAAGAGTTATTGATTTAGGGATAGACATGGTGTTTTAACCCTTGATAAATAAATCTTTATGGCTATGGAGAAATTTGGCAACCTAGTTGTAAACATGGTGTTTAGAACTAGGTGAAAACATTTTCTTTGTTTATATGCTTTCCTATCATGTGCATACACACCTTGCACCACGTACACTCATTAGGTTTTTATTTCTCATTAGACTAATTATGCCACAAGTTGAGAGTCCTAGTAAACATTGGATTGTCGGCAATTCTATCTACTTCCAACCGTCACCTTGGGGGTAGAATGTGCGCTTAAAACGTCTTGCAGGCAAGATAAAGACTCTCACTACAAGAAAATTGAAGGATGGCTAAGATAAAAATGCTTTGTCTTCTTCTTCCATGCCTAGCAAAATGCTAAGTATGGGGGAGACCCTGAATCTTCAACACGGAAGTGCAACATGACGCTCTAGAAGATAGAATGATCAAGATCATTAACGTCTCCTGGTCAATGCGCAAGCCACCGATCTCATCAAAATTCTGCGTGGTCTCGAAGAGAAAACACTGAATATTTTTGGATATTTAGAAGCACCATGAAGTTACGATTCCAACAAATCAAGAATCAAGACAATCAGAGGTTCCTACAAGAGGTTATGCCCGAATCACCGAGTGCAACACGTCCTGAAATCAGTTTTGGACAGCACGCAGCGCTGAAGTAAAACGGACATAGCTCCCTTGTTTGAACTCCGTTTTTGATGAATGACCACACGTTGGAAAGGTAATTTCATAAACTTTTAAATAGAGCTATATTTCGATATATGTCCTGTTCTGGACAGATGGGAAATCCATGAAAAAAGAGACAGCAAAGAGATGATGAGAACAAGAAAGAGGAGATGGTGATGACAACATTGAAGAGAAGGTCGACCAATGACTCCATTAAGCATACAAGATCAAATTCAGAAGTTTAGGAGCATTGATAAATCAAGACAAAAGCAAAATCCACATCGATATATGGAGATGTCGGAAGAAGGCAACGAAGAACTACAAAGGATGGTAACATCTCCATGGACCTTCTCTTCTCCGAACATAAATGCTTGTAAGTATGCCTTCAACCTTAGGTGCAACATTTTGTTTTTCTCTTCCAACAATAACATGGCTACTAGGAGGACAACTTAGGTTTCTTTTTATTTTCAATAGATAGACATGACCATGTGTTCACCTCGATGTTTATA
Source organism: Cenchrus fungigraminus (assembly GCA_036936925.1). NCBI lineage: Eukaryota > Viridiplantae > Streptophyta > Magnoliopsida > Poales > Poaceae > Cenchrus > Cenchrus fungigraminus. The sequence goes on along the minus strand of CM072774.1, from coordinate 134,327,403 downwards.
TTGCCTATGCTTACGGAAAGATGGTGAAAGTTGCCGCTTTGTTTTACCTACATGAAGTTATACATGTCTTGGCTAATTGCTCTCTATAATATGATCTGAAATTAATTTAAATACCAGCTCTTTTATTTGTGGAGGTGAAATGACTATGCTCTAGACCCACATACATATCTTTGCTCTTTGATTTAAGTTTATGGATAGCCAGATAACTTGTTGTTTTTATGAAAACTTAACTTTTATGCTATCTACATATTTGTGATACTCTTGCAAAGTTCTACCTACCAAAGCCATATACATATATGTTGTATGATGACAAAACCCGTAGATTGCAAACATATGTTTTGATGAGTTGGATTAGGATTGATTTATATGGTTTGAGACTAAGAAGCTGGTCATTCCTTTGTGTAACTTTTCATGCTAGCCTTTTTGTCCATGCATTGTGGGTTTTCACATCGAAAATTTCACAAACTTCATTGGGCATCCACCCTAAACCAAAAACATCTTTTTGTGATCACCTCCTTGTCCACAACCCAATTTGAGTATGGAGTAAAATTCTCGATGGAGATTCAAATATTCCGCAAGATTATGGAATTTATACTTACTTTAGCAGTCATTTCCCCTCTCTTTTATGCTCGAGGACGAGCATCGTTCAAGCATGGGGGAGGAGTCATTACATCATCTCTGACAAATGCTATGTAAGTATTATGTTGCAAAAGTTCTGAGGAGCAAAAGAAAAAAAATGAAAAAAAATTATGATGAGAAGAAAAGAAAAGTAAGGAAAAAAAGGAAGAATAAAGAAAAAAAGAAAGAAAGAAAGAGAAAAATGAGAAGGAAATAAAATAAAAGTAAAAAATATATATAGATGCTCCTCGGTTCTTTTGCTTCATAAGTTCTCAAGTGCCTTGATGACAAATCCATACTCAAATCTTCCAACCATGTGCAATCCGATAACGAGGACTTCACTCGTGCCTCGGGATCATCCATTGGCCACTTGCACATGTCCACCTATCTAAATGTGTGTGTTTCATCCCTCTCTCTTTTCAACATTTATTTTCCATGGCCTTTTTGACGAGTCTCGGTAATTCCAATAGATCTCTCTCTTAATTTGACAATATTTCGGATGTATGTTTTGCTAGGATTGTTTTTAACCTTCCAAGCTCCACAAAAGCCTTCCACTATCACATATGAGTAGAATAGGTTGAAAATAATCTAGTATAGGCTTGAGTGACTTGATGAGATGAGTGTTTCCATGAGCTTTTGCAAGAGATTTTCACTTATGTTGGATATGCATCTTTTTGAAAATTCTTCCATGGAACAAGGTAATGGTTTGAAGTTCACTTAAGTTTGAGAGCATCATGTTTATTAAATGTGGCTTGTTCTTTATTGTTAGTCTATCTTCCATAATGAAAAAGAAGTCGGTCACAACTTGAACTTTAAAAATAAATTCTTAAGAGAGAGCAATTTGCCTCGTCATGAATGACTAAGTGCAGGGACAACATTGGAAGGCAACGCTGATTTCCCTTTTAAGCGAGGATTACTTACTCGAGGACGAGCAAGGTTTAAGCATGGGGGAGATGTTGACGGTGAATTTCCGTCAACCTAGAGTACTTGTTATGCATTGGTTTCGATTATGATTTGCAACTAACCCGCCACTAGGCACACTAATGATATAACAAGTTCAACTTCGTATGTGCATTTGGAAGTATTGTGTTTTTGCAGGAAAACATGGACAAAAGGGACGGAGTCACAACAAGTTCAAAGGAGCAAACAAGGAGTTCCGTTCGTGTTCGAGTGCAAGGAGAAATCACTTCCAAAGGTGGCAAGGACCAAGGTGGTACGACGGATCATCCCCGAGGACTAAGACGTAAAGTTCGGACTTCATACGAGAAGACCCCCTATCTTGATCGCGGGGATGACGACCTCAAAATGACACAAATCAAGGGGGAAAAGTCCAAAATGCCAAGATGAGCCGCGGGGAGGAAGATGGGCCCGAACCGGCCCAGAAAGGGCCTGGGCGGGCCGGCCCATTCGGACCGGCCCAGGGGGTTTCTGGCCCGGTTCGGCCCGCCCTTTGACCTAGCTCCGTCTCGGTCTATTTGTTGCTCCCTCGTCCGATGGCCGCCGCATCCGATCATTCTACCGACCTCTTTTTCACCAGAAACTCGCCGCCACAAGATGAGGGAGGAGATTAGATAAGTTCGTCGCAAGGATCAACGTCGGCGGAGGGAAGGAAGCAAGAGAAGGACTCCAAGCCGCTGGCCTAGGGGTGTTCCCAAGCTTCATCACCGCCATCTTCATCGACGATGTTCTCCGGAGTCTCCATCACCCCTATGTGCTTCAATCCTTGTAAGATGATGGGGTAATGTCTCCGTTCATCCCTAGGGTTAGATGGATACATGCTATGTGATCGCTACTTGATTCGTGGTTTCAATCTATTGCTTTCATGTTGATGATGCTTTGACGATTAAGGTTAGCTACCGTGTTTTTCGGGCGTATGGTATCCACTACTCCCATAGATTCCATCAACATACCGTGTCCATCATAGGTCTAGTCACGATTACCTCCGCGTAGTGACAGTACGGGGGGAGGGAAAGGGCGAAACCGTGGTCACAACCCCCGGTAGATTGGTTTACCACTCTCGTGTAGTAGATGCATATCCATGATATCCTAGATCCTAGGGAGGGAACGCTTATCTTTCTTAATCACTCTCTTGTACCAACCTTTGCCATCTAGCTTAATCTTAGACTAACATAGATTAGATTGCTTTTACTTTAAGTTTAATCCTCTCTTTAAAGGTTTCCCTAGTCAACTAGATTAGTGCTTGGTTAAGCGCTAGCAATCCCCTTGCTCCGTGGATTGACAAACCTTGGGATCTCCCGTAGGTGAAGAAGGGCATAGGTGACTTGTACGCTTGCGAGTCCAATCGAAACGTTAAACGAGTTTTTACCATCAACAGCGGGGTCTAGTGGAGGCGCCTAGGTGGTCGAGTGGCTGTGGAGTCGAGCGGACCAAGGAGCTTGGCTGCGGCAGAGTTAATGGCAGCGGCGGTAGTGACGGCGCACGCGTGGGTGAGCAGAGCTCTCCTTTTATAGGCGAGTGCACCGGGGAGGGGCGCTGCGGGGCACGGCGGCAATACGCGTGGGCGCACCACGTGGCGCGGGGTGTCCTCACGGGGTTCTGTCGGGCGACAGGGTGGAGGAGACAGCATGCGCGGGCCCACGATGTCCTTGTCGATCGGGGAGGGCCCGGACACCGAGGCTTGGAGGCGCCGCATGGCGGCGCGGGCGCGACTCGCCCGGTGTGAGAATGCGACGCCGGCGCGTCTACTGGCCGAAACAAGCCGGTCAACGCCTGTTCAACACCTTCAAACTTGAGATTCTTGAATACAAGTTCAATTTCACCAAAAATAAAAGTGGTAGATCACATTACCACCTACAACTTTTACAAAAGCCGATAGGTGTTTTGATCAATGGTTGGAGCATGAACTCCTCACCAAAATGGCGACTTTCTCGGCTCGAACCCTGTTTAAAACAGCTTTGACCACGATTTTGAATCCCTTCCACTCAAAATTTGAAATGCCGCCAATTATGAAAGTTGTGTTCCTGGAAAAGACCAACAACTTTTGTATTGGCCGATTTTTGAGTGTTTAAGGGATTTTTGGAGAACATGGCAAAAGTTCTAGGAAGGGTTTTGAAGGCTAGGGTTTTTGACCAAAGTGTCAAGGGTGTTGACCACACTAATGATGGTTGACTTGCTTAGGAAGGTAATTAGTGCTAATTAACACTATTTAAAAACCTGGGGTGTTACAATGTAGGGGATGGACCATCCTGTACCGTAGTCGTAGTAGTGGAAGTAGAGGGTACACGAGTCGCCGGAGGTGCACCCATCACCATCATCTCCAACATCACCTTCATCACCATCCTTCTTGTCCACAAAGATCTTCTCACCAATCTCATCATCACCTACACACTCAAAAGCAAAAGAGCTACATGGCTTTGTCTCGTCGAAGGTAACCTCGCAAGTCTCTATGATTTGGTTAGTGTCAAGATTGAGCACACGATATGCTCAAGAGTGATTAGCATAACCAAGAAAAATACCATCGGAAGACCTTGCCTCAAATTTATCTAGTTTTCCCTTCTTGAGAATGAAGCATTTGCAACCAAAAGCTCGAAAATGACTGACCTTGGGTTTCCTCTCATGCATCAGCACATAGCTCGTTTTCTTCAAGAAAGCACGAAGGAAAATGCGATTCGACACATGGCATGCGGTATTGACTGCCTCGGCCCAAAATCTCCTACGAGTCCTGTGCTCATCAAGCATCATCCTAGCCATCTCACAAAGGCTCTGATTCTTCCTTTCCACAATGCCATTTTGACAAGCGACGTATGGAGAGGAATACTAATGTTCTAGACGAAGATCATTGCAAAAGGCATCAAAACAAGAGTTTTTAAATTTAGTGCCATTGTCACTACGAATCGCTCAAATGGCATCTACATGTCTCTCATTTTTCAACCTCAAGATCAAGTCTCGAACAAAACAAAAAGTCTCACTCTTTTCCTCCAAAAAGAAAACCTAAGAGTACCTCGAAAAATCATCAACAACAACCAACACATACCACTTCCCACCCACAGAACGAACCCGAGTTGGCCCAACCAAATCCATGTGCAATAGCTCATAAGGTCGCTCAATCATAACTGAAGTCAAAGGGGTGTGAAAAGTACCAGCCATCTTTCCGTGCCGACACGGAGCACACACCAAGTCTTTCTCGAACCTCAACCTCGGCAATTCTCGAACGAGATCTAGGCCACTCAAGCGGGAAAGCAGCTCAAAGCTCACGTGTCCTAGTCGCCTATGCCACTTCTAAAGCTCAGCAGGAAAACCAGCAACAAGACATCGAGATGGACCGACAAACTAGGAAAATCGGCACGAAAAATTTGACCCTCGGGGATGATCGTGCAGACTAGATCACCTCGAGAATCAAGCACACGGGAACCATCCGACCTGAACCGAACCTTATAACCCTCGTCAAGTAACTGAGATATTGACAATAGGTTATAGCCAAGTGACTTGACCAGAGCCAAATGCTTTAAGGTCACCAATTTACTCACCTTTGCAACCCCTTCAGCAAGAACTCATCCTCTCCCATTGTCCCCAAAAGTGATGTACTCCCTCGTACTCACTGGGGTGAGGCTGGAGAACCACCTTCGATCTCCGGTCATGTGTCGTGAGCAACCGGAGTCGATCAACCAAAAGTCCTCCAAGCCTCCCACCAGCAATCAAGAACGAGAACGAGAATGAGCGAATGCCTCGACACTGGGGTTAGAACAAATAAAGTCAAACCAGTGCCAAGCCATTTGCTCAAAGATAGAGTTAGCAAACACCATCTGATCACCCTTCCTAGGCGGAACCCTCTCACGCCTACCACCAAAGGACCTGTCACGTCGCACTTGAGGAATACATGCACCACGAGGAGGAAAACATGGCCCGTAGTCCCTCTGAGACCTAAAGCTGTGCCTGTCTCTCCCAAACTCGTACTGACCATGAGAAGGAGCACGTCCAGCAAACACACCATGCCCAAACCCAAGAGGCCTATCACCATCTCTCTGAGGAGCACCATAACCATCCTGACCACCCCGTGCAGCAACTGTACGCACAAACCCCTTACCCCGAGGTAGAGGCACAACACGAGGCTCAGGCACACCACGAGAAGGGCGGTACCTGTCCTTGTTTGCCTTCTCCCTAGCAAACCTCTCATCCCTTCTCCTCCTGAAACACCACTCCTCCTGATGCCCATCCTTCCCACAATACTCACAATGGAACAGGGTGTGTCTAGGCTTTGGGCTCACACTAGGCCACTCTCTCTCACAAAGCTCACTGGCTTCTGGAAGTTGCTTGTCTTAGGTGGGAACTTGGGTGGATCCAGAGTAGTATCAAGCTTGCTCAAGAGGTGGCTGGGTTTTGGAGCAAACTTGTTCTTGGCTGGGGTTATTTATGGTGGTGCTAGGATATCCCCAACCTTCTCTCTCATTTGGTTGTGGGTTACATTTGCTGGAGTGGAGCTGTTTCTCTCTTTGCCTCTCACCACTGCAGTCACCCACTTTCCTGAAACCCAACACTTAACCATCATACCTCTTGAACTCAGCTATTTTCATACTCAATTGATGTTCACATTACTTCCTTAGACCATCATTCTCTTCTTGCAGGCGATCAACAGTATGAACAAGCTCAACATTATGCAATGCAACAGTTTCATCATTTTCTTCTTGCAGGCGATCAACAGTACAAGCTCAACATTATGCAATGCAACAGTTTCACAAGTAGAGCATGATGTAGCAATAGGTGATTTCAAATCTGCCTCAAGAGAGCTAGCACGGGCAAGCACATCAACAAGCTTGGCATGCAACACAGGACAGGAAGTGCAAGCACCTAGCAAAGAGGATCTAGATTGCAATTCAACAAGCTCAGACCTAGCAACATCTAGTTCCTCCACACGCAAAGCATACTTGGACTTCAACTCAGATAAGTCAACCAAGAAAACATTGCAATCAGTGCATTCTAGTTCATAGGCAATCTCAGCTCTAGCATCAACAAGCAAAGCCTCTAACTCAACAACCTTGTCCTTAGCCTCAGCAAACAATGACCTAAACTCTGTCTTCTCCTTGTTGGCCTTTCTCAGCACATCACCACAGTTATCAAGCAAGGCATTCAACCTAGCATTCTCCTCTACCAAGAAGTTGGAGTTGTTTTGTACCTCATCCTCGGAGTTGGAATCCGAGCTGTCCCTCTCCACCATCTTGTTGTCAGACCTGCGTGCCATGAAGCTCAGGCTATTGAAGGTCTTGCTCATGTGCCGCCTGTCCTTGCACCGCTCTTGCTTTTCCTCGCTGCTGGAGTCCGAGGAGCTGTAGCTGGTACTAGAGTTGATGTCGCTTGCACCTGCAACCATCGCTCGTGCCTTGTTGTCACACCCAAATTTAAAGGCAAATTCGAATGCTCATATTATATGTGTGCCAGGATCAAGTTTCACACATATAATGTCTCAGTGATAACCAAAACACAATGCCATAACGTAAAGAGAGTATTAAACTTTATTACAGACCAAAATGACTCATAAACGAACTAATATTTAACGAGTAGTAACGCAGCAGATGGGGTCAACACCACAGGCAGTTGACTGGTGGCACGCCCGCCTAGAAATCGTCAAAGTCTCTAGGGAAATCTTCAAATCTCTCCAAATCTGAACAGCGTCCAGATTGTGTCGTTGCAATAAAGTAAACAAGCGTGAGCACATGCCGTACTCAGCAAGCGGAAACATCATATAACATGCAAGGCTTTATAGTGGAGGCTGATGGTTAAAGCATTTAGCATTTTAGTTGGTCAAGTTTTATTAGCAACATAATTACTATCAAGTGTAAGTTTATACCTAACCCACAACTAGCATAAGAGAAATAACAACATAAATAAAGATAGATGCATCAGGTTAATCATTGACTTCCATAGTTTACTCATGTGAGGGTCCAGGCCACTCGTGACCGTGAGCATGGCTAATCGATTAGTTTTAAACACTCTGCAAAGGTTGTACACTTTCACCACAAGTCGCATAAAAGTTCTAGGAAATTTAAACCCAACCACGCGATGCTGATCGGGCATCATACCACACTACCGAGGTGTGATTGCATAGGGATGCTACGAGGCCTTTACAAAGATTCCCAGTGTGAAGCAAACCCGCGAAGGATCCAAGTCGTTGCAGAGTATAAAGTCCCCTAGCAGAGCCGTGCCTTAGCTAAGAACACTCCCCACTAGAGCGAGTCTATACCCCACTGGTGCTTCCCCTTGCCCTTATCAGGTAAGGCCACCCCAACACTAGAGTCCCTAATTAATTAGCCAAGATAGAGCCATGTATCCTTGTGGTTGCACTGTTTTCCTAGGTGGTCGCTCCATGTTCCAATTAACAATGTGGTCTTGTATTAAAGAAGGTATAGCATAAATAAATCAAGTTTCATAAAGGTTCATTAATTCCATCCACCAAGTTAAGCATAGCGAGAGCTACCCAACAATAAATTAAATACCCAGGTTGATCAAGGTATAGGGGTAAAAATAATCTAGTCATGTCCTTAAAAAGGGTCCCATCAATTTAATGCAGGCAAAAGTAAAGATAGTGAATTAAATGCATGTTGTATAGGTAAACGGGTATGCATCAAGGTAGACTTGCCTTCAACAGATCCTTGTTGCTATTCAGACACTTGAGCTTCTTGGTCTTCAAATCCTTCAGCTCAAACGTTCTCTACGCATCACATCAAGTACATACAAGCAAATAATGGAATAAAAATAAGAAACAATCACCAAACAGAAAGATCAAAGCGAAACAGGGGTGAAAAGTTATTCTACTCTTCGATACGATCGTTTGGACATAAAGAACGTGAAAAACGGAGCTAAAACGGAGAAGATATGGCTTGGAGAAGGTTCAAGGGTATATCTGTGAAAGATCTGAGGTTTCAGGGGTTTAACTGCAAGAAACCGAGGGCTTAGGCGTGAAGAAACTTGAAAACAGAGGGGCTTTGGTCTAAAAACACAAGATTGGATTTCGGGAGCTATTTTTAGAAAAGCCAGGGTTTAAAACAGAAGAAAACTGGACTGATTTGCAAAGGTTTTGAGAGGTGGAAGGACCGGCTTGGGATTTTGAAAAAGACAGGGATGTTTTTGCAAAACTGCCTGGTCAAGCGGGGAAAAGACTAGTTGACCGGTACGGTGGATCGATTGACTTGATCAAGAGCGTCAGCTCGAGATCGGACGGTGGAGGATGCGCGCAGGCGACTGATGATGACGCGGACGTCGGCGAGCGGCGGCGCAGCGGGCTGAGCTCCGGCGGCTTGCTTGATTTTGGGCTTGGAGGCACGGATGGCGACAAGATCTGACCGGGGAGAAAAAGGAGTCGACGGCGAGTTGATCCAGGGGCTCAGGGAGGAGAGACGGCGTACGGAGACGGCGAGCACCGGGCGGCGGCGGAAGGATAACTCCGGCGAGCTCGTTTGCGTGCTGCGGTGCTTCTGGGCATCAACAAGCGGCACCGAGGGAGTCCTTACCCTCTTGCGGTTTCTCCGAGGCACTTCTCGACGTCTGGACGGTGGCGCTCCGGCGGATTGGTCTTCGGCGGTGGCCTAGGGTTCGGCGGGCACGGCTACAGAGAACTCGAGGGCGGCGGCTGCGTCTTTGACTTGGAGAGGAGGCGGCGGGGTCCAAGCAGCTTATAAAGGGGTGGCGTACTCGTGCAGGGCCGGGAGACTCGGAGTCGGGGACGAGTAGGACTCGGCGGCGGCCGTGGCGGTGCGGATGAAGGAGTCCGGGTCGACGCCGGGTTGGGGATGACATCATGGCCCCACACGTCGGCGACCGAGGGCAAGGCGAGGCTGGCAAAGAGAGACAGGCCGGCTCTGGGCCACTTCTTGCTGGGCTGCGGAGCAAAGACAGACGAGAATGGGGAAAACAGGGGCTAGGAGCGGACTTGGCGAGCTGGGCCTGCAAAGGTTGGGCCAAGCGAAAAAGCAGACGGGCGGAAAGGGTTCAGGGGCGTTTAGCAGACTTGGCGAACAGGGCTGCCTCCGAGCTGGGCCAAAGGAAAGGACGGACGGGGAGGGAAACTCAGGGACGTCCAACAAACTTTGAGAACTAGGCGGAAAAAGAAAAACAGGCCAGAAAAGGAAGAAAGGATTAGGGATAAAAGAAAAGGCTTTCCAATTTTAAAACCACTCAAACTTCATGAATTCAAATACAAATTTGAATTCAACCAAACAAAATTAATGGTCCAGCATGTGTGCAACAAATAACTCCTATATTTATTTATTTAATTTTCAAAAATATATTTAAATGCCTAAAAAATTCACACACACCTTATGATCCTTAATATCAAAGCATTGTTTCTATTCAAATTTTATTGAAACAAATTTTTAGCCAAATTAGGGTGTTACAAATCCTACCCCCCTTAAAAGGAATCTTGTCCTCGAGATTCGGAAAGATTGAGAAAAAGATTAGGAGACTCTTCTTCAAACCATCCTCTCTTCTTGGTCAAGTGGCATACCTGACATCCTATCTGGAAGAACCTCTGAATAATCACACCTTACTATGATATCTTCCAGAACTTTTCCATCAACTTGGTTCACTGTACTCTCAGAAGTTGGTGATGATGTGGCTGGAAATTCAATCCTCTCTCCAGCAGGACTAGTGAGTAGTACTGATCCTTTAGAGCACTGGATCACTGCATCACATGCAGCTAACCATCCCATCCCAAGTATCACATCAATCCCTCTTGATTCCAACACTATGAGATTAGCCCAAAAATCTTTGCCCATTATTTTGAGACTGACCTTCTCACACTGGTAAGATGCTTTCAATCCCCCCCAGGTGAACTAACTAGCATGTTGCGAGTCATGGGACTAATGGGTATATTATGTTGAGCTACGAACTGAGAAGTAATGAAAGAATGGGATGCTCCAGAATCAAACAAGACTGATGCGGGGGTAGAGTTGACAAGGAACATACCAAGCACCACTTGTGGATTCTCATGAGCGGAGTCTGCATTCACATGATTCACTCTATCACGTGCATAGTTCTGTTGTCCTCTGCTGCTTTGGGGTGTCTGTCCTCCATTCTTGTTTGGTGTACCCTGAACTGGAGTGCCAGGGATAGTCCTCTTAGGGCAGCTATTGGCATAGTGACCAACCTTTCCACACTTGAAACATGAGTTATTCCCAGGAGTGTATTGTCCACTTGGCCTTGCAGGAGTACCGATTGGAACGGTCTGCTAATTCTGCTGATAAGCGGGGGCATTGGCTAGCAGAACTGTTCGTTGAGTCTGTGGAGCTGAGCGCGGATACTACTGTTGTCCATAACCTCCACTTGAATTTCCAAAGCGAGATGGTGTCCACTGCTGATTGCTATAGCGAGGGCGAGTGTTGCTTCCTGATGTTCCTGAAGTAGTAGCCTTCCTTTTCAAGTCTCCCAATTCTCTATGCTTAGACTCCAAGCATATTGCTCTATCAATCAATTCTTGGAGATTTGGAAAGGTATGAGACATTAGCTGGTATTGAAGAGGTCCAGCTAATCCTTCCAAGAATAGCTCTTGCTTCTTTCTATTAGTGTCAATATCCTCAGGTGCATAGCGAGACAACTCCATGAACTTGTCCCTGAATTCTGGCACAGACATCTTTTCTTGTTTAAGGGCAAGAAACTCCTTTTTCTTAAGCTTCAGTACACCAGCAGGAATATGGTGGCTCCTGAAGTTGGTGGTAAACTCTTGCCATGTGATAGCATTAGCATTGGCATGTGCAGCAACAAGTGCATCCCACCAAGCTGATGTAGATCCTTGGAGTCGGCCTGAAGCATATAGAACCTTCTCCCTATCATCACACTAAGCAATATTAAGCATTTTCTCAATGGTCTTGAGCCAGTCTTCAGCTTCTAGTGGATCAGTAGCATGGGAGAACACAGGTGGCTGATGGCTCATAAACACCCTATGCCTGTTCACAGGACCTTGTGGTTGGGGTTGGTTATTTCCTTGCGCTTGCATGTTGGCTACAGTGTTGGTAAGGCCTTGAAGAAGCTGGGTCAGGGCCTGCAGAAACTGCTGGAAAGCTGTATCCATTTGTTGTTGCTGAGATGAACTACTGGAACCTCTTCCTCGTCCTGGATGGATCACTGTGGGTTGATTGACTCCTGAGCTTGACCTGGTTTTCGCCATCTGAGTGTTAGGAATATTACTTTAGATGTTTGTACTAAGAGTAAAGCTCTGAAAGGTAAGGCAGCAAAGACTTTCAATTCTGGACAGATTCTATTGACTCCAAACAACAGGATGTAACCCTCAGTACGAGAATCCAAAAATTATGAAATTTTAACCAGAGAAGTATATTGAAATTACAGAACTATTCCAACTGGAATCACTTCAATCCAAGGTCTGTAGCTTCGGTTATGAAATAAACAAGACGCCTGGGTCAGCTGAGTTTTACAGATTCTGATAGCTCCAAAGGATCGTTTATATCTCTCTGTATATAACTCCTAAATTTCTGAAATGTTTACAGACGAATCATCATATAATTCCTGAACTTTTCCAATTGGTTTTACTGTATTCGGAGTTCTGTAGCTCGAGATAAAAATAGAACAGTACTGCTGACTGATCTGCTCACGGAATCCTCTAAGTCAGCAGATTGAGATTTACTAGATTAGATTGGGGGTAGAGCATAGAGATTAAGAGATTAGGATAAGAAAGATAGATTGGGACAGAGAGATAAACCCAACTAACACTTTACTAAAGAACCAATGTCATTGTGGTTATTACTCCACAACACACTGCACTCAAATAAAAATTCCAACTCAAACAATTACACAACTTCAAGCACTCAAACACACCACTAAACTAAGCAAACTTTAAACGATCATTTAGAACTAACGATTACAAAAGATCCTAAGCTTAAGAACTCCTAGGTCCTAAGGAAGCTCTTCTGTGCGGGCATCCGGAGAGTTGTAGCGAGGTCTCTTAGGTGATGGAGAATGATGAGTATCTTCTATGCTGTCTTGGATCACAGGAGACTCTCTTCCTACTAGCATAGCTTCCAGCTGGCGCTTCTCTATCTCTGTTTCATAGATCTTCTGTTGAGCTGCAGCAAGCATGTTATTGGTATTATCCAAAGCAGTATTGACAGCAGCCAGTAACTCTCTGAGGTTGTCTATGGTGGGGCTGTGTCCATTAGCTGATGCAATATAGGTCTTGGCTTCGCCACTTGCTCTGTAGGGAGTGTATAGACTGCGAGTGTGTTCCAACTCAGAACGCTCCCTGTGAGAGAGAACATAGAGTGCTCTTCTAGCAGCTTCAGCAATCCCTGCTTCCATAGTATCTCTGGTAGCAACATCCACATGTTTGGACACTTCCATAGGTCCATAGTCTTCAACTCTTTTGTAAACGACGACTGTCACTTCCCAGTGAGTCTCAAACCAAGGATGAGTCCACTCTTCACAAAAGTAAAGTGGTTCTTCACCATAGGCCAAACAGTACACTGTTCTCCTTAGATTGTCAGCCATAGGGATGCCTCTTCCATTATTCTTGCAATGGCGCACCTTCCATTCCACTTCCTTAGCTTGCTCCTCTTGTTCCTCTTGCTCTTCCATCTACTCCTGATCATCTCCTTGATCACCATCCTCTTCCTCTGGAATCTCCTCTTCTGAATCTTTTTCTTCCTCTGGGATCAACTCCTCTGGATCTTCCTCAGGTTCTTCAGCTGGTTCTTCATCATCTGACACAATGATGGGCTTCGAAGCAGGTGTTGGAGATGGCATTGCAGTTGGTGCTTCCCTCATATACTCCTCATTAGTGTTTCTCTCATGTTCTTCATGCTCTCTGCTTTCCATGGGATAGTAGTAAAAATCCTGATCCTCCAAATAGCGGGGAAACCGAGAACAGCCTGAACAAGAGGTCTGCAACTGATGAACCATCTAGAAAAGAAACAGGTGATGGGTGAGATAGGTGTTAAGACAAGATTCTAGAAAGGAGAGATCCAAGGTAGAGATCAAGGTTGAGATAAGCAAGGATGATATTATTAGAAATAAAGCAAGCATAAGGAAAGAATGGCTTCTAAGATATTATAATCCTTAAATACAACCATTTTCTAACTAGGCTAACGTCCTACAGTCAACACGGCTCTGGTACCACTTTGTCACACCCGAATTTAAAGGCAAATTTGAATGCTCATATTATATGTGTGCCAGGATCAAGTTTCACACATATAACGTCTCAGTGATAACCAAAACACAATGCCATAATGTAAAGAGAGTATTAAACTTTATTACAGACCAAAATGTCTCATAAACGAACTAATATTTAACGAGTAGTAATGCAGCGGATGGGGTCAACACCACAGGCAGCTGACTGGTAACACGCCCGCCTAGAAATTGTCGAAGTCTCCAGGGAAATCTTCAAATCTCACCAAATCTGAATAGCGTCCGGATTGTGTCGTTGCAATAAAGTAAACAAGCGTGAGCACATGCCGTACTCAGCAAGCGGAAACATCATATAACATGCAAGGCTTTATAGTGGAGGCTGATGGTTAAAGCATTTAGCATTTTAGTTGGTCAAGTTTTATTAGCAACATAATTACTATCAAGTGTAAGTTTGTACCAAACCCACAACTAACATAAGAGAAATAACAACATAAATAAAGATAGATGCATCAGGTTAATCATTGACTTCCATAGTTTACTCATGTGAGGGTCCAGGCCGCTCGTGACTGTGAGCACGGCTAATCGATTAGTTTTAAACACTCTGCAGAGGTTGTACACTTTCACCACAAGTCGCATAAATGTTCTAGGAACTTTAAACCCAACCACACGATGTTGATCAGGCATCATACCACACTACCGAGGTGTGATTGCATAGGGATGCTACGAGGCCTTTACAAAGATTCCCCAGTGTGAAGCAAACCCGCGAAGCATCCAAGTTGTTGCAGAGTATAAAGTCCCCTAGCAGAGCCGTGCCTTAGCTAAGAACACTCCCCACTAGAGCGAGTCTATACCCCACTGGCACTTCCCCTTGCCCTTATCAGGTAAGGACACCCCAACACTAGAGTCCCTAATTAATTAGCCAAGACAGAGCCATGTATCCTTGTGGTTGCACTGTTTTCCTGGGTGGTCGCTCCATGTTCCAATTAACAAGGTGGTCTTGTATTAAAGATGGTATATCATAAATAAATCAAGTTTCATAAAGGTTCATTAATTCCATCCACCAAGTTAAGCATAGTGAGAGCTACCCAACAATAAATTAAATACCCAGGTTGATCAAGGTATAGGGGTAAAAATAATCTAGTCATGTCCTTAAAAAGGGTCCCATCAATTTAATGCAGGCAAAAGTAAAGATAGTGAATTAAATGCATGTTGTATAGGTAAACAGGTGTCCATCAAAGTAGACTTTCCTTCAACAGATTCTTGTTGCTGTTCAGACACTTGAGCTTCTTGGTCTTCAAATCCTTCAGCCCAAACGTTCTCTACGCATCACATCAAGTACATACAAGCAAACAAAGGAATAAAATAAGAAACAATCACCAAACAGTAAGATCAAAGCAAAACAGGGGTGGAAAGCTATTCTACTCTTCGATACGATCATTTGGACATAAAGAATGCGAAAAACGGAGCTAAACGGAGAAGATATGGCTTGGAGAAGGTTCAAGGGTATATCTGTGAAAGATCTGAGGTTTCAGGGGTTTAACTGTAAGAAACCGAGGGCTTAGGTGTGAAGAAACTTGAAAACAGAGGGGCTTTGGTGTAAAAACACAAGATTGGATCTCGGGCGCTATTTTTAGAAAAGTCAGGGTTTAAAACAGAAGAAAACCGGACTGATTTGAAAGGTTTTGAGAGGTGGAAGGATCGGCTTGGGATTTTGAAAAAGACAGGGATGTTTTTGCAAAACTGCCTGGTCAAGCGGGGGAAAGACTAGTTGACCGGTACGCTGGATTGATTGACTTGACCTGGGGTGTCGGCTCAAGATCGGACGGTGGAGGATGCGCGCAGGCGACTGATGATGACGCGGACGCCGGCGAGCGGCAGCGCAGCAGGCTGAGCTCCGGCGGCTTGCTCGATTTTGGGCCTGGAGGCACGGATGGCGACGAGATCTGGCCGGGGAGAAAAAGGAGTCGACGGCGAGTCGATCCAGGGGCTCAGGGAGGAGAGACGGCGTACGGAGACGGCGAGCACCAGGCGGCGGCGGAAGGATAATTCCGGCGAGCTCGTTTGCGTGCTGCGGGGCTTCTGGGCATCAACAAGCGGCACCGAGGGAGTCCTTACCCTCTTGCGGTTTCTCCGGGGCACTTCTCGACGTCTGGACGGCGGCGCTCCAGCGGATCGGTCTTCGGCGGCGGCCTAGGGTTCGGCGGGCGCGGCTACAGAGAACTCGAGGGCGGCGGCTGCGGCTTTGACTTGGAGAGGAGGCGGCAGGTCCGAGCAGCTTATAAAGGGGCGGCGGACTCGTGCAGGGCCGGGAGACTCAGAGTCGGGGACGAGCAGGACTCGGCGGCAGCCATGGCGGTGCGGATGAAGGAGTCCGGGTCGACGCCGGGTTGGGGATGACATCATGGCCCCACACGTCGGCGACCGAGGGCGAGGCGAGGCTGGCGAAGAGAGATGGGCCGGCGCTGGGCCACTTCTTGCTGGGCTGCGGAGCAAAGGCGGACGGGAAAGGAGAAAACAGGGGCTAGGAGCGGACTTGGCGATTTGGGCCGGTAAAGGTTAGGCCAAACGAAAAAGCGGCTGGGCGGACAGGGTTCAGGGGCGTTTAGCAGACTTGGCGAACAGGGCTGCCTCCGAGCTGGGCCAAAGGAAAGAACGGACGGGGAGGGAAACTTAGGGATGTCCAACAGACTTTGAGAACTGGGCCGAAAAAGAAAAACTGGCCAGAAAAGGAAGAAAGGATTAGGGATAAAAGAAAAGGCTTTCCAATTTTAAAACCACTCAAACTTCATGAATTCAAATACAAATTTGAATTCAACCAAACAAAATTAATGCTCCAGCATGTGTGCAACAAATAAATCCTATATTTATTTATTTAATTTTCAAAAATATATTTAAATGCCAAAAAAATTCACACACACCTTATGATCCTTAATATCAAAGCATTGTTTCTATTCAAATTTTATTGAAACAAATTTTTAGCCAAATTAGGGTGTTACACTTGTTCTTCTTGTAGCCTCCACTCTTCCTCAGTCGGCGCTCACTCTTTTCCTTGCCCTTGCCCTTGTACTTATCGGTGTAGTCATTCTTGGAGTGGTGCTTGTTGTAGTCGTTCCTGGGCTTGGCCTTGAAGTCGTTCTTGATCTCCATGGCCTCGGGACACTCGGTGATAAAGTGTCCGTACTTCCCGCACCGGTAGCACATCCCCGAGTTTCGCCTCGAGTTCTGGCGGTTCTCGTACATCTCCCTGAACCTCTTGCTCAACAAGGCGAGATCCTCCTCGCTCAGCACCTCAAACACCAGATCTGGCATGGACACAAGACAAGACAAAGAGAACTACCTAGCAGTTAGGTTAGTGTTATCCCTTAACCCAGAAACAAGAGCCAAACTATGAGAGTCAGTCGGGCTCTCGCTGTTGCCACTCAAGGCCCTATCCACCTCCGAGGACTTGAGCTTAGAGAACAGCTCATCCACGGTCAGAGTCTCATACACACTAGACTCCTGAATAGCCTCCACCTTAGCCGCCCACACCGAACGATCTAGAGAGTGTAAGAGCTTCAAAGCTCTATCATTATCATCGTACGGTAGGTTGACTATGTTCGCTCTCATGTTGTTCACGATGCAAGTGAAATGCTGAAACATAGCGTCAATAGACTCACCGGGGAGATGAGTGAAATTCTCGTACTCTCTCTGGTAAGTCGAGAACAATCGATCCTGCACCTGGCTATTCCCACCGTGGGCATTCTTCAACTTGAGCCAAATCTTGTTGGCCAAGACCTCACCATACACACGACCAAACTCAGTGGCACAAAGTGCACAGTACAAGTAATCAATCGCCTTATTGTTGGCGTCCCACTTGTCCCGAGCTCCGTCAACAGTCAAATTAATGGGACGAGTATAGTGAACATCCTTAGTCACATCCCAAATAAATTGACCCTTGCCACGAAGAAAACCAGCCATCCTGGCCTGCCACATCTGATAGTTCTTCCCATCGAAGTGCGGAGGACCCGAACCCCTTTCCTGGTATGCAATCTTTGGATCTTAGACTGGTTAGAGTCGTGAAAGACCCGTAACCGGCTCTGATACCAATTGAAGGACCGGATTGGCGATCAGAGAGGGGGGAGTGAATGGGAGCTGATAAAAATTCTTTTATAAGAACTCGGCCTATGCCCCAAAATCACTTCCAAGAACCTCTGCACAAACTTGCCAAGATCATGTAGTCACAACGGACCTACTGACCCTAGGAACAAGTTAGGAAAATCCTACAAGAAAAGCGGAAGCAAACTCAAAAGGTAATGAGAAAAAGAATGAGCTCAAAGCAATCTACAACAGCTTTGTCAGAACTTCCGGCCAAGCATCGGAACTTCCGATAATGGGTTCTCTGTCTGTCAAAAACACATTATCGAAACTTTTGGTATAGGGTCAGAATTTCCGACCATCGAAACTTCAGCCCTGGGGCCAGAAGTTCCGATAAACACCTCTCTGTCAGCCAACGAATGAGTTATCAGAACTTCCTGTACAGGGTCAGAAGTTCAGACAGCACACAGAAAACAGCCCGAAAGAGAGGGAAGGAAAATCCAAAACTCGATCAAACAACTTCCTAAAATCACAAAAATTTAACCCAAGCTTTGCAACAACCCAAAGAAGCTTTTCCCAAAAGATCTCCAAAAGATCAACCCTTCACCACTAGAAAAATGATTATGGTATGAACCCTAGAGAGAGAGCTTTTTCCCAAAATCCACGGATCTCCCAAACGGCTTGGTGGATTGAGCCCAGATTTTAAGTAGATGGGAAACATATCTAGGAGATGCTATGCCTAAAATCTTAGAGCCTCAAACCACACCAATCAATCGGAATCGCAAATCTCGTGCACACAAGCCACCACCTCGAGCTCCACCAAAAACTCACAAATCGAAGGCCAAATCCGGCGTTTGAGGGGTCAAGATCATCCACAAAGAGGCACAAGGCATTCACCCATGATCCCCTCAAAGAAATCCGGAGAGAAACGGCCTCAAATCCTCGAATCAAGCGACAAACGAAAAACACCCAAAAATAGCTCCAAAAATGACAAGAAAATCACAAAGAGCTAAGTGGTCAAATTGATCGCAGCACAAACGAGGACACCTTCCATACATCCAGAGGACAGAGTCTGTACAGAGTCTACCCTATGGAACAAAGGAAACGAAGCAGTCCAGCCGGTATAGATTCCGGGAGAGCCATCCACCCCTCTATATATATGAAGAGTCTCGGGGGTGGAAAATGACGCTGATGCCCCTACACTTAAAACTAAGGATACATCCCCTCAGGGGCATTTTGGTCGATATCACGAATATTCCAATCGAGCGGACACGCATCCACCGCAGCTCACTTCACCTCGATGCAAGCTCTACGATCACGCCGCGTGCCTCCCGCCCCGAACCTTCCCGACGTGCCCGGATGCCGCCTCCACCACGCCAAGTCTTCGAGTTGTTGGTTTTGTGGCCAAACCAACCAAACCTCGCGCACGAGCTTCGGTCGCTAGCCGCTACCTCGCACCGGCTCCATGTACACGACTTCATCTTGCTCTTCTTGCACCACACAGCTCGCACTTGACCCCATCAGCCACCGGGTCCATCGAGCGAAGCCTACTTGTCTCTCCATCACCCGGAGGCCACATTGGCATAGACCTTTCGCGCTTGTTCTTCACCTGCACAAACACGAGTCAAGCCGCAAATTGTACCTGCAATACTAGGCCAAGATATCACTCCACACTACGTTTTCAATCACTCATCACAGAAGGAGCGACCCTCCACTAGTCCTCGGACGCTCTTGGTCCTCATACCATCTCCGTCACGCTACGTCTTCGAGTTGTTGGTTTTGTGGCCAAACCAACCAAACCCCGCGCACGAGCTTCAGTCGCTAGCCGTTACCTCGCACCGGTTCCATGTACACGACTTCATCTTGCTCTTCTTGCACCGCATGGCTCGCACTTGACCCCATGGCCACCGAGTCCATCGAACCAAGCCTACTTGTCTCTCCATCACCCGGAGGCCACCACGGCATAGACCTTTCGCGCTTGTTCTTCACCTGCACCAACACGAGTCAAGCCATAACCTGTACCTGCAATACTAGGCCAAGATATCAGTCCACACCACGTTATCAATCACTCATCACAGAAGGAGCGACCATCCAACGGTCCTCGGACGCTCCTGGTCCTCAATCTCCCCCTTGATGAGTGCATTGACAACACACGTAGTCACCAATTCACAATGAACAAGAAAAAGAAAAGAAACTACTCGAACCTCACCCAAGTGATCGAAAGCCAAAGCAAAGTAACAAGATCACCTGAAGGAGAACGTCTTGACCCCTAAGGCAAGGGCAACGGCTCAACACAGCCAAGACAAAGCAAGCTCACCACGAAGCAACAAGCTCAAAGCCAAAGAGCAAAGCACAAGCACAAAGCACAAAATTAGGCAACACAAGGAGCTCCCCCTGCTTGTATGCAAACTCCCCCTGAACAAGTGCGTGCAAAAATGAATTTCTCTCACAATGCAAGTTCTCCCCCTTGTTCAAATTCTCCCCAAAATGCTCTGAATTGGATGCACACTCCCCAAATCTGAATTGGATGCTCTTATCTCCCCCTTGTTGGCAATGCAAAAATCAAGCAAGAAAGTGCACAAATGAAGATACCAATTGAAAATGCACAAGCTACGAAGCTTCTCAGATATACAATGAGCACAACAAAATGCTACATATGAGACATAGAGCAAGCTAGGTAGACATGGTTCAATTCAAAGCATAGCCAACAAGACAGTAAAGACATATAAGCATGTGACAAAGCTCTATCAAGATTTAAGCATATTTTCACAAAAAGAAAATCATCTCATGAGCAAAGTCCTATCCATGATCCATTTGAGCAAGAATAAACCAAAACATACAGACCTTATGCAAGGTCACAAGCTCTCATCACAAGATCATGGTAAACACCCATCAAGCATATCAAGTCATGTCAAAGCAATGAGCCATGTGTCTACTTCGGGAATACTTCTTCACTGGTAGACATCATGCAACATTTTCGCACCCATGTGTATAAAAGGCATATGAAAGCAACAAGACATGATTATGAGCATATATCAAGCACAGACATTTCAAGATACCAAATTGATTTTTCAAGATTATGCATGGTACATGAAATGCCTTTGCAGCCTAAAAGAGCTTATGCTCCTCCAAGATGTGCAACATGGGCTAAACATTCATGATGATAAATGGGTCTTTGACCCCAAGTGAAAAGAGCATGATTTCCAAGCACAATTTAAGCATGACATATCCATTCTAGCACAAAGAGAGCATGGACAAGCATTTACTCATAAGAGAACCAATTTTAACATTTTCAACAAAAAGAAAGCTATCTCATCATGAATATATAGCTATACTCTCAGGAGCTTAACATTCACATCACCAATCATCCAATGAGTCAATATCTCACAAAAGCAAATCATGGTGATCACAGTATATAGGAGAAGCTCATCCTACAATGTATGATACAAAGATGGCTATCCTACCATGTTTTGCACAAAAATGAAAATGCATGCAAGATATGGTACAAAATGATGCAAATGATACATATATCACATATATAAATGAGAAGCTCCAAGATCCAGCTCAAAACGGATAACACACTCCAAGTTCACCTCGCAAGCGAGTAAAGGTAACTTGGTCAAGTGGTTTGGTGAAAGTGTCAGCTAGCTGGTCTTGGGTAGGTACAAAGCTCAACCGGATGTTCCCGTTCTCAACATTGTCTGTCAGGAAGTGGTATCTCACTTCTATGTGTTTGGTTTTGGAGTGAAGGACTGGGTTTTTGGCTACACTTATGGCACTGGTGCTGTCACAAAAGAGTGGAACTTGGGTACACTCCTCACCAAAGTCGCTCATAGTATAAAAGCTGGGAACAACAACGAGCAGCTGCAACATACTCGGCCTCTGTAGTGGACTGGGCTACACTGGATTGCTTGCGAGATGACCAAGAGACCAAAGAAGAACCAACAAACTGGCAACAACCCGAGGTAGACTTGGGATCCAAACGACACCCAGCAAAATCAGCATCGGAATATCTGTGCTGTGTGAGTGTCGAGCAGGAAGAATACCAAAGACCAAACTCAGGAGAGTAGTTCAAATACCTGAAGATCCTCTTGATGGCCTGCCGATGTGAAGTCCTCGGGGAAGCCTAAAAACAAGCGCACAGATACACGCTGAACTGTATGTCTGGCCTCGTCACCATCAAGTAGAGGAGGGAGCCAATCATGCTCCTGTACTCCTTCTGGTCCACGGGCTCACCATCTTCATCAGCATCCAAAGCCGTAGCGGTACTCATCGGTGTAGTCAACGGCTTGGAGTCGTTCATGCCAAACTTCTTCACGATGTCCTTGGTGTACTTACCTTGATGCACAAATGTCCCGTCCTTAAACTGCTTGATCTGAAGCCCAAGGAAAAATTGCAGCTCACCCATCAATGATATCTCAAACTTCCTGCTCATGTCATCTGCAAACCTCGCAACAAGATCATGGGAAGAGCCACCAAAGATAATGTCATCCACAAAAATCTGCACAGTTAGAGTGTCATTGCCCTACCTAAGGAGAAACAAGGTTTTATCAACAGTACCCATCACAAACCCCTTGCTAAGCAGAAAACCTCTCAACCTACCATACCAAGCCCTGGGTGCTTGCTTTAGGCCATACAAAGCCTTTCTGAGTTTGAACACTCGATGGGGGTATTTCTCACTCTCAAAACCTGTGGTTTCCTCACGTACACTTCTTCCTCTATGTACCCATTCGAAAAGGCACTCTTCACATCCATCTGAAACAATTTGAATCCTTTAGCAACAGCAAATGCAAGAAGAATTCGAATTGCTTCCAACCGAGCAACTGGAGCTAAGGTTTCCACATAATATATCCCTTCTTTCTAGCTATACCCCTGAGCAACAAGGCTTGACTTGTTCCTCACCACCATACCATCCTCACCTTCTTTGTTTTCCACACCCATTTAGTACCTATAGGTTTGCAATTTGGTGGAGGTTCAACTAACTCCCACACCAAGTTTCTCTCAAAGTTCTCTAACTCCTCATGCATGGCATTGACCCAATTTGCATCACAAAGTGTGTGTCGAATATCTTTGGGCTCAAAAGAGGTGACAAAAGCAGAATGAGCAAAGGAGAGATTTGTCTGGACCTAGACCGTGTAGTGCGTTTGTTGACGGTGTATTTTGGTACACCAAACATGTTCATTACACTTTGGTTTGGATTTGATTATGGAACTAACCCTCCACTAGGCACACTAATCTTATAACAAGTTCATCTTCGTGTGTGCATTTGGAAGTGTTATGTTTATGTAGGAAAACATGGACATAAAGGACGGATTCACAACAAGTTCAAAGGAGCAATTAAGGAGTCTTGTTCGTGTTTATGAGCTTGATGAAATCACTTCCAATGGTGGCAAGGACCGAAGTTTTACAAAGGAACATCCCCGAGGATTGGAGCGTAAAAGACCGGACTTCATGCAAGGAGAACCTCCATCTTGGACGCGAGGATGACATCGTCAAAATAGTGCAAGTGGAGGGGGCAAAGTGCATAAATACATGAGGACCCACGGGAGTGAAGGGGCGACCGAACCGGGCTGGGATGGGCCTGGGCCGGTCGGCCCAAGCCGGCCGGCCTGGCCCACTCCGGGGGTCGGTTCGGCCCCCCTTTTCTTGCACCCGAAGGACCTTCAACCCTAAGTTCGTGGAGGCGCCGCCATTCGCAAGACAGAGAGCCATTCGCACCGAGAGGCCATCCACAAGCTAGAGAGAGAGGAGGGAGATCGTTCGGGAGAAGGATCGCTCAACTCAAAGGAAGCACCCACAAGTGAAGAAGAAGGAAGACACCGTCGGAAGCGTCACCATAATCAACGGTGCCATGTCTAGCACCTTGATGGGGTAATCTTCTCATTTGTCCATGGGTTGTAATCGATCTTGAGATGTAATCGCTACTTTGTTCGGATATCTATCTATCATCTAGTGTTGAAGAAGCTTTGATGTTTAAGGTTAGCTACCATGCCGTAAAGGGAGTAAGATCTCAATGCTCCCTTGGATCCATTCAATACGCCGTGTCCATCATAGGTCTAGTCACGAATACCTCCGCGTAGTGACAGTACGGGGGGAGGGAAAGGGCGAAACCGTGGTCACAACCCCCGATAGATTAGATTGGTTTTCTTGTTTTAAGCGGTTGCATGTTCAAGTATCGTAGACCCTTGGGCAAGTGTCTTTTATATATCTCGTCGGCTTAATCGTCCTCTCTAGTGTAGTGTAGTTGTTATCTAGTTTAACCGTAGATTAGGGTTTGGGTAAGTTAGTAAGTAGAGGTAGATCAAACGCGTGTAATCCCCTTGCTCCACGGAATGACAAGAACCTAGGGAATCCTGTGGTGAAAAAGGTGTAGGTCCGTACGCTTGCGGATCGTAGGTGGATACGAGTTTTATCCGTCAACAAGCCCCTTTTTCTGGCACCGTTGCCGGGGAGCAAGCTAGTTTACATTGTTTGGTTTTGCATCTAACTTTGTTTTATATTTAGTTTATCGTTTATTTGCTAATATCTAACCCATATTACCTAGAAAACCACTTTGTTTTTGTTTTTGTTTTTACTTTGTTGTCTAGATGGCGTTCGTCAACCACCCCGTGGAAGAACCGGAGAAATCGCTAAGGGATTACGCTAGTCCTCGATGTGAAGACATAAAGGTACAAGAGTCCGATTCGAAGCTTGAAGCGACTAAGTATGAAATCAAATCCAAGATCATCGAGATGGCGACGGCAACCCCGTTTGAAGGGATGGCTACGGAGAACCCATATAGACACATAAGGCATTTCACGACGCTATGCAACACGGTGCGTCAAGAAGGAGTTCCCGATGAATGGTTCAAATGGAATCTCTTTCCCTACTCACTTGCCGGTGAAGCAAAGACGTGGTACTCGTTTGCGTCCTTTGAAGTTGAAGGCAATTGGAACAAGTTGACAAAGAAATTTTGCGAGAAGTTTTTTCCAATTAGCAAGGTTCAACATCTAAGGAGGCAAGTGATCCCTTTCATGCAAGGAGAAGAGGAAGGGATAGACCAAGCTTGGAATAGATTTAATGAGTTGATTGAACAAGGACCAAGACTCGGCTTCTCCGGTGACGTACTCTTGCATACATTTTTCTTTTCCCTAACCCCTAGTTGCATGCAACACATCCAAATGTGTGCAGGTGGGGATCACATGGAGAAAACACTCACGGAAGCCGCTCAACTTTTACAAAAGATTAGCAAAGCGGCGGCCATGCGAAGAGATTGGGAAACAAGACTTGCGGGAGAGCCGGAACACAATTCAAGGATGAAGACGTGTGCTGAAATTTCTAAAGAGGCAACCCCGGAGGACACAAAAGAGGAGCCAATCCCGGAAAAGCTTGAAGAAGAGCACATCAAGTCAAGAACTACCCCGAGTGTTGACATCGCCGAATCAAAAGAAACAAGCAAGAGAACAATGTCAAGCGCGAAGCCATTAAGGGAGTTCGAACATATGGATTGGGTTCCAATCGATTACGAAGAAGTATTCGACAAGAGAAGACCGTTCCCTAACCAAAAGGGGATGGCAAGAGCATTGGAAGCGGATTTCCCACCGGAAAAGAAAGCGGAAGATTCATACGACCTTAAAACCACCGGTGAGATCTTTCAAAAGCTCTTTGGTGATGATGAAGTGGATCCGGAACACATAGCCGAGGTGAAAAGAATCATGGGGATCAAGCCCGAAGCATCGCCATACGCTCGCCTCGCCGAAGTTTACGCGATAGGATCCGAAGAAGAGGAGAAGATGGCACCACACTTGAGTTGCGAGATCAATGGAGTTCAATGCAAAGCTTTATGCGACATCGGAGCCCAAGTAAGTGTCCTATCTTCTAAAATTTACGATAAAGTTCAAGACCACAACCTAGACTTAGCTCCAACATCAACAAAGTTAATTATGGGAGATGGTAGAACTATTAGACCTCTAGGTATTGCTTGCAACATTAATGTAATCATCTCTGGAAAATGTATACCAACCGATTTCTTTGTTATAGATGCTTACCATAGTAATTATGATCACATAATCCTAGGTAGGCCCTTTCTTAAGTTGGTTGATGCCGTGTTGGATGCCGAAAAAGGCAAAGTAACAATGAATCTTAATGGAAAGAAGTACACATATAATTTTCTTCGCGTTTCTAAACACCCTTCACGTTTTCCTCCAGAAGACGAAGAAGTAGAGGAGGTAGATAGTCTTTGTTTTGTTGAAACCCTTAGAGACCCGCTGTAAAGAGCGATGGAGAATCAAGCTAATGATCAACAAGATGAAGAACTAGAGGAAGCAACGAAAGGATTAGAACCACGAGATGGAAGCGTGGAGGAAGAAAAATTTGAAGACATAGGAGAAATTAAACCCGAGGAGCCACAAGTCCCCGAGGTGGATCTTAAACCTTTGCCCAAAGGATTAAAGTACAAATTTTTGGGCCCAGACAAGACTTATCCAGTCATCGTGAGCAACGAGTTGAGTCCCGAAGAAAATGAGAAGTTGCTGAATTTATTGAAAAAGCATAGGAAGGTGATTGGATATTCGATCAATGATCTCAAAGGACTTAGCCCAGCCTTTTTGCACTCATCGTATACCTATGGAAGACCAATGTAAGCCCGTAGTGGACCACCAAAGGAGGCTAACTCATGCCATGCGAGAGGTAGTAAAGAAAGAGGTCATCAAGTTACTTGACGTCGGAATCATCTACCCGGTTCCGCATAGAGAATGGGTGAGCCCGGTACATTGTGTACCGAAGAAAGGAGGTTTAACCGTGGTGAAGAATGAATTAATACCGCAAAGAACCGTGACCGGGTGGCGGATGTGTATCGATTATCGAAAGCTAAACAAAGCAACGAAAAAAGATCACTTCCCCTTACCGTTCATTGACGAGATGCTCGAGAGATTAGCAAACCACGCTTATTTTTGCTTTCTCGATGGGTACTCGGGGTTCATGCAAATTCCCATTCACCCGGATGATCAACACAAAACCACGTTTACATGCCCTTATGAAACGTTTGCATATAGAAGGATGCCCTTCGGTCTATGCAACGGTCCGGCCTCTTTTCAACGCTGCATGATGGCCGTATTCTCGGAATTCATCGAAGAAATTGTCGAGGTGTTCATGGATGATTTTTCTGTTTATGGGAAGACGTTCATGGATTGCTTGGCAAACTTGGATAAGGTCCTCATGAGGTGTGTGGAGGTAGACTTGGTGCTAAATTGGGAAAAATGCCACTTCTTGGTAAAGCAAGGCATAGTGCTCGGACATGTTATATCCGAGAGAGGAATCGAAGTGGACAAAGCTAAAGTGGAGATGGTTGAGCAACTCCCACCTCCAACGGATGTTAAGTCCTTGAGGAGCTTTCTAGGCCATGCCGGATTCTATAGAAGATTCATTAAGGACTTCTCAAAGATCACTAAGCCTTTAACACATCTCCTTCAAAAGGATGTGGCTTTTGACTTCGATGAGAAGTGCTTAGCGGCATTCCGGACCTTGAAAAGTGCTTTGGTGAGTGCTCCCATTATTCAACCTCCGGATTGGAGCCAACCTTTCGAGATCATGTGTGATATGCAAGCGACTACGCCGTAGGAGCAGTTTTGGGTCAAAGAAAGGAAGGCCGAGTTCACGCTGTTTACTACGCTAGTAAAACTCTTAATGAGGCACAATTAAATTATGCCACTACAGAGAAAGAGTTGCTAGCAGTGGTATTTGCCTTTGAAAAATTCAGATCTTACATCGTGAACTCGAAGGTCATTGTTTACACCGATCACGCAGCCATCAAGTATCTCTTGGCTAAGAAGGATGCTAAACCACGATTGATTCGTTGGATCCTTCTTCTTCAAGAGTTCGATGTTGAAATTCGTGATAAGAAGGGGGTGGAAAATGTTGTGGCTGATCATTTGTCTAGGATGAACCGTGGACAAGATGATAAAGAGCCCATAGAGGACAAGATGAGAGATGACCACCTCTATCGAGTACTCGACAAAGATACTTGGATGATCGATATCATTCGAGCAATTCGGAAGATGCCTCTTGACCATTTAGATAAAAACACTCAAAGGAGGATAATCTCTGAAAGTCGAAAATACTTTTGGGATTCACCTTACCTCTTCAAACTTGGCAATGATGGAGTCATGAGAAGATGTGTGCCAAGAGAAGAGAGGTTAGAAATTTTGAGAAAGTGCCACTCGGCGGAGTACGGTGGACACTATAGCCATTTTCGGACCCAAGCAAAAGTGTGGTCCAGCGGATTCTATTGGCCGGAGATGCATGAAGATACTAAAAGATATGTTGTGTCATGCCCCGAATGCCAAAGAACCGGGAATATTTCTCAAAGAAATTCCATGCCCTTGAAATATAATCTACAAATCGACTTATTCGATGTGTGGGGAATAGACTTCATGGGGCCCTTCAAAAACTTACATGGATTTGAGCATATCCTAGTCATGGTTGATTATGTATCCAAGTGGGTAGAGGCCATGCCATGTCGAAAAGCTTCCACGGAGGAGTCCATTGCAATGATCAAGAGCATGATTTTCCCTCGCTTCGGTACTCCGAGAATCTTGATAAGCGATGGAGGAACTCACTTCACCGGGAAGAATTTCAAAAAGTGCTTGTCCAAGTTAGGAATTGAACATAGGACTTCTACGGCCTATCATCCTCAAACCAACGGACAAGCGGAAACATCGAATAGGCAATTAAAGAGCATCCTCAACAAAACCATAGAGAAGGGAGGCAAGGATTGGTCAAAGAAATTAGACGGAGCTTTGTGGGCGTATCGAACGGCGTTTAAGACACCGATAGGTATGACCCCTTATCAATTTGTCTATGGCAAAGCTTGCCACCTTCCGGTTGAGTTAGAGCATAAAGTCTATTGGGCAATTAAAGAGATGAACCTCGATCTAGATGCCACAGTGGTAAAGCGAAGAATCCAAATAAGCGAGCTAGAGGAGATAAGGTTGAAAGCATATGAAAATGCGAGCATATACAAAGAGAGGATTAACAGGTGGTATGACAAAAGATTGAAGAAAAAGGAATTCAAGGAAGGAGATAAGGTCCTCCTCTACAATTCGAGGTTTAAAACCTTCGGAAAGGGGAAATTGCAAAGCAAGTGGGACGGACCTTACATTGTTCATTCGGTGCTCTCCAATGGAGCGGTAACCATCATGGATGTGAAAGGTGATCAATTCATGGTGAATGGTCAACGGCTTAAGGTTTATTACGAACCCGACGTTGTGCCTCTTCATCATATTGATGTCTTCACCATGGAGGAAGAGCCCGAACGTAAAGCCTAGGACGTAAAACAAGGTGAGGATTTTTGTAAATAGTTTTTCTTTTATTTTTCTGGAGTTTCTCACAAAGTTTTACCGGGCCATCTTTTTCTCATGGGCTGAAAATGCAAAATAAAAGGGGAATGCGAAAAACCGGACCGCACCGGCCCGCGAACCAAGGCAGGCCGGCCGGCCCGGTCCGACCGGCCCAGGGGGCCCAGGCGGCGGTTCGCCCCCGGTTTCCTCTGGGACGCGCGTTTTTGACTTCCTTCTTTGGTCAGAAAAATTTAAGGGAAGTTTAAAAAGGGAAAATGATGTTTCTAGAGTATTCCTTCCCGGACTATTTAATTGGCCGAGATGGGAGCTCGGGAATCCATCCCAACTCGCATCCTTTTGCATCCATGCAGCAGCCATGACGTCCCCGAAGAGCGTAGAGTTGAAGCTAGGCACCAAGGAGCCATCGACGGAGGAGGTGAAGCGATGCGAGCTCAAGCTACCCATGGAGATCAAGAGGACCGCCCGCATCCGTTGTGGAGGGCGTGTCCCGACCGGAGCAATCGCATCTCGCTACCCCGTCAAGAAGGAGAAGGTTTCTACTCCCGTTCGAAGGTCAGAGCGCATCCGAGGCATGAAGAGGAAGGATTACAAGGAGGTGTCGCCCGAGCCTAAAGACTATGGGGGGAGTGACTATTCCGACGATCGTAGCCCGAGCTCGTGGGCGGCCGCTGGAAGGGAAGACAATGACTTGTATTATTGGGAAGAGGTGCCCAAGGAGAAGACTCCCGAAGGCCCCAACGGCGGCGGCAACGACGACGGCGGCGATGACGACGGTGGCGACGATGACGGCGGAGACCCTGGCAATGACGACCCTTTCGGGATGCATCCGATGTGTTGTGCGGCTTGCCGTCACTCCATCTCGGAGCTCTACGCATCGGTCGACGAGTGTTTCCAGGCCATGGAGGCGATGAGGCAGCGCATGGAAGATTTGGAACGCGTGGTTGAAGACGACTATAAATTTCTGAATCGCAATGTGCGGAAGTTGTTCGGCATGGTGGGGAACATGAAGGGCAAGTGCTGCAATAGCTGCGGGAAGTACCATTAGATAAAGTTTTCCCCCTTAGGTTTTTTGTAAGATACGACGAGGACGTCGTATGATTTTAGCGTGGGGGAGAGCTAGCTAGCTAGCCTTTTGCTTTAAGATTAGTTTTGGTTCGGTTTAGTTTTCGCGAGAGTGTGAGAGTCTAAGAGTCTTAAGTTTTAGGAGTGTGCTTTTAAAAAAATTTTGAAAGTTTAAAGTGTCTTAAAGTTAGTGTTCGTGTCAAGAAAATCAAATAAAAAGAGTCATTTAAATTTTTGTCTCTTGTGATGCTTTTCTTACTTTACTTCTTTGTTCGTCTTTAATTTTTGATAAATAAGCATAAGTGTTTGGTTTGAAACATTTACCGTGGTGCTTAGTGGAGTTTCTACCTCTAAAAGTACCCGCATCATGCTTTGATCTAGAGCTTCATATTTTGGTTGTGCTATGTTTGATGCTAAAATTTCGAGGAATTTAATTCTGAAAATTATTGAAAAACCCTTGTAATAAAGGTTAGCGAATTCTCTTTTTCCAAGTTGAGAGTTTAAGAAAAATCCTATACAAAGCCAAACTTATTTTTTGCTCCACCATAAGTGCGATTAGCATAATGAGTTGGGCTAGGATCCTTCTCTCTTGGAAGTTTTAATTTCGAGCAATGATCATGTCCTTGTGCTTATCTTTTATTGCTAGCCTCGTCATGCATTCGGTAACGTGACTTTCACATTGGAAGTCCCGTACATCGCCGAATTCCATACCCAAACCATTATATCTCTTTTGTACATCGTATTCCTTGAACACAACCTATTCTCGAAGTTTCGTCTCGTCTCTAGCATAGTTTTATTTTAAAATTCAGATTGTGTTTATGCAAGAAAGAGATGAGTTGAGAGCTTTGAAAAGAGAGATAAAGATGTCAAGAGAAAGAAAAGTAAAGAAAAAAAAATATGTGTGTATGGAAAAGAAAAAAAAGAGAGAGAATGAAAGAGAAAAAGAAGAAAAAGAAAGAAAGAGGAATGGCAAGAAAGATATGAAGTGGATGAATCAAGTGAAAGATAAATAAAGTGCAAGGAAGGATGTCACGTTGTTGAGAGACGAAACTTCCACTCTTTTTCCAACCATGTGCAATCCGACAACGAGGACGTCATCGGTGCCTTGTAGTCTTATTTTCTTTTGCCTTTGCACATGTCCACCATTCTATATCTTCTTATCCTTGATATCCCCACATATGGTTTAATTCTCATGATCATTGTCTTTGAAAGGTAAACAACCATTAGAGGAAGTTCTTAGCTTGACAATACTTGTGTTGATTGTGCTAGCCATACCTAAAGCTCCACTTTATATGTTATATGAGAGACTTATGGGAGGTGAGAGTTTTATAAAAATTGTTTAGGATAGCCACTTTATATGAGCGACATGTGAGAACTTGGAGAAAGGTTTTTGTCTAATACTTGTTGCAGGAATTTTATCTTTTGAAAAATCATGAAAACCCTCCAATGGAAGCAAAGAAGTAAGCATGGCTGAAATTGAAGACCTCGAGTGAAAAGTTTGAGTTGTGGGGTAAATCTTGATTTGGTAAAAGTTCTAAACGCCCATGTTTATGTTTGATGATCATTGCTTTATGCTTATCATATTAAAAATAAAGGATTGACTAACTTGTAAAGAAAAAATTAGCGGAGCACGATTTCAACACCTTGGACAAAGTTCTTTTATGAGTACTTGCTCGAGGACGAGCAAGATCTAAGCGTGGGGGAGATGTTGACGGTGTATTTTGGTACACCAAACATGTTCATTACACTTTGGTTTGGATTTGATTATGGAACTAACCCGCCACTAGGCACACTAATCATATAACAAGTTCATCTTCGTGTGTGCATTTGGAAGTGTTATGTTTATGTAGGAAAACATGGACATAAAGGACGGATTCACAACAAGTTCAAAGGAGCAATTAAGGAGTCTTGTTCGTGTTTATGAGCTTGATGAAATCACTTCCAATGGTGGCAAGGACCGAAGTGTTACAAAGGAACATCCCCGAGGATTGGAGCGTAAAAGACCGGACTTCATGCAAGGAGAACCTCCATCTTGGACGCGAGGATGACATCGTCAAAATAGTGCAAGTGGAGGGGGCAAAGTGCATAAATGCATGAGGACCCACGGGAGCGAAGGGGCGACCGAACCGGGCCGGGTTGGGCCTAGGCCGGTCGGCCCAAGCCAGCCGGCCTGGCCCACTCCGAGGGTCGGTTCGGCCCCCCTTTTCTTGCACCCGAAGGACCTTCAACCCTAAGTTCGTGGAGGCGCCGCCATTCGCAAGACAGAGAGCCATTCGCACCGAGAGGCCATCCACAAGCTAGAGAGAGAGGAGGGAGATCGTTCGGGAGAAGGATCGCTCAACTCGAAGAAAGCACCCACAAGTGAAGAAGAAGGAAGACACCGTCGGAAGCGTCACCATGATCAACGGTGCCATGTCTGGCACCTTGATGGTGTAATCTTCTCATTTGTCCATGGGTTGTAATCGATCTTGAGATGTAATCGCTACTTTGTTCGGATATCTATCTATCATCTAGTGTTGAAGAAGCTTTGATGTTTAAGGTTAGCTACCATGCCGTAAAGGGAGTAAGATCTCAATGCTCCCTTGGATCCATTCAATACGCTGTGTCCATCATAGGTCTAGTCACGAATACCTCTGCGTAGTGACAGTACGGGGGGAGGGAAAGGGCGAAACCATGGTCACAACCCCCAATAGATTAGATTGGTTTTCATGTTTTAAGCGGTTGCATGTTCAAGTATCATAGACCCTTGGGCAAGTGTCTTTTATATATCTCGTCGGCTTAATCGTCCTCTCTAGTGTAGTGTAGTTGTTATCTAGTTTAACCGTAGATTAGGGTTTGGGTAAGTTAGTAAGTAGAGGTAGATCAAACACGTGTAATCCCCTTGCTCCACGGATTGACAAGAACCTAGGGAATCCCGTGGTGAAAAAGGTGTAGGTCCGTACGCTTGCGGATCGTAGGTGGATACGAGTTTTATCCGTCAACAACGTTCATGAAGGTCTCCAATGATCCTGGAAGGTGGATGATCAGCTTGTAGTCGTCGAGGTGCCTCTTGCCTGGACACCACCTCCCCTCAACAACAGCTTCCCCTTGATCTTGATGTGTAGTAGACGGTGTGGGGGATGGACCATACTGCACCGTAGTCATAGTAGTGGAAGTAGAGGGTACACGAGCTGCCGGAGGTGCACCATCACCATCATCTCCATGATCACCTTCTCCACCATCCTTCTCATCCTCACAGAGCTTCGCACCAATCTCATCATCACCTGCATACTCGAAAGCAGAAGAGCTACATGGCTGTGTCTCTTTTTCGAAGGTTACCTCACAAGTCTCCATCATTTGGTTAGTATCAAGGTTGAGCACACGATATGCTCGAGAGTGATTAGCATAACCAAGAAAAATACCATCGGAAGGCCTTGCCTCAAATTTATCCAATTTGCCCTTGTTGAGATGAAACATTTGCAACTAAAAGCTCTAAAGTGACTCACCTTGGGTTTCCTCCCATGCATCAACTCATAGCTCATCTTCTTCATGAAAGCACGAAGGAAAATGCGGTTTGACTCATGGCAAGCAACATTGACCACCTCAGCCCAAAATCTCCTAGGAGTCCTATGCTCATCAAGCATCGTCCTAGCCATCTCACAAAGGGTCTGATTCTTCCTTTCCACAATGCCATTTTGACAAGCAACGTATGGAGAGAAATACTGATGTTCAAGACCAAGATCACTGCAAAAGGCATCAAAATGAGAGTTTTAAATTCAGTACCATTTTCACTGCGAATCGCTCGAATGGCATCTCTATGTCTCTCATTTTTCAACCTCAAGATCAAGTCTCGAACAAAGCCAAATGTCTCACTCTTCTCCTCCAAAAAGAAAACCTAAGAGTACCTCGAGAAATCATCAACCACCACCAACACATACCACTTCCCACCCACAGAGCGAACACAAGCTGGCCCAACAAGATCCATGTGCAATAGCTCACAAGGTCGCTCAGTCATGATAGACGTCAAAGGGGCATGAGAAGCAGCAACCATCTTTCCATACTGACACGGAGCACAAACAAGGTCTTTCTCGAATTTCAACTTTGGCAATCCTCGGACGAGATCTAGGCCACTCAAGTGGGAAAGCAACTCAAAGCTCAAG
The DNA here is from genome assembly GCA_036936925.1 of Cenchrus fungigraminus. NCBI lineage: Eukaryota > Viridiplantae > Streptophyta > Magnoliopsida > Poales > Poaceae > Cenchrus > Cenchrus fungigraminus. The sequence continues at coordinate 134,293,091 of CM072774.1, read as the reverse complement.
TATCCTAGCCACCTATGCCATTTCCAAAGCTCAGCAGGAAAACTAGCAACAAGACATGGAGAAGGACCAATAGACTGAGAAAAATCAGCACGAAAGATTTGACCCTCGGGGATGATCGTGCAGACTAGATCACCTCGAGAATCGAGCACACGGGAACCACCTGGCTTAAAATGAACCTCATAACCTTCGTCAAGTAAATGAGATACTGACAATAGGTTATAGCCAAGTGACTTGACCAGAGCCACACGCTTTAAGGTCACCAACTTACTTACCTTTCCAACCCCTTCAGCAAGAACTCATCCTCTCCCATTGTCCCCAAAAGTGATGTACTCCCTCATACTCACTGGGGTGAGGCTGGAGAACCACCATCGATCTCCGGTCATGTGTCGTGAGCAACCAGAGTCGATCAACCAAAAGTCCTCCAAGCCTCCCACCTATAATAAAAAATGAGAACGAGAGTGAGCGAATGCCTCAACACTGGGGTTAGAACAAATAAAGTCAAACCAGTGCCGAGCCATTTGCTCAAAGACAGGGTTAGCAAACACCATCCGATCACCCTTCCAAGCCAGAACCCTCGCACGTCAGCCACCAAAGGACCTGCCACGTCTCACCTGAGGAATACGTGCACCACGAGGGGGAAAACATGGCCCGTAGTCCCTCTAAGACCCAAAGATGCGCCCGTCTCTCCCAAACTCATACTGATCACGAGAAGGAGCACGTCCAGCAAACACACCACGCCCAAACCCAAATTGCCTACCATCATCTCTCTAAGGAGCACCATAACCACCCTGACCACCCCATGCAGGAACTGTACGCACAAACCCCTTACCCCGAGGTAGAGGCACAACACGAGGCTGAGGCACACCATGAGAAGGGCGGTACCTATCCTTCTTTGCCTTCTCCCTAGCAAATCTCTCATCCCTTCTCCTCCTGAAACACCACTCCTCCTGATGCCCATCTTCCCACAATACTCACAATGGAATAGGATGTGTCTCGGCTTTGGGCTCACACTAGGCTGTGGCTTCTCCTCACTCTTTGGTTTCCCACTCTCTCTCACAAAGCTCACAGGCTTCTGGAAATTGCTTGTCTTAGGTGGGAACTTGGGTGGATCTAGAGTACTATCAAGCTTGCTCAAGAGGTGGTTGGGTTTTGGAGCAAACTTGTTCTTGGCTGGGGTTACTTGTGGTGGTGCTAGGATATCCCCAACTTTCTCTCTCTCTCATTTGGCTGTGGGTTACATTTGGTGGAGTAGAGCTGTTTCTCTATTTCTCTCTCACCACTGTACTCACCCACTTTCCTGAAACCCAAACCTTCACCATCATACCTCTTGAATTCAGCTATTTTCATGCTCAACTGAGGTTCATGCGCACTCAACCAACTCAAGCATTTCCTCAAGTTATCATTCTCTTCTTGTAGGCAATCAACAGTATGAACAAGCTCAACATTATGCAATGCAACAGTTTCACAAGCAGAGCATGATGTAGCAATAGGTGATTTCAAATCTGCCTCAAGAGAACTAGCACGAGCAAGCGCATCATCAAGCTTGGCATGCAACACAGGACAAGAAGTGCAAGCACCTAGCAAAGAGGATCTATATTTCATCTCAACAAGCTCAGACCTAGCAGCATCTAGTTCCTCCAAACGCAAAGCATACTTGGACTTCAATTCAGACAAGTCAGCCAAGAAAATATTGCAATCAGTGCATTCCACTTCATCAGACACAACAGGAGCAATTTTCAAAGAGGCAATCTCAGCTCTAGCATCAACAAGCAAAGCCTCTAGCTCAACAACCTTGTCCTTAGCCTCAGCAAACAAGGACCTAAACTCTCTCTTCCCCTTGTTGGTCTTTCTCAGTACATCATCACTGTTATCAAGCAAAGCATTCAACCTAGCATTCTCCTCTACCAAGAAGATGGAGTTGTTTTGTACCTCATCCTCAGAGTCAGAATCTGAGCTGTCCCTCTCCACCTTCTTGTTGTCGGAGCTGCGTGCCATGAAGCTCAGGCCATTGAAGTTCTTGCTCGTGTGCCGCCTATGCTTGCGCTGCTCTTGCTCTTCCTCGCTGTTGGAGTCAGAGAAGCTGTAGCTGGTACTGGAGTTGATGTCGCTCGCATCGGCAACCATCGCTCGTGCCTTGTTCTTCTTATAGCCGCCACTCTTCCTCGGTCGGCGCTTGCTCTTGTCCTTGCCCTTGCCCTTGTACTTGTCGGTGTAGTTGTTCTTGGAGCGGTGCTTGTTGTTGTCGTTCCTAGGCTTGGTCTTGTAGTTGTTCTTGATCTCCATGCCCTTGGGACATTCGGCAATGAAGTGTCCGTGCTTCCCGCACAGGTTGCACATCCTCGAGTTCCGCCTCGAGTTTCGACGGTTCTCATACATCCACCCGAACCTCTTGCTCAACAAGGCGAGATCCTCCTCGCTCAGCACCTCAAACTCCTCATCTGGCATAGACACAAGACAAGACAAAGAAAACTGCCTAGCAGTTGGGTTAGCGTTAGCTTTCATCCCAGAAGCAAGAGCCAAACTATGAGAGTCAGTCGGGCTCTCGCTCTTGCCACTCAACATTCTATCGACTTCTGAGGATTTGAGCTTGGAGAACAACTCGTCCACAGTCAAATTCTCATACACACTAGCTGACTCCTGAATAGCCTCAACCTTAGCCGCCCACATCGAACGATCTAAAGAGTGTAAGAGCTTCAAAGCTCTGTCACGATCATCATACGGAAGGTTGACTATGTTCGCTCTCATGTTGTTCACCATGCAAGTGAAGCGATGAAACATAGCATCAATAGAATCACCGGGGAGATGAGTGAAATTCTCGTACTCTCTCCGGTAAGTTGAGAACAATCGAGCCTGCACCTGACTATTCCCCCCATGGGCATTCTTCAACTTGAGCCAAATCTGGTTGGCTAAGACCTCACCATACACACAACCAAACTCAGTGGCACAAAGCGCACGGTACAAGTAATCAACCGCCTTGTTGTTGGCATCCCACTTGTCCCGAGCTCCCTCAGCAGTCAAATTAACAGGACGAGTATAGTGAACATCCTCGATCACATCCCAAATCAATTGACCCTTGCCACGAAGAAAAGCAGACATCCTGGCCTACCACATCTGATAGTTCTTCCCATCGAAGTGCGGAGGACCCGAACCCCTTTCCTGGTATGCCATCTTTGGATATTAGACTGGTTAGAGTCGTGAAAGACCCGTAACCGGCTTTGATACCAATTGAAGGACCAATTCGGCTACTAGAGAGGGGGAAGTGAATGGAAGCTGATAAAAATTCACCGATAAAAGATGAACTCGACTATGCCCCAAAATCAACTCCAGAATCCAACACACAAGATGGAGAACCAAAGGCTCACCAAATTGTCAAGGTCGCATAGTCACCGCGGACCTACCAACCCTAGGAATGATCAACCAAAGACTAGACTAGAAAGTAGAAGCACAACACAAGAGGCTCAACACTTAGCCAAATCTACGAGCTAGGCACGGACCGTCCGTCACTAGGGTACGGACTGTCTGTGAGCCTCCAGCAGACCGTCCGTGGATCAAGGACGGACCGTCCCAACTAGCTAACAGAACTACTAGAGACAAACCGGCCTGCACGGACTGTCCGCAGCACACCCTCGGACTATCCGTCGTGGTCACAAACCGTCTGTCAGAACAATACGGACCGTCCGTGAACATGAACAGAAACTTTGCACCTCAGACCAGACCTCACGGACTGTCCGTCCACTTCCCACGGACCGTCTGAAACTTCGTGCAAAACAAAAAGAACTTCCCAATGGATCAAAACAAGAATGCCCTAGAACACGAAGAACAGCTGACGAATTGGGCATGCGCGGACTGTCCGTATGGGGCTCGCGGACAGTCCGTCTGCTTCCAGATGCACAAATAGAACCAAAAATGAACTTGGCCGTGAAAAGAACTCCACCTACTCCACCATGGATCTCCCAAACCGCTGCATGGATTGAGCCCAAATTTTAGGTAGATGGGAAGCGTCACTAGATGAAGCTATGCCTAAAATCTTGGACTCCCAAATCAACTACCACAACGGGAATCGCAAATCTGGCAAGCACAACCTCTCCAAAGAGCTCAACCAAGAAATCAAGAATCGAGGGCCAAATCTGACATTTGAGGGGTTAAGATCATCCGCAAAGGTGCACAAGGCAACCACCCATGATCCCCTCAAAGAAATTCAGAGAGAAACACCCTCAAATCCTCGAACAAGCAACGAACGAAAAACACCCAAAAATAGCTCTGAAAATGACACGAAAATCACAAAAAGCTACAAGGTCAAATCAAACGCTGCACAAATGAGGTCACCTTCCATACATCTAGAGGACAGAGTCTGTACAGAGTCTACCCTATGGAATACAGGAAATGAGAAGCAGTCCAGCCAAGATGGATACCAGGAGAGCCATCCACCCCTGTATATATATGAAGAGTCTCGTGGTGGGAAATGACGCTGATGCCCCTACACCTAAAACTAAGGATACATTCCCTCAGGGGCATTTTGGTCCATGTCGCGAATATACCCATCGAGCGGACACGCATCCACCGCAGCTTGCTTCACCTCGATGCAAGCTCTGTGATCACGCCGCGTGCCCCCACCTCGAACCTTCCCGGCGCGCCCTGATACCGTCTCCGCCACGCCAGGTCTTCGAGTTGTTGGTTTTGTGGCCAAACCAACCAAACCCCGCGCACAAGCTTCGGTCGCTAGCCGCTACCTCGCACTGGCTCCATGTACATGACTTCATCTTGCTCTTCTTGCACCGCACAGCTCGCACTTGACCCCATCAGCCACCGGGTCCATCGAACGAAGCCTACTTGTCTCTCCGTCACCAGGAGGCCACCACGGCATAGACCGTTCATGCCTGTTCTTCACCTGTACCAACATGAGTCAAGCCGCAACCTATACCTGCAATACTAGGCCAAGATATCAGTCCACACTACGTTTTCAATCACTCATCACAGAAGGAGCGACCATCTACCGGTCCTCAGACACTCCTAGTCCTCAATGGTCCGCCGAAATCTGGCTCCTCGCCTTGCAGGAGTGCAGTCTCCTTTTGCAGTTTTAGTTTTGGTCTTTTGGTTTGTAGAGTCCTAAAAGAATACAACATCAGAGTCCTAAATATGATCGTATAAGCAGACCACCGACCACGCTAAAACGCATCAAATTGAAAGACAAGGTTTTGCCTCTTCTTGCTGCTGCGCCACCGTCACCAAGACTCCAGCCTGATAATTCGCGTGCACTAGCGACCGGGCGAGCAGGTCTCCAGAACTGTCATCTTTGCGATCCTGCACCAGAAGAAGGTGAATAAGGTTTTTGGGAAGCGCTCTTCGCGCGACTGCTCTGGATCATCATCACGGCTCGTCTTGCATAGAGAACCAGGGGTGCTACGTCTCGGTGTCGTCTTCGTCAGCCAATTCAAAGTCATCCGCCGCCGCTAATAGATGTCAGCGACAGTGATCAACACTCGGCTAGCACAAAAAAGCACTCGGCTAGCATAAAAAAAAGCACTCATGAAGTTGCCGACTACTTCATCTACTTCTCGGTGGCCCACTGTACGACTACTTCCCTCTACGTCCCAGCGACCGTTCGAGGGACTGCACTGCGTACATCTTCCTACATCGACATTGTATGACTACATCGACTGAGGTCCTCCCATGATTAGTATGACTAATTGTAGGATCTAGGATACCGACTAGACGGGGTGAATAGGCGGTTTAAAATCTAAAAGCGCAACACTAGAGAAATTTAATTAGAACCACAAGGAGGATTAAATTTCTAGCTACACTAGGCCTATGTTGAGGGTTTGCAACCTAGGATGACAAGGATACAATTCAATCTCTAAGAATTTAAAATGCTCAAAGTAAAAGCTTGAAGGTAATTTGAGCAAAGAAATCAACGAACTCAAGAGATGAATTTTTATCCCGTGGTATCGATGACTTGCCGGTCACCCCTAATCCACATTGAGATGGATTCAATGTTCAACTGCTCCTCTATCAAGGCACTGCTTGATTTATGAGCCAGCTAGAACCAAAGAACCGCTCCAAGTCTCTTTTCCACTAGTGTTGCTCTTCACCACTCTGGTGAGGTGAGCACAAGACCTCTCACACCCAAGATATCCGGAGCCACGCACAATCTTCTTGCGAGCTTCAACGGAATCACAACCACCAAGCCGTCTAGGAGGCGGCTGTAACGCCCTGGGTTTTCAAAATCGGAAAACCCAGCATTCTGTCTCGTGATAGTCCCTGGATCAGACGCTATCACGCACAGGCATTCATCACTGATAAATAACACAGTCATACATCGAAATAAAGCATCAGAGTACGAATAATAATCTGATTATTACATGTCCTGATTATTCGGAGTACATCAATACCCGCCTCTTGGCGAAATAACAGAAATAAGAGCCTACGCAGCGGTAGCTATCTCCCAAAAGGTGTCTCCATCTTCAGGCATCTCCCACAGGCATCCTTGAGCGAAGCGTCGTGCCCCCTCAGTCGTACCATCCGTCAGCATTGTTGTCGTAGTCGGACTCGTACCATGCAAGCTCAGGGGCTATCCCCAAGGATCGGGATAGGTCCACGTCACCAACCGTATGCAAGCTTTAAGTGGCCTATTTCTAAGGGGAAAAGAGTATATCAAGGTAGTAGCAGGGTTTCCTATGCAACAGCAGCAAAAATAGAGTAATATCTCCATAAGTTCACCATATCCCATACCTCTCATCCGCATACAGTTACATCTGGTCACCCAGATCACCGTCACCATCACCTATCTCCATCTAGGGTCGGTGCGAGAACTCCCACTCCTCGCACCTCAATGGTTGCACCCGGATCTGCGAGGTAGAGGGAGCAACTCCCCTCTCCCCGAATACAACCACGGCTCACCAATCACACTCAACCTATAAGGGGGAGGTAGAAAATCCCAAAACGTAAGAGTCAGAGAAACAACGGGCATGTCCATAACCGAGGACGCGGCTATACGTATAGATCTAAACTCTGCAGAGCGTGTACACCAGTACCCAACTCGGAATAGTACCCGGACGGTGTACGGCCGACCGAGCCTACCCTACCGGGCGAACACCTAGGAGTTACGATTCCATCCTGCATCCGGGTCTCGATGCGGTCCCCCGCAGGAGACCACCCCAGAACTGTGAAAATGCCCCCGTGTGGCCACACGGGAGTCGCACTGAGAGGGTGGACTCACTCCCACCTCTCCCCCACTGATACCCCGCTATCCTGCTGGTAGGTATGGTACCGCACTTGCTAGGGTCGAACGACCCTATCCCCACTCTCGGTGAGGTGGTGTGTACGAAAGTCCCGTGTAACAGGCGACCCACTCGGTTTCAGACCGGGGCGAGCTCATATCCTCCAAGTCATCACAAAATCCCCAACACCTGTGCTCCTAAAACGGTGTACCCGCCATAGGTACCAACTCGGGCAACGTCCGAGAAGACGATCCCTGGCCCCCGATCCCAGATCAGGTTGTCTCGAGCTCACCCCCGCCAAAATATCCCAAAACGCCTTCTCCTGCCGGTTTTCCCAACACACGCCAAGAAACTACCACAATAATCCCAACACATGAACAGTAAGCTCAGCACATCATCTAGCTTAAGTAAATAGTAGTAGTAGGTCAATCAAGGACAAGTATGTAAAAGAGGCTATGCATGGGTTCATCATATCCATCTCTATGCATTAAATAAAGCACTAGCAGTTCTAAAATAGCCATGCCTAATGGGCATTCAAAGATGGTCGGGCGTGAACCTGGGTACGAGTGGTCGTCGTAGCTGAGGTCGTCGTCGTAGTCCTGGTTCAGCTCTCCGGCTCCGGCAGCTCCTAGAAGCGTATTTAGATAAATAAACTCGGCTACTAATGGCAATGAATCCAAGATAAAGAGCAAATAAGATCCAAAAAAGAGGCAACCTCTAGTCTAGCACGAAGTTTGGATTTTTAGAAGAAGTTTCATATTTTTCAGAGCTAAAACGGATTTATTATGATTTTCCAAAGATAAAATACATTTCTGAAATTAAAATACGCATTTACAATATAGCAAACTATAGGCTAGCTTTTACGTAACTCCTGCTGTCTCTAGAGAGGCTCTAAGCCAGCGGTAGGCCAGCTCATCCTGCCCACGTGGCTGCCACCGGGTGGCTTAAAGCCGTCGCCAGCCCACGTGGCTGCCGCGTGGCAGCACGCGTGGCGGCGCAGCTGGCGGCCGCACGGGATCGATCCCGTGCGCCTCTGCGGCGGCGCACGGTGCGGGCGCGGGTGTGGCGCGACCCTGGGTGGCCGGCCGCACGGGATCCGCCCGGATCGTCTGCAGCGTCGCGTGCGTGTGTGCGTTTGTGTGGGGTAAAACCCCCAGGGTTCTGGCCGACGGCGCCTGGTGTTCGACGGAATGCCCCAGGGGAGCAACGGCACGGCGAGAGGGTCGCCGGCAGCGAGGCTTGCCCGGACCGACCAACGCGTGACAAGGTGCGAACGAGGAGGTCCAGGGGCACATGGCCGGGCAACAAGGAGGTGGCCATGGCCGGGAAAGGCGCGGCGACGGCGTGACAGGGGCCATGGCGGTGACGCGGTCGCGCGGGCACATGGCGGCGAGCACCGGCGACGGCGCGCGGGTGACCCAAATACCCAGAAAAACACGTGCGTGCAACAAGGGGAAAGAAACGGACCCAAATCTGGGGCTTTTGCCCCTTTGCGAGGGAGCTCCGAACTGGCGCGGCCATGGCGAGGTCCCTGGCCGGCGCGGCGGTGGCGAGGTGCTAGCTCCAGCCACAGGGTAGCGCCGTGCGTGGGTGTGCGGCGTCCTGGACAGCGAGGTGGTCGTGAAGGTGTGCAAACGGTGGACAGGGAGACCCCCGGTACGTGTGCCCGCCATCTTGCAAGCCGGCGGCGAGGTGTGCCAGTGCACGGCGGCTGCGGTTCGCGTGATGGCGTGGTGCGGGTGTGAGGCAAGGGCAGAACGTGGAGGTGCGTGCGCGTGAACGAGGCGACAGCAGCGGCACCTGCAAAAGAGTTCCCAGCACGGCACGAAGGCAGGCTTCACCATGCGGCGTGCGCGGCGGTGGCGACGACGAGCTCACGTCCTGCCTCGGCTTGAAGGCCGGGTCGTCCACAAAAGGGCGAGGAAGCACGGCCTCACCTCGGTGGCCACGGGCCGACGTGAAGGCGTTGGTGTAGAGGGGCGGAGCAGGGTCGTCGGCGAGGAGGGAGACGGCGGCGCACAGCACAGGAAGCAGGGGATGCCGGCGCGTCGTGGTTCTTGGCTTCTCTGCGTCCTGGAGCCCCACGGGCGGCCTCCGGGTCTTCGTGGCGGCGCCGGTGTACTCGTGGACGACCTCCGAGGCTTCTCCTCTCCTCCCCCTTCTTCTTCTCTTCCGGCGGGCAGTGGCGAGCGGTGGAAGGAGGGATCCTCCCGGCGGCTAGGGTTGGGAACTCCCCAGGGCGCGGCGGCGGCCTTCTTATAGGCGGTGAGCGGTGCGGGACGTGTGGACGGCGCGGATGCGAGGGCGGGGCGCGCGGCGGCATCACGTCGGCGCCATGGCTGGCACGGGAGCGCTTTGGCACGCGACGCCAGCGAAAGCGGAAAAGGGGAAGATGACGACGACGACGTCATGGTGACGTGGGCATGACGCCACGCGGGTCCCGTTCGTCAGCGACACGGTGCGGGCGCGGTTAGTCGGAGACGGGCCGGCGCTAGATGGGCTGCGACGGGCCGCTGTGAGGGAAAAAGAGGGACGCGCGGTGAGTAAAGGAAAGGAGAAAGAGGTGGTCGGGTGGACTTCCAGGAGTTGGACTCGCGGCCCAGCAGCTATCCTCCCTTACCCTTTTCTATTTTAGACTAAAATTTGAACGTAAATTCAAATTTGAAATCCCACTCAAATAAACTCCAAATAAAACCAAAAGAACTCCTAGTTTCTCACACTAACATTTTTATATTTCCTAGAAATTTTATTTAGTTCAAAATAAATCTAGGAATTAAAGGAGAGAAAAGGAAGACTTCCTTAAATAATTTGATAATCACACAAATACATCATCGAAAATTTTAAATCCACATTTTTATTAATTAACATTCCTCAATAAATTTTGAGGGATGTTACAGACTCCCCCCCTCAAAAGAATCTCGTCCTCGAGATTAAGAAAATACCTCCGTCTCGAAGAGGTGCGGGTACTTCTCTCTCATGACAGACTCCTTCTCCCACGTTGCCTCTCGCTCGGTGTGATTGCTCCACAACACCTTGCAGAGGCGAATGGTGGTGCTCCTGGTAGCCTTCTCGGCCCAATCCAGAATCTTCACTGGGTACTCCAAGTACTCCGAGTTGTCCTGCAGGTCGATAGCATCGGTGGAGACATGCTTGTCAAGCTTCGGGTCTAGACACCTCCGGAGTTGCGAGATGTGGAACACAGGATGCACTCCGGCAAGGTCAGATGGTAACTCCAGCCTATAGGCGAGTTTCCCCACCTTTGCCACAATCTGGTAGGGTCCAACAAACCTCGGGGCTAGTTTCCCCTTCACGTGGAACCTCTTCGTGCCCCTAAGCGGTGACACTCTCAGGAAGACGTAGTCACCAACTTCGAAAGAGACATCCTTTCGCTTAGGATCAGCGTAGCTCTTCTGTCTGCTCTGGGCTATCTTCAGGTTCTCTCTAACCTTAGCCACATTCTCCTCAGCCTCAAGAATGGAAGCAGGACCGAAAAAGATCCTCTCCCCCACCTCAGACCACAACAACGGGGTCCTACACTTTCTGCCATACAGAGCCTCAAAGGGTGCCATTTGCAAACTTGCCTGATAGCTGTTGTTGTCCGAGAACTCAGCGTAGGGCAAACTCTTTTCCCAATCATTACTGTAGGTCAACACACAAGCTCTCAGCAGATCTTCTAGAACTTGATTCACTCGTTCAGTCTGTCCATCTGTCTGGGGGTGGAAAGCTGTGCTGTAGTCCAAGTGAGTGCCCATCGAAGCGTGCAGACTCTTCCAGAATTGAGCTGTGAACTGAGCACCACGATCTGACATGATGGTGCGAGGTGCTCCATGCAACCTCAGGATATGCTCAACGTAGAGATCAGCCAACTGACTCACAGAGTACTTGTTCTTAACCAGAAGGAAGTGCGCTACCTTGGTCAAACGGTCCACAATCACCCAAATCGAGTCATTCCCCTTTTGAGTGCGGGGAAGACCTACCACAAAGTCCATACTGATATCATCCCAATTCCACTGAGGTATCGCAAGTGGCTGAAGTAGTCCGGCGGGTCTCTGATGTTCTGCCTTCACTCTCTGGCAAGTGTCGCATCGGGCAACATACTCAGCTATGTCTTTCTTCATATTCTCCCACCAGAACCGACACTTCAGGTCTTGGTACATCTTCGTGCATCCAGGGTGAACGGAATATCGAGAATCATGTGCTTCCTTCAGAATCGTCTTCCGGATATCCTCTCCACTGGGCACACATATGCGATCCTTCAACCATAACGTGCCTTGCTCATCAATGCGGTAGTCAGGGGTCTTGCCTCTTGTCAGAAGATCTTTCACTTCCTCAATTTCAGGACACTTCTTCTGGGCTTGTCTGATCTGGTCTTCCAAGGTGTACTTCACCCTCAACTCGTTGAGCTGACCTTTCTTGATAATGTCAAGCCGCAATCGCTCCATCTCCAGGTACAACTCTGGCTGTTCTTTCTGCACCATTAGGTTGTTGCAGTAACTTCTTCGGCTCAAAGCATCGGCCACGACATTCGCCTTGCCCGGGTGGTAGTGAATGTCGAGGTCGTAATCCTTTATCAACTCTAGCCATCTTCGCTGTCTCAAGTTCAACTCCGACTGTGTGAAAATATACTTCAGACTCTTGTGATCCGTGTAGATATCACACTTGTTGCCCATCAAGTAGTGCCTCCATATCTTCAAAGCATGGACAACAGCAGCCAACTCAAGGTCATGCGTCGGATAGTTCTCTTCGTGTTTTCGGAGCTGCCTTGAAGCATAAGCGATCACTTTGCCTTCTTGCATCAGCACACAGCCAAGACCTTGCCTCGAAGCATCGCAGTACACCACAAAGTCCTTGTTGTCATCAGGAAGCGTCAACACAGGAGTTGTGGTGAGTCGGGTCTTGAGCTCTTGGAAGCTTGCTTCACACTTCTCTAACCACACGAATGGCGTGTTGTTCTTCAGCAACTCAGTCATCGGCTTCGCGATTTTGGAGAAGTTCTCGATGAAACGGCGATAGTATCCAGCCATTCCGAGAAAACTCCTGATCTCTGTCACCGTCTTGGGCGACTGCCACTTTGACACAGCTTCGATTTTTGAGGGGTCCACAGCAACTCCCTCTCCGGACAACACATGCCCAAGAAAAGCCACTTCTTCTAGCCAGAACTCACACTTGCTGAACTTGGCATACAACTGATTCTGCCTTAGCTTCTCCAGCACAATCCTCAGATGTTCTTCATGCTCTTCTGCAGTTTCCGAGAAGACCAAGATGTCGTCAATGAATACCACGACAAACTTGTCCAACTCGTCCATGAACACCTTGTTCATCATGTTCATGAAGTAAGCAGGGGCGTTTGTAAGTCCGAATGATACAACAGTGAACTCATACTGTCCGTACCGGGTCACAAACGCGGTCTTGTAGATGTCCTCAGGGCGAATCTTCATCTGATGGTAGCCCGATCGAAGGTCAATCTTGCTGAAGTACTTGGCCTTCTTCAACTGATCAAGCAGGTCATCAATACGCGGCAACGGGTACTTGTTCTTGATGGTTACCGCATTAAGGGCGCGGTAATCGATGCACAGCCGTTGCGTCCCATCCTTCTTCGGCACAAACATCACCGGTGAAGCCCAAGGTGATGCACTCGGACGGATGTCCCCCTTCTCACGGAGAGCTTCCAACTCTTATTTCAGTGTTGCCAGCTCTAACTTGCCCATTCTGTAAGGACTCTGTGCCACGGGTGCAGTTCCTGGCACAAGGTTAATCACAAATTCCACATCGCGGTCTGGTGGTAACCCCGGCAGATCATCAGGAAAGACATCGGGGTACTCACGAACCACTGGAACATCGGCCACTGTCTTGGTAGAGAGGTTGTACACAGCTGGTACTTCTCGAGACTTTAGCGGCTCGAAGGTGATCTTCGTTCCCTTCGGGTGCATCAAGGTCACTTGTCGGGGTGACGAGGAGATTACTCCTTTGTGAGCGGTGATCCAATCCATGCCCAGAATAACATCAATCCCATTGGACTTCAGTACGGTCAGATCTCCGAGGAACTTATGACCCTTGATGAACATCTCCACTCCCTTGCATAGCAAAGTGCACCTAATATCTCCGAGCGGGGAGCTCGTTATGATGGGTTTCGGACGGGGAGTCATGGGGAGAGACAGTTTGTTTACAAAGTTCGAGGACACATAAGAACTAGTTGCACCAGTATCAAACAGAATCAAAGCCTTAGTGCCACAAACTAAAAACTCACCAATCACGACGTCAGGAGCGTCGGCAGCCTCCTCCTCAGTCAGGAGGTTGAGCCTTCCGCGATCTGCGGCTGGCTGGGGAGCAGCCTGAGGTGGCCTCCCTCCTGGAGCTGGTGCCCTGGCAGGTGTAGCAGCGGCCTTCTTGCTGGGGCAGTCGTATGACTTGTGGCCTTGCTTGCCACAGGCGTAACACGTCGGGGTGAAACCTCCAGTGCTGGGTCTCGACGCGCTCTGCTGCGGGCGGTTGTAGCCACCACCCTGCTGCTGGTAGTTGCTCCTTCCTCCTGGGTATGGTGCACGGTTCCCTCCGAAGCCTCGTCCGGGTTGGTTGTTCCCCGGGCGGTAGCTCCCGCGGAGCAGGTTGCTCTGCCCGCTCCTCGGCCTCTGGAAGGATCGGTCGCCATGGTCCCGATCTCCGAACCTCTTCTTGCCCTTCATGCGCTCCTCATGTCCCCTGCGTTCTTCTTCGAGCACGATAGCCCTGTTCACCAGGTGGTGAAGGGACTTGTGCTCGCTGGCCTTCAAGCTCTGGCGGAAACCATGGTGCAGGCCTCGCAGAAACCAGAACTGCTTCTTGTCATCAGTGGTGGTGTCGTCAGGGGCATAGCGCATCATTTTCATGAAGTGCCTCTCGTACTCCTCCACCCTCATCGCACCCTGAGTCATGGTGCGGAACTCCTGAGCCTTCTGGATCATGAGTTCCTTCGGCAGGTACTGCTCACGGAACACCTCACAGAACTCCAGCCAGGTGATGAACGCTGGGTTCGGGTGAGTCCCGGAGTAGTTGTCCCACCAAGACTAGGCAGGACCCTCGAGCTGGTGGACAGCGAGAGCGACACACTCCTCGTCGGTGTAGGCGGTGAGGTCGAGCTTCGTCTCGATCACGCGGAGCCAGTCATCGGCATCGAGGGGATCGTCCGAGTAGCTGAAGGTAGGGGCCTTCAGACGGATGAACCTCTCGATCTTCTTGGCGAAGTCCTCCTCCACCGGGGCATGGCGGTTCCCACCGACTCGGTTCTCGACGGCGTCAGCCATCCTCTGCATCAGCTGAGTCTGCAGGGCCATCACCTCAGCTAGGTTAGGCGGTGGCGGTGGCGGTGCCTCTCCACGGCCACGACCACGTCCACGACCCTGGGGAGCTGGGTGTGGCGCAGGCTCTTCTTCCGCTCCCTCTTCTCCATCTTCCACTTCGCCTTGTCCGATGGGCGGAGGTGGCGGTGGCGGCACCACAATGCCTCGGCCACGTCCTAGGACAGGTGCTTGTCCACGACCACGAGCGCGACCACATCCACGAACGGGAGCGCGACCACGTCCACGGCCACGGACAGGCGGGACTGGCAGGGCTTGCTCTTCCTCGGCAACGTCAAAGCGTGCCAACAGACGACCGGACCTCCTGATCGACATCTTACTGAAAACAAGACCAAGGATAGGGGAAAGCTTTAGATACGTCACTCACCACAAATTGAGTCTGATATACAAGCACGAAAATATTTCTACTAATATAAACCTAACACTCAATAAGAAGAAGCAATAAGAGCAAACAACTCCATTAAGACCAAACAATCAGCATCCATTATAAGTACATAAGTTTCCTCGAGGCTGACTCAAGCCTTGGAGGTCACACACATCAACGATCTAATATAACGTTACATGATCTCAAAAGGGTGTGCACATCTAGGTGTGAAAAGACTCATAACTCAACATGCACCGGAACAGGCTCTCGGCTGCATGGAACGACTCATGAAGACTACCTATCTTACAACTCTACTCTTATTAGCATGCTCAAGCTCCGGCACGCTTACTCGAAATGGGACTTCTTGTACCTCACTGGGTAACGGTCCTCATCGGGGAAGTCCTTGGGGAACATCCGCGACAGCCTGGAGTGAGCGGCCCTCACCTCGTCGGTCTCAACCGGAGTGGCCATGTCGGCCAGGGGACACAGGTGAAGCTTGAGGGCGGACGGGTGGAGCCTGAAGGTCTCCTTGCGGATCGCCCGCTGACGCTCGGGGGGTAGCAGACTGTTGAGCTCCTGAAGCTCGTCCACACGAAGTGAGTCAGCGTCCTCCCAAGTCCTCAACATCCGCTTGCACTTGTCCAGCAGGAACACGGAAGTCCTGGTGAGTGCGGCGATGTTGGCGGTGTTGTTGTAGTGGTCCTCCACGAGCTCTGTCACTCTGGCCTTCTCACGAACCAAGTTGCGTCCCTGAGTGGCGAACTGAGCATCCTTCTGGTCCAGCTTGGCGAAGAGACGGGCGAACCTAGCCTCCTGCTTGCGTAGATCCTCCTGAGCGTAAATCTTCTCCTCTCGAGCGGTCACCCTCTCAGCCTCAGCCTGAACTGCCAAAGAGTTGGCGTGGCGAAGTCCTCGCTCGAGCTGCTCCACTCGCTGGCGAAGGGTGAGGTTCTCCACGAGCAGGCTCTGGGTGCGGGGCTGAAGCTCCTTCAGCTCCAGAGTGGTGTACTCCAGTCTGCTGAAGAGTCCACTCGTCTGCTCGCTCAGTCGGCGAGCGTGACTGTCGAGGTCCATGAGGTAGCTCCAAGTGGTGACGAGCGTGTCGTCAGCCTCACGTAGAGGTCCTTGAACGACCTCCTCCTCGTAGAGTGCTGAAGGGTCTAGCAGTCCGTTCACGATCGGAGCCACTCTGTAGTAGTCCTGAGGGATCAGCCTCAAGTCTCCAGTCCTGTAGACGTCGCGATACCTAGCCAGCAGGTGGCGAAGTACGTGGCTGCAGGTGGTGTCCACAGCGTTCCTGACGTTGAGTCCTGTGCTGTGCTCGAGCATCCCGGGAAAGCCTGGAAGCGCCGGGTGGGGTAGGACGGCCACCGTGCAAAGCACTAGTGGTCCCGACAGCGTGCGGACGTCCTCAGCGCGGTAGGTGACGTGCGTAGGGGGAATCCCCAGCCTGAGGACGACCCTGTCAACCCAACGGGCGAGTCCCTCCATGTGCTCCGGGAGCAACTTCACCTCCTGACGAGCCATCTCCTGTGACACGGAAGAAATTTCTAGTTAGCGCAGGTGAGATAGAACTTTTCAAAAGAAGGATAAGTTTTGTAATATAAGTCAAGAATGGTATATAGCAAAAGAGTTTCGTTTAGAGTCCTAATTTCTAACGACCATTTCTAAGGGCACGTGCTACGGTCAAGTATGGCTCTGGTACCATCTGTAACGCCCTGGGTTTTCAAAATTGGAAAACCCAGCATTCTGTCTCGTGATAGTCCCTGGATCAGACGCTATCACGCACAGGCATTCATCACTGATAAATAACACAGTCATACATCGAAATAAAGCATCAGAGTACGAATAATAATCTGATTATTACATGTCCTGATTATTCGGAGTACATCAATACCCGCCTCTTGGCGGAATAACAGAAATAAGAGCCTACGTAGCGGTAGCTATCTCCCAAAAGGTGTCTCCATCTTCAAGCATCTCCCACAGGCATCCTTGAGCGAAGCGTCATGCCCCCTCAGTCGTACCATCCGTCGGCATTGTTGTCGTAGTCGGACTCGTACCCTGCAAGCTCAGGGGCTATCCCTAAGGATCGGGATAGGTCCACGTCACCAACCGTATGCAAGCTTTAAGTGGCCTATTTCTAAGGGGAAAAGAGTATATCAAGGTAGTAGCAGGGTTTCCTATACAGCAGCAGCAAAAATAGAGTAATATCTCCATAAGTTCACCATATCCCATACCTCTCATCCGCATACGGTTACATCTGGTCACCCAGATCACCGTCACCATCACCTATCTCCATCTAGGGTCGGTGCGAGAACTCCCACTCCTCGCACCTCAATGGTTGCACCCGGATCTGCGAGGTAGAGGGAGCAACTCCCCTCTCCCTGAATACAACCACGGCTCACCAATCACACTCAACCTATAAGGGGGAGGTAGAAAATCCCAAAACATAAGAGTCGGAGAAACAACAGGCATGTCCATAACCGAGGACGCGGCTATACGTATAGATCTAAACTCTGCAGAGCGTTTACACCAGTACCCAACTCGGAATAGTACCCGGACGGTGTACGGCCGACCGAGCCTACCCTACCGGGCGAACACCTAGGAGTTACGGTTCCATCCTGCATCCGGGTCTCGATGCGGTCCCCCGCAGAAGACCACCCCAGAATTGTGAAAATGCCCCCGTGTGGCCACACGGGAGTCGCACTGAGAGGGTGGACTCACTCCCACCTCTCCCCCACTGATACCCCGCTATCCTACTGGCAGGTATGGTACCGCACTTGCTAGGGTCGAACGGCCCTATCCCCACTCTCGGCGAGGTGGTGTGTACGAAAGTCCCGTGTAACAGGCGACCCACTCGGTTTCAGACCGGGGCGAGCTCATATCCTCCAAGTCATCACAAAATCCCCAACACCTGTGCTCCTAAAACGGTGTACCCGCCATAGGTACCAACTCGGGCAATGTCCGAGAAGACGATCCCTGGCCCCCGATCCCAGATCAGGTTGTCTCGAGCTCACCCCCGCCAAAATATCCCAAAACGCCTTCTCCTGCCGGTTTTCCCAACACACGCCAAGAAACTACCACAATAATCCCAACACATGCACAGTAAGCTCAGCACATCATCTAGCTTAAGTAAACAGTAGTAGTAGGTCAATCAAGGACAAGTATGTAAAAGAGGCTATGCATGGGTTCATCATATCCATCTCTATGCATTAAATAAAGCACTAGCAGTTCTAAAATAGCAATGCCTAATGGGCATTCAAAGATGGTCGGGCGTGAACCTGGGTACGAGTGGTCGTCGTAGCTGAGGTCGTCGTCGTAGTCCTGGTTCAGCTCTCCGGCTCCGGCAGCTCCTAGAAGCGTATTTAGATAAATAAACTCGGCTACTAATGGCAATGAATCCAAGATAAAGAGCAAATAACATCCGAAAAAGAGGCAACCTCTAGTCTAGCACGAAGTTTGGATTTTTAGAAGAAATTTCATATTTTTCAGAGCTAAAACGGATTTATTATGATTTTCCAAAGATAAAATACATTTCTGAAATTAAAATACGCATTTTCAATATAGCAAACTATAGGCTAGCTTTTACCTAACTCCTGCTGTCTCTAGAGGGGCTCTAAGCCAGCGGTAGGCCAGCTCATCCTGCCCACGTGGCTGCCACCGGGCGGCTTAAAGCCGTCGCCAGCCCACGTGGCTGCCGCGTGGCAGCACGCGTGGCGGCGCAGCTGGCGGCCGCACGGGATCGATCCCGTGCGCCTCTGCGGCGGCGCACGGTGCGGGCGCGGGTGTGGCGCGACCCTTGGTGGCCGGCCGCACGGGATCCGCCCGGATCGTCTGCGGCGTCACGTGCGTGTGTGCGTTTGTGTGGGGTAAAACCCCTAGGGTTCTGGCCGGCGGTGCCTGGTGTTCGACGGAATGCCCCAGGGGAGCGACGGCACGGCGAGAGGGTCGCCGGCGGCGAGGCTTGCCCGGACCGACCAACGCGTGACAAGGTGCGAACGAGGAGGTCCAAGGGCACATGGCCGGGCAACAAGGAGGTGGCCATGGCCGGGAAAGGCGCGGCGACGGTGTGACAGGGGCCGCGGCGGTGACGCGGTCGCACGGGCACATGGCGGCGAGCACCGGCGACGGCGCGCGGGTGACCCAAATACCCAGAAAAACGCGTGCGTGCAACAAGGGGAAAGAAACGGACCCAAATCTGGGGCTTTTGCCCCTTTGCGAGGGAGCTCCGAACTAGCGCGGCCATGGCGACGTCCCTGGCCAGCGCGGCGGTGGCGAGATGCTAGCTCCAGCCACATGGCAGCGCCGTGCGTGGGTGTGCGGCGTCCTGGACGGCGAGGTGGTCGTGAAGGTGTGCAAACGGTGGACAGGGAGACCCCCGGTACGTGTGCCCAGCATCTTGCAAGCCGGCGGCGAGGTGTGCCAGTGCACGGCGGCTGCGGTTCGCGCGATGGCGTGGTGCGGGTGTGAGGCAAGGGCAGAACGCGGAGGTGCGCGCGCGTGAACAAGGCGACGGCAGCGGCACCTGCAAAAGAGTTCCCAGCACGGCACGAAGGCCGGCTTCACCATGCGGCGTGCGCGGCGGTGGCGACGACGAGCTCGCGTCCTGCTTCGGCTCGAAGGCCGGGTCGTCCACAAAAGGGCGAGGAAGCACGGCCTCACCTCGGTGGCCACGGGCCGACGTGAAGGCGTTGGTGTAGAGGGGCGGAGCAGGGTCGTCGGCGAGGAGGGAGATGGCGGCGCGCAGCACAGGAAGCAGGGGATGCCGGCGCGTCGCGGTTCTTGGCTTCTCTGCGTCCTGGAGCCCCACGGGCGGCCTCCGGGTCTTCGCGGCGGCGCCGGTGTACTCGTGGACGGCCTCCGGGTCTTCTCCTCTCCTCCCCCTTCTTCTTCTCTTCCGGCGGGCAGTGGCGAGCGGTGGAAGGAGGGATCCTCCCGACGGCTAGGGTTGGGAACTCCCCAGGGCGCGGCGGCGGCCTTCTTATAGGCGGTGAGCGGTGCGGGACGCGTGGACGGCGCGGATGCGAGGGCGGGGCGCGCGGCGGCATCACGTCGGCGCCATGGCTGGCACGGGAGCGCTTTGGCGCGCGACGCCAGCGAAAGCGGAAAAGGGGAAGATGACGACGGCGACGTCATGGTGACGTGGGCATGGCGCCATGCGGGTCCCGTTCGTCAGCGACACAGTGCGGGCGCGGTTGCTGGGAGACGGGCCGGCGCTAGATGGGCTGCGACGGGCCGCTGTGAGGGAAAAAGAGGGACGCGCGGTGAGTAAAGGAAAGGAGAAAGAGGTGGTCGGGTGGACTTCCAGGAGTTGGACTCGCGGCCCAGCAGCTATCCTCCCTTACCCTTTTCTATTTCTTTCCAATCCTTTTCTATTTTAGATTCAAATTTGAATGTAAATTCAAATTTGAAATCCCACTCAAATAAACTCCAAATAAAACCAAAAGAACTCCAAGTTTCTCACACTAACATTTTTATATTTCCTAGAAATTTTATTTAGCTCAAAATAAATCTAGGAATTAAAGGAGAGAAAAGGAAGACTTCCTTAAATAATTTGATAATCACACAAATACATCATCGAAAATTTTAAATCCACATTTTTATTAATTGACATTCCTCACTAAATTTTGAGGGATGTTACAGCGGCAACCTCCAAGCGTAACAAACCAAACCACTTGCTTGATGATTCCCTAGTGCCACAATGACCAACTCCTTGATGCAATGTACTAGAAGCTCTCAATCTCACAAAGAATGCAACCTCTAAGCAAAGTGAGTGAGAGAGAGGAGAGGGAGAGCTCTACAATGGAGTATGAACCTTTCAAAGTGCCAAGAGAGGCTCTCCCCACCCGAGCATGGGGTATTTATACCCCCTTCCCACGGATCTAGCCGTTATGTTCAAAACAGTTCAAAACACGGCTTTCACAGACTGTTCATGACCTCACCACGGACTGTCCGAGTTCAAATTTCAACGGTAAAAACCAAAGTCAACAACATGACTGAGCTAACCGTTGAGGCTGACGGACCGTCCATCCGGACCTCACGAATTGTCTGCCCGCACATGCTGGACAGTCCGTCCGTCCAAGGCGGACTGCCCGTCCGCCCAAAACAGTTTCTGTTAGTTCGAGATGCAAATTCGGACTGACTGTCCTAGCATCACCGACTGTCCGTCAGAAAATGATTTTTGGCGAAAGCCTTTGACATTTTTTCCACAGATACTCAGTAAACTCAAGGGACCACAGACCATCCGTCTCGAAGGCATGGACTGTCCGTCCCAAACGCAGAAAACAACTTTTCCAAAGATTTTCAACAAGCATTCTTTCAACTTTCAAAATGCCACTCATCTAAATGCAACACATGCAAGTTATTGACTAGAGTGGCACCATAGAAACGTCAAGCCAATGAAGTTGATCCCTCTTGATAGTACGGCTATCTAGCCTATCAATCCGGTCACTTTTCATCCTCTAATCACCTTATGACTGGTAAAATGAAAAACCCTATCTTATACCTTTGCCTTGAGCTTTCCTTGACACGAATCGACCACACCAACACCATGACGATTTATGAAGCTCAATTCAACTCCGGGACTAACCTATACTCACATTCTCAATGAAAATGTTAGTCCACACAAGATTGTCATTAATTACTAAAACACGAATTAGAGGCCTAGATGCCTTCACTAATCCAAAGGATAACGGCGCATCGGTTGCCCCCGGCAACCGTCCCGCCTTTGGGTACACTCTCACATTTTTGTGGTTTTATTTGTTCATCATGCTTGATCTGTCGTGTCTGTCTAGTGTACAATTTGTGCTTACACTAGTTGATATGATCTGCGATATCAGTTTGCTAAACATGCTTAATCTAGTTACTCAGTTCATCATGATTTATATTATGGTTTTAATCTGGAAATTACCTAATATTTCAACAGCGGCTCCCTTGCCACTCGCTGCCCGGAAGGCTAGAAGGCCCCCTCCCGATCGCGACCTCCCCCGGCCCCTCGGGTCGCACCCTCCCTCCACCTGTCGCACGTCCGTATGCGCGTGGTGTGACTGTGTGAGTGACGGATGCGATGTCCCTGGCCCTTCCCTCCTCCGTACGCCCCTGTCACCGACTGGCAAGCTTCTTGCAGTGGACTACTAGTACTCCGGTACAGCTTTCATTGCAGGGTCATGATCAGATGCAGCCAATGGAGATCCTCATCCGGGTGATCCACAATCAACCTGTTTGGCAATTGTTGTGTTCATCACCAAGAATTTAGCATCCCCTTTTTGGTAATTGATGACAACCATTACAAGGAGTGATTCAAGAAAGATCAAGCCAACATAATACACAAGGTATAAGATAGACTTGAGAGTGAATTTTGAAGTAACTTACTCCCGGCAATGATTTCATAGAATGAAATAGAGTAGATAACCACAAAGTTCAATAAGTAGAGAAGAACTCCCCCTACATATGTGCATATATTTTTGCATCTCAATTTTTCACATATGCATCAATATAGAAATTTTGACGGAGTTTCCCCTACAAAATGGAGATCAAGGCAACAACAACATATATATACAATAATTTAAAAGCAATAAGGGTTAGCCTCAAATCTCCACAAGAACTAGAACAAGCTACATGATAAGGAATTAACATTACAAACAAAGTTCAACACACATTCAAGCACAAGTTTTAGTTCTCAAGCCACACAAGAGTACCACAAATTATTACAAACCAAGCCAAGTTCATGCAAAGCCATAATTAAACATGCGATGCAAAAGTTCAAAGTTTATGCATGCAATGAGATGAGCTCCCCCTAGAGATAACATCACTCCAAATATCTTCTCCCCCTTTGGCATCAAGTACCAAAAGGTCTAGTCATCCAGTGTTGGCGGTGGAGGTGTGTAGGACGCTGCTGGAAGAGCCTGTGCTGTGAAGATGCTATAAAAGTGACCACTGAAGTCGGTGAAAGTAGTGTTGAACGTGTTGAATGAAGTCTCAAGCTGTGTCTGACGGTCAACAAGCTTGAAGGACCGGATTGGCGACGAGAGAGGGGGGTAGTGAATGGGAGACGATAAAAATTCTACTCAAGAACTCAGCTTATGAACCCAAAATCACTCCGTGACCTTCCACACTTCTCTTGCCAAATCCACGCAGCCACTGGAGTGCTATTGGACCTAGGAGCAAGACACGAACTGAGAGCACAGCGGAAAATGATCTCGGAACTGATGAACCACTTGGGCGGTTAGACCGGGTGCCTGGGCGGTCTGACCGCCTCACCCTGCCTCAACCAAAAACGACGGGAAACGATGCTCACAACACCAAATCGAGCCAAACTTTCGCCTGAAGGATTCTCTGGTCAAGGCCAACACACTCACAGAAAAATCCACTGAACCTCATGAAATCACCTCTGGCCAACTGGGGTGGTCAGACCGCAATGGACAGGGCGGTCAGACCTCCTTGGGCTGGGATCGATCTCCAAACCAAAAACCAACCAAAACGAAGCCAAATAGACCTTGGATTTCAGCCATGGGATCCTCTGATCAAGGCGAACAAGCTCTCAGAAGGAAACCCCGAAAATCCAAACTTTCTCAGGAAACCCCTAGGGCGGATAGACCGTCTGGCCTATGCGGTCAGATCGCCTGCACCTGGCAGAGCGGGATGAACAGCACCCCTGGGTCAACTCTCAACTTTTCATCAACCGATCTCCCGATTCACTCCACCGATTGCTGCGAACCTTTGGGGATAGCTGGGTCACCTCATGGACGACCTCTCCCTCAAAGGATATCCACCAAAATGCACTCAATCAAGAGCAAAATCGAAAGCCTTTCCACGGATTTGGAGGGGACAACTCACCAAGAAAAGAGGCACCACGTCCTCATGAGTGAATCCCACAACAAATACCGCAAAGAAACACCTCCAAAATCTCCCCACGAATTTCCCAAGAAGAAGCTCCGAAAATCACCAAAAAAGCAAAAATGTTGGGAACCAAAGGAGGACACAAGGATGAACTCCAAACCTTCCATACATCATGAGGAAAGATTCTATACAAGGTTTAGCATTCACCCGTCATCCTGCGCACTCAAGATTTTCTCTTTGGAGCACTAGCAAAACCTAGAAAGAGAGAGGCAAAGAAGCAAATGAACTAGGGTTCCAAGTCTAGCCAAAGAGTTGGCTGCCATCCACCCCACCAACACACATATATGGGCGCCGGTCTTATGCCTAAACTACCCCTACAACATAAAGATAAGATACACGCCCACAGAGGGCAAATCCGAAAAGTGTAGGAGTTCTCCATCGGATGGACGTGCTTCCACCACACCTTGTTTAGCCTCGATGCAAGTAATGCGATCACGCCACGCGCCCTCCGCTTCGAAGCTTCTTAACGCACCGCAACACACCTGGTCAGACCGCCTGGCCTGGGTGGTCAGACCGGGTCTGGAGGCCGGTCAGACTGCCTGGTGGTCTGCTACCATCTCATCGAGTCTTCGGTCTTGGCTTTCAGGTTCAACCAAGAAACCTAGCGGTTTTGTGGAGAAACCACTGGAAAACCCCGCAGATGCCGCACGACCTCCACGCCAAGCTTCAAGCCACAAGTCTTTCACTTCCACCACACGGACTGCCTACTCCATCTTGCCTTGTTCCTTGACTTGGTCGCCATGGTCGCCCCGGCTTGATGTTGGTTTTGAGGCTCAACCAACAAAACGTCGATGAGTGGTTTTGTGGGTAAACCATCAAACCCCACGTGCAAGCTTTAGTTGTTAGCCACTACCTTGCACCGGCTCCATGTCCACGACTTCATCTTCCCGTTCTTGCACTGTGTGATCCGCACTTGTCCCGTCTGACCACCGGGTCCATCGAGCCGAGCCTACTTGTCCCTTTCGTCCACCGCAGAGGCCCCACAAGGCTAAGACCTTTCGCACTCGCTCTTCACCTGCACCAACGCAGATCAAGCCGCAACCTACACTTGCAACACTTGGCAAAGAGTCAGTCCATACCACGTTGTCAATCACTCATCACTGAAGAGCGACCCTCCACTAGTCCTCGGACGTTCCTGGTACTCAATCTCCCCCTTGATTAGTGCATTGACAACACACCATGGTAACGAATTCTGAGAATAAAGAAAAAGAAAAGAAAACAAACAAGAACTCAAACAAGCGATCGAAAGCCAAAGCAAAGAAACAAGATTACTCGAACGAAACAAGTCTCGGCCCCCTAAGGCAAGGGCAATGGCTCAACATAGCCGAGACAACAAGCTCACAAAAAGAGCAACGCACAAAGCACAACTCAGACAACACAAAGAGCTCCCCCTGCAACAATGTAAACTCCCCCTGAATGAATGCATCACTTACCAAGACAGACAAAAAGCAAAACTCTGCTCCGCCTGCCCAGGGAGGTCAGACTGTCTGCCCAGGTAGGTCAGACTGCCCCTGGTGATTTGACCGCCCTGGCCAGGTGGTTAAACCGCCCTATATGACCGCCCTGAAAATATTTCTTCCAAACTTCGTCGAAACTGCCCAAACACCTTCTAAATGCACCCAGCAAGATTTTTCATGCACAAATTTCTCCCCCTTGTTGACAATGTACAAATCAAGGCATAAATCAGAAAAATTCAACTATGAGCTTCTCAAATATAAAATGAGCACTACAAAATGCTACAAATGAGCTATCGACCAAGCAAGATGGTTCATAGTTGAAGAAAAGCATTGCCATCAAGAGTGTATAGTTACATAGCCATATGACAAAGCCAAGTCAAGTTTTAGCAATTTTGCGAAAATTTCCATCTCATGAGCAAAGTCCTATACATGAGCAAAAAGAGCCAAAATGAGCTAAATCACACAAAACTCATACAAGGTCATAAGTTCTCATCACAAGATCATTGAAAACACCCACAAGCTACCTCATGTCATGTCAAAGCTATCGGGCCATGTGTCTACTTCTAATTGACACTTAGACATCATGCAACAGTTTTTGCACCCATGATATATATATACAATGAAGCACAAAAAAATGATTCTGAGCAATTCTTAAGCATAGACTATTTAAGATAGCAATTATGCATTATTTTCACATTTAAGCAAGCATGGTACATGAAGTGCCTTTGCGGCAAAAAGAAGCACATGCTCCTCCACAAGATAAATCATAGGCTAAACATTCACAATGACAAATGGGTCTTTGACCCCAAGTGAAAAGAAAATGATATCCAAGCACAAGCAAAGCATGACATAGCCATATGAGCACAAGATGATCATGAAAGGCATCTACTCATGAGACGAAGCATGTCATGTCAATTTTAGCACTTTCAAAAATGTAGCTATCTCACATGAGTATATAATAAGACAATCAAGAGCATAGCTATCATCACTACTTCCCAACAAGCATAACCAATATCTCACATGTAGCAAAGTGTAGTGGTCACTACATATAAGAGAAGCTCATCCTACCAAATGCACAAATGTAAAATGCATGCTCTAAGATACAAAGATGGCTCAACCTTTATGATATGATACATATGAGATGCAAAAAGCAAACATGATACACATGAAAATGCATGGAAGAGATAACACAAATGATACATATGTCACATATATACAAGAGAAGCCCCAAAACCCATCACAAGAAGGGAAAGCAGAAAGAAGCCAAAAGAAACAAAAACCAATGGCTCCAACAAAGAACTTCTCACTTACCTGAATATCACTCATCCTCGTCCATGACCCCCAAAAGTGGTGTACTCCCAAGCACCACTGGAGTCAGCCTGGAGAACCACCCTCGATCCACCAAAAGTTCTCCAAGCCTCCCATCTAATCAAAAGCAAGAACAAGAATGAGCAAGTGACTGGACACTTGGGTTAGAACAAAGAAAGTTAAACCAGCGTCGAGCCAACTGCTCAAAAGACAGGTTAGCACAATCCATCCAATCACTCACTCTAGGCGTAACCCTCTCACACCTCTCACCAAAGAACCTGTCATGTCTCACCTGAGGAGTATGCGCACCATGAGAGGGAAAACGTGGTCTGTAGTTCCTTTGAGACCCAAAGCTGTGACCGTCTCTCCCAAACTCATACTGACCACAAGAAGGAGCACGTCCAGCAAACTCACCACACCCAAACCCAAACTGCCTACCACTATCACTCTAAGGAGCACTACCACACGTAGGAAACACACGCCTACCCCGAGTAGGAACTGATCGCACAAACCCCTTACCCCGAGGTAGAGGCACTACACGAGGCTCAGGCACACCACAAGAAGGGCGGTACCTGTCCTTGTTTGCCTTCTTCCTAGCAAACCTCTCATCCCTTCTCCTCCTGAAACAAAACTCCTTGTTATGCCCATCCTTCCCACAATACTCACAATGGAATAGGATTGGATTTGGCTTAGGCTTTGGGTTTGCACTCGGCTGTGGCTTCTCACTGGGTTTTGGTTTCTCACCCACTTTCTCTTGCTCACTCGGCCGTGGGCTACATTTTGTGGAGTGGAGCTTTTCTCTCTTTCTCTCTCACCACTGCACTCTCCCACTTTCTCAAAATCCAAACCTTGACCATCAGCTCTCTTGTACTTAGCAATCAACACACCCAACTGAGGTTCACGAATACTCAACCAACCCATCAAATTCCTCATATAATCTTTATCCTCATAAATGCAATTCAAAGAGGTTTCAAGTTCAGCATTTTTCAAAGCAACAACCTCACAACCAGAATAAGCATTTGCAATAGGAGATTTCAAAGTAGCCTCAAGAGAAACAATGCATGCATGTGATTCATCAAGTTTACCACGTAGAACAGAGCAAGAAGTACAAGCACCTAGCAAAGCAGGTCTAGACTTCAACTCAAGCAACTCAGCCCTAACAGCATCTAGTTCCTCCAAACGAGAGGCATACTTAGACTTCAAATCAGACAAGTCAACCAAGAAGACATTGCAATCAGTGCATTCAGGTTCATCAGTCACAACAGGAGCAGTTTTCAAAGACTCTATCTGAACCTTAGCATCAAGAAGTGAGGACTCAAGCTCAGCAACCCTATCCAAAGCATTACCTAGCAAAGGCCTAAACTCTCTCTTCTCCTTGTTGGTCTTTCTAAGCACATCATCACGGTTGTCAAGCAATTAATTCAACCTAGCATTCTCCTCTAGCAAGAAGTCACAGTCATGACATACCTCATCCTCGAAGTCGGAGTCCGAGTGATCTCTCTCGCTCCTCTTGCTGTCGGAGCTGTGACCCATTACACAAAGCCCATTGAATTTCTTGCCGAGGGTCTTCTTCTTCTCTTTGTGCTTGCTATGGTCTTCTTCTTCACTACTTGAGCTCGACGATGTGTCCTCAAAATCAGAGTTGAGATCGCTTGGTTCCTCGATCTTCCCTCGAGCTCATGTCTTCCTCCTATGTCCATGATGCTTCTTCCTCGACCTTCTCCTCTCATCCTTAAACTAGTGCTCATCGTCGTTGTTCATCTTCGGACACTTGGTGAAAAAGTGTCCGATCTTGCCGCACTTGTAGCACATCCTCGGACTCCTCCTTGCATTCCGACGGTTCTCGTACATCCGCTCGAACCTCTTGCTCAGCAAAGCAAGGTCTTCCTCGCTCAGCACCTCAAACTCCTCATCTGGCATAGAAACAAGACAAGACAAGGAAACTGTCAAGAAGAGTTAGCGTTAGCCTTCAAACCCGTGACAAGAGCCAAACTATGGGAATTAGTCAGGCTCTCGCTCTTGCCACACACAGCCCTATCAACCTCGGAGGACTTGAGCTTAGAGAACAGCTCATCCACTGTCAGAGTCTTGTACACCCTGGACTCCTGAATAGCCTCCACCTTAGCCGCCCACACCAAATGATCTAGAGAGTGTAAGAGCTTCAAAGCTCTATCATGATCATCGTACTGTAGGTTGACTATGTTCGATCTCATGTTGTTCACGATGCAAGTGAAACACTGAAACATAGCATCAATATACTCACTGGGGAGATGAGTGAAATTCTTGTACTCTCTCCGGTAAGTCGAGAACAATCGAGGCTATTCCCACCATGGGCGTTCTTCAAATTGAGCCAAATCTTGTTGGCCAAGTTCTCACCATACACCCAACCAAACTCAGAGGCATAAAGTGCACGGTACAAGTAATCAACCGCCTTGTTGTTGGCGTCCCACTTGTCTCGAGCTCCCTCAGCAGTCAAATCAGCGGGTCCGAGAAACCAAGTTGAGATGTACCTTGGTTTGTATATGATGAGTGATTGACATGATGATTTGAGGCTTTGTGTGTTGTGTTGTGTTGTGTTCGTTGTGTGTGTCGTGTTTCTCATATTGTTGACATGGTGTGTTGTCAATGCACTCGTGAGGAGTGGTTGATAATGTTGTGTGGACTAACTCTTGGCTTAGTATTGCAGGTGTAGGTTGCATCTTGGTTTGCATTGGTGCAGGTGAAGAACAAGTGCGAAAGGTCTATGCCGAGGTGGCCTTCGGGTGATGGAGAGACAAGTAGGCTTCGTTCGAGGGACCCGGTGGCCGATTGGATCAAGTGTGGGCTGCACGATGCAAGAAGAGCAAAATGAAGTTGTGGACACGGAGTCGGTGCAAGGTAGCGGCTAACGACCAAAGCTTGCATGCGGGGTTTGTTAGTTTGGCCACAAAACCAATACCGAGCCGGTGCAAGGTAGCAGCTAACGACCGAAGCTTGCACGCGGTGGAGCCGGGGCGACTGTGGTGGCCAAGTCAAGGAACAAGGCAAGATCGATTAGGCGGTCCATGTGGTAGAATCGAAAGACTTGTGGCTTGAAGCTTTGCATGGAGGTCGCTCATAGCTCGTGGGGTTTTCGGTGGTTTACCCACAAAATCACTGGGTTCCTTGATTGCTCCTCAAAGCCAAGACCGGAGGCTCGACGTGATAGAGACGGTATCCAGGTGCGTCGAGAGGCTTCGAAGCAGGGGACACGCGGTGTGATCACGGTGCTTGCGTCGGGAGGACGCGAGGCCCGGTGGATGTGTGTCCGCTTGATGGGTGCGTTCATGTATTGACCATAACGCCCCTATGTGGGCTCGAGTTGTAACTCCTAGTGTAGGGGAACTTCGGTCATTTTCCAGAGGGCCTATATATAGGAGGAGTGGCTGTTGGGCAGCCATCTCTTGGCTAGTTGGTGGGAGTGCTCTTTCATTTTGGGGTGCTCTTGGTGAGAGGAAGAGAGGAGAGAGTAGCTCTTTGTTTGAGCTTTTTGCCATCCAAGATTTGTGTTTCTTGAGAGTGGCTTGTACTGGATTTGGCTAAGAAATTCATAGAGAAATCTTTCTCATAATATTGTGCCAAATCTTTTGCTCCCGGTGGATTTAATTCTATCTCCTTCTATATTCCCTTGTGCTTTTTGCTACATTTTCAGAGCTATTTTGGAGATATTTTTGTTCGTCGATTTCTAGGCCATTTTCTCTCAGATTTCTTTGAGGGGATCATGGGTGAGTACCTTGTGACTCGTTGTGGATGATCTTGACCCCTCAAATGTCGGGAATCGTGGTCGATTTGAAGCCTTTTGTATGAACTCAAGTTCTTGATGTTCATGGCCGAGATTTGCGATTGCTCTTGATTTATTGGGTTAGAGGCCATGAAATTTTAGGCATAGCTTCTCCTAGAGGCACCTGTACTCCACCTAAAATTTGGCTTCAATCCCTTGGGTGGTTTGGGAGATCCATCGATCACAAGTTTGAGTTTGACCTGCGGGCGATTTTTCTGGGCGCCCAGGGTGACCCGACCTGAAAGTCCGGGTGACCCGAGGCAGCTCTATCTTTGTCCGGGTGAACCCGGCCCCAATGTCCGGATGACCTGGTAGGATTCTGAGTTGCTCCTTTAGCTTCCATTCTTCGGTTCTTGATTCCGCTTTAGTTCTTAATCCTTTCTAGCTTTGTCCCTAAGGTGTCAAGAGAGGTTTGTGTTTGCTTCCGCTTGTTTGTGCGTGACTCTCGAAGTGGCAATCGGGATATAGGCCGAGTTCTTTCAAGGAGAGAATTTTTATCGGCTCCCATTCACTCCCTCCTCTCTGGTCGCCAATTCGGTCCTTCAGGGTCGAGTGTAGTGAACATTCTCTGTCACGTCCCAAATCAGCTATCCCTTACCACAGAGGAAAGCAGCCATCTGGGCCTGCCACATCTGGTAGTTCTTCCCATCGAAGTGCGGAGGATCCAAACCCCTTTCTTGGTACGCCATCTTTGGATCTTAGACTGGTTAGAGCTGTGAAAGACCTGTAACCGGCTCTGATACCAATTGAAGGACCGGATTGGCGACCAGAGAGGGAGGAGTGGATGGGAGCCGATAAAAATTCTACTGAAGAACTTGGCTTATGAACCCAAAATCACTCCGTGACCTTCCACACTTCTCTTGCCAAATCCACGCAACCACGGGAGTGCTATTGGACCTAGGAGCAAGATACGAACCGAGAGCACAACGGAAAACGATCTCAGAACTGATGAACCACCTGGGCGGTTAGACCGGGTGTCTGGGGCGGTCTGACCGCCTCACCCTTCCTGAACCAAAAACCAAGGGAAACGATGCTCACAACACCAAATCGAGCCAAACTTTCACTTGAAGTATTCTCTGGTCAAGGCCAACACACTCACAGAAAAATCCACCAAAACTCATGAAATCACTTCTAGCCAACTAGGGCGGTCAGACCGCATGGACAGGGCGGTCAGTCCTCCTTGGGCAGAGATCGATCTCCAAACCAAAAACTAACCAAAACAAAGCCAAATAGACCTTGGATTTCAGCCACAAGATCCTCTGATCAAGGCGAACAAGCTCTCAGAAGGGAACCCCAAAAATCCAAACTTTCTCAGGAAACCCCTAGGGCGGTTAGACTGCCTGGCCTATGCGGTCGGACCGCCAGCACCTGGTAGAGTGGGATGAACAGCACCCGCGGGTCAACTCTCAACTTTGCATCAACCGATCTCCCGATTCACTCCACCGATTGCTGCGAAACTTTGGGGATAGCTGGATCAACTGATCTCCTAATTCCCTCAAAGGATATCTACAAAAACGCACTCAATCAAGAGGAATCGTGAATCTTGTGCCTGTATGTCAAGAAACCGGGCAACTCCGAAAAACCCTAAAATCAAAAGCCTTTCCACAGATTTGGAGGGGGCAAATCACCAAGAAAAGAGGCACCACGTCCTCATGATTGAATCCCACAACAAATACCGCAAAGAAACACCTCCAAAATCTCCCCACGAATTTCCCAAGAAAAAGCTCCGAAAATCACCGAAAAAGCAAAAACACCAAGAACCAAAGGAGGACACAAGAATGAACTCCAAACCTTATGTACATCACGAGGAAAGATTCTATACAAGGTTTAGCATCCACCCTTCATCCTACCCACTCAAGATTTTCTCTTTGGAGTAGTAGCTAAATCTAGAGAGAGAGGCAAAGAAGCAAATGGACTAGGGTTCCAAGTCTAGCCAAAGTGTTGGCTGCCATCCACCCCTCCAACACACATATATTGGCGGCGGTCTTATGCCTAAACTACCCCTACAACATAAAGATAAGATACATGCCCACGGAGGGCAAATCTGAAAAGTGTAGGAGTTCTCCATCGGACGGACGTGCTTCTACCACACCTTGCTTAGCCTCAACGCAAGCCATGTGATCACGCCACGTGCCCTCCGCTTCCAAGCTTCTCGACGCACCGCGACACACCCGGTCAGACCACCTGGCCTGGGCGGTCAGACCCCCCCACCCGGTCATACTGGGTCTAGAGGCCGGTCAGATAGCCTGGTGGTCTGTTGCCGTCTCGTTGAGTCTTCGGTCTTGGCTTTCAGGTGCAACCAAGGAACCCCAGCGGTTCTGTGGAGAAACCACTAGAAAACCCCGTGGACACCGCACGACCTCCAGGCCAAGCTTCAAGCCACAAGTCTTTCGCTTCCACCGCACAGACCGCCTACTCGATCTTGCCTTGTTCCTTGACTTGGTCGCCATGGTCGCTCCGACTCGATGTTGGTTTTGAGGCTCAACCAATAAACTGTCGATTAGTGGTTTTGTGGGTAAACCATCAAACCCCGCATGCAAGCTTCAGTTGTTAGCTGCTACCTTGCACCGGCTCCATGTCCATGACTTTGTCTTCCCGTTCTTGCACCGTGTGATCCGCACTTGTCCTGTCTGGGCACCTGGTCCATTGAGCCGAGCCTACTTGTCCCTCTCATCCACCACAGAGGCACCGCAAGGCTAAGACTGTTCACGCTCGCTCTTCACCTGCACCAACGCAGATCAAGCCGCAACCTACCTGCAATACTTGGCAAAGAGTCAGTCCACACCACGTTGTCAATCACTCATCACTGAGGAGCGACCCTCCACTAGTCCTCAGACGCTCCTGGTCCTCAAAGCTGCTGATGCTACTCAGAGGTAGAAAGTCCATCAAATCGAGAGCTCAGAGTCTCCATGTCAGTGTGGAAAGTCTCCTGCATCCCCTGAAGCTGAGTCAAGATAGGCTGATAATACCGAGTGTTCATCTACTGACTCATAGACTGAAAACAAGTATCAAATTGCTCCTGAAAACCCTACTGCATGGACTGAAAACCCTGCTGAAACCCAATAGCCATCTGAGTCCCAAGTGACTGACCAAGGTCATGACCCATGCTCTGAAAATAGGAGTTAAAGTAGCCCTATGGAGGGGTCCAGTATGCATGTGACTGCATAGGAGGAGTAAGTGGTGTTGGAGGAGGAGGCATAGCCTGAGCATGCATATCAACGTTATCATTTACATTTGCTTCTTCATTCACATTTTCAGCACCCTCTTGTGCTTCATCATCTACATCTTGAGCACCTTCTTCCACAAATGGTGTCAATGGCCTAGCAAGGAAGTTTTTAGCATTATAGAATGGTCGATAAACTTCATGCATAATCTCACAAGGACCATTGATTTTGCCTTGATCATAGTCATGACATACAGAGCAAAATAGATGTTGTCTCTAAGAATTCTCTTTTTCTCAATCATCTGCTCAAGAATCATTTGCACAACATTAAATCGTGTCCCATTCATGATATGATTGATAACATTCCAATAATGGTCACGGATTTTGTCCTTATTTCCACCTTTAGCATGAAGGTGGTTCTGATGATATTATTGATAGCAGCCGGATGATGCCTAAGCCCTTTTGGTGTACCAAATGATCTGCTAATGCCAATGTTAGCGGGCTCATAGAAAATCTGAGAATTTTCAAAGAGTTCCTCTTGATAAAGGTCACTATTGTGCTCTACATCAGTGAAGTAAGCATAGTTAAGTTGATTAACAGCTGCAAACTCTGCAAAGGTAGCTGAATATTCTCTTTTGCCTATCATCGACTCTATCCTTTCATTATCAAAATCAATCTCATATGTGGCATAGAATTGTCTGACTATTGTCTCATTCCAATCACATCTATGCTCAAGAAAGGGTCTAAGACCTAAGTTCTGAAATTTTATTGCCACTCCTGCTAGGACTTCTTTAGATGCAAGATAATTAAAATCAATTCTTAAATGAGCAAAGACCGTGCAATCTACCATGTGACCAAAGAAAGCATTCTCCTGTACCAAAGTACGGAAAATAAACATTATTAGTGTCACGGGGCTGAGTATAGGCATTAACATCCCTCACCTTGGCATACTGTCTTTGTTTCCAAACCTTCTTAGGAGCAGTGTAAGAAAACACATCAATGATATCGGGATGAGCACTACCTCCCCCTTGATGCAAGACCTCATCCTCCTCAAACATATAATTTGGTTGTGCCATGTTTGATTCTTCTTCTGTTTCAGCCACATAATCACTATCACGTGGATCATCTAGTCCTTCCTCTGAACTGACATTTTTCCGACGTCTCTTGGACGTCCCAGCATCTTCCCCTTTTTCTCGGAAGTACCTTGATCAGCACCTCTCCTAGTTACCCTAGCAAGAGCCCTCCGAACACTATCACAAACAAGTATTGTAATGAGCATGATCCAACATATATGATTATCCATATAATTATATAAGAAACCATGATAATCCTTCCCAAACCTGTGCCTAACAGTCCCTCACGGACAGTCCGTCCGATGGGCATGGACAGTCCGTGAGGACTATTCATAGGTGATGAACCTGTACAGGGGGTCCAAGAACACCAATCCTCATAACTTCAACAATATCAAGATTCGACCCACCAAATTTTTGCCAAATCATCACAAGACTATCCCAAACATATTGCACCAACTAAAATCTCAACTCCATAGACGAATTTCAGATCAGGAGCTCAAACCCTAGTCACCTTCTTGTTCAAAATCCGAGAAATTGAGTGAGTGATTCGAAGAAATACCTGGATGACATGGTAGAGAATCTCACGGAGAGTCCGTAGACGAGGTCAAACCATCCGGGAAGTACCCCAAACAAAATCCTCAAGAGGGGTCCTTTTCTTCCTCAAGAACAAGAGAGAGAGTTGGAGGAGGTACGGTGCGGGTTGGGAACGAGAGGATAGGGAAGATGACTTAAGTTCTTGTGCCGCTCAGTCCCATCTGCGACTGACACGCACATACAGTCCGTATTCAGCCCACGGACAGTCCGTCATCCACATACGGACAGTCCGTGGGCCACTCATGGATGGTCCATGACCTCCAACCGGCCCCACAGTGTCTTTGTATGTTTCGCACATCAATTTCGGATAGTCCGTCATTGGTGCTCGGACAGTCCGTCCCTCTTGTCAATTTTGAGCCTGAGAAACTTCAATTTTTGACAGATTTGATGTATCCATTGGGGTCATTTCTCATGATTCATAGAGAGTGTTTTGCAAGATAAAAACATGCACAACAACAGGTAGGAGACATGCCAAGCAATGAGAAAACATAAACAAGAATTTAAACAAAAAAAGAGAATGCTTAACAAATAAAGAACAAAGTAAGGAAAACATATGTGTTAGCCCTCAAGCCACATTTGAGAAGTCAATGACATTGAGCTCATTTCTCAATTTGCAAAACCGAGATTCATCCAAAGGCTTGGTAAAGATGTCTGCCAATTGATCATCCGTGTTAACTCCATCAATCTTGATATCCCCCTTGCTCACATGATCCCTAAGAAAGTGATGCCTAATATCAATATGCTTGGTTCTAGAATGTTGAAACAGATTGTTGGCAATCTTCATGGCACTCTCATTGTCACATAAGAGAGGAATTCTCTTGAATTTCACACCATAATCAAGAAGTGTTTGCTTCATCCATAGGAATTGAGCACAACAACTTCCCGTTGAGATATATTCCGCTTCGGCGGTAGAAAGAGCCACAGAATTTTGCTTCTTTGAAGACCAAGAGACAAGAGAGCAACCAAGCAATTGACAACCACCGGAAGTACTTTTTCTATCAACTTTGCAACCGGCATAATCGGAGTCCGAATAACCAATCAATTCAAATTGAGCACCCTTTGGATACCAAAGACCAATGTTGGGGGTAAACTTTAAATATCTCATAATTCTCTTCACGGCGGTCAATTGTCATTCTTTAGGTGCAGCTTGAAATCTAGCACACATACACACACTAAACATGATATCGGGCCTAGATGCGGTAAGGTAAAGCAAACTACCAATCATGGACCTATAAAGTTTAAGATGAACCGGTTTACCTCCCTCATCAAGATCAATATTCCCATTTGTAGCCATAGGCGTCTTGATGGGTTTTGCATCTTCCATGCCAAATTTCTTTAAGATGTCCTTCACATATTTAGATTGGCAAACAACAGTGCCTTCCTTCAATTGTTTGATTTGAAGACCAAGGAAGAAGCTCAATTCACCAATCATAGATATTTCAAATTCCTTAGACATCATTTCTCCAAATTCCTCACAAAATTCTTCATTTTCTTAGTGAAAAAGGTTGTGTCAACCTTTCCAATCTTGAAGCCCTTAGAAATAAGAAACTCCCTAAGCCTTTCATACCAAGCACGAGGGGCTTGCTTCAACCCATATAGAGCTTTAGAAAGCTTATACACATGATTAGGCTTTGTAGGATCCTCAAAACTGGGAGGTTGCTCAACATACACTAGTTCACTAATTTTCCCATTCAAAAAAGCACTTTTGACATTCATTTGATATAACTTGATATTGCGAGAACATGCATAAGCAAGAAAGATCCTTATAGCTTCAAGTCTAGCTATGGGAGCAAAAGTTTCATCAAAATCCAAACCTTCCACTTGAGTGTAGCCTTGAGCAACCAATCTTGACATTTTCTTCACAACAATACCATCTTCATTTTCTTTGTTTCGGTAGACCCATTTAGTACCAATAACATTATGATCTTTGGGTCTTTCAACCAATTCCCAAACTTGATTCCAAGTGAAATTATTTAATTCTTCTTACATGGAAATTATCCAATCCGGATCTTTTAGTGCTTCATCTACACATTTAGGCTCATGAAAAGATACAAAAGAATAATGTTGACAAAATGAAGCAACACGAGATCGAGTTTGGACACCCTTACTAATATCACCCATAATTTGATCGATAGGGTGATCTTTAGCAACATGATGATGAACTCTAGGTTGATCAACTGGCTCTTGAGTTGAAGTAGAAGGTGAAGTAGTAGACACCATTTGATCATCCTCTTGAGGTGAGTCATTGTTGCTAGAGTCATCGACTTGTTGATCTTGTACATTTGTTGGGAAGGTAGATGGATTTGCTTGGATAGAGATTGATGCATCCTCATCTTCATCTTCCTCTTCTCTAGGCCTTATATCACCAATAGCCATGGTCTTCATTACAATTCTTAACCCATCACCTCTCACATCATCCAAGTTTTCCTTCTCATCTTGAGATCCCATGGTTTCATAAAA
Source organism: Cenchrus fungigraminus (assembly GCA_036936925.1). Classification (NCBI taxonomy): domain Eukaryota; kingdom Viridiplantae; phylum Streptophyta; class Magnoliopsida; order Poales; family Poaceae; genus Cenchrus; species Cenchrus fungigraminus. Next base: position 134,255,424 of record CM072774.1, on the reverse strand, counting down.
TTGCACATCATAAACATCCTCAACAAATCCCTTGGACTTATTGTATACCCTATAAGCCTTGCAATTAGATGAGTATCTAAGAAGAAATCCCTCATCACACTTGCTTTGGAACTTAGACAACCGAGAGCCTTTCCTTAGAATATAGCATTTGCAACCAAAAACCCGAAAATATGAAATATTTGGCTTCCTTCCAATGAGAAGTTCAAATGGTGTCTTGTTGAAGAATCTATGACAATATAGCCTATTTGATGCATGGCAACCGGTGTTGATTGCTTCGGCCCAAAATGAATCTGAAACTTTGTACTCATCTAGCATTGATCTTGCCATCTCAATCAAGGTCCTATTCTTCCTCTCAACTACACCATTTTGCTCCGGTGTATACATAGTTGAGAATTCATGCTTTATTCCCTTCTCATCACAAAAACCTTCAACATTGGTATTTTTGAATTCACTACCATTGTCACTTCTCACTTTCTTCAATTTTAGCTCAAATTTATTTTCGATCCTCTTAACAAAGCTCTTGAAAATACCACAAGTATGAGATTTGTCATGAAGAAAGAATACCCAAGTGTATCTTGAATAATCATCCACAATCACAAGACAATAGCTATTTCCACCAATGCTTCTATAAGTAGTAGGACCAAATAAATCCATATGCAATAATTCCAATAGCCTTGTGGTAGACATGACACTCTTGGTAGGATGAGGGTTGGAAACTTGTTTCCTAGCTTGACAAGCACTACACAATTTATCTATCTCAAATTTAACATCTTTCAAGCCAAGAACTAGATCATGCTTCACCAAACGGTTAAGTTGTTTCATACCAACATGACCAAGTCTTCTATGTCATAACCAACTGTGACAACCCACCCAGGAAAATACCGTACTATCGCCTAAACCAAATCCACTTTTGGTCATTAAGCAATAATAAAGTATCATCCTGTCGTTAGTTGCCGGGTTAACGCCCGGTAAATCACTTGGATATCAACAAAGGATCGAACATATGTATTAAAACTCACGCGAAGGCGAGTCCAGAGTACACTACACCAATTTAAAACCAAACTGCCCCGAAGGGGTTTAAGTATTACAAACCATTGTTCATGACAATAATTAAAGGTTCAGAGTTTGAAAACAGCGGAAATACATAAACTAGCGCAACGGTAAACATCACAGGAGGCCATCCGTGATGCCATCACTTGTCGTCATCCACCCGGTCAACAACACCTGCAACAACAGTTTTAAAGCAAGGCTGAGTATGCTAATACTCAGCAAGACTTAACCGTCGGGTGACAACTACATCACCACACTCTAGATATGAGAGGCTTTTTGGCCGGTGGAGTTCTTTTGCTGAAAAGCAACAAAGAGTGCGTCCTTACTTTCAATATTTTAGCACAAGTTCTAGTTGATTACCATTTCTAAGTGTGCCAACTAATTCAATCAAGAATTGTACAAGCAATTAATTCAAGCAGTAAACTTCATCGAGTTCCATCATTAAGGGATATCATGGCCAGTTGATTAAGCAGTCTCAGATAACGGTGAGAGGCCGACAATCGATTGATTTAAACCTTGCAAGGTAGACCTAAACACACGGTAGGGTGCCCCCGCGAGGACAACCATCCAGGCGGTTTCCATCTTTCTTCGGGTCGGGATCAGACCTACAATCCTCGGTACAAGGCTTACTGGTACGTCACGCCGGACCGCCCAGAATCGCACAGGTACCCCACTGTTGCAGGCAGGGGGACACACTAGGTGTCCTAGGGGTAGTAGGGAAAAGTTCCCTTGCCGTGTCCATCAGGTACTAGGCTTACCGGTCCCATTCCCGACAAGTGCTTAGTACGTTCAAACGCTTAGCCCACGAAAGCCACTGGACCGGAGCCCAAATCCCATGCTCTTACCACATGAGCAATCCGTTTATAAAGATCTTATGATTCCAACATAAGAACCTATTCTCGCGAGTGACGAACATCACTCGACTTCTACCGTGTCCTATAGCATAGCAACTATCGACCTAGCATACTAGTAAGAGAGCATAGGTACCTAGGGATCATGCATCTAGGGTTTCATTCAACTCCTGAAACGTAAATGCACAATCATAGCAAAAGATAATTGCAACATTTTAAAAGAAGGGTTAATGATCCGGGGCTTGCCTTCGCTGGCAAGGTTGGCCTTGGGCCCTGCTGGACTTGGGTCCAGGTCTTGAGCTACGAACACATGCTGCAGCTCACCGACAGCACCTTCGTCTCCTCCTTCCGGCACGAGCGTACAGCTACCGTCGGAAAGATCTACACGAGGATGCAAATGCAAGATTTAACTGACGATTTTTAATTTAATTATTTGCCAACAACAAAAGACAACCATGGGGTGCATGGTTGACCACATTCACCTAGATAAGAATACATTTGGTAAATTATTTCTATTAAAGCAACAACACATGGTGTTTTATTATTTATTCCTTTTAATAGTGACTGTGTACACATTTATGCAGATTAATTAATTTAACATCACAAAACAGCAAGGAGGTGGTCACAACCTTCTTAGAAAGATCAACATCACATGCAAAGGGTCATTAGCTATGGAGTTGATGATTTTCTCATTTAATTTACTATTAAGCTTTAATTGCCTCTATTGCTTTTATTCATAAAATAAATTTATAAAATTCAGTGAGGTGTGTTAAGAAGCACTACAAACCCACACAAAGCTACTGCACACACATGCACACTTACGAGAGCTATGGAATTAAATATACCGAAAAGAACAAAAGCTAGCTATTAAAGCAAGATAAATGCATACAAAAATAAATACACATCAAAAAGATCCCCACTTTCTCACACATGGTCTCTGGTAAAAAACTAACCTAGGAATGCAACATATACACCTGGAACTACCATAGATCTTGGGTTATGCAATTTCAAAGAAAATCAAGCATATTTCAAGAGTAAATATTTATGTCAAATATAAAATTGTCATTAATTCACTAGAGGTGTGTTTTGGCATAAAAAGACAACATGCAGAAGTTGGGCACAAAAATCTAATTATTTTTAGCTACAAAAATCATTTAGACAGATTCTGCATAAATACAAAATAAATCATCATAAAAGATTTACAACATAACTTTGTGCAATTTTTGGTACAGGAGCTAGTAATAGCATAAAACACAACATATCCAAAATTCAGATACAGAGCACATGTAGATTTTGAGATACAACAGATCTAGGTTTTTCAGTCTTCTATTTTTCATGCAAAAACTATCAGGAAAAACTATGGACATGCTTTACAAAAGTTGTAGTACTACTCACAAGGAATCCAACAAAATTAAGTTTGCATTTTTATGATTTTTTTAGGATTTTCTATGGATTTTACAAGATCCAGCAAAACTACTCTACTATTTGAGAAACTACTTTGCTTGCAGGCCCCTGGAACTTTTCAAAGGTTCACACATATGCCCTCGGTTTGCAGTAAAGTCCCTGGAAAGATTAAAAGGCCTGCAATTGGGTCCCTGGGGGGCGCGGCGGCGCGGCTCGCCGGATTCCGGCGAGGCCGGCGGCGCTCTCGGCCGGGTGGTTGGGGAAACTCGACCAGGTGCTCACCTAGGACTTGCTGGTGACCGGAGTTGGGGCGGGGGAGTCGCCGGCGAGGGTGCTCGGCGGTGGCCGGCGGTTGCGGCCGCTGCGGGCTCTGCTCCGGCGACGAGACGGCGCAGCCAAAGCAATACGCGGCACCGAGAGATGATGCAGATCCTAGGGAAGACGCTAGGGGCATTTGTTTGCAGCGGAGGTGGCCGGAGGTGGTGGTTCCAGTGCGGCGGCGGCCATGGCGGCTCGGCGGCGAGCAAGGCACAGGCGTGCGGGCGTGCACGCGCAAGGGGAAGCTCGGCGGCCTTATATAGGCGGCTCCCTTGCTTCGCGACTAAGGCTTCCTCGGCCATTTAAACCGCGGTACGGTGGCCGGCCTCGGCAGGTGCGCGCGCGCACAGGGGGGCGCGGACGGACCGGCGGGCAACGCGGTGTGCGGCCGGGCGGCGAGTGCGGGGACTCCGCGTGGCAGAGGGGGACGTCCTGAGGGGTGCGGCGCACGGACCGGGGGACACGGGCCCGCCTCGGCATGCGTACGGCGGTACGGCGGCGGAGCCGGCGTGGCGCGGCGCGCGCGCGCGGGCGCGGCGTGCGGGAGCGCGACGCCACGGCGCGGCGCCGGTTTAATTTTCGTGTGGCACTGTTTGACTGCAGAAAACTCCTAGTTTTTGAACTAAAGTGCACTAAGTGGTAAATAGAAAAGTTGTAGATCAAAGATCCCCCTACAACTTTTACAAAGGCCGACAGGTGTTTTGATCAACCGTTTGAGCATGAACTGCAGGCAAAGTGGCTGTCTTTCATGGCGCTAGTGAACAGGAGTTGCTGCAGTTGACCAAGTTTTCCACCCTTTTCCACTCAAAATTTGAAATGCCAACCAACATGAAAGTTGTGTCCCTCAAAAAATTGGACAACTTTTATATTGGGAGATTTTGAAGTGTTTAGGTGAAATTTGGAGAACGCGGCAAAAGTTCCGGAGGACGTTCAAAGACATTAGGGTTGACATAGGGTTTGACTAGATGTTTGACCAAACTTTGACCACGAGTGTGTGTAGACTTGATCAAGAAGGTCATTAGGGATTGTTGGCGAGGTTTTCGAGGTGATGGCCCAGGTTGACCAAGGTTTGACTATTGTCAACACGTTTGACTCGGTCATTAGCACTAATGATGTTAATTAAAAACCTGGGGCGTCACACCAACCCATAGAGGCTTTAGAGAATAAGCAAGTAGTAAGATTAGCCTTCTTAGATGAGAAATCCAGAAGATATAAGCTCTCATGACGAAAGCCCTTAAAGATAGTTTCTTTCCCATCAAGTGATGTCACCTCAAAATCATTACTAGTGAAGGAGAATTTATATCTGTTGTCATAAAGTTGAGCAATAGATAGAAGATTGAAGTTCAAAGAATCAACTAGCAAGACATTTGAGATATTGTAATCCTTAGAGATAGGTATATCACCAATGCCTTTTACACCTCCCTTGCTATCATCTCCAAAAGTGATATTGTCAAAGTCAGAGATTTCTTCATCAAGGTGAGAAAATATTTTTCTTTCGCCGATCTTGTGGTTTGTGCAACCACTATCAATCACCCAATGTCTTCCTCCGGCTTTGTAGTCCACCTACAAAAGAGATCACTTCCTTTTAGGTACCCAAATTTTCTTGGGTCCTTCAATGTTAGTGACCAAAATTTTTGGCACCCAAATAGACTTCATCCTATCACTACCAATAGAATGACCAACAAATTTAGCACAAACAACACCCTTAGAATCTTTCTTGAGGATGTAGGATGGATCAAAGGATACGGGCTTTTTGCTCTTGCATTTGTGACTTGCATCAACCTTGACCTTGCATATGTGACACACCTTGAAATCTTCTTCTTCTTCAAATGTCACATTTGAGGTGACAAAAATAGTCTTCTTAGGAATGAAAGCCTCTTTTCCTTGCTTGGGTAAATAATCAAGACCATTCTTGTTCAAGGTGAGTTTTTGATTTGTCCAACAATGATTAAACCGAATATGACTTCCAAACGACTTAGTCAAATCCTTGGACAAGCAATCAATTTCTTTCTTCAAAGATTCATTTTCCATCAAGAGAGATGTATCACAAGAACAACCATCACTAATGCAAGAGCTATCATTTGTGCTACAAGAGGGGTTAGATGAACAAGGCATACAATATATATCATTTAGAATATCACATTCAACACCCATGCTCATTTTTCCTTTGACCTCTTGTGCAAGGAGAGAGTTGTGAGCTTCCCTAAGCTCCTCATGCTTTTCTTTTAGGATTCCCCATGAGGCATTAAGCGTGTCATGAGAGTCCTTAAGATTTTTATGAGTAGCCTTTAGCTTCTCAAAGGAATTTTGAAGTGAAGCATTTTTCAACTCCAAATCCTTCAACTTTGACCTCTCCATGCGCAATTTATCATCAGACTTAATGACCATGGCAACAGGATCATCATAAGATAGAGCATTATCATCATCTTCATTATCACTATCATCATCACTATCCTCAACTATTACCTTTGATTCACCTTTTGCCATGAGACAATATGGCTTGGAGAAGTGTGAAGGAGCTTCCTTGATAGCAATACCGGCAAGGCCTTTTGAAGTCTTGTCATCAACATCATCATCTTCATCGGAGCTAGCATCGGAATCCCACTCGACAAAATAGGCTTGCCCATTCCTCTCCTTCTTGTGGTACTTCTTCTTATTGTACACATTTTTCTTGTCCTTCTTCTTACCATTCTTGTCCTCTTTCTTGTTTGGACAATTAATTGAGATATGCCCGATTTCACCACAATTGAAGCACTCCTTGCCTTCAAAAGGATTCTTCTTTGATGATTGACCTCTCTTGCCAAATTTCTTCTTGTTCATGAGTCTTCTAAGCCCTTTAACAGTGAGAGCCATTTCTTCATCCACATCACCTCTAATTGCCTCATCATCACTATCTTCTTTTGTTGCTTTAGCCTTAAGGGCAATGCTCTTCTTCTCCTCAATATTTGCTTGACTATGAGCTTCCTTTTGTGATTGCTTGAATATGTCTTGAGTGAACACTTCACCAAGTACTTCCGTAGGGCTCATAGTATTCAAGTCAGACCACACAAGCAATGTCACAATTGTCCCAAATTTTTTGGGAAGACATCTAAGAAACTTGTGAGAGAAGTCCTTGTTTGGAACATCAAAGTCCAGACACTTAAGCTCATTCACAATGTCATTCAACCGGTTGAACATGGTTGAAACATCTTCATCCTTCTTCATAGGAAATTCATTGAATTTTCCCTTGTAAACATAGAGCTTTTCTTCCTTGACCGTGGTAGTTCCCTCATAGATTTCCTTAAGCTTGTTCCATATCTCATTTGCCTTTTCAAGTCCTTTCACTCGATTGAACTCACAAAGAGCAAGAGCATTGTAGAGTACACTTAAGGCTTGATCATTGATTGCTATGTTATCATTATCGGTATTGGTCAAATCATTGGGATCCAAGATTACATATCCATGTTCTACTATTCTCCACAACTTTCATCCCAAAGCCTTGAAATGAACCTCCATTCTTTTCTTCCAATAGTCATAGTTGTTCCATCAAAGATCGGAGGTTTCCCCACATGAAACTTTTTATCATCGGCCATTTATCCTACTCCGGGATGGTTAAATCCTGCAAATACGGAGTCCTTGTCCCCGATACCACTTGTAGGATCTAGGATACCGACTAGAGGGGGGTGAATAAGCAGTTTAAAATCTAAAAGCATAACACTAGAGAAATTTAATTAGAACCACAAGGAGGATTAAATTTCTAGCTACACTAGGCCTATGTTGAGGGTGTGCAACCTAGGATGACAAGGATACAATTCAATCTCCAAGAATTTAAAATGCTTAAAGTAAAAGCTTGAAGGTAAATTGAGCAAAAAAAATCAACGAACTCAAGAGATGAATTTTTATCCCTTGGTATCGATGACTTGCCGGTCACCCCTAATCCACGTTGAGATGGATTCAATGTTCAACCGCTCCTCTATCAAGGCACCGCTTGATTTATGAGCCGGCTAGAACCAAAGAACCGCTCCAAATCTCTTTTCCACTAGTGTTGCTCTTCACCACTCCAGTGAGGTGAGCACAAGACCTCTCACACCCAAGATATCCGGGGCCACGCACAATCTTCTTGCGAGCTTCAACAGAATCACAACCACCAAGCCGTCTAGGAGGCGGCAACCTCCAAGAGTAACAAATCAAACCACTTGCTTGATGATTCCCTAGTGCCACAATGATCAACTCCTTGATGCAATGCACTAGAAGCTCTCAATCTCACAAAGAATGCAACCTCTAAGCAAAGTGAGTGAGAGAGAGGAGAGAGAGAGCTCTACAATGGAGTATGAACCTTTTAAAGTGCCAAGAGAGGCTCTCCCCACCCGAGCATGGGGTATTTATACCTCCTTCCCACGGATCTAGCCGTTATAGCACACGATTTTCAGCACTCGGATCAATTTTTTTGTAACATCTCGGATGTGCACAGACTCCTTGTAGAAGACATTTGGCGAGGTTTCATTGATTTTTGGACCGTAGGGTACACATTTCGGGCCTTTTTCGGCCCGTTCAGGTGCCTTTGGAACAGAGAATTACGTGCCCAAACGGAAGCCATAATGATGCATTTCGTCACTCTGACGGTCCCTCCTCCACATACTGACCATAGTTTAATGCATATCAGCACCAGGGGTATGTCTCCGGGCCAGAATGGTTTGCAGGTGCGTTTTCGCGAAAACGTCCATTTCAGGCCATTTTCGTGGGTTATAGCACACGATTTTCAGCACTCGGGTCAATTTTTTTGCAACATCCCAGATGTGTACAGACTCCTTGTAGAAGACATTTGGTGAGGTTTTCATTGATTTTTGGAACGTAGGGTACACGTTTCGGGCCTTTTTCGGCCCGTTTTGGTGCCTTTGGAACCGAGAATTACGTGCCCAAACGGAAGCCATAATGATGCATTTCGTCACTCTGACGGTCCCTCCTCCACATACCGACCATAGTTTAATACATAACAGCACCAGCGGTATGTCTCCGGGCCAGAAGGGTTTGCAGGTGCGTTTTCGCGAAAACGTCCGTTTCGGGCCATTTTCGTGGGTTATAGCACACGATTTTCAGCACTCGGGTCAATTTTTTTGCAACATCCCGGATGTGCACAGACTCCTTGTAGAAGACATTTGGCGAGGTTTTCATTGATTTTTGGACCGTAGGGTACACGTTTCGGGCCATTTTCGGCTCGTTTAGGTGCCTTTGGAACCGAGAATTACGTGTCCAAACGGAAGCCATAATGATGCATTTCGTCACTCTGACGGTCCCTCCTCCACGTACCGACCATAGTTTAATGCATAACAGCACCAGGGGTATGTCTCCGGGCCAGAAGTGTTTGCAGGTGCGTTTTGGCGAAAATGTCCGTTTCGGGCCATTTTCGTGGGTTATAGCACACGATTTTCAGCACTCGGGTCAATTTTTTTGCAACATCCCAGATGTGCACAAAGTCCTTGTAGAAGACATTTGGCGAGGTTTCATTGATTTTTGGATCGTAAGGTACACGTTTTGGGCCTTTTTCGGCCCGTTTAGGTGCCTTTGGAACTGAGAATTACGTGCCCAAACGGAAGCCATAATGATGCATTTCGTCACTCTAACGGTCCCTCCTCCATGTACCGACCATAGTTTAATGCATATCAGCACCAGGGGTATGTCTCCGGGCCAGAATGGTTTGCAGGTGCGTTTTCGCGAAAATGTCCGTTTCGGGCCATTTTCGTGGGTTATAGCACACGATTTTCAGCACTCGGGTCAATTTTTTTGCAACATCCCGGATGTGCACAGACTCCTTGTAGAAGACAATTGGCGAGGTTTCATTGATTTTTGGATCGTAGGGTACACGTTTCGGGCCTTTTTCGGCCTGTTTAGGTGCCTTTGGAACCGAGAATTACGTGCCCAAACGGAAGCCATAATGATGCATTTCGTCACTCTGACGGTCCCTCCTCCACGTACCGACCATAGTTTAATGCATATCAGCACCAGGGGTATGTCTCCGGGCCAGGATGGTTTGCAGGTGCGTTTTCGCGAAAACGTCCGTTTCGGGCCATTTTCGTGGGTAGCACACGATTTTCAGCACTCGGGTCAATTTTTTTGCAACATCCCGGATGTGCTCAGACTCCTTGTAGAAGACATTTGGCGAGGTTTTCATTGCTTTTTGGACTGTAGGGTACACGTTTCGGGCCTTTTTCGGCACGTTTAGGTGCCTTTGGAACCGAGAATTACGTGCCCAAACGGAAGCCAGAATGATGCATTTCGTCACTCTGACAGTCCCTCCTCCACGTACTGACCATAGTTTAATACATAACAGCACCAGGGGTATGTCACCGGTCCAGAATGGTTTGCAGGTGCGTTTTCGCGAAAACGTCCGTTTCGGGCCATTTTCGTGTTCAGCACGCGGGTCAATTTTTTTGCAACATCCCGGATGTGCACAGACTCCTTGTAGAAGACATTTGGCGAGGTTTTCATTGATTTTTGGACCGTAGGGTACACGTTTCGGGCCTTTTTCGACCCGTTTAGGTGCCTTTGGAACCGAGAATTACATGCCCAAACGGAAGCCAGAATGATGCATTTCGTCACTCTGACGGTGCCTCCTCCACATACCAACCATAGTTTAATACATAACAGCACCAGGGGTATGTCTCCGGGCCAGAAGGGTTTGCAGGTGCGTTTTCGCGAAAATGTCCGTTTCTGGCCATTTTCGTGGGTTATAGCACAGGATTTTCAGCACTCGGGTCAATTTTTTTGCAACATCCCGGATGTGCACAGACTCCTTGTAGAAGCCATTTGGCGAGGTTTCATTGATTTTTGGACCGTAGGGTACACGTTTCGCGCCATTTTCGACCCGTTTAGGTGCCTTTGGAACAGAGAATTACGTGCCCAAACGGAAGCCATAATGATGCATTTCGTCACTCTGACGGTCCCTCCTCCACGTACCGACCATAGTTTAATGCATATCAGCACCAGGGGTATGTCTCCGGGCCAGAATGGTTTGCAGGTGCGTTTTCGCGAAAACGTCCGTTTCGGGCCATTCTCGTGGGTTATAGCACACGATTTTCAGCACTCGGGTCAATTTTTTTGCAACATACCGGATGTGCACATACTCCTTGTAGAAGACATTTGGTGAGGTTTTCATTGCTTTTTGGACCGTAAGGTACACATTTCGGGCCTTTTTCGGCACGTTTAGGTGCCTTTGGAACCGAGAATTACGTGCCCAAACGGAAGCCAGAATGATGCATTTCGTCACTCTGACGATCCCTCTTCCACGTACCGACCATAGTTTAATACATAACAGAACCAGGGGTATGTCTCCGGTCCAGAATGGTTTGCAGGTGCGTTTTCGCGAAAACGTCCGTTTCGGGCCATTTTCGTGGGTTATAGCACACGATTTTCAACACTCGGGTCAATTTTTTTGCAACATCCCGGATGTGCACAGACTCCTTGTAGAAGACATTTGGCAAGGTTTTCATTGATTTTTGGACTGTAGGGTACACGTTTCGGGCCTTTTTCGGCCCGTTTAGGTGCCTTTGGAACCGAGAATTATGTGCCCAAATGGAAGCCAGAATGATGCATTTCGTCACTCTGACGGCCCCTCCTCCACATACCGACCATATTTAATGCATAACAGCACCAGGGGTATGCCTCCGGGCCAGAAGTGTTTGCAGGTGCGTTTTCGCGAAAACGTCCGTTTCGGGCCATTTTCGTGGGTTATAGCACACGATTTTCAGCACTCGGGTCAATTTTTTTGCAACATCCCGGATGTGCACAGACTCCTTGTAGAAGACATTTGGTGAGGTTTTCATTGATTTTTGGACCGCTAGGTACACGTTTCGGGCCTTTTTCGGCTCGTTTAGGTGCCTTTGGAACCGAGAATTACGTGCCCAAACGGAAGCCATAATGATGCATTTCGTCACTCTGACGGTCCCTCCTCAACGTACCGACCATAGTTTAATGCATAACAGCACCAGGGGTATGTCTCCGGGCCAGAAGTGTTTGCAGGTGCGTTTTCGCGAAAACGTCCGTTTCGGGCCATTTTCGCGGGTTAGCACACGATTTTCAGCACTTGGGTCAATTTTTTTTTTGCAACATCCCGGACGTGCACAGACTCCTTGTAGAAGACATTTGGTGAGGTTTTCATTGCTTTTTGGACCGTATGGTACATGTTTCGGGCCTTTTTCGGCACGTTTAGGTGCCTTTGGAACCAAGAATTACGTGCCCAAACAGAAGCCAGAATGATGCATTTCGTCACTCTGACGGTCCCTCCTCCACGTACCGACCATAGTTTAATACATAACAGCACCAGGGGTATGTCTCCGGTCCAGAATGGTTTGCAGGTGCGTTTTCGCGAAAACGTCCGTTTCGGGCCATTTTCGTGTTCAGTACTCGGGTCAATTTTTTTGCAACATCCCGGATGTGCACAGACTCCTTGTAGAAGACATTTGGCAAGGTTTTCATTGATTTTTGGACCGTAGGGTACACGTTTCGGGCCTTTTTCGACCCGTTTAGGTGCCTTTGGAACCGAGAATTACATGCCCAAACGGAAGCCAGAATGATGCATTTCGTCACTCTGACGGTCCCTCCTCCACGTACCGACCATAGTTTAATACATAACAGCACCAGGTGTATGTCTCCGGGCCAGAATGGTTTGCAGGTGCGTTTTCGAGAAAACGTCCGTTTCGGGCAATTTTCGTGGGTTATAGCACACGATTTTCAGCACTCGGGTCAATTTTTTTGCAACATCCCGGATGTGCACAGACTCCTTGTAGAAGACATTTGGCGAGGTTTTTATTGATTTTTGGACCGTAGGGTACACGTTTCGGGCCTTTTTCGGCCCGTTTAGGTGCCTTTGGAACCGAGAATTACGTGCCCAAACGGAAACCATAATGATGTATTTCGTCACTCTGATGGTCCCTCCTCCACGTACCGACCATAGTTTAATGCATAACAGCACCATGGGTATGTCTCCGGGCCAGAAGGGTTTGCAGGTGCGTTTTCGCGAAAACGTCCGTTTCGGGCCATTTTCATGGGTTATAGCACACGATTTTCAGCACTTTGGTCAATTTTTTTGCAACGTCACGGATGTGCACAGACTCCTTTTAGAAGACATTTGGCGAGGTTTTCATTGATCTTTGGACCGCAAGGTACACGTTTCGGGCCTTTTTTGGCTCATTTAGGTGCCTTTGGAACCGAGAATTATGTGCCCAAACGGAAGCCATAATGATGCATTTCGTCACTCTGACGGTCCCTCCTCAACGTACCGACCATAGTTTAATGCATAACAGCACCAGGGGTATGTCTCCGGGCCAGAAGTGTTTGCAGGTGCGTTTTCGCGAAAACGTCCTTTTCGGGACATTTTCGCGGGTTAGCACACGATTTTCAGCACTCGGGTCAATTTTTTTTTGCAACATCCCGGATGTGCACAGACTCCTTGTAGAAGACATTTGGCGAGGTTTTCATTGCTTTTTGGACCGTATGGTACACGTTTCGGGCCTTTTTCGGCACGTTTAGGTGCCTTTGGAACCGAGAATTACGTGCCCAAACAGAAGCCAGAATGATGCATTTCGTCACTCTGACGGTCCCTCCTCCACGTACCGACCATAGTTTAATACATAACAGCACCAGGGGTATGTCTCCGGTCCAGAATCGTTTGCAGGTGCGTTTTCGCGAAAACGTCAGTTTCGGGCCATTTTCGTGTTCAGCACTCGGGTCAATTTTTTTGCAACATCCCGGATGTGCACAGACTCCTTGTAGAAGACATTTGGCGAGGTTTTCATTGATTTTTGGACCGTAGGGTACACGTTTCGGGCCTTTTTCGTCCCGTTTAGGTGCCTTTGGAACCGAGAATTACGTGCCCAAATGGAAGCCAGAATGATGCATTTCGTCACTCTGACGGCCCCTCCTCCACATACCGACCATATTTAATGCATAACAGCACCAGGGGTATGCCTCCGGGCCAGAAGTGTTTGCAGGTGCGTTTTCGCGAAAACGTCCGTTTCGGGTCATTTTCGTGGGTTATAGCACACGATTTTCAGCACTCGGGTCAATTTTTTTGCAACATCCCGGATGTGCACAGACTCCTTGTAGAAGACATTTGGCGAGGTTTTCATTGATTTTTGGATCGTAGGGTACACGTTTCGGGCCTTTTTCGGCCTGTTTAGGTGCCTTTGGAACCGAGAATTACGTGCCCAAACGGAAGCCAGAATGATGCATTTCGTCACTCTGACAGTCCCTCCTCCACGTACTGACCATAGTTTAATACATAACAGCACCAGGGGTATGTCACCGGTCCAGAATGGTTTGCAGGTGCGTTTTCGCGAAAACGTCCGTTTCGGGCCATTTTCGTGTTCAGCACGCGGGTCAATTTTTTTGCAACATCCCGGATGTGCACAGACTCCTTGTAGAAGACATTTGGCGAGGTTTTCATTGATTTTTGGACCGTAGGGTACACGTTTCGGGCCTTTTTCGACCCGTTTAGGTGCCTTTGGAACCGAGAATTACATGCCCAAACGGAAGCCAGAATGATGCATTTCGTCACTCTGACTGTCCCTCCTCCACATACCAACCATAGTTTAATACATAACAGCACCAGGGGTATGTCTCCGGGCCAGAAGGGTTTGCAGGTGCGTTTTCGCGAAAATGTCCGTTTCTGGCCATTTTCGTGGGTTATAGCACAGGATTTTCAGCACTCGGGTCAATTTTTTTGCAACATCCCGGATGTGCACAGACTCCTTGTAGAAGCCATTTGGCGAGGTTTCATTGATTTTTGGACCGTAGGGTACACGTTTCGCGCCATTTTCGACCCGTTTAGGTGCCTTTGGAACAGAGAATTACGTGCCCAAACGGAAGCCATAATGATGCATTTCGTCACTCTGACGGTCCCTCCTCCACGTACCGACCATAGTTTAATGCATATCAGCACCAGGGGTATGTCTCCGGGCCAGAAGTGTTTGCAGGTGCGTTTTCGCGAAAACGTCCGTTTCGGGCCATTTTCGTGGGTTATAGCACACGATTTTCAGCACTCGGGTCAATTTTTTTGCAACATCCCGGATGTGCACAGACTCCTTGTAGAAGACATTTGGTGAGGTTTTCATTGATTTTTGGACCGCTAGGTACACGTTTCGGGCCTTTTTCGGCTCGTTTAGGTGCCTTTGGAACCGAGAATTACGTGCCCAAACGGAAGCCATAATGATGCATTTCGTCACTCTGACGGTCCCTCCTCAACGTACCGACCATAGTTTAATGCATAACAGCACCAGGGGTATGTCTCCGGGCCAGAAGTGTTTGCAGGTGCGTTTTCGCGAAAACGTCCGTTTCGGGCCATTTTCGCGGGTTAGCACACGATTTTCAGCACTTGGGTCAATTTTTTTTTTGCAACATCCCGGACGTGCACAGACTCCTTGTAGAAGACATTTGGTGAGGTTTTCATTGCTTTTTGGACCGTATGGTACATGTTTCGGGCCTTTTTCGGCACGTTTAGGTGCCTTTGGAACCAAGAATTACGTGCCCAAACAGAAGCCAGAATGATGCATTTCGTCACTCTGACGGTCCCTCCTCCACGTACCGACCATAGTTTAATACATAACAGCACCAGGGGTATGTCTCCGGTCCAGAATGGTTTGCAGGTGCGTTTTCGCGAAAACGTCCGTTTCGGGCCATTTTCGTGTTCAGTACTCGGGTCAATTTTTTTGCAACATCCCGGATGTGCACAGACTCCTTGTAGAAGACATTTGGCAAGGTTTTCATTGATTTTTGGACCGTAGGGTACACGTTTCGGGCCTTTTTCGACCCGTTTAGGTGCCTTTGGAACCGAGAATTACATGCCCAAACGGAAGCCAGAATGATGCATTTCGTCACTCTGACGGTCCCTCCTCCACGTACCGACCATAGTTTAATACATAACAGCACCAGGTGTATGTCTCCGGGCCAGAATGGTTTGCAGGTGCGTTTTCGAGAAAACGTCCGTTTCGGGCCATTTTCGTGGGTTATAGCACACGATTTTCAGCACTCGGGTCAATTTTTTTGCAACATCCCGGATGTGCACAGACTCCTTGTAGAAGACATTTGGCGAGGTTTTTATTGATTTTTGGACCGTAGGGTACACGTTTCGGGCCTTTTTCGGCCCGTTTAGGTGCCTTTGGAACCGAGAATTACGTGCCCAAACGGAAACCATAATGATGTATTTCGTCACTCTGATGGTCCCTCCTCCACGTACCGACCATAGTTTAATGCATAACAGCACCATGGGTATGTCTCCGGGCCAGAAGGGTTTGCAGGTGCGTTTTCGCGAAAATGTCCGTTTCGGGCCATTTTCATGGGTTATAGCACACGATTTTCAGCACTTTGGTCAATTTTTTTGCAACGTCACGGATGTGCATAGACTCCTTTTAGAAGACATTTGGCGAGGTTTTCATTGATCTTTGGACCGCAAGGTACACGTTTCGGGCCTTTTTTGGCTCATTTAGGTGCCTTTGGAACCGAGAATTATGTGCCCAAACGGAAGCCATAATGATGCATTTCGTCACTCTGACGGTCCCTCCTCAACGTACCGACCATAGTTTAATGCATAACAGCACCAGGGGTATGTCTCCGGGCCAGAAGTGTTTGCAGGTGCGTTTTCGCGAAAACGTCCTTTTCGGGACATTTTCGCGGGTTAGCACACGATTTTCAGCACTCGGGTCAATTTTTTTTTGCAACATCCCGGATGTGCACAGACTCCTTGTAGAAGACATTTGGCGAGGTTTTCATTGCTTTTTGGACCGTATGGTACACGTTTCGGGCCTTTTTCGGCACGTTTAGGTGCCTTTGGAACCGAGAATTACGTGCCCAAACAGAAGCCAGAATGATGCATTTCGTCACTCTGACGGTCCCTCCTCCACGTACCGACCATAGTTTAATACATAACAGCACCAGGGGTATGTCTCCGGTCCAGAATCGTTTGCAGGTGCGTTTTCGCGAAAACGTCCATTTCGGGCCATTTTCGTGTTCAGCACTCGGGTCAATTTTTTTGCAACATCCCGGATGTGCACAGACTCCTTGTAGAAGACATTTGGCGAGGTTTTCATTGATTTTTGGACCGTAGGGTACACGTTTCGGGCCTTTTTCGGCCCGTTTAGGTGCCTTTGGAACCGAGAATTACGTGCCCAAATGGAAGCCAGAATGATGCATTTCGTCACTCTGACGGCCCCTCCTCCACATACCGACCATATTTAATGCATAACAGCACCAGGGGTATGCCTCCGGGCCAGAAGTGTTTGCAGGTGCGTTTTCGCGAAAACGTCCGTTTCGGGTCATTTTCGTGGGTTATAGCACACGATTTTCAGCACTCGGGTCAATTTTTTTGCAACATCCCGGATGTGCACAGACTCCTTGTAGAAGACATTTGGCGAGGTTTTCATTGATTTTTGGACCGCAAGGTACACGTTTCGGGCCTTTTTCGGCTCGTTTAGGTGACTTTGGAACCGAGAATTACGTGCCCAAACGGAAGCCATAATGATGCATTTCGTCACTCTGACGGTCCCTCCTCAACGTACCGACCATAGTTTAATGCATAACAGCACCAGGGGTATGTCTCCGGGCCAGAAGTGTTTGCAGGTGCGTTTTCGCGAAAACGTCCGTTTCGGGCCATTTTCGCGGGTTAGCACACGATTTTCAGCACTCGGGTCAATTTTTTTTTGCAACATCCCAGATGTGCACAGACTCCTTGTAGAAGACATTTGGCGAGGTTTTCATTGCTTTTTGGACCGTATGGTACATGTTTCGGGCCTTTTTCGGCACGTTTAGGTGCCTTTGGAACCGAGAATTACGTGCCCAAACAGAAGCCAGAATGATGCATTTCGTCACTCTGACGGTCCCTCCTCCACGTACCGACCATAGTTTAATACATAACAGCACCAGGGGTATGTCTCCGGTCCAGAATGGTTTGCAGGTGCGTTTTCGCGAAAACGTCCGTTTCGGGCCATTTTCGTGTTCAGTACTCGGGTCAATTTTTTTGCAACATCCCGGATGTGCACAGACTCCTTGTAGAAGACATTTGGCAAGGTTTTCATTGATTTTTGGACCGTAGGGTACACGTTTCGGGCCTTTTTCGACCCGTTTAGGTGCCTTTGGAACCGAGAATTACATGCCCAAACGGAAGCCAGAATGATGCATTTCGTCACTCTGACGGTCCCTCCTCCACGTACCGACCATAGTTTAATACATAACAGCACCAGGTGTATGTCTCCGGGCCAGAATGGTTTGCAGGTGCGTTTTCGAGAAAACGTCCGTTTCGGGCCATTTTCGTGGGTTATAGCACACGATTTTCAGCACTCGGGTCAATTTTTTTGCAACATCCCGGATGTGCACAGACTCCTTGTAGAAGACATTTGGCGAGGTTTTTATTGATTTTTGGACCGTAGGGTACACGTTTTGGGCCTTTTTCGGCCCGTTTAGGTGCCTTTGGAACCGAGAATTACGTGCCCAAACGGAAGCCATAATGATGCATTTCGTCACTCTGATGGTCCCTCCTCCACGTACCGACCATAGTTTAATGCATAACAGCACCATGGGTATGTCTCCGGGCCAGAAGGGTTTGCAGGTGCGTTTTCGCGAAAACGTCCGTTTCGGGCCATTTTCATGGGTTGTAGCACACGATTTTCAGCACTTTGGTCAATTTTTTTGCAACATCACGGATGTGCACAGACTCCTTGTAGAAGACATTTGGCGAGGTTTTCATTGATCTTTGGACCGCAAGGTACACGTTTCGGGCCTTTTTTGGCTCATTTAGGTGCCTTTGGAACCGAGAATTACGTGCCCAAACGGAAGCCATAATGATGCATTTCGTCACTCTGACGGTCCCTCCTCAACGTACCGACCATAGTTTAATGCATAACAGCACCAGGGGTATGTCTCCGGGCCAGAAGTGTTTGCAGGTGCGTTTTCGCGAAAACGTCCGTTTCGGGACATTTTCGCGGGTTAGCACACGATTTTCAGCACTCGGGTCAATTTTTTTTTTTGCAACATCCCGGATGTGCACAGACTCCTTGTAGAAGACATTTGGCGAGGTTTTCATTGCTTTTTGGACCGTATGGTACACGTTTCGGGCCTTTTTTGGCACGTTTAGGTGCCTTTGGAACCGAGAATTACGTGCCCTAACAGAAGCCAGAATGATGCATTTCGTCACTCTGACGGTCCCTCCTCCACGTACCGACCATAGTTTAATACATAACAGCACCAAGGGTATGTCTCCGGTCCAGAATGGTTTGCAGGTGCGTTTTCGCGAAAACGTCCATTTCGGGCCATTTTCGTGTTCAGCACTCGGGTCAATTTTTTTGCAACATCCCGGATGTGCACAGACTCCTTGTAGAAGACATTTGGCGAGGTTTTCATTGATTTTTGGACCGTAGGGTACACGTTTCGGGCCTTTTTCGGCCCGTTTAGGTGCCTTTGGAACCGAGAATTACGTGCCCAAATGGAAGCCAGAATGATGCATTTCGTCACTCTGACGGCCCCTCCTCCACATACCGACCATATTTAATGCATAACAGCACCAGGGGTATGCCTCCGGGCCAGAAGTGTTTGCAGGTGCGTTTTCGCGAAAACGTCCGTTTCGGGCCATTTTCGTGGGTTATAGCACACGATTTTCAGCACTCGGGTCAATTTTTTTGCAACATCCCGGATGTGCACAGACTCCTTGTAGAAGACATTTGGCGAGGTTTTCATTGATTTTTGGACCGCAAGGTACACGTTTCGGGCCTTTTTCGGCTCGTTTAGGTGACTTTGGAACCGAGAATTACGTGCCCAAACGGAAGCCATAATGATGCATTTCGTCACTCTGACGGTCCCTCCTCAACGTACCGACCATAGTTTAATGCATAACAGCACCAGGGGTATGTCTCCGGGCCAGAAGTGTTTGCAGGTGCGTTTTCGCGAAAACGTCCGTTTCGGGCCATTTTCGCGGGTTAGCACACGATTTTCAGCACTCGGGTCAATTTTTTTTTGCAACATCCCAGATGTGCACAGACTCCTTGTAGAAGACATTTGGCGAGGTTTTCATTGCTTTTTGGACCGTATGGTACATGTTTCGGGCCTTTTTCGGCACGTTTAGGTGCCTTTGGAACCGAGAATTACGTGCCCAAACAGAAGCCAGAATGATGCATTTCGTCACTCTGACGGTCCCTCCTCCACGTACCGACCATAGTTTAATACATAACAGCACCAGGGGTATGTCTCCGGTCCAGAATGGTTTGCAGGTGCGTTTTCGCGAAAACGTCCGTTTCGGGCCATTTTCGTGTTCAGTACTCGGGTCAATTTTTTTGCAACATCCCGGATGTGCACAGACTCCTTGTAGAAGACATTTGGCAAGGTTTTCATTGATTTTTGGACCGTAGGGTACACGTTTCGTGCCTTTTTCGACCCGTTTAGGTGCCTTTGGAACCGAGAATTACATGCCCAAACGGAAGCCAGAATGATGCATTTCGTCACTCTGACGGTCCCTCCTCCACGTACCGACCATAGTTTAATACATAACAGCACCAGGTGTATGTCTCCGGGCCAGAATGGTTTGCAGGTGCGTTTTCGAGAAAACAACCGTTTCGGGCCATTTTCGTGGGTTATAGCACACGATTTTCAGCACTCGGGTCAATTTTTTTGCAACATCCCGGATGTGCACAGACTCCTTGTAGAAGACATTTGGCGAGGTTTTTATTGATTTTTGGACCGTAGGGTACACGTTTTGGGCCTTTTTCGGCCTGTTTAGGTGCCTTTGGAACCGAGAATTACGTGCCCAAACGGAAGCCATAATGATGCATTTCGTCACTCTGATGGTCCCTCCTCCACGTACCGACCATAGTTTAATGCATAACAGCACCATGGGTATGTCTCCGGGCCAGAAGGGTTTGCAGGTGCGTTTTCGCGAAAACGTCCGTTTCGGGCCATTTTCATGGGTTGTAGCACACGATTTTCAGCACTTTGGTCAATTTTTTTGCAACATCACGGATGTGCACAGACTCCTTGTAGAAGACATTTGGCGAGGTTTTCATTGATCTTTGGACCGCAAGGTACACGTTTCGGGCCTTTTTTGGCTCATTTAGGTGCCTTTGGAACCGAGAATTACGTGCCCAAACGGAAGCCATAATGATGCATTTCGTCACTCTGACGGTCCCTCCTCAACGTACCGACCATAGTTTAATGCATAACAGCACCAGGGGTATGTCTCCGGGCCAGAAGTGTTTCCAGGTGCGTTTTCGCGAAAACGTCCGTTTCGGGACATTTTCGCGGGTTAGCACACGATTTTCAGCACTCGGGTCAATTTTTTTTTTGCAACATCCCGGATGTGCACAGACTCCTTGTAGAAGACATTTGGCGAGGTTTTCATTGCTTTTTGGACCGTATGGTACACGTTTCGGGCCTTTTTCGGCACGTTTAGGTGCCTTTGGAACCGAGAATTACGTGCCCTAACAGAAGCCAGAATGATGCATTTCGTCACTCTGACGGTCCCTCCTCCACGTACCGACCATAGTTTAATACATAACAGCACCAGGGGTATGTCTCCGGTCCAGAATGGTTTGCAGGTGCGTTTTCGCAAAAACGTCCATTTCGGGCCATTTTCGTGTTCAGCACTCGGGTCAATTTTTTTGCAACATCCCAGATGTGCACAGACTCCTTGTAGAAGACATTTGGCGAGGTTTTCATTGATATTTGGACCGTAGGGTACACGTTTCGGGCCTTTTTCGGCCCGTTTAGGTGCCTTTGGAACCGAGAATTACGTGCCCAAATGGAAGCCAGAATGATGCATTTCGTCACTCTGACGGCCCCTCCTCCACATACCGACCATATTTAATGCATAACAGCACCAGGGGTATGCCTCCGGGCCAGAAGTGTTTGCAGGTGCGTTTTCGCGAAAACGTCCGTTTCGGGCCATTTTCGTGGGTTATAGCACACGATTTTCAGCACTCGGGTCAATTTTTTTGCAACATCCCGGATGTGCACAGACTCCTTGTAGAAGACATTTGGCGAGGTTTTCATTGATTTTTGGACCGCAAGGTACACGTTTCGGGCCTTTTTCGGCTCGTTTAGGTGACTTTGGAACCGAGAATTACGTGCCCAAACGGAAGCCATAATGATGCATTTCGTCACTCTGACGGTCCCTCCTCAACGTACCGACCATAGTTTAATGCATAACAGCACCAGGGGTATGTCTCCGGGCCAGAAGTGTTTGCAGGTGCGTTTTCGCGAAAACGTCCGTTTCGGGCCATTTTCGCGGGTTAGCACACGATTTTCAGCACTCGGGTCAATTTTTTTTTGCAACATCCCAGATGTGCACAGACTCCTTGTAGAAGACATTTGGCGAGGTTTTCATTGCTTTTTGGACCGTATGGTACATGTTTCGGGCCTTTTTCGGCACGTTTAGGTGCCTTTGGAACCGAGAATTACGTGCCCAAACAGAAGCCAGAATGATGCATTTCGTCACTCTGACGGTCCCTCCTCCACGTACCGACCATAGTTTAATACATAACAGCACCAGGGGTATGTCTCCGGTCCAGAATGGTTTGCAGGTGCGTTTTCGCGAAAACGTCCGTTTCGGGCCATTTTCGTGTTCAGTACTCGGGTCAATTTTTTTGCAACATCCCGGATGTGCACAGACTCCTTGTAGAAGACATTTGGCAAGGTTTTCATTGATTTTTGGACCGTAGGGTACACGTTTCGGGCCTTTTTCGACCCGTTTAGGTGCCTTTGGAACCGAGAATTACATGCCCAAACGGAAGCCAGAATGATGCATTTCGTCACTCTGACGGTCCCTCCTCCACGTACCGACCATAGTTTAATACATAACAGCACCAGGTGTATGTCTCCGGGCCAGAATGGTTTGCAGGTGCGTTTTCGAGAAAACGTCCGTTTCGGGCCATTTTCGTGGGTTATAGCACACGATTTTCAGCACTCGGGTCAATTTTTTTGCAACATCCCGGATGTGCACAGACTCCTTGTAGAAGACATTTGGCGAGGTTTTTATTGATTTTTGGACCGTAGGGTACACGTTTTGGGCCTTTTTCGGCCCGTTTAGGTGCCTTTGGAACCGAGAATTACGTGCCCAAACGGAAGCCATAATGATGCATTTCGTCACTCTGATGGTCCCTCCTCCACGTACCGACCATAGTTTAATGCATAACAGCACCATGGGTATGTCTCCGGGCCAGAAGGGTTTGCAGGTGCGTTTTCGCGAAAACGTCCGTTTCGGGCCATTTTCATGGGTTGTAGCACACGATTTTCAGCACTTTGGTCAATTTTTTTGCAACATCACGGATGTGCACAGACTCCTTGTAGAAGACATTTGGCGAGGTTTTCATTGATCTTTGGACCGCAAGGTACACGTTTCGGGCCTTTTTTGGCTCATTTAGGTGCCTTTGGAACCGAGAATTACGTGCCCAAACGGAAGCCATAATGATGCATTTCGTCACTCTGACGGTCCCTCCTCAACGTACCGACCATAGTTTAATGCATAACAGCACCAGGGGTATGTCTCCGGGCCAGAAGTGTTTGCAGGTGCGTTTTCGCGAAAACGTCCGTTTCGGGACATTTTCGCGGGTTAGCACACGATTTTCAGCACTCGGGTCAATTTTTTTTTTGCAACATCCCGGATGTGCACAGACTCCTTGTAGAAGACATTTGGCGAGGTTTTCATTGCTTTTTGGACCGTATGGTACACGTTTCGGGCCTTTTTCGGCACGTTTAGGTGCCTTTGGAACCGAGAATTACGTGCCCTAACAGAAGCCAGAATGATGCATTTCGTCACTCTGACGGTCCCTCCTCCACGTACCGACCATAGTTTAATACATAACAGCACCAGGGGTATGTCTCCGGTCCAGAATGGTTTGCAGGTGCGTTTTCGCGAAAACGTCCATTTCGGGCCATTTTCGTGTTCAGCACTCGGGTCAATTTTTTTGCAACATCCCGGATGTGCACAGACTCCTTGTAGAAGACATTTGGCGAGGTTTTCATTGATTTTTGGACCGTAGGGTACACGTTTCGGGCCTTTTTCGGCCCGTTTAGGTGCCTTTGGAACCGAGAATTACGTGCCCAAATGGAAGCCAGAATGATGCATTTCGTCACTCTGACGGCCCCTCCTCCACATACCGACCATATTTAATGCATAACAGCACCAGGGGTATGCCTCCGGGCCAGAAGTGTTTGCAGGTGCGTTTTCGCGAAAACGTCCGTTTCGGGCCATTTTCGTGGGTTATAGCACACGATTTTCAGCACTCGGGTCAATTTTTTTGCAACATCCCGGATGTGCACAGACTCCTTGTAGAAGACATTTGGCGAGGTTTTCATTGATTTTTGGACCGCAAGGTACACGTTTCGGGCCTTTTTCGGCTCGTTTAGGTGACTTTGGAACCGAGAATTACGTGCCCAAACGGAAGCCATAATGATGCATTTCGTCACTCTGACGGTCCCTCCTCAACGTACCGACCATAGTTTAATGCATAACAGCACCAGGGGTATGTCTCCGGGCCAGAAGTGTTTGCAGGTGCGTTTTCGCGAAAACGTCCGTTTCGGGCCATTTTCGCGGGTTAGCACACGATTTTCAGCACTCGGGTCAATTTTTTTTTTGCAACATCCCAGATGTGCACAAACTCCTTGTAGAAGACATTTGGCGAGGTTTTCATTGCTTTTTGGACCGTATGGTACATGTTTCGGGCCTTTTTCGGCACGTTTAGGTGCCTTTGGAACCGAGAATTACGTGCCCAAACAGAAGCCAGAATGATGCATTTCGTCACTCTGACGGTCCATCCTCCACGTACCGACCATAGTTTAATACATAACAGCACCAGGGGTATGTCTCCGGTCCAGAATGGTTTGCAGGTGCGTTTTCGCGAAAACGTCCGTTTCGGTCCATTTTCGTGTTCAGTACTCGGGTCAATTTTTTTGCAACATCCCGGATGTGCACAGACTCCTTGTAGAAGACATTTGGCAAGGTTTTCATTGATTTTTGGACCGTAGGGTACACGTTTCGGGCCTTTTTCGACCCGTTTAGGTGCCTTTGGAACCGAGAATTACGTGCCCAAACGGAAGCCAGAATGATGCATTTCATCACTCTGACGGTCCCTCCTCCACGTACCGACCATAGTTTAATACATAACAGCACCAGGTGTATGTCTCCGGGCCAGAATGGTTTGCAGGTGCGTTTTCGAGAAAACGTCCGTTTCGGGCCATTTTCGTGGGTTATAGCACACGATTTTCAGCACTCGGGTCAATTTTTTTGCAACATCCCGGATGTGCACAGACTCCTTGTAGAAGACATTTGGCGAGGTTTTCATTGATTTTTGGACCGTAGGGTACACATTTCGGGCCTTTTTCGGCCCGTTTAGGTGCCTTTGGAACCGAGAATTACGTGCCCAAACGGAAGCCATAATGATGCATTTCGTCACTCTGATGGTCCCTCCTCCACGTACCGACCATAGTTTAATGCATAACAGCACCATGGGTATGTCTCCGGGCCAGAAGGGTTTGCAGGTGCGTTTTCGCGAAAACGTCCGTTTCGGGCCATTTTCGTGGGTTATAGCACACGATTTTCTGCACTTTGGTCAATTTTTTTGCAACATCACGGATGTGCACAGACTCCTTGTAGAAGACATTTGGCGAGGTTTTCATTGATCTTTGGACCGCAAGGTACACGTTTCGGGCCTTTTTCGGCTCATTTAGGTGCCTTTGGAACCGAGAATTACGTGCCCAAACGGAAGCCATAATGATGCATTTCGTCACTCTGACGGTCCCTCCTCAACGTACCGACCATAGTTTAATGCATAACAGCACCAGGGGTATGTCTCCGGGCCAGAAGTGTTTGCTGGTGCGTTTTCGCGAAAACGTCCGTTTCGGGCCATTTTCGCGGGTTAGCACACGATTTTCAGCACTCGGGTCAATTTTTTTTTTGCAACATCCCGGATGTGCACAGTCTCCTTGTAGAAGACATTTGGCGAGGTTTTCATTGCTTTTTGGACGGTATGGTACACGTTTCGGGCCTTTTCCGGCACGTTTAGGTGCCTTTGGAACCGAGAATTACGTGCCCACACAGAAGCCAGAATGATGCATTTCGTCACTCTGACGGTCCCTCCTCCACGTACCGACCATAGTTTAATACATAACAGCACCAGGGGTATGTCTCCGGTCCAGAATGGTTTGCAGGTGCGTTTTCGCGAAAACGTCCGTTTCGGGCCATTTTCGTGTTCAGCACTCGGGTCAATTTTTTTGCAACATCCCGGATGTGCACAGACTCCTTGTAGAAGACATTTGGTGAGGTTTTCATTGATTTTTGGACCATAGGGTACACGTTTCGGGCCTTTTTTGACCCGTTTAGGTGCCATTGGAACCGAGAATTACATGCCCAAACGGAAGCCAGAATGATGCATTTCATCACTCTGACGGTCCCTCCTCCACGTACCGACCATAGTTTAATACATAACAGCACCAGGGGTATGTCTCCGGGCCAGAATGGTTTGCAGGTGCGTTTTCGCGAAAACGTCCGTTTCGGGCCATTTTCGTGGGTTATAGCACACGATTTTCAGCACTCGGGTCAATTTTTTTGCAACATCCCGGATGTGCACAGACTCCTTGTAGAAGACATTTGGCGAGGTTTTCATTGATTTTTGGACCGTAAGGTACACGTTTCGGGCCTTTTTCGGCCCGTTTTGGTGCCTTTGGAACCGAGAATTACGTGCCCAAACGGAAGCCATAATGATGCATTTCGTCACTCTGACGGTCCCTCCTCCACGTACCGACCATAGTTTAATGCATAACAGCACCATGGGTATGTCTCCGGGCCAGAAGGGTTTGCAGGTGCGTTTTCGCGAAAACGTCCGTTTCGGGTCATTTTCGTGGGTTATAGCACACGATTTTCAGCACTCTGGTCAATTGTTTTCCAACATCCCAGATGTGCACAGACTCCTTCTAGAAGACATTTGGTGTGGTTTTCATTGATTTTTGGACCGTAGGGTACACGTTTCGGGCCTTTTTCGGCCCGTTTAGGTGCCTTTGGAACCGAGAATTACGTGACCAAACGGAAGCCAGAACGATGCATTTCGTCACTCTGACGGTCCCTCCTCCACGTCCCGACCATAGTTTAATGCATAACGAAACCAATGGTATGTCTCCGAGCCAGAAGGGTTTGCAGGTGCGTTTTCGCGAAAACGTCCGTTTCGGGCCATTTTCGTGGGTTATAGCACACGATTTTCAGCACTCGGGTCAATTTTTTTGTAACATCCCGGATGTGCACAGACTCCTTGTAGAAGACATTTGGCGAGGTTTTCATTGCTTTTTGGACCGTATGGTACACGTTTCGGGCCTTTTTCGGCACGTTTAGGTGCCTTTGGAACCGAGAATTACGTGCCCAAACAGAAGCCAGAATGATGCATTTCGTCACTCCGACGGTCCCTCCTCCACGTACCGACCATAGTTTAATACATAACAGCACCAGGGGTATGTCTCCGGTCCAGAATGGTTTGCAGGTGCGTTTTCGCGAAAACGTCCGTTTCGGGCCATTTTCGTGTTCAGCACTCGGGTCAATTTTTTTGCAACATCCCGGATGTGCACAGACTCCTTGTAGAAGACATTTGGCGAGGTTTTCATTGATTTTTGGACCGTAGGGTACACGTTTCGGGCCTTTTTCGACCCGTTTAGGTGCCATTGGAACCGAGAATTACAAGCCCAAACGGAAGCCAGAATGATGCATTTCGTCACTCTGACGGTCCCTCCTCCACGTACCGACCATAGTTTAGTACATAACAGCACCAGGGGTATGTCTCCGGGCCAGAATGGTTTGCAGGTGCGTTTTCGCGAAAACGTCCTTTTCGGGCCATTTTCGTGGGTTATAGCACACGATTTTCAGCACTCGGGTCAATTTTTTTGCAACATTCCGGATGTGCACTGACTCCTTGTAGAAGACATTTGGCGAGGTTTTCATTGATTTTTGGACCGTATGGTACACGTTTCGGGCTTTTTCGGCCTGTTTAGGTGCCTTTGGAACCGAGAATTACGTGCCAAACGGAAGCCATAATGATGCATTTCGTCACTCTGACGGTCCCTCCTCCACATACCGACCATAGTTTAATGCATAACAGCACCAGGGGTATGTCTCCGGTCCAGAAGGGTTTGCAGGTGCGTTTTCGCGAAAACGTCCGTTTCGGGCCATTTTCGTGGGTTATAGCACACGATTTTCAGCACTCGGGTCAATTCTTTTCCAACATCCCGGATGTGCACAGACTCCTTCTAGAAGACATTTGGTGAGGTTTTCATTGATTTCTGGACCGTAGGGTACACATTTCGGGCCTTTTTCGGGCCGTTTAGGTGCCTTTGGAACCGAGAATTACGTGACCAAACGGAAGCCAGAATGATGTATTTCGTCACTCTGACGGTCCCTCCTCCACGTACCGACCATAGTTTAATGCATAACAGCACCAGGGGTATGGCTCCAGGCCAGAAGGGTTTGCAGGTGCGTTTTCGCGAAAACGTCCGTTTCGGGCCATTTTCCTGGGTTATAGCACACGATTTTCAGCACTCGGGTCAATTTTTTTGCAACATCCCGATGTGCACAGACTCCTTGTAGAAGACATTTGGCGAGGTTTCATTGATTTTTGGACCGTAGGGTACACGTTTCGGGCCTTTTTCGGCCCGTTTAGGTGCCTTTGGAACCCAGAATTACGTGCCCAAACGGAAGCCATAATGATGCATTTCGTCACTCTGACGGTCCCTCCTCCACGTACCGACCATAGTTCAATGCATATCAGCACCAGGGGTATGTCTTCGGGCCAGAATGGTTTGCAGGTGCGTTTTCGCGAAAACGTCCGTTTCGGGCCATTTTCGTGGGTAGCACACGATTTTCAGCACTCGGGTCAATTTTTTTGCAACATCCCGGATGTGCACAGACTCCTTGTAGAAGACATTTGGCGAGGTTTTCATTGCTTTTTGGACCGTAGGGTACACGTTTCGGGCCTTTTTGGCACGTTTAGGTGCCTTTGGAACCGGGAATTACGTGCCCAAACGGAAGCCAGAATGATGCATTTCGTCACTCTGACAGTCCCTCCTCCACGTACCGACCATAGTTTAATACATAACAGCACTAGGGGTATGTCTCCGGTCCAGAATGGTTTGCAGGTGCGTTTTCGCGAAAACGTCCGTTTCGGGCCATTTTCTTATTCAGCACGCGGGTCAATTTTTTTGCAACATCCCGGATGTGCACAGACTCCTTGCAGAAGACATTTGGCGAGGTTTTCATTGATTTTTGGACCGTAGGGTACACGTTTCGGGCCTTTTTCGACCCGTTTAGGTGCCTTTGGAACCGAGAATTACGTGCCCAAACGGAAGCCAGAATGATGCATTTCGTCACTCTGACGGTCCCTCCTCCACGTACCGACCATAGTTTAATGCATATCAGCACCAGGGGTATGTCTCCGGGCCAGAATGGTTTGCAGGTGCGTTTTCGCGAAAACGTCCGTTTCGGGCCATTTTCGTGGGTTATAGCACACGATTTTCAGCACTCGGGTCCATTTTTTTGCAACATCCCGGATGTGCACAGACTCCTTGTAGAAGACATTTGGTGAGGTTTTCATTGCTTTTTGGACCGTAAGGTACACGTTTCGGGCCTTTTTTGGCACGTTTAGGTGCCTTTGGAACCGAGAATTACGTGCCCAAACAGAAGCCAGAATGATGCATTTCGTCACTCTGACGGTCCCTCCTCCACGTACCGACCATAGTTTAATACATAACAGAACCAGGGGTATGTCTCCGGTCCAGAATGGTTTGCAGGTGCGTTTTCGCGAAAACGTCCGTTTCGGGCCATTTTCGTGTTCTGCACTCGGGTCAATTTTTTTGCAACATCCCGGATGTGCACAGACTCGTTGTAAAAGACATTTGGTGAGGTTTTCATTGATTTTTGGACCGTAGGGTACACGTTTCGGGCCTTTTTCGGCCCGTTTAGGTGCCATTGGAACCGAGAATTACATGCCCAAACGGAAGCCAGAATGATGCATTTCGTCAGTCTGACGTTCCCTCCTCCACGTGCCGACCATAGTTTTATACATAACAGCACCAGGAGTATGTCTCCGAGCCAGAATGGTTTGCAGGTGCGTTTTCGCGAAAACGTCTGTTTCGGGCCATTTTCGTGGGTTATAGCACACGATTTTCAGCACTCGGGTCAAATTTTTTGCAACATCCCGGATGTGCACAGACTCCTTGTAGAAGACATTTGGCGAGGTTTTCATTGATTTTTGGACCGTAGGGTACACGTTTCGGGCCTTTTTCGGCCCGTTCAGGTGCCTTTGGAACCGAGAATTACGTGCCCAAATGGAAGTCATAATGATGCATTTCATCACTCTGACGGTCCCTCCTCCACGTACCGACCATAGTTTAATGCATAACAGCACCAGGGGTATGTCTTCGGGCCAGAAGGGTTTGCAGGTGCGTTTTCGCGAAAACGTCCGTTTCGGGCCATTTTCGTGGGTTATAGCACACGATTTTCAACACTCGGGTCAATTTTTTTGCAACATCCCGGATGTGCATAGACTCCTTGTAGAAGACATTTGGCGAGGTTTTCATTGATTTTTGGACCGTAGGGTGCACGTTTCGGGCCTTTTTCGGCACGTTTAGGTGCCTTTGGAACCGAGAATTACGTGCCCAAATGGAAGCCAGAATGATGCATTTTGTCACTCTGACGGCCCCTCCTCCACATACCGACCATATTTAATGCATAATAGCACCAGGGGTATGCCTTCAGGCCAGAAGTGTTTGCAGGTGCGTTTTCGCGAAAACGTCCGTTTCGGGCCATTTTCGTGGGTTATAGCACACGATTTTTAGCACTCAGGTCAATTTTTTTGCAACATCCCGGATGTGCACAGACTCCTTGTAGAAGACATTTGGCGAGGTTTTCATTGATTTTTGGACCGCAAGGTACACGTTTCGGGCCTTTTTCGGCTCGTTTAGGTGCCTTTGGAACCGAGAATTACGTGGCCAAACGGAAGCCATAATGATGCATTTCGTCACTCTGACGGTCCCTCCTCAACGTACCGACCATAGTTTAATGCATAACAGCACCAGGGGTATGTCTCCGGGCCAGAAGTGTTTGCAGGTGCGTTTTCGCGAAAACGTCCGTTTCGGGCCATTTTCGCGGGTTAGCACACGATTTTCAGCACTCGGGTCAATTTTTTTTTTGCAACATCCCGGATGTGCACAGACTCCTTGTAGAAGACATTTGACGAGGTTTTCATTGCTTTTTGGACCGTATGGTACACGTTTCAGGCCTTTTTCGGCACGTTTAGGTGCCTTTTGAACCGAGAATTACGTGCCCAAACAGAAGCCAGAATGATGCATTTCGTCACTCTGACGGTCCCTCCTCCACGTACCGACCATAGTTTAATACATAACAGCACCAAGGGTATGTCTCCGGTCCAGAATGGTTTGCAGGTGCGTTTTCGCGAAAACGTCCGTTTCGGGCCATTTTCGTGTTCAGCACTCGGGTCAATTTTTTTGCAACATCCCTGATGTGCACAGACTCCTTGTAGAAGACATTTGGCGAGGTTTTCATTGATTTTTGGACCGTAGGGTACACGTTTCGGTCCTTTTTCGACCCGTTTAGGTGCCTTTAGAACCGAGAATTACATGCCCAAACGGAAGCCAGAATGATGCATTTCGTCACTCTGACGGTCCCTCCTCCACGTACTGACCATAGTTTAATACATAACAGCACCAGGGGTATGTCTCCAGGCCAGAATGGTTTGCAGGTGCGTTTTCGCGAAAACGTCCGTTTCGGGCCATTTTCGTGGGTTATAGCACACGATTTTCAGCACTCGGGTCAATTTTTTTGCAACATCCCGGATGTGCACAGACTCCTTGTAGAAGACATTTGGCGATGTTTTCATTGATTTTTGGACTGTAGGGTACACGTTTCGGGCCTTTTTCGGCCCGTTTAGGTGCCTTTGGAACCGAGAATTACGTGCCCAAACGGAAGCCATAATGATGCATTTCGTCACTCTGACGGTCCCTCCTCCACGTACCGACCATAGTTTAATGCATAACAGCACCATGGGTATGTCTCCGGGCCAGAAGGTTTTGCATGTGCGTTTTCGCGAAAACGTCCGTTTCGGGCCATTTTCGTGGGTTATAGCACACGATTTTCAGCACTCTGGTCAATTCTTTTCCAACATCCCAGATGTGTACAGACTCCTAGAAGACATTTGGCGTGGTTTTCATTGATTTTTGGACCGTAGGGTACACGTTTCGGGCCTTTTTCGGTCCGTTTAGGTGCCTTTGGAACCGAGAATTACGTGACCAAACGGAAGCCAAAATGATGCATTTCGTCACTCTGACGGTCCCTCCTCCACGTACCGACCATAGTTTAATGCATAACAGAACCAATGGTATGTCTCCGAGCCAGAAGGGTTTGCAGGTGCGTTTTCGCGAAAACGTCCGTTTCGGGCCATTTTCGTGGGTTATAGCACACGATTTTCAGCACTCGGGTCAATTTTTTTCAACATCCCGGATGTGCACAGACTCCTTGTAGAAGACATTTGGCGAGGTTTTCATTGCTTTTTGGACCGTATGGTACACGTTTCGGGCCTTTTTCGGCACGTTTAGGTGCCTTTGGAACCGAGAATTACGTGCCCAAACAGAAGCCAGAATGATGCATTTCGTCACTCTGACGGTCCCTCCTCCACGTACCGACCATAGTTGAATACATAACAGCACCAGGGGTATGTCTCCAGTCCAGAATGGTTTGCAGGTGCGTTTTCGCGAAAACGTCCGTTTCGGGCCATTTTCGTGTTCAGCACTCGGGTCAATTTTTTTGCAACATCCCGGATGTGCACAGACTCCTTGTAGAAGACATTTGGCGAGGTTTTCATTGATTTTTGGACCGTAGGGTACACGTTTCGGGCCTTTTTCGACCCGTTTAGGTGCCTTTGGAACTGAGAATTACATGCCCAAACGGAAGCCAGAATGATGCATTTCGTCACTCTGACGGTCCCTCCTCCACGTACCGACCATAGTTTAATACATAACTGCACCAGGGGTATGTCTCCGGGCCAGAATTGTTTGCAGGTGCGTTTTCGCGAAAACGTCCGTTTCGGGCCATTTTCGTGGGTTATAGCACACGATTTTCAGCACTCGGGTCAATTTTTTTGCAACATCCCGGATGTGCACAGACTCCTCGTAGAAGACATTTGGCGAGGTTTTCATTGATTTTTGGACCGTATGGTACACGTTTCGGGCTTTTTCGGCCTGTTTAGGTGCCTTTGGAACCGAGAATTACGTGCCAAACGGAAGCCATAATGATGCATTTCGTCACTATGACGGTCCCTCCTCCACGTACCGACCATAGTTTAATGCATAACAGCACCAGGGGTATGTCTCCGGGCCAGAAGGGTTTGCAGGTGCGTTTTCGCGAAAACGTCCGTTTCGGGCCATTTTCGTGGGTTATAGCACACGATTTTCAGCACTCGGGTCAATTCTTTTCCAACATCCCGGATGTGCACAGACTCCTTCTAGAAGACATTTGGCGAGGTTTTCATTGATTTTTGGACCGTAGGGTACACGTTTCGGGCCTTTTTCGGCCCGTTTAGGAGCCTTTGGAACCGAGAATTACGTGACCAAACGGAAGCCAGAATGATGCATTTAGTCACTCTGACGGTCCCTCCTCCACATACCGACCATAGTTTAATGCATAATAGCACCAGGGGTATGTCTCCGGGCCAGAAGGTTTTGCAGGTGCGTTTTCGCGAAAACGTCCGTTTCGGGCAATATTCGTGGGTTATAGCACACGATTTTCAGCACTCGGGTCAATTTTTTTGCAACATCCCGGATGTGCACACACTCCTTGTAGAAGACATTTGGCGATGTTTTCATTACTTTTTCGACCGTAGGGTACACGTTTCGGGCCTTTTTCGACCCGTTTAGGTGCCTTTGGAACCGAGAATTACATGCCCAAACGGAAGCCAGAATGATGCATTTCGTCACTCTGACGGTCCCTCCTCCACGTACCGACCATAGTTTAATGCATAACAGAACAAATGGTATGTCTCCGAGCCAGAAGGGTTTGCAGGTGCGTTTTCGCGAAAACGTCCGTTTCGGGCCATTTTCGTGTTCAACACTCGGGTCAATTTTTTTGCAACATCCCGGATGTGCACAGACTCCTTGTAGAAGACATTTGGCGAGGTTTTCATTGATTTTTGGACCGTAGGGTACACGTTTCGGGCCTTTTTCGACCCGTTTAGGTGCCTTTGGAACCGAGAATTACATGCCCAAACGGAAGCCAGAATGATGCATTTCGTCACTCTGACGGTCCCTCCTCCACGTACCGACCATAGTTTAATACATAACAGCACCAGGGGTATGTCTCCGGGCCAGAATGGTTTGCAGGTGCGTTTTCGCGAAAACGTCCGTTTCGGGCCATTTTCGTGGGTTATAGCACACGATTTTCAGCACTCGGGTCAATTTTTTTGCAACATCCCGGATGTGCACAGACTCCTTGTAGAAGACATTTGGCGAGGTTTTCATTGATTTTTGGACCGTAGGGTACACGTTTCGGGCCTTTTTCGGCCCGTTTAGGTGCCTTTGGAACCGGGAATTACGTGCCCAAACGGAAGCCATAATGATGCATTTCGTCACTCTGACGGTCCCTCCTCCACGTACCGACCATAGTTTAATGCATAACAGCACCAGGGGTATGTCTTCGGGCCAGAAGGGTTTGCAGGTGCGTTTTCGCGAAAACGTCCGTTTCGGGCCATTTTCGTGGGTTATAGCACACGATTTTCAACACTCGGGTCAATTTTTTTGCAACATCCCGGATGTGCACAGACTCCT
This sequence comes from Cenchrus fungigraminus, assembly GCA_036936925.1. NCBI lineage: Eukaryota > Viridiplantae > Streptophyta > Magnoliopsida > Poales > Poaceae > Cenchrus > Cenchrus fungigraminus. The sequence goes on along the minus strand of CM072774.1, from coordinate 134,220,985 downwards.
TGTAGAAGACATTTGGCGAGGTTTTCATTGATTTTTGGACCGTAGGGTGCACGTTTCGGGCCTTTTTCGGCACGTTTAGGTGCCTTTGGAACCGAGAATTACGTGCCCAAATGGAAGCCAGAATGATGCATTTTGTCACTCTGACGGCCCCTCCTCCACATACCGACCATATTTAATGCATAACAGCACCAGGGGTATGCCTTCAGGCCAGAAGTGTTTGCAGGTGCGTTTTCGCGAAAACGTCCGTTTCGGGCCATTTTCGTGGGTTATAGCACACGATTTTCAGCACTCAGGTCAATTTTTTTGCAACATCCCGGATGTGCACAGACTCCTTGTAGAAGACATTTGGCGAGGTTTTCATTGATTTTTGGACCGCAAGGTACACGTTTCGGGCCTTTTTCGGCTCGTTTAGGTGCCTTTGGAACCGAGAATTACGTGGCCAAACGGAAGCCATAATGATGCATTTCGTCACTCTGACGGTCCCTCCTCAACGTACCGACCATAGTTTAATGCATAACAGCACCAGGGGTATGTCTCCGGGCCAGAAGTGTTTGCAGGTGCGTTTTCGCGAAAACGTCCGTTTCGGGCCATTTTCGCGGGTGAGCACACGATTTTCAGCACTCGGGTCAATTTTTTTTTTTGCAACATCCCGGATGTGCACAGACTCCTTGTAGAAGACATTTGACGAGGTTTTCATTGCTTTTTGGACCGTATGGTACACGTTTCAGGCCTTTTTCGGCACGTTTAGGTGCCTTTTGAACCGAGAATTACGTGCCCAAACAGAAGCCAGAATGATGCATTTCGTCACTCTGACGGTCCCTCCTCCACGTACCGACCATAGTTTAATACATAACAGCACCAAGGGTATGTCTCCGGTCCAGAATGGTTTGCAGGTGCGTTTTCGCGAAAACGTCCGTTTCGGGCCATTTTCGTGTTCAGCACTCGGGTCAATTTTTTTGCAACATCCCGGATGTGCACAGACTCCTTGTAGAAGACATTTGGCGAGGTTTTCATTGATTTTTGGACCGTAGGGTACACGTTTCGGGCCTTTTTCGACCCGTTTAGGTGCCTTTAGAACCGAGAATTACATGCCCAAACGGAAGCCAGAATGATGCATTTCGTCACTCTGACGGTCCCTCCTCCACGTACTGACCATAGTTTAATACATAACAGCACCAGGGGTATGTCTCCGGGCCAGAATGGTTTGCAGGTGCGTTTTCGCGAAAACGTCCGTTTCGGGCCATTTTCGTGGGTTATAGCACACGATTTTCAGCACTCGGGTCAATTTTTTTGCAACATCCCGGATGCGCACAGACTCCTTGTAGAAGACATTTGGCGATGTTTTCATTGATTTTTGGACTGTAGGGTACACGTTTCGGGCCTTTTTCGGCCCGTTTAGGTGCCTTTGGAACCGAGAATTACGTGCCCAAACGGAAGCCATAATGATGCATTTCGTCACTCTGACGGTCCCTCCTCCACGTACCGACCATAGTTTAATGCATAACAGAACAAATGGTATGTCTCCGAGCCAGAAGGGTTTGCAGGTGCGTTTTCGCGAAAACGTCCGTTTCGGGCCATTTTCGTGTTCAACACTCGGGTCAATTTTTTTGCAACATCCCGGATGTGCACAGACTCCTTGTAGAAGACATTTGGCGAGGTTTTCATTGATTTTTGGACCGTAGGGTACACGTTTCGGGCCTTTTTCGACCCGTTTAGGTGCCTTTGGAACCGAGAATTACATGCCCAAACGGAAGCCAGAATGATGCATTTCGTCACTCTGACGGTCCCTCCTCCACGTACCGACCATAGTTTAATACATAACAGCACCAGGGGTATGTCTCCGGGCCAGAATGGTTTGCAGGTGCGTTTTCGCGAAAACGTCCGTTTCGGGCCATTTTCGTGGGTTATAGCACACGATTTTCAGCACTCGGGTCAATTTTTTTGCAACATCCCGGATGTGCACAGACTCCTTGTAGAAGACATTTGGCGAGGTTTTCATTGATTTTTGGACCGTAGGGTACACGTTTCGGGCCTTTTTCGGCCCGTTTAGGTGCCTTTGGAACCGGGAATTACGTGCCCAAACGGAAGCCATAATGATGCATTTCGTCACTCTGACGGTCCCTCCTCCACGTACCGACCATAGTTTAATGCATAACAGCACCAGGGGTATGTCTCCGGGCCAGAAGGGTTTGCAGGTGCGCTTTCGCGAAAACGTCCGTTTCGGGCCATTTTCGTGGGTTATAGCACACGATTTTCAGCACTCGGGTCAATTCTTTTCCAACATCCCGGATGTGCACAGACTCCTTCTAGAAGACATTTGACGAGGTTTTCATTGATTTTTGGACCGTAGGGTACACGTTTCGGGCCTTTTTCGGCCCGTTTAGGTGCCTTTGGAACCGAGAATTACGTGACCAAACGGAAGCCAGAATGATGCATTTCGTCACTCTGACGGTCCCTCCTCCACGTACCGACCATAGTTTAATGCATAACAGAACCAATGGTATGTCTCCGAGCCAGAAGGGTTTGCAGGTGCGTTTTCGCGAAAACGTCCGTTTCGGGCCATTTTCGTGGGTTATAGCACACGATTTTCAGCACTCGGGTCAATTTTTTTGCAACATCCCGGATGTGCACAGACTCCTTGTAGAAGACATTTGGCGAGGTTTTCATTGCTTTTTGGACCGTATGGTACACGTTTCGGGCCTTTTTCGGCACGTTTAGGTGCCTTTGGAACCGAGAATTACATGCCCAAACAGAAGCCAGAATGATGCATTTCGTCACTCTGACGGTCCCTCCTCCACGTACCGACCATAGTTTAATACATAACCGCACCAGGGGTATGTCTCCGGTCCAGAATGGTTTGCAGGTGCGTTTTCGCGAAAACGTCCGTTTCGGGCCATTTTCTTGTTCAGCGCTCGGGTCAATTTTTTTGCAACATCCCGGATGTGCACAGACTCCTTGTAGAAGACATTTGGCGAGGTTTTCATTGATTTTTGGACCGTAGGGTACACGTTTCGGGCCTTTTTCGACCCGTTTAGGTGCCTTTGGAACCGAGAATTACATGCCCAAACGGAAGCCAGAATGATGCATTTCGTCACTCTGACGGTCCCTCCTCCACGTACCGACCATAGTTTAATACATAACAGCACCAGGGGTATGTCTCCGGGCCAGAATGGTTTGCAAGTGCGTTTTCGCGAAAACGTCCGTTTCGGGCCATTTTCGTGGGTTATAGCACACGATTTTCAGCACTCGGGTCAATTTTTTTGCAACATCCCGGATGTGCACAGACTCCTTGTAGAAGACATTTGGCGAGGTTTTCATTGATTTTTGGACCGTAGGGTACACGTTTCGGGCCTTTTTCGACCCGTTTAGGTGCCTTTGGAACCGAGAATTACATGCCCAAACGGAAGCCAGAATGATGCATTTCGTCACTCTGACGGTCCCTCCTCCACGTACCGACCATAGTTTAATACATAACAGCACCAGGGGTATGTCTCCGGGCCAGAATGGTTTGCAGGTGCGTTTTCGCGAAAACGTCCGTTTCGGGCCATTTTCGTGGGTTATAGCACACGATTTTCAGCACTCGGGTCAATTTTTTTGCAACATCCCGGATGTGCAGACTCCTTGTAGAAGACATTTGGCGAGGTTTTCATTGATTTTTGGACCGTAGGGTACACGTTTCGGGCCTTTTTCGGCCCGTTTAGGTGCCTTTGGAACCGGGAATTACGTGCCCAAACGGAAGCCATAATGATGCATTTCGTCACTCTGACGGTCCCTCCTCCACGTACCGACCATAGTTTAATGCATAACAGCACCAGGGGTATGTCTCCGGGCCAGAAGGGTTTGCAGGTGCGCTTTCGCGAAAACGTCCGTTTCGGGCCATTTTCGTGGGTTATAGCACACGATTTTCAGCACTCGGGTCAATTCTTTTCCAACATCCCGGATGTGCACAGACTCCTTCTAGAAGACATTTGACGAGGTTTTCATTGATTTTTGGACCGTAGGGTACACGTTTCGGGCCTTTTTCGGCCCGTTTAGGTGCCTTTGGAACCGAGAATTACGTGACCAAACGGAAGCCAGAATGATGCATTTCGTCACTCTGACGGTCCCTCCTCCACGTACCGACCATAGTTTAATGCATAACAGAACCAATGGTATGTCTCCGAGCCAGAAGGGTTTGCAGGTGCGTTTTCGCGAAAACGTCCGTTTCGGGCCATTTTCGTGGGTTATAGCACACGATTTTCAGCACTCGGGTCAATTTTTTTGCAACATCCCGGATGTGCACAGACTCCTTGTAGAAGACATTTGGCGAGGTTTTCATTGCTTTTTGGACCGTATGGTACACGTTTCGGGCCTTTTTCGGCACGTTTAGGTGCCTTTGGAACCGAGAATTACATGCCCAAACAGAAGCCAGAATGATGCATTTCGTCACTCTGACCGTCCCTCCTCCACGTACCGACCATAGTTTAATACATAACCGCACCAGGGGTATGTCTCCGGTCCAGAATGGTTTGCAGGTGCGTTTTCGCGAAAACGTCCGTTTCGGGCCATTTTCGTGTTCAGCGCTCGGGTCAATTTTTTTGCAACATCCCGGATGTGCACAGACTCCTTGTAGAAGACATTTGGCGAGGTTTTCATTGATTTTTGGACCGTAGGGTACACGTTTCGGGCCTTTTTCGACCCGTTTAGGTGCCTTTGGAACCGAGAATTACATGCCCAAACGGAAGCCAGAATGATGCATTTCGTCACTCTGACGGTCCCTCCTCCACGTACCGACCATAGTTTAATACATAACAGCACCAGGGGTATGTCTCCGGGCCAGAATGGTTTGCAGGTGCGTTTTCGCGAAAACGTCCGTTTCGGGCCATTTTCGTGGGTTATAGCACACGATTTTCAGCACTCGGGTCAATTTTTTTGCAACATCCCGGATGTGCACAGACTCCTTGTAGAAGACATTTGGCGAGGTTTCATTGATTTTTGGACCGAAGGGTACACGTTTTGGGCCTTTTTCGGCCCGTTTAGGTGCCTTTGGAACCGAGAATTACGTGCCCAAACGGAAGCCATAATGATGCATTTCGTCCCTCTGACAGTCCCTCCTCCACGTACCGACCATAGTTTAATGCATAACAGCACCAGGGGTATGTCTCCGGGCCAGAAGGGTTTGCAGGTGCGTTTTCGCGAAAACGTCCGTTTCGGGCCATTTTCGTGGGTTATAGCACACGATTTTCAGCACTCGGGTCAATTCTTTTCCAACATCCCGGATGTGCACAGACTCCTTCTAGAAGACATTTGACGTGGTTTTCATTGATTTTTGGACCGTAGGGTACACGTTTCGGGCCTTTTTCGGCCCGTTTAGGTGCCTTTGGAACCGAGAATTACGTGACCAAACGGAAGCCAGAATGATGCATTTCATCACTCTGACGGTCCCTCCTCCACGTACCGACCATAGTTTAATGCATAACAGAACCAATGGTATGTCTCCGAGCCAGAAGGGTTTGCAGGTGCGTTTTCGCGAAAACGTCCGTTTCGGGCCATTTTCGTGGGTTATAGCACACGATTTTCAGCACTCGGGTCAATTTTTTTGCAACATCCCGGATGTGCACAGACTCCTTGTAGAAGACATTTGGCGAGGTTTTCATTGATTTTTGGACCGTAGGGTACACGTTTCGGGCCTTTTTCGGCCCGTTTAGGTGCCTTTGGAACCGGGAATTACGTGCCCAAACGGAAGCCATAATGATGCATTTCGTCACTCTGACGGTCCCTCCTCCACGTACCGACCATAGTTTAATGCATAACAGCACCAGGGGTATGTCTCCGGGCCAGAAGGGTTTGCAGGTGCGCTTTCGCGAAAACGTCCGTTTCGGGCCATTTTCGTGGGTTATAGCACACGATTTTCAACACTCGGGTCAATTCTTTTCCAACATCCCGGATGTGCACAGACTCCTTCTAGAAGACATTTGGCGAGGTTTTCATTGATTTTTGGACCGTAGGGTACACGTTTCGGGCCTTTTTCGGCCCGTTTAGGTGCCTTTGGAACCGAGAATTACGTGACCAAACGGAAGCCAGAATGATGCATTTCGTCACTCTAACGGTCCCTCCTCCACGTACCGACCATAGTTTAATGCATAACAGCACCAGGGGTATGTCTCCGGGCCAGAAGGGTTTGCAGGTGCGTTTTCGCGAAAACGTCCGTTTCGGGCCATATTCGTGGGTTATAGCACACGATTTTCAGCACTCGGGTCAATTTTTTTGCAACATCCCGGATGTGCACACACTCCTTGTAGAAGACCTTTGGCGATGTTTTCATTACTTTTTCGATCGTAGGGTACACGTTTCGGGCCTTTTTCGGCCCGTTTAGGTGCCTTTGGAACCGAGAATTACGTGCCCAAACGGAAGCCAGAATGATCCATTTCGTCACTCTGACGGTCCCTCCTCCACATACCGACCATAGTTTAATACATAACAGCACCAGCGGTATGTCTCCGAGCCAGAATGGTTTACAGGTGCGTTTTCGCGAAAACGTCCGTTTCGGGCCATTTTCGTGGGTTATAGCACACCATTTTCAGCACTCGGGTCAATTTTTTTGCAACATCCCGGATGTGCACAGACTCCTTGTAGAAGACATTTGGCGAGATTTTCATTGATTTTTGGACCGTAGGGTACACGTTTCGGGCCTTTTCCGGCCCGTTTAGGTGCCTTTGGAACCGAGAATTACGTGCCCAAACGGAAGCCATAATGATGCATTTCATCACTCTGACGGTCCCTACTCCACGTACCGACCATAGTTTAATGCATAACAGCACCAGGGGTATGTCTCCGGGCCAGAAGGGTTTGCAGGTGCGTTTTCGCGAAAACGTCCGTTTCGGGCCATTTTCGTGGGTTATAGCACACGATTTTCAGCACTCGGGTCAATTTTTTTGCAACATCCAGGATGTGTACAGACTCCTTGTAGAAGACATTTGGCGAGGTTTTCATTGATTTTTTGACCGTAGGGTACACGTTTCGGGCCTTTTCCGGCCCGTTTAGGTGCCTTTGGAACCGAGAATTAAGTGCCCAAACGGAAGCCATAATACTGCATTTCGTCACTCTGACGGTCCCTCCTCGACGTACCGACCATAGTTTAATGCATAACAGCACCAGGGGTATGTCTCCGGGCCAGAATGGTTTGCCGGTGCGTTTTCGCGAAAACGTCCGTTTCGGGCCATTTTCCTGGGTTATAGCACACGATTTTCAGCACTCGGGTCAATTTTTTTGCAACATCCGGGATGTGCACAGACTCCTTGTAGAAGACATTTGGCAATGTTTTCATTAATTTTTGGACCGTATGGTACACGTTTCGGGCCTTTTTCGGCCCGTTTAGGTACCTTTGGAACCGAGAATTACGTGCCAAAACGGAAGCCAGAATGATGCATTTCGTCACTCTGACGGTCCCTCCTCCACGTACCGACCATAGTTTAATGCATAACAACACCAGGGGTATGTCTCCGGGCCAGAAGGGTTTGCAGGTGCGTTTTCGCGAAAACGTCCGTTTCGGGCCATTTTCGTGGGTTATAGCACACGATTTTCAGCACTCGGGTCAATTTTTTTGCAACATCCCGGATGTGCACACACTCCTTGTAGAAGACATTTGGCGATGTTTTCATTGCTTTTTCGACCGTAGGGTACACGTTTCGGGCATTTTTCGGCCCGTTAAGGTGCCTTTGGAACCGAGAATTACGTGCCCAAACGGAAGCCAGAATGATCCATTTCGTCACTCTGACGGTCCCTCCTCCACATACCGACCATACTTTAATACATAACAGCACCAGCGGTATGTCTCCGAGCCAGAATGGTTTACAGGTGCGTTTTCGCGAAAACGTCCGTTTCGGGCCATTTTCGTGGGTATTGCACACGATTTTCAGCACTCGGGTCAATTTTTTTGCAACATCCCGGATGTGCACAGACTCCTTGTAGAAGACATTTGGCGTGGTTTTCATTGATTTTTTGACCGTAGGGTACACGTTTCGGGCCTTTTCCGGCCCGTTTAGGTGCCTTTGGAACCGAGAATTACGTGCCCAAACGGAAGCCATAATGATGCATTTCGTAACTCTGACGGTCCCTCCTCCACGTACCGACCATAGTTTAATGCATAACAGCACCAGGGGTATGTCTCCGGGCCAGAAGGGTTTGCAGGTGCGTTTTCGCGAAAACGTCCGTTTCGGGCCATTTTCGTGGGTTAGAGCACACGATTTTCAGCACTCGGGTCAATTTTTTTGCAACATCCTAGATGTGCACAGACTCCTTGTAGAAGACATTTGACAATGTTTTCATTGATTTTTGGACCGTATGGTACACGTTTCGGGCCTTTTTCGGCCCGTTTAGGTGCCTTTGGAACCGAGAAATGGGTGCCAAAACGGAAGCCAGAATGATGCATTTCGTCACTCTGACGGTCCCTCCTCCACGTACCGACCATAGTTTAATGCATAACAACACCAGGGGTATGTCTCCGGGCCAGAAGGGTTTGCAGGTGCGTTTTCGCGAAAACGTCCGTTTCGGGCCATTTTCGTGGGTTATAGCACACGATTTTCAGCACTCGGGTCAATTTTTTTGCAACATCCCGGATGTGCACACACTCCTTGTAGAAGACATTTGGCGATGTTTTCATTGCTTTTTCGACCGTAGGGTACACGTTTCGGGCATTTTTCGGCCCGTTTAGGTGCCTTTGGAACCGAGAATTACGTGACCAAACGGAAGCCAGAATGATGCATTTTGTCACTCTGACGGTCCCTCCTCCACGTACCGACCATAGTTTAATGCATAACAGCACCAGGGGTATGTCTCCGGGCCAGAATGGTTTACAGGTGCGTTTTCGCGAAAACGTCCGTTTCGGGCCATTTTCGTGGGTTATAGCACACCATTTTCAGCACTCGGGTCAATTTTTTTGCAACATCCCGGATGTGCACAGACTCCTTGTAGAAGACATTTGGCGAGATTTTCATTGATTTTTGGACCGTAGGGTACACGTTTCGGGCCTTTTCCGGCCCGTTTAGGTGCCTTTGGAACCGAGAATTACGTGCCCAAACGGAAGCCATAATGATGCATTTCATCACTCTGACGGTCCCTACTCCACGTACCGACCATAGTTTAATGCAAAACAGCACCAGGGGTATGTCTCCGGGCCAGAAGGGTTTGCAGGTGCGTTTTCGCGAAAACGTCCGTTTCGGGCCATTTTCGTGGGTTATAGCACACGATTTTCAGCACTCGGGTCAATTTTTTTGCAACATCCAGGATGTGTACAGACTCCTTGTAGAAGACATTTGGCGAGGTTTTCATTGATTTTTTGACCGTAGGGTACACGTTTCGGGCCTTTTCCGGCCCGTTTAGGTGCCTTTGGAACCGAGAATTAAGTGCCCAAACGGAAGCCATAATACTGCATTTCGTCACTCTGACGGTCCCTCCTCGACGTACCGACCATAGTTTAATGCATAACAGCACCAGGGGTATGTCTCCGGGCCAGAATGGTTTGCCGGTGCGTTTTCGCGAAAACGTCCGTTTCGGGCCATTTTCCTGGGTTATAGCACACGATTTTCAGCACTCGGGTCAATTTTTTTGCAACATCCGGGATGTGCACAGACTCCTTGTAGAAGACATTTGGCAATGTTTTCATTAATTTTTGGACCGTATGGTACACGTTTCGGGCCTTTTTCGGCCCGTTTAGGTACCTTTGGAACCGAGAATTACGTGCCAAAACGGAAGCCAGAATGATGCATTTCGTCACTCTGACGGTCCCTCCTCCACGTACAGACCATAGTTTAATGCATAACACCACCAAGGGTATGTCTCCGGGCCAGAAGGGTTTGCAGCTGCGTTTTCACGAAAACGTCCGTTTCGGGCCATTTTCGTGGGTTATAGCACACGATTTTCAGCACTCGGGTCAATTTTTTTGCAACATCCCGGATGTGCACACACTCCTTGTAGAAGACATTTGGCGATGTTTTCATTGATTTTTCGACCGTAGGGTACACGTTTCGGGCATTTTTCGGCCCGTTAAGGTGCCTTTGGAACCGAGAATTACGTGCCCAAACGGAAGCCAGAATGATCCATTTCGTCACTCTGACGGTCCCTCCTCCACATACCGACCATACTTTAATACATAACAGCACCAGCGGTATGTCTCCGAGCCAGAATGGTTTACAGGTGCGTTTTCGCGAAAACGTCCGTTTCGGGCCATTTTCGTGGGTATTGCACACGATTTTCAGCACTCGGGTCAATTTTTTTGCAACATCCCGGATGTGCACAGACTCCTTGTAGAAGACATTTGGCGTGGTTTTCATTGATTTTTTGACCGTAGGGTACACGTTTCGGGCCTTTTCCGGCCCGTTTAGGTGCCTTTGGAACCGAGAATTACGTGCCCAAACGGAAGCCATAATGATGCATTTCGTAACTCTGACGGTCCCTCCTCCACGTACCGACCATAGTTTAATGCATAACAGCACCAGGGGTATGTCTCCGGGCCAGAAGGGTTTGCAGGTGCGTTTTCGTGAAAACGTCCGTTTCGGGCCATTTTCGTGGGTTAGAGCACACAATTTTCAGCACTCGGGTCAATTTTTTTGCAACATCCTAGATGTGCACAGACTCCTTGTAGAAGACATTTGGCAATGTTTTCATTGATTTTTGGACCGTATGGTACACGTTTCGGGCCTTTTTCGGCCCGTTTAGGTGCCTTTGGAACCGAGAAATGGGTGCCAAAACGGAAGCCAGAATGATGCATTTCGTCACTCTGACGGTCCCTCCTCCACGTACCGACCATAGTTTAATGCATAACAACACCAGGGGTATGTCTCCGGGCCAGAAGGGTTTGCAGGTGCGTTTTCGCGAAAACGTCCGTTTCGGGCCATTTTCGTGGGTTATAGCACACGATTTTCAGCACTCGGGTCAATTTTTTTGCAACATCCCGGATGTGCACACACTCCTTGTAGAAGACATTTGGCGATGTTTTCATTGCTTTTTCGACCGTAGGGTACACGTTTCGGGCATTTTTCGGCCCGTTTAGGTGCCTTTGGAACCGAGAATTACGTGACCAAACGGAAGCCAGAATGATGCATTTTGTCACTCTGACGGTCCCTCCTCCACGTACCGACCATAGTTTAATGCATAACAGCACCAGGGGTATGTCTCCGGGCCAGAAGGGTTTGCAGGTCCGTTTTCGCGAAAACGTCTATTTCGGGCCATTTTCGTGGGTTATAGCACACAATTTTCAGCACTCGGGTCAATTTTTTTGCAACTTCCCGGATGTGCACAGACTCCTTGTAGAAGACATTTGGTGAGGTTTTCATTGATTTTTGGACCGTATGGTACACGTTTCGGGCCTTTTTCGGCCTGTTTAGGTGCCTTTGGAACCGAGAATTACGTGCCAAACGGAAGCCATAATGATGCATTTCGTCAGTCTGACGGTCCCTCCTCCACGTACCGACCATAGTTTAATGCATAACAGCACCAGGGGTATGTCTCCGGGCCAGAAGGGTTTGCAGGTCCGTTTTCGCGAAAACGTCCGTTTCGGGCCATTTTCGTGGGTTATAGCACACGATTTTCAGCACTCGGGTCAATTTTTTTGCAACATCCCGGATGTGCACAGACTCCTTGTAGAAGACATTTGGCGAGGTTTTCATTGATTTTTGGACCGTATGGTACATGTTTTGGGCTTTTTCGGCCTGTTTAGGTGCCTTTGGAACCGAGAATTACGTGCCAAACGGAAGCCATAATGATGCATTTCGTCACTCTGACGGTCCCACCTCCACGTACCGACCATAGTTTAATGCATAACAGCACCAGGGGTATGTCTCCGGGCCAGAAGGGTTTGCAGGTGCGTTTTCGCGAAAACGTCCGTTTCGGGCCGTTTTCGTGGGTTCTAGAACACGATTTTCAGCACTCGTGTCAATTCTTTTCCAACATCCCGGATGTGCACAGACTCCTTCTAGAAGACATTTGGCGAGGTTTTCATTGATTTTTGGACCGTAGGGTACACGTTTCGGGCCTTTTTCGGCCCGTTTAGGTGCCTTTGGAACCGAGAATTACGTGACCAAACGGAAGCCAGAATGATTCATTTCGTCACTCTAACGGTCCCTCCTCCACGTACCGACCATAGTTTAATGCATAACAGCACCAGGGGTATGTCTCCGGGCCAGAAGGGTTTGCAGGTGCGTTTTCGCGAAAACGTCTGTTTCGGGCCATATTCGTGGGTTATAGCACACGATTTTCAGCACTCGGGTCAATTTTTTTGCAACATCCCGGATGTGCACACACTCCTTGTAGAAGACATTTGGCGATGTTTTCATTACTTTGTCGACCGTAGGGTACACGTTTCGAGCCTTTTTCGGCCCGTTTAGGTGCCTTTGGAACCGAGAATTACGTGCCCAAACGGAAGCCACAATGATCCATTTCGTCACTCTGACGGTCCCTCCTCCACATACCGACCATAGTTTAATACATAACAGCACCAGCGGTATGTCTCCGAGCCAGAATGGTTTACAGGTGCGTTTTCGCGAAAACGTCCGTTTCGGGCCATTTTCGTGGGTTATAGCACACGATTTTCAGCACTCGGGTCAATTTTTTTGCAACATCCCGGATGTGCACAGACTCCTTGTAGAAGACATTTGGCAATGTTTTCATTGATTTTTGGACCGTATGGTACACGTTTCGGGCCTTTTTCGGCCCGTTTAGGTGCCTTTGGAACCGAGAATTACGTGCCAAAACGGAAGCCAGAATGATGCATTTCGTCACTCTGACGGTCCCTCCTCCACATACCGACCATAGTTTAATACATAACAGCACCAGCGGTATGTCTCCGAGCCAGAATGGTTTACAGGTGCGTTTTGGCGAAAACGTCCGTTTCGGGCCATTTTCGTGGGTATAGCACACGATTTTCAGCACTCGGGTCAATTTTTTCGCAACATCCCGGATGTGCACAGACTCCTTGTAGAAGACATTTGGCAAGGTTTTCATTGATTTTTTGACCGTAGGGTACACGTTTCGGGCCTTTTCCGGCCCGTTTAGGTGCCTTTGGAACCGAGAATTACGTGCCCAAACGGAAGCCATAATGATGCATTTCGTCACTCTGACGGTCCCTCCTCCACGTACCGACCATAGTTTAATGCATAACAGCACCAGGGGTATGTCTCCGGGCCAGAAGGGTTTGCAGGTGCGTTTTCGCGAAAACGTCCGTTTCGGGCCATTTTCGTGGGTTATAGCACACGATTTTCAGCACTCGGGTCAATTTTTTTGCAACATCCCGGATGTGCACACACTCCTTGTAGAAGACATTTGGCGATGTTTTCATTGCTTTTTCGACCGTAGGGTACACGTTTCGGGCATTTTTCGGCCCGTTTAGGTGCCTTTGGAACCGAGAATTACGTGCCCAAACGGAAGCCAGAATGATGCATTTCGTCACTCTGACGGTCCCTCCTCCACGTACCGACCATAGTTTAATGCATAATAGCACCAGGGGTATGTCTCCGGGCCAGAAGGGTTTGCAGGTGCGTTTTCGCGAAAACGTCCGTTTCGGGCCATTTTCGTGGGTTATAGCACACGATTTTCAGCACTCGGGTCAATTTTTTTGCAACATCCCGGATGTGCACAGACTCCTTGTAGAAGACATTTGGCGAGGTTTTCATTGATTTTTGGACCGTATGGTACACGTTTCGGGCTTTTTCGGCCTGTTTAGGTGCCTTTGGAACCGAGAATTACGTGCCAAACGGAAGCCATAATGATGCATTTCGTCACTCTGACGGTCCCTCCTCCACGTACCGACCATAGTTTAATGCATAACAGCACCAGGGGTATGTCTCTGGGCCAGAAGGGTTTGCAGGTGCGTTTTCGCGAAAACGTCCGTTTCGGGCCATATTCGTGGGTTATAGCACACGATTTTCAGCACTCGGGTCAATTTTTTTGCAACATCCCGGATGTGCACACACTCCTTGTAGAAGACATTTGGCGATGTTTTCATTACTTTGTCGACCGTAGGGTACACGTTTCGGGCCTTTTTCGGCCCGTTTAGGTGCCTTTGGAACCGAGAATTACGTGCACAAACGGAAGCCACAATGATCCATTTCGTCACTCTGACGGTCCCTCCTCCACATACCGACCATAGTTTAATACATAACAGCACCAGCGGTATGTCTCCAAGCCAGAATGGTTTACAGGTGCGTTTTCTCGAAAACGTCCGTTTCGGGCCATTTTCGTGGGTTATAGCACACGATTTTCAGCACTCGGGTCAATTTTTTTGCAACATCCCGGATGTGCACAGACTCCTTGTAGAAGACATTTGGCGAGGTTTTCATTGATTTTTCGACCGTAGGGTACACGTTTCGGGCCTTTTCCGGCCCGTTTAGGTGCCTTTGGAACCGAGAATTACGTGCCCAAACGGAAGCCATAATGATGCATTTCATCACTCTGACGGTCCCTCCTCCACGTACCGACCATAGTTTAATGCATAACAGCACCAGGGGTATGTCTCCGGGCCATAAGGGTTTGCTGGTGCGTTTTCGCGAAAACGTCCGTTTCGGGCCATTATCGTGGGTTATAGCACACGATTTTCAGCACTCGGGTCAATTTTTTTGCAACGTCCCGGATGTGCACACACTCCTTGTAGAAGACATTTGGCGATGTTTTCATTGCTTTTTCGACCGTAGGGTACACGTTTCGGGCCTTTTTCGGCCCGTTTAGGTGCCTTTGGAACCGAGAATTACGTGACCAAACGGAAGCCAGAATGATGCATTTCGTCACTCTGATGGTCCCTCCTCCACGTACCGACCATAGTTTAATGCATAACAGCACCAGGGGTATGTCTCCGGGCCAGAAGGGTTTGCAGGTCCGTTTTCGTGAAAACGTCCGTTTCGGGCCATTTTCGTGGGTTATAGCACACAATTTTCAGCACTCAGGTCAATATTTTTGCAACATCCCGGATGTGCAGAGACTCCTTGTAGAAGACATTTGGCGAGGTTTTCATTGATTTTTGGACCGTATGGTACACGTTTCGGGCCTTTTTCGGCCCGTTTAGGTGCCTTTGGAACCGAGAATTACGTGCCCAAACGAAAGCCATAATGACGCATTTCGTCACTCTGACGGTCCCTCCTCCACGTACCGACCATAGTTTAATGCATAACAGCACCAGGGGTATGTCTCCGGGCCAGAAGGGTTTGCAGGTGCGTTTTCGCGAAAACGTCCGTTTCGGGCCATTTTCGTGGGTTATAGCACACGATTTTCAGCACTCGGGTCAATTCTTTTCCAACATCCCGGATGTGCACAAACTCCTTCTAGAAGACATTTGGCGAGGTTTTCATTGATTTTTGGACCGTAGGGTACACGTTTCGGGCCTTTTTCGGCCCGTTTAGGTGCCTTTGGAACCAAGAATTACGTGCCCAAACGGAAGCCATAATGATGCATTTCGTCACTCTGACGGTCCCTCCTCGACGTACCGACCATAGTTTAATGCATAACAGCACCTGGGGCATGTCTCCGGGCCATAAGGGTTTGCAGGTGCGTTTTCGCGAAAACGTCCGTTTCGGGCCATATTCGTGGGTTATAGCACACGATTTTCAGCACTCGGGTCAATTTTTTTGCAACATCCCGGATGTGCACACACTCCTTGTAGAAGACATTTGGCGATGTTTTCATTGCTTTTTCGACCGTAGGGTACACGTTTCGGGCTTTTTCGGCCTGTTTAGGTGCCTTTGGAACCGAGAATTACGTGCCCAAACGGAAGCCAGAGTGATGCATTTCGTCACTCTGACGGTCCCTCCTCCGCGTACCGACCATAGTTTAATACATAACAGCACCAGCGGTATGTCTCCAAGCCAGAATGGTTTACAGGAGCGTTTTCGCGAAAACGTCCGTTTCGGGCTATTTTCGTGGGTTATAGCACACGACTTTCAGCACTCGGGTCAATTTTTTTGCAACATCCCGGATGTGCACAGACTCCTTGTAGAAGACATTTGGCGAGGTTTTCATTGATTTTTTGACCGTAGGGTACACGTTTCAGGCCTTTTCCGGCCCGTATAGGTGCCTTTGGAACCGAGAATTACGTGCCCAAACGGAAGCCATAATGATGCATTTCGTCACTCTGACGGTCCCTCCTCCACGTACCGACCATAGTTTAATGCATAACAGCACCAGGGGTATGTCTCCGGGCCAGAATGGTTTGCAAGTGCGTTTTCGCGAAAACGTCCGTTTCGGGCCATTTTCGTGGGTTATAGCACACGATTTTCAGCACTCGGGTCAATTTTTTTGCAACATCCCGGATGTGCACAGACTCCTTGTAGAAGACATTTGGCAATGTTTTCATTGATTTTTGGACCGTATGGTACACGTTTCGGGCCTTTTTCGGCCCGTTTAGGTGCCTTTGGAACCGAGAATTACGTGCCAAAACGGAAGCCAGAATGATGCATTTCATCACTCTGACGGTCCCTCCTCCACGTACCGACCATAGTTTAATGCATAACAACACCAGGGGTATGTCTCCGGGCCAGAAGGGTTTGCAGGTGCGTTTTCGCGAAAACGTCCGTTTCGGGCCATTTTCGTGGGTTATAGCACACGATTTTCAGCACTCGGGTCAATTTTTTTGCAACATCCCGGATGTGCACACACTCCTTGTAGAAGACATTTGGCGATGTTTTCATTGCTTTTTCGACTGTAGGGTACACGTTTCGAGCATTTTTCGTCCCGTTTAGGTGCCTTTGGAACCGAGAATTACGTACCCAAACGGAAGCCAGAATGATGCATTTCGTCACTCTGACGGTCCCTCCTCCACGTACCGACCATAGTTTAATACATAACAGCACCAGCGGTATGTCTCCGAGCCAGAATGGTTTACAGGTGCGTTTTCGCGAAAACGTCCGTTTCGGGCCATTTTCGTGGGTTATAGCACACGATTTTCAGCACTCGGGTCAATTTTTTTGCAACATCCCGGATGTGCAAAGAATCCTTGTAGAAGACATTTGGCGAGGTTTTCATTGATTTTTTGACCGTAGGGTGCACGTTTCGGGCCTTTTCCGGCCTGTTTAGGTGCCTTTGGAACCGAGAATTACGTGCCCAAACGGAAGCCATAATGATGCATTTCGTCACTCTGACGGTCCCTCCTCCACGTACCGACCATAGTTTAATGCATAACAGCAACAGGGGTATGTCTCCGGGCCAGAATGGTTTGCCGGTTCGTTTTCGCGAAAACGTCCGTTTCGGGCCGTTTTCGTGGGTTATAGCACACGATTTTCAGCACTCGGGTCAATTTTTTTGCAACATCCCAGATGTGCACAGACTCCTTGTAGAAGACATTTGGCAATGTTTTCATTGAATGTTGGACCGTATGGTACACGTTTCGGGCCTTTTTCGGCCCGTTTAGGTGCCTTTGGAACCGAGAATTACGTGCCAAAACGGAAGCCAGAATGATGCATTTCGTCACTCTGACGGTCCCTCCTCCACGTACCGACCATAGTTTAATGCATAACAACACCAGGGGTATGTCTCCGGGCCAGAAGGGTTTGCAGGTGCGTTTTCGCGAAAACGGCCGTTTCGGGCCATTTTCGTGGGTTATAGCACACGATTTTCAGCACTCGGGTCAATTTTTTTGCAACATCCCGGATGTGCACACACTCCTTGTAGAAGACATTTGGCGATGTTTTCATTGCTTTTTCGACCGTAGGGTACACGTTTCGGGCATTTTTCGGCCCGTTTAGGTGCCTTTGGACCCGAGAATTACGTGCCCAAACGGAAGCCAGAATGATCCATTTCGTCACTCTGACGGTCCCTCCTCCACATACCGACCATAGTTTAATACATAACAGCACCAGCGGTATGTCTCCGAGCCAGAATGGTTTACAGGTGCGTTTTCGCGAAAACGTCCGTTTCGGGCCATTTTCGTGGGTATAGCACACGATTTTCTGCACTCGGGTCAATTTTTTCGCAACATTCCGGATGTGCACAGACTCCTTGTAGAAGACATTTGGCGAGGTTTTCATTGATTTTTTGACCGTAGGGTACACGTTTCGGGCCTTTTCCGGCCCGTTTAGGTGCCTTTGGAACCGAGAATTACGTCCCCAAACGGAAGCCATAATGATGCATTTCGTCACTCTGACGGTCCCTCCTCCACGTACCGACCATAGTTTAATGCATAACAGCACCAGGGGTATGTCTCCGGGCCAGAAGGGTTTGCAGGTGCGTTTTCGCGAAAACGTCCGTTTCGGGCCATTTTCGTGGGTTATAGCACACGATTTTCAGCACCCGGGTCAATTTTTTTGCAACATCCCGGATGTGCACACACTCCTTGTAGAAGACATTTGGCGATGTTTTCATTGCTTTTTCGAACGTAGGGTACACGTTTCTGGCATTTTTCAGCCCGTTTAGGTGCCTTTGGAACCGAGAATTACGTGCCCAAACGGAAGCCAGAATGATGCATTTCGTCACTCTGACGGTCCCTCCTCCACGTACCGACCATAGTTTAATGCATAACAACACCAGGGTTATGTCTCCGGGCCAGAAGGGTTTGCAAGTGCGTTTTCGCGAAAACGTCAGTTTCGGGCCATTTTCGTGGGTTATAGCACACAATTTTCAGCACTCGGGTCAATTTTTTTGCAACATCCCGGATGTGCACACACTCCTTGTAGAAGACATTTGGCGATGTTTTCATTGCTTTTTCGACCGTAGGGTACACGTTTCGAGCATTTTTCGGCCCGTTTAGGTGCCTTTGGAACCGAGAATTACGTGGCCAAACGGAAGCCAGAATGATGCATTTCGTCACTCTGACGGTCCCTCCTCCACGTACCGACCATAGTTTAATACATAACAGCACCAGCGGTATGTCTCCGACTCAGAATGGTTTACAGGTGCGTTTTCGCGAAAACGTCTGTTTCGAGCCATTTCCGTGGGTTATAGCACACGATTTTCAGCACTCGGGTCAATTTTTTTGCAACATCCCGGATGTGCACAGACTCCTTGTAGAAGACATTTGGCGAGGTTTTCATTGATTTTTGACCGTAGGGTACACGTTTCGGGCCTTTTCTGGCCCGTTTAGGTGCCTATGGAACCGAGAATTACGTGCCCAAACGGAAGCCATAATGATGCATTTCATCACTCTGACGGTCCCTCCTCCACGTACCGACCATAGTTTAATGCATAACAGGGGTATGTCTCTGGGCCAGAATGGTTTGCCGGTGCGTTTTCGCGAAAACGTCCGTTTCGGGCCATTTTCGTGGGTTATAGCACACGATTTTCAGCACTCGGGTCAATTTTTTTGCAACATCCCGGATGTGCACACACTCCTTGTAGAAGACATTTGGCGATGTTTTCATTGCTTTTTCGACCGTAGGGTACACGTTTCGAGCATTTTTCGGCCCGTTTAGGTGCCTTTGGAACCGAGAATTACGTGCCCAAACAGAAGCCAGAATGATGCATTTCGTCACTCTGACGGTCCCTCCTCCACGTACCGACCATAGTTTAATAAATAACAGCACCAGCGGTATGTCTCCGAGCCAGAATGGTTTACAGGTGCGTTTTCGTGAAAACGTCCGTTTCGGGCCATTTTCGTGGGTTATAGCACACGATTTTCAGCACTCGGGTCAATTTTTTTGCAACATCCCGGATGTGCACAGACTCCTTGTAGAAGACATTTGGCGAGGTTTTCATTGATTTTTTGACCGTAGGGTACACGTTTCGGGCCTTTTCCGGCCCGTTTAGGTGCCTTTGGAACCGAGAATTACGTGCCCAAACGGAAGCCATAATGATGCATTTCGTCACTCTGACGGTCCCTCCTCCACGTACCGACCATAGTTTAATGCATAACAGCACCAGGGGTATGTCTCCGGGCCAGAAGGGTTTGCAGGTGCGTTTTCGCGAAAACGTCCGTTTCGGGCCATTTTCGTGGGTTATAGCACACGATTTTCAGCACCCGGGTCAATTTTTTTGCAACATCCCGGATGTGCACACACTCCTTGTAGATGACATTTGGCGATGTTTTCATTGCTTTTTCGAACGTAGGGTACACGTTTCTGGCATTTTTCAGCCCGTTTAGGTGCCTTTGGAACCGAGAATTACGTGCCCAAACGGAAGCCAGAATGATGCATTTCGTCACTCTGACGGTCCCTCCTCCACGTACCGACCATAGTTTAATGCATAACAACACCAGGGTTATGTCTCCGGGCCAGAAGGGTTTGCAAGTGCGTTTTCGCGAAAACGTCAGTTTCGGGCCATTTTCGTGGGTTATAGCACACAATTTTCAGCACTCGGGTCAATTTTTTTGCAACATCCCGGATGTGCACACACTCCTTGTAGAAGACATTTGGCGATGTTTTCATTGCTTTTTCGACCGTAGGGTACACGTTTCGAGCATTTTTCGGCCCGTTTAGGTGCCTTTGGAACCGAGAATTACGTGGCCAAACGGAAGCCAGAATGATGCATTTCGTCACTCTGACGGTCCCTCCTCCACGTACCGACCATAGTTTAATACATAACAGCACCAGCGGTATGTCTCCGACTCAGAATGGTTTACAGGTGCGTTTTCGCGAAAACGTCTGTTTCGAGCCATTTCCGTGGGTTATAGCACACGATTTTCAGCACTCGGGTCAATTTTTTTGCAACATCCCGGATGTGCACAGACTCCTTGTAGAAGACATTTGGCGAGGTTTTCATTGATTTTTTGACCGTAGGGTACACGTTTCGGGCCTTTTCTGGCCCGTTTAGGTGCCTATGGAACCGAGAATTACGTGCCCAAACGGAAGCCATAATGATGCATTTCATCACTCTGACGGTCCCTCCTCCACGTACCGACCATAGTTTAATGCATAACAGGGGTATGTCTCTGGGCCAGAATGGTTTGCCGGTGCGTTTTCGCGAAAACGTCCGTTTCGGGCCATTTTCGTGGGTTATAGCACACGATTTTCAGCACTCGGGTCAATTTTTTTGCAACATCCCGGATGTGCACACACTCCTTGTAGAAGACATTTGGCGATGTTTTCATTGCTTTTTCGACCGTAGGGTACACGTTTCGAGCATTTTTCGGCCCGTTTAGGTGCCTTTGGAACCGAGAATTACGTGCCCAAACAGAAGCCAGAATGATGCATTTCGTCACTCTGACGGTCCCTCCTCCACGTACCGACCATAGTTTAATAAATAACAGCACCAGCGGTATGTCTCCGAGCCAGAATGGTTTACAGGTGCGTTTTCGCGAAAACGTCCGTTTCGGGCCATTTTCGTGGGTTATAGCACACGATTTTCAGCACTCGGGTCAATTTTTTTGCAACATCCCGGATGTGCACAGACTCCTTGTAGAAGACATTTGGCGAGGTTTTCATTGATTTTTTGACCGTAGGGTACACGTTTCAGGCCTTTTCCGGCCCGTATAGGTGCCTTTGGAGCCGAGAATTACGTGCCCAAACGGAAGCCATAATGATGCATTTCGTCACTCTGACGGTCCCTCCTCCACGTACCGACCATAGTTTAATGCATAACAGCACCAGGGGTATGTCTCCGGGCCAGAATGGTTTGCAAGTGCGTTTTCGCGAAAACGTCCGTTTCGGGCCATTTTCGTGGGTTATAGCACACGATTTTCAGCACTCGGGTCAATTTTTTTGCAACATCCCGGATGTGCACAGACTCCTTGTAGAAGATATTTGGCAATGTTTTCATTGATTTTTGGACCGTATGGTACACGTTTCGGGCCTTTTTCGGCCCGTTTAGGTGCCTTTGGAACCGAGAATTACGTGCCAAAACGGAAGCCAGAATGATGCATTTCATCACTCTGACGGTCCCTCCTCCACGTACCGACCATAGTTTAATGCATAACAACACCAGGGGTATGTCTCCGGGCCAGAAGGGTTTGCAGGTGCGTTTTCGCGAAAACGTCCGTTTCGGGCCATTTTCGTGGGTTATAGAACACGATTTTCAGCACTCGGGTCAATTTTTTTGCAACATCCCGGATGTGCACACACTCCTTGTAGAAGACATTTGGCGATGTTTTCATTGCTTTTTCGACTGTAGGGTACACGTTTCGAGCATTTTTCGGCCCGTTTAGGTGCCTTTGGAACCGAGAATTACGTACCCATACGGAAGCCAGAATGATGCATTTCGTCACTCTGACGGTCCCTCCTCCACGTACCGACCATAGTTTAATACATAACAGCACCAGCGGTATGTCTCCGAGCCAGAATGGTTTACAGGTGCGTTTTCGCGAAAACGTCCGTTTCGGGCCATTTTCGTGGGTTATAGCACACGATTTTCAGCACTCGGGTCAATTTTTTTGCAACATCCCGGATGTGCATAGAATCCTTGTAGAAGACATTTGGCGAGGTTTTCATTGATTTTTTGACCGTAGGGTGCACGTTTCGGGCCTTTTCCGGCCTGTTTAGGTGCCTTTGGAACCGAGAATTACGTGCCCAAACGGAAGCCATAATGATGCATTTCGTCACTCTGACGGTCCCTCCTCCACGTACCGACCATAGTTTAATGCATAACAGCAACAGGGGTATGTCTCCGGGCCAGAATGGTTGGCCGGTTCGTTTTCGCGAAAACGTCCGTTTCGGGCCATTTTCGTGGGTTATAGCACACGATTTTCAGCACTCGGGTCAATTTTTTTGCAACATCCCAGATGTGCACAGACTCCTTGTAGAAGACATTTGGCAATGTTTTCATTGATTGTTGGACCGTATGGTACACGTTTCGGGCCTTTTTCGGCCCGTTTAGGTGCCTTTGGAACCGAGAATTACGTGCCAAAACGGAAGCCAGAATGATGCATTTCGTCACTCTGACGGTCCCTCCTCCACGTACCGACCATAGTTTAATGCATAACAACACCAGGGGTATGTCTCCGGGCCAGAAGGGTTTGCAGGTGCGTTTTCGAGAAAACGGCCGTTTCGGGCCATTTTCGTGGGTTATAGCACACGATTTTCAGCACTCGGGTCAATTTTTTTGCAACATCCCGGATGTGCACACACTCCTTGTAGAAGACATTTGGCGATGTTTTCATTGCTTTTTCGACCGTAGGGTACACGTTTCGGGCATTTTTCGGCCCGTTTAGGTGCCTTTGGACCCGAGAATTACGTGCCCAAACGGAAGCCAGAATGATCCATTTCGTCACTCTGACGGTCCCTCCTCCACATACCGACCATAGTTTAATACATAACAGCACCAGCGGTATGTCTCCGAGCCAGAATGGTTTACAGGTGCGTTTTCGCGAAAACGTCCGTTTCGGGCCATTTTCGTGGGTATAGCACACGATTTTCAGCACTCGGGTCAATTTTTTCGCAACATCCCGGATGTGCACAGACTCCTTGTAGAAGACATTTGGCGAGGTTTTCATTGATTTTTTGACCGTAGGGTACACGTTTCGGGCCTTTTCCGGCCCGTTTAGGTGCCTTTGGAACCGAGAATTACGTCCCCAAACGGAAGCCATAATGATGCATTTCGTCACTCTGACGGTCCCTCCTCCACGTACCGACCATAGTTTAATGCATAACAGCACCAGGGGTATGTCTCCGGGCCAGAAGGGTTTGCAGGTGCGTTTTCGCGAAAACGTCCGTTTCGGGCCATTTTCGTGGGTTATAGCACACGATTTTCAGCACCCGGGTCAATTTTTTTGCAACATCCCGGATGTGCACACACTCCTTGTAGAAGACATTTGGCGATGTTTTCATTGCTTTTTCGACCGGAGGGTACACGTTTCTGGCATTTTTCAGCCCGTTTAGGTGCCTTTGGAACCGAGAATTACGTGCCCAAACGGAAGCCAGAATGATGCATTTCGTCACTCTGACGGTCCCTCCTCCACGTACCGACCATAGTTTAATGCATAACAACACCAGGGGTATGTCTCCGGGCCAGAAGGGTTTGCAAGTGCGTTTTCGCGAAAACGTCAGTTTCGGGCCATTTTCGTGGGTTATAGCACACGATTTTCAGCACTCGGGTCAATTTTTTTGCAACATCCCGGATGTGCACACACTCCTTGTAGAAGACATTTGGCGATGTTTTCATTGCTTTTTCGACCGTAGGGTACACGTTTCGAGCATTTTTCGGCCCGTTTAGGTGCCTTTGGAACCGAGAATTACGTGCCCAAACGGAAGCCAGAATGATGCATTTCGTCACTCTGACGGTCCCTCCTCCACGTACCGACCATAGTTTAATACATAACAGCACCAGCGGTATGTCTCCGACTCAGAATGGTTTACAGGTGCGTTTTCGCGAAAACGTCCGTTTCGAGCCATTTCCGTGGGTTATAGCACACGATTTTCAGCACTCGGGTCAATTTTTTTGCAACATCCCGGATGTGCACAGACTCCTTGTAGAAGACATTTGGCGAGGTTTTCATTGATTTTTTGACCGTAGGGTACACGTTTCGGGCCTTTTCTGGCCCGTTTAGGTGCCTATGGAACCGAGAATTACGTGCCCAAACGGAAGCCATAATGATGCATTTCATCACTCTGACGGTCCCTCCTCCACGTACCGACCATAGTTTAATGCATAACAGGGGTATGTCTCTGGGCCAGAATGGTTTGCCGGTGCGTTTTCGCGAAAACGTCCGTTTCGGGCCATTTTCGTGGGTTATAGCACACGATTTTCAGCACTCGGGTCAATTTTTTTGCAACATCCCGGATGTGCACACACTCCTTGTAGAAGACATTTGGCGATGTTTTCATTGCTTTTTCGACCGTAGGGTACACGTTTCGAGCATTTTTCGGCCCGTTTAGGTGCCTTTGGAACCGAGAATTACGTGCCCAAACAGAAGCCAGAATGATGCATTTCGTCACTCTGACGGTCCCTCCTCCACGTACCGACCATAGTTTAATAAATAACAGCACCAGCGGTATGTCTCCGAGCCAGAATGGTTTACAGGTGCGTTTTCGCGAAAACGTCCGTTTCGGGCCATTTTCGTGGGTTATAGCACACGATTTTCAGCACTCGGGTCAATTTTTTTGCAACATCCCGGATGTGCACAGACTCCTTGTAGAAGACATTTGGCGAGGTTTTCATTGATTTTTTGACCGTAGGGTACACGTTTCAGGCCTTTTCCGGCCCGTATAGGTGCCTTTGGAACCGAGAATTACGTGCCCAAACGGAAGCCATAATGATGCATTTCGTCACTCTGACGGTCCCTCCTCCACGTACCGACCATAGTTTAATGCATAACAGCACCAGGGGTATGTCTCCGGGCCAGAATGGTTTGCAAGTGCGTTTTCGCGAAAACGTCCGTTTCGGGCCATTTTCGTGGGTTATAGCACACGATTTTCAGCACTCGGGTCAATTTTTTTGCAACATCCCGGATGTGCACAGACTCCTTGTAGAAGACATTTGGCAATGTTTTCATTGATTTTTGGACCGTATGGTACACGTTTCGGGCCTTTTTCGGCCCGTTTAGGTGCCTTTGGAACCGAGAATTACGTGCCAAAACGGAAGCCAGAATGATGCATTTCATCACTCTGACGGTCCCTCCTCCACGTACCGACCATAGTTTAATGCATAACAACACCAGGGGTATGTCTCCGGGCCAGAAGGGTTTGCAGGTGCGTTTTCGCGAAAACGTCCGTTTCGGGCCATTTTCGTGGGTTATAGCACACGATTTTCAGCACTCGGGTCAATTTTTTTGCAACATCCCGGATGTGCACACACTCCTTGTAGAAGACATTTGGCGATGTTTTCATTGCTTTTTCGACTGTAGGGTACACGTTTCGAGCATTTTTCGGCCCGTTTAGGTGCCTTTGGAACCGAGAATTACGTACCCATACGGAAGCCAGAATGATGCATTTCGTCACTCTGACGGTCCCTCCTCCACGTACCGACCATAGTTTAATACATAACAGCACCAGCGGTATGTCTCCGAGCCAGAATGGTTTACAGGTGCGTTTTCGCGAAAACGTCCGTTTCGGGCCATTTTCGTGGGTTATAGCACACGATTTTCAGCACTCGGGTCAATTTTTTTGCAACATCCCGGATGTGCATAGAATCCTTGTAGAAGACATTTGGCGAGGTTTTCATTGATTTTTTGACCGTAGGGTGCACGTTTCGGGCCTTTTCCGGCCTGTTTAGGTGCCTTTGGAACCGAGAATTACGTGCCCAAACGGAAGCCATAATGATGCATTTCGTCACTCTGACGGTCCCTCCTCCACGTACCGACCATAGTTTAATGCATAACAGCAACAGGGGTATGTCTCCGGGCCAGAATGGTTTGCCGGTTCGTTTTCGCGAAAACGTCCGTTTCGGGCCATTTTCGTGGGTTATAGCACACGATTTTCAGCACTCGGGTCAATTTTTTTGCAACATCCCAGATGTGCACAGACTCCTTGTAGAAGACATTTGGCAATGTTTTCATTGATTGTTGGACCGTATGGTACACGTTTCGGGCCTTTTTCGGCCCGTTTAGGTGCCTTTGGAACCGAGAATTACGTGCCAAAACGGAAGCCAGAATGATGCATTTCGTCACTCTGACGGTCCCTCCTCCACGTACCGACCATAGTTTAATGCATAACAACACCAGGGGTATGTCTCCGGGCCAGAAGGGTTTGCAGGTGCGTTTTCGCGAAAACGGCCGTTTCGGGCCATTTTCGTGGGTTATAGCACACGATTTTCAGCACTCGGGTCAATTTTTTTGCAACATCCCGGATGTGCACACACTCCTTGTAGAAGACATTTGGCGATGTTTTCATTGCATTTTCGACCGTAGGGTACACGTTTCGGGCATTTTTCGGCCCGTTTAGGTGCCTTTGGACCCGAGAATTACGTGCCCAAACGGAAGCCAGAATGATCCATTTCGTCACTCTGACGGTCCCTCCTCCACATACCGACCATAGTTTAATACATAACAGCACCAGCGGTATGTCTCCGAGCCAGAATGGTTTACAGGTGCGTTTTCGCGAAAACGTCCGTTTCGGGCCATTTTCGTGGGTATAGCACACGATTTTCAGCACTCGGGTCCATTTTTTCGCAACATCCCGGATGTGCACAGACTCCTTGTAGAAGACATTTGGCGAGGTTTTCATTGATTTTTTGACCGTAGGGTACACGTTTCGGGCCTTTTCCGGCCCGTTTAGGTGCCTTTGGAACCGAGAATTACGTCCCCAAACGGAAGCCATAATGATGCATTTCGTCACTCTGACGGTCCCTCCTCCACGTACCGACCATAGTTTAATGCATAACAGCACCAGGGGTATGTCTCCGGGCCAGAAGGGTTTGCAGGTGCGTTTTCGCGAAAACGTCCGTTTCGGGCCATTTTCGTGGGTTATAGCACACGATTTTCAGCACCCGGGTCAATTTTTTTGCAACATCCCGGATGTGCACACACTCCTTGTAGAAGACATTTGGCGATGTTTTCATTGCTTTTTCGACCGTAGGGTACACGTTTCTGGCATTTTTCAGCCCGTTTAGGTGCCTTTGGAACCGAGAATTACGTGCCCAAACGGAAGCCAGAATGATGCATTTCGTCACTCTGACGGTCCCTCCTCCACGTACCGACCATAGTTTAATGCATAACAACACCAGGGGTATGTCTCCGGGCCAGAAGGGTTTGCAAGTGCGTTTTCGCGAAAACGTCAGTTTCGGGCCATTTTCGTGGGTTATAGCACACGATTTTCAGCACTCGGGTCAATTTTTTTGCAACATCCCGGATGTGCACACACTCCTTGTAGAAGACATTTGGCGATGTTTTCATTGCTTTTTCGACCGTAGGGTACACGTTTCGAGCATTTTTCGGCCCGTTTAGGTGCCTTTGAAACCGAGAATTACGTGCCCAAACGGAAGCCAGAATGATGCATTTCGTCACTCTGACGGTCCCTCCTCCACGTACCGACCATAGTTTAATACATAACAGCACCAGCGGTATATCTCCGACTCAGAATGGTTTACAGGTGCGTTTTCGCGAAAACGTCCGTTTCGAGCCATTTCCGTGGGTTATAGCACACGATTTTCAGCACTCGGGTCAATTTTTTTGCAACATCCCGGATGTGCACAGACTCCTTGTAGAAGACATTTGGCGAGGTTTTCATTTATTTTTTGACCGTAGGGTACACGTTTCGGGCCTTTTCTGGCCCGTTTAGGTGCCTATGGAACCGAGAATTACGTGCCCAAACGGAAGCCATAATGATGCATTTCATCACTCTGACGGTCCCTCCTCCACGTACCGACCATAGTTTAATGCATAACAGGGGTATGTCTCTGGGCCAGAATGGTTTGCCGGTGCGTTTTCGCGAAAACGTCCGTTTCGGGCCATTTTCGTGGGTTATAGCACACGATTTTCAGCACTCGGGTCAATTTTTTTGCAACATCCCGGATGTGCACACACTCCTTGTAGAAGACATTTGGCGATGTTTTCATTGCTTTTTCGACCGTAGGGTACACGTTTCGAGCATTTTTCGGCCCGTTTAGGTGCCTTTGGAACCGAGAATTACGTGCCCAAACAGAAGCCAGAATGATGCATTTCGTCACTCTGACGGTCCCTCCTCCACGTACCGACCATAGTTTAATAAATAACAGCACCAGCGGTATGTCTCCGAGCCAGAATGGTTTACAGGTGCGTTTTCGCGAAAACGTCCGTTTCGGGCCATTTTCGTGGGTTATAGCACACGATTTTCAGCACTCGGGTCAATTTTTTTGCAACATCCCGGATGTGCACAGACTCCTTGTAGAAGACATTTGGCGAGGTTTTCATTGATTTTTTGACCGTAGGGTACACGTTTCAGGCCTTTTCCGGCCCGTATAGGTGCCTTTGGAACCGAGAATTACGTGCCCAAACGGAAGCCATAATGATGCATTTCGTCACTCTGACGGTCCCTCCTCCACGTACCGACCATAGTTTAATGCATAACAGCACCAGGGGTATGTCTCCGGGCCAGAATGGTTTGCAAGTGCGTTTTCGCGAAAACGTCCGTTTCGGGCCATTTTCGTGGGTTACACGATTTTCAGCACTCGGGTCAATTTTTTTGCAACATCCCGGATGTGCACAGACTCCTTGTAGAAGACATTTGGCAATGTTTTCATTGATTTTTGGACCGTATGGTACACGTTTCGGGCCTTTTTCGGCCCGTTTAGGTGCCTTTGGAACCGAGAATTACGTGCCAAAACGGAAGCCAGAATGATGCATTTCATCACTCTGACGGTCCCTCCTCCACGTACCGACCATAGTTTAATGCATAACAACACCAGGGGTATGTCTCCGGGCCAGAAGGGTTTGCAGGTGCATTTTCGCGAAAACGTCCGTTTCGGGCCATTTTCGTGGGTTATAGCACACTATTTTCAGCACTCGGGTCAATTTTTTTGCAACATCCCGGATGTGCACACACTCCTTGTAGAAGACATTTGGCGATGTTTTCATTGCTTTTTCGACTGTAGGGTACACGTTTCGAGCATTTTTCGGCCCGTTTAGGTGCCTTTGGAACCGAGAATTACGTACCCATACGGAAGCCAGAATGATGCATTTCGTCACTCTGACGGTCCCTCCTCCACGTACCGACCATAGTTTAATACATAACAGCACCAGCGGTATGTCTCCGAGCCAGAATGGTTTACAGGTGCGTTTTCGCGAAAACGTCCGTTTCGGGCCATTTTCGTGGGTTATAGCACACGATTTTCAGCACTCGGGTCAATTTTTTTGCAACATCCCGGATGTGCATAGAATCCTTGTAGAAGACATTTGGCGAGGTTTTCATTGATTTTTTGACCGTAGGGTGCACGTTTCGGGCCTTTTCCGGCCTGTTTAGGTGCCTTTGGAACCGAGAATTACGTGCCCAAACGGAAGCCATAATGATGCATTTCGTCACTCTGACGGTCCCTCCTCCACGTACCGACCATAGTTTAATGCATAACAGCAACAGGGGTATGTCTCCGGGCCAGAATGGTTTGCCGGTTCGTTTTCGCGAAAACGTCCGTTTCGGGCCATTTTCGTGGGTTATAGCACACGATTTTCAGCACTCGGGTCAATTTTTTTGCAACATCCCAGATGTGCACAGACTCCTTGTAGAAGACATTTGGCAATGTTTTCATTGATTGTTGGACCGTATGGTACACGTTTCGGGCCTTTTTCGGCCCGTTTAGGTGCCTTTGGAACCGAGAATTACGTGCCAAAACGGAAGCCAGAATGATGCATTTCGTCACTCTGACGGTCCCTCCTCCACGTACCGACCATAGTTTAATGCATAACAACACCAGGGGTATGTCTCCGGGCCAGAAGGGTTTGCAGGTGTGTTTTCGCGAAAACGGCCGTTTCGGGCCATTTTCGTGGGTTATAGCACACGATTTTCAGCACTCGGGTCAATTTTTTTGCAACATCCCGGATGTGCACACACTCCTTGTAGAAGACATTTGGCGATGTTTTCATTGCTTTTTCGACCGTAGGGTACACGTTTCGGGCATTTTTCGGCCCGTTTAGGTGCCTTTGGACCCGAGAATTACGTGCCCAAACGGAAGCCAGAATGATCCATTTCGTCACTCTGACGGTCCCTCCTCCACATACCGACCATAGTTTAATACATAACAGCACCAGCGGTATGTCTCCGAGCCAGAATGGTTTACAGGTGCGTTTTCGCGAAAACGTCCGTTTCGGGCCATTTTCGTGGGTATAGCACACGATTTTCAGCACTCGGGTCAATTTTTTCGCAACATCCCGGATGTGCACAGACTCCTTGTAGAAGACATTTGGCGAGGTTTTCATTGA
Source organism: Cenchrus fungigraminus (assembly GCA_036936925.1). Taxonomy (NCBI): domain Eukaryota; kingdom Viridiplantae; phylum Streptophyta; class Magnoliopsida; order Poales; family Poaceae; genus Cenchrus; species Cenchrus fungigraminus. The sequence goes on along the minus strand of CM072774.1, from coordinate 134,190,339 downwards.
TTTTTTGACCGTAGGGTACACGTTTCGGGCCTTTTCCGGCCCGTTTAGGTGCCTTTGGAACCGAGAATTACGTCCCCAAACGGAAGCCATAATGATGCATTTCGTCACTCTGACGGTCCCTCCTCCACGTACCGACCATAGTTTAATGCATAACAGCACCAGGGGTATGTCTCCGGGCCAGAAGGGTTTGCAGGTGCGTTTTCGCGAAAACGTCCGTTTCGGGCCATTTTCGTGGGTTATAGCACACGATTTTCAGCACCCGGGTCAATTTTTTTGCAACATCCCGGATGTGCACACACTCCTTGTAGAAGACATTTGGCGATGTTTTCATTGCTTTTTCGACCGTAGGGTACACGTTTCTGGCATTTTTCAGCCCGTTTAGGTGCCTTTGGAACCGAGAATTACGTGCCCAAACGGAAGCCAGAATGATGCATTTCGTCACTCTGACGGTCCCTCCTCCACGTACCGACCATAGTTTAATGCATAACAACACCAGGGGTATGTCTCCGGGCCAGAAGGGTTTGCAAGTGCGTTTTCGCGAAAACGTCAGTTTCGGGCCATTTTCGTGGGTTATAGCACACGATTTTCAGCACTCGGGTCAATTTTTTTGCAACATCCCGGATGTGCACACACTCCTTGTAGAAGACATTTGGCGATGTTTTCATTGCTTTTTCGACCGTAGGGTACACGTTTCGAGCATTTTTCGGCCCGTTTAGGTGCCTTTGAAACCGAGAATTACGTGCCCAAACGGAAGCCAGAATGATGCATTTCGTCACTCTGACGGTCCCTCCTCCACGTACCGACCATAGTTTAATACATAACAGCACCAGCGGTATGTCTCCGACTCAGAATGGTTTACAGGTGCGTTTTCGCGAAAACGTCCGTTTCGAGCCATTTCCGTGGGTTATAGCACACGATTTTCAGCACTCGGGTCAATTTTTTTGCAACATCCCGGATGTGCATAGACTCCTTGTAGAAGACATTTGGCGAGGTTTTCATTGATTTTTTGACCGTAGGGTACACGTTTCGGGCCTTTTCTGGCCCGTTTAGGTGCCTATGGAACCGAGAATTACGTGCCCAAACGGAAGCCATAATGATGCATTTCATCACTCTGACGGTCCCTCCTCCACGTACCGACCATAGTTTAATGCATAACAGGGGTATGTCTCTGGGCCAGAATGGTTTGCCGGTGCGTTTTCGCGAAAACGTCCGTTTCGGGCCATTTTCGTGGGTTATAGCACACGATTTTCAGCACTCGGGTCAATTTTTTTGCAACATCCCGGATGTGCACACACTCCTTGTAGAAGACATTTGGCGATGTTTTCATTGCTTTTTCGACCGTAGGGTACACGTTTCGAGCATTTTTCGGCCCGTTTAGGTGCCTTTGGAACCGAGAATTACGTGCCCAAACAGAAGCCAGAATGATGCATTTCGTCACTCTGACGGTCCCTCCTCCACGTACCGACCATAGTTTAATAAATAACAGCACCAGCGGTATGTCTCCGAGCCAGAATGGTTTACAGGTGCGTTTTCGCGAAAACGTCCGTTTCGGGCCATTTTCGTGGGTTATAGCACACGATTTTCAGCACTCGGGTCAATTTTTTTGCAACATCCCGGATGTGCACAGACTCCTTGTAGAAGACATTTGGCGAGGTTTTCCTTGATTTTTTGAACGTAGGGTACACGTTTCAGGCCTTTTCCGGCCCGTATAGGTGCCTTTGGAACCGAGAATTACGTGCCCAAACGGAAGCCATAATGATGCATTTCGTCACTCTGACGGTCCCTCCTCCACGTACCGACCATAGTTTAATGCATAACAGCACCAGGGGTATGTCTCCGGGCCAGAATGGTTTGCAAGTGCGTTTTCGCGAAAACGTCCGTTTCGGGCCATTTTCGTGGGTTATAGCACACGATTTTCAGCACTCGGGTCAATTTTTTTGCAACATCCCGGATGTGCACAGACTCCTTGTAGAAGACATTTGGCAATGTTTTCATTGATTTTTGGACCGTATGGTACACGTTTCGGGCCTTTTTCGGCCCGTTTAGGTGCCTTTGGAACCGAGAATTACGTGCCAAAACGGAAGCCAGAATGATGCATTTCATCACTCTGACGGTCCCTCCTCCACGTACCGACCATAGTTTAATGCATAACAACACCAGGGGTATGTCTCCGGGCCAGAAGGGTTTGCAGGTGCGTTTTCGCGAAAACGTCCGTTTCGGGCCATTTTCGTGGGTTATAGCACACGATTTTCAGCACTCGGGTCAATTTTTTTGCAACATCCTGGATGTGCACACACTCCTTGTAGAAGACATTTGGCGATGTTTTCATTGCTTTTTCGACTGTAGGGTACACGTTTCGAGCATTTTTCGGCCCGTTTAGGTGCCTTTGGAACCGAGAATTACGTACCCATACGGAAGCCAGAATGATGCATTTCGTCACTCTGACGGTCCCTCCTCCACGTACCGACCATAGTTTAATACATAACAGCACCAGCGGTATGTCTCCGAGCCAGAATGGTTTACAGGTGCGTTTTCGCGAAAACGTCCGTTTCGGGCCATTTTCGTGGGTTATAGCACACGATTTTCAGCACTCGGGTCAATTTTTTTGCAACATCCCGGATGTGCATAGAATCCTTGTAGAAGACATTTGGCGAGGTTTTCATTGATTTTTTGACCGTAGGGTGCACGTTTCGGGCCTTTTCCGGCCTGTTTAGGTGCCTTTGGAACCGAGAATTACGTGCCCAAACGGAAGCCATAATGATGCATTTCGTCACTCTGACGGTCCCTCCTCCACGTACCGACCATAGTTTAATGCATAACAGCAACAGGGGTATGTCTCCGGGCCAGAATGGTTTGCCGGTTCGTTTTCGCGAAAACGTCCGTTTCGGGCCATTTTCGTGGGTTATAGCACACGATTTTCAGCACTCGGGTCAATTTTTTTGCAACATCCCAGATGTGCACAGACTCCTTGTAGAAGACATTTGGCAATGTTTTCATTGATTGTTGGACCGTATGGTACACGTTTCGGGCCTTTTTCGGCCCGTTTAGGTGCCTTTGAAACCGAGAATTACGTGCCAAAACGGAAGCCAGAATGATGCATTTCGTCACTCTGACGGTCCCTCCTCCACGTACCGACCATAGTTTAATGCATAACAACACCAGGGGTATGTCTCCGGGCCAGAAGGGTTTGCAGGTGCGTTTTCGCGAAAACGGCCGTTTCGGGCCATTTTCGTGGGTTATAGCACACGATTTTCAGCACTCGGGTCAATTTTTTTGCAACATCCCGGATGTGCACACACTCCTTGTAGAAGACATTTGGCGATGTTTTCATTGCTTTTTCGACCGTAGGGTACACGTTTCGGGCATTTTTCGGCCCGTTTAGGTGCCTTTGGACCCGAGAATTACGTGCCCAAACGGAAGCCAGAATGATCCATTTCGTCACTCTGACGGTCCCTCCTCCACATACCGACCATAGTTTAATACATAACAGCACCAGCGGTATGTCTCCGAGCCAGAATGGTTTACAGGTGCGTTTTCGCGAAAACGTCCGTTTCGGGCCATTTTCGTGGGTATAGCACACGATTTTCAGCACTCGGGTCCATTTTTTCGCAACATCCCGGATGTGCACAGACTCCTTGTAGAAGACATTTGGCGAGGTTTTCATTGATTTTTTGACCGTAGGGTACACGTTTCGGGCCTTTTCCGGCCCGTTTAGGTGCCTTAGGAACCGAGAATTACGTGCCCAAACGGAAGCCAGAATGATGCATTTCGTCACTCTGACGGTCCCTCCTCCACGTACCGACCATAGTTTAATGCATAACAACACCAGGGGTATGTCTCCGGGCCAGAAGGGTTTGCAAGTGCGTTTTCGCGAAAACGTCAGTTTCGGGCCATTTTCGTGGGTTATAGCACACGATTTTCAGCACTCGGGTCAATTTTTTTGCAACATCCCGGATGTGCACACACTCCTTGTAGAAGACATTTGGCGATGTTTTCATTGCTTTTTCGACCGTAGGGTACACGTTTCGAGCATTTTTCGGCCCGTTTAGGTGCCTTTGGAACCGAGAATTACGTGCCCAAACGGAAGCCAGAATGATGCATTTCGTCACTCTGACGGTCCCTCCTCCACGTACCGACCATAGTTTAATACATAACAGCACCAGCGGTATGTCTCCGACTCAGAATGGTTTACAGGTGCGTTTTCGCGAAAACGTCCGTTTTGAGCCATTTCCGTGGGTTATAGCACACGATTTTCAGCACTCGGGTCAATTTTTTTGCAACATCCCGGATGTGCACAGACTCCTTGTAGAAGACATTTGGCGAGGTTTTCATTGATTTTTTGACCGTAGGGTACACGTTTCGGGCCTTTTCTGGCCCGTTTAGGTGCCTATGGAACCGAGAATTACGTGCCCAAACGGAAGCCATAATGATGCATTTCATCACTCTGACGGTCCCTCCTCCACGTACCGACCATAGTTTAATGCATAACAGGGGTATGTCTCTGGGCCAGAATGGTTTGCCGGTGCGTTTTCGCGAAAACGTCCGTTTCGGGCCATTTTCGTGGGTTATAGCACACGATTTTCAGCACTCGGGTCAATTTTTTTGCAACATCCCGGATGTGCACACACTCCTTGTAGAAGACATTTGGCGATGTTTTCATTGCTTTTTCGACCGTAGGGTACACGTTTCGAGCATTTTTCGGCCCGTTTAGGTGCCTTTGGAACCGAGAATTACGTGCCCAAACAGAAGCCAGAATGATGCATTTCGTCACTCTGACGGTCCCTCCTCCACGTACCGACCATAGTTTAATGCATAACAACACCAGGGGTATGTCTCCGGGCCAGAATGGTTTGCCGGTGCGTTTTCGCGAAAACGTCCGTTTCGGGCCATTTTCGTGGGTTATAGCACACGATTTTCAGCACTCGGGTCAATTTTTTTGCAACATCCCAAATGTGTACAGACTCCTTGTAGAAGACATTTGGCAATGTTTTCATTGATTTTTGGACCGTATGGTACACGTTTCGGGCCTTTTTCGGCCCGTTTAGGTGCCTTTGGAACCGAGAATTACGTGCCAAAACGGAAGCCAGAATGATGCATTTCGTCACTCTGACGGTCCCTCCTCCACGTACCGTCCATAGTTTAATGCATAACAACACCAGGGGTATGTCTCCGGGCCAGAAGGGTTTGCAGGTGCGTTTTCGCGAAAACGTCCGTTTCGGGCCATTTTCGTGGGTTATAGCACACGATTTTCAGCACTCGGGTCAATTTTTTTGCAACATCCCGGATGTGCACACACTCCTTGTAGAAGACATTTGGCGATGTTTTCATTGCTTTTTCGACCGTAGGGTACACATTTCGGGCATTTTTCGGCCCGTTTAGGTGCCTTTGGAACCGAGAATTACGTGCCCAAACGGAAGCCAGAATGATCCATTTCGTCACTCTGACGGTCCCTCCTCCACATACCGACCATAGTTTAATACATAACAGCACCAGCGGTATGTCTCCGAGCCAGAATGGTTTACAGGTGCGTTTTCGCGAAAACGTCCGTTTCGGGCCATTTTCGTGGGTATAGCACACGATTTTCAGCACTCGGGTCAATTTTTTCGCAACATCCCGGATGTGCACAGACTCCTTGTAGAAGACATTTGGCGAGGTTTTCATTGATTTTTTGACCGTAGGGTACACGTTTCGGGCCTTTTCCAGCCCGTTTAGGTGCCTTCGGAACCGAGAATTACGTGCCCAAACGGAAGCCATAATGATGCATTTCGTCACTCTGACGGTCCCTCCACGTACCGACCATAGTTTAATGCATAACAGCACCAGGGGTATGTCTCCGGGCCAGAAGGGTTTGCAGGTGCGTTTTCGCGAAAACGTCCGTTTCGGGCCATTTTCGTGGGTTATAGCACACGATTTTCAGCACTCGGGTCAATTTTTTTGCAACATCCCGGATGTGCACACACTCCTTGTAGACGACATTTGGCGATGATTTCATTGCTTTTTCGACCGTAGGGTACACGTTTCGGGCATTTTTCGGCCCGTTTAGGTGCCTTTGGAACCGAGAATTACGTGCCCAAACGGAAGCCAGAATGATGCATTTCGTCACTCTGACGGTCCCTCCTCCACGTACCGACCATAGTTTAATGCATAACAACACCAGGGGTATGTCTCCGGGCCAGAAGGGTTTGCAGGTGCGTTTTCGCGAAAACGTCCGTTTCGGGCCATTTTCGTGGGTTATAGCACACGATTTTCAGTACTCGGGTCAATTTTTTTGCAACATCCCGGATGTGCACACACTCCTTGTAGAAGACATTTGGCGATGTTTTCATTGCTTTTTCGACCGTAGGGTACACGTTTCGGGCCTTTTCCGGCCCGTTTAGGTGCCTTTGGAACCGAGAATTACGTGCCCAAACGGAAGCCATAATGATGCATTTCGTCACTCTGACGGTCCCTCCTCCACGTACCGACCATAGTTTAATGCATAACAGCACCAGGGGTATGTCTCCGGGCCAGAATGGTTTGCAAATGCGTTTTCGCGAAAACGTCCGTTTCGGGCCATTTTTGTGGGTTATAGCACACGATTTTCAGCACTCGGGTCAATTTTTTTGCAACATCCCGGATGTGCACAGACTCCTTGTAGAAGACCTTTGGCGATGTTTTCATTGATTTTTGGACCGTAGGGTACACGTTTCGGGCCTTTTTCGGCCCGTTTAGGTGCCTTTGGAACCGAGAATTACGTGCCAAAACGGAAGCCAGAATGATCCACTTCATCACTCTGACGGTCCCTCCTCCACGTACTGACCATAGTTTAATGCATAAGAACACCAGGGGTATGTCTCCGGGCCAGAAGGGTTTGCAGGTGCGTTTTCGCGAAAACGTCTGTTTCGGGCCATTTTCGTGGGTTATGGCACACGATTTTCAGCACTCGGGTCAATTTTTTTGCAACATCCCGGATGTGCACACACTCCTTGTAGAAGACATTTGGCGATGTTTTCATTGCTTTTTCGACCGTAGGGTACACGTTTCGGGCCTTTTTCGGCCCGTTTAGGTGCCTTTGGAACCGAGAATTACGTGACCAAACGGAAGCCAGAATGATGCATTTCGTCACTCTGACGGTCCCTCCACCACGTACCGACCATAGTTTAATGCATAACAGAACCAGGGGTATGTCTCCGGGCCAGAAGGGTTTGCAGGTGCGTTTTCGCGAAAACGTCCGTTTCGGGCCATTTTCGTGGGTTATAGCACACGATTTTCAGCACTCGGGTCAATTTTTTTGCAACATCCCGGATGTGCACAGACTCCTTGTAGAAGACATTTGGCGAGGTTTTCATTGATTTTTGGACCGTATGGTACACGTTTCGGGCTTTTTCGGCCTGTTTAGGTGCCTTTGGAACCGAGAATTACGTGCCCAAACGGAAGCCATAATGATGCATTTCATCACTCTGACGGTCCCTCCTCCACGTACCGACCATAGTTTAATGCATAACAGCACCAGGGGTATGTCTCCGGGCCAGAAGGGTTTGCAGGTGCGTTTTCGCGAAAACGTCCGTTTCGGGCCATTTTCGTGGGTTATAGCACACGATTTTCAGCACTCGGGTCAATTTTTTTGCAACATCCCGGATGTGCACAGACTCCTTGTAGAAGACATTTGGCGGGGTTTTCATTGATTTTTTGACCGTAGGGTACACGTTTCGGGCCATTTCCGGCCCGTTTAGGTGCCTTTGGAACCGAGAATTACGTGCCCAAACGGAAGCCATAACGATGCATTTCGTCACTCTGACGGTCCCTCCTCCACGTACCGACCATAGTTTAATGCATAACAGCACCAGGGGTATGTCTCCGGGCCAGAATGGTTTGCAAGTGCGTTTTCGCGAAAACGTCCGTTTCGGGCCATTTTCGTGGGTTATAGCACACGATTTTCAGCACTCGGGTCAATTTTTTTGCAACATCCCGGATGTGCACAGACTCCTTGTAGAAGACATTTGGCAATGTTTTCATTGATTTTTGGACCGTAGGGTACACGTTTCGGGCCTTTTTCGGCACGTTTAGGTGCCTTTGGAACCGAGAAATACGTGCCAAAACGGAAGCCAGAATGATGCATTTCATCACTCTGACGGTCCCTCCTCCATGTACCGACCATTGTTTAATGCATAACAACACCAGGGGTATGTCTCCGGGCCAGAAGGGTTTGCAGGTGCGTTTTCGCGAAAACGTCCGTTTCGGGCCATTTTCGTAGGTTATAGCACACGATTTTCAGCACTCGGGTCAATTTTTTTGCAACATCCCGGATGTGCACACACTCCTTGTAGAAGACATTTGGCGATGTTTTCATTGCTTTTTCGACCGTAGGGTACACGTTTCGGGCCTTTTTTGGCCCGTTTAGGTGCCTTTGGAACCGAGAATTACGTGACCAAACGGAAGCCAGAATGATGCATTTCGTCACTCTGACGGTCCCTCCTCCACGTACCGACCATAGTTTAATGCATAACAGCACCAGGGGTATGTCTCCGGGGCAGAAGGGTTTGCAGGTCTGTTTTCCTGAAAACGTCCGTTTCGGGCCATTTTCGTGGGTTATAGCACACAATTTTCAGCACTCGGGTCAATTTTTTTGCAACATCTCGGATCTGCACAGACTCCTTGTAGAAGACATTTGGCGAGGTTTTCATTGATTTTTGGACCGTATGGTACACGTTTCGGGCCTTTTTCGGCCCGTTTAGGTGCCTTTGGAACCGAGAATTACGTGCCCAAACGGAAGCCATAATGACGCATTTCGTCACTCTCACGGTCCCTCCTCCACGTACCGACCATAGTTTAATGCATAACAGCACCAGGGGTATGTCTCCGGGCCAGAAGGGTTTGCAGGTGCGTTTTCGCGAAAACGTCCGTTTCGGGCCATTTTCGTGGGTTATAGCACACGATTTTCAGCACTCGGGTCAATTCTTTTCCAACATCCCGGATGTGCACAGACTCCTTCTAGAAGACATTTGGTGAGGTTTTCATTGATTTTTGGACCGTAGGGTGCACGTTTCGGGCCTTTTTCGGCCCGTTTAGGTGCTTTTGGAACCGAGAATTACGTGACCAAATGGAAGCCAGAATGATGCATTTCGTCACTCTGACGGTCCCTCCTCCACGTACCGACCAAAGTTTAATGCATCACAGCACCTGGGGCATGTCTCCGGGCCAGAAGGGTTTGCAGGTGCGTTTTCGCGAAAACGTCCGTTTCGGGCCATTTTCGTGGGTTATAGCACACGATTTTCAGCACTCGGGTCAATTTTTTTGCAACATCCCGGATGTGCACACACTCCTTGTAGAAGGCATTTGGAGATGTTTTCATTGCTTTTTCGAACGTAGGGTACACGTTTCGGGCCTTTTTCGGTCCGTTTAGGTGCCTTTGGAACCGAGAATTACGTGCCCAAACGGAAGCCAGAATGATGCATTTCGTCACTCTGACGGTCCCTCCTCCACGTACCGACCATAGTTTAATGCATAACAGAACCAGGGGTATGTCTCCGGGCCAGAAGGGTTTGCAGGTGCGTTTTCGCGAAAACGTCCGTTTCGGGCCATTTTCGTGGGTTATAGCACACGATTTTCAGCACTCGGGTCAATTTTTTTGCAACATCCCGGATGTGCACAGACTCCTTGTAGAAGACATTTGGCGAGGTTTTCATTGATTTTTGGACCGTATGGTACACGTTTCGGGCTTTTTCGGCCTGTTTAGGTGCCTTTGGAACCGAGAATTACGTGCCCAAACGGAAGCCATAATGATGCATTTCATCACTCTGACGGTCCCTCCTCCACGTACCGACCATAGTTTAATGCATAACAGCACCAGGGGTATGTCTCCGGGCCAGAAGGGTTTGCAGGTGCGTTTTCGCGAAAACGTCCGTTTCGGGCCATTTTCGTGGGTTATAGCACACGATTTTCAGCACTCGGGTCAATTTTTTTTGCAACATCCCGGATGTGCACAGACTCTTTGTAGAAGACATTTGGCGAGGTTTTCATTGATTTTTTGACCGTAGGGTACACGTTTCGGGCCATTTCCTTTGGAACCGAGAATTACGTGCCCAAACGGAAGCCATAACGATGCATTTCGTCACTCTGACGGTCCCTCCTCCATGTACCGACCATAGTTTAATGCATAACAGCACCAGGGGTATGTCTCCGGGCCAGAATGGTTTGCAAGTGCGTTTTCGCGAAAACGTCCGTTTCGGGCCATTTTCGTGGGTTATAGCACACGATTTTCAGCACTCGGGTCAATTTTTTTGCAACATCCCGGATGTGCACAGACTCCTTGTAGAAGACATTTGGCGAGGTTTTCATTGATTTTTTGACCGTAGGGTACACGTTTCGGGCCATTCCCGGCCCGTTTAGGTGCCTTTGGAACCGAGAATTACGTGCCCAAACGGAAGCCATAACGATGCATTTCGTCACTCTGACGGTCCCTCCTCCACGTACCGACCATAGTTTAATGCATAACAGCACCAGGGGTATGTCTCCGGGCCAGAAGGGTTTGCAGGTGCGTTTTCGCGAAAACGTCCGTTTCAGGCCATTTTCGTGGGTTATAGCACACGATTTTCAGCACTCGGGTCAATTCTTTTCCAACATCCCGGATGTGCACAGACTCCTTCTAGAAGACATTTGGTGAGGTTTTCATTGATTTTTGGACCGTAGGGTGCACGTTTCGGGCCTTTTTCGGCCCGTTTAGGTGCTTTTGGAACCGAGAATTACGTGACCAAATCGAAGCCAGAATGATGCATTTCGTCACTCTGACGGTCCCTCCTCCACGTACCGACCAAAGTTTAATGCATAACAGCACCTGGGGCATGTCTCCGGGCCAGAAGGGTTTGCAGGTGCGTTTTCGCGAAAACGTCCGTTTCGGGCCATTTTCGTGGGTTATAGCACACGATTTTCAGCACTCGGGTCAATTTTTTTGCAACATCCAGGATGTGCACACACTCCTTGTAGAAGACATTTGGCGATGTTTTCATTGCTTTTTCGACCGTAGGGTACACGTTTCGGGCCTTTTTCGGCCCGTTTAGGTGCCTTTGGAACCGAGAATTACGTGCCCAAACGGAAGCCAGAGTGATGCATTTCGTCACTCTGACGGTCCCTCCTCCGCGTACCGACCATAGTTTAATACATAACAGCACCAGCGGTATGTCTCCGAGCCAGAATGGTTTACAGGAGCGTTTTCGCGAAAACGTCCGTTTCGGGCTATTTTCGTGGGTTATAGCACACGATTTTTAGCACTCGAGTCAATTTTTTTGCAACATCCCGAATGTGCACAGACTCCTTGTAGAAGACATTTGGCGAGGTTTTCATTGATTTTTTGACCGTAGGGTACACGTTTCGGGCCTTTTCCGGCCCGTTTAGGTGCCTTTGGAACCGAGAATTACGTGCCCAAACGAAAGCCATAATGATGCATTTCGCCACTCTGACGGTCCCTCCTCCACGTACCGACCATAGTTTAATGCAAAACAGCACCAGGGGTATGTCTCCGGGCCAGAATGGTTTGCATGTGCGTTTTCGCGAAAACGTCCGTTTCGGGCCATTTTCGTGGGTTATAGCACACGATTTTCAGCACTCGGGTCAATTTTTTTGCAACATCCCGGATGTGCACAGACTCCTTGTAGAAGACATTTGGCGATGTTTTCATTGATTTTTGGACCGTGGGGTACACGTTTCGGGCCTTTTTCGGTCCGTTTAGGTGCCTTTGGAACCGAGAATTACGTGCCAAAACGGAAGCCAGAATGATGCATTTCATCACTCTGACGGTCCCTCCACGTACCGACCATAGTTTAATGCATAAGAACACCAGGGGTATGTCTCCGGGCCAGAAGTGTTTGCAGGTGCGTTTTCGCAAAAACGTCCGTTTCGGGCCATTTTCGTGGGTTATAGCACACGATTTTCAGCACTCGGGTCAATTTTTTTGCAACATCCCGGATGTGCACACACTCCTTGTAGAAGACATTTGGCGATGTTTTCATTGCTTTTTCGACCGTAGGGTACACGTTTCGGGCCTTTTTCGGCCCGTTTAGGTGCCTTTGGAACCGAGAATTACGTGACCAAACGGAAGCCAGAATGATGCATTTCGTCACTCTGACGGTCCCTCCTCCACATACCGACCATAGTTTAATGCATAACAGAACCAGGAGTATGTCTCCGAGCCAGAAGGGTTTGCAGGTGCGTTTTCGCGAAAACATCTGTTTCGGGCCATTTTCGTGGGTTATAGCACACGATTTTCAGCACTCGGGTCAATTTTTTTGCAACATTCCGGATGTGCACAGACTCGTTGTAGAAGACATTTGGCGAGGTTTTCATTGATTTTTGGACCGTATGGTACACGTTTCGGGCTTTTTCGGCCTGTTTAGGTGCCTTTGGAACCGAGAATTACGTGCCCAAACGGAAGCCATAATGATGCATTTCATCACTCTGACGGTCCCTCCTCCACGTACCGACCATAGTTTAATGCATAATAGCACCAGGGGTATGTCTCCGGGCCAGAAGGGTTTGCAGGTGCGTTTTCGCGAAAACGTCCGTTTCGGGCCATTTACATGGGTTATAGCACACGATTTTCAGCACTCGGGTCAATTTTTTTGCAACATCCCGGATGTGCACAGACTCCTTGTAGAAGACATTTGGCGAGGTTTTCATTGATTTTTTGACCGTAGGGTACACGTTTCGGGCCTTTTCCAGCCCGTTTAGTTGCCTTTGGAACCGAGAATTAAGTGCCCAAACGGAAGCCATAATGATGCATTTTGTCACTCTGACGGTCCCTCCTCCACGTACCGACCATTGTTTAATGCATAACAGCACCAGGGGTATGTCTCCGGGCCAGAATGGTTTGCCGGTGCGTTTTCGCGAAAACGTCCGTTTCGGGCCATTTTCGTGGGTTATAGCACACGATTTTCAGCACTCGGGTCAATTTTTTTGCAACATCCCGGATGTGCACAGACTCCTTGTAGAAGACATTTGGCGAGGTTTTCATTGATTTTTGGACCGTATGGTACACGTTTCGGGCTTTTTCGGCCTGTTTAGGTGCCTTTGGAACCGAGAATTACGTGCCCAAACGGAAGCCATAATGATGCATTTCATCACTCTGACGGTCCCTCCTCCACGTACCGACCATAGTTTAATGCATAACAGCACCAGGGGTATGTCTCCGGGCCAGAAGGGTTTGCAGGTGCGTTTTCGCGAAAACGTCCGTTTCGGGCCATTTTCGTGGGTTATAGCACACGATTTTCAGCACTCGGGTCAATTTTTTTGCAACATCCCGGATGTGCACAGACTCCTTGTAGAAGATATTTGGCGAGGTTTTCATTGATTTTTTGACCGTAGGGTACACGTTTCGGGCCATTTCCTTTGGAACCGAGAATTACGTGCCCAAACGGAAGCCATAACGATGCATTTCGTCACTCTGACGGTCCCTCCTCCATGTACCGACCATAGTTTAATGCATAACAGCACCAGGGGTATGTCTCCGGGCCAGAATGGTTTGCAAGTGCGTTTTCGCGAAAACGTCAGTTTCGGGCCATTTTCGTGGGTTATAGCACACGATTTTCAGCACTCGGGTCAATTTTTTTGCAACATCCCGGATGTGCACAGACTCCTTGTAGAAGACATTTGGCGAGGTTTTCATTGATTTTTTGACCGTAGGGTACACGTTTCGGGCCATTCCCGGCCCGTTTAGGTGCCTTTGGAACCGAGAATTACGTGCCCAAACGGAAGCCAGAATGATGCATTTCGTCACTCTGACGGTCCCTCCTCCACATACCGACCATAGTTTAATGCATAACAGAACCAGGGGTATGTCTCCGGGCCAGAAGGGTTTGCAGGTGCGTTTTCGCGAAAACGTCCGTTTCGGGCCATTTTCGTGGGTTATAGCACACGATTTTCAGCACTCGGGTCAATTCTTTTCCAACATCCCGGATGTGCACAGACTCCTTCTAGAAGACATTTGGCGAGGTTTTCATTGATTTTTGGACCGTAGGGTACACGTTTCGGGCCTTTTTCGGCCCGTTTAGGTGCCTTTGGCACCGAGAATTACGTGACCAAACGGAAGCCAGAATGATGCATTTCGTCACTCTGACGGTCCCTCCTCCACGTACCGACCATAGTTTAATGCATAACTGCACCTGGGGCATGTCTCCGGGCCAGAAGGGTTTGCAGGTGCGTTTTCGCGAAAACGTCCGTTTCGGGTCATATTCGTGGGTTATAGCACACGATTTTCAGCACTCGGGTCAATTTTTTTGCAACATCCCGGATGTGCACAGACTCCTTGTAGAAGACATTTGGCGATGTTTTCATTGCTTTTTCGACCGTAGGGTACACGTTTCGGGCCTTTTTCGGCCCGTTTAGGTGCCTTTGGAACCGAGAATTACGTGCCCAAACGGAAGCCAGAGTGATGCATTTCGTCACTCTGACGGTCCCTCCTCCGCGTACCGACCATAGTTTAATACATAACAGCACCAGCGGTATGTCTCCGAGCCAGAATGGTTTACAGGAGCGTTTTCGCGAAAACGTCCGTTTCGGGCTATTTTCGTGGGTTATAGCACACGATTTTTAGCACTCGAGTCAATTTTTTGGCAACATCCCGAATGTGCACAGACTCCTTGTAGAAGACATTTGGCGAGGTTTTCATTGATTTTTTGACCGTAGGGTACACGTTTCGGGCCTTTTCCGGCCCGTTTAGGTGCCTTTGGAACCGAGAATTACGTGCCCAAACGAAAGCCATAATGATGCATTTCACCACTCTGACGGTCCCTCCTCCACGTACCGACCATAGTTTAATGCAAAACAGCACCAGGGGTATGTCTCCGGGCCAGAATGGTTTGCATGTGCGTTTTCGCGAAAACGTCCGTTTCGGGCCATTTTCGTGGGTTATAGCACACGATTTTCAGCACTCGGGTCAATTTTTTTGCAACATCCCGGATGTGCACAGACTCCTTGTAGAAGACATTTGGCGATGTTTTCATTGATTTTTGGACCGTAGGGTACACGTTTCGGGCCTTTTTCGGTCCGTTTAGGTGCCTTTGGAACCGAGAATTACGTGCCAAAACGGAAGCCAGAATGATGCATTTCATCACTCTGACGGTCCCTCCACGTACCGACCATAGTTTAATGCATAAGAACACCAGGGGTATGTCTCCGGGCCAGAAGTGTTTGCAGGTGCGTTTTCGCAAAAACGTCCGTTTCGGGCCATTTTCGTGGGTTATAGCACACGATTTTCAGCACTCGGGTCAATTTTTTTGCAACATCCCGGATGTGCACACACTCCTTGTAGAAGACATTTGGCGATGTTTTCATTGCTTTTTCGACCGTAGGGTACACGTTTCGGGCCTTTTTCGGCCCGTTTAGGTGCCTTTGGAACCGAGAATTACGTGACCAAACGGAAGCCAGAATGATGCATTTCGTCACTCTGACGGTCCCTCCTCCACATACCGACCATAGTTTAATGCATAACAGAACCAGGAGTATGTCTCCGAGCCAGAAGGGTTTGCAGGTGCGTTTTCGCGAAAACATCTGTTTCGGGCCATTTTCGTGGGTTATAGCACACGATTTTCAGCACTCGGGTCAATTTTTTTGCAACATCCCGGATGTGCACAGACTCGTTGTAGAAGACATTTGGCAAGGTTTTCATTGATTTTTGGACCGTATGGTACACGTTTCGGGCTTTTTCGGCCTGTTTAGGTGCCTTTGGAACCGAGAATTACGTGCCCAAACGGAAGCCATAATGATGCATTTCATCACTCTGACGGTCCCTCCTCCACGTACCGACCATAGTTTAATGCATAATAGCACCAGGGGTATGTCTCCGGGCCAGAAGGGTTTGCAGGTGCGTTTTCGCGAAAACGTCCGTTTCGGGCCATTTTCGTGGGTTATAGCACACGATTTTCAGCACTCGGGTCAATTTTTTTGCAACATCCCGGATGTGCACAGACTCCTTGTAGAAGACATTTGGCGAGGTTTTCATTGATTTTTTGACCGTAGGGTACACGTTTCGGGCCTTTTCCAGCCCGTTTAGTTGCCTTTGGAACCGAGAATTAAGAGCCCAAACGGAAGCCATAATGATGCATTTCGTCACTCTGACGGTCCCTCCTCCACGTACCGACCATTGTTTAATGCATAACTGCACCAGGGGTATGTCTCCGGGCCAGAATGGTTTGCCGGTGCGTTTTCGCGAAAACGTCCGTTTCGGGCCATTTTCGTGGGTTATAGCACACGATTTTCAGCACTCGGGTCAATTTTTTTGCAACATCCCGGATGTGCACAGACTCCTTGTAGAAGACATTTGGCAATGTTTTCATTGATTTTTGGACCGTAGGGGACACGTTTCGGGCCTTTTTCGGCCCATTTAGTTGCCTTTGGAACCGAGAATTACATGCCAAAACGGAAGCCAAAATGATGCATTTCGTCACTCTGACGGTCCCACCTCCACGTACCGACCATAGTTTAATGCATAACAACACCAGGGGTATGTCTCCGGGCCAGAAGGGTTTGCAGGTGTGTTTTCGCAAAAACGTCCGTTTCGGGCCATTTTCGTGGGTTATAGCACACGATTTTCAGCACTCGGGTCAATTTTTTGCAACATCCCGGATGTGCACACACTCCTTGTTGAAGACATTTGTCGATGTTTTCATTGCTTTTTCGACCGTATGGTACACGTTTCGGGCCTTTTCGGCCCGCTTAGGTGCCTTTGGAACCGAGAATTACGTGACCAAACGGAAGCCAGAATGATGCATTTCGTCACTCTGACGGTCCCTCCTCCACGTACCGACCAAAGTTTAATGCATAACAGCACCAGGGGAATGTCTCCGGGTCAGAAGGGTTTGCAGGTCCGTTTTCGCGAAAACGTCCGTTTCGGGTCATTTTCGTGGGTTATAGCACACAATTTTCAGCACTCGGGTCAATTTTTTTGCAACATCCCGGATGTGCACAGACTCCTTGTAGAAGACATTTGGCGAGGTTTTCATTGATTTTTGGACCGTATGGTACACGTTTCGGGCCTTTTTCGGCCCGTTTAGGTGCCTTTGGAACCGAGAATTACGTGCCCAAACGGAAGCCATAATGACGCATTTCGTCACTCTGATGGTCCCTCCTCCACGTACCGACCATAGTTTAATGCATAACAGCACCAGGGGTATGTCTCCGGGCCAGAAGGGTTTGCAGGTGCGTTTTCGCGAAAACGTCCGTTTCGGGCCATTTTCGTGGGTTATAGCACACGATTTTCAGCACTCGGGTCAATTCTTTTCCAACATCCCGGATGTGCACAGAATCCTTGTAGAAGACATTTGGCGAGGTTTTCATTGATTTTTGGACCGTAGGGTACACGTTTCGGGATTTTTCTACACGTTTAGGTGCCTTTGGAACCGAGAATTACGTGCCCAAACGGAAGCCAGAATGATGCATTTCGTCACTCTGACAGTCCCTCCTCCACGTACCGACCATAGTTTAATGCATAACAGCACCAGCGGTATGTCTCCGGGCCAGAAGGGTTTGCAGGAGCGTTTTCGCAAAAACGTCCGTTTCGGGCTATTTTCGTGGGTTATAGCACACGATTTTCAGCACTCGGGTCAATTTTTTTGCAACATCCCGGATGTGCACAGACTCCTTGTAGAAAACATTTGGCGAGGTTTTCATTGATTTTTTGACCGTAGGGTACACGTTTCGGGCCTTTTCCAGCCCGTTTAGGTGCCGTTGGAACCGAGAATTACGTGCCCAAACGGAAGCCAGAGTGATGCATTTCGTCACTCTAACGGTCCCTCCTCCGCGTACCGACCATAGTTTAATACATAACAGCACCAGCGGTATGTCTCCGAGCCAGAATGGTTTACAGGAGCGTTTTCGCGAAAACGTCCGTTTCGGGCTATTTTCATGGGTTATAGCACACGATTTTCAGCACTCGGGTCAATTTTTTTGCAACATCCCGGATGTGCACAGACTCCTTGTAGAAGACATTTGGTTCATTGATTTTTTGACCGTAGGGTACACGTTTCGAGCCTTTTCCGGCCCGTTTAGGTGCCTTTGGAACCGAGAATTACGTGCCCAAACGGAAGCCATAATGATGCATTTCGTCACTCTGACGGTCCCTCCTCCACGTACCGACCATAGTTTAATGCATAACAGCACCAGGGGTATGTCTCCGGGCCAGAATGGTTTGCAAGTGCGTTTTCGCGAAAACGTCCGTTTCGGGCCATTTTCGTGGGTTATAGCACACGATTTTCAGCACTCGGGTCAATTTTTTTGTAACATCCCGGATGTGCACACACTCCTTGTAGAAGACATTTGGCGATGTTTTCATTGCTTTTTCGACCGTAGGGTACACGTTTCGGGCCTTTTTCGGCCCGTTTAGGTGCCTTTGGAACCGAGAATTACGTGCCCAAACGGAAGCCATAATGATGCATTTCGTCACTCTGACGGTCCCTCCTCCACTTACCGACCATAGTTTAATGCATAACAGCACCAGGGGTATGTCTCCGGGCCATAATGGTTTGCAAGTGCGTTTTCGCGAAAACGTCCGTTTCGGGCCATTTTCGTGGGTTATAGCACACGATTTTCAGCACTCGGGTCAATTTTTTTGCAACATCCCGGATGTGCACAGACTCCTTGTAGAAGACATTTGGCGAGGTTTTCATTGATTTTTGGACCGTATGGTACACGTTTCGGGCTTTTTCGGCCTGTTTAGGTGCCTTTGGAACCGAGAATTACGTGCCCAAACGGAAGCCATAATGACGCATTTCATCACTCTGACGGTCCCTCCTCCACGTACCGACCATAGTTTAATGCATAACAGCACCAGGGGTATGTCTCCGGGCCAGAAGGGTTTGCAGGTGCGTTTTCGCGAAAACGTCCGTTTCGGGCCATTTTCGTGTGTTATAGCACACGATTTTCAGCACTCGGGTCAATTTTTTTGCAACATCCCGGATGTGCACAGACTCCTTGTAGAAGACATTTGGCGAGGTTTTCATTGATTTTTGGACCGTATGGTACACGTTTCGGGCCTTTTTCGGCCCGTTTAGGTGCCTTTGGAACCGAGAATTACGTGCCCAAACGGAACCCATAATGACGCATTTCCTCACTCTGACGGTCCCTCCTCCACGTACCGACCATAGTTTAACGCATAACAGCACCAGGGGTATGTCTCCGGGCCAGAAGGGTTTGCAGGTGCGTTTTCGCGAAAACGTCCGTTTCGTGCCATTTTCGTGGGTTATAGCACACGATTTTCAGCACTCGGGTCAATTCTTTTCCAACATCCCGGATGTGCACAGAATCCTTGTAGAAGACATTTGGCGAGGTTTTCATTGATTTTTGGACCGTAGGGTACACGTTTCGGGATTTTTCTACACGTTTAGGTGCCTTTGGAACCGAGAATTACGTGCCCAAACGGAAGCCAGAATGATGCATTTCGTCACTCTGACAGTCCCTCCTCCACGTACCGACCATAGTTTAATGCATAACAGCACCAGCGGTATGTCTCCGGGCCAGAAGGGTTTGCAGGAGCGTTTTCGCAAAAACGTCCGTTTCGGGCTATTTTCGTGGGTTATAGCACACGATTTTCAGCACTCGGGTCAATTTTTTTGCAACATCCCGGATGTGCACAGACTCCTTGTAGAAAACATTTGGCGAGGTTTTCATTGATTTTTTGACCGTAGGGTACACGTTTCGGGCCTTTTCCAGCCCGTTTAGGTGCCGTTGGAACCGAGAATTACGTGCCCAAACGGAAGCCAGAGTGATGCATTTCGTCACTCTGACGGTCCCTCCTCCGCGTACCGACCATAGTTTAATACATGACAGCACCAGCGGTATGTCTCCGAGCCAGAATGGATTACAGGAGCGTTTTCGCAAAAACGTCTGTTTCGGGCTATTTTCATGGGTAATAACACACGATTTTCAGCACTCGGGTCAATTTTTTTGCAACATCCCGGATGTGCACAGACTCCTTGTAGAAGACATTTGGCGAGGTTTTCATTGATTTTTTGACCGTAGGGTACACGTTTCGGGCCTTTTCCGGCCCGTTTAGGTGCCTTTGGAACCGAGAATTACGTGCCCAAACGGAAGCCATAATGATGCATTTCGTCACTCTGACGGTCCCTCCTCCACGTACCGACCATAGTATAATGCATAACAGCACCAGGGGTATGTCTCCGGGCCAGAATGGTTTGCAAGTGCGTTTTCGCGAAAACGTCCGTTTCGGGCCATTTTCGTGGGTTATAGCACTCGGGTCAATTTTTTTGCAACATCCCGGATGTGCACAGACTCCTTGTAGAAGACATTTGGCGATGTTTTCATTGATTTTTGGACCGTAGGGTACACGTTTCGGGCCTTTTTCGGCCCGTTTAGGTGCCTTTGGAACCAAGAATTACGTGCCAAAACGGAAGACAGAATGATGCATTTCATCACTCTGACGGTCCCTCCTCCACGTACCGACCATAGTTTAATGCATAAGAACACCAGGGGTATGTCTCCGGGCCAGAAGGGTTTGCAGGTGCGTTTACGCAAAAACGTCCGTTTCGGGCCATTTTCGTGGGTTATAGCACACGATTTTCAGCACTCGGGTCAATTTTTTTTGCAACATCCCAGATGTGCACACACTCCTTGTAGAAGACATTTGGCGATGTTTTCGTTGCTTTTTCGACCGTCGGGTACACGTTTCGGGCCTTTTTCGGCCCGTTTTGATGCCTTTGGAACCGAGAATTACGTGACCAAACGGATGCCAGAATGATGCATTTCGTCACTCTGACGGTCCCTCCTCCACGTACCGACCATAGTTTAATGCATAACAGAACCAGGGGTATGTCTCCGGGCCAGAAGGGTTTGCAGGTGCGTTTTCGCGAAAACGTCCGTTTCGGGCCATTTTCGTGAGTTATAGCACACGATTTTCAGCACTCGGGTCAATTTTTTTGCAACATCCCGGATGTGCACAGACTCCTTGTAGAAGACATTTGGCGAGGTTTTCATTGATTTTTGGACCGTATGGAACACATTTCGGGCTTTTTCGGCCTGTTTAGGTGCCTTTGGAACCGAGAATTACGTGCCCAAACGGAAGCCATAATGATGCATTTCATCACTCTGACGGTCCCTCCTCCACGTACCGACCATAGTTTAATGCATAACAGCACCAGGGGTATGTCTCCGTGCCAGAAGGGTTTGCAGGTGCGTTTTCGCGAAAACGTCCGTTTCGGGCCATTTTCGTGGGTTATAGCACACGATTTTCAGCACTCGGGTCAATTCTTTTCCAACATCCCGGATGTGCACAGACTCCTTCTAGAAGACATTTGGCGAGGTTTTCATTGATTTTTGGACCGTAGGGTACACGTTTCGGGCCTTTTTCGGCCCGTTTTGGTTCCTTTGGAACCGAGAATTACGTGACCAAACGGAAGCCAGAATGATGCATTTCGTCACTCTGACGGTCCCTCCTCCACGTACCGACCATAGTTTAATGCATAACAGCAACAGGGGTATGTCTCCGGGCCAGAAGGGTTTGCAGGTGCGTTTTCGCGAAAACGTCAATTTCGGGCCATATTCGTGGGTTATAGCACACGATTTTCAGCACTCGGGTCAATCTTTTTGCAACATCCCGGATGTGCACACACTCCTTGTAGAAGACATTTGGGGATGTTTTCATTGCTTTTTCGACTGTAGGGTACACATTTCGGGCCTTTTTCGGCCCGTTTAGGTGCCTTTAGAACCGAGAATTACGTGCCCAAACGGAAGCCATAATGATGCATTTCGTCACTCTGACGGTCCCTCCTCCACGTACCGACCATAGTTTAATGCATAACAGCACCAGGGGTATGTCTCCGGGCCAGAAGGGTTTGCAGGTGCGTTTTCGCGAAAACGTCCGTTTCGGGCCATTTTCGTGGGTTATAGCACACGATTTTCAGGACTCGGGTCAATTATTTTCCAACATCCCGGATGTGCACAAACTCCTTCTAGAAGACATTTGGCGAGGTTTTCATTGATTTTTGGACCGTAGGGTACACGTTTCGGGCCTTTTTCGGCCCGTTTAGGTGCCTTTGGAACCGAGAATTACGTGACCAACCGGAAGCCAGAATGATGCATTTCGTCACATTGACGGTCCCTCCTCCACGTACCGTCCATAGTTTAATGCATAACAGCACTAGGGGTATGTCTCCGGGCCAGAAGGGTTTGCAGGTGCGTTTTCGCGAAATCGTCCGTTTCGGGCCATTTTCGTGGGTTATAGCACACAATTTTCAGCACTCGGGTCAATTTTCTTACAACATCCCGGAGGTGCACAGACTCCTTCTAGAAGACATTTGGCGAGGTTTTCATTACTTTTTGGACCGTAGGGTACACGTTTCGGGCCTTTTCATCCCTTTTAGGTGCCTTTGGAACCGAGAATGACGTGCCCAAACGGAAACCAGAATGATGCATTTCGTCACTCTGACAGACCCTCCTCCACGTACCGACCATAGTTTAATACATAACAGCACCAGGGGTATGTCTCCGAGCCAGAATGAATTGCAGGTGCGTTTTCGCGAAAACGTCCGTTTCGGGCCATTTTCGTGGGTTATAGCACACGATTTTCAGCACTCGGGTCAATTGTTTTGCAACATCCCGGATGTGCACAGACTCCTTCTAGAAGACATTTGGCTAGGTTTTCATTGCTTTTTGGACCGTAGGGTACACATTTCGGGCCTTTTTCGGCCTGTTTAGGTGCCTTTGGAACCGAGAATTACGTGCCCAAACGGAAGCCAGAATGATGCATTTCGTCACTCTAACGGTCCCTCCTCCACGTACCGACCATAGTTTAATACATAACAGCACCAGCGGTATGTCTCCGAGCCAGAATGGTTTGCAGGTGCGTTTTCGCGAAAACGTCCGTTTCGGGCCATTTTCGTGGGTTATAGCACACGATTTTCAGCACTCGGGTCAATTTTTTTGCAACATTCCGGATGTGCACAGACTCCTTGTAGAAGACATTTGGCGAGGTTTTCATTCATTTTTTGACCGTAGGGTACACGTTTCGGGCCTTTTCCGGCCCGTTTAGGTGCCTTTGGAACCGAGAATTACGTGCCCAAATAGAAGCCATAATGATGCATTTCGTCACTCTGACGGTCCCTCCTCCACGTACCGACCATAGTTTAATGCATAACAGCACCAGGGGTATGTCTCCGGGCCAGAATGGTTTGCAAGTGCGTTTTCGCGAAAACGTCCGTTTCGGGCCATTTTCGTGGGTTATAGCACACGATTTTCAGCACTCGTGTCAATTTTTTTGCAATATCCCTGATGTGCACAGACTCCTTGTAGAAGACATTTGGCGATGTTTTCATTGATTTTTGGACCGTAGGGTACACGTTTCGGGCTTTTTCGGCCCGTTTAGGTGCCTTTGGAACCGAGAATTACGTGCCAAAACGAAAACCAGAATGATGCATTTCGTCACTCTGACGATCCCTCCTCCACGTACCGATCATAGTTTAATGCATAACAACACCAGGGGTATGTCTCCGGGCCAGAAGGGTTTGCAGGTGCGTTTTCGCGAAAACGTCCGTTTCGGGCCATTTTCGTGGGTTATAGCACACGATTTTCAGCACTCGGGTCAATTTTTTTGCAACATTCCGGATGTGCACAGACTCCTTGTAGAAGACATTTGGCGAGGTTTTCATTCATTTTTTGACCGTAGGGTACACGTTTCGGGCCTTTTCCGGCCCGTTTAGGTGCCTTTGGAACCGAGAATTACGTGCCCAAACGGAAGTCAGAATGATGCATTTCGTCACTCTGACGGTCCCTCCTCCACGTACCGACCATAGTTTAATGCATAACAGCACCAGGGGTATGTCTCCGGGCCAGAATGGTTTGCAAGTGCGTTTTCGCGAAAACGTCCGTTTCGGGCCATTTTCGTGGGTTATAGCACACGATTTTCAGCACTCGTGTCAATTTTTTTGCAATATCCCTGATGTGCACAGACTCCTTGTAGAAGACATTTGGCGATGTTTTCATTGATTTTTGGACCGTAGGGTACACGTTTCGGGCTTTTTCGGCCCGTTTAGGTGCCTTTGGAACCGAGAATTACGTGCCAAAACGAAAACCAGAATGATGCATTTCGTCACTCTGACGGTCCCTCCTCCACGTACCGACCATAGTTTAATCCATAACAACACCAGGGGTATGTCTCAAGGCCAGAATGGTTTGCAGCTGCGTTTTCGCGAAAACGTCCGTTTCGGGCCATTTTCGTAGGTTATAGCACACAATTTTCAGCACACGGGTCAATTTTTTTGCAACATCCCGGATGTGCACAGACTCCTTCTAGAAGACATTTGGCGAGGTTTTCATTGCTTTTTGGACCGTAGGGTACACGTTTCGAGCCTTTTTCAGCCCTTTTAAGTGCCTTTGGAACCGAGAATTACGTGCCCAAACGGAAGCCAGAATGATGCATTTCGTCACTCTGACGGACCCTCCTCCACGTACCGACCATAGTTTAATACATAACAGCACCAGGGGTATGTCTCCGAACCAGAATGGATTGCAGGTGCGTTTTCGCGAAAACGTCCGTTTCGGGCCATTTTCGTGGGTTATAGCACACGATTTTCAGCACTCGGGTCAATTGTTTTGCAACATCCCGGATGTGCACAGACTCCTTGTAGAAGACATTTGGCGAGGTTTTCATTACTTTTTGGACAGTAGGGTACACGTTTCGGGCCTTTTTCGGCCCGTTTAGGTGCCTTTGGAACCGAGAATTACGTGCCCAAACGGAAGCCAGAATGATGCATTTCGTCACTCTGACGGTCCCTCCTCCACGTCCCGACCATAGTTTAATACATAACAGCACCAGCGGTATGTCTCTGAGCCAGAATGGTTTGCAGGTGCGTTTTCGCGAAAACGTCCGTTTCGGGCCATTTTCGTGGGTTATAACACACGTTTTCAGCACTCGGGTCAATTTTTTTGCAACATCCCGGATGTGCACAGACTCCTTGTAGAAGACATTTGGCGAGGTTTTCATTGCTTTTTGGACCGTAGGGTACACGTTTCGGGCCTTTTTCGGCCCGTTTAGGTGCCTTTGGAACCGAGAATTACATGCCCAAACGGAAGCCAGAATGATGCATTTCGTCACTCTGACGGTCCCTCCTCCACGTACCGACCATAGTTTAATGCATAACAACACCAGGGCTATGTCTCCGGGCCAGAAGGATTTGCAGGTGCGTTTTCGCGAAAACGTCCGTTTCGGACTATTTTCGTGGGTAGCACACAATTTTCAGCACTCAGGTCAATTCTTTTGCCACATCCCGGATGTGCACAGACTCCTTGTAGAAGACATTTGGCGATGTTTTTATTGATTTTTGGACCATAGGGTACAAGTTTCGGGCCTTTTTCAGCCCGTTTATGTGCCTTTGGAACCGAGAATTACGTGCCCAAACGGAAGCCAGAATGATGCATTTCGTCACTCTGACGGTCCCTCCTCCACGTACCGACCATAGTTTAATACATAACAGCACCAGCGGTATGTCTACGAGCCAGAATGGTTTGCAGGTGCGTTTTCGCGAAAACGTCCGTTTCGGGCCATTTTCGTGGGTTATAGCACACGATTTTCAGCACTCGGGTCAATTCTTTAGCAACATCCCGGATGTGCACAGACTCCTTGTAGAAAACATTTGGCGATGTTTTTATTGATTTTTGGACCGTAGGGTACACGTTTCGGGTCTTTTTCAGCCCGTTTATGTGCCTTTGGAACTGAAAATTACGTGCCCAAACGGAAGCCAGAATGATGCATTTCGTCACTCTGACGGTCCCTCCTCTACGTACCGACCATAGTTTAATGCATAACAACACCAGGGGTATGTCTCCGGGCCAGAATGGTTTGCAGGTGCGTTTTCGCGAAAACGTCCATTTCGGGCCATTTTCGTGGGTTATAGCACACGATTTTCAGCACTCGGGTCAATTTTTTTGTAACATCCCGGATGTGCACAGACTCCTTGTAGAAGACATTTGGCGAGGTTTTCATTGCTTTTTGGACCGTAGGGTACACATTTCGGGCCTTTTTCAGCCCGCTTAGGTGCCTTTGGAACCGAGAATTACGTGCCCACACGGAAGTCAGAATGATGCATTTCGTCACTCTGACGGTCCCTCCTCCACGTACCGACCATAGTTTAATACATAACAGCACCAGCGGTATGTCTCCGAGCCAGAATGGTTTGCAGGTGCGTTTTCGCGAAAACGTCCGTTTCGGGCCATTTTCGTGGGTTATAACACACGTTTTCAGCACTCGGGTCAATTTTTTTGCAACATCCCGGATGTGCACAGACTCCTTGTAGAAGACGTTTGGCGAGGTTTTCATTGCTTTTTGGACCGTAGGGTACACGTTTCGGGCCTTTTTCGGCCCGTTTAGGTGCCTTTGGAACCGAGAATTACATGCCCAAACGGAAGCCAGAATGATGCATTTCGTCACTCTGACGGTCCCTCCTCCACGTACCGACCATAGTTTAATGCATAACAACACCAGGGGTATGTCTCCGGGCCAGAAGAATTTGCAGGTGCGTTTTCGCGAAAACGTCCGTTTCGGGCCATTTTCGTGGGTAGCACACGATTTTCAGCACTCAGGTCAATTCTTTTGCCACATCCCGGATGTGCACAGACTCCTTGTTGAATAAATTTGGCGATGTTTTCATTGATTTTTGGACCGTAGGGTACACGTTTCGGGCCTTTTTCAGCCCGTTTATGTGCCTTTGGAACCGAGAATTACGTGCCCAAACGGAAGCCAGAATGATGCATTTCGTCACTCTGACGGTCCCTCCTCCACGTACCGACCATAGTTTAATACATAACAGCACCAGCGGTATGTCTACGAGCCAGAATGGTTTGCAGGTGCGTTTTCGCGAAAACGTCCGTTTCGGGCCATTTTCGTGGGTTCTAGCACACGATTTTCAGCACTCGGGTCAATTCTTTTGCAACATCCCGGATGTGCACAGACTCCTTGTAGAAAACATTTGGCGATGTTTTTATTGATTTTTGGACCGTAGGGTACACGTTTCGGGCCTTTTTCAGCCCATTTATGTGCCTTTGGAACCGAGAATTACGTGCCCAAACGGAAGTCAGAATGATGCATTTCGTCACTCTAACGGTCCCTCCTCTACGTACCGACCATAGTTTAATGCATAACAAAACCAGGGGTATGTCTCCGGACCAGAATGGTTTGCAGGTGTGTTTTCGCGAAAACGTCCGTTTCGGGCCATTTTCGTGGGTTATAGCACACGATTTTCAGCACTCGGGGCAATTTTTTGCAACATCCCGGATGTGCACAGACTCCTTGTAGAAGACATTTGGCGAGGTTTTCATTGATTTTTGGACCGTAGGGTACACGTTTCGGGCCTTTTTCGGCCCGTTTAGGTGCCTTTGGAACCGAGAATTACGTGCCGAAACGGAAGCCATAATGATGCATTTCGTCACTCTGACGGTCCCTCCTCCATGTACCGACCATAGTTTAATGCATAACAGCACCAGGGGTATGTCTCCGGGCCAGAAGGGTTTGCAGGTGCGTTTTCGCGAAAACGTCCGTTTCGGGCCATTTTCGTGGGTTATAGCACACGATTTTCAGCACTCGGGGCAATTTTTTTGCAACATCCCGGATGTGCACAGACTCCTTGTAGAAGACATTTGGCGAGGTTTTCATTGCTTTTTGGACCGTATGGTACACATTTCGGGCCTTTTTCAGCCCGTTTAGGTGCCTTTGGAACCGAGAATTACGTGCCCACACGGAAGCCAGAATGATGCATCTCGTCACTCTGACGGTCCCTCCTCCACGTACCGACCATAGTTTAATACATAACAGCACCAGCGGTATGTCTCCGAGCCAGAATGGTTTGCAGGTGCGTTTTCGCGAAAACGTCCGTTTCGGGCCATTTTCGTGGGTTATAACACACGTTTTCAGCACTCGGGTCAATTTTTTTGCAACATCCCGGATGTGCACAGACTCCTTGTAGAAGACATTTGGCGAGATTTTCATTGCTTTTTGGACCGTACGGTACACGTTTCGGGCCTTTTTCAGCCCGTTTAGGTGCCTTTGGAACCGAGAATTACATGCCCAAACGGAAGCCAGAATGATGCATTTCGTCACTCTGACGGTCCCTCCTCCACGTACCGACCATAGTTTAATGCATAACAACACCAGGGGTATGTCTCCGGGCCAGAAGAATTTGCAGGTGCGTTTTCGCGAAAACGTCCGTTTCGGGCCATTTTCGTGGGTAGCACACGATTTTCAGCACTCAGGTCAATTCTTTTGCCACATCCCGGATGTGCACAGACTCCTCGTAGAAGACATTTGGCGATGTTTTCATTGATTTTTGGACCGTAGGGTACACGTTTCGAGCCTTTTTCAGCCCGTTTATGTGCCTTTAGAACCGAGAATTACGTGCCCAAACGGAAGCCAGAATGATGCATTTCGTCACTCTGACGGTCCCTCCTCCACATACCGACCATAGTTTAATGCATAACAACACCAGGGGTATGTCTCCGGGCCAGAAGGGTTTGCAGGTGCGTTTTCGCGAAAACGTCCGTTTCGGGTCATTTTCGTGGGTTATAGCACACGATTTTCAGCACTCGGGTCAATTCTTTTGCCACATCCCGGATGTGCACAGACTACTTGTAGAAGACTTTTGGCGATGTTTTCATTGAGTTTTGGACCGTAGGGTACACGTTTCGGGCCTTTTTCAGCCCGTTTATGTGCCTTTGGAACCGAGAATTACGTGCCCAAACGGAAGTCAGAATGATGCATTTCGTCACTCTGACGGTCCCTCCTCCACGTACCGACCATAGTTTAATACATAACAGCACCAGCGGTAAGTCTATGAGCCAGAATGGTTTGCAGGTGCGTTTTCGCGAAAACGTCCGTTTCGGGCCATTTTCGTGGGTTCTGACACACGATTTTCAGCACTAGGGTCAATTCTTTTGCAACATCCCGGATGTGCACAGACTCCTTGTAGAAGACATTTGGTGATGTTTTCATTGATTTTTGGACCGTAGGGTACACGTTTCGGGCCTTTTTCAGCCCGTTTATGTGCCTTCGGAACCGAGAATTACGTGCCCAAACGGAAGCCAGAATGATGCATTTCGTCACTCTGACGGTCCCTCCTCCACGTACCGACCATAGTTTAATCCATAACAACACCAGGGGTATGTCTCAAGGCCAGAATGGTTTGCAGCTGCGTTTTCGCGAAAACGTCCGTTTCGGGCCATTTTCGTAGGTTATAGCACACAATTTTCAGCACACGGGTCAATTTTTTTGCAACATCCCGGATGTGCACAGACTCCTTCTAAGAGACATTTGGCGAGGTTTTCATTGCTTTTTGGACCGTAGGGTACACGTTTCGAGCCTTTTTCAGCCCTTTTAAGTGCCTTTGGAACCGAGAATTACGTGCCCAAACGGAAGCCAGAATGATGCATTTCGTCACTCTGACGGACCCTCCTCCACGTACCGACCATAGTTTAATACATAACAGCACAAGGGGTATGTCTCCGAACCAGAATGGATTGCAGGTGCGTTTTCGCGAAAACGTCCGTTTCGGGCCATTTTCGTGGGTTATAGCACACGATTTTCAGCACTCGGGTCAATTGTTTTGCAACATCCCGGATGTGCACAGACTCCTTGTAGAAGACATTTGGCGAGGTTTTCATTGCTTTTTGGACAGTAGGGTACACGTTTCGGGCCTTTTTCGGCCCATTTAGGTGCCTTTGGAACCGAGAATTACGTGCCCAAACGGAAGCCAGAATGATGCATTTCGTCACTCTGACGGTCCCTCCTCCACGTCCCGACCATAGTTTAATACATAACAGCACCAGCGGTATGTCTCTGAGCCAGAATGGTTTGCAGGTGCGTTTTCGCGAAAACGTCCGTTTCGGGCCATTTTCGTGGGTTATAACACACGTTTTCAGCACTCGGGTCAATTTTTTTGCAACATCCCGGATGTGCACAGACTCCTTGTAGAAGACAACAGCACCAGCGGTATGTCTCTGAGCCAGAATGGTTTGCAGGTGCGTTTTCGCGAAAACGTCCGTTTCGGGCCATTTTCGTGGGTTATAACACACGTTTTCAGCACTCGGGTCAATTTTTTTGCAACATCCCGGATGTGCACAGACTCCTTGTAGAAGACATTTGGCGAGGTTTTCATTGCTTTTTGGACCGTAGGGTACACGTTTCGGGCCTTTTTCGGCCCGTTTAGGTGCCTTTGGAACTGAGAATTACATGCCCAAACGGAAGCCAGAATGATGCATTTCGTCACTCTGACGATCCCTCCTCCACGTACCGACCATAGTTTAATGCATAACAACACCAGGGGTATGTCTCCGGGCCAGAAGGATTTGCAGGTGCGTTTTCGCGAAAACGTCCGTTTCGGACCATTTTCGTGGGTAGCACACAATTTTCAGCACTCAGGTCAATTCTTTTGCCACATCCCGGATGTGCACAGACTCCTTGTAGAAGACATTTGGCGATGTTTTTATTGATTTTTGGACCATAGGGTACAAGTTTCGGGCCTTTTTCAGCCCGTTTATGTGCCTTTGGAACCGAGAATTACGTGCCCAAACGGAAGCCAGAATGATGCATTTCGTCACTCTGACGGTCCCTCCTCCACGTACCGACCATAGTTTAATACATAACAGCACCAGCGGTATGTCTACGAGCCAGAATGGTTTGCAGGTGCGTTTTCGCGAAAACGTCCGTTTCGGGCCATTTTCGTGGGTTATAGCACACGATTTTCAGCACTCGGGTCAATTCTTTAGCAACATCCCGGATGTGCACAGACTCCTTGTAGAAAACATTTGGCGATGTTTTTATTGATTTTTGGACCGTAGGGTACACGTTTCGGGTCTTTTTCAGCCCGTTTATGTGCCTTTGGAACCGAAAATTACGTGCCCAAACGGAAGCCAGAATGATGCATTTCGTCACTCTGACGGTCCCTCCTCTACGTACCGACCATAGTTTAATGCATAATAACACCAGGGGTATGTCTCCGGGCCAGAATGGTTTGCAGGTGCGTTTTCGCGAAAACGTCCATTTCGGGCCGTTTTCGTGGGTTATAGCACACGATTTTCAGCACTCGGGTCAATTTTTTTGTAACATCCCGGATGTGCACAGACTCCTTGTAGAAGACATTTGGCGAGGTTTTCATTGCTTTTTGGACCGTAGGGTACACATTTCGGGCCTTTTTCAGCCCGTTTAGGTGCCTTTGGAACCGAGAATTACGGGCCCACACGGAAGCCAGAATGATGCATTTCGTCACTCTGACGGTCCCTCCTCCACGTACCGACCATAGTTTAATACATAACAGCACCAGCGGTATGTCTCCGAGCCAGAATGGTTTGCAGGTGCGTTTTCGCGAAAACGTCCGTTTCGGGCCATTTTCGTGGGTTATAACACACGTTTTCAGCACTCGGGTCAATTTTTTTGCAACATCCCGGATGTGCACAGACTCCTTGTAGAAGACATTTGGCGAGGTTTTCATTGCTTTTTGGACCGTAGGGTACACGTTTCGGGCCTTTTTCGGCCCGTTTAGGTGCCTTTGGAACCGAGAATTACATGCCCAAACGGAAGCCAGAATGATGCATTTCGTCACTCTGACGGTCCCTCCTCCACGTACCGACCATAGTTTAATGCATAACAACACCAGGGGTATGTCTCCGGGCCAGAAGAATTTGCAGGTGCGTTTTCGCGAAAACGTCCGTTTCGGGCCATTTTTGTGGGTAGCACACGATTTTCAGCACTCAGGTCAATTCTTTTGCCACATCCCGGATGTGCACAGACTCCTTGTAGAATAAATTTGGCGATGTTTTCATTGATTTTTGGACCGTAGGGTACACGTTTCGGGCCTTTTTCAGCCCGTTTATGTGCCTTTGGAACCGAGAATTACGTGCCCAAACGGAAGCCAGAATGATGCATTTCGTCACTCTGACGGTCCCTCCTCCACGTACCGACCATAGTTTAATACATAACAGCACCAGCGGTATGTCTACGAGCCAGAATGGTTTGCAGGTGCGTTTTCGCGAAAACGTCCGTTTCGGGCCATTTTCGTGGGTTCTAGCACACGATTTTCAGCACTCGGGTCAATTCTTTTGCAACATCCCGGATGTGCACAGACTCCTTGTAGAAAACATTTGGCGATGTTTTTATTGATTTTTGGACCGTAGGGTACACGTTTCGGGCCTTTTTCAGCCCATTTATGTGCCTTTGGAACCGAGAATTACGTGCCCAAACGGAAGTCAGAATGATGCATTTCGTCACTCTGACGGTCCCTCCTCTACGTACCGACCATAGTTTAATGCATAACAACACCAGGGGTATGTCTCCGGACCAGAATGGTTTGCAGGTGTGTTTTCGCGAAAACGTCCGTTTCGGGCCATTTTCGTGGGTTATAGCACACGATTTTCAGCACTCGGGGCAATTTTTTGCAACATCCCGGATGTGCACAGACTCCTTGTAGAAGACATTTGGCGAGGTTTTCATTGATTTTTGGACCGTAGGGTACACGTTTCGGGCCTTTTTCGGCCCGTTTAGGTGCCTTTGGAACCGAGAATTACGTGCCGAAACGGAAGCCATAATGATGCATTTCGTCACTCTGACGGTCCCTCCTCCATGTACCGACCATAGTTTAATACATAACAGCACCAGGGGTATGTCTCCGGGCCAGAAGGGTTTGCAGGTGCGTTTTCGCGAAAACGTCCGTTTCGGGCCATTTTCGTGGGTTATAGCACACGATTTTCAGCACTCGGGGCAATTTTTTTGCAACATCCCGGATGTGCACAGACTCCTTGTAGAAGACATTTGGCGAGGTTTTCATTGCTTTTTGGACCGTAGGGTACACATTTCGGGCCTTTTTCTGCCCGTTTAGGTGCCTTTGGAACCGAGAATTACGTGCCCACACGGAAGCCAGAATGATGCATTTCGTCACTCTCACGGTCCCTCCTCCACGTACCGACCATAGTTTAATACATAACAGCACCAGCGGTATGTCTCCGAGCCAGAATGGTTTGCAGTTGCGTTTTCGCGAAAACGTCCGTTTCGGGCCATTTTCGTGGGTTATAACACATTTTCAGCACTCGGGTCAATTTTTTTGCAACATCCCGGATGTGCACAGACTCCTTGTAGAAGACATTTGGCGAGGTTTTCATTGCTTTTTGGACCGTACGGTACACGTTTCGGGCCTTTTTCGGCCCGTTTAGGTGCCTTTGGAACCGAGAATTACATGCCCAAACGGAAGCCAGAATGATGCATTTCGTCACTCTGACGGTCCCTCCTCCACGTACCGACCATAGTTTAATGCATAACAACACCAGGGGTATGTCTCCGGGCCAGAAGAATTTGCAGGTGCATTTTCGCGAAAACGTCCGTTTCGGGCCATTTTCGTGGGTAGCACACGATTTTCAGCACTCAGGTCAATCTTTTACCACATCCCGGATGTGCACAGACTCCTCGTAGAAGACATTTGGCGATCTTTTCATTGATTTTTGGACCGTAGGGTACACGTTTCGAGCCTTTTTCAGCCCGTTTATGTGCCTTTAGAACCGAGAATTACGTGCCCAAACGGAAGCCAGAATGATGCATTTCGTCACTCTGACGGTCCCTCCTCCACGTACCGACCATAGTTTAATACATAACAGCACCAGCGGTATGTCTACGAGCCAGAATGGTTTGCAGGTGCGTTTTCGCGAAAATGTCCGTTTCGGGCCATTTTCGTGGGTTCTAGCACACGATTTTCAGCACTCGGGTCAATTCTTTTGCAACATCCCGGAAGTGCACAGACTCCTTGTAGAAAAGATTTGGCGATGTTTTTATTGATTTTTGGACCGTAGGGTACACGTTTCGGGCTTTTTTCAGCCCATTTATGTGCCTTTGGAACCGAGAATTACGTGCCCAAACGGAAGCCAGAATGATGCATTTCGTCACTCTGACGGTCCCTCCTCTACGTACCGACCATAGTTTAATGCATAACAACACCAGGGGTATGTCTCCGGGCCAGAATGGTTTGCAGGTGCGTTTTCGCGAAAACGTCCATTTCGGGCCATTTTCGTGGGTTATAGCACACGATTTTCAGCACTCGGGTCAATTTTTTTGCAACATCCCGGATGTGCACAGACTCCTTGTAGAAGACATTTAGCGAGGTTTTCATTGCTTTTTGGAACGTAGGGTACACGTTTCGGGCCTTTTTCAGCCCGTTTAGGTGCCTTTGGAACCGAGAATTACGTGCCCAAACGGAAGCCAGAATGATGCATTTCGTCACTCTGACGGTCCCTCCTCCACGTACCGACCATAGTTTAATACATAACAGCACCAGCGGTATGTCTCCGAGCCAGAATGGTTTGCAGATGCGTTTTCACGAAAACGTCCGTTTCGGGCCATTTTCGTGAGTTATAGCACACGATTTTCAGCACCCGGGGCAATTTTTTTGCAACATCCCGGATGTGCACAGACTCCTTGTAGAAGACATTTGGCGAGGTTTTCATTGATTTTTGGACCGTAGGGTACACGTTTCGGGTCTTTTTTGGCCCGTTTAGGTGCCTTTGGAACCGAGAATTACGTGCCGAAACGGAAGCCATAATGATGCATTTCGTCACTCTGACGGTCCCTCCTCCATGTACCGACCATAGTTTAATGCATAACAGCAGCAGGGGTATGTCTCCGGGCCAGAAGGGTTTGCAGGTGCGTTTTCGCGAAAACGTCCGTTTCGGGCCATTTTCGTGGGTTATAGCACACGATTTTCAGCACTCGGGGCAATTTTTTTGCAACATCCCGGATGTGCACAGACTCCTTGTAGAAGACATTTGGCGAGGTTTTCATTGCTTTTTGGACCGTAGGGTACACATTTCGGGCCTTTTTCAGCCCGTTTAGGTGCCTTTGGAACCGAGAATTACGTGCCCACACGGAAGCCAGAATGATGCATTTCGTCACTCTCACGGTCCCTCCTCCACGTACCGACCATAGTTTAATACATAACAGCACCAGCGGTATGTCTCCGAGCCAGAATGGTTTGCAGTTGCGTTTTCGCGAAAACGTCCGTTTCGGGCCATTTTCGTGGGTCATAACACATTTTCAGCACTCGGGTCAATTTTTTTGCAACATCCCGGATGTGCACAGACTCCTTGTAGAAGACATTTGGCGAGGTTTTCATTGCTTTTTGGACCGTACGGTACACGTTTCGGGCCTTTTTCGGCCCGTTTAGGTGCCTTTGGAACCGAGAATTACATGCCCAAACGGAAGCCAGAATGATGCATTTCGTCACTCTGACGGTCCCTCCTCCACGTACCGACCATAGTTTAATGCATAACAAGACCAGGGGTATGTCTCCGGGCCAGAAGAATTTGCAGGTGCATTTTCGCGAAAACGTCCGTTTCGGGCCATTTTCGTGGGTAGCACACGATTTTCAGCACTCAGGTCAATCTTTTACCACATCCCGGATGTGCACAGACTCCTCGTAGAAGACATTTGGCGATCTTTTCATTGATTTTTGGACCGTAGGGTACACGTTTCGAGCCTTTTTCAGCCCGTTTATGTGCCTTTAGAACCGAGAATTACGTGCCCAAACGGAAGCCAGAATGATGCATTTCGTCACTCTGACGGTCCCTCCTCCACGTACCGACCATAGTTTAATACATAACAGCACCAGCGGTATGTCTACGAGCCAGAATGGTTTGCAGGTGCGTTTTCGCGAAAACGTCCGTTTCGGGCCATTTTCGTGGGTACACACGATTTTCAGCACTCGGGTCAATTCTTTTGCAACATCCCGGATGTGCACAGACTCCTTGTAGAAAACATTTGGCGAGGTTTTCATTGCTTTTTGGACCGTAGGGTACACATTTCGGGCCTTTTTCAGCCCGTTTAGGTGCCTTTGGAACCGAGAATTACGTGCCCACACGGAAGCCAGAATGATGCATTTCGTCACTCTGACGGTCCCTCCTCCACGTACCGACCATAGTTTAATACATAACAGCACCAGCGGTATGTCTCCGAGCCAGAATGGTTTGCAGTTGCGTTTTCGCGAAAACGTCCGTTTCGGGCCATTTTCGTGGGTTATAACACACATTTTCAGCACTCGGGTCAATTTTTTTGCAACATCCCGGATGTGCACAGACTCCTTGTAGAAGACATTTGGCGAGGTTTTCATTGCTTTTTGGACCGTACGGTACACGTTTCGGGCCTTTTTCGGCCCGTTTAGGTGCCTTTGGAACCGAGAATTACATGCCCAAACGGAAGCCAGAATGATGCATTTCGTCACTCTGACGGTCCCTCCTCCACGTACCGACCATAGTTTAATGCATAACAACACCAGGGCTATGTCTCCGGGCCAGAAGGATTTGCAGGTGCGTTTTCGCGAAAACGTCCGTTTCGGACTATTTTCGTGGGTAGCACACAATTTTCAGCACTCAGGTCAATTCTTTTGCCACATCCCGGATGTGCACAGACTCCTTGTAGAATAAATTTGGCGATGTTTTCATTGATTTTTGGACCGTAGGGTACACGTTTCGGGCCTTTTTCAGCCCGTTTATGTGCCTTTGGAACCGAGAATTACGTGCCCAAACGGAAGCCAGAATGATGCATTTCGTCACTCTGACGGTCCCTCCTCCACGTACCGACCATAGTTTAATGCATAACAGCACCAGCGGTATTTCTACGAGCCAGAATGGTTTGCAGGTGCGTTTTCGCGAAAACGTCCGTTTCGGGCCATTTTCGTGGGTTCTAGCACACGATTTTCAGCACTCGGGTCAATTCTTTTGCAACATCCCGGATGTGCACAGACTCCTTGTAGAAAACATTTGGCGATGTTTTTATTGATTTTTGGACCGTAGGGTACACGTTTCGGGCCTTTTTCAGCCCATTTATGTGCCTTTGGAACCGAGAATTACGTGCCCAAACGGAAGTCAGAATGATGCATTTCGTCACTCTGACGGTCCCTCCTCTACGTACCGACCATAGTTTAATGCATAACAACACCAGGGGTATGTCTCCGGACCAGAATGGTTTGCAGGTGTGTTTTCGCGAAAACGTCCGTTTCGGGCCATTTTCGTGGGTTATAGCACACGATTTTCAGCACTCGGGGCAATTTTTTGCAACATCCCGGATGTGCACAGACTCCTTGTAGAAGACATTTGGCGAGGTTTTCATTGATTTTTGGACCGTAGGGTACATGTTTCGGGCCTTTTTCGGCCCGTTTAGGTGCCTTTGGAACCGAGAATTACGTGCCGAAACGGAAGCCATAATGATGCATTTCGTCACTCTGACGGTCCCTCCTCCATGTACCGACCATAGTTTAATACATAACAGCACCAGGGGTATGTCTCCGGGCCAGAAGGGTTTGCAGGTGCGTTTTCGCGAAAACGTCCGTTTCGGGCCATTTTCGTGGGTTATAGCACACGATTTTCAGCACTCGGGGCAATTTTTTTGCAACATCCCGGATGTGCACAGACTCCTTGTAGAAGACATTTGGCGAGGTTTTCATTGCTTTTTGGACCGTATGGTACACATTTCGGGCCTTTTTCAGCCCGTTTAGGTGCCTTTGGAACCGAGAATTACGTGCCCACACGGAAGCCAGAATGATGCATTTCGTCACTCTGACGGTCCCTCCTCCACGTACCGACCATAGTTTAATACATAACAGCACCAGCGGTATGTCTCCGAGCCAGAATGGTTTGCAGGTGCGTTTTCGCGAAAACGTCCGTTTCGGGCCATTTTCGTGGGTTATAACACACGTTTTCAGCACTCGGGTCAATTTTTTTGCAACATCCCGGATGTGCACAGACTCCTTGTAGAAGACATTTGGCGAGATTTTCATTGCTTTTTGGACCGTACGGTACACGTTTCGGGCCTTTTTCGGCCCGTTTAGGTGCCTTTGGAACCGAGAATTACATGCCCAAACGGAAGCCAGAATGATGCATTTCGTCACTCTGACGGTCCCTCCTCCACGTACCGACCATAGTTTAATGCATAACAACACCAGGGGTATGTCTCCGGACCAGAAGAATTTGCAGGTGCGTTTTCGCGAAAACGTCCGTTTCGGGCCATTTTCGTGGGTAGCACACGATTTTCAGCACTCAGGTCAATTCTTTTGCCACATCCCGGATGTGCACAGACTCCTCGTAGAAGACATTTGGCGATGTTTTCATTGATTTTTGGACCGTAGGGTACACGTTTCGAGCCTTTTTCAGCCCGTTTATGTGCCTTTAGAACCGAGAATTACGTGCCCAAACGGAAGCCAGAATGATGCATTTCGTCACTCTGACGGTCCCTCCTCCACGTACCGACCATAGTTTAATACATAACAGCACCAGCGGTATGTCTACGAGCCAGAATGGTTTGCAGGTGCGTTTTCGCGAAAATGTCCGTTTCGGGCCATTTTCGTGGGTTCTAGCACACGATTTTCAGCACTCGGGTCAATTCTTTTGCAACATCCCGGATGTGCACAGACTCCTTGTAGAAAACATTTGGCGATGTTTTTATTGATTTTTGGACCGTAGGGTACACGTTTCGGGCTTTTTTCAGCCCATTTATGTGCCTTTGGAACCGAGAATTACGTGCCCAAACGGAAGCCAGAATGATGCATTTCGTCACTCTGACGGTCCCTCCTCTACGTACCGACCATAGTTTAATGCATAACAACACCAGGGGTATGTCTCCGGGCCAGAATGGTTTGCAGGTGCGTTTTCGCGAAAACGTCCATTTCGGGCCATTTTCGTGGGTTATAGCACACGATTTTCAGCACTCGGGTCAATTTTTTTGCAACATCCCGGATGTGCACAGACTCCTTGTAGAAGACATTTAGCGAGGTTTTCATTGCTTTTTGGAACGTAGGGTACACGTTTCGGGCCTTTTTCAGCCCGTTTAGGTGCCTTTGGAACCGAGAATTACGTGCCCAAACGGAAGCCAGAATGATGCATTTCGTCACTCTGACGGTCCCTCCTCCACGTACCGACCATAGTTTAATACATAACAGCACCAGCGGTATGTCTCCGAGCCAGAATGGTTTGCAGATGCGTTTTCACGAAAACGTCCGTTTCGGGCCATTTTCGTGAGTTATAGCACACGATTTTCAGCACCCGGGGCAATTTTTTTGCAACATCCCGGATGTGCACAGACTCCTTGTAGAAGACATTTGGCGAGGTTTTCATTGATTTTTGGACCGTAGGGTACACGTTTCGGGCCTTTTTTGGCCCGTTTAGGTGCCTTTGGAACCGAGAATTACGTGCCGAAACGGAAGCCATAATGATGCATTTCGTCACTCTGACGGTCCCTCCTCCATGT
This sequence comes from Cenchrus fungigraminus, assembly GCA_036936925.1. NCBI lineage: Eukaryota > Viridiplantae > Streptophyta > Magnoliopsida > Poales > Poaceae > Cenchrus > Cenchrus fungigraminus. Next base: position 134,151,107 of record CM072774.1, on the reverse strand, counting down.
ACCGACCATAGTTTAATGCATAACAGCAGCAGGGGTATGTCTCCGGGCCAGAAGGGTTTGCAGGTGCATTTTCGCGAAAACGTCCGTTTCGGGCCATTTTCGTGGGTTATAGCACACGATTTTCAGCACTCGGGACAATTTTTTTGCAACATCCCGGATGTGCACAGACTCCTTGTAGAAGACATTTGGCGAGGTTTTCATTGCTTTTTGGACCGTAGGGTACACATTTCGGGCCTTTTTCAGCCCGTTTAGGTGCCTTTGGAACCGAGAATTACGTGCCCACACGGAAGCCAGAATGATGCATTTCGTCACTCTGACGGTCCCTCCTCCACGTACCGACCATAGTTTAATACATAACAGCACCAGCGATATGTCTCCGAGCCAGAATGGTTTGCAGTTGCGTTTTCGCGAAAACGTCCGTTTCGGGCCATTTTCGTGGGTTATAACACATTTTCAGCACTCGGGTCAATTTTTTTGCAACATCCCGGATGTGCACAGACTCCTTGTAGAAGACATTTGGCGAGGTTTTCATTGCTTTTTGGACCGTACGGTACACGTTTCGGGCCTTTTTCGGCCCGTTTAGGTGCCTTTGGAACCGAGAATTACATGCCCAAACGGAAGCCAGAATGATGCATTTCGTCACTCTGACGGTCCCTCCTCCACGTACCGACCATAGTTTAATGCATAACAACACCAGGGGTATGTCTCCGGGCCAGAAGAATTTGCAGGTGCATTTTCGCGAAAACGTCCGTTTCGGGCCATTTTCGTGGGTAGCACACGATTTTCAGCACTCAGGTCAATCTTTTACCACATCCCGGATGTGCACAGACTCCTCGTAGAAGACATTTGGCGATCTTTTCATTGATTTTTGGACCGTAGGGTACACGTTTCGAGCCTTTTTCAGCCCGTTTATGTGCCTTTAGAACCGAGAATTACGTGCCCAAGCGGAAGCCAGAATGATGCATTTCGTCACTCTGACGGTCCCTCCTCCACGTACCGACCATAGTTTAATACATAACAGCACCAGCGGTATGTCTACGAGCCAGAATGGTTTGCAGGTGCGTTTTCGCGAAAACGTCCGTTTCGGGCCATTTTCGTGGGTTATAGCACACGATTTTCAGCACTCGGGTCAATTCTTTAGCAACATCCCGGATGTGCACAGACTCCTTGTAGAAAACATTTGGCGAGGTTTTCATTGCTTTTTGGACCGTAGGGTACACATTTCGGGCCTTTTTCAGCCCGTTTAGGTGCCTTTGGAACCGAGAATTACGTGCCCAAACGGAAGCCAGAATGATGCATTTCGTCACTCTGACGGTCCCTCCTCCACGTACCGACCATAGTTTAATGCATAATAGCACCAGCGGTATGTCTCCGAGCCAGAATGGTTTGCAGGTGCGTTTTCGCGAAAACGTCCGTTTCGGGCCATTTTCGTGGGTTATAGCACACGATTTTCAGCACTCGGGTCAATTTTTTTGCAACATCCCGGATGTGCACAGACTCCTTGTAGAAGACATTTGGCGAGGTTTTCATTGATTTTTGGACCGTAGGGTACACGTTTCGGGCCTTTTTCGGCCCGTTTAGGTGCCTTTGGAACCAAGAATTACGTGCCGAAACGGAAGCCATAATGATGCATTTCGTCACTCTGACGGTCCCTCCTCCATGTACCGACCATAGTTTAATGCATAACAGCACCAGGGGTATGTCTCCGGGACAGAAGGGTTTGCAGGTGCGTTTTCGCGAAAACGTCCGTTTCGGGCCATTTTCGTGGGTTATAGCACACGATTTTCAGCACTCGGGGCAATTTTTTTGCAACATCCCGGATGTGCACAGACTCCTTGTAGAAGACATTTGGCGAGGTTTTCATTGCTTTTTGGACCGTAGGGTACACATTTCGGGCCTTTTTCAGCCCGTTTAGGTGCCTTTGGAACCGAGAATTACGTGCCCACACGGAAGCCAGAATGATGCATTTCGTCACTCTGACGGTCCCTCCTCCACGTACCGACCATAGTTTAATACATAACAGCACCAGCGGTATGTCTCCGAGCCAGAATGGTTTGCAGGTGCGTTTTCGCGAAAACGTCCGTTTCGGGCCATTTTCGTGGGTTATAACACACATTTTCAGCACTCGGGTCAATTTTTTTGCAACATCCCGGATGTGCACAGACTCCTTGTAGAAGACATTTGGCGAGGTTTTTCATTGCTTTTTGGACCGTACGGTACACGTTTCGGGCCTTTTTCGGCCCGTTTAGGTGCCTTTGGAACCGAGAATTACATGCCCAAACGGAAGCCAGAATGATGCATTTCGTCACTCTGACGGTCCCTCCTCCACGTACCGACCATAGTTTAATGCATAACAACACCAGGGGTATGTCTCCGGGCCAGAAGAATTTGCAGGTGCGTTTTCGCGAAAACGTCCGTTTCGGGCCATTTTCGTGGGTAGCACACGATTTTCAGCACTCAGGTCAATTCTTTTACCACATCCCGGATGTGCACAGACTCCTTGTAGAAGACATTTGGCGATGTTTTCATTGATTTTTGGACCGTAGGGTACACGTTTCGAGCCTTTTTCAGCCCGTTTATGTGCCTTTAGAACCGAGAATTACGTGCCCAAACGGAAGCCAGAATGATGCATTTCGTCACTCTGACGGTCCCTCCTCCACGTACCGACCATAGTTTAATACATAACAGCACCAACGGTATGTCTATGAGCCAGAATGGTTTGCAGGTGCGTTTTCGCGAAAACGTCCGTTTCGGGCCATTTTCGTGGGTTCTAGCACACGATTTTCAGCACTCGGGTCAATTCTTTTGCAACATCCCGGATGTGCAAAGACTCCTTGTAGAAAACATTTGGCGATGTTTTTATTGATTTTTGGACCGTAGGGTACACGTTTCGGGCCTTTTTCAGCCCATTTATGTGCCTTTGGAACCGAGAATTACGTGCCCAAACGGAAGCCAGAATGATGCATTTCGTCACTCTGACGGTCCCTCCTCTACGTACCGACCATAGTTTAATGCATAACAACACCAGGGGTATGTCTCCGGGCCAGAATGGTTTGCAGGTGCGTTTTCGCGAAAACGTCCATTTCGGGCCATTTTCGTGGGTTATAGCACACGATTTTCAGCACTCGGGTCAATTTTTTTGCAACATCCCGGATGTGCACAGACTCCTTGTAGAAGACATTTGGCGAGGTTTTCATTGCTTTTTGGACCGTAGGGTACACGTTTCGGGCCTTTTTCAGCCCGTTTAGGTGCCTTTGGAACCGAGAATTACGTGCCCAAACGGAAGCCAGAATGATGCATTTCGTCACTCTGACGGTCCCTCCTCCACGTACCGACCATAATTTAATACATAATAGCACCAGCGGTATGTCTCCGAGCCAGAATGGTTTGCAGGTGCGTTTTCGCGAAAACGTCCGTTTCGGGTCATTTTCGTGGGTTATAGCACACGATTTTCAGCACTCGGGTCAATTTTTTTGCAACATCCCGGATGTGCACAGACTCCTTGTAGAAGACATTTGGCGAGGTTTTCAATGATTTTTGGACCGTAGGGTACACGTTTCGGGCCTTTTTCGGCCCGTTTAGGTGCCTTTGGAACCGAGAATTACGTGCCGAAACGGAAGCCATAATGATGCATTTCGTCACTCTGGCGGTCCCTCCTCCATGTACCGACCATAGTTTAATGCATAACAGCACCAGGGGTATGTCTCCGGGCCAGAAGGGTTTGCAGGTGCGTTTTCGCGAAAACGTCCGTTTCGGGCCATTTTCGTGGGTTATAGCACACGATTTTCAGCACTCGGGTCAATTTTTTTGCAACATCCCATATGTGCACAGACTCCTTGTAGAAGACATTTGGCGATGTTTTCATTGATTTTTGGACCGTAGGGTACACGTTTCGGGCCTTTTTCGGCCCGTTTAGGTGCCTTTGGAACCGAGAATTACGTGCCCAAACGGAAGCTAGATTGATGCATTTCGCCACTCTGACGGTCCCTCCTCCACGTACCGACCATAGTTTAATGCATAACAGCACCAGGGGTATGTCTCCGGGCCAGAATGGTTTGCAGGTGCGTTTTCGCGAAAACGTCCGTTTCGGGACATTTTCGTGGGTTATAGCACACGATTTTCAGCACTCGGGTCAATTTTTTGCAACATCCCAGATGTGCACAGACTCCTTGTAATCGGAAATTAGACTACTCATCTACCAATTGATCTACATCCACAACCTATCAATCAAACAATTCTCGCATCAAATTCTGCTCAAATATCATGAACTTCTTCTTTTTGTAGTGCTAGATGGCGTAAATTATTCTCATGTAAATAAAATAGCATGCATGACAGTTACAGAAACATGACAAAAGGTCAGATCAGTGACCTAAGATTAACATTTGTCAAGGAAAAAACAAATGGACATACACCCACGACACAAATAATTGAACACTGCTAATCAATTTACAAGTTACAATGATATTTACTTAACTTCATTGGCAATGGGCACCATCTACTCTGTTCACTATCAGAATGTTCTAATGTTACATATAAGAAGCCCTCCATATTGCATTCGATTCTGAAATGTCACCATATCCTTCAGTAAGTCCTGGTTAACTTTCTGGGAGACATAGTCATCAGCAAAATAACTAGGCCTTGTCTCTATTAGCTCTTTATTGTTTCCCATTCCAAAATTCCCAAGGTATTGCCGAACATCACAGTTTTCAACATTTTTTATCGACTCATGGGTGAAAGAGAAACAAGAACTTCTGCTACGTGGGGTGTCAAGGCCATCAAGATCTTCACTGGAGTTGTTTCTAAATTTCATGTGGCATTTGGTGTTACTAAAGATAGCACCATCAGACACATCAGATCCAGTTATGCTAATTGAGCACTGAGTTTGCTTGTCCAATTCCTGAAGTGAAGGAGGGAAAAAACAATAAATGTCATTCTAATGGAATGCCGTGAAAAAATCAAGGTGAGGATATCCTGTGAGTTTATACATCAGACATAAGCTAAACTAGAGAAAGATTACAATTACCAATGATATTATGACTTCTGATAGAAGGTATTATGACAATCTATTGATACAAGGGCAGTAATTTCAGGTGATCCCAGATAAGGTACTATTCGAATATCATGGGACCTCACTAACAAACAGCACATTCCATATCCAAATAAATTAAGGTGTTTGGTATGTCTCTCCACAAAAAGTGAACTCAACGAGCCAACTTGAACAACAAAACTCCAAGCTAAAAGAAAAATCAATTCACTAACCTCAGGATGGCCATGTTGATCAGCTGGAGTGTGGGGAACTTGAAAGCTTGATCTCCCTTTATGGAAAAATCTACTATTGCTCTTTGGCTGGACATTTAATACTGAATTTGGTTGATGCTCCTCGGGTGACGAGAAATCAGTGCTATCCATTGTTGAAATTGAAACACATTCCTCGAAATAATTCAGTGCCTCTTCAGCTAAATGCCTTGACACTTTCAGTCTTTCTATGCTACTCTGTAATCCCAAAGCAGATATAAAGTTAAAATCAAGATTGCATTGTATTAAGACAAATCACTAAATCACATGAATGATAAATGGATTGTATTAGTATTGAATTAGCAGGTATAGCTTTCTTCTTGGTCGTTTTTTATGGGTCTCAGTAAAATTTGGAGCTGTTACTATGCCCTTCAGCATTCTACTCAGTTCTTGTTCCCGCTGCTCTTCAACTGCCAAATCTACCCGTAGCTTTCGAGCACGTTCATGTGACTGCAATAAGAATTAAAAAGGTTATAATTGATGAGTGGTGACTTTGTTTAACTAAAAGCACAGAACAGTTGGCACAACAGTTAACAGACCTGTTTGAGTTTTATTGTATACTCTGTAATGTCAGGAGCCAGCTCAGAGGTGTCAGGATCATACTCAAGAGGAGCTTCAAATTGCCCTAGCTGCCGGTTTGCTTCATGGTGCCATATATCTGAAACCAGCTCGGAAGAATCTGTATCAAACTCAAGAGGAATTTCCATTTGCTCCCAATGCTGTTTTGTTGCATTGTTCCTCGCGTCAGAATCCAACTCAGCAGCATCTGTATCAAATTCAAGAGGGATTTCCACAACATCTTTCTTTCGGTATTCCGTGGCATAATCACGTAAGTCTGAAATAAAATCAGCAGAATCTGGATCGAACTCAGGAGGAATTTCTAGAACTGGATCCACTGGGACAGCTGATTGGTTCTGCTACCAAATGGCCTGTTGATCAAAGAAGAATAGCAGCATCATGATTCATGGACAACTTAGAACAAATGGAATAAAATATGAATGAAAGGTTTAGACAGAATATAGTAGAGAAAATGGCAAAGTTATTTTCAAAGCAAAAGCCGGACATAAAGGCAAACTTTTCTCCTTTACCAACAGAAAGCAGGGCTAGCAAAATATTTCTAGAAAACACATTTTCAACCTGGCAATATTGTATTAAAAGGGGAATGTGAACTCAGAGAAACAAGTGGGCATCATGTCAGCATAATCATTGTAATAACCAGAAAAAAAGAAGGAAAAATGCATATGTGCCACTCCTTGAAGATGGAAAACATTGACGTTCAAAAGTAATCCTTTCCCTAGTTCATAGCTACACCAAAGAATAGCTTCACACGAGTGATTCGCTAGTTCTTACATGCTCAAGATTACGTGTTGTTTCATCCATTTGAAGAGCACCCTGTGTGCAACAAACATACTTTCAGTCAGTGACATGCTCATGTTGCTGTAAACCCCATGGGATGCATGATTTGACTAAAGCACAAAGCTACACGAGCTATTCACATACCGCTCCGGTTGTTGACCCCTGAGATGAACAGCTTGCACCGGTTCCCCTTTGTTTGCTCTGTGAGGGATTTACTGCTTTGTGAGGATACAAGTCCTTTAAAAGTACTGCATGAGGTTACTGTACACACAAACCATCCAATCCAAGGTCCAGAACCAGCGTAATACATACCTCTGAAATTGAATGCCGACTCCTCCATGACTGCAGTTTCCTCACCTCTGTATCTGGCTGTCAGATGTAGCAAGATAAAACGTTTGATGTGAGTCGGATTCAGATTTTGGTGGAGATAGAATGCAGATTGAATATCAACTAGTCTGCATATCCGCACGGCATATACTAGTTGATGATGCAGTGGTAAGGAAGACAAAGAAATTGTGCAAATCGTAGTTAGCGAAAGCAGGGATTTTTTTATTTTTTTTAACTGGGGACAGGTTTTCGGGTGAAATGGGAAGCAGAGGTTGACCTCAGAGCAGCGGTACGGGGGGCGTACTTCGTCGGCCACCGACTGCGCCCGCGAAGCCCTCCTCCCGCAGACAGCGCCAGCACCGTCCGCCGACTGCGCCGAGGCGGTGTGCCTCCGCTGCGGCGTTTCGGACACCGACCGCGCCCTCCCGCCGCCGCCGCCGCGTCCCCCACCCTTGAGCGGCTGGCACCCTCTGTCCGGCCTAGGCGCAACCCCGCCGCCGGCGCTAGTAGCAGTCCCAGGCGGCTGCTGCGGCGGAGATGCGGAGGCCGCTGAGTCGAAGAGCGGGTTGGTTCGGGTGTTGGCGTAGTCCTCCTGCCGGAGGCTGTCGTGGTGGCCGCGGGCGCGGGGCGCGGCGCTGACGCTGCGGGAGCGGGAGCGGCGGGGGCACGGGGGCGGGTCCGAGCGGGAGGTGGTGGTGGTGGAGGAGGCGTGGAGGTCGCGGCGCGTGGTGGACTTGAACGCCGACGACGCCATCGGGCGGTTGGCCGGGATTGGTACGGCGAGCGGACGAAACGAAACGGCGAGGGAACCGCGAAAAGAAGACTTGCTGCTGCGGATTTGACAATGGCTTGGGTAGGTGTGGCTTGGCTGAGGATGACGAGTGGGCCCGGTCGCCAGGCCACCGTGGAGAGCAACGAAACAAAAAAAAGAAAATGGAGATGCGGGGGATCGAACCCCGTGCCTCTCGCATGCAAAGCGAGCGCTCTACCATTTGAGCTACATCCCCTTTCTGTTCATATTTTTCCTAACAGTACCTTAGTGTGTATTACCGAGTGCACAAGTTTATTCTCACAAATGAATGTTCCGTGGTAAAGAAGGAAAAACTAGTGCAAATGTTCGGTGCTCACATCTTTTATTTTACTTGTGTTCCATTTAATTATGGCATATAGTATACTAGTATCCTATGTTTTGTACGAGAGCCTTGGGATCATACGTATGCAAACGTGTTGCTTTGTGGCATCGGATTCTCCGACAACATCTATGCAGGACAAGAAGGAAAATGCAATTCTCTTGTATGCCGAACTAGTTTTTTTTATAAGGGCAAATGCTTACCTCCATACCGTTGCATAAAAGACATATGGTAGCCAGTAAAATAAAAAGGCAACAACACATGGTTCGGGACTAGCTCACGATTTTGTATCTTGCAAAACAAATTTCAAAAGAATTTAATTTGAGATGTCAGAAGTTGAACCCGTACCTTTATCATTCACGGTTACGTGGTCATTTTGCTGAGTTCCTTCGACATGGTTCTCTCGACGACGCGCCCTAGTATACTCTACTTATTCACCTGTGTTGGTTTGGGGTATGGTTAGTCCATCAGGAGGATCGTCCCCTCCCAATTCAAAGTTTTCCCTGGAAGTTTCAACCGTCGTTAACTATGGCAACAGTCTCAACCGTGTTAAGACTCTACCAATTGAGCTACACCTCCAAAATAATGATTTGTTTCTTAAGAATAAATATTCTTGTAACCTTTTATAATATTCTTGTAACCTTTTATTGACACATAGAGAAATTAAAAGACAAAATATTTTATTGAAGAAGACGCCAAGAGTCGGACCTCGTACCTTTATCATACTTAGATTAATGCTCTACCAATTGAGCTACATCCCCAACATAATGATTTGTTTCATAAGAATAAATATTATTATTATTATACCTTTTATTGATACATATGGAAGACATAGAGAAATTAAAAAGAAAAAATATTTTATTGGAGATGCGAGGAGTTGAACCCCGTACCTTTATCATGCTTAGATTAATGCTCTACCAATTGAGCTACATCCCCAATTAATGATTGTTTGTTATAACCTTTCTTTCATACATATGGGACATAGAGAAATTAAAGAAAAAAAATTATTTGGAGATGCGAGGAGTTGAACCCCATACCTTTATCATGCTTAGATTAATGCTCTACCAATTGAGCTACATCCCCAATTAATGATTGTTTGTTATAACCTTTCTTTCATACATATGAGACATAGAGAAATTAAAAGAAAAAAAATTATTTGGAGATGCGAGGAGTTGAACCCCGTACCTTTATCATGCATAGATTAATTCTCTACCAATTGAGCTACATCCCCAATTAATGATTGTTTTGCACAATAAATATTTTATATTTTTTCAATGCACCGAAGAGAATAATGTCTCAAAATGCATGGAAGAGGAATTACAAAACGGTTGTGTTGCATTACATAATGTTATTGATCCGGTGTTTGGTTTTTGAGAAGTCACTTTCATCTAGAATGGAATGTGTCATCTCATTTACAGCCATCCAAATATATGCTAAACAGCATGTGACGGTATCCATTAGAAATGTAGACTAGTGGTAGAGCTACTCCAAGTGCCCCATGTTAGTTGGGGTCGTATGCCATCTACCACTGTGGTCCAAGAGCAAACTGGCCAAACAAGAGCGAATGTTCCAAATTCCAATGATTGCATGCAGAGGAGCAAAGGGGAACAAGGAGCTCGGCAAGGTCAAATCTATGGACTAGAGAGACAGATGGTCCTTGGCCAGCACCACTTCCATGTGGAGACGCACTTGTGGCTGGTTATTAGTTGCATTGGCGATGCATTGTTTACTCGAATTTTTTTTGTTTGGATAAATAATATAAGGACTTGGCTAAAATACAGTCAGCTGTAATTTAGTCTTACCGCACAGTCACCTTTTTTTTTTTGAAACGGTCGTTCACTTCACCAAATTTTCACCAACAACCTGTCACATCAATCTTCTTTCCACTAATTTGGAGTATTAAATGTAGATTAATGACAAAACCCATTCCACGACCCCTACCCTAATTTTCGAGACGAATCTAACTAGCCTAATTATGTCATGATTAGACAACGTCGTGCTACAGTAACCAATCTCTAATGACGGATTAATTAGACTTAATGGATTCGTCTCGCAATTTCCGATCCATTCGTGTAATTATTTTTGTAAATAATCTACGTTTAATACTCCTAATAGACCTTGAAAGGGGACCCAAAATTTTCAGTTCGCCAACTAAACAGGCCGCTGTTGGGTTGACCGTGAAATATATGAAAAACAAAATTGCAGAAAAAACATACATACAATTATGGATCACATATATCCTCATGTACAAAAATTCAACCTGACCCACAAATTGGGATCCACGGTTTGCTATTGTTCAAAAAAAAAGGAAAAACAATCATTGAACTCTCATCCTGAGTAAAAAAATGCTCCATGCCCATACAAATCTGAAGGAAGACGATGATGATCTGGAATTTACTTTGCCTCCATTTTACACAAATGCCTGTGATAACAGTCCAGGTTTTCGTTGATGATGCATAATAAATTGAGGGGAGGTGGTACTTAGGTTCCTTCACCGTCTTTTAATGGTTGGAATGAGTACCATATAACCTGCATATCATTTTTTAGTTACCCCTCTCGCTTTTCAATAATTTGGCAACCTATATCATATAACAAGAAAAGGAAATATTCAAATTAATATCGGACCTGCACACATTCTATTATTGCTTAATGAATTGTATTGTTTTGCATGGATATAACCATGTTATTGCCTAATGAAAAAGTAAAAATTGCCAACTTTGCATCTTGTGCTGGATGTACCCACATTTAATAGCTGCATAACATATGTGAATTATTGCTAATCGAAACCATATTATTGTTAACAAAAGTATATTGTGTTGCCTAATTTAGTAGCAAATTCCTGACACCAGTATTTGCTGCTGAGTGTATATTCTGATTGGGAAAGCTAGCTATACCTATGGACTCATATTGCTGTACAGAAAACATTCATTGAATAAAAGTGATGTGCAGTAAAATAAATGTTTTTAAAAAATCATACATAATGGCATGAGTTTTCATATCTGGTTGATCGAGTTGCGTTTTGGAATCTGTTAGAAGTGTTATACAGATGCATACACATGCAAGTCTGAGTCCCCTCATACAACTTTTAAGACTTGCCTAATGAATAATGATAACATTATGGTATGAACAGAAACCCACAAAAAGCAGCACATGCAGTTCTGTGTATATATGTCATTTTATTACACGAATACATGTAAGAATCTAACATGAAAAAGATTGTGAGCACACACGTTTTCAATCAGATTTCGGTTGCATTGCAAACCCCTCCACAGAAAGGGGGGGGGGGGTTTCATGTCTCACCTGGCGTGCATGCGTTACTGACCAGATTAGTATATTAACATGCTTTTATGTTTTTATTCTTTTGGCTGTTAAACTAAACTAAGTTTCATGACATTGGGTACAAATTGGTTGTGTCAGGTTGCGCATTGAGTTCATGTTGGTGAACTGCATGAAGGAGAGCCCTACAGCAGCTAATGGCACACACAAATGAGAAAACTTAGTTGTACTATTCAAAGTAGAATTAAGTTGCAACAACAGAGAGAGGGTATTGGAATTCGTCTGCTGCGATGCTTACCGACAATTCCAACATAGCACAGTAAATGTCAGCAAATATTGTGAAGGGAATCAAGGCAAACAACGCTACAAATTTACCTACACTCACGATTGGTTCAGAATTCTGAAAAGCTTACTAATGCAGCTTAATATTACTGGCTAGAGAGAAATGTTACCTAGCATGGAGAATATCATGAAACCAGCAGAAATCTGTATCACTCTTCTGCTACCAACCCTTGTTGATACAAGGAAACCGACATTCTCACTGTGTTGCAGAAAAAACATACAATTATGGATCACATATACCCTCATGTACAAAATTCAACTAGATCCATAAATTAGGATCTATGGTTTGCTATTGTTAAAAAAAGAAAATAAAAACAATCATTCAACTCCCATCCTGAGTACAAAAAATGTTGCATGCCCATATATACAAATCTGAAGGAAGACGATGATGGTCTGGAATTTACTTGCCCTCCATTTTATACAAATGCCTAACTGGACAGCAGTGATAACAATCAAGATTTTCGCTGATGACGCACAAGAAATTGAGAGAAAGTGTTACTCAGGTTCCTTCACCATTTTTTAACAGTTGGAGTGATTGCCATATAATCTGCATATCATTTTTGAGTTACCCCTCTCCCTGCCAATAATTTGGCAACCTATAATATAACAAGAAAAAGAAATATTCACATTATTATTGGACCTACACACATTCTATTATTGCTTAATGAATTGTATTGTTTTGCATGGATATAACCATGTTATTGCCTGATGAACAAGTAAAAATTGCCTACTAGGAATCATGTACTGGATACAACCACATTTAATAGATGCATAACATATGTGAATTATTGCTAATTCAAACCATATTATTGCCAACTAAAGTATATTGTGATGCCTAATTTAGTAGCAACTAAATTAGTTGACACTATTGTTCTGATTGAATTAGCATGAAGTGAGTCTCTTACTACTGAGTTACTACTGAACTTATCATGCATGTACTGTGAAAAATAGTAGTAGACTGAAAAAAACGCACCACATTTGTTCCAGAACATCGACCTGGTTCATGCTTCTGTATGTGACTTGATTTACCCCCCTCGCTACCCCTTGCACCTCTTTATGCTGCTGCGGTAGCTGAAAAAACAAAAACAAAAACAGAATATATCAGAGGGCCGACAGGTGTGCATGTATATGGCTAAAAGACACATAATAGTGAAATACTCCAAATACAAAGTTGTAGTATATGAAAACATGCATAATAGAAGAACCACAAAAAATAGAGAGCCATAAGGTTGACTACAATTCATCAGAGGTCTATCACTACCATCCAGTTTGCTCGGAACAGCCTTTCATTGGCTGCAGCTAGTCCAACATCACAACATCTGGGCTGTATCTGCAAAAAAATCCGAACTACAAAACATGCATACAGGCAAAAAAAGGGTGAGAAAATAGATTAATAGACTTATTATGTTTGCATTTGGTAGATGCTACTTCATCCAATCATGAGTTACTTCAGAAGAAACAAGTTAGCACCATAGTACTAGGCTACAATGGTATGCATGGCACACAGATAACAACAGATAATGGACAGAGAGCACGCTAGTTCATCAGCCAAAAAAACAAAATGAAAAACAGCAACGTGAGTAAAATGTCTTGCTCACTTCAGTGCATGTGTTTGGTCCCTCAATCAGGTGGCTGGTCTACCTCCAGGATGGAATCAGAGGTCACGTGAAAAAGCAGGGAAATCGACACAAGGGAGTATGAGATTTCAAAATTTTCATTGAGAGAGAGACTCAGACGAATGTATGTGACTCACATGTGTGCGTGCATATTAGCTTCTCTACTATTTAGGAAAGCTGGCAGGATTAGAAGAAGCTACTTTCAGGATTTTGTAGAGCGCACCAAACAAAAAACAATTATGAAATGATCACTATTATTACTTGATAAAGTACTAAGTTTTGCCTAATGCAGAATACATTATTTCTTAATAATTAACACTATTGTTGCCTAGCAACCATCTTTTGTGTTTCTATAGCTAAAATGGATAGGGAAAGGCAGCAAGGACAAGGAGAAGAGTATGAACAGATAATACAATAAAAGATCTCATGGTGATGCTATAACTGAAAAGTGTTAGATTGCCAAAGCTATAACAGGAAAAAAAGAATCAAATATATTACACTAAAATATTACTTGTATTTAGTACAAGTGTTTTTAGTAACAAATATGGATCAGATATTTCTATAACATCCTATCAGAGCTATGACAGTAATTGATAGTAAATGACCATGTTATGCTTATTTTCCAAATTGCAGTTTATGAAGGATTGGTAAGGGAGATTTGCTTTTGTACTACAAAATGTCACAGTTTAGAAGGATATTACTTGGGTACGAAACTACAGTGCTATGGAACAAAAGAAGCGAAACAAAGGAGCACCGAGAACTAATTAAGTTCAATCAGTCGTATCTTCTGTGGTGGCACCAAATGGACCTGCCAAAACAATCATAAGCAACAAAACTGCAGAGTTAAGTACTGGAGTACAACTAGGAAATTCAAACAGCCTAAGAACAAAGCACCAGCTATGGACAACCACACAGGGTCCTTTGCTTGTAGAGCACAACATACAAAAACTTAGAACGACAGATCTAAACGAGCTATCCATCGCCCACACATCGACCCACTCTCAACTTCAAACAGACCCATGCTGCTCGGGATAGTGCTGTCCAGGGATTCATCAGAGCAAATCTGCGCCCCTGGACTAGGGAGGAAGAAGAGTAGTAGGAGGAGGAGCCGAGGAAGCCTCACCATGCCCGGGCAGTGACTGCGGGGAAGCCGCCGCCGCCGGGGGAAGGGGGTTGCTGCCGAGGGAAGCCGCTTCGGGGACCGCTGCTGCAGCGCGCCCTCGCCGGGGATGCCACGCAGGGGTCCGCTGCTGCCGCGTGCCCTCACAGTGGCAGCCGCGCCACCTCGCCGAGGGATGTCACGCCCTCTCCAGGCGGGTTCGCTGTCGCGCCCTCTCCAGGCGGGTTCGCTGTCGCGCCCTCGCCAGGCGGATTCGCTGCCGCTCCCTCGCCAGGCAGGTTCGCCGCCGCGCACGCCGCCTGCCGGCCGGCCGCCGCCGCCGAAACCCTAGGCGAGAGAGGGGGCAGACGAGGGAGGGGGAAAATGAAATGAGAAAGAGAAGGCTGGACTGTTGAAGGGGACGAGTCGGCACTCCAAAAGACCAAAACGGAGCGACTGTCCTGTTGGTTAAATTTACAATCGATTGGAAAGAAGTCATTACCATAATATAATGGCTGATTTACTTCAGTGTATATGCGTGCAACAAGTTCAACTTCCCATGAACTGTCACTAGACTATCAGACAAGTAGCTATGGAGTAGCATTGACTGAGTTCACTATATATAGTGGAATTTTGGATACGTAAATTACTGTACAAATTTGATCCAGAGTAACTCTAGAACACACAGCTGCTGCTGCTGCAGTTGCAAAAATTAAGGAGCGAGCATGATGCTATTTGTGTACGATTCGTTTGCGACCTACCTGCCGTACATCTCGCACATTGCCGATCTGAATCTGAAGCTTGACGTATTATATATTGTACGCACAACCAAATAAGTTATCCTAACTGTAGCAGCTCAAGAAGTGAGCGTATGATTTGATCACATGACAACGGCGTGGCTTAACTGAACTGAGAGAAACTTTCTCCAGTTTATACGGCGCCGGCCGGTATGTACAAAAACTAGTCAAATTAAAGTATGTAAAAGATGAACACACTTCACATGGTCGGCATTCAGAACTCCGTCTGTACTGACCATGCTAAGAGCAACTCCAGTACAGACCTTCAAATTGAGGCCTCCAAACTCTATTTGCAGGCCTAACTGTAAAAAATAGAGGTCCAAAATAAATACTCAACTCCAGTGGGGATATCAACTCGGGCCTCTATTTGAGAGTGGGCCCATCTGTCAGCGAGGGAGGGAGGGACTTCACCGTGACACCGTGTTGCTCCTGCCCCAATCCGCATCTCCTCCCGTCGGCGGCGGCCGCTCGGAGCCGCGCCGCTCCGCCGTGCCCCGACCGTGTCGCCGGCGAAGCGCTGCTAGCGTCGCGCCTGAGCGGAGAGCGCGGCCCCGGGGGGAGCTTGGAGGCGCGGCCGGAGGAGGCCGGCAGGCGGCAGCTATGGAGCTCGCGGAGAGCAGCTAGCCGGGAGGAGAAGAGGAGGCCCCGCGCGTAGGCAAACAACAAACTAGAGCTCATCTTTCTTTTCTCTCTCTTTGTGAGAAGAGAGGCAAAGCAGGAATCAAGGTACGAGCAATTAGCCCCTTGCTCCTTCGATTTTGATTTTGATTTGATCCCCCAACCCAACCTGGAGGGATTTGGATCCATGTCCGATCATACAAGAAAGGGATCATCCTCTCGCTCGATTTGGATCTGGATCCCCTTACTCCGTCTCCTTGTCAATCCGTAACCAATTTTCGATCGCAAGCTGCCAGATTCTGATTTTCATCCATCACGAATCGCTTGCAGGTTCGCCGACATGTTGGAGGAGCTGCTCCTCTTCACGCGGGGCGCCCTCATCGCCGAGCAAGCACGCAGGTGTGCTTGTCCATCGCCGAGCAAGCACGCAGGGATTCCTGCACGAAGACCAACTGAGCAAGACCAGCACAGCGCAAGTGCTGCAAGACGCCGGAAGGAGGAGGAGGAGGAGCCAGACGAGGAGGTTGGGGAGGGAGCAGCCGCTTCTCAGCCGAGGCCGAGGCCGCGGAGGCCGCCATCGCCCCCAAGACAAGACATTCTCTCCTCTTCCCTTCCACCTTGTGCACGAGCCCAACGCCGTCGTCGGCGCCGCCATCGCCGCTCGCGCCCGTCGTCGAGCGTCCGCCACCACCGCCGCCACCCCGGTGCGAGCGCAGGAACCTGATGACCGTGACGAGGCCAAGGAGGCAGAGCACGGTGCCCTCGTCCAGGCCGCCCGGCCCGGCGCGCCGCCCGTCCAACAGCGGCGGCCGGCGACCTCTCGAGGCAGGGCGCGGCGCTGCCGGTGTGCCCATGCGCGTGCGTGTGCCCGTGGCTGAAGCGGAGCGGAGCAGAGGTGGCTTGGGTGTTGGAGGAAAAAGGTGGGGTCCACGTTTTGGAGGGGGGAGTAGAGGCCCTCCAGAAATGGAGGCTTGGAGGAGAAATTTGAAGGGGCATGCAAAATGGAGGTCTATTTGGAGGTCCTGCTGGAGATGATTTTTAGCACCAAACCTCCAAATTTTAGAGTAGAGGCCCATATGGAGGTCTTTGCTGGAGTTGCTCTAAGCATTTGACCAGATAACCTAACCTGACGGCGATATTGTGTGATTTGAGAGAATAATGTCTGAATTGCCCAACATTTTGGCATCTGCATGTTTGAGATGCGACCATCAGCAGCTCAAGAAAAGGTGTGTTCCAGTCAAAGAGAAGCAAATAAATAGCACATACTATATGTGTTTCCTCCCCCCAGCAAAATAAAAGAAAAATTAAAAACGTGATGCAGTTCTCAGGGTGACATGTTCATTACTAAACTACACAGGTCGGCCATATGCCTCATGCATGCCCTTTTGCTCCACTCCAGAACTAGTAGCTAGAGACATGGAGGAGATATATATAGCAGCATCCATGTTCTCTGCATGTTGTTCCACTCGCAATCATGTTACCTGCCACTGCCAAAGCCTGCAATATATGTACAGGCCACGGTTACTCTAGCACACTGTGCAGGTTGTTCAAGCAGAGACTCTGCTCACTGCAGATCCACGATCATCATCAATCACCCCCAAGATCTACTACTCCTGCCCCTGCTCACTGCAGATCGATGAAGGCTGCTGTCATGAGAGCCGTGATCTTGCTCCTCCTCCTCATCAGCAGTGCCACTGCAGCAGCATCGCCGGCGACGACGACCCTGCAGACTCCGGACGGCCAAGGTCGGGCTGCTGCCAGGAGGTTGCTGCTGCGGCAACCGACGGCGGCTACCAACACCTACCATGTCCATCAACCAGCTGCGACGGCGGCGGCGGAGAAGCCGAACGTGGAGTTCAACGCCAGCACGAGGTCGGCGCCGGGGAGCAGGTTCAACCCCAGGCATAATTAGTTAGTTATAGTAGCGTCCTTTCATTTGGGACATCTTCTTGTTCCTCCTCCCATCATATCGATCCTTCTTGGTAGGCAGCAGCTTGCAATCTTTCTCTCCTTTTTTTCCTAGGTCAGCCGTCCGTGTATCATTCCGATCGAGCTTGTAGCAGACACAACTAATGTACAGAACACGACCGAGATAGATAGGTCTACTACGAGTACGAGCAGAGGTGGTGGTAGTTTCAGTTTAAAACAGTAGGTGAATTACGCTTTGCCCATTTTGTTGGTATTATTCATCCAGAAGATGGAAGGAATTGGCCAAACAAATGTCAGCGTCGGCAACTTGAGATCAATCTGATACTCTGTTTTCTTTTCTTCACCTCACTGTTGTTGCCATGCTCAAAAAATTTGGATCAATCTGTGGATGATACTATGGTTTAGGAATTCGATGGCTCGGCTACATCTACATAAATTGGTGTGCGCGTTGAAGGTCTGTCAGATTTTGCTCCGTGGCATGTAACGCTGGATGCTTCACTCTGGAAGGAGGTGCTTGTGAATGGTCAGATACGGAGAAGACGATGCTGCTGCTGCTGCTGCGGCGGCAAGGGCCGTCGTCGCCTTGTGTATCATCAGCAAGAGCAGCTTCCAACCGGTAGAGCTGCTGGCCGGCGGCGAAGTTGCCGAGCAGCTGGTACGAGCTCGGCGTGCCGTCCATGGTCAAGCACAGGTCATCGGTGCCTGAATCAATGCAAGTGTCGATTTGTGGATTAGAAATATAAACATTGCTAATAATTGATGAGAGGTACGTCCTGTACTAATTAAGTTTGCACGCGCGCGCGTACATGCGGCGAGCTCCTTCTGGGTGCGGTAGAGGAATTGCAGGACGGCGGCGACGTCGTCCCGGAACCGGGAGAAGGGGTCGTCGTGGTCGTCGCCGTCGGCGAGGTTGAGCTTGCGGAGCTTGCAGAGGCCCTCACCGAGCTCCATCATGGCGCCGCGGTGGTTCTGTGCAAGCCGATCGATCATCGATCAGTAATTGGATGATCGTCGACGACATCATCATCAAATAAAATTCAGAGGGAGTTCATCATGGATGGATCGACGACCAATGGGTTAGTTAATTAGGTGGACGACCTGGTTGAAGAGGTGGTGGAATCCGACGGCGCACTGGAGGATGCCGTGGAGGAGGAGCGTCCGCGCGGGGTCCTCGGCGTCGTACCAGAGCTCCTCCACCACGTCGTGGCACGCGTGGAACTCGCCGCGGTTGAACAGAGCCACCGCCGCGTCGAACCCAGCACCACCACCATGTCCCGCCGACGCCGACGGGTCCCCGCTGTCCTCCTCCTCGTCGTCGTCATCGGGGCGCTCGCCTCGCGCCGTGAGGAGCCGGCGGCGGCAGCGGAGGTCGGCGTCGCGCCGCGCTCGGCCATGGTGCTGCAGGCCGAGCAATACGTGCGGACGAGCCGGTCTGGCGGGCATCAGCTGTCGCAGGCGGGGCGAGAGGGTCGTGGCCGTGGGTGGCGCGAGGCCGGCAGCAGAGCCGGAGGGCGCAAGCGCCATGGAAGGCAGGCACCAAGCACTCTGCATTCGTAGTGTGTGGCTGCCACCAGCACTTGGTTGGGTTAGTTTTTTTTTTGAGAAAACCGGGTTTTTATTTCATATATTCTGATAGTTTACATCGATCATCTTACAAGAACACCCTTGGAAGAACAGAAAATTACAGCCACGCCCTTGTAAAAAACTCCCGGTCATCTTCGTCACCAGCGGCCGGAGGAAGCACCTTGAAGCCGAACACCTTCCCGACGAAGTCGCATAAGAGTTTTGTAGAGGCACCAAGAGTAGCATGCCGAAGAGACCAACATGCCATGAAGTCGTTGAACGTGTAGGCCGAGCAAGATGGCCAACGACCATCACATCGCCGGTGAAGAAGGGATCTGACGCCACGAGTAGCACCAACCCCAGATCGCTGGAGATGAAGACACCCAAAAGGGGATGCAAACCACCAGAAACAGTGGTACTGAAGACCCAACCCGGTTTCATACTAGGTTGGTAGACAAACCTGGTGTGACCACCACCAGCAGAAGCAGGGTCGCCAGAGATGTCGAAGAAGATCCCGCCAGGCCTAGATCTGACTGCACCCTCCTCGAACTTCCGCCATCGCCCACTGGAGTAGCAACACAGGTACAGAAACCTCGCAGATCCGTCCCCAACATCTGCGCCACCACGAACGCTGACATCGAAGACGAACTGGAGGGACAAAATAAGCGGCAGCACAAGACCTAAGCCGCCGGGAGAACCTAATCTTTGCATCGCCATCGACGAGACAAAGAACCCTAACCCTAACCTAGGTAGAAAGTAGAAGAATATGTACACCGGCCATCGATCCTGCAGCTCCCCATCACCTCCAGCACCGGAGCGGCCGCCGTAGGTGAAGAGGAGCCGGCGAGATCGACGCCGGGAGCGAAATCGCCTCTCTGTCGCCGGTCTGGACTGTATCAAGGGGAGGGATGATGAGAGGAGTCGAGAAGCCTACTTGGTTGGGTTAGTTGGCATATTCTTCCGGCCCAAGAGAGAAATCTCCATTACGGTCCAGCCCAGACACAGACACGATGCCCAGCCCATTCAAGAACTCCAGATGACAACCCAACCCACCAAGCAACAACGATTTTTTTCCCGCGGATTCCTTCTTCCCACCTCCACCCCGCTCGCTCGCTTCCCGCGAAACACCCCAAATGCAAAAGGGTTATTTGGTTCCAGGCCATTACTATTTTTCAGAGTTGGAGAAACGTCACTACTGTCGGTGCGGAAAGTAGTCCCGACAGTAACTAGTAAGAGCGCTGAGATCTATCTCTCGATGGTCGGTGCTAAGCAACTAGTGACACGGGGTTTATCCTGGTTCCGGCCGGGGCCGTACGTCCAGCAGTGGTGTGCTCGAGGTACTATATTGTGTTGCACCGTGGTGCTTGCAGAGGGGAGCTACAAGCGGGGCGGGAGAGGAGGCCGGGCCTCTAGGTCCCTGAGGTTTTGATTGAGGCGAGTGCCAATATCGTGGTAAAGGCAGAAAGCGTGTGGGTCAGTGCTCTCCGTCGTCCCCCTGCGGCCAGGGGACTGCCCCTCCTTTTATAGGCCAAGGAGGATGTAGTTTACAGGCGTGCCGCACTGTTCTAGCTACGTGTGATGGCATGGCGGACAGTGCAACGGAGTGGACGGCCGTCCTGGCGAATCTTGCTCCTGGCGGAGCGTCATGGCGTGCCCTGTATCCGTCCAGGAGCGGCTTCGAGGGTGGCGGCGTAGGAGCTTCCCGTGTGGTCGTCGTCCGTACGCTGACTCGAGGGTGTGGCTGACGGGAGGTCGTAAGGGGCACAGCCGCGGGCGTGGCGGTGTCTTGTCGCCCCGCACTCCCACAGCGTCAGGGATGGCGCTGCAGTGCCCGGGATGGCGTCGTGATGGCGGGGATGGCCGCGCAGGACCGACGGTGACGGAGGTGACGCGCCTCACTAGTCCGACGTCATGGCGTGGCCCCGGGCAGGCGCGGAGCAGGCGTCCGTCCCCTTTTCGAGGGTTCCGCCGTCCTCTTTCGAGGGTGCAGCGCGTTGGCCGTACGAGAGTGGGTGGCGCAGTGTCACGGAGCTGACACTGGCCTTGCCGCACAGTGGTGGGGATGGCCTCACCGGGAGAGTTGGCAGAACAGCGCCGGAATATGATTCTCGGGCGTGTCAGAGGGACGGCACGGCGTGGATTCGTCTTTGACCCGGGCGCCTGCAAGTGTCAGAACATTAAACGCCCCTGTCGGGGGAGCAGGTACGGGGGCGGCGAGCCCGTGAGAGCCTCGAGCGAGGCGGAGTCTCACCCGAGGGGGCGACCGGCACTCGAGCGAGGCGGAGTCTCACCCGAGGGGGCGACCAGCCCTCGAGCGAGGCGGAGTCCCACCCGAGGGGGCGACCGGCCCTCGAGCGAGGCGGAGACTTGTTAGCGCGGCGCTGCGCCCCTCGAGCGAAGCGGAGTTTCGCCCGGGGGTGGCTGGGCCGACTGTTCTGGTGGGCCGCTGGGGCCACCAGGGCCGTGGGCCCGGCCGCTGGGCCGTGACTATCTTGAGCGTGTTTTAGGTTTGTGAATTCGTTTGTGTTTTGTTTTTTTGCGAAAGTAAATGGGTTCCCCCCGGTTTTTTAGGAGACCCTTATGGTTGTCCCCGACAGTAGCCCCCGAGCATCTGCGGGTGTATCCGTTAGGATCCCGCAGATGCTGACGCTTGCTGATGGGACCTTCTTCCCTCCTGATTGCTGTGCTATTCCGTGGGGGCGCGCTAGCGGACCCGCGGGTCTAGCCCCCGAAGCCTTGGAGGAGTGCGCGTACTCCTTCAAGGTTTTTTCGCAGCGTCGTCGTTGTGCGAGGTGTTTATTTCAGCCGGCCTCGACGGTGTTTCAGCCGGCCTCGGCGGTGCCGTACACATGTGTCGACGTTCGCGTGCGTTCGGTGCATATCCAGGAGGTGTAGCCATGCGTCGAGCCCCCGAGCCTGGGCCCGTTCGAGGCGATCGGGGCGGGCTCTCCGACTTGTTTGTACGCCCCTTCGCCGTCCCTCCGCGGGACAGAGGGGTGAGGTGTCCACAACTCCCAACGAGCGGGTCGCGAATTGCGGGTTCCTCTTCGAGCTGTTATCGGGTGATTCAAGTGGACGCCCATGCCCCGTTCGATAAGGGTTGGCTCGTGGTCCGGAGACTCGTCCATGAAAGCGCTTACGTGGGTTTGCTAGGCAGGGCTCGGTCCCGTTCGCTGGGGACCGAGGGCGCGGAAGCTCTCCCTCGATGGGATCCCTCGACTAGCTGCCCTCGTTGGCTCTTGAATACGACATGTGGGGCGCCCTCGAGCTGGTGAGCTCGAGGATAGGCTCGAATGCGCGCGCCCTCGTCGTCCCTGACTCTGTTGATCTGGGGCGTCTGTTCGAACCCTTCGAGGGTCAGGCTTCGAACCCCTGATCAGTAGGGCCGTTGCGGGGTGGCAGTTAAGTGCCCCCGTCTTGATTGCATCTGCAGGATTCGTGGGTTCGCGGTCGAGCCGACCCCCGAGCTGCTGATCAGTAATCCTCTAAAATCGAGGGCACCTGTGGCGCCCGCTTTCACCGAGCGGGTCTCGAGGCCACTGGTCAGTAATCGCACCCTTCGAGGGTTTGGTTCTTCGAGCCCTGGACTCGGGCCGCGCGAGGGTCACGCTTACTTGGTAAGGGACCGGGCCGTTAAATGCCCACAGTCGTGGCTTCAGTCGTGCGTCGCGGGCGCGCCTTTTCAGGCGTCGCGGCCGTGCGCGTAGTGGGCGATGTGCGGGGCGGACGTGACAGGCCGCCGCGGCTCTTCGGTTGCTACGCCGTAATGATCGCGCATGCGCGCGCGGCCGACCGTTTCGGTGCGGTGGGCCCCGCTCGTTAGTGGCAGATGCAGCCGCCTACAGTTAATGCGCGCGGCGCGCGGTTTGGGGAGCGTGGCTCCCCCGGATCTATAAATCCAAGGAGAGGGAGGCGGAAGCTCCTTACCTCGTTACTTAGCGTCGCCGCCCTTTGCTCCTTGCCTTCGCTTCTCGGCTGTGCGCCCTTTCGTTTCGCCCGCCGCTAGCTTCGTCTTCGTGCGCCGCCGCCAACCGCAATGGCTCCCCCCAGCCAATCACGGTGCTGGATCCGCTGCCGTGGAGCCGCTCGACGGTGACGAAGCTCGCCCTGAGCGAGCTCGTGAACAGCGGCCAGCTGGCGCCGAACGTGGAGGGGCAGCCCCCGGCGTGGATCGTTCCGCCGGCGACGGATCGGGAGCCCAACCCGCCGTGCGGCTACGTCGTCAGCTTCATCCGGCACCATGAGCGCGGCTTCGCCGCGCCGGCGAGCCGCTTCATGCGCGGACTGTGCCACCACTACGGGGTGGAGCTGCACAACTTCGCCCCCAACGCGATTTCGCAGGCGGCCACCTTCGTCGGCGTCTGCGAGGGATTCCTGGGGATCCTAGTGAACTGGGATCTCTGGGTCCACCTCTTCCGCGCGGAGCTGCACATGCTCGCTACGCCCGAGGCACGGGTGCGCCGGGCGGTGCGCGCCGGCGGCCTGTCGATCTCGTTGCGGGATTCGCGCAAGGAGTTATACATCCCCTGCACGATGACATCCAACAACGCGGAATGGGAGCGGGGGTGGTTCTACCTCCGCAACGACGGCGCCGGCCTCCCCCCCTACACCGGCAAGGTGCTGAAGGAGAAGGCCGACTCCTGGCACCACGGCGTGTCTCCCTCCTCGCACCAGGCACGGTCGGATTCGCTCCTAACCGCGTTGAAGAGCCTGGCGGACGCCGGGTTGGGGGCGGCTTCGGTCCTCGCGAACCTCCACCACCGGCGGATCGTCCCCCTCATGGAGAGGGAGCTCCGTATTCACGAGATGAGCGAGGCGGCCAACCCTACGTCATTGGCGCGCTCGCGGTTCCTGAATGAGCGCCTCGCTCGGGAATACGCGGCCACGAGGGCGAGGCGCGCCATCAGCCTCAAGGCCGGCCGGCACAGCAACGACGACCTCTGGTCGTTCGTTATGCTCCCCGACGCCCCGGCGGTGAGTAGGCCTTCCTCCCTTTCTCGTTCCCTTGCAACGTACCAGCATGGTTTTGACAGTCGCTTTTTAGCAGAGGGTGACCGTAGACGCCTCGCGGTCCGACCCGCCCACGCCCCGAGCCCGAGCGGTTGCCCGCGCCGCGCAGCGACGGGAGCAGGAGCGGGCAACGCGCAGGAAGGAGAAGAGAATCCAGCGGCGGGAGCGCCGGGAGCAGCGGGACGAGGAGTACCGGCTGCGTGAGCAGCAGGGACTCTCTTCCCCGGCGACTCCGGAGAACTCGTCGTCGGGAGAGGAGGAAGAAGAGGAGAGCGATGGGGGCGGGCCCCCCTCGAGAGGTGGAATCCCTCGCCCCCTTCACCAAGAGCCGCAGAGGCGGCAGAGGAGCAGGCGCCCGTGGTGGGCGCGGAAGCACTTTCGTTTGTTTGTGGTAAATATTGTCCAATCATGGACTAACTAGGCTCAAAAGATTCGTCTCGTGATGTACAACAGAACTGTGTGATTAGTTAATTTTTTTACCTACATTTACTGCTCCGAACATATGTCTTTTGGTGTATTTAATGTGATGTGATGGAGAGAGAGTTGAAAAAGTAGCAAAAAAGTGGCAAATTTTCATCCAACTAAACAGGACCGCGGCAAAACACCTCTGCACCCGGGAGCTGCCTACTCCGCCGTAGTCAATGCAGCCCTCCGCTGAGCCGCGGAAATCTCTACTCCCGAGCATCCTCCATTCCTCCTGTATCTCGCTCTTTCGGTGTGCGTTTGGCACAGCTGCAGCTGCTGTGGCAGCTCCGACAGTCTCGGTGGAGTAGATTTTCTGTTGAAATCGTTTTAGAGAAACGTTTGTTAAAACAGCTATCTTGGTGGAGTAGATTTTCTGCTGAAATCGTTTTAGGGAAACGTTTGTTAAAACAGCTTCTTAACGTGGATGAAAGAGTGAAATGTTCATAATACTCTTTCTTTTTCTTATTTCTTTTTCTATTTTTCCTTCTTCCCTTCCTATTAATTTTATTTTTCTATTTATTTTTTATTTCTACTTCTTTCACTTTCCCCTCCACTCTCTCTCATCCTTATCCACCCATCACCACGCTGGAGCTGGGCTCCCGTCCGCCGCCTCCACCTCCTTCCCTCAGCTCCACCTACCCCGCCGCACCTCCAGCGAGGCCACCGGCGTCCATCTTTGCCAACCCATGGAGGCGGCCCCACGTGGAGCTCCCCCGCCGGCCATGGAGGCTGCCCGGACGGAGCTCGCCGACCGACCATGGAGGCGGCCCGCGCGGAGCTCGCCGGTCGGCCACCGGCCCTCCTTTGCGCCGCCTACCCCTGCCGCACCTCCAGCGAGGCCACCGGCGTCCATCTTCGTCGACCCATGGAGGTCGTCCCGCGCAGAGCTCCCCCGCCGGTCAAGGAGGTGGCCTAGTGAAAGTGCATCTAGGTCGCTAAGTGGATTTTGGTGAATTGAATGACAAAGCGATTAAAGGACTAACTTGGTTGCTAAAGATTGTGAGCAGATTTTAATTATATTTATTCATGAATGTATTTGCGTTCACTCACTTGGATGGATACTTATGGCTCACATCAATGAAAGCAAGCAAGTGTATGATCCCATGTTGCAACTATTGATTAATGTCAAGCTAATTTGAAGAAAATGTTGGGGTTCATTTCAAGATTGATCTACAAAGCCTCTAACACTTGTAATAGCTTGGATACAAAAGAAAGGAGTTGTTTCAGTTTTATATTTATCCTTGAGTATAGGTATGTCGTACTATCAAGAGGGATGCAACATTCGCTTATTGACAAAGTCAAGTGCTCTTAGAAAAACCTTTGTGAGATATAGCCTTGAGTGCCTTAGAGTGTGCTAACAATCCCTCCTAACCTAACCTGAGCTACTTCATCTCTTTGGTGAAGTGTTGGAGTTGAAGAAAGGGTTTTGGGGGTTCTTCGGGACTGTTGACGGTTGATTGTCGTGTCAAACTTCGATCTGCAAGCGTATAGACCATGTACTACCTTTTTCCCTTGAGTATTACCCAAGGTTATCGAATCCGTGGAACATGTGCAACGCAAGATTCAATCTAATAAAGCGAGAAACACTTTCTTTAAAGAGGTTGTTTGCATCTAATCTACTAAACACAAGAGGTAGCGAGAGAAAGACGGCCGAGCATTGAAAAGCATTGAAACCTCCTGCATTCCCTCAAATTCAACATCTCCATTGTCATTCCCTCTCACAATACCACCATGACGAATTGTCACTAGCTTATCCATCTATCCAACATAAACAAAAAAAATCATTCGACATGTGCATCACAAAATTGACATCTACAGATTGACATAGCATTTTTCATTCCACATAAATGAATTTTTGTAGCATTTTCAACTATATAATACCACTCATTGTTTCAGCATATACAAATTAACAAATTCATTGAGATACACCAATATGTAACTACATTGCTCCTATCAACCACTTATTTCATAGATCGAGACCAATCGAGACCATCTAGAGTTTCATCTACGATATCTTCAAATACTAACTACCAATCCAAATAAATCAAAGAAAAATGAGAGGGAAGAGGTCTCACCTTGACCGTTCACGTAGAGGAGGGCCGCGCCAGCCGTGGGGAGGCCGCCGCTGGCCGGATCTAGCCGGCGGCTGGCGGGCGACCGACGGGAGCCACTGGGCCTCCTCCTGTCCGCCGACAGGGGCGGCTGGGCACCTGGGGGCGGGGGCTGCGGGGGCGGTGCGGCGGCGGGCACTGCGGGGACGCGGCGGGGCGGCGGCCCGGCGGGGCGGCGACGGGGCCTGGCGGCGGTAGTGCAGTGGACCGGAGAAGAAGAGGCCCGGGCAGGCCTTTGGCGCGCACGCAGGCTTAAGTGCCGAAGCACGGCGCCATACCCTTTGGCACCGTAGTAACATGTCACAGCGCCATGCCCTTTTGCGTCGTACAAAGAAGGAACAGCGCCATGACTTTTGGCGCCATTATTTTTGACCGGATTTTTCCCGTGCCACGGGGGCGCTGACGTGGCAGTACACGGCGCCACAGATGGTGGCACCGTGCTATCTACATACGGCGCAATGGCTTTTGGCGCCGTGCTTCGGGTCCATTTCTGCAATTGATTCATCCAGGGGTCTAAATGTAAAATTCTTACCAAAAAAGGACCAAATTGAAAAAATTTTGCACCGCTCTTCGTGTCGGACAGGACTTCACTAATGAAGTAGACCGGACGCTACACCTTCTGGACCTTCCCGGGTTCATCACACTCGACGATGAGGGCGGCGCTCACCACCTGGGTGGTTGCGGCGATGTATAGCAGCATGGGCTCTACCTCCGCCAGTGCCGTCAGGATTGGTGGGCTTTTCAGTAGCTCCTTGAGTGAATCGAGGGCCTCCTGAGCCTCAGTGGTCCAGGCAAAGTTCTCGGACTTCTTTAGTAAGTGGTACAGGGTTAGGCTCCATCACCGATCTGGGCGCTGAAACGGCTAAGAGCAGCCAAGCATCCGGTGATGCGCTGCACCCACTTTATGTTCTGGATCGGCCCCATGTTTGTGATGGCAGAAATCTTCTCGGGGTTAACCTTGATGCCGTGTTATGAAACGACAAAGCCGACGGGCATGCCCCTCGGGACCCCGAAAACACACTTTTTGGGTTGAGCTTCACCTGGTTTCGCCTGAGCTTCTCAAAAACCGCCACAAGATCAGGGACTAAGTCACCGACACACTTGGATTTTACTACGATGTCATCGACGTAGGCCTCCACCAGCCGACGATAAGGTCTCCAAAGACGCGTCGCATGCACCTTTGGAACGTGGCGCCCGCATTCTTTAGCCCGAAAGGCATAGATGAGTAATAGAAAGCGCCGAAGGGTGTGATGAACGACGTTGCGAGTTGGTCGGTCAAACTCATTACGATCTGGTGGTAGCCGGAGTAAGCATGGACAAAACATAGGGTTTCGCAGCTAGCTGTGGAGTCGACCACCTGATCTATACGAGGCAAAGGGAAATGGTCTTTTGGACATGCCTTGTTAAGGCCGATATAGTCAACACACATCCTCCAATTGACATTCTTCTTCTTTAGAAGGACAGGGTTGGCTAACCACTCGGGGTGATACACCTTCCTAATAAAGCCTGCGCTAAGGAGCTTCTTGATTTCTTCACTGATGGCCTTGCACTTGTCCTTGTCGAAGTGTCGGAGTTGTTGCTTGACTGGCTTGGAGCCGGGTTTGATGTTGAGTTTTTGCTCGGTGACCTCTCTTGGAATCCCCGACATGTCCAAGGGCTTCCACACAAACACGTCGAGTTTTGCTTGAAGGAAGTCGACAAGTGCGCTTTCCTGTTTCGGATCGTGCACTGTTTTGATATAGAGCATACGCCCGTCGTCAGAGACAGCCACCTCCTTGGCATCCTTGGTGGGCTCGAAGGAGCAGGTCGCTCACTTGGACGTCTCGAGGATCTTGAGGTCCTCAGGAGAAGGCTCTACAGTGAGCTTCTCGGACTAGATGAGTGTTTCGGCGAACTGAAATCACTCGGCGTCGCACTCGTACGCATGCTGAAAGGACGTCCCCACCGTGATGATGCCCTTGGGCCCGGGGATCTTCAGCTTGAGGAACATGTAGTTCGGAACGACCATGAACTTAGCATACACAGGCCTTCCGAGGATGTCGTGGTACGTCCCCGGGAATCCCACCATTTCAAAGGTGAGCGTCTCCTTACGAAAGTTGCTCAACATTCCGAAGGTGACAGGCAGGTCGATCTGCCCGAGGGGTACCACCTCAATTCCAGGGACGACTTCATGGAATGGTGTCAAGGATGGCCGCAGTCGGGAGCGCGGGATCCCCATGGCGTCGAGGGTCTCAGCGTAGAGGATGTTGAGACTGCTTCCCCCGTCCATCAGGACCTTGTGGAGATGCTTTGTGCCGAATAGATGATGAGCAGGTAGCTTCCCGACTATGGGATATGATTGGGATGATCGGAGCGATCGAACAGGATAGGGGCCTCCGACCACTTGAGGTAAGAGGGTATCACAGACTCTGTGTTGTAGATTTCCCGCTAAATCAGCTTCTTCTTGCGTATTGGAGGACATGCAGTGGATCCCCAAAGATCATCATTATGACACCGTATTGGGGTACTCGTTGTTGTCATCATCGTCCGGTTTCCCAGCTCCTTTCTTGGTGGCGTCGGGAGCCCTTTTCTTCAAAGTCCCAGGTAGGAAACTCGGTATGAGGATGCAATCCTTCAGGGCGTGCTTGACAGGGCCGTCATGGTTGGTGCACGGGGCCTCCAGGAGCTTCTCGAAATGGTCCTTGGGGGCATTGTTCTTGGGTTTGGCCATCTTCCGATCGACCGCCGCCACCAAGTTGTCTTCACACCGTCGTTTGTCCTTCTTCTTCTTGTTATTGTCGACCCGAGCTGAGGCGCCTTCACCGACATCTTCTGGCTGCTTGCCCTTGCCTCGGGAGTGATCCAGGACCACGGCAACCACTTCCTCACCGTCGGCATGGTTTGTGGCGATGTCGAGGAGTTCCCGGGTGGTTCGAGGCTTCTTGCACCCCAACTTGTGGATAGGGTCTCACAAGTGGTCCCGTTCTGGAATGCTGAGACGATGTCAGAGTCGGTGGTGTTGGGCAGCTCAGTGCAGCACTTGGAGAAGCGTCAGATGTAGTCGCGAAGGCTCTCTCCCTACTTCTGGCAGCAGTTGCACAAGTCCCAGGGGTTCCCAGGGCGGGTGTAGTGTGACAGACCGCCCAAAATAATTCTGTATTATCACCTAAACCCGTCCATTAGGCCCTTAAGCGATAACATAGAGTTAATGTGTCGTACCTACCGGGTCAAGCCCGGTGAAATCACGTGTAACAACAAAGGATCGAACTTAGTACGCATTAAAATTACGCGAAGGTGAGTCCAGAGTACAACCTCTATTTTAATCCAATTCATCCCACAGGGGTTCCTTATTACAAACCATTGTTCAAAGCATGATAAATAAATGGTTCAGAGTTTAAAATAGCAGAACATAAACTAAGTGATACGAATAACATCACAGGAGGCCGTCCATGATGCTATCACTCATCATTCGACACCCCACTGCAATTCCCAGCCATGGGGAATCTCTCCAGGCCAAACATTCTCACCTGAAAACAAAAATTATAGCAAGGTTGAGTATACTAATACTCAACAAGACTTACCCGTCTAAAAGTTACCTCTAGACATGCAAGGCTTTTGGCTAGTGGGTTTGTTTTGCCAAAAAGCAACTAAGGAGTGGATCCTTACTTTCAATATTTTAGCTCAAGTTCTAGTGACTTAACCATTTCTAGGTAAGTGACTATTGCAAGCAAGAGTTGTGCAATACAATTATATCAAGCATCAATATTCACATAGTTCCAAATCCGAGCCGATTCGTGGGGTTTGTGGGCACAAGATCACCAGGAGAAAGGTCACACAAGACCTATGCATGATCCCCACAAAGAAATCCCCACCAAAACGCTCTCAAATCCGACGAACAAAAATTCCTTCAAAAAGGCTCCGAAAATACCTCCGAAAAATAAAAACGTAGGGAATAAAAGATATGGCACAAGATTAAGAGGTAGTAATCACTATGATTCACTTTGCCATATCCGGATACAAGCCACTCACAAGAATCATAAATCTTGGATGGCAAAAAGCTCAAACAAAGAGCCACTCTTTCCTCTGTTCCTCACACAAAGAGCACCCCAAAATGAAATGGCACTCCCACCCTATTAGCCTAAGAGCTGGCTGCCCAAATCAGCTACTCCTATATATAGAGCCCTCCGGATAAAAGACCAAAGTGCCCCTACACTAAGGAGTTACAACTCAAGCCTACACAGAGGTGTTATGGTCAATATATGAATGCACCCATCGAGCGGACACACATCCACCGGGCCTCACGTCCTTCCGACGCAAGAACCGCGATCACGCCGCGTGTCCCCCGCTTCGAAGCTTCCCTATGTACCCGGATACCGTCTCCGTCACGCCGAGTCTTCGACTTGGCTTTGAAGAGCAACCAAGGAACCCAACGGTTTTGTGGGTAAACCACCGAAAACCCCGCGAGCTATGCGCGACCTCCACGCCAAGCATCGGGTACGCCAAGCCTTTCACCTCCGGCTCCCGGATGGTCTACTCGGTCTTGCCCCGTTCCTTGACTTGGTCACCACGGTCGCCCCGGCTCCACAGCGTGCAAGCTTCAGTCGTTAGCCGCTACCTTGCACCGGCTCGGTGTTGGTTTTGTGGCCAAACCAACAAACCCCGCATGCAAGCTTTGGTCGTTAGCCGCCACCTTGCATCGGCTCCATGTCCACGACTTCGTTTTGCTCTTCTTGCACCATGCGGCCCGCACTTGATCTCGTCGGCCACCAGGTCCCTCGAACCAAGCCTACTTGTCTCTCCATCACCCGGAGGCCGCCTCGGCATAGACCTTTCACACTTGTTCTTCACCTGCACCAACACGAGTCAAGTCGCAATCTGTACCTGCAATACTAGACTTTCCCGGCGGCACGGTCCCTCACGGCCACCCGGGGCGTAGGCGACGACGGCCTCCTCCATATGCATCTCCCTCCTCTTCTCCCTCGTCTTCTTCCTCTTTTGTCTTTCTTTGAGTTTTCTTCTCTTACTGCTCAAGAATCGATCCTTGAGTGAGTATGAATCCTGCTGAGGTTCCCAAAGGAACTTTTCCTCTCGGTTGATTCTATACAATTTCTTTGTAATTTGTACCGCATGATGATGGATTGTAGCCATATTTCTTTTTCTCACAAGGGTATAATGGTCACATTTAATTTGGACATAACAGACATGGTAAGCATCCAAGAAGTGTCATCTTTTAATGGTATATTTCAATAGGTGAATCTTTTGACGGTAAATAGCTAAAGAAAATCGCATCTCGCCCCGACGCCCAAATTCCTCCACCGCCACCCTCCACCTCGCCGACGTCGGAGGCGATGCCGACGAGGGCTGCCCGCTACTCCTCTTCCCTCCCTCGCCTCTCCTCCCCGTACTTCTCCGGAGAGACGGACCACAACTTCTCCGGCGTCGTCTTCCTTCTTCCGGCCACTACCCCTCACTCCCCGCCACCACCGACCTCCACCACCGCACATGGTCGGCGGCGACCTCGCCGCCGTGCTGTCCGCCCACCTCTCGCCATGGCCCCCTTCCCCGCCCTTCTTAACCTCTTCCACCACTTGCCCCCGCCGCCAACCCGTCCTTCCCGACTCCGATGGTGCCTCCGCCGCCGGATCCGCCGCCCAAGAGCTTCGCACCGCCGAATCCGTCACCCACGAGCTCCTCATCAGCGGTCCCTTACCCCCACCACCAACCCACAACCGGCCTCCTCCACCGAGTGGGGCACATGAAATGTTCTTCATCGTGGGCCAAATGTTCTACATTAATTAACCATCAAAATTTAAACTAAACAATAAGATTCTCACTTTATCTTCATTAATTATCCCCATCCAACATTCATGTATATCTATGCGTCCACATTTTTTACCACATTTTTGACCGAGTAACAAAAAAAAGTACAATAACACACAACTTCATTAGTCTTCAATGGCTTCTAGAAATTTTAGACGGCACAACTGCATAACAATAGCACTCACAGATAGCACTGCACAAATCGTCCAAAAGGCAACATGCACCGAGAGCCCTGATCATATCACCACCATGTCGTGACCAGTCTTCACATCATCTTTCTGGATCTTGTAGCTGGACCATGACGTGGACCCATCGCTTGGCCAAAAACATAAGACCTACTGGTTTCATTGTCGATGCATGTGTAGACCTCAGCTTACTTGTAACTTTTGTCAACATAGATGGAGACTAGAGCCTTGTCCCCAGCACCAGCGGCCAAGAGTGACTTGTACGGGTGGAAAGAAAGCCAGTTCACACTGCCTATTCTTTGGCCCATAAATGAGCCCATAAATGACGGCTGGTACTGAATTGTAGTCAACTGCTCTCCTTCAAGACTGAACACTTTAATCATCTGCTTGGTTGAGCTACATGCAACAACTGGGGCATGCCGATGAACAGCTAAGGCTGTAAGGGAAACCATGTGTGTCTCAATGGTCAAGTAGGGTTCTGCTGCCCTTCTAACATCAAGAAACTGAATGTCTCCAGCTTGAGATGCGCTTACAATCTGTGATACCATAAATGATAGAAAAAGGAGCTTTGTAAAGCTTTGAGCAAGCCCACATTTGCTTCAACGGCTGAGAATTAAAATAAATACCAATGCAAAGAAGTGGCGGTATTTACCTTGTATGGATCAAACCCAGGCTGAAACCCTATGCCCACAACCTTTTCCGTTTTTGGGGCATGTGACTTTGCCATATAGATGAGCCTACAGGATAAGAAAAGAATATTCAGAGCAAAAAAAAAAAAAGATTTAAGTAGGCAGAGAAGGAAGAGGAAGGACATTGGATAGGGCGCATACAACATACGCACGGTATGTTGCCACCATTGACACAGGTACTACTGTACTTACCTATCGGGAGAACGAATATCAAATATCCTGACAGAACCATCAGTAAAACCAGCATCAAAATGTCCGCCACGGACCTGAGATGCAGACTGAAATAGACTCAACAAGCAATGGTCATGCTCAATAACAGACTATGCAAACAAGATCAACATAAAACTTACAGCATAGCAGGAATCAAATGCTTAAAGCAATGGAACAGCTAATTTCATGCCTATGGAATGAAAATACACGTGTTCAATCTTTCAATACATTACTTGTTATGGACGCTGTCTTTGGTACGAAGTACCAGAGACAGCGCAAGAAGGATAAGGCGCCAATTAGAGGCTAGATTTGGTTTAGAGTTTGTTTAGATTTGGGCCCAGCCGGCTGTCATTTGAGTTTGTTGGTGTGTTAGCTAGATTCCAGGAGATTTGGTGTGTACTTAAGGGGCCTATGCGCCCAACAGATAATCTAAGCAGAAGATCATCCTGAACTCAGAGCCTCCAAGGGAGGGCGAGTAGGCGTGATCAATCTGCCATTGCTACTAGTATTCCTCGGATAATAAGCCATATCATCTCTGGTATCAGTCTGGGTGAATTTCCTGGGCTGAGCCACCAATTTCCACATCCCATCTACTCCCCTCCGCGCCGCCAAACCCATTGCCATCTGCCGCCATGCCTGACGATGCCACAAAACCCCGGGATGAGACTCCCGTCCCACAGTGGGCTTTCTCTGACGCCCTCGACAAGATCGTCGTCATGATCACCGACCTCAACAAGAAGGTCGACGCTGAGGCCGCCAATCGCAAGTCCGAGCAGGCCCTCCTGAACACCTCCATCAAGAACGTTCAGACGCAGCTGCTCGACAAGGTGGGACGCTTCGACGCCACCAAGTCCAGTGCCGACTCCTCGTCCGGCGGCAGCGCGCCGACCACCCACAAGCTCCGTTTCCCCAAGTTCGACAACACTGACGATCCGTTGGTGTGACTTCACACGGGAGAGCAGTTCTTCCGTGCCCACGACACGCCGCCGTCGCTGAAGGTGTGGACGGCGTCGTTCTACATGGACGGCGCGGCTAGCCAGTGGTACTTCCGTTGGGAGAAGAATCTCGGCGGCGCACCGTCGTGGGAAAACTTCGCCGCCGGTGTCAATCAACATTTCGGCCCACTTCTCCGCGCGCCAACCCGCTCGGCGAGCTCTCCCACCTCCGTTGCACGGGCTCTGTCAACAAGTACCAGGAGGCCTTCCTCAATCTCCTGCCGCCACTCAGCATCGATGTGGAATTGCACAATCCGACGACTTTGGAAGACGCCATGGTGCTCGCCCGCGCGTACGAGCACCGCATCGCGCTACCCGAGGACACGACACGCGACCTGTCCCGCCCGCGGGCCGCGGCTCGCTCCGCATCATAGCCGCCACCGGCGCCCAGGACTCCGGCAAGCCCTACAACTTTAAGCGGATCCGTCGCGACACCCCGCGCGCCGACGAAGCCCCCCATCCTCCGGCCCGATTCAATCGCCTCACGCCGGAGGAGATGGTGTGCCGCCACCTCGATAGGCTTTGCTTCAATTGTCTGGAGAAGTTCTCCCGCAAGCACGCAAAGCAGTGCTCCATGCAGGGGATCTACTACCTAGAGGCGGCCGACGACGAACCCGCTGACGCAACGGAAGACTCGGCGGAAGACATGACGATTTCCATGCACGTGCTCTCCGGCGTGCGCACGGGCAACACCATCAGCCTCGCCACTACGATCGCCACTGGCCACCTCAACGCCCTGATTGATACAGGCTCCACCCACTGCTTCATCACGGAGGAGACAGCACGTCGGCTTGGCCTGATGCCTGTCGAGCTGCCAGGGCTCACGGTTTGCGTCGCTAAGGGCGATCGCGTCCCACTGGCAGACGTGTGCAAGGGCGTCACCATCACCATCGGTGCTGAGGCGTTCGTCGTCGACCTCCACGCCATCCCCTTGCATGGCTACGAGCTGGTCCTGGGCTGCATCTGGCTGAGCACCCTGGGACCCATCCTGTGGGACTTAAGCACCAGCCCATGTCCTCCCGACGTGTCGATCACCACGTGCAGTGGCATGGTATTACCGCGGGCCCGACGCCGCCCCTCGCCGCCATGGATGCCCAGGACTTTCTGCACCTCCTCCTGGCAGAATTTGAGGACTTGTTCACTAAGCCCAAGGGCATACCCCCGGCGCGCGCGATCGACCACCGCATCCACCTCCAACCGGCGACGCCGCTTGTCACCGTGCGGCCGTACCGATATCCGCAACTGTTGAAAGACGAGGTCGAGGCCCAGTGCGCCGCCATGCTTGCCCAAGACATCATCCGCCCAAGCACGTCCGCCTTCTCGTCATCGGTGCTACTCGTCCGGAAGAGGGACGAAACCTGGCGGTTTTGCGTGGATTACCGCGCCCTCAATAGCAAGACTGTCTGCGACCGTTTCCCCATACCGATCGTCGATAAGCTCCTCGACGAACTCAAGGGCGCAGTGTTCTTCTCCAAGTTGGATCTCCGCAACGGCTACCACCAAGCAGAATGCATCCAGACGACATCCACAAGACCGTGTTCCGCACCCACTATGGCCATTTTGAGTTTCTGGTCATGGTCATGCCCTTCGGCCTGACGAACGCGCCATCGACGTTCCAGCCCTGATGAATGAAATTCTCCGGCCGTTCCTCCGCCGCTTTGTGCTCGTCTTCTTCGATGACATTTTGATCTTCAGCCGAACGCCTCCAACACATTCGCACGGTCTTCACCAAGCTTTTTTTTCTCGAATATGCAGGAGAGCTACATATCATTACATTAAGAAGGAGAGGTTGGGCCAAAATAGCCTTACACCACACACAAACACCCACCCACCCATGCACACACACCTACCCGAACGCACACACACCCACCCACAATCGATGCGCCTTATGCAGGCAGCAACCTGACCAAAAATGGCTGCACACTCCAACTACTAGTGGTGCAGCCTAGCAGCGACCACGGCGTTTAGCCCTTTGGCGCCCGCAAGAATCCAGAGATCAGCCTCTTCCCGCGCCAAGAGAAGGGCCCTATCAACTCTAGGAGCAATCCCATTGAATACAGCGTCATTCCTTGCCTTCCAGATAGTCCATGTCCCTAACACGACCAAGGAGTCGAAACCTCGTTGCACACTAGTATGTAGTCAGTCACTAGTCTGCTGCCACCATGAGTAGAAGCTTACATTGTGCGCTTGAGGAACAACGGCTTGCATACCAAAACAAGCGAGCAAATCATGCCAAAACTGGCGGGCAAACACACATGCTGAGAGGAGATGGTTGATCGTCTCATCTTCTTGTTCACAAAGAGGGCAACGATCTGGGTGGGAGAGGCCCCTGCGGGCAAGCCTGTCCGCCGTCCAGCATCTGTTGTGAGCAACAAGCCACAAGAAAAATTTGCATTTCCTCGGCGCCCAGGTTCCCCAGATCAGATTGTAGGGCTGGAAGTAGACCGATCCATTAAAGAAGGCTTCATACGCTGATTTGGTAGAAAACTGACCAGAAGCTTCAAAACGCCATTTGTGAACGTCCTCCACTTCTGGTTGAAGCACCACTTCCTGCAGTAGGTCCCAAACATCCAAATATTCAGATAGAACAGCGACCGAATAGTGGCTCTGGATGTCCTCTAACCAAGAATCATCGGTCAATGCTTCCTGCACAGTTCGCCTATTGGCTCTTCTTTTTGGGACGCAAGCGAAGAGGCTGGGAGCTAGCATCTCAATGGAGCACCCATTTAACCATCTATCTGTCCAGAATTTTGTAGTTGCTCCATTGCCAACCACTAAAATGACGGCAGTGGCAAATAAGGAGCGGGCACAGCTATGAACTGGAACTGGGAGGGCGCTCCACGGCCTATCAGGCTCTATTTTGCCCAGCCACAGCCATCTCACCCTGAGCGCCCATCCAAACCGCTGCAGGTCCAAAATGCCAAGTCCACCAAGTTCCTTTGGTCTAGTGACCTTGGACCATGCTATCAAGCAATGTCCACCGTTAGCTTCCTTTCTTCCCCGCCACAAAAAAATTCTACGGATCTTGTCGATAGCCTTTAAGCACCATGGTGGAAGATCCATGGCCGTAGCAATATAGATTAGCCTTGTTGTGAGGACATGCT
The DNA here is from genome assembly GCA_036936925.1 of Cenchrus fungigraminus. Taxonomy (NCBI): domain Eukaryota; kingdom Viridiplantae; phylum Streptophyta; class Magnoliopsida; order Poales; family Poaceae; genus Cenchrus; species Cenchrus fungigraminus. The sequence continues at coordinate 134,113,191 of CM072774.1, read as the reverse complement.
GTACCAAAATGGCTCTTCTTGCCCGGTTCAGCAGATCAGCCTTCCATCCCGGAAGTTGATCAGCAATTTTATCAATGAGCGGCTGAAGCTGTGCCCGGGTCAATTTCTTGATGGAGAGTGGGAGGCCGAGATACTTGCAAGGAAAATTCTGCACCTCACAAGATAGATGAGTCTGCACTATTGCAAGATCATCCTCAGAGCATTGAATTGGCAAAACGCTACTTTTTTGAATATTGGTTTTAAGGCCAGTAGCCGAGCCAAACAGCTGCAACAATTCCCCAACCATAAGCAAATCAGTGGCCACCGGGCGAAGGAATAAAACCACATCGTCTGCATAGAGTGAAACCCGATGATGTATACTTCGTGTTGCCAGTGGTTGCAGCAAACCCTCGCCATTGGCCATCTCCACCATGCAGTTTAAAACATCCATGACTAAAATAAAGAGCATGGGTGATAAGGGATCACCTTGCCTCAGCCCACGTCGATGAGATAAGGTCTCTCCAGGGATCCCATTCAACAGCACCCGAGTAGTAGATGAACCCAAAATTCCACTGATTAAATCTCGGCATTTAGGACCAAACCCTCTCTTTTGTAGAATTTCCAGTAAAAAAGGCCACGAGACCGAGTCAAAGGCCTTAGAAATGTCCAACTTCAGGAGTATGCGGGGCTGTTTCTGTTGATGCAGAAATTTTGTCGTTTGTTGCACTAGGACAAAATTATCATGAATGCACCGGCCTTTAATAAATGCACTCTAATTGGCAGCCACCATCCCACTGAGCCTGTTTGCCAACCGGTTAGCCACAAGCTTAGTGATCAATTTGGCAAAACTATGAATAAGGCTAATAGGCCGGAAATCCTTGACCATCACAACATCTTCTTTCTTGGGTAGTAAAGTAAGGAGGGCAGTATTCAGGAGTTGAAGATTTCTGAAATTTCCACATTGCACTGCAGCAAGGGCTGCCATTACATCAGGCTTGATTGTAGGCCAACACATCTTATAAAAACGACCTGTATAGCCGTCGGGTCCTGGAGCCTTGTCTGAAGGTAGATGCTTAATGGTGTTCCATACCTCCTCTTCACTGAAAGGCACCTCCAAATCAGAGAGGTCATGTTGACTAAGCTCCAAATAATCCAAATTGATAGAAACGTTTCTCTGTTCGCAGGAACCCAGCAGCTTTTCATAGAACAAGAAAATTTCGTTGGCCTTCTCCTCAGGGCTGGTGAGTACCCGGTCCTCTGAAATTAGTTTTGAAATAAAATTCTTTCTCTTCCTATGGCGTGCATGAGAATGGAACATAGAGGTGTTAGCATCTCCATCTTTGAGCCATCTTATCCTTGATCTGACCCGAGCAATCGTCCTCTGCAGGGAACTTAAAGCAAGAGAATGTTTCTTTAGGGACTGCAACAGCCAGACCTCACTGTCAGACAACTGTCGGCTATCCTGGGCAATCTCTAACTGGTGGATAATTTCCTTGGCACGGGCCAGCTGCGTCTTGACATGGCCAACTTTCTTTTGGCTCCAACTCTGTAGAGCTTTGGTGAGGTTCTTAAGCTTCAGGGACAATGTCTCCAGAGGACAAGCTCTGGCCTCAACAGAGTTCCATGCCTCGGTGACCACATCCTGGAAACCATCAAGACGGGGCCAAAAGGATTCAAAATGAAACCTGCCTTTGCCCGGCAACAAATCGCCCAGTCCCAAGATGAGGGGACAGTGATCAGAATCCATCGAAGCCGTGCGTTGCACAAGCAATTAGGGAATCTATTCTCCCATTCCACACAACAGAACACCCTGTCCAGCTTACTTAGAGTTGGGGAAGTACCACCCCCAGTCCAAGTGTACTTGCGACCAGTAAGAGGCAATTCTTTTAGTGCTAGATCATTCAAAGCTCGTCGAAATCGTCCCATCATTGCACGGTTAAGGTTTGCATTATTTTTGTCCTCTTCTCTATAAATAAGATTGAAATCCCCCATCACAACCCAAGGACCAGTGCAAACAGAACGAATATCACGAAGCTCCTGCAGAAACTGAATCTTCTCCTCATTTCCTTGTGGCCCATAAACACATGTGAGCCACCAAGGATCCCCATAAGCAGGCTGGAATTTTACCGAAGTACTGTATCAATCCGGGTAGACATCGCAGGCCCTAGATCATGTTTCCATGCAACAAGGATGCCACCACTAGCACCAACAGAGGGGACAGCAGAGTAGTGACTGAAACTGGAACCCAGTGCCGAGAGTATGACTCTACTAGACATGTGTTCCATCTTCGTCTCCTGGACACACAATATCTGCCTTGGTTGATTCGACCAAACTACGCACCGCATCCTGACGTGCCATTGAGTTTAGCCCACACACATTCCAGATTAATATTTTGGAAGGATCCATTAAACAACTTGTATGAAGCGACCCCAACAATATTCAGAGCTAACTTGCCAAGGCAATGCTCCTGGCTCCCTCAGGTACAGACCAACCAAAGAGGGCCGCAAGCGCCTGAACATGGGATTCCGAGAGAGGGTGCCTAAAGAGTTTAGCATAGTCGTTTAGGATCTTTCGATCAACATGCTCCAGTTCCACCGCAAGGTGGAGCGACCGGATAACTGTCTTGCGTGCTCCAAAGTTGTCCGGCATTCCTGCAAATTCCGCCCCCAGTCCAGCAGTTCTTCTGCTTCTGTAAGGAATCGGATGCTCGTTAGCCTAAGAGGGGGAGGAGGTGAATTAGGCAATCTAAAAACTTAACCTATGACTTCACTACTTTTTCTCAAAGTAAACTAGAACATACTATCTAGATGTGCAACTAAGGTTGTTCTAGTGTGAAACTCCCATCCCAAAACAAGGTTTGCAACCTATAGCCAATCCTAGCAAGATACTATTCTAGGAAAGTAAAGGTAAGCAAAGATTGCAATAGAGTAAATGCGGAAACGTAAAGGGGATGAGAGGAAGCAAACTCTTGACACGCGATTTATCCCGTGGTATCGGTAGGCACTAAGCCACCCCTAGTCCACGTTGTTGAAGGACTCACACAAGAGTATTGCTTCCCGATCACCAAGTCTCTCCCAAGAGCACCACTTGACTCGCCACAAAGGCTAGCCACTTAGGCACTTGCCAAGCTCCCCTGGTCACCTTGATGCCGCCTCCACTAAGGAGCTTCTCCACCAAGGAAGGGGGTCTCCACGTCCCCCGCACAAAGTGTCCTCGCCGCTCCACACCAAGCCGGAGGGTCGATGACGATTGCCGGTGAGCCACTTAGGCCCCAAGGCTTCCGGCGAACCTTGTACAACTTGATTCACTCAAGAATCACCTCACAAGGTTGGCACAACCTTGCACTCACTCAGCTCTAAGCTAAGCCTAGCACTAAGCACATACACTAAGCATATGCAAGTCTATGGATGAGCAATTAAGCACTTGGATGGATTGGATATGATCTTTTAGGTGTCTTGAACTCCTCTGCACTTCCACACAATCCAGCATCCTCAAATGGGTGAGTAGAGGGGGTATAAATAGCCCAAGGCATCCAAAGAGCCGTTGGCTAACGGCCTCTGAAAAAGTAAGCGTCGGATGAACCGATGCTATCCTTTTCAAGGCGTCGGTTCATCCGGTGCCCCTCCTACGTCACTTAGCCGTTGAGGTTCTCTGACAGAACTACTCCGACGCAATGCTCCGACGCACCGTCGGATCATCCGGTGCTGAAGACCCAGCGGCCAGTTCCTTACTGTTAGCTTCTACGTGACCATCGGTTCATCCGGTGCTACTGCGTTGATCTTGGCGCGTCTCTGTCTTGTTTAAACTTGACCACCGGATAGACCGACGGTTCCCTCCAATGGACCGTCGGTTCATCCGACGCTGCTGTCTTCGCGGCTTCTCTTCTCCAATTCATCCGGCGCAACTAGGAAAGGGACCGTCGGTTCATCCGACGGTATCAAGTGAATTCCAGTCGTTGCGCAGTGTACCAAGTGCTCCGACGCTATGCATCGATGGTACCGTCGGTTCATCCGACGGTGTCTTTTTCCTTCCTTCTCTTCGCGTCTTCAACTTGGATCTTTGCTTCAACTTAACATACTTAACATGCCATTGCTATAAGTAACCTAACATGTCCATGGTAAGTTAACTTGTGGTATGACATGTTAGCTTGGGCATGGTATGTTAACATGTGGTAACATCCATGGGACCTAGGAATGCCTACAAAGACATGCTAGACAATGTGGTTAGTCCCATTACTTGTGTTAGCATGAATCAACAAAATCAACTCGAACAAATGGCAAATGAGGCCATGTTCGCTACAGCTTCTACGAGGGGCTGTCGTAGGGGGAGGCGCTCTTGGCCGCCGCTTCTGGACAGGCGGTGGCTGAGCCATCAAGCCCCCGGTACTCTTGGTGAGATTATCCATGAACTCCTTCCTGCGCAAGGTCACAGGATCTTCATCAACAGGTGACGGTGCCAAACTGTCTTGGGGAGGTGGAGGTGGAGCCACGTTTGGTTGTGGCTGAGGTGGATCGGTGCAAGGGGGAGGAGAGTTTCTACTGCGCCGTCTGCGTCTAAAATAGACCTTCAGTTCCCCAGCCGACAAGCTGGGTGTAGATGATGCAGCCACAGTTTCCACAAACGCGAGGGCTTCAAGAGCTTCCAGTGTGGAGGTTGCCGGAACAGAAACCACGACCGCCAGTTCGGCCGGCGCGTCCAGCGAAGAGGCCACCGGTTCAGAACCTAAGTCTTGCGCTGTGGATGTGTCCGCCTGGACCGAGGACAAGGGTTCCTGGTGAAGAGGGTCGTTGACGTCCTCATGAACATGGGCCGCAAAATTCAACTCAGGAGGGGGCCCAGCAGGCGAAAGTTCACTCGACAGCCCCGGAGGAGCCGGAGACGAACTTCCCTCGTCCGCCGTCCCCGCAGCGACATGCGTTAATTCCTCCTCCGCCTCGGGAGAAAACGATCCATCAATTGCAGCGTTTGACTGGGAGGATAGAACCACTCCCGCATGCAGGCGAGCCCCAGACCCCGAAGCGTTCACCTCGTGCGGTAACGACACAGCGGAGGGTTGGAGCATGTTGGGAGATGTAGCCGCCGCCACAGGAGTAATGGTGGCCGGGGCAGACGGGTCACCGCACGAGGGGACGTTGGGCCCACGCCGAGCCACGTGGCCGCTCGCCCCCAGCCGCCGCGGGCCCAGCCTGTCGCGCACCGGGGCCCGAGGAGGTACACGCGCCGCAGGGGCCACCGGAGGCGAGCGCGAACGATGGCACCCGTGCCGCCGCCACCCTCCGCCATTAGCAGCCGGAGGTGGAGAAGGATCCTCTGGCCCCGACGGCGGGGCAGCCTGGGCGACAGACAGCTTGATAGAATACACCAGAGTACGCCTCACTGGTCGACGATCTTCTTCTTCCATCGGCGGCTCCACAATCTCCAGGTCCAGTTCCGGCGGAAACAGGGAAGGATCAGAACTCCAAGCCATCACCTTGAATATGTCACGCTGATCCGCCACATCAGGATGAATACCACCAATCCAACAATAATCACTGAGGAGTAACTCCGCCGTTGACAGTTCCCAGGCATGGGCAGGGATGCCTCGGATGTCCACCTCCACCGGGGATGTGAGAGTCGCCACCTTGGAGTCTAGCAGGCGAGTCCAACGCTGGACGTGGAGCCGAAGGTGTGGAGACGTGGAGGTGAAAGGACGTCCGCCATTGAACACCCGCTCGGCCAGCTCGACATTGGGCAAGATCAAGAGGAACCTCGCATCCCCGAAACGTCGCAGGGACATCAAGGAAACCTCGATCTCAAACCTACTAGCGATGCTGGCAAGAATTGAATTGACGCTGCCACCTAGCACGGTGATGACCAAAGCCCTCGACAGATCGTCTTCTCGCTGCGAGATGGAGGCAGAACGATCAAGGATCTTCCGCGGCCGGGGTTGGGCTCCAGCCAGCTGTTCATCACCGCCACCGGACATAGCAGGAGCCAGGACTTCATCTTCATTACCAGATACTTCATCCGGAGTTCCGGAGCCAGCGTCGCGCTTCCTCCGATTTCTGCGCCTCCTTTTGCGACCAAGGGAGCCCGTCGTCGGCTCCTGCTGCAGGACAGGAAGCCCCGCAGCTACCTCCATCCTGGCCGTGGACAGCTTAGGCCGCCAGACCAGCCGGCGCACGGGCCCGACCGTCTCGGTGTGGCGGTGAGTGAATTGCCGCGAACAGTCAGAGGAGCGATGCCCAGTTTCCCGGCAGCGGAAGCAGCGCGTCTGCGACCTGCAGTCCGCCGCATGATGATCGGGCGAGAAGCAGTTAAAACATCTACCCCGGAGGCCCGTTGGAACAGGACGGCGGGGGCGGAGCTCCAGGCGCCTACGTTCCCGGCGTCAACGACGGCTCACGACCGGCGACCACCCATCAGGACCGGGAGCACGCGTCGCCCGAGGAGACGTATCGTCCTTGAGGACAATGCGAGGCGCCGCCCGTGGAGAGGCCTCGATGGCAACAGCCGAGGCCAACTGGTGGGCAATACCAGAGGCCTGCGAGGCCGTCGCCGGAGGAGCAGAGCCAGATAGGGAGGCTTACGGGGCCGCCGTCGGACGCGCACCAAGGAGGAGGGCTTCCAGGAACGTCGGAGCACCGCCGCCAGACTTCCCGGCGGGAGGGGAGTCGCAACTCCAGCGCTCCGCCTTGGATCTTCCAACGGTAGTGAAACTAGGGACGGAGGTGTTCGGGGAGAAGGGAGAGTTTCCTGGCGCCGGGGAAGAGAGGACAGACGTCCGGCGAGGAGTCGCGCCCTTGGGGGTGGCCGCCAGGCCGGGAGAGAACGCCGGCGTGGGGCTAGTGGGGAGGGAGGCGCCGGGAGGGGGGGAAGGAGACGAGGCGACGGGAGCCATCCTCAGTTCAAGTGAAGCATCGGTCTTCACCAAGCTCCGTGATCACGGCCTCGTCCTCAAGCGTTCCAAGTGCCTTTTCGGTGAACAGAGGATCCACTACTTGGGGCACATCATCGCCAATGACAGCGTCGCCATGGACGCCGACATGGTCACGACCGTTCGCGAAGTGGCCTCTGTCCAAAACTGTCAAGGCGCTGCGGGGCTTTCTGGGGCGTTCCAGTGGACACCGGATGCCACGGTGGCGTTCGAAGCCCTCAAGACGGCGATCACGACGGCTCCGGTCCTCCAGCTTCCGAATTTCGACGAGCGGTTTGTGGTGGACTGCGACGCCTCCAGCTTCGGTGCGATCCTCTACCAGGATCGTGGGCCGATCGCATTCTTCAGCTGCCAAGTCGCACTGCAGCACGCCAAGCTGGCCGCATATGAGCTCAAGCTCATCGGTCTGGCTAAGGCGGTGCGCCATTGGAGACCTCCGACATCGTCGTGCGCACCGACCACTTGAGCCTCAAGCACCTCCTCGGCCAACATCTCTCCACCATCCCGCAACATACTTGGGTGAGCAAATTGTTTGGCTACAATTTCCAGGTGGAGTACAAGCACGGTCGGCTCAACGCCGTGGCTGACGCCCTGTCGCGCCGCGACGAGGACGCGCTCTAGGCGCGCGTCCACGCCATCTCGCGCTCGGAGTTCGCCCTGTTCGATGACTTCAAGCGCGAAGCAGTCTCTGCCAGAGATCATTGCAAAATGACAGGAGATCACAAAGGGCACAGCGGGTGCGGCGTGGTCTCTGGTGGACGGCTTCGTCATGCACCGGGGCCGCATCTTCGTGCTGGAGGCGTCCTCCCTCTGGCCCCAAATTTTGGAGACGGCGCACGGCACCGGGCATAAGGGATCGTAGTAGACCCTCGTCCGTCTGCGCGCCTCCTATAATCCGCGCGCGTCACGGCTGGTGTGCGACTACGTTGGGGGCTGCGCCGTCTGCTAGCAGAACAAGACGGAGCACCTTCATCCTGCGGGCCTTCTGCAGCCACTCGACATCCCATCATCCGTCTAGAGCGACATCGCCATGGACTTCGTCGAGGGATTTCCCAAGGTGGGTGACAAGTCCATCGTGCTCACGCTGGTCGATCGCTTCTCCAAGTTGGCGTACTTCGTGCCTTTGGGCCACCCGTACATCGCGCTCACCGTCGCCCAGGCGTTCTTCGACAACATTGTCAAGCTGCATGGGTTCCCCTGTTCCATTACTAGCAACTGCGACCTCGTCTTCACCAGCACGCTCTGGAAGGAGCTATTCGCGCTCTACGGCGTGAAGTTATGCCTCACCTCGGCCTTCTGCCCCCCAAAATGACGGCCAATCGGAGGTCACCAATCGCATCCTGGGCGTCTACCTCCGTTGCCTCACCGGGCCGCGCAGCTGGCTTCGGTGGCTGCCGTGGACATAATACTGCTACAACACCTCGTTCCAGACGGCGCTCCAGACGACGTCGTTCCATGTCGTCTACGGGCGCGACCCGCCGACGCTCATGTCCTACGCGCTGGGGCTGGCTCGTGTCGCGGCACTGGACAAGAAGCTCCTCCAGCGCGACATGTTCCTGGGCGAAATCCGGGAACACCTACTGCAAGCCCAGGACTACATGAAGGAGCATCATGATCAGAGCCACCACGATGTTCAATACACCGTCGATGATTGGGTACTGCTTCGCCTGTACCACCGCTCAGCGGCGGGAATCAATGATCGCGCCCAGGCCGAGCTGGCGCCCAAGTACTACGGGCCGTTCCAGGTGCTCAAGCGGGTGGGTGCCCTGGCCTATTGACTGAAACTTCCTCCAAAGTCCAGGATCCATGACGTCTTCCATGTTGTCTTCCTGAAGCTGTTCCATGGCGCGCCACCGTCGTCTGTGGCCGGTTTGCTACCGTTGCCCATGGCCATGTTCTGCCAAGGTGACCCCTCGCCCTACTGTCAATTCCTGGGATTTGCTGGTCAAGTGGCAAGGTCTCGACGCCATGGATGCAACCTCAGAGCCGCTGGAAGATTTCAAGAAGTATCCGGATTTCAAGCTCGAGGATGAGCTTTTCAGTCAGGCGGGTGGAAGTGTATGGACGCTGTCTTTGGTAGGAAGTACCAGGGACAGCGCAAGAAGGTTACAGCGCCAATTACTGGCTAGATTTGGTTTAGAGTTTGTTTAGATTTGGGCCCAGCCGGCTGTCATTTGAGTTTGTTGGTGTGTTAGCTAGATTTCAGGAGATTTGGTGTGTACTTAAGGGGCCTATGCGCCCACCATATAATCTAAGCAGAAGATCATCCTAAACTCAGAGCCTCCAAGGGAGGGCGAGTAGGCGTGATCAATCTGCCATTGCTACTAGTATTCCTCATATAATAAGCCATATCATTACTAGAGAATAACAAGATAAAGTCTTACTTTTTTAGTAAAGAAAAACATAGTTTAAGACACGACAGGAGCAAATCCTTTGGAAAATTCTAAGATTCACATCTTGCTCTTTCTCACATTGTTCAACCTAATTGGGAGAAGTTGACAACCATACAGGAAGCAACACTAAAAGCCACTCACTCATAAAAACTCAACGATTTCAATTGCACACAATTACTACTTTACTAGGAGTCTAGGAGCACACATGTGCAAAATATTCATGTATTACTGTTGTTAACTTAAATATCAAATACAAACCCTCGATTATATGATACCAGTTACACGGTAATGTTGCAAGTGATTAATATAAAACAGGAACATCAAGTATACAGCATGAACCGCATAGCAGAAAACAGAATCACAGATCTATGGTTATTTCCACGGTGACTAAGTGCAAGGTAGCCTAGTCAAATCACAGAAAGATGTTCTCGAATTCATATTTGAATTACTCACACAGTACATGGCAACAAGAACTTACCAATGCAGAAATTGCACTATCACCAGATGACTGAATGGTGCTGAGAAGTTGTTCTTTATCAAGATCCCATATGAGGATAGAAGACATGTCACCAGATGCATACTGGGCAACAAAAGAAAGCAAGTAACCAGCTGTATGAAGTTAGAACAACCTAAAATGCATAAAATAAAAACCGAAGTCCGAACATATGGGAAAATAACAAAATAGTACCAGATAACTAGATTGCTGCTGCCAGTCTATCACAATACTGCGACCAGCAGCTCGATGACCCTGAACCGATGAAAAAGCAGTTACAAGTTTTTGTCCTCCACTTTGAGTAAAACTTTTCCATATACGTACATTTCCATCATCTGCAACATGAAAATTAGATAGTGCAATGGTAGAAGATAAGTACAAAAGGAAAAACATAGAGAAGAGAGGCATACTTGAGGCCACTAAAAGCAACCTCTGATCAAGCTCATTGATAAGCAAGAGTTTAGATGGCCCTCTTTCGGACAACTTATGGTTTTGAAAAGAGTTCACTGGTAGCGCATTATCATAGTTCCACACTCTGACATGAGACAGAACTTTAGCACAACTGCAGCAATGCATTTGAAGCACTAGAATTTTAAATTGCAATAATAATTTCACCTTATTTGCTCATTTTCATCAGCTGCAATGACGATTGGAGAGAATGGCAACAATAATGCTGCTTTTGTACCCGTCTCAAACCTTGTATCCCAACTAGCAAATTGACTTGTCATCTTCCAAGCTGCTATTCCCATGGTCAGCAACAAGAAAAAAACAACAGATAAATAAGCAACAGTATTAATAACAATAATGTAATGCAGATCAACGTGTCTGGCCACGTACATGATCGCTGGCACTTAGCGACGCAACCTAATGCAATTTGTTCTCTCTCTTCTCTTCTAGCATTGGCTTCTTCATTATCATCAGAACTAGTTAAAAAGGCCTTGAGAAGTGACGACAACTCCAATTGTAGATTGTTGATTGGGGAAGTTTACTTAGTTCAGCATTACTGGGAGCCTCAACAGAGCCTAAAAGTGGACCAGCTAAGCCCTCAGGTGAATTCATAGGCTGTGGTTTGAACTCCATAGAACACACTTGGCGTAATCCTGTAAGATAATCATGCTGAGGGGGGCTGACAGGAGGCATCCTAAATGCAATTGAAAAGTTTTCTGCAAAATATTGGAAGACTCATTCAATAATTATTGACTTTCCCTCAATAACCAATGCACAAAACTGAGGTGTTCCAACCTCCAAGCACAGCAAGGAAAGTGAGTGATTACAAGTTTACAACTTACCAGAATGCATATCAAACCAGGAAGAAGAGTGTGCCATGCCAAAGTCTGATGAAGGTGCAGATGTCTCTCCTTGATGTGTACCTCCACTGTTAAATCTACTATTTTTCATTACCACTTTCTCAGCACCTATAAGGGACAATGCTCTCTGACCAATAGTTGCAATTCTTGGGTAAGGATCTTTAGCAACAGAACACATAGTCGATATAAATTGAGAATAAATGCCACTATCAACAGGTCTCGATCTGTTGTAGCTGAAACCACCATTACGTGCATTCTCTTTCATTAATATGCCTGAATCAGAGTGTTCGGAAGAATCATCAGACTGGGAAGAGCCATGCATGATACTACTTGTTGCAACCGGGTTGCTCATAGAAATTCTTGCACCACGGCCAATGGCACTGCTATCACTGTCAACCCTTAGCACAGGACCAATATGAGAAGCAAGGGCTCTGCTGCCTTGTCGAATGTTATTGGGACTGTAGACATTGTTTGGACTACTTATATTGGCTATTGACGACAGTGACTTCAGCAATGAATGCGTTTGAGTTTGAGGTTTCCAATACTCAGCAGCAACAGATTTGAGATACTTATTGTGACCTAATGCAAATCGAGTAAGCGCTGGAAAAAATAATCAGGTCAACTCAAAATGGTTTCCAAAAGGTTAAAAAGAATATTCTATGTTCGACACAATAAAAAGAATATTATATGAAAATCGATATACTTTCTAATGCACATACCTATAGCAACCTCCGATCTAACAAGGGGGCTACAATCTGAAGAGAACTGCAGAAGGTTTCGAACGACATTTATTCCAGCTTTTAATTTTTCATCATCATCAGAATCGTCATCAACACCATTTAATGATGTTGATCCCGTATCCAGGAGATTCCCTAATGCAAAAACAGCAGCAGCTCTGACCTGGCAAGACCAAAATATTGATTAAATATCTTGTGAAGTAAGCGAAGGAGGGGAACAGATGAAATATGAAGGCAGTGTACCTCAGGTTGTGTATCTGATAACAAATAAGTTACAATTTCATGAGCATTTGATCCCAGACCACGTAACCGGGCCTCAGGGAAATCTTCCCAGAGTTTGCCAAGACATAAACAAAGCCACTGCAAAAGCAAAGGTTCTGTCTTTGCATCATGAGGATTTTCAGGTCGCAGATGTCTCAGGCAAACAGATATAAGATCTGCACTAATACAGGTCTCTTGACCCCTTCTATGCCCATCCACAATAACTGCTAAAACAAAAGCAGCCATTGCACGCTGCTCTGGGCCAGCATCCAAACTGTCAAGAAACCTGATAAAATATCTATGTCTTCCATCTTTAACCAAGTCAACCTGGCACGACTATCATTCAGGAAAACGCATAAAGGTTAAACACATGAACCTTATATCACAATGGAACTTCAAAAAATTCAATAGAAGAGTGCATACCTTATCAAGAGAGAGAATTTTTGTCCATATGAACACAAGATTTTGACACAACTCCTCTGTGTTTGTTTGAAGCAGACTGAGTACAAAAGGGACGATTCCAACAGACAGGGCCTAAAACATTAATGCAAAGCGGTTTGGACACATCAGAGCATAAATAACAAACACTTGTAGAAAGGTAATGCGCAGAAGAGTTCAGCTACAAACCAAATCAACTGCCCATGGTCCCATGTCAAGAAACCTTACAAGCAGAGCAAGTGCTCTAAATCTATGTGATTGGCTAAACAGGACCTGCACAAAGAAATCTGGTAGGATTATAGGAAAACATGCAAAACATTTTACTAAATAGAATTATAGAAGCAAAGAGAAGGGTAATGAGGTACTTCAACAGAGTTAAACTGGGTTTTACAAATGATATTGACCTGTTCGAAATTGTAACATAAAAATGTTGTACCTGAAGAACTATAGGTAACTGTTCAGGGGGCTTCTTGTCCTCAGAACCATGATCAAGCCACACTTCAAAAGCCGTCAGCTGTTCCGTAAAAAATGGGCTTGGCTGGTTTGAATTAGAAGACAGATAAATTGGTTATACTGAAGTGATTACAATAGGATGACAAAATAACAGTGACAGCAACTTTATATTTCTTGAAGGGCTACGTAACAAGTAGGAAACCTGAAACTCTGCATTTGGATCAGCAATTAATTGAGGAAGCTTGGAAAGACAAATCTCAGCAGCCATGTCCCATGCGTCCCTGAGATTTAGCGAGTTACCAAACGCACTGAATAGCTAATGTAACAACATAAGAACTAGTCAGGTTATCTACCACATATGGTGTTGATGTGTCGGTGGCAACAATGGATAAGAAATTGGAGAACAATTCGCGGACCGCATGATTCTCTCAGCAAGCAAGAAGTTGCGAAAGAGACTAGTAACCAGGAGATCTTGCCTGAAAAGCCTTTGGAACAGATCTGCACAGTAAAAGTGTGAAACTTTATCATAAACCCAATACAGCTAGACATTTATTTTAACTCAAATGATCTTCTCTGATTTCTTTTTCTCAAAAGAATTATATCTATCTCCTAGACGCCATACCATGCGGAAGAACATTCCAGGCAATAGCGTCTGTAATAGCAGTGAAAATCCAATTCGGCACTCCAAGAAGAGTGTTACGGTCATTTTGCCTTCCAGGGATTTGATCGATAAGAGAATGATCCATAGAACCAAGGAGTAATGATCGTTTACAAAGCCTGCATAGTTTATAGGCATGACCCCATGTACGCACAAGATGTTAAATAAAAAGAGTAGGAGACAATGGAGATTGGAGAGGGAGGGAGAGAACCAGTGCAATGCCATCTTGATGGGTGTTGTGAGGCAAGCCGTAAACACATCAGCAGGAAATTCTACACTCTGAGGAAGTGTTTGATGTGCTTGGCACGCAGCAAGAAGAATGCAATCTTTCTGTGAAGATGCAGAGGAGCTAGAACTCCAGTCTAGGCGCTGAAGTAAAAAGAAATCACTACATAAATTAGACAATTCTGGAACCAACAAGAAACAGAGACATAAATCATGATCACCTTCAACTTCAACAATTAGAGAAATATGCATTAATGAAGCATTTAGCATACCTCCAGAAAAGCTTTCACGATAATTCCAGCTGCTGAGCAGTCAAAAACATAAATGGAAGGTGTTTTTAGCCATGAATCAAGATCGGTAATCAGAAGGGGAATATAGTGTGTGTAACTCTGCAACAAAATGCAAAAAAGACTATTTCATGAGAAGCGCCTATGATAAGTACATGCAGCAAGTAATACAGTGTCTTAGTAACATTTACCTTGTTAAGCACCCAAATCTCACCATTAGCTGTAGTCTTTGGGACACCATGGCCATTGTAATGGAAAAGTACTCTCTTTGATTTGGCATTTTTGCGGCAAGTATTACAAAGCTTCTTCACTTCCTCCACTGTTGGATCTAGCTGAAGGTTGTAACAAGCCTGCAACTGACATTAGGATTTAGGACAAGAAGATGCAAACAATCAACATCAAAATTAAAAATACCACATATGTTAAAGAAAAAAGCAAGTCCCTCACCTCAGGTTGCCAGCGCTGATACTGTGACTGCAGTGTTTTTCCAATAGTTTCAAGGGCTTTAGGAGGTGCCATAAAAAATGGATCTGAAAAGAAAAGAAACAAAAATGGACATATGTCAAGGCAATTCCCGAGTACAATAATAGTATTTAAGTACAAACCTATCAATAAATATGAATTATCATGCCTAAAATCCAGTACACTACAAAGTCTTAATTCATCTACCACCAAATGCCAGTTATAACATTCAACTATGGGATAGATGCATAAAATCAGCTAAAATGAAGCAAAAATAATGACATATGGGAAGGTGCCAGACAGTTTCATTGTATCTGTTACATCCAGTCAACAATATTTCACTTGGCATTGAGAAAAGACAGTTTCAATCAAATGGTGAAAATCAGTGCATCCTAACTCGCAGAGAATATCCATATGAAGATGAGCCAAATCGAATAAGCATTTACCTGTCCAGCACTCCATTCTTGCACAAGGGGAAATTTTAGTTACATCTGGTGGATCAACATTTATGTTTAAACATAGTACAAGCGCAACACATCTGGTCTCCATCTGTACAGCCAAATCCAAATTACAACCAAATCCAAATGCCATGTAAAAGATGCAGTCAGCATACAAGAAAATACAGAGAAACATCTTACGGCCAGAGACAATAGAAACATTAAATAGCTACAAATTCCATAATGGCATAGTAATTTGTGTTGCAGACCAACACTCAAACCGAAGTAGGCAGCTAATGACACATTAGATTAATGCAGTATGTACATTGTACTATTCTGCATGCATCTTTTTAAAAAAGCACAAGTAGACATAAGCTGCAAACAGCAAAGGCATTTTAAGATGATATATTGTACACCAGGTGGTTCTACAAAATCTCAAAACAAAATATAGTAAAATGGAACATCTGCATTCTTTGCCAAGAGCATTGGTAATATCTTAAATTAACCCAGGGACTTTAAGGCTCACAATGTTCAATTGATTTCCACTCCATGTATGGCAACGTCATCTTTATCATCAAAACACCCGGTCCAGCAATCACATATGTCCATTGACATGAACTAAAACACACTATTTTCCATCTGGTCTGGTGCTTCATGCCATTGCAATATGCCTGAAACCACCTTGCGCTTGCATGCCAGCTTTGTTATAGTGGAATCTCATAAGCATTCTGTAAGCCTCCATTGTTGACACTTGCTTGGGCATGGAACTTTATGTCACCCACTGGCTACTAAATGACACAATCCACAATCCAGGTTTTGTCCATGTTTTAAATTCACCAGTGAAACTTTTAAGTGTTTTTAACAATGGGATGCAAGTCACTCAGTCACTAATAGGCAGTGTCGCCTGGAAGGGCGACTCCCCATTCGTTCCGAATGCGATAGCAACTAGTGGATCCCAAGAACATTGGAGGATTGTGCAATTTTCATTTTGTTGTATATGTTGGTATCATCACAACGATGACAGGACCTGTTAAGTAAGTCCAGGCCTCCAGGGTAATAATGTTTACTTGGTAATTTGAATTTTTATCCGAAAACAGAGTGGCCACAACACTGGTTATCAGCCACCAGTACTTTTCTCTAAGAAAACAAATCAGCCATGAGCCACCGACCAGCACAAATCAACACCAACCACCAGCCAAACGAACAGACTTGTAACGAAATTAAGACTGTGCACGAGTCTGATGTCATACCAGGCTACAATATTCCCGTTTTGTATTAATTATTATTTAAAGCCAATCACTGTGATATAGTAAAAGAGTACCATGACGATATTTAAGCCCTGGCCCTGAGAGCCCCCACAACTTTTGGAGACACTTGGGAAGCAGAAGATTATCCTGCTTACAAGACAAGTGAA
The DNA here is from genome assembly GCA_036936925.1 of Cenchrus fungigraminus. Classification (NCBI taxonomy): domain Eukaryota; kingdom Viridiplantae; phylum Streptophyta; class Magnoliopsida; order Poales; family Poaceae; genus Cenchrus; species Cenchrus fungigraminus. The sequence continues at coordinate 134,096,731 of CM072774.1, read as the reverse complement.
CAAAGCAATACTTATACCATCCAGGTCTCATTACATCCGGCAGCGCTGCAGTTAAATGGTTTCCGTAACCGAAATTGATTAATGATGTTAAGTTTGCTTGTACAATAACCACTTCACCCAACAAGCTGGCAGCCGCTACCCCTAATTTACCATTTTTAGGCCCTATTTGGATTGGAGATGCTTATTTTAGTCAGCCTAAATTAACTCACAATAAGTTACTTTGGTGCTAAACATGGTGACTTATTGTGGACTAAATTTAGTCCCAACCCATAAGCAAATAAGTCACCAAAGGGTTGCTCTACGCTACTTTGAGTGTCATAACTCATAAGCCTTATGAACCAGACAAGTATGGAGTATGGACTAAATTTAGCAACTCTGAAAAGGGAGAAAGAGGGCTAAAATATCACTTATTGGATCCAAACAGGATCTTAAGCTGAGTCAGCTAATTGCATCCATTATTACCCGGATCCCGAGAAGCCGAAACACGCCACCCAATCCAGCAAACAATCGATTAATATAGCAGGATCGCGTCCACTACCCGGTCCTTTGGGCGCCACTTGGAGACGAGGCCGCTGGTGGAGGGCGCGGCGGCGGCCGCCGCTCCCTCGTCGAGCCACTCATGGCGCTGCTCGCACAGCACCACCACCTGGGGCAGGTACGCCAGGGGCTCCGGCCTCTCCACCTCGGCGAGCTCGAGCCCATTCCTGGGCTCGGGCCCGTTGGCGACGGGGAGGTCATCCGTGACGTGGTTGGGCATCGGCGCCGGGGGAGCGGCCGGCGACGGCGGCGGAGTGGACGAGGAGTGGACGAGCCTGGAGGCCATGAGATTTCCCAATGACCTGGACGCATGCGGGGTGTGCGTCCTCAGCCCGCAGCCATGATGGGGTCGGGGAGCTTGGTCACCTACATCGATCGAATCGGGTCAGTGGGGTGGGGAAGATTGGCCGGAGGTTGCTGGGTGAGGGGTTTTGTTTTTGAAAGACTGGGGAGGGGGTTTGGAAGACGCGGCGGGAGGGATGAGCCAGGAGAGAGAGATTGGAAGCGGCGTGCCCTGACGACACTGTTCCTGACGCGGCGCTGCGTTTGCCTAGAGATAGCAACCCTGGAGTTACTCCCTGAGACTACCCGCACCGGGGGACGCCATCCCCGCGCTATCCCTTTTCCCGTAACTTTTTCCAGGAAAAGGAGCTGCAGCGGGGCACGTGAAACCCTCCGTCATTCTCCCGTTCGCGTCCGCTTCCTCTAGATCCCGAGGGATCGAGAGGCTCCGCGATCCTCCCCCGGCCCCACCACACGTCCGGCTGCCGTTGCCCCCAACGACTTCGCGCTCGTGCTCGGAATCCGCACGGAGCTCGCTGGCTCCTGCCGCCGCCACGCCCCACCGCCGGGATCTAGCCCGCGGAGCTCGACGCAGAGGGAGCAGAGGAGCTCCGCGGAGAGGTAGAAGGAGCAAGAGAGACAGCGTGGCCGACGAGGAGAAGTCGGGAGGCGGCACGGTCGGCGAGGGGAGGCCGGACGGGAGGGGCCGGCTGCGGGAGAGGAGCAGCACCTTGATGTGGGGAGACCAGACGGGAGGGGCCCTGCCTCGCGGCGGATGGAAGGGAGGGAGGGGGAGGCTGGTGGAGAGGGAGGGCGGGAGCTCCACCGCCGCGCAGATCGACCGCCGTCTCCGACGCCCAGCTTCACCTCGCCTCCGATGGAGCTGCAGCTTGCCGCCGCAGAGGAGATAGAGGCCGGGCCGCCACCACCACCATGAGAGAGGAAGGACCGGCCCCCGCCGCCGCCGCCTGGAGCAGAGGAGAGGGAGGCGCCGCCGAATCCGGCACCGGCGAGTGGGCGGGCGCCGGCGAAGACCTTCTCCCTCGAGGACGCCAGAGAGAGGGTCGGCGAGGAGTTGAGAAGGAGAGGGCAGGAGGCAGTGGTGGACGCCCCATCCTCCACACGCGGACCATGAGAGGGAGGGCGGGGAGTACCGGCGGTGTCCGGCGAAGGCGAGCTCCCCGTCACGCCCTGGGTGTCGTCTTCTTGGCTCGACGGCGAGCGCGAGGACGACGACCCCTCGTGCTGCAGGGTGAGGAGGCACGAGGGGGTGCGCGGCTCCGGCGAACCTGAGCGCCGCGGTGCCGGGGGAGACGACGGCGGGCGCGGGGAGGACCGGCGCTTCAGTAGGGTGATGATGGGGCCGGGGCTGCCGCACGGCTCAAGCTCCGGCGGAGTCGAACGCCGCGCGTCGGCAGGTGCCGACGGCGGGCGCGTGAGCAGCCGCTGCTGCTCCTCCTCCTCCGCCGGCTGCTTCTGCTGGGAGAAGTCGTAGAGGCGTGGCGCGGCGGCCCAGAAGGCGTCGAGGTCGGCGGCGGCGTCGTCGCGCCCCAGGTCCCGGACGGCGAGCGAGGGCCGGCGGAGGAAGCGAGGTGGGAAGGAGGGAGAGAGAGCGGGTGGTTGGGGGTGGGGGCCCCTGCGGGGTGGGGGAGGTGAATAAAAAATCAGAGTGGGCCCGGTTTGTTGGGATGAAGGAGAGATTTAAAGGAAGATGGGTGCAGAAGAGTAGAATATGAAGGAGAGAATATGGATGCGTAGGATGGAATATTCCGTTTTGAAGGAAAAGATGAAGGAGAATGAGTGTGGATGGTCTGATGCGCTCTGGATACGCTCTGGCCTCCCCCTGCGCTCAGCCGCTCACGTTAGACTGACCACACTCATGTTCCTTCACAAGTTCCTTCAAAATAGAATATTCCTTCCTATTCATCACGATTCTCTCCTCTATACAACTTTCTTCTGCACTCGTCATCCTTTATATATCCTCCTCTATACCAACTACCCCATCATGGGACCCACATTTCAGTTTTTTTCCCTACCCACCCCACGCCCAACCCCCACCACGGCACCACCTCGTCCCCTCCGCCTAACCTCCCCCTTCCTCTCTCTCCTCCGGCGGGACCATCTTCCTCAGCGCGTACGGATCCGGCACCGGCGAGCCTTCCCGCTCCCGAGCTCCCATCCGCCGAAGCAGTGGCGGCCAGACCCTCCTAGCGGCGCCCGGCGAAGTAGTGGCGGACGGGCGGAGGTAGGGCAGCAGCGCGCCGCCCCTCCCCTGCTCCCATCCGCCGGTGAGCCGCGCCTCCCTCCTAGCGCGCTCCCTCTCCTCGTCGCCAGTGGCCGGAGCAGAAGCCGGCGGGCGCGAGCAGCAGTAGGAGGTGCAGCTCCCTCCCTCGTGGAGGTCTCGGGAGGAGCTCCTCGCTCCCGTGGTGGCCGGACCTCGGCCGACGGTGCCGCCCTATGCTCCTCCTCCCCTGCTCCTACCAGGCGGATCCTAGCCGACACCTCCCTGCGGCCCCTCGAGCTCGGATGCGGCGTCGGCGAGCTCGAGGACGGCTGCCGACGGCAGCGTGGCGAGCTGGCCCTGCCTTCCTCGGCTCCTCCTGGCGGCCTGCGTCCTCAGCGGCGTCGGCGAGGCGCGGCGCAGCTCCTCGACGCAGCGGAGCTCCGGGATCCCCCATGGCAGTAGATCTTGGGCAGGGGCGCTCGTGGCAGCCGGCCTCCCCCTCGGCCCCTCCTCTGCTCGCGACGGTCCCTCCGTCCCCTCCTCCGGCGGATCCGGCGTCCTGCGCGGCCTTGGCCGCCGGCGCCTCCCTTCCTCCGCAGCCGCTGCCGCCTCTCTCCGGGTCAACGCAGTGGCCTCGAGGTGGCGGCCATGGAGGTGCCGCCCGCGCCGCTGCTCCACGCGGCGTCGAGCTCCGCCTCCCCCCTTCCTGCTGCTGGCGCGGACCAACGACCGCACGCGGGCCCCGCGCCACAGTGCTTTCCCGGAAGTCCGCGACCTCCGCCAGGCTTCCAGTGAACAGGAGGAGCGCGGGGCGTAGAGGGAGGCGTCGAGGAAGCCGCTGCAGGCCATTTTCCTCTATCGACTTCCGCGCGGAACCTTTGAAGGAAGCCAGTGCGGTCAGTCTTATGTCTCCTCGGGAGGGCGCGAATACACGTGGCGGCAAAACACCTCTGCACCCGCTGCTGAGCCGCGGAAATCTCTACTCCCGAGCATCCTCCATTCCTCCTGTATCTCGCTCTTTCGGTGTGCGTTTGGCACAACTGCAGCTGCTGTGGCAGCTCCGACAGTCTCGGTGGAGTAGATTTTCTGCTGAAATCGTTTTAGAGAAACGTTTGTTAAAACAGCTATCTTGGTGGAGTAGATTTTCTGCTGAAATCGTTTTAGGGAAACGTTTGTTAAAACAGCTTCTTAACGTGGATGAAAGAGTGAAATGTTCATAATACTCTTTCTTTTTCTTATTTCTTTTTCTATTTTTCCTTCTTCCCTTCCTATTAATTTTATTTTTCTATTTATTTTTTATTTCTACTTCTTTCACTTTCCCCTCCACTCTCTCTCATCCTTATCCACCCATCACCACGCTGGGGCTGGGCTCCCGTCCGCCGCCTCCACCTCCTTCCCTCAGCTCCACCTACCCCGCCGCACCTCCAGCGAGGCCACCGGCGTCCATCTTTGCCAACCCATGGAGGCGGCCCCATGCAGAGCTCCCCCGCCGGCCATGGAGGCTGCCCGGACGGAGCTCGCCGGCCGACCATGGAGGCGGCCCGCGCGGAGCTCGCCGGTCGGCCACCGGCCCTCCTTTGCGCCGCCTACCCCTGCCGCACCTCCAGCGAGGCCACCGGCGTCCATCTTCGTCGACCCATGGAGGTCGTCCCGCGCAGAGCTCCCCCGCCGGTCAAGGAGGTGGCCTAGTGAAAGTGCATCTAGGTCACTAAGTGGATTTTGGTGAATTGAATGACAAAGCGATTAAAGGACTAACTTGGTTGCTAAAGATTGTGAGCAGGTTTTAATTATATTTATTCATGAATGTATTTGCGTTCACTCACTTGGATGGATACTTATGGCTCACATCAATGAAAGCAAGCAAGTGTATGATCCCATGTTGCAACTATTGATTAATGTCAAGCTAATTTGAAGAAAATGTTGGGGTTCATTTCAAGATTGATCTACAAAGCCTCTAACACTTGTGATAGCTTGGATACAAAAGAAAGGAGTTGTTTCAGTTTTATATTTATCCTTGAGTATAGGTATGTCGTACTATCAAGAGGGATGCAACATTCGCTTATTGACAAAGTCAAGTGCTCTTAGAAAAACCTTTGTGAGATATAGCCTTGAGTGCCTTAGAGTGTGCTAACAATCCCTCCTAACCTAACCTGAGCTACTTCATCTCTTTGGTGAAGTGTTGGAGTTGAAGAAAGGGTTTTGGGGGTTCTTCGGGACTATTGACGGTTGATTGTCGTGTCAAACTTCGATCCGCAAGCGTATAGACCATGTAGTACCTTTTCCCCTCGAGTATTACCCAAGGTTATCGAATCCGTGGAACATGTGCAACGCAAGATTCAATCTAATAAAGCAAGGAACACTTTCTTTAAAGAGGTTGTTTGCATCTAATCTACTAAACACAAGAGGTAGCGAGAGAAAGACGGCCGAGCATTGAAAAGCATTGAAACCTCCTGCATTCCCTCAAATTCAACATCTCCATTGTCATTCCTTCTCACAATACCACCATGACGAATTGTCACTAGCTTATCCATCTATCCAACATAAACAAAAAAAAATCATTAGACATGTGCATCACAAAATTGACATCTACAAATTGACATAGCATTTTTCATTCCACATAAATGAATTTTTGTAGCATTTTCAACTATATAATACCACTCATTGTTTCAGCATATACAAATTGACAAATCCATTGAGATACACCAATATGTAACTACATTGCTCCTATCAACCACTTATTTCATAGATCGAGACCAATCGAGACCATCTAGGGTTTCATCTACGATATCTTCAAATACTAACTACCAATCCAAATAAATCAAAGAAAAATGAGAGGGAAGAGGTCTCACCTTGACCGTTGACGTAGAGGAGGGCCGCGCCAGTCGTGGGGAGGCCGCCGCTGGCCGGATCTAGCCGGCGGCTGGCGGGCGACCAACGGGAGCCGCTGGGCCTCCTCCTGTCTGCCGACAGGGGCGGCTGGGCACCTGGGGGCGGGGGCTGCGGGGGCGGCGCGGCGGCGGGCACTGCGGGGGCGCGGCGGCCCGGCGGGGCGGCGGGGCGGCGGCGGGGCCTGGCGTCGGTAGTGCAGTGGACTGGAGAAGAAGAGGCCCGGGCAGGCCTTTGGCGCGCACGCGGGCTTAAGTGCCGAAGCACGGCGCCATACCCTTTGGCACCGTAGTAACATGTCACGGCGCCATGCCCTTTAGCGTCGTACTAAGAAGGAACAGCGCCATGACTTTTGGCGCCATTATTTTTGACCGGATTTTTCCCGTGCCACGGGGGCGCTGACGTGGCAGTACACGGCGCCACAGATGGTGGCACCGTGCTATCTACATACGGCGCCATGGCTTTTGGTGTCGTGCTTCGGGTCCATTTCTGCAATTGATTCATCCAAGGGTCTAAATGTAAAATTCTTACCAAAAAAGGACCAAATTGAAAAAAATTTGCACCGCTATTCGTGTCGGACAGGACTTCACTAATGAAGTAGACCGGACGCTACACCTTCTGGACCTTCCCGGGTTCATCACACTCGACGATGAGGGCGGCGCTCACCACCTGGGTGGTTGCGGCGATGTATAGCAGCATGGGCTCTACCTCCGCCAGTGCTGTCAGGATTGGTGGGCTTTTCAGTAGCTCCTTGAGTGAATCGAGGGCCTCCTGAGCCTCAGTGGTCCAGGCAAAGTTCTCGGACTTCTTTAGTAAGTGGTACAGGGTTAGGCTCCATCACCGATCTGGGCGATGAAACGGCTGAGAGCAGCCAAGTATCCGGTGATGCGCTGCACCCACTTTATGTTCTGGATTGGCCCCATGTTTGTGATGGCAGAAATCTTCTCGGGGTTAACCTCGATGCCGTGTTATGACACGACAAAGCCGACGGGCATGCCCCTCGGGACCCCGAAAACACACTTTTTGGGTTGAGCTTCACCTGGTTTTGCCTGAGCTTCTCAAAAACCGCCACAAGATCAGGGACTAAGTCGCCGACACACTTGGATTTTACTACGATGTCATCGACGTAGGCCTCCACCAGCCGACGATAAGGTCTCCAAAGACGCGTCGCATGCACCTTTGGAACGTGGCGCCCGCATTCTTTAGCCCGAAAGGCATAGATGAGTAATAGAAAGCGCCGAAGGGTGTGATGAACGACGTTGCGAGTTGGTCGGTCAAACTCATTACGATCTGGTGGTAGCCGGAGTAAGCATGGACAAAACAGAGGGTTTCGCAGCTAGCTGTGGAGTCGACCACCTGATCTATACGAGGCAAAGGGAAATGGTCTTTTAGACATGCGTTGTTAAGGCCGATATAGTCAACACACATCCTCCAATTGCCATTCTTCTTTTTTAGAAGGACAGGGTTGGCTAACCACTCGGGGTGATACACCTCCCTAATAAAGCCTGCGCTAAGGAGCTTCTTGATTTCTTCACTGATGGCCTTGCACTTGTCCTTGTCGAAGCGTCGGAGTTGTTGCTTGACCGGCTTGGAGCCGGGTTTGATGTTGAGTTTTTGCTCGGTGACCTCTCTTGGAATCCCCGACATGTCCAAGGGCTTCCACGCAAACACGTCGAGTTTTGCTTGAAGGAAGTCGACAAGTGCGCTTTCCTATTTCGGATCGTGCACTGTTTTGATATAGAGCATACGCCCGTCGTCAGAGACAGCCACCTCCTTGGCGTCCTTGGTGGGCTCGAAGGAGCAGGTCGCTCACTTGGACGTCTCGAGGATCTTGAGGTCCTCAGGAGAAGGCTCTACGGTGAGCTTCTCGGACTGGATGAGCATTTCGGCGAACTGAAATCACTCGGCGTTGCACTCGTATGCATGCTGAAAGGACTTCCCCACCGTGATGATGCCCTTGGGCCCGGGGATCTTCAGCTTGAGGTACGTGTAGTTCGGAACGACCATGAACTTAGCATACGCAGGCCTTCCGAGGATGTCGTGGTACGTCCCCGGGAATCCCACCATTTCGAAGGTGAGCGTCTCCTTACGAAAGTTGCTCAACATTCCGAAGGTGACAGGCAGGTCGATCTGCCCGAGGGGTACCACCTCAATTCTAGGGACGACTTCATGGAATGGTGTCAAGGATGGCTGCAGTCGGGAGCGCGGGATCCCCATGGCGTCGAGGGTCTCAGCGTAGAGGATGTTGAGACTGCTTCCCCCGTCCATCAGGACCTTGTGGAGACGCTTTGTGCCGAATAGATGATGAGCAGGTAGCTTCCCGACTATGGGATATGATTGGGATGATCGGAGCGATCGAACAGGATAGGGGCCTCCGACCACTTGAGGTAAGAGGGTATCACAGGCTCTGTGTTGTAGATTTCCCGCTAAATCAGCTTCTTCTTGCGTATTGGAGGACATGCAGTGGATCCCCAAAGATCATCATTATGACACCGTATTGGGGTACTCATTGTTGTCATCATCGTCCGGTTTCCCAGCTCCTTTCTTGGTGGCGTCGGGAGCCCTTTTCTTCAAAGTCCCAGGTAGGAAACTCGTCATGAGGATGCAATCCTTTAGGGCGTGCTTGACAGGGTCGTCATGGTTGGTGCATGGGGCCTCCAGGAGCTTCTCGAAATGGTCCTTGGGGGCATTGTTCTTGGGTTTGGCCATCTTCCGATCGGCCGCCGCCACCAAGTTGTCTTCACACCGTCGTTTGTCCTTCTTCTTCTTGTTATTGTCGACCCGAGCTGAGGCGCCTTCACCGGCATCTTCTGGCTGCTTGCCCTTGCCTCGGGAGTGATCCAGGACCACGGCAACCACTTTCTCACCGTCGGCATGGTTTGTGGCGATGTCGAGGAGTTCCCGGGTGGTTCAAGGCTTCTTGCACCCCAACTTGTGGATAGGGTCTCACAAGTGGTCCCGTTCTGGAATGCTGAGATGATGTCAGAGTCGGTGGTGTTGGGCAGCTCAGTGCAGCACTTGGAGAAGCGTCAGATGTAGTCGCGAAGGCTCTCTCTCCCTACTTCTGGCAGCAGTTGCGCAAGTCCCAGGGGTTCCCAGGGCGGGTGTAGTGTGACAGACCGCCCAAAATAATTCTGTATTATCACCTAAACCCATCCATTAGGCCCTTAAGCGATAACATAGAGTTAATTTGTCGTACCTACTGGGTCAAGCCCGGTGAAATCACGTGTAACAACAAAGGATCGAACTTAGTACGCATTAAAATTATGCGAAGGTGAGTCCAGAGTACAACCTCTATTTTAATCCAATTCATCCCATAGGGGTTCCTTATTACAAACCATTGTTCAAAGCATGATAAATAAATGGTTCAAAGTTTAAAATAGCAGAACATAAACTAAGTGATACGAATAACATCACAGGAGGCCGTCCATGATGCTATCACTCATCATTCGACACCCACTGCAATTCCCAGCCATGGGGAATCTCTCCAGGCCAGACATTCTCACCCGAAAACAAAAATTATAGCAAGGTTGAGTATACTAATACTCAGCAAGACTTACTCGTCTAAAAGTTACCTCTAGACATGCAAGGCTTTTGGCTAGTGGGTTTGTTTTGCCAAAAAGCAACTAAGGAGTGGATCCTTACTTTCAATATTTTAGCTCAAGTTCTAGTGACTTAACCATTTCTAGGTAAGCAACTATTGCAAGCAAGAGTTGTGCAATACAATTATATCAAGCATCAATATTCACATAGTTCCATCATAAAGGGATCATAGTAGCCAGTTGATTAAGCAGTCTCAAATAATGGTGAGAGGCCGACGATCGATCAATTAATAACCTTGCAAGGTGGACCTAAACACACAGAAGAATGCCCTCACAAGGAGTTCACCAACCAGGCGGTTCCCATCAATCTTCGGTTCAGGACAAAAGATCACAGTCTTTGATACAAGGCTATCTGGTACGCCTCACACTAGCGTCCAGCCTCACACATGCACCACTGGTAGCTAGCCATGAGATGCATCCCAAGATTAGTGACGGTAAAATCCCTTACCGCTTCCTTCAGGTACTAGGCTTATCGGTCCCATTCCCGATAAGTGCTTAGTACGTTCAAAAGCTTAACCCACGAAAGCCACTAGACCGGAGCCCAATCCCATGCTCTTACCATGTGAGCATATCCATTTATCAATTCTTATGATTCCAACACAGGAACCTATATCTCGCGAGTGACAAACATCACTCGACTTATACTGTGTCCTTAGAGCATGGCAACTATCGACCTAGCATACTAGTATAAAGCATAGGTACCTAGGGATCATGCATCTATGTTTTCAATTCAACTCCTGAAACATAAATGCACAAACATAAACATATATAGTTGCATAATTTAGAAAAGTTAGGTTATGCTCCGGGGCTTGCCTTCTTCAGCAAAGCTAGCCTTGGGCTCTTCTGGACTTTGGTCCAGGTCTTGATTCACCTCCACGTAGTGCACGTCCCTGTCAGTTCCTTTCTCTCCAACTTCCGGCACAAGCGTGTAGTTACCGTCGGGAAGTTCCTACACGGGATGCACATGCATAAGTTTTAGTGAACAAAGGAGCAAGATTTTATTTCTGGAAATTAAAGTTATACCTAAGGTGCATGAGTGGCCACATTCACCTAGATAAAGATACATCCATCATACTCTTCTTATAAAAGCAAGGGTGTGTGGATGTGACTAATTATTTCTATTTGATGGTGATTGCATGCACATTTATACAAAATAAATTAAATTAAAATACAAAATAGCAAGGAGGTGCCATTCAGCCCAAAACATGCTCCACAACACATTCATAGGATCAACAAAGGGTGGTTGTGGTGGTTTTCCATTTAAACCTATTATTGAGCTCGACTTGTTTCCAAAATTCATTTTAATATATTCATTCATCAAACAACAGTAATAAAATTTATATAAGCTCCAAACATAATCGAGGTGTTATTGAGGAGAAATCACACTAAAATAAGTTATGTGCTAAGCTTGAAAAATACAACAAGCAACAACTAGTAAAACTAAGAATTATTCGTACAGAATATCTACACATACATTGGGTCTAATTTTTCACACACATCATATCTGACACAAATTAAGGTCACACACCAAAAATTAGCTCCAGAGGTGCTATATATCAAGCTACACAAAAATGACAATTTTCAACCTAGCAAAACATAAATAATTTATTCAGAGAAAAATATAGCTATTTTGAAGCCTAACTTTGTACCACAGCTCAAACATGTCAAATAAAGCATCTAGCCCAAATATGAGCCCTTAGAGCACAGTAGAATTCAAACTATGAATTTAAATCTTTAAACATGCATGACTCAGAAACACATACTTAAACAAGTCCTAAATTCATAAGAAATTTACCAGAGACATCACTGATCATATCAAGATAGTAGCCAAAAGTTGAGCTACCAAATCTATTTAAATATAGCTACACAAATCATTCACTCAGATCTAGCATGAACACAAAATAAATCATAAGTAAATATTCCTTCAGTAACTTGTGCAAAAACTTAGCTCGAGCATACAGATGACATCTCTAACAATATATCCAAAGCTCAGCTCAGGATCTCATCTAGTGTTTGAATTATGACAAAAGCGGGTCAAAAGAAGTTTGAATTTTAGTTCAAAAACCAGCAATCAAAAGTATGACCATGCTTTGCAAAAGATGTAGATCTGGTCATATGGAAACCAACAAAATTGGTTTTGCATATTTAGGATTAGCATTTTCTAGGATTTTTGTAAGGTCTAGGACCTAAGTGCAAGGAAACTAAGAATCTTCTTTAAGGAAGCCCTTGGAAAAGATCTTGTCTTCTACAAATCGGTCCCTGAAATTTACAACTAAGCCCTAGAAAGATTTCAATCACTACACAATGCCCCTAGCGGCACAGGGGAGCTCGCCGCCGGCGAGGGGTGGCTGGAGCTAGCCAACAAATGGCACGAGGTAAAGTGGTTGCTCACCCTACGTCGATTGGTGGCGGTGGCCGGAGCGGAAAGGGTGTCGGCGAGTGTCGCCGGTGAGGCAGCGGCGGTACAGCCGCCTCGGCCCAAAATCCGGCAAGACGAGGGGCGGAGCTAGGCCAGCAGTGGGAGCTCGGATGGGACCTAGGGAAGAGGATTTGAGGGTTGGTTGGTGGAGGAGGCAAGCGAAGAGTGAAGCTCAGGTGCGGTGGTGGCAATGGCGGCTGGCGGAGCCCTGGTCTGTGCGCGAGGAGGGAGGAGGGGCTTTTATAGCCGGGAGTGTGTGAGAGAGAGAGAGAGAGAGTGCTCAGCCTTCGCCTTGAAGGCAAAGGCACCACGGGAGGAGACCCGGAGGAGGCGGCGCGGGGTTGGCGACCGGCCGGCCGTGCGGCGCGGTGGGGGCACGGCCGCGGGCACGCGACGCGTGACGCGGCGCGATCTTCCCAAGCACGGCTGTCGGAGGGAGGGGCGTGTGATGGTGTGTCACCGTCCTCGTGACACTGTGGGTCGAGGGAACCTAGACGCTGAGGCACGGTGGCACCGCGTGGCGGTGCGGGCGCGACGCGCTCGGCGCGAGAGCGCGGCATCGACGCTTCGGTTGGCCGAAGCAATTCGGTCAACACATGTTCCACCCATTCAAACTCGAAATTTTCGAATACAAGTTCAAATTCTCCAAATACAAAACTTGTAGATGAACTATAGGCCTACAACTTTTATGAAAGCTGACCTATGTTTTGATGAACGGTTGGACCTGGAAATCATGGCCAAGTTTAAGATTTTCTCAGCGTCAACCCTACCGTTCCCAGCGTTTGACTAAGATTCTGACCCATTTCCACTTCAAATTCGAATGTCCGCCAATTATGAAAAATGTGTCCCACGAAAAGATGCACAACTTTCATATTGGCTGATTTTGAAGTGTTTAAAAGAATTTTGGAGATATGGTTGAAGTTCTAAAGAAGGCATATTGACTGTAGGGATTTGACCAAGGATTGAAGGCTTTGACCATGATCTACTTTTGTGGTTAGCCACTAATGATGGTGATTAAGCCACTAATGATATTAAATAGTGTAAAATAAAACCAGGGGTGTTACATGTAGGTGCCCTGGAAGTGGCCGATGAAGGCTTCCCGCAGCTGCGCCCAGCTGTCTATCCTGCCGTCGGGGAGGTGCTCCAGCCATGTGCGCGCCGAGTCAGCGAGGTAAAGGGGGAGGTTCTTGATGATGAACAAGTCGTCCTCCGCTCCTCCGACGTGACAAGCCAGCCGGTAGTCTTCCAAGCAAACGCTGGGGTTCATTTCTCCGTCGTAGTTGGGCACCATTGTTGGAGCTTAGAAGTGCAAGGGGAAGCAAGCGCCAATGACGCAGGGTCCGAAGGTGCATGGTCCTCTGGGGTCAAGCGTCACGCTCCTACTCTGATCTTCTTCACTATCATACCGGCCTCCCCGTCGCCTGTTGTAGGCTCGGTGAGGTCGACGCTCGTGGTGGCTGTCGGGATGCTGCTGTCAACTGCCACCTTCCGACGGGCCCTGATGGTGTCGCGGGCGTCATAGTTGGCACTGATGCATTACCGAATAGGTACGTTGATGGGACCATCTCCGCGGTTCTGATGTTGCAATGGGGCGGCCCCTTGGTGATGAACGGACTGCTCGCGTCCAGGCACCTTGGAGCCACGTTGCCGTGACATGGAGCTCTCCGCCTGTTGAACTGATACGGTCTCCAGGAGTGTGCGGAGTTGTTCACGGACCCTCCGGTCCTCGGGGGTCGTGGGTTCAGGGCACCGTAGCCGTCGCGAGGTTCTGGGAAGCTCGTTTGAAGACTGGCATGCCATTGATGATGTTTTTGTCGTCATTAACTATGTGCTGCTGGCGAACCGCACGGCCCCGTCCGGGGTTTGGCACATGAAGCACTCTCGGGAAGGGTCCTCCCCGCTGGCTTGAAAGGCGAGGATGGCGATGGTGTAGGCGATGAGGCGGAAGTGTTCTTGGGTCGTGTTCGGTCCCATTGTGGCCACCAAGTCATCGCTCATCATATTGAGGATGAAATTGGTGGGGCCCATCGTGACATGTGGAGCCTTGGGCTGCTCGTCCTAGTTCTTGGTAGTGCAGTCGTTGGTGGAGGGCTCGGGGTACACGAAGGCTGCTCCGACGACAGACTCCTCCGGCCTGTTGAAGATGAAGTCGAGGGAGCTGAAACGTAGCAAGCTGCCTAGCACCAAGGAGGCACTGGCATGGGCCATCCGGACCCTAGTGAAGTAGTCATGACACACAATGCCCCTACCTAGTGTGCCATCTATCGCGGTTCTCTACTGGCAACAAGTAAATTTCTACAATCGCATGTCAGGATCCGGACGGTGGCTCAAGAGACCCGAAGAGTTATACTAGTTCAAGCTCAAAAAGCCCTACATCCAGTGCGAACCGGTGTTCTCAAGCCCAAGCTCATAGTAGGGGTTACAAACTAGTCGAGAGAGGGTGTCCGAGCCCAAGTCCTTGTGGTGAGGGTGTGTGTCATGCTTACATGCTCAGGTGTTGTGTATCTCGTGTCGTGTTCAGATGTCGTGGTGCCGTCCTTTTACATCAGCCTTTCTTCCCCTTTTATAGTCGCAAGGGGAGCAAAGGAAGGGGGTAAAAGAGGAATTGTAGTTGGAGTTACAGTGTCGGGGTCCTTGCCTTCGTCTTGGAGTCATGTCCGTACGCGGTGAATACGCTTTAACGGTTTCTGGCTTGGTGTTGATAGAGTGGGCGGTGACTTGACTGGAGTTGTTGGCTTACGAATGGTTAGTCGGAGTGGCCACCGGGACGCTGGCACCAAGTAGAATGGGTGGCATTTTGACCCGTACCCTTCGTCCTTGACCGTGCCTGGCGTCACCTGAGTGGTTGCGCGTCTTTTCCTGAGGACTATGGTGTTCCTATTTTGACAAGACACCCTCCGTTTTAACATCGAGAATGTCAAGTGGGTACGGCCCAGAGTAGGCAAAAGAGGAGGGCGGTGCCGAGAAGACTGGTCGGGCGAAGCGGAAACTAGTCGGGCATGTGGGTTGCCTTGGAGGTTGCTTAGGCATGAAGGAGAGACTTAGTCAAGCGAGGCGGAGACTAGTTGGGCGAGGCAGAGACCGCAGGGAGGAGGTGGGGCCCTCCTTAGTGATAGAAAGGCCACTCAGATGAGGTGGAGACCATGTGGTCGAGATGTTGTTTCTACTCCTGAGGGTTCTGGTGGTCATGTGTCATTGATTAGAGCGAGGGTTGATTGATCAGCCCTGGTCTTGACCCTCATCAATTCTAAAGCACCTTTCATGGCGTACACTAGCGTGATTACATCGTACGATTTGACCCGTGACTGTGGGGAGATGGGCCCAGCACATTGGAGAGGAAGAGGCTTTCCGGTGCTCGAGACACCATCAAGATGTTGAAAATGCTGGGTCTGACTAGAGTCAACGTCATCGGTGCGTGCCACGTGCAAAGGCTGGCCTCGGTGATGGCACATAGGTACTCGATGTATGAAATGATGCCGATCATTAGCCTCAACGGCACGGTGATGGCCAGCGGGAAGTTGGCCAATTCGGAGATCAAGCAATGCTTTCGGGAGGCGATGGACGTCTTCCACGGGGAATATCCCATCTCGAGGCACTCGACGATGCTGCCGGAGGGCGATGCCATGCGTTTTTTAAGAAGTTCTTTCCCATTTTGACTCTCTATCATCGGGGATTTTGCCTCCTGCTGACGTGGTTCCTCGATGTTGGCAGCCAAAATCTGTCATGTCTTCGCTCAGAGCCCCCGATGCCATGCAACGAGGCGATCCGTCAGCGGAATCGAGAGGAGGCCGAGGCGTACAAGGAGAAGAAGGACGCTCAGGCGAAGAAGAACGTTGACCATGAGAAGGCCAAGGCTGACCGCTAGAGGTCCGGCCAGGGATCTGATGATGAGGAATACGAGAACATAGAAGGTGACAATGATGATGATGATGACGAGGGGGTGCCTACCCATCCGCTTGAAGTGTTGAGTGACATGGAGCACGAGAATGTCGGGCCGAGTCGGCGCTGGTGAACGAGGTCGGATAGAGCCCTTGCGTGACTAGGGCACACCACTGAAGGGTAGAGAGGCCCCGCAACTCGCACCGGGGAAGGCCGAAGAAGAATCGGGCACCAGCGCCGACTGGAATGTGGCAGCGGTGGATACACCGCCTGGGTCGCCGAAACCCACGGTGGGAGATTCCTGGGCATAGAGCTTTGAGTGGCAAGAGCGAGAGCTCTACTGATTCTCATAGTTTGGCTCTTGTCTCTGGTTTGAAGGCTAACGCTAACCCTACTCGGCAGTTTCTTTGTCGTGTCTTGTTTCCATACCAGATGAGGAGTCTGAGGTGCTTAGCGAGGAGGATCTCGCATTGTTGAGCAAGAGGTTCAGGCGCATGTACGAGAACCACAGGAGTGCAAGGAGGAACTCGGGGATGTGCTACCAGTACAGGAAGCACGAGCACTTCATCACCGAGTGTCCCGAGGCCATGGAGATCAAGAATGACTACAAGGCCAAGCCCAAGAACGACTACAACAACAAGTACCGCTCCAAGAACGACTACACCGACAAGTACAAGAACAAGGGCAAGGACAAGAGCGAGCGACGACCGAGGAAGGGTGGCGGCTACAAGAAGAACAAGGCACGAGCGATGGTTGCAGGCGCGAGCGACATCGACTCTAGTACCAGCTACAGCTCCTCAGACTCAAGCAGTAAGGTGGAACAAGATCGGCGCAAGGACAGGAGGCACACGAGTAAGAACTTCAACGGCCTGAGCTTCATGGCACGCAGCTCCGACAACAAAAAGGTTGAGAGGGGTAGCTCAGATTCCGACTCTGAGGAAGAGGTACATCACAACCCCAAGTTCTTACTAGAGGAGAATGCTAGGTTGAATACTTTGCTTGACAACCGTGATGATGTGCTTAGAAAGACCAACAAGGAGAAGAGGGAATTTCGATCTTTGTTAGGTGAAGCTAAGGATAAGGTGGTTGAATTAGAGTCCTTGCTTGTTGATGCTAGAGCTGAGATTGAGTCTTTGAAAGCTGCTCCTGTTGTTACTGATGAACCTGAATGCACTGATTGCAATATCTTTTTGGCTGATCTGTCTGAGCTGAAATCTAAGTATGCTTTGCGCTTGGAAGAACTAGATGCTGCTAGGTCTGAGCTTGTTGAGTTTAAGTCTAGACCTGCTTTGCATGGTGCTTGTACTTCTTACCCTGTCTTGCATGCTAAGTTAGAAGAAGCTCTTACCCGTGCTAGTTCACTTGAAACTGTTTTGAAGTCACCTATTGCTACTGCTTATTCTAGCTATGAAACTGTTGCTGTGAAAAATGTTGAGCTTGCACATTATGTTGATCGCTTGCAAGATGAGAATGATTGCTTGAGGAAGCTGCTGAGTTGGTTGAGTGCTCAGGAACCATGGCTTGGTATGAAAATTGCCGAGTTCAAGAGATATGATAGCAAAGGGTTGGGTTTTGAGAAAGTCAAAGAGTGCAGTGGTGAGAGAGAGAGAGAAATAGCTAAACTCCACCAAATGCAACCCTCAGCCGAGTGAGTATGAGAAGATTGGGGATATCCTAGCACCACCACAAGTAACCCCAGCCAAAAACAATTTTGCTCCAAGACTGAACCATCTCTTGACAAAACTAGACACAACCCAAGATCCACCTGTCTTTCCACCCAAGACAAACAACTTCCAAAAACCGGTGAGCTTTGTGAAAGGGGGTGAGAAACCTAGTGAGAAGCCACAGTCGAGTGCAAACCCAAAACTAAAGCCTAGACCAATCCTTTTCCATTGTGAGTATTGTGGGAAGGATGGGCATCAGGAGGAGCGGTGTTTCAAGAAGAGGAGGGATGAGAGGTTTGCTAGGGAGAAGGCCAACAAGGACAGGTACCGCCCTTCTCGTGGTGTGCCTGAGCCTCGTGTAGTGCCTCTACCTCGGGGTGTGGGTGTGGTGTGTACAGTTCCTACTCGGGGTGGGCGTGTGTTTCCTACGCGTGGTAGTGCTCCTCAGAGTGATGGTGGTAGGCAGTTTGGGTTAAGCGTGGTGAGTTTGCTAGACGTGCTCCTTCTTGTGGTTAGTACAAGCTTGGGAGAGACGGACGCAGCTTTGGGTCTCAAAGGAACTACAGACCATGTTTTCCCTCTCATGGTGCGCGTACTCCTCAGATGAAACGTGACAGATTCCTTGGTGAGAGGCGTGAGAGAGTTCCACTTAGAGCGCATGATTGGATGGATTGTGCTAACTCGGCTTTTGAGCAAATGGCTCGACACTGGTTTAACTTCCTTTGTTCTAACCCCAGTGTCAAGGCATTTGCTCATTCTCGTTCTCGTTTTTTATTGCAAGTGGGAGGCTTGCAGGACTTTTGGTTGATCGACTTTGGTTGCTCACGACACATGATCGGAGATCAAAGGTGGTTCTCCAGCCTCACCCCAGTGAGTACGAGGGAGTACATCACTTTTGGGGACAATGGGAGAGGACGAGTTCTTGCTGAAGGGGTTGCAAAGGTAAGCAAGTTGGTGACCTTAAAGCATGTGGCTCTGGTTAAGTCACTTGATTATAACTTGTTGTCAGCATCCCAGTTGCTTGACGAAGGTTATGAGGTTCAGTTTAAGTTGGGTGGTTCTCGTGTGCTTGATTCTCGAGGTGATCTTGTCTGTACGATCATCCCCGAGGGTCAAATCTTACGTGCCGATTTTTCTTAGTCTGTCGGTCCTTCTCGATGTCTTGTTGCTGGCTTTCCTGTTGAGCTTTGGAAATCACATAGGCGACTAGGTCACTTGAGCTTTGAGTTGCTTTCCCGCTTGAGTTGTTTAGATCTCGTTCGAGAATTGCCGAAATTGAGGTCCGAGAAAGATCTTGTTTGTGCTCCATGTTGGCATGGGATGATGGTTGCTGCTTCTCATCCTCCCTTGACTTCTGTCATGACTGAGCGGATGATTTAGTTGGGCCAGCTCGTGTTCGTTCTACGGGTGGAAAGTGGTTTGTGTTAGTTGTGGTTGATGATTTTTTGCGGTATTCTTGGGTTTTCTTTTTGGATGATAAGTCTGAGACATTTGGCTTTATTCGAGACTTGATCTTGAGATTGAAAAATGAGAGACATGGGGATGCCATTAGAGCGATTCAAAGTGACAATGGCACGAAATTCAAGAACTCTTGTTTTGATGTCTTTTGCAGTGATCTTGGTCTTGAACATCAGTATTCTCTCCATATGTCGCTTGTTAGAATGGCATTGTTGAAAGGAAGAATCAGACCCTTTGTGAGATGGCCAGGACGATGCTTGATGAGCATAGGACTCCTAGGTGTTTTTGGGCCGAGGCGGTCAACACCGCTTGCCATGTGTTGAATCGGATTTTCCTTCGTGCTTTCTTGAATAAGACTTCCTACGAGTTGATGCACAGTCAGAAACCCAAGGTGAGTCACTTTCTAGCTTTTGGTTGCAAGTGCTTTATTCTTAAGAAGGGCAAACTAGATAAATTTGAGGCAAGGTCGTCCGATGGTATTTTTCTTGGTTATGCTAATCACTCTAGAGCATATCGTGTGCTCAATCTTGATACTAACCAAATTATGGAGACTTGCGAGGTGACCTTCGACGAGACGCAGCCATGTAGCTCTTCTGTTTTTGAGTGTGCAGGCGATGATGAGCTTCGTGAGAATATCTTTGTTGATGAGAAGGTGGGTGAAGAAGAAGATGACGGAGATGATGGTGAACCTCCGGTGGCTCGTGTACCCTCTACTTCCACTACTATGTCTACGGTGCAAGATGGTTCATCTCCTACACCGACTATGACACATCAAGATCAAGTGGAAGCTCATGTTGAGGGGGAGGTTGTGTCCAGGAGAGAAGCACCACGACGAGTTCAAGTTGATCATCCACCGTACAGGATCATTGGAGACCTCCATGAATGCACTACACGGTCTAGGTCCAAGCAAATCTCTCATTTCGCTCATTCTACTTTTGTTGCTTCTTTCGAGCCCAAAGATATTCGACACGCACTTTCTGATGCAAATTGGGTCAATGCCATGCATGAGGAGCTGAGAACTTTGAGAAAAGCCAGGTGTGGGAGCTTGTAGATCCACCTCCTAATTGCAAACCCATAGGAACCAAATGGGTGTGGAAAACTAAGGAGGGTGAAGATGGTATGGTGGTGAGGAACAAGGCATGGCTTGTTGCTCTGGGGTGTTCTTTTCTTACTTAGCATGAGGCTTAAAACACTTTGCAAGATTGCAAAAACATTCTTTAACTCCATTCTAGTGATCTATTGCTGGATTGGACTTCTACCAAAATATCCCGGATACTTGAGCTATGTCAATCTTTCTTGTGCACTGATTTTGCTTCCAATAGCTGAAGCACATGGAACCACTTTTCTTTCGATCGATCTCATATTGGTTCCTGGAATACAAAAAATTCCAAAACTATTACCCTTGACTATAGGACAAGCATAGGCTTACTCGCATGCATGCTATATTTCTTTAGAATTCTTTTCTAAGTATGCCCTTTGCGATAATCCTAATACCCCATTTTCTTTTATCCCAGTGAATTTCCATTCCTAGAGCGAGTGGATCTTCAATGAGATTATTCTTTTCAAAATTGTAGGTCATAACGACCTTCTTCTTCTCCAACAGTAGATTGAACATCACTACTAGCAAATAGTACATTACCTACATATAGAGTGTGGGAAAAATATTTCTCATCTTTGAACTTTGCATATACGCAATTTGTCAGCTTGATCTTTACTTAAAACCCAAAACTTTTCTCTATTAACATAGACTTTAGATACCATTGTTCTATGATCTGATTTAATCCATAAATCAAAAGGTACCATTTCATCAGGTGGTATCACAATGTTCTTTTCTTTCCACAACAAAAACCATATGATTATATCATGTATATACTTTCTTGTACAAATCTCCATTGAGAGATATTGCTTATACATCCATCTGATGTAATTCTATATAGTGGTAGTATGCCACCGAGATCATTATGATTCTAAAAGAATCCTTTCATGAGACTGCATAAGATGTCTCATTATAACTTATCCTTTTCTTTGCATAAAGCCTTTTGCCACAAGGCGTGGTTAGCGATTTTTCATGTTCCCTCTAGAGTCACATTTTAATCTTGTAGACCCATAGCCTACTGTTTTGGCTCCTTTAGGAACTTCTATGTCCAAAAACAAGTTTGGAACTTCTAGGTCTCATGACACCTTCCATGGAAGATGAACGAGCGCCTCTTATAGCTTCTCCAAATAAGGTGGAATCACCATATTGTTTTCAATCTGGGGTTGTTGATGATCTTTATAGACAAAGAAACAATTATTACTATACAGTCTTGAGTAACAAGAGCTTCTTCGACTTTATATTTCTTTTGAAGAGTTAATGACGGGTGTTGAACTACCTCAACATCTGCTGTCACCTCAACTTTGTCATTCATACAACGTCAAACATATGGCGACACAATTGTGTCGACCATACACCCCTGAGTACCCATACAAGGAATAAATACGAACTCATACCATAAATCCTTGTAATCCTACTAGGACTCGTACCATGTAATCCTACTAGGACTCCTATCTTGTAACCGACTAGGAACCCGCCCCCTGGACTATATAAAGGAGGACCGGGTACCTAGGAGGACAGGCCAACACCTGAAGGTGAATCCCCCAACCCCTTCGGGGATCACCCAAGCGCAGGGTGCCATACATGATACTCCAAACAGGACGTAGGGTCCGCTACTCTGGCGGCCCGAACCTGTATAAATCTGTGTCCTGTGTCCTCGCGCATACCTTCGAGTTCCAGGTCTGGCGATCCTCCACCGCACAATCTACTACCTCGGGTACCCCCTTGGTAGGCTCAGTGGCCAAAACACTGACAGCTGGCGCGCCAGGTAGGGGTGATCGTCGAGACCACCGGGCGAGCTCGAAGGACCTTCGTCTACAAATCAATCTATCGCAGCGTGGTTGCTTCGACTAAATCGGCGACTCGTCGAGTTTATGCACCAATTCCCAAGCGGAGTCGAAGAAGCTGCTCCTCGATGATGCCTACTATCACGTGTTCCAGAGTACGAGGCAGAATCCAAATCATGTTGTTCGTCACCGAATTGTACTCGGGTTCACCAAAAGTCAAATCTGCACATCACCGGAAGAAAATTGGCTACTGTCTCTGCTTTGTTTCGAAGGCGGCCAACCTGTCTCCGACAGCTGACCAGTCGATCCTGCTTTGGATATGCCTGATTGCCCGTCACCAAAAGCTGCAAGACTCTGTTCGTAAGTCAAAATCAGTACTCGAAGCTACCCGCGTGAGAAGCATACCAAGGCAACTATTTTCGTATTGCATCCAAGTTGGTGGAGTTTTGTTACACGCACACACAAAGGCTCCCACAAGGCTCCAATACCAATTTGCTTAATGCACACGGAAGACCTACGCGAGTATAACTACATCGTGGCTCGACTACTTATCGTCTGGGTGCACCGGCTCTACTGCGCCTATGTCGTGCATCCGGACGCATCGCCTCGCCGCTCGACTTCTCGTCGGTCGGTCGCACTGGCTCTCGCCGTGCGCCCGGTCACTCCGTCTCGTGGCTCGACTACTCATCGTCTGGTTGCACCGGCTCTACTTCGACTACGCTGTGCACCACCTCGACATCGTCTTGCGGCCACACCAACTCATCGTGGACTACTTCGGCTACTCTTCTCGGTTAGTTTCTACTAGAAAACTAGTCGAGAACAGTTTCTACGCCCCCCACAACTAGTCGGACCCGCCTCCGACTAGTCGACTTCATCAACACTCGTCCACGAGTTCATTCAAAACTCGCTCCGGCGGTACAAGACAACTTCGGTCGCATCTCCAGACCGTTCCTGCGGTATCAGTAAGTCATTTATTTTAAATGATTATTTTTTCTTCTTCTTTGGCTTGTTTTACGCATGTAGGACAACACGCCAAGGACCACTCATTTGTGTACGCTTCTCAATGAATTTTTTCACGAGAGCTGCACTATGTCGACTACTCTTGGGATATATCAACAAGTCACCACGAGCTCACTCCATCAACTCGGGGGCTTTCCCAAGGAGGCAACTTCTAAAGTCCGCTCCGCGCGGCAATCTAAAGTCGACTTACTCAAGTCGCATCTCTAAATCGACTACTTTAGTCGCATCATAAAAGTCGATTTCTAAAATCACATTTTCTAAAGCCCATTCCGCGTGGCAATTTAAAGTCGACTCTGGTCGCACCTTCGCCCGCTTCGGCGGCGTACTGCGTGTGTAAGCTTCGATGGAACCTAGTTGTAAGTGGCCCTCGCGTCCTGGCAACGATGGTACCTAGCTGCACGTGGTCTTCACTCTTCGTACCATGGGTCTGGAACGCATGGCCCTAAGTACTCTCGCTCTGCCCAACTTACTCTGGGTCTCCCTGTTATCATACCGATCCATACTCTAAGGCCTCCCTGTTACCATCCAATCCTTACTCCGGGTTCCTGCTTCTATGCCGATCCCAGGCTATAAGTGATTCTCTGGTCAAGGCGATTACCTAGCTGTATCCGGTTTTCTAATCCAGGCGACTACTCAGCTGTAAGCAGCTTTTGGGTTTGAGCTACACTCTTTTCAGACAGCTACGGTTGTCACCACTCGTAGGGGATCAAGATAATCCTCTCCAGACAGTTTCAGCTGTATCTTCTCGCGGCTTTTCAGCTGCGAGCACCCGCAGGGGGCTTCTTCAACCCTCTCCAGGCAGTCTCATTCTGCGACCTCGTAGGGAGTCATGATAACTCTCTCCAGCGATCCTGTATCGTATAGGGCAGTAAGCGGCACATGCTGTCCATGTTCCTATTTTTCAATAAGAGGCTGCGGCCTAGAGTAACACCCTGCTTGTAGGGTCTCAGTGGAACTCTCATACAAGTTGCTGCTACAGCAAGGATGAGTTCATCACACTATCTCCTACGGTCTTACTCGTTCTTCGGAACATTCTTGTGAGTACTCTTTCACTAGGCTCTTAGCCTCAGAGATACTTAAGACATTGTCAACTCTGTACAATGTATTCAGTAATAAAGTTGCTACTCTATACCGACTTGTTCCTGTTCTCTACTTGTTCATAACAAAGCCTTCATTACGCTGCTACAGCTAAGGTGTTCAACTCGTTATGAATAAAGTTCTTTTCGAGTATTCTCTCACTAGGCTTGTTAGCCTCAGAGGTACTCAAGACATTGTCAACTCTGTACAATGTGCTTATTTCACAACAAAGCCTTCTTTTACGCTGCCACAGCTAAGGTGTTCAACTCGTTGTGAATAAGTTCCTTTCGAGTACTCTCTCACTAGGCTCATAGCCTCAGAGGTACTTAAGACACTATTACTCAGTAGTGTATCCAGACATTGTTCTCGACGCAATGTGTTTTTTCCAGATGGCTCTTGAGGCAAAACAATTCGTTTTTCTGTTTTTAATTCGCTTTTTTGCCTTTCGGAATGTGCTTTTTTGGCTTTTCAGCTTTGTGTTTCGGGTTTCATTCTTGGCTCGAAGTACTCAAAGTCCACTCCGCGCGGCACAAAGTCGACTTCGGTCGCATTTCAAAGTCCGCTCCGCACGGCACAAAGTCGACTTCGGTCGCATTCTAAAGTCTGCTCAGTGCAGCAATCTAAAGTCGACTTACTCAAGTCGCATCTTCAAGTTGACTTACTCAAGTCGCATTCTAAAGTCTGCTCCGCGCAGCACAAAGTCGACTTACTCAAGTCGCATTCTAAAGTCTGCTCCGCGCAGCACAAAGTCGACTTCGGTTGCATTTCAAAGTCTGCTCCGTGCAGCACAAAGTCGACTTACTCAAGTCGCATTCTAAAAGTCTGCTCCGCGCAGCACAAAGTCGACTTACTCTAGTTGCATCACAAAGTCGACTACTCTAGTCGCATTCTAAAGTTTGCTCTGTGCGACAATCTAAAAGTCGACTTCGATCGCATCTAAAGTCCGCTCTGACGGCAACATTACCACTCGAAGACGACTCAAGTAGTCTATGCTACTTCTCAAGTACAACGGCTTCATGCCAAATTACTACTCAGAGACTACTTCAGCATGCGCCGTTCGTTCTTCAGCTCTGACGAGGGCCTGGATTAGGGCCCCCTTTGACGGCGAGAAGATGTCCCTTAAACACAAGGTAACCCAACACCATTGACAACGTTAAGGCCAAGATTCAAGACGAGGAGGACTGAGGACCCCGGTCAAGACCCACACTGGCAAGACGTCAAGTCTCTGGCCAGTTGGCAGCATCTCCGACCAGTTCCCTACAAGAGGGATCCCCCCCGAGAAGTCTCTGCCTCGCACGACAAGTCTCCGCCTCGCACGACAAGTCTCCGCCTCGCACGAGCTCTCCCCGGCTCCGACTGGTGCGTGGGCCATGACACGCGGCATGAGCCTGGGGCACGAGCACCATCACCGAAACGCGTGGGGGAACGATTCCCCGCGCCATGCAAATGCACCAGCTGGCGGTCATGCAAGCAGCTGGCCCCGACAAGAGCCTTAATGCTGGTCTATCCGGCTGCACGGCCATCCCATCAACATCATCTCCCACTCTGCCACACGCAAGCTCAGCCCGAGGCACTCAAGCACCCCCTACAACGAGCTCGAGCCTAGGCTTAGGCCCAAGCGTGGCAGGCTGGTCAAGTACTCGGGCAGGCTAAGACAACAACAAACTACTCGGAGGAGGTGCCAAGCGTCCCGGGGTGAACAGCCACGCCCGGCCACGCGGCGGCTCCCACGACCAAGTAGCGCGACTCCACTTCAATGCGTCATGACGGACAGCGACGCACGACGGGACATCCCAGCAACCAAGCACTGTGCTTCTTTTTTACTTCCCCCTTGTGCCCCTCCCCTTGTGACTATAAAAGGGAGAGGAGGGCAACCGTTACAAGGGTTAGACCTCCTGCAGATCGAACACTACTTCAAGGGACCTGGGCCCGACACCCTCTCCCGACCAGCTTGTAACCCCTACTACAAGCACCCCTAGCTCGGGAACATGGCAGCTCGACACTGGACATAGGGTATTACTCCTCGGAGGCCCGAACCAGTCTAATCCCGTTGTCTCCTGTGCTAACCATCCGAGCTTGGCGCACGATCGATACAAATTTACTGCCAGTGGTAGAGAACCCCTACAGTTGGCGCGCCAGGTAGGGGCACATCGTGTGTCTTGACGAACTTCAGCGGATCGGATGGACGGCCGCAGGATCTCGTTGACTCCTGGGGCCACTCTGCGCTTCGGCTCCCTCGGCTTCGTCTACACCGGGCCGGCGGAGTCCGTCGCCGGGCGTACCTTCGCCCGGCCGCCTCGTCCCAATGTCCTGACGGGGGCTGCGGGACGCGAGGCTTTTGTCCGAGGCTTCTCGGACGAGACCATCATCGGCATGTTGGGGCCAAACCCAACACAGGAGCGTTTTAGGCTCGCCGCCTACTACCTCACCGACCTTGCCTTCCAGGCTAGCGGGGACGAGCCGCTGGCTTGGGGGGAGTTCATGGAGCGGTACACCGCGATGTACCCCCATGGACAGCCCGGCCTCCCGAAGACCTGGTGACGGCCTACGTCAACAACCTCCGCGCGACTGGCGCTGCCCCTGGGTCTACGACGACTCGGAGGACACAGACCACGCGGCAGCGCGATCCCGCACGGGAGTGCAATGTCTGCGTGGCCTCGGCGTCAAGCAGCTCCGAACCAGAACCAGCCCCCCGCCACTGCACCGTCGACGCCTAACAACGGGCGCGGCTCGACGAGCTCGCGGAGGCGAGGCGCCAGCTCGACGAGGAGCTGGCCCTCCTTCACCAAGAACTGGGGGTGGACCCCGAGCCCCGCGATCGACAACCTGCACAGGATATCCCTATGCAGGAGCAGCCCCGTGAGGGGAATGGCAACCGGCGTGAGCGCCGCCCGGCTGCTGAGCAGCCGCGCGGCCGCGCACCAACGCCACTGGCACGTGGGCCGGCACGCGACAACGGCCGACGCGCCAACGAGGGCGCTAACGCCGACGCCGACGCTGACGCTCTGCCACTCTTCAGGCGGGCGTCACAGAACCTTGCCGCTGCGGCCATGCTGCTGCGCGGCTTCTCAGAGGCGGCGACCTCCGAGGAGCGATGAGTGCGCCAGCAACTGAAGTCGCTGCTCGAGGCGGCGGCGGTGCAACAAGCGGAGAGCTCAGCCTCACGATAGCGCTCGGAGCGGGGGCGGGCAGGAGCGCCGTCCGCGCACGGCCCGAACCCGCCTCCTTCCCAGCATCAAGAGCGCGGGGAGGGGGGCGGAGCCGCGGCATCAGCGGTCAGGAGCCGCCTCAGCCCAAACCGCGACGTGTGGAACACTATCGAGGCCCGCCGACGGGCTGAAAGCGTCGACAACCATCGCGACGCCCGCTCACGCCACCACGACAATCGCGGACGCGGGCGGCGCCACGACAGCGATGACGACCGCGACCGCAGCTGGTCACCAAGCCAAAGGGGTCCACGGGCCCTTGGCCAGAGCATCCGCGACGCGAAGTTCCCTTCGCACTTTCGTGCTCCGACCAACGTACCCAGGTACGACGGGGACACCAACCCCAGCATGTGGCTCGAGGACTACCAGCTCGCTTGCCACGCCGGGGGAGCGACAGACGACCTCTTCATCATCAAGAACCTGCCGCTCTACCTCAGCAACTCCGCGCGGACATGGCTCGAGCACCTGCCGCGGGACAAGATCAACGACTAGACCGACCTACGTCGGGTCTTCGTCAGGAATTTCCAAGGCACCAACATGCGCCCCGGCAAGCAGTGGGAGCTGCGCAACTGCAAGCAGCAGCCAGGGGAGAGTCTCCGCGAGTACATACGGCGCTTCTCCAAGCATTGCACCGAGCTCCCCGGTGCGACCGACAATGACGCCATCTCGGCGTTCCAGAACGGCACGACGTGCACGTCCCTCATCCACCGACTCGGACGCCGCATGCCTTGCACGACCCGCGAGCTCCTTGA
Organism: Cenchrus fungigraminus; assembly: GCA_036936925.1. NCBI lineage: Eukaryota > Viridiplantae > Streptophyta > Magnoliopsida > Poales > Poaceae > Cenchrus > Cenchrus fungigraminus. Next base: position 134,068,845 of record CM072774.1, on the reverse strand, counting down.
CATCGCGAGCAACCACGCCGACGGCGAGGAAGCGGTCGCCGCGACGCTCAACACCCCTCAAGGCAAGGGGAAGCAAGTCGTGGACCACGGCGAAGGGACGTCCTCGCGCTTCAAGAGGAAGAAGAAGAACGACAAGCGCCGTCGTGATGACAACTTCGTCGCGGCGGTAGAGCGCAAGACGTCGCGCCCCAAGGGCAACCCGACCAAGCCCGCACCGTCCAAAGACCACTTCGAGAGGCTCCTGGACGCGCCGTGCCCACACCACGAGGTCCCTGTCAAGCACTCGCTCAGGGATTACCGACTCATGAAGAACTACATCAACAGCACCCTCAAGCCAAGAACAGCGGACCAGCCCAAGAAGGGAGGGCCGTCCCCCGACAACGACGACGGCGCGGGGGCTGCGTACCCGGGTGAAGACGGTGCGGTGCACATGATCTTCGGGGGATCTCCGGCAAGACCCTCGAGGCGGCGCGAGAAGCTCATCCGACGAGAAGTTTTCAACGCCGACGTCGCAAAGCCGTCCTATCTAAAGTGGTCAGAGGTTCCGATAACCTTCGACCGTGAGGACCATCCCGACCACGTGCCACAGCCTGGATCCTACCCACTAGTGGTAGCTCCCCTATTCAAATCCAAAAGGGTCCACAGGGTCCTGATGGATGGGGGAAGCAGGATCATTGTGCTCTATGCGTCTACGCTTGACGACATGGGCATCCCGCGGTCCCAGCTGAGGCCGTCGACTGCACCATTCCACGGGGTTGTACCCGGGATGGAGGCACTCCCCATCGGGCAGATCGATCTGCCCGTCACGTTCGGGGACATGCGGAACTTCCGCACCGAAACCCTCACCTTCGATGTGGTGGGGTTCTCGGGGATGTACCACGCGATCCTCGGGAGGCCGGCATACGCGAAGTTTATGGCCGTGCCTAATTATACGTACCTGAAACTGAAGATTCCCGGTCCGAAGGGGATCATCACAGTAGGGCCTACGTATCAGCGCGCATACGAGTGCGACGCTGAATGCTTTCAGTTCGCTGAGGCAATCATCCGGTCCGAGAGGCTCCGTGCCGAGCCTCGATCCGAGGACCAGGATGTCCCCGAGTCGTCCAAGCGAGCGGCCTGCTCTTTCGAGCCCGCCAAGGACGTCAAGGATGCGGTCGTCTCCGACGATGACCGTACGCTCCATATCGGGACGGCGTTCGATCCTAAATAGGAAAGCGCGCTCGTCGACTTCCTCAAAGCGAACCTCGATGTGTTCGCATGGAAACCCTACGACATGAAGGGGATCCCGAGAGAGGTTGCCGAGCACAAGCTAAACATCAAGCCGGGATCGAAACTGGTGAAACAGCGCCTTCGCCACTTCAATGACGAGAAGTGCAAGGCGATCAGCGAGGAGATCATGAAGCTCCTTAGTGCAGGGTTCATCCGAGAAGTCTTCCACCCCGAGTGGCTAGCAAACCCTGTACTTGTGAAGAAGAATAAGAAATGGAGGATGTGTGTTGACTACACGAGCCTTAACAAGGCATGTCCCAAGGATCCGTTTCCTTTGCCTCGCATAGATCAGGTAGTCGATTCGACAGCTGGGTGCGAAACCCTCTGCTTTCTCGATGCGTACTCCGGGTACCACCAGATAGCGATGTGCATAGCGGACCAACTCGCGACTTCATTCATCACTCCGTTCGGCGCGTACTGCTACCAGACGATGCCCTTCGGGCTCAAGAATGCAGGCGCTACTTTCCAACGATGCATGCGACGTGTCTTTGGGGAGTTGATAGGATGCATCATAGAAGCGTACGTCGACGACATCGTCGTCAAGTCTAAAAAGACGGTGGACCTAGTCCCCGACCTCACCGAGGTCTTCGCAAAGCTGCGGCAACACGGGGTAAAGCTAAACCCCGAGAAATACGTTTTCGGGGTTCCGAGGGGCATGCTCCTCGGCTTTGTCGTGTCGGAACGCGGCATCGAGGCGAACCTCGAGAAGATTTCGGCCATCATGGACATGGGGCCGATCAAGAACCTGAAGGGTGTACAGCGTGTCATGGGCTGCCTCGCGGCTCTGAGCCGCTTCATAGCGCGACTCGGGGAGCGCAGTCTTCCGTTGTACAAACTCATGAAGAAGTCTGACCACTTCACGTGGACCCCCGAAGCACAAGAAGCACTCGATTCTCTCAAGAATATGCTCAAGAGCCCTCCAATCCTGGCCGCTCCGACCCCTGAAGAGCCGATGCTCCTATACATTTCAGCGACAACTCAGGTGGTCAGTGGGGCACTGGTGGTCGAGCGAGAAGAGCCCGGAAGGTCGCAGAAAGTGCAACGGCCTGTGTACTTCGTCAGCGAGGTACTCTCCGACTCCAAGACGCGTTACTCTCAGATGCAAAAACTCGTGTACGCGATCTTGATGACCAAGCGCAAGCTCCGGCACTACTTCGATGCGCACCCCATCACGGTGGTGTCCAAATACCCGCTCGGGGAGGTCATCCAGAACCCCGAGGCCGAAGGGAGGATCGCCAAGTGGGCGCTCGAGCTGATGGGACAGAACATCACCTACGCACCACGCAGTGCTATCAAGTCACAAGTACTCGCAGACTTTGTGGCCGAGTGGACGGAGATTCAAACTCCCCCGGCGTCAATCGAGCACGAGACGTGGATCATGTATTTCGACGGCTCGGTCATGAAGGAAGGAGCCGGTGTAGGCCTTGTCTTCATCTCGCCTCTTGGCGTGCGCATGGAGTACTTGGTACGACTACACTTCCCGGCATCGAACAACGCCGCCGAGTACGAAGCCCTGATCAACGGCCTCCGAATCGCCATTGAGCTCGGGATAAAACGCCTCGAGATCAGGGGAGACTCCGAGCTGGTCATAGACCAGGTCATGAAGGATAAAAATTGCGTAGATCCGAAGATGGCGGCATACTGTCAAGCCGTGCGTGATCTAGAGGAGAAGTTTCATGGCCTCGAACTACAACAAAGCAGCCGACGTACTCGCAAAGACCGCGTCCAGTCGAAGCTCGGTGCCTTACGGGGTCTTTGCGAGTGATCAACACGCCCCTTCCGTCCGCACGGAGGGAGAGAAGCCGCCCGACGAGGAAGAACCCGAGTTCATGGCGGTCGATCAGCCGCCCGAACTGAACCTCGAAGATCCTGACTGGCGTTTCCCAATCCTTGAGTGGCTAGTCGAAGGGAAGCTCCCCTCCGACCAGACGGAGGCTCGATGCATCGCCCGCCGAGCAAAAGCGTTCGTCCTCATCAACAGCGAACTTTACAAGCGTGGGGCCACTGGCATTCTCATGCGGTGCATTCCCAAAGACCAGGGCCGCGAGCTGTTACAAGAGATACATGCCGGCGCCTGCGGTCACCACGCCGGTCCGAGAACACTTGTCGGAAAGGCTTTCCGACAAGGTTTCTACTGGCCCACAGCAGTCGCGAACTCCAAGGACATCGTACGGCGCTGTGAAGGGTGCCAGTTCTACGCTCGACAAACTCACCTCCCGGCACAGGCGCTCCAGACCATCCCCATCACGTGGCCTTTAGCCGTCTGGCACCTCGGCATCGTAGGACCACTCCGACAGGCCCCCGGGGGCTTCACTCACCTCCTCGTGGCGGTCGACAAGTTCTCCAAGTGGATCGAGGCTCGACCCATCGTCAACGTCCGCTCCGAGGAGGCAGTATCTTTCTTCACCGACATCATTTACCGCTTCGGCATACCTAACACGATCATCACCGACAACGGCACCCAGTTCACGGGGAAGAAATTCCTCAACTTCTGCGACGACAACAACATCCGTGTGGACTGGTCGGCTGTTGCTCACCCGAAGATGAACGGGCAAGTCGAGAGGGCGAATGGCATGATCCTACTAGGCTTGAAGCCATGAATCTTCAAGCGACTTGAGAAGTTCCGAGCAAGATGGGTGGCAGAGCTACCGTCCGTGCTGTGGAGTCTACGTACCGCATCGTAACGTGCCACTGGCTTCACGCCCTTCTTCATGGTACATGGCTCGGAAGCAGTCTTGCCCACGAACATTGACTACGGTAGTCCGCGAGTTCGAGCCTACACCGAGGAAGGCAACCAAGTCGCGCTCGAGGACGCGATCGACCAACTCAACGAGGCGCGCGACGTAGCGCTACTGCGATGCGCCAAGTACCAGCAGGCCCTGCGGTGCTACCACGAGCGCAATGTGCGTCCCCGTGAGTTCCACGTCGGAGATCTTGTACTCCGACGAGTTCAAGGCAGCAAGGACAAGCACAAGCTATCACCACCCTGGGATGGGCCATTTATCATCCACGAGGTGCTCCGACCAGGGACATCCAAGATCCAGTACGAGGACGGGAGGGTCGTCTCCAACGCATGGAACATCGAACACCTGCACCCGTTATCCTTGAGTAACTGTTCAAACCTCGTACATCAATAAATAGATGCTGCATGCCTTGTTCACATGTCTTTGAGTTCGGAAACTTATCGTTGGCTGTGTTCATGTGTTTGCAACAACGTTTGGGGCTGAGCAGCGAGCGTCTTCGCACCAGTGCAAAGACGCTCTCTGCTCGGGGGCTACCCAGGGCACGATGCCCTCCACCCGTTTTTTACGAATTTTTCAAAAATCCCGACAACCGTGTCGAGACTGATCGCACGAGCGAAAGGTTTTTTGACGGAAACTCGATCTCGCGAAAAGTAAAGACGACGGCCTGCGTGGGACGAGGGGCTACTGTTCGTTCAAAGCTCCTAGTGCTTACGCCTCCGCGGCTACGGCACGAAGACTTGTGAGCACTCCCCGAGTCCCCAGGTCTTTGTCCGACCTCTTTTCAAAAGCATTCGGGTGACCGCCTGGACTCTGGTCCAAAAAACGATTTCACAAACAAAACCACGCCAAGTTACCTCCCGAACCTTTCGAGTTCTCGGGGGCTGCGAACAAGTGGTTGCACTTAGCGGATTGAGAGGGCCGAGCTTTCCGACTCCTACGCCTCCGTGGCTCCAGAGTAAGGCTCGGTCATCTCGGTTTTCTAAGATCGACTACGCGTTGCTGCAGTCGTCCTCGGGCGCTCGAAAGCGATCGGGATGTAATGCAACTCGAATAAAGTACATAGCTACGTCGCCTGTAGCCTTACGACTTGTTCTGGTCATTACATGAAACAAAATATGGTACAATTAATTCGAGGGCTCAGGGGCTTTCGGGTCCTCTGGTGCATCCTGTGGCAGCAGCTCCAGGTCCTTCAAGGCAGCGTCAGTCATGTCACGGGAGAAGGAGGCGCAGTCTTCTTCCAGCTCGTCGCACTGCGCGTCGGAGATGCTAGGGGCCCAGCCGCCGCTCAGCGCCATGCGGTCCAGCCCCTGGTAGTGCGACTCGAACATGGCGAGGACTCAGTGCACTGCTCGCCGAGCCATCGTCAACTCAAGCTCTCGGACTGCGCCTGGGAGGCGCCCGACTTCTTCAACCAGCGTCTCGGGCGTTACTGGCCCGAGCGACACGCCGAGCCCGGCCATAGCTGTACTGATCGCCCTTCCAAGCTTGGCCAGGTCCTCGATGGTCTTCTGGCGGGTGGCCTCCGACTTGCGCTGGGCATCCCGGGCTTGGTTCAGGGCAGCCGCGTCCTACTCCCGAGCCATCTGCGACTGCTCCAGCTCGGTTTTGGTCTCTGAAAGACGAATAGAGCGACAAGTTATGGCGGGTACGCAGAAAAGGGGAAGACAGAGCCACGGTCCGACACTCACTCTGAAGCTGCTCCGACAGACGCCCGATTGCACCATCCTTCTCGATGACCTTGAGGAGGGCGGTGTTCAGCTCCTGCTTCAGCTCCGCCAACTTCGTGGTCATTCCGACGCGATACACGCGTGCCCCTGCGATGGCGACCGACGAGTTGGAACACGACAACAAGCGGGCAGCGAAAGGGACGAAGAAAGAAAGCAACCACACGACTCACCCTCGAGGTCCTCCGACAGCTTGGCGTTGCTCTCGTGCAGCCGCGTCGCCTCCTCGGAGACCTCCTGAAGCTGGTTGGAGACCTGGGAGAGCTGGCGGCCGGCGGCTGCTAGATCTGCCGTGGCAGTGTCCAGGTCGCGCTCCAACTCCGACACCCTCGCCTTGAGCGCCGCCTTCTCGCGAGCTGTAGCCTGGGTGGCGTCCCGAGCGGTAGCCTCGGTGGTAGAAGCGGCGATCCTGGCCCTCTCGGCGGCCTCTTCGGTGGACGCCGTGGCCGCGCGAAGCTTCTCGACCTCGGCCTCGGCGAGAGCCAGCCTCGACGCCAGCGAGTCCCGCTCGGTGGTGGCTGCAGTGGCAGTGGTCTGGGCGGCGGTGGCACGGCCCTCCGCGGACTGCCGGGCGGCTTCAAGGGACGTCCGCGTCGACGCCTCGCTCGCCACCGCTGCGGCCGCCGCCACCCGAGCCATGACGAGCTGCATCTCCAACTGGTCCCATTCCGCGTGGAGTTCACGTGTCGCATGCGCTCGCCTCCGACCTGACACCGCAAGGGACTGCCCCCAAACAAGTCAAGGGTGAGCCACACTTCTCGGAAGAACCAGGAAATCGAAAAACAAGTTACTCAAACAAGGAAACTTACCGATGTCGCGGGGAGGATCAACTCATCGAACGCGCGGCGCGCCCACGCCAACCCGCGCTCAAGGGTGTTGCACGCCGCGGCCTCCTCATCGTCCTCGGTGTCGTCGCCGGCCTCAAAGGCAGCCGCCCATGGGGCGCAGGCGAGCTCGAGGGCCTGGGCCTCACCGCTCGCGGCGCCTTGCGACAAAGTTGCGCCCGAGCCCTCCTCGGCCTCCTGGATCTCCGGGGAGGCGGCCCTTGTCGTGCCCTCAGGGGCGTCGCGCTCCTGAATGACCGCGACGGGCTGGCTCAGCACGAGGACCTCCTCCGCGGCAGCAGCGACCGGTCGGGGCGACGAAGGCCCCGCCTCTCCGACAACACCTTCAGCCGCGCCGACTACCAGCGCAGTGGACGCGGCCGTGACTGCTTCAGCGGGCTGGGGCAGGGATGCGCCCATGCCTTCCCCGGTCGATGTTGGCGGGGGCACGATCACGACCGACTCCGTGCCGGCCGCGGACTCCCTGAGAACGCCCTCTACCGCCTCCGGCATGGCAGGGGGCGCTGAGCCACCGGCGCCCTCGTCTTTACGCAGCGCCGACGCGACCGACGCGATGGTATCCAAGACCGACGGGTCGACGAACATCAGCTCCGTCGCCACCTCCAGCATCTTCCGGTCGTTGCTCGGGAGTTCGGCGGCGTCGAGATCAACGGTCCCGATGCCGGGGAAGTCCACGTACCGGGACGACGCCAAATCCACCGCGCTCTCGACCGACGCTGCGCCCGCAGCCATTGAAGACTCAGGCACTGTTGACGTTGCGGCGCCCAGCCCCCTCGCCGGTGGGGGTGGCTCCAAACCATCGTCAGCGGGCGCCATCGCCACGTCCTCACCACCCACACCGGCCTCGGCCGGTGGCTCCAATGCCGCTTGGGGGGCGGTCATCTCCGTGACCGTCCGTCCCTCCTCAACGACGGCGGCGGCCACTAGCGGGGGCGGCGCGCCCGATTCCTCCACCACGGTGGCCACGGCCAGCCCCTCCTCGACCTGCACCGGGAGCGGCTCGGCGTATGGAGGCTGGGGACAGGGCTCGGAGGGCACGGCCCGTGCGCTCAAGGCCAAGCGCTTCAGAGGTGCGAGGCTGAGCACACCAGTGTCGGCATGCCTACGAGAAAATAGAACCGAGGTCAACAAGCAAGGCAAGTTGAAGAGTTCGCGATGGAGGCTCCGAGGATGAAAACTTACATCTTGGAGCGCACCCGGGACTTCTTCGCCGGGCGGCCCGACGAGCCCTGCTCAGGGGCTGCGCGCTTGGAGCCCGTCGACTCGGGGGCTGCCCCACTTCGATCCGCCGCCTCGACGGCGGCGCCGCGCTCCCCCAACCGCTCGGGGACTGATCCTCCGACCTCCGCCACGGCCGGGATTGATCCTTGGCCCCCGCCAGCGACGAGGGAAACGTGAACATCCGGGGCTCCGTCACCCCGGATAAGCGATGACTGTAGGCGCCGCGGGGCGGCGCCGGAATCTGCCGCCTGCGGCGTGCTCGGCGTCGACGCCGAGTTTGTTGACCTCGCCCGCGACCGGCGCCTCTGCAGGGAGTTCGAGTCGGGGCGGTCGGAACCGTCGAAGAGCTGGCAAACTGGAGCCGTCCGCTCCTCCGACCACCTCGGAGGGTCGGCCTGACGAGGCGGGGCCCTCTACGACTCGGGGGCGCCCGTCCCGCTGGGCGCCGCGCGAGGGCGGACCACCCGCTGGTCCTCTCGGATGGGGCGAGCTGCCGGTCGCGAGCTCGAACCCACATTCTTGTCACGCGCAGCCATCTGTGGCCGCCGCGACGATGACACTTCTGGGGTGTGGGGAGGCGACAACGAGGACGACCCCGACATGTCGCTCCAATCCACCGCCGCACTGGCCACGTCGCTGCTCCATGACAGCTCCGGCGACGGATCTTCGTTGGAGGAGATGCCACGCTCCCCCGCCTTCCGCCTCTTGATGCGGTTGTCGTTCCAATCGCGCTTGGCGATCTCGCGCTCTTTGTGCTGCGCCTTGCGCGCGGCACGCCGCCTCTCCGCGGCCGCTTTGTTCCGGTTGAAGATCGCCTCCTCCGGGAGAGGCGCCTTGGCCGGAACGAGGTGCGCACACCTCAACTGCAACAACGAGAAGACAGAGGAGTCAGTCAGAGCAGAAGGTCTCCGAGAAGATCAACATCACAACAAAGAACACAGAACAACCAAGATGTATCGAGAAGACGGTGACTCACAAATTTCTCAGTCCCCTCGTGGGGGAGCATCGGGAGCAGCCGCGCCGGCGGCCACGAGTAGGTCGACTTCCCGATCGCCTGCGCCACGCGGCGTTGGACCTCAAGTGGCGACGGGAGGGTCAGAGCGGTCACGGTCCCCGTCCAGGGGGCCCGGTCCACCGTCACCTCACAGAGACGAAGCGGCCGCCTCCGGAGCGGCACAACCCCTCGGGCATGGTACTGCCCGAGGACTTCAGACAAGGTGATCCCGGCTCCACGAAGGCGCCTCAGCACCGCCCAGTGATCCTTGAGGATCTTCTCTTGCTCCGCCTTCGCGGGGCCGTCCAACCAGTTCCTCCGCGACTGGCCAATGGAATTTTCCGGTGTACGCCGGAAGCGCGAACTCGGGGTCGTTCCGCAGATAGAACCACCCCTTGTGCCAGCCGCTGTTCGAGCTGGTCAGGGACACCGGGATGTAGTCATCAGCCCGGCCCTGCTTCATCCGGAGGTTGGCGCAGCTGATCGTCGCCGCCCGGGAACCCTCCTTCAAGCACGCGAACTTGAAGAAGTACCAGAAGCGGTGCCAATGGGCACTGATTCCCAGATACCCCTCGCACATCGCCTCGAACGCCGCCATCTGCTGGATGCTGTTCAGGTTGAGATGCTGCAGCTGGAGCCCGTACTAGAAGAGAACTCCGCGGATAAACCGACCGGCGGGGACGGAGAAGCCGCGCTCGTGGAAGGCCACGAACGAGACACGAACCCCTTGGGAGGGCGCGGCACGGACTCATCGCCGGGCACCCTCCACTCCACGACGACGGTGAGCGGAGGAAGCTGGCCCGCCTCGACGAGACGAAGCAGCTGCTCGCGGGACACATTGGAGCGCGTCCAGTTCGACATCGCGGCGGCGGAGTCTCGGGCGGGCTAGAGGCGCAAGAGGTGGTGGCGCTGCGGATGCAAAAGAGCACGGGGAGCGGGATGCAAGCGCAGAAGAAGAAGATAATGGGAAAGCAAAGTCCTGAACCCGTGCCTGACTCGCGGTTATTAGGGGCAAGTGCGGCCCCTAGCCTTCAATGCTGGGCCCACCGTGTCAGCGAAACGTTCGCCCACGCGCCCGCGTGCCCCGGCGAAACAGGCGCCCACTCACACGACGCCTCGATCCCCGCGGAGTGCGGACCTGCAGCGCCTGCGCGCGGTCATGATGGAACGGTCATGTCCGTCACATCGGCCAAAATGCCCGCGCCCACTACTACGCCCGCATTTACCACGACGACCACGACTACCCCGACAAGGCGTCCCCAGGCTACAACAGCTACATTCACACATAAAAGCCCGCGAGCGAGTCTTCAACTCACTCACGGGCTCGGGGGCTACATCTGGCGGACGCGCTCGCGCGCACCCACCGAGAACACGAAGAACATCATCAACACCAGGACCGTCCAACTAAGCCTGAGTGCGACTCCTTACTCCCCCTCAGGCTCGGGGGCTACTGACGAGGGCCCGGATTAGGGCCCCCATTGACGGCGAGAAGATCTCCCTTAAACACAAGGTAACCCAACACCATTGACAACGTTAAGGCCAAGATTCAAGATGAGGAGGACTGAGGACCCCGGTCAAGACCCACACTGGCAAGACGTCAAGTCTCTGGCCAGTTGGCAGCATCTCCGACCAGTTCCCTACAAGAGGGATCCCCCCGAGAAGTCTCTGCCTCGCACGAGAAGTCTCCGCCTCGCACAAGTCTCCGCCTCGCACGACAAGTCTCCGCCTCGCATGAGAAGTCTCCGCCTCGCACGACAAGTCTCCGCCTCGCACGAGCTCTCCCCGGCTCCGACTGGTGCGTGGGCCATGACACGCGGCGCGAGCCTGGGGCACGAGCACCACCACCAAAACGCGTGGGGGAACGATTCCCTGCGCCATGCAAATGCACCAGCTGGTGGTCAAGCAAGCAGCTGGCCCCGACAAGAGCCTTAATGCTGGTCTGTCCGGCTGCACGGCAATCCCATCAACATCATCTCCCACTCTGCCACACGCAAGCTCAGCCCGAGGCACTCAAGCACCCCCTACAACGAGCTCGAGCCTAGACTTAGGCCCAAGCGTGGCAGGCTGGTCAAGTACTCGGGCAGGCTAAGACAACAGCAAACTACTCGAAGGAGGTGCCAAGCGTCTCGGGGTGAACAGCCACGCCCGGCCACGCGGCGGCTCCCACGACCAAGTAGCGCGACTCCACTTCAATGTGTCCTGACGGACAGCGACGCACGACGGGAGATCCCAGCAACCAAGCATTGTGCTTCTTTTTTACTTCCCCCTTGTGCCCCTCCCCTTGTGACTATAAAAGGGAGAGGAGGGCAACCGTTACAAGGGTTAGACCTCCTGCAGATCGAACACTACTTCAAGGGACCTGGGCCCGACACCCTCTCCCGACCAGCTTGTAACCCCTACTACAAGTACCCCAGCTCGGGAACACGGCAGCTCGACACTGGACGTAGGGTATTACTCCTCGGAGGCCCGAACCAGTCTAATCCCGTTGTCTCCTGTGCTAACCATCCAAGCCCGATGCACGATCGATACAAATTTACTGCCGGTGGTAGAGAACCCCGACAAGCTCGGAGGCTCAATTCCAATTACTACTCGATGTGGCTCATATAGCTTACTTGGCTCATAATCTCAGGGGCTGGATGCTACAAGAGTACTCGGATGATGGCTTTTGGGAACTGGAGACCCTTGGACTGGTTATATCTAATCACTTCAAGGCTCGGGGGCTACTATGCTACTGTCGGTGTTTTAGACCGACAAACCTACCAAGGGGGTACTCGACGTAGTAGATTATGCGGTGGAGGATCGTGATCCGGGAGACCGAGAACTCGAAGGTGTGCGCAAGGACACGGGACACAAGATTTATACAGGTTCGGGCCGCCAAGGTGACGAACCCTACGTCCTGTTTAGGGATCAAGTATGGCGCCCTGCGCTTGGTGTTGGTTGAGATGTCCTCCTAGGTACCCGACCCTCCTTTATATAGTCCAGGGGGCGGGTTCCTAGTCGGTTACAAGGCAGGAGTCCTAGTAGGATTACACGGAACGAGTCCTAGTAGGATTACAAGGGAATTCTAGTAGGAGTCTGTCTTCTTCCTTCCTTGCATGAGTACCCGGGGTGTATGCCCGACAAGCCCCCAAGCACATTGCAGTCGAGAGTAGTAGTCCGAGTAGTCTTGAAGCCTCTTCGAGTAGTTCTTGATCGTCATCGAGTACTGCTTGGAGAAGTCTTCAATAGTACTTGAACTGCCACAAGGCTGGAGGGTGGTCCAGCTCATCAGTCTTGAAGTCGAGATTATATGGAAGTGCGATTGCAAAATCGCACTCCATATGGAGTAGCCCCCGAGCCTTAGGTTGAGTCGCAGACTCAAGCTGAGGGTCAATCTTGATTTCTAATCTTCTGTCTTGATAAAATTGAATGATGGGTGTAGCATAGCAGCCCCCGAGCCTTGAAATGATTAGGTAATCAATCCAAGGGTCTTCAATGTTCGCAAAAGCCATCATCCGAGTACTCTTGCAGCGTGTAGCCCCCGAGATAAGAGAGTCGTATGAGCCACGTCGAGTAGTTGTTGGTGCGGAGCCCCCGAGCTTGAGAGCGAGCGAAGCCTGCTGAAGTTATCCTCGAGTAGTAATTTGAGTGCAGCCCCCGAGCTGGAGAGATTCCGAGTAGTAGTTTGGCGTTGAGCCGTGGAGCTTGAGAAGTAGTCATGCCGTCAGAGCGGACTTTAGATGCGACCGAAGTCGACTTTAGATGCCGGCAGAGCGGACTTTAGATGCGACTTGAAAACCGAAGTCGACTTTGTGCCGCGTGGAGCGGACTTTGAGATGCGACTTGAAAACTGAAGTCGACTTTAGGATGCCGCGTGGAGCGGACTTTGAGATGCGACTACAATAGTCGACTTTGTGCCACGCGAGGTGGACTTAAGATGCAAAAAATGAAAAGCACTTTTCGGAAAGCCAAAGCGAATGAAAAATCAGAGAAAACGAGTAGTTTTGCCGCCGGAGCGGGCTTAAGATTGCGACCGAAGTCGACTTGTGCCACCGGAGTGGGCTTGGATGCCACCGTTGGCGTCGACTTGTGCCACCGAAGTGGGCTTGGGTGCGACCGTTAGCGTCGACTTGTGCCACCGTAGTGGGCTGGAGTACCTAAGCTATGGATTTCAGACCCAAGGTATGGTTGCCGCAGGAGCGAGCTTGAAGGTGCGACCGGAATCAACTAGTGTACCTGGGCCATGGATTTCAGACCCAAAGTACGGTTACCTCCGTAGTGGACTTGAGATTGCGACCGAAGTCGACTTGAGTACTTAGGGTACTAGGTATCATGGTGCTTAGGGTGCTTGGACCCATGGTACAGAGCGTGAAGACCACGTGCAGCTAGGGACCATCATTGCCAGGACGCGAGGGCCACTTACAGCTAGGTTTCATCGAAGCTTACACACGTAGTATGCTGCCGGAGCAGGCGAAGGTGCGACCGGAGTCGACTTTAAGTTGCGGACTTTAGAAGCTGCCTCCTTGGGATAGCCCCCGAGTTGATGAAGTAGGCTCGTGGTGACTTGATCGATATACCCCAAGAGTAGTCAGCAGAGTGTAGCTCCCGTGAAAACCCGCCGAGAAGCGTACACGAGGGCATGTTGTCCTGCATGATGAGGAAAACAAGCCAAGAAAAGAAGAGGTAATCATTTAAATAAATGACTTAGCTATTGCCGCCAGTGCGGACTTGTAGATGAAGCCGTGGCGGTCGGCAATGGAGCCGCGACGAGTTGTTGCTGAAGTTGACTAGTCAGAGTTGGTTCCGACTAGTTGTTGGGGGCGTGACTGCCGTTCTCGACTAGTTTGGAAAACTAGTCGAGATGAGTGGTCGACGCGATGCGACCGGAAGACGATGTTGCGGCGGCACGCGGCGTACTCGAAGTAGAGCCGGTGTTGCCGCGAGACAAGTAGTCGCGACGCACGGCGTGGCTGAAGTAGCGCTAGTGTGGCCGCAAGACAAAGTCGCGGTGGCCGGGCACGGAGTAGTCGAGCTGTGAGACAGAGTGACCGGGCGCATGGCGGGAGCCAGTGCAACCGACCAATGAGAAGTCGAGCGGCGAGATGGCGCGAGGTCGACGACGAGCCGCGAGAGGAGCCGAGGCACCTGATCGCACATCATAGGCGAAGTGGCTGACGACGAGCTTGCGCGAGGCGAAGTAGTCGACGATGAGCCGCGCGACGTGCCGAGGCACCCGGACGTGCGGTGTAGGCGAAGTAGTCGACGACGAGCTTGCGTGAGGCGTAGTAGTCGACGACGAGCCGCGCGACGAGCCGCGTGACGTGCTGAGGCACCCGGACGCGCGGCGTAGGTGAAGTAGTCGATGACGAGCCTGCGCGAGGCGTAGTAGTCGACGACGAGCCGCGCGACGAGCCGCGTGACGTGCCGAGGCACCCGAACGCACGGTGTAGGTGAAGTAGTCGACGACGAGCCGCGCAACGTGCCGAGGCACCCGGACGCGCGGCATAGGTGAAGTAGTCGATGACGAGCCTGCGCAAGGCGAAGTAATCGATGACGAGCCGCGCGACGATCTGCGCGACGTGCCGAGGCACCCGGACGCGCGGCGTAGGCGAAGTAGTCGACGACGAGCCGCGTGACGTGCCGAGACGCCCGGACGCACGACGTATGCGAAGTAGTCGACGACGAGCCTGCGCAAGGCAAAGTAATCGACGACGAGCCACGCGATGAGCCGCGCGACGTGCCGAGGCACCCGGACGCGCGGCGTAGGCGAAGTAGTCGACGACGAGCCGCGCGACGTGCCGAGGCATCCGGACGCGCGGCGTACGCGAAGTAGTCGACGACGAACCGCGCGACGAGCCGCGCGACGTGCCGAGGCACCCGGACGCGCGGCATAGGTGAAGTAGTCGACGACGAGCCTGCGCAAGGCGAAGTAATCGATGACGAGCCGCGTGACGATCCGCGCGACGATCCGCGCGACGTGCCGAGGCACCCGGACGCGCGGCGTAGGCGAAGTAGTCGACGACGAGCCGCGCGACATGCCGAGGCACCCGGACGCGCGGCGTACGCAAAGTAGTCGATGACGAGCCGCGCGACGAGCCACGCGACGTGCCGAGGCACCCGGACGCGCGGCGTAGGTGAAGTAGTCGACGACCTGCCGCGCGACGTGCCGAGGCACCCGGACACGTGACATAGGTGAAGTAGTCGACGATGAGCCTGCGCAAGGCGAAGTAATCGACGACGAGCCGCGCGACGAGCCACGCGACGTGCCGAGGCACCCGGACGCGCGGCGTAGGCGAAGTAGTCGACGACGAGCCGCGCGACGTGCCGAGGCATCCGGACGCGCGGCGTACGCGAAGTAGTCGACGACGAGCCGTGCGACGAGGACACCATGTAATCCTACTAGGACTCCTATCTTGTAACCGACTAGGAACCCGCCCCCTGGACTATATAAAGGAGGACCGGGTACCTAGGAGGACAGGCCAACACCTGAAGGTGAATCCCCCAACCCCTTCGGGGATCACCCAAGCGCAGGGCACCATACATGATACTCCAAACAGGATGTAGGGTCTGCTACTCTGGCGGCTCGAACCTGTATAAATCTGTGTCCCGTGTCCTCGCGCATACCTTCGAGTTCCAGGTCTGGCGATCCTCCACCGCACAATCTACTACCTCGGGTACCCCCTTGGTAGGCTCAGTGGCCAAAACACTGACAAATTGTTGTTCTTGAATCATTGGAATGAACAGGCAGTCCCACTCTTCTTTAAGCCTTAGCTCTCAACATATCTTACTCCCCCAGATTATCCGATCTATTGTGTAGATGGAATATCTTCTAGCTTTTGTTTGGGTTCATTCTTTACAAGCCTCATATGATGCTTTAAGCACCATCTTTTCTTTTTAGTTGCTTTGAGGCTCTACTATCTTTTCTTCCTATTGGAGCTGTAAAAACTCCAGGAACTTTGTTTATTTCTATGGTTGGGTATCAATGTAATGATCGTTATACTCCCTTTTCGGTTGGAGTATCAATGTAATGACCGTTATACTCCCTTTTCGGTCATACTTTTCTTTAGTAGATCATTCTTTTGAATGCATACAATGCATCATTTTTTACTTTGAGGGGAATTTCTTTCTAAATCTTAATCTCTCCTATCCTTCTTGATCATATATCTTTCTTTCCCTCGAAATATAGCACAACCTTTTGAAGTCATAATTTTGAAACTATTTTAATACCTGTGAACGAGAAGTCATTTATACTTTAACTTTTATTCACATGATCAAGTCATGCAAAATAATGGGAGTACCATTTCCTTGTTCCTTTTCAAGAGCTCATCAGAGTTCTTCTTTTTGTTGCACTTTCAAGAACTCATCAGAGTTCTTCATATTGCTATACTTTTGCAAGTCATGCTTGCAATCTTTACTTTTGATTCATATTCTACTTTATTTTGTCCTTCAAATCTTTCTAAGTCTCTATCCCATGACACTATAAAAGTGCATGAGTATTGCTGGGATAACATAAAAGCTCCCCTAGACTTCTTCATTTTTATGTGCTACTCAAGTAGCACATGAGTCATCATAAACTTCCCCTGCCTTGCAGGATAAGAATGGCACAAGTGCCCAAAACTTTTTTCGAGATCCGTTATTAAACTTTAAATGCACCGGTAACAAACCAATACATTAATTTCAGAAATAAATCTGAAAACCTTGCCAACACACATGCTTAATTCAATGTTGGTAAAAAATAAACATGCATCAGACGCATTTCAACCATTATCTTTACTGATGAAGGACAATAAACTATTTTACAGTGATAAAACTTTAGTCACAATGACTAAAACATGCACATATACTTTCTTTTCTGATTAAATCTTCTCGTTGGTTCCAATTTAATCAGCAAATTTCACAAACAACAATATCACAAAAACTTTAGTGAGAAAAAAAATTAAAACTTCTAGAAACATTTGCGTCTCTCTGCCGTATCGAACAAAAGGTCAGAATGACACAAGCTCTTTTCTTTCTTAACCTCAGTAGTGCCACTGAGTAAACTCAACTTTATCTGTAGTTATGATCAAAATCAACTTTTGTCAGCCAATTTCTCTCTACAGGGAAGAATTGTATGCATTAATTTAACGTTGGTCAAAATTAATACATACAACCCTTGTACTCCTAATTCTATATCACCATTGGGCAGAAATAGAACCCATAACTATTATAAAAACATAATATTGCCATCATCAACTTTGATGGTAAAATGACAACATCATAATTAACTTTAAACTTTTCATCTTCGAGAATTATCTTTAGATGTAAGAGCAAACTAATGCTTAACTTTAACACTTCATATAGCAAAGAAAAAGTCAAAATTCAACTTTTCTTTTACTTAAAACAACGAAAGCTTTTCTCAACCTTAAACGTAAATGTGGCTTTTACCCACAGGGAAAACACATTTAAAAAACTGATAAACTATTCTTCCAATTAAATCTTCTTGTTGGTTCCGATTTAATTGAAAGATAGCCATCTTTATTGCAACGAAAAACTTTTATTTATTATTCTTTTTAGAAGTAATTCTTTTTCTAAGCAATTCTTTGTATCAAGAGCACGTCTTGATCTTTTCTATTATTTGAAAATTGATCACTTTGATACAAAATTTATTAGAGATTCAAATTAAAAGCAAAAAACTCATAGAATTATAATATTGTTATCATCAACGTTGGTCAGAAAATAATAATACCATAATTAACTTTAAACAAAAAACTTTTTGATAAAATTATAATATTATTATCATCATCATTGGTCAAAAAATAACAATATCATAATTTGGATTTTAAAAACAATATCTCTCTACTCCTCCAATTGAATTTTCCAGTTGGTTTCAATTGAATTAGAGGGTGAAATTTTTACTTTGCAGCAGAGACATGAATAAAATTCATGAAAAACATACTATTCATAAGCCTTTTGTCACTTTTATGATCTCTAAACAAACATCTCGTTGGTTCAATTTGAGTAGAGATCAAATCATTTAAATACATCCAAAAAATGCTTCTGAAAACATCAAAACAAATAACAAAAGTCACTGTTTCTGGTTTTTTTTTTGAGATTCACACAGTACAACGCAGACGCTCACAACACGTACGCACACTCACCCCTATGAATACACGTACGCAAACCCTACCCCTATGAGCACCTCCGAAAGACTGAGCACCGGCAGATCTGGAGATTCTCGAAGTCACCACTGGCGCCTCGTCGTCGACGGGAACGTCGCTTACCACTTAACGCATAACGCCAGAAAATCCCGGAATAAATCCAGGAAAAGGTGCGAGCACCAGGATTTGAACCCTGGTGGGTAGCGTCCCACTGGACCGTCCTACCACTAGACTACAAGGTACTGTTCTGGTGGCTAAACTGCGAAAAACCGATCCGACCTTCGCCCACATGGGCTGGCGGCCCAGCAGCCGACCACCAGGCCGCCAAACTGGTCCATGGCCATCACCCGCCTGGGCCATATTCGGCCCGGCCGCCGATAACGGTCCATCGCCGCGGATCGCCGATCCGACGGTCTGCCGTGCGACTTGCAAGATCAAAACCGCGACCGCCTGGGAACCCTAGGACCCATTCCTTCCCCCCGCGACTCGCGCAGGCAGGTGGCGTGGTCGGCGGTGTGCCGGCGACGGCGAGGAGCGGCGCCGCCCGGCGCGAGGCCGCGGCCCTCTCCCCTCTTTCTCTTTGTTTCCCCTTCTCCCCTCTTCCCTAGCCCGCGGCGGCAAGAACCAGAGAGATAGCCATGGCGGCCTCCGCGGCCCGCTCGTCGTCGTCGGACTCCGACTCCGACGCGCAGGCGTTCCAGCTGCCCCGCTCCGCCACCAAGCCGCCGCACCCGCCCCCCCAGCCCGAATTCGACGTCGAGTCGTCGGAGTCGGAGTCGGAGAAGGTGAAGGGGAAGGCCACGGCTGCGGCGGCGGGGGAGAAGTCCAAGGCCGAGCAGGAGAGGAAGATGCCCGCGCCGGAGGCCGCTCCGTCCAGCAAAGCGAAGAAGGTAAAGGCCGATGCACGGGATCCAAGATTTTAAAGGAGGGGGGCTGATTTTTTCCTTCCTTTTTCTCTCTTTCTCTTCTTCTTCCTTCTCATTTTCTTCTTATTTTCTTCATCCATGGCATGGCTGCAATTTTCAGAGGGAGCTCCAGAGGGCTTCAATGGGTTGCGCGGGCGTAGGGGGGTCTCCAGCCCCCCCAGCCCCCACGCTGGATCCGCCCCTGGATGCAGACAAGGCTGAGGCCACCCCGGCCGGCAAGGGTAACAAGGCCGAGGCCCAGAACGCGGCGCCTGAGCCCACTCCGTCTGGCAAGGGGAGAAGGCGGGTGGCAAGGACAAGCCCCAAGCGCTCGAGTAGTCACTGCCGTTCCATCAAAGAAGATGATTGGACGATCATGGAGGCATATGTGGAGTTTTTCGAGCGTGAGGGCCCGGAACCCAGCACTGAGGCCGTTCTCTCGGCTGTTGAGAACCAGCTCAGCAGCGAGAAGTGTTATTGGGGCCCTGCCGACATATATCAGACGGTGGAGAGGTTCTGGAAAAAGTATAAGACGGGCAGCGTGCCAAGTGAAGAAGATGAGTTCAAGATGTACAAGCTCTTGGAAAGAGTCTGGGGAAACACGGAGAAGGTAGCTGCCACGGCCACCACATCTCAAAATGATGGCGCTGTGAAAAAGAGTAAGAAGGGGCAGGCTAACAAAGAGAAAATGGATGGAAATTCAAAGGGTGGTGTACCAAAGGAGGCTGTTGCCAGTACTACCAATCAAAATGGTTTATGAAGTGCTTTTTGTGGTATGCCATTCTTCTTACTTGAGTCATTATTATGTTTCCTCTTATTGTTTGAAGATGTTATACCTCAATCGCAAGTCGAAAAGTTGAATTTCAATTATGCACAGTTTCTGAAATGTTCTAATCCTTTGTACTAAATAAATATCACATCAATTAAAATTATTATCTGTATAAAATTGTATATCAACACCTGGGAACTGCAGATTGTGCGGGCTTTTGATTCAGCATGTATCAAGCTGCACTTAGCTAGGGACACTGGGACAGTCATTTTTATCGCAGATGATCAAGTGGCGCAAGATTGATGTAGCATATAATGAAACAAGTGCCACAAAATTGACTTATCATCACATGAATTCTGCTCTTATGAAATATCTATTCTAGTGCATATTTTTCACTAGATTGTAACTATGCGAATTCAAGTCATAAGAGGCTTTAATGAAATATCTACCCATGAATAATCAGTTTAGAGTAATTCTTTATTTACAATAACTATTTTTTCCTGCTCCCTTGGAAAGGCTGCAACAATAGATGAAAATTGCAAATGGTGATTCTGGGAACTTAGATTTTCATTTGGTTACGCCAACATTACTTGCATAAACATTTAAGCATATGTTGATCCTTGAAAGTTGCTTGTACGACAATGATTGGTTCGAAGAGTTTACTATCTCTCCTATCACTTTTGGATGGTTGTTCAAGACATGTATCATTTAGTTCTCTTTGGATGGTTGTTCCAATAGGCGTGTATCATTTAGTTTTCTTAGAAGTTGGTCATTGGTTCTAACAAGATAGTTATCTTTGGATGGTTGTTCTAATAGACATGTATCATTTCGTTTTCTTAGAAGTTGGTCATTGGAACAAGATAGTTGGTCTTGTTGAAAAGACCTAATTTCCCAAAGGCACGTCACTTGATAGTTTGGTATGAGCACGAGGTTGAAGGATGAAAAGTATAAGTCAAAGTAATTTTAACTCAAATTGATACATGAGCCAAAGTTTGAGGTTCAGCATAGAGATGTTCTGAGCCTCTTAAACTAACATGAGTTACGAACTTAATATGTACTTTTGATATCTGTGTAACTGAGCCTTGTTATGTTGAAGATGATATACAGCTGCAGCTATGCCAGTTTGGGACCAACTTTAGTTCTACTCCAATCCAATATTAGGGCTGAATGATACTCAACCATGCTTGCTACCATGAACTCACATAGTGCTATTAGAGGTGTCAACAAATCTGACAACATCTGTTTCTGTTGTCAAATTGTATTTTCACCTACGCTGCATTATTATATTGATTAAATTTATGATGTTCAATTACTGATGCACTTGCATGAACATAATCAGGTGGCTGGATAGAAGATTCAGGTGGAAAGAGGTGATTTGGTATTAGTTTAAAGGGTGGGATTCAAGGTGTTTAACGTAGTCGTCAGCTATTATCACATTAGTGAGTGCCAGTGATGAGATGACTGTATTTCTTCCAAGCTGTTGGTTCAATTTAAGACATCTGTTGTAGCATTTGGCTTTGGCAGGTATATCCTTATTGGGATGGTAATTTTTTGCCAATGCTTTGTAATGAGGATTCCTAGTAGCAGTTGGGTTCCTACTTCGTAGTAGTGGCTCTGTTTTGTCAGTATGGTTTTCCATGTTCATTGCAAGCTGAAGTTGTGATCTGAGGTCGGCTGCTCCCGAAGTCGCAACCTTCAAAGCTTGATATTCTGTTTGTGTATTGAACATATTTGCAGCCTTGCAGACCATAAGATACATATTTCTGGTCTGCCATCTATGGACGCTACTTGCATCGTCATAGTCCCATTGCTGATATGTCTGGCTTATTCTGTGTGGTCGGTTCATTTGGTTCTGGGAATTCTAATTCATAGCAATATGCAAATGCAATTTCGTTGATGTGGTGAGCTGGATCCTTCACTTCACACCCTAAAGGTGTGGGTGAGGATGTTTGCGGATATTCTTCCAGAAATGTAGGAACCTTTCCTAGAGGTCTGAGGTGAAATGTGGTAGAAGAATTCTATCGATCAAAGCAGAATTTGGCGTCGCAAGGTGTTTTCGGTAGGAAATGGCGAGTATTTCGAGACTTAACACTAAATCAATGATCATTCTAGCGTAGAAGCATTGTTTCTATAAGTACCTAGTGACTACTCCCTCCCACATAAAAAGGCAATCTTAGCATTTGCAAAAAAATTTCATTAAATAGTGCAATCCTAGAAAATATATCTAATTACTTCTCTAATTAAGCGGTCAGATCTGATTTGCATCCCAAAAATTACTGCATGTGGTTAGAAAATGAGGATATTAGAGTCTATTCGTGCCACCACTAATCTGTCTTAAAAAAATCTAGAATTGCACTCATTATGTGGAGTACTTGTTTCTGCACATCTCCCGTTCTCCCTGCACACTACCTGCTCGACAGAATGTCTCAAAGATGTGGCATATCGCGTAGCTCTGGTGCTGATGCTGACGTGCGGAACTAGCAAGTTGGCATCAACGTCCAGGAAACTTGCTACAGCTATTGCTACGCGCCTGTGCATCAAGATCTTTCCAAGAGATACAATGAAACCTTGAAGCTATACATTGTCCTGTTTGGCAGCTGTTGTCTTTTGCAGATGAAGAACATTGTTGCAGCAGTGGCTTAGTTTAGTGGTTTGTTCACGCTTTTGTGTGAAAATAAAATAACCATGCCCCCATTTGAATCCTGTTCTTTTCTTCAAAAGTTCAGAGCAAAGTGTCGGAGTTTTATATCAAGCAGCCTACCAAGGGGTACCCGAGGTAGTAGATTGTGCAGTGGGGGATCGTGAGATCTGGAACTCGAAGGCTATAGCGAGGACAGGAGGCACATATTCATACAGGTTCGGGCCGCCAGAGTAGTGAACCTACGTCCTGTTTGGAGTATTATATGTGGCGCTCTGCGCTTGGGTGTTGAGGTGTTGCCTCGGGAGGCCTCTTCTGGACATGACTAAATCATCTCAACCGGTGTTGAACCAATTTTTCCTCAATTGGTGCCACCCCAACTCTATCCCGAATGTCTTCGTTTCGGATTCTATCTCTTCTTGTATGCCCACAAAGCCAATGCAACATACACATCTCTGCGACACTCAGTTGCTGGACATGTCGTCTCTTTGTAGGCCAACATTCAGCACCGTATAACATCGCCGGGCGAATCGCCATCCTATAGAACTTACCTTTTAGCTTTTGAGGCACCTTCTTGTCACAGAGGACGCCGGAAGCTTGGCGCCATTTCAGCCACCCGGCTGAAATCATATGCTTAACATCCTCATCAATGTCACCATCCTTCTGTAGCATCGATCCCAAATACCTAAAAGTCTCTTTCTTGGCCACCACTTGTCCGTCGAGGCTCACATCTCCATCTTCATGTCCAGTCATGCTGAAATCACACATCATGTACTCGGTCTTGGTCCTGCTAATTCTGAAACCTTTCGACTCTAGTGCGTCCTTCCACAGGTCAAGCTTCCCAATAACCCCTGCCCTAGTCTCGTCAACTAGCACCACATCATCAGCAAAGAGCATATACCATGGGATACTACCTTGTATGTCCCTTGTGACCTCATCCATCACCAAAGCAAATAAATAAGGGCTCAATGCTGACCCCTGATGTAATCCTATTTTAATTGGAAAGTCACTAGTATCACCATCACATGTACGCACACACGTCACCACATCCTTGTACATATCCTTGATAAGGGTAATGTACTTAGTTGGGACTTTGTGTTTTTCCAAGGCCCACCACATGACATTTCTTGGTACCTTGTGATACGCCTTCTCGAGGTCAATAAAGACCATATGCAAGTCCTTCTTCTGCTCCCTATACCTCTCCATCAATTGTCGTAGCAAGAAAATCGCCTCCGTAGTCGACCTTCCAGGCATGAACCCAAACTGGTTTTGGGTCACTCTTGTCGCTCTCCTGAGGCGATGCTCGATAACCCTCTCCCAGAGCTTCATCGTATGGCTCATCAGCTTAATCCCTCGATAGTTAGTGCAACCTTGAACATCTCCCTTGTTCTTGAAGATCGGCACTAATATACTTTTCCTCCAATCCTCAGGCATCTTGTTTTCTCGAAAAATGAGGTTAAAAAGCTTAGCTAGTTGGGAGACAAAAGTATTTTCCAAATTAAAAAAACGTGGGGCTCTCAATTTTGGAGGGGGGTTCTGGATGTAAGACAATGGTTTGAATGGGGGAGAACTATGACAGTGAATAGTGGTAGACAAACAAGATTCTGGAAGGATATATGGCATGGCACATGCCCCCTGAAAAATGAATTTCATCACATATATAAGTACCGTAGAAATCCAGATATCTCGGTGGAAGAAGTGCTTGGAGATGGGGGCTGCCAGATTGAGTTCACAAGATCCTTCAGTGAAAGGGAGATGGGCGAGTGGTACAGACTAGTGGGGATGATGAGGGATGTTGAGTTAGTGCAAGGGAGGGATGTGATGATCTGGGCACTGGAGAAATCATCAAAATACACGACAAGATCCTTATATAGAATGCTTACTTTCAGTGGGATGAAGGACTACTGGATGATGAAAGTCTGGAAGAGCAGAATCCCGCTAAAAGTCAAAATCTTCATGTGGATGGTGTCTAGAGATAGGATTCAGTCCGCGATTCAGTTGAAAAAACATAGGTGGAAAGGCCCAGTGGAATGCAAGTTGTGTGGAGAGCTAGAATCTGCAGAACATATTTTATTTCATTGCCCAGTTGCTGTCTTCCTGTGGGCTGCGTTAAGCAAGGCCCTTGGATGGCGGTGGATGCCAACGTCTCACCAATCTCTAGAAGAGTTAGTGTTGAAAAATGTGGGATGCAAATCAAATACCCTTTTTGTTTGTGCAGGTGCGATCTGGGTGCTGTGGAAAACACGCAATGACATGGTGTTCAACAGCAAGTTCATGAAGACACCGGTGGAGCTGCCATACAAAACGGTCGCCTTCCTGAAGCATTGGCAACCCCTGGTGAAAAACAAAGATGTACAAGAGGTGGAGGAGGCGAGGGAGAAGATAAGCCAAGTTGCTGCGCTTGCCTGATGGGGTCGCTTGAAAAAGAGAAACTTGCTAGTGTCCTAGGACCTTAATCTGTCATCTTTTGAATATGTTGTGTCCTTTCCCTGTGGCCTGTAATGCTTAATCTCCTTTTTCTTTCTGCTGGCCGAACAAATGAATCTTGTGCTAGTAGGGTTTGGTTGCTTTTGGTAGAGTTAGCTCTTTGCTGGTAGATGATCTATGATCACTAGGTTGGGCTAGGTACGCCCCTTGTTTCTGAAAACTGGTAACCCCAGTGTTCTCGGTCGATGTATGCCGCCCTTTAGGCTTTCAATATAAAGCTGGGCGAAATGCCTTTGATCGAAAAAAAAGCTTAGCTAGCCAAACTATGGCTCTCGCACCCAAACATCTCCACACCTCAATGGGGATGCCATCGGGGCCCATCGCTTTACCTCTCTTCATCCTCTTCAAAGCCTCCTCAATCTCTGCCTCCTGAATTCTCCTCACAAAACGTCTGTTGGTGTCATCAAAAGAGTCGTCCAACTCAATAGTAGGACTCTCATCCTCCTCATTAAACAACCAATCAAAGTACTCTCGCCATCTGTCCTTGATCTCCTCATCCCTCCCCAGCAGTTGATCTGTCCCATCCTTGATGCATTTGATTTGGTTGATGTCTCTTGTCTTCCTCTCTCGGATCCTAGCCAACCGGTAAATGTCCTTCTCCCCTTTCTTCGTGCCTAGCCACTGATAAAGGTCATCATACGCCTGGCCCTTAGCTACACTCATAGCTCGCTTTGCAGCCCTCTTTGCTATTTTATAGCTCTCGATGTTGGCTGCACTCTTGTCGAGGTGGAATCGCTTGAAACACTCCTTTTCCTTAATAGCCTTTTGCACCTCATCATTCCACTACCAAGTGTCTTTCGCTTCCTGCTTGCCTCCCCTACTCACGCCAAACACTTCCGCCGCCACCTTCCGAACACATGTTGCTATCTTTAGCCACATATCATTTGCATCTTCTCCTTCTTCCCAAGGCCCCTCACCTAGCATCCTGTCCTTAAACGTTTGCGCCTCTTCTCCTCTAAGCTTTCACCACTTCGTTCTCGCAATCTTAGCACGTTTGTCCCGAAAGACACATACCCGAAAACTAAAGTCCGCCACCACAAGCTTGTGTTGGGGGACAACACACTCTCCAGGTTTCACCTTACAATATAAGCAAGCACATCTATCCTCCCTCCTTGCAAGGATAAAGTCGATCTGGCTCGAGTGTTGACCACTCTGAAAGGTCACCAGGTGGGATTCCCGCTTCCTGAAGAGGGTATTTGCTATCAACAAGTCGTAGGCCAATGCGAAGTTCAACACATCCTCTCCCTCTTGGTTCCTACCACCATACCCAAACCCCCCATGCGCTCGGAACCAACATTCGTCGCACCCACATGGCAAACTCTTGTATTTTGAAACAAAAATCAAATATGAAATGTGGATATGGTTCACATATCAAATGATTTGTTTAAATGCTACAATTATTAATGTACTAAAATCTGAAGGACATAATGATATGCTTAATTTGATCAATCGGTTATCAAGACACCTATTTATTAAGATAATGTAAAATAACATAAGCATATTGTGGAAGAAATGACCTTGTAGTTTAGGACTCACATAGTAAATTAGTGATGGTCATCGAAGATGATCTCTAAAAAAGGTTATCTGATCTGCACACAAAGTGAAATTAGTACAGGCTAATAGACTTATGGCATGCCAAAAAAATTCTTCATAATGCACACGTCCAAATAACAAAGCTGAACTGGCTGCTTCTGCAAACAGGCGTCACTAAATTTAAGGCTGCTAAATGCTAATAGACTGAAAACACACTCCATTTGATGCTCACTATATCACAACAAGTGCATAAGTGTGATAATCAGTAATCCGTGATGCATATGACAAGATATATCACAACAATAAAGTGAGAGATAACATTCACCAAGCATCATAATCATCACACATAGATAAATAGGTTCTTACATCACACTAGCATAATAGAGTAATAAGTCTTACAAAAATAAAATGTTCACTTGGCACACACCATTCATCACACCACACATAGTTCATTACATGTCCATTAAGCTAAACAAGAATAAATTGATAAAAAGATAGATAGGGCCTTCCAACCACCAAAAGTCACTCCCCCTTTGGCAACAAGCACCAAAAAGGAGAGCTTAGGCGTCATCTTCATCGTCGTTGATCCCTTCCTCCTCTTCTTCTTCACCATTGGTTTCTTCACCGTCGGTCCCTTCCTCTTCCTCTTCTTCTCCATTGCTTGCCTCATCATTGTCCTCACCTTCATCATTGCGCTCACCACCACCAAAGTCATGTTCCTCCTCTATCTCACTTTGACCATAAGAGAAATACTCCAGACCACCTTCCTAAGGATTAGGAATGTAGGTAGGAGAAGGGATATGGCGAGGTTCACGAATGGGAGAATGAGAAGCACCAAGCTTCTCAAGTATGTCCTTGTACCTCTTCTCATTTAAATGTTGCTCTTCGGCCAACCATTTATTTGACTCATGAATATCCTTAGCATTTTGACGGCAAGCATTGAAACAAGCATAGATTCCGGAAGCAATGAAGTCCAACTTGCCCTTCTTTCCCTTGGGAATACCATGAACATGAGAGGGACCTCAAGAACTAGATGGAAGTTGTGATGAACCTTGAGGAGGAGGTAGAGGAGAAAATGTGGAAGCTCTATGTGTACCAGGACCAATAGTAGGATGAATCCCTAGAAAAGGTGCTAAGGTAGCGAGACCTGTGGCATGTTTTCCAATAAGGAGAAGCTGCTCAATTTTGCCTTGAAAGGTGTTGTATGGCTTGTGTTCCTTGTCAGGCAAAATTTTCAGTTGAGTCACTTGCTTGATCATGTGAAAAATGTAAGAAGCATAGTGACAACGACTAGAAGCATCAATAGAACACTGAACTATCTCCTCCCAAATAAAACTTCCCACTGAAAACTTGTGTGACTCGGGAGCCATGGCAGCTAGCAAGTTCCTTGCCCTATGAGATATATTATTTGAGTCACCACCTCTAGGACACACAAAAAACCGAAAGAGTTGATTGAGTAACTTGTAAAAAGGAGTTAAACCATTGATCTTTCCAATTGTTTTGCCCTTGCCATATGCTATATCATACATGAACATCATTTGAGTGGGATTGAGTTCTTTTTCATCATGGAGTCGTCGATAGTTAGAATGTACACTTGAGTAACCATGCAGCTCGGTGACTCCTTCAAGCCCAAACAGCCTAGCAAACCCAAACATAGAGATAGAGTACCTTTTTCCACTAAGAGTCCAATGCATCACCTTTCTCTTTGTATCAACATAGAGTGTGGCATAGAATTGAGCCACAACCTCCTCATTCCAATCACCTCTATATCTCATGATATCCCGTAGCCCTAGGTCAGTGCAACGAGCATAGACAGCTTCAACAACTTCTTTGAGCGGTGACTCACGACTTCTCAAGTAGTTCCAATCAATCCATCTCATCTTCGTAGTGATTGTATTATTGGTGAGAATAACTGACTCATACCAATCAGCTTGATGAGCTAACCAAAAACGAGGATCACCATGAAAGGATCGAGGAAGAGACCTAGGATCTTGAAACTGGAGTGGCTTGATAGAATTTTCTCCTTTGCCAAAGTCCACAAGACGAGGATCACCTATAGCACGAGTCGGACGAGAAGGCTTGATGACCTCCCGCTCAAGAGATGAGAGATCGACGTTATGGTCATAGCGGTGTTGACGGTTCAAAACCGTGCTCAAGTTCACCGCAAGCCTACGGGTGACTTGGTGCCTTTTTCACCAAGGAGGGTCCTCCCTAGATTTGTCAATCCAAGGATCGGAAGCAAACTCCCAGGATTCTCCATCTAACCTATAGATCTATCCTAACACAAAGCATTGATTGCATAAGAAGATAAACCTTAAAGATATATGAGTTATAGCATAAGGTTGATCGCATACACGAACGTCGACAAGGTAAGGAGCAAG
Source organism: Cenchrus fungigraminus (assembly GCA_036936925.1). NCBI lineage: Eukaryota > Viridiplantae > Streptophyta > Magnoliopsida > Poales > Poaceae > Cenchrus > Cenchrus fungigraminus. The sequence continues at coordinate 134,040,219 of CM072774.1, read as the reverse complement.
CAAGGGAAACTAAGGCCTATCGTCTTCTAGTTGTAGTTCTAGCTAAAAGAGCAAGCGCGACATGCATGTCATCCAAAGCCATCTTTAAACTACTATCCTCCGGTCCGATTCCGAAGACGCCCGTCTTTTGGAGCCACCGTCCTGTCACAACGCACTCCTATTCGTGCGGGTTAACCTAGGGCGAGTTCGACAAGAACAAGTTGAAAACACTTGGTCGATCCGGTATGCACCTCTAGTCACCATGACTACAAGAGCACCCCAAGCAATCTATCTATAGAATAGATTGAAAACAAAGCATAGCCAAGCGAGAGCAAAATCATAAAAGGAGGAATCGAGTCGCTAAAAGATCGGATGACATGAAGTACTTTACTCACATAATAAATATGTTTAGATCATCTCCACCGAGTACATACCATTGATGACCTCAACTAGCTCCGGAACTCCGCCATGGCTCAACCGTGCAAGGTGGCCATGGCGGCTAGGGTAGGCCTAGGCCATCTCCTAGACGACTTTGAGGACTCGCGGCGGCTGTTGTCACTCTCTCCTAGGTTTCGCCAAGTTCCTGTGTATGGATGGATGTGGCGACCGACGGAGGCGGAGGCAATTTATAGACAAACACCTAGGTCAAAGGGGGTCGCGAACCGGGCCCGAAACAGGCCAGGCCGGCCGGCCTGGGCCGACCGGCCCAGGCCCATTTCGGCCTGGTTCGGCCCCGTTTCGCTCCCCGATGCTTCTCGGTCAATTGTTGACTTGCTCCCTTCTGCATGTGGGCCCTTGACATCGTCTTCCCCACGGTTTAGATGGAGCTCCTTGTCGCGCAAGCTTCAGCATCTTCCGTTCAGGTCCCTGGAGTTTTGTGCCTTCACGTTGTGGTCCTTGGGTCATTTGGAGTCATGTTCACCTCGAGTGTTGACTTGTGTCGGGCTCCATGATCTTCTCATAAAGTGCTCATTGAACTTCTCCCGGAAATGCTCCTTTTAGTGCCTAAATCTTGCGTAAACAACATACTCCAAATACCACATTCACAAGTGAACTTGTTACATCATTAGTATGCCTAGTGGCGGGTTAGTTGCAAATCATAATCGAAACCAATGTATAACAAGTACTCTAGGTTGACGGAAATTCACCGTCAACATCTCCCCCATGCTTAAACTTTGCTCGTCCTCGAGTAAGTTTTCAATTGATATCAGCATTGCCTTTCATTGTTCATACCCTGCACTTGATCACTCATGAGAAAGCATAATGCTCTCCAAGCTTATATTTGTTAAAATTCCATAATGTAACTAGCTTTCATCTCTATGGAGGGTTGATATAATTCAAGCTCTTTCCACAAGTAATCAATCATGCTCCACAAAATTCGAATAGGTCTTAGAAACTTTTGAAGTGAAGAACGAGGTGAATAAAAGAGCTAAACCAAGTACAAAAATTTAAACCTTCTTGCATCTTGCTCATGAACTCTCTCATCTCACAACTCTCTCAAGCCTACTTGATCTATATCCTTTCCCTCTCATGTTTGTAGGTGGAAGGGTTTTATTTGGAGCTCATAGGAAAGTTTTTATCCCTACCAAGATGTTAAAGTTGAGACTATTATCAAAACAAGGCAAGCTTTTCATGGACTTATCATGACTCGTCAAAAAGGTCATTGGAAAAATAATGTTCACAAGAAGGAGGGGGGAGAGAAAGAACTCACGCTTTTAGATAGGTGGACATGTGCAAATGGCAAAGAATGATCCCGAGGCCCCAACGAAGTCCTCGTTATCGGATTGCACATGGTTGGAAAAATGAGTATGGGTCTTGATCTTGAAGTCCTTGAAAAATCCTTAAGCAACTAGAGAACCGGGGAAGAATATTATTACTCTCTCTTTTCTTTTTCTTTTTCTCCCTTCTTTTTTTTCTTTTTCGTCTCTTTTTTTTTCTTTGACCGGTGCGAGGAGCTTTGAATTTTTTTCTCATCTTATTCATTTTTGCATCTCCCCTAGAACTCTAATTTGCATAGTACCTACCTCCTCCCCCATGCTTAGACATTTGCTCATCCCCGAGCAAAGAGGAAGTGGTGTTAAGGTAGGTACCGGATGTCTTGATGAGAGGGAACTTGAATCTTCCCTTTGAAGCACCTTCTTGTGACATGTTGTCTCCATACTCAAGTGATAGGTAGGTCAAGGAGGTTAACACAAAAGATGATGTTGGTTTAAAAGGGTGGATATCCGGTGAGGTTTGCAAAGCTTCTGATGTGGGAGCTCACAATGTACGGATAGAATAGGCTAGCAAAAGATAAGTTACGCAAAAAACGGAATGACCAGTTTCTTAGTCACGAGCCAGAGAATCGAGCCTTGAATCAATTCACCCAACAATAACTCTTGTAATCTATGGTTGCACTCAATATATAAGGCTTTGATAGGTAGAGCAAAATGCAAGAGGTATTAATGACAAGGTTAGCATGACTTTTAAAAGCAAAAAGTAATATGTCCTTCGACCCATCCAAAGTTGAGAGCATAAAAGAAACCATGGGTCTTTATTTTTATCATGACCTCCACAAAAGATTAAGCAAGCATTTAATTAATTTCAGATTTGTATTAGAGAGAGCAATAGCTTAATCGTGCATAAACAAGCACAAAGTTTAAACAAAGCGGCAACGGTCATCATATATCAACGAGCAAGATCAAGCCAAAATTATTTCATCATGGTGAGCACAAGGTGATGACAATAAACAAAAACAAAAAGTTGTACTCCTAGAAGCCATGTTATTTAACAAGAGAGACATACAAAAGTTTCATCTGAGGTTGTTGAAGGCATATACATATATACAAGCATTTAGAAAGACAAGGACAAAGAGAGAGTTGAGGAATTGTTACCGTCCTTTGATGATTGTGATGTAATGCGCCCTCCCCCATGCTTAAGCATTGTGCCTAGCATGGAAGAAGGAAGATCGGCATCTGTAGCAACCGTGATCCTTGAACTCCATGCGGTCTTCTTTCGTCCACCAAGTCTTCCCCCATGCTTAGCATGTTGCTAGGCACGGAAGATGATGAACTATCTTAAAATTCTTGAAGTCCTACCGCCGTGCAAGGAGATCATCATCACATTGTTGCCTTTGTTCATCCTTCAATGTCTGCCCTTTGCCACGAGCCTTGATCCCAATTGTTTCTCATCCATCTTCTCCTCCTTCCATGTTGTCCCTTATCACTGGTTCATCTTCCACGAGTTTTTCTCTTACTTCGAGAACTGAGTATGTACTGAATCATCACTCCATTGCAAAGTGCTTGAAATTATCTTTCCAATGAGTGGTCATTCATCCCGATCGGACTCCGAACAAGAGAGTTACGCCATTTTTACTTTGTTGGTGCAAGCTGTCCCAGGCTGATTTCAGAATGTATGACGCCCAAAGATTTGGTTGTAACTTCTTGCACGAGTCTCCTAAAATGTTGATTCTTGATGTATTAGAAAGTAGACTTAATGGAGCACTTGAATATCCAATTTTCCCTTTTTGTACATCTCTGAACATGTGCTTAATCTTAATGAAAACAACAGTGCTCCTTTTGGGATTTTGGAGGTGTTGATGATCTTGATTTCAGCTTTTATTACGAACTCATGGGAGTGATTCACCATGCCTGCAAAATAACTATAATGCACAAAGTACCCCCGAGGTGACGGTCGGGAATACTCACCCTATGCCAACAAACCATGACATCCCTAAGATCTTCACTTGTGGCATAGTTAATCTAGCGAAAATCCTAATGGGTGTACGTGAGTGCAAGCGTGCATGCAAATGAAATGATGGTATAAAAACAAAACAATGTTTACACCAAATTCTAAGCTCCATACTTACAAAGTGGTTGCCAAACTTTCTATTCCCATAGAGATTTATTAACCAAGGTCAAAACACCATGTTCATCCCAAGATCAACAATTCTTTATAGTGCAGGAAAAGTAGGGCGCATTGCTAAGTTTATAAACCAACCAATGCAACATGATAGCTCGGGATATAAGACTAAATGATGGTGGTCTCCAATAATGTCTAAACACCATGTTTACACAAGATTGCAAAAAGTAGCAACGCATGTCGACAAACATTAACATAGATATGAAAGCATTCATCATAAAGTTTCACAAAAAGGTCCCAAGCTAACATAAAGTGGAAGGTGACAAATAGATGGATGCAAAATGCAAATGCAAAAAGTTAGCACAAACAAGCATTAGCAAGGTTTGAAAAAACACTTTTGATGTGGTCCACAATAAGCAAAGGACAAAGCTTGATCTCACACTTCATACAAAGTAAGCATTGTCAACAAGGAAGTTACCCATCGAAAAGAATCAATCAACCAAACTAACAAGGTTTAAGGGTAGGTTATGGGTATCCTATATTTTTGGCTCAAAAAGGAGTTTTGAAGAGGGGAAGTCAAGCATAGAAATTCTATCTAAGGTGGTGCTAGAGTCTTTCTACAAACCTATGGTTTTAGGATGTCTATAGGTAGGGGAAGTTTTCCTAAGGATTTTATGGGGAGGCTAGTCAAAGTTTTTAATTAGAAAAGAGGGAAGGGATAGACTTGTTCAACCCGGAGGGTGACAGCCCCCGGTCAACTCAAGCAATCCTACCTCTATTGGCTATGGTTTTTGGTGGGGGTTATAGGAAGGCTTAGGTTGGTTGGACAAAAAGTTAGATCAAATCGAACATGCAATGCGATGCAAGGTGGATGAACAAAATGATATGACATGATATGCGGTGGTCTAAAACAAAAACAAATGTTAGCCTAAATTAACTAGCCACAAGTTTAGAATCAAAGGATGGTGCCTACTTCATATATCTCTCTAAAAAGACAAAAGAAAAAGACTCTAAACTCTAATAGGCAAACAAAAAGGTCTACAAGTTTTCCAAGATCAAATAACAAAGCACTCCCTCAATAGCAATTAGAACATACAACATGGTGTTGTGGTTTTTATTAGAGCCATGGTACAATGTCACTTGATTGTTTGATTAAACAACATAATGTAGACGGTCATGTATATATATATATAAATAAAAACTGGGTTGCCTCCCGCAAAGCGCTTCATTTAAAGTCGTAAAGCTCGACTTTCTCACATACCTTCTTGTTGTTGTGGAGGAGCCATGATCCTTCATGCAAGATTTGAAGGTGTTCATGCAGCCTTGATCCACTCTCCATGCTTGACACGATCACTTATGCTCGATAAGAGGCTTGCCCAATCGTCTCCTTGCATCATCATCATCACCTTCTCCATCGCACTTTATCGTTGCCTCTTCTTTCACAAATTTTCCTCTCTGTCCAGATCAGACCATGTAGAAAACAATAGCTTCCATGCGTGGTGCATGAAATTGTCTTTCCATCAAGTATTTATTCATCCCCAACGGACTCCGATCGAGTGAGTTATGCCCGTTCTACTCCGGCGCTGCAATCTGTCCAAAGCTGATTTCAGACTGCACATCGCTCAATGTTTTTGCCATATCTCCTTGTACGGGTCTTCAAATTCATCGATCTTGGATGCGTTGGAACCGGCACTTGATGGAGCTTCTGATTTTCAACTTTTTCTTCCTTGAACATGTCTGAACAGGTCCTCAAAATTGATGAAAACAGCGACGCCCATTTTTGAGGTTCGGTGACGGTGATGCACGGGTTTGCAATTCCTTTAGGTATGACTTCTCTCCTCTTAATTTATGTTTAATGCCCTACATGGTTAGTGAAACTTGGGATTTCTCCCACAATTTGCTCTTTTAAGGTCACTAGCTTGACCGAGCACAAAGCAAGTCCAAGATTTACAAATCATATCGCATACAAACGCATCCATAACCACAATTTATGACAAAGTAAGTTGTGATTAATTGTAGCATAAGTTTTCTTGCTCAGCGCTAAGCTCTCATTAGGCAAAGGTTCATTAGGCATGTAACAAAGTTTAAGCACAACAAAGGCTCTTTATCACTCTCAAGAAATTCTAGCATATCATGATCATCATAAGAACAAGGCATAGAATTGAATCAACCTCACTTTTGGATATGAATCATAGATATATCAAAGGAATATTATCAGCTCCAAAAGTATCTTGAGAGGTTAATTTGTACCTTGGCCTTCGAGCTTTTCATCGTGAGTGGTCTCTCGGAGTCGAAAGCAAACAATCTCCAATGATCGGTGGCTTGCATCATCTTTTCGCAATTCCTTCGTTCGTGCCACACATAATCAAGGTTGCCTTGTGTGGACTCACTCTTCTTATTCATTTGTGGGACTTCACACATGTCTCAAATATCTTCATGTAACTCCATGATCCTTCGTGTGAGAGTCCAGAGTATCCGCGCCATTGGATGTCATCATTTGTGTGTAATCCATCGTGATTTGCTTCTAACATCTCCTAGCGTTGGATGTTGCCAACTAGTGCCTTGTTTTGCCAATGCTCTTGGGGTCTTTGTTTTGTTCCAAACTTCTTAATTTCATATCGTGTGGTCTAATGGAAGCATTGCCCAAGCTCCTCTTCGTTGTCGTCGTCCTCATCTCCACTATCTTGTTCTCATCGTGTTGCTGCTGCCTCTTTTTCGTAGATTTTCCCCTGTGTACATAACAGAACATATACCAAAATATTGTTCCATTGAAAACTTTATAAAATTACCTTTCCAACGGGTATTCATTCATCTTAATCGGGGCCCAAATGAGGGAGTTATGGCCGTTTTGTTTCCGCTCTTGCATGCTGTCCAGAAAATTTCAGAACGCGCAACCTTCGGTAATTCGGCCATATCCTCTTGTAGGAACCTCCGATTGACTTGATTCTTGGTTCGTTGGAAGCATAACTTCATGGGGCTTCTAAATATCCAAAGATATCTTGTTGTTCTCCCTTGAGGTTGTGCAGAGATTGATGCGAACATAGACTTCTTGCGAATCGATCCGAAGATGTTGACGACCTTGATCTTGTGGTCTTCGGGGCGTTACGTCGCGTCTCCTTCGGCTTTAAGTCATCGCCATTGCTGGACCAGCGAGTAGCATGATGGCAATGGAGTGTCTTCTTCATGATTTTGCTTTAGCCAAAGTGACGGGTACTTCTTTCGCAACGTGATTCCTTCCAACACCTATTGCTTGGACAAACAAACCTCCACAAAACATTAGTCATAAAACATTAATTGACACATTGACATACCTTGTTTATCATCACTCGTGTAGGGTGTGGACTCAATAGCGGATGATGGGCTACTAACAAAAGTTAGCACCTACCACTAAAGAGTGAATCTTGATGTAGTCATCATCTTGTCGGAGTGGATTGTGAACTTCTCAAACGTCTTGTGTCTAGCTTTTCACCTACTTTCAAGGACACAAACAAGAAAGCAAGCATATATGCAATAATAAAAATTAGGGTTAGTCAAAGAGATAGATGGATCGCCCTAGGGTTCGAGTTGCCGATCCCCGGCAACGGCGCCAGAAAAAGGGGCTTGTTGACAGTTCAAAACCGTGCTCAAGTTCACCGCAAGCCTACGGGTGACTTGGTGCCTTTTTCACCAAGGAGGGTCCTCCCCAGATTTGTCAATCCAAGGATCGGAAGCAAACTCCCAGGATTCTCCATCTAACCTATCAATCTATCCTAACACAAAGCATTGATTGCATAAGAAGATAAACCTTAAAGATATATGAGTTATAGCATAAGGTTGATCGCATCCACGAACGTCGACAAGGTAAGGAGCAAGCAAGGGAAACTAAGGCCTATCGTCTTCTAGTCGTAGTTCTAGCTAAAAGAGCAAGCGCGACATGCATCTCATCCAAAGCCATCTTTAAACTACTATCCTCCGGTCCGATTCCGAAGACGCCCGCCTTTTGGAGCCACCGTCCTGTCACAACGCACTCCTATTCGTGCGGGTTAACCTAGGGCGAGTTCGACAAGAACAAGTTGAAAACACTTGGTCGATCCGGTATGCACCTCTAGTCACCATGACTACAAGAGCACCCAAGCAATCTATCTATAGAATAGATTGAAAACAAAGCATAGCCAAGCGAGAGCAAAATCATAAAAGGAGGAATCAAGTCGCTAAAAGATCGGATGACATGAAGTACTTTACTCACATAATAAATATGTTTAGATCATCTCCACCGAGTACATACCATTGATGACCTCAACTAGCTCCGGAACTCCGCCATGGCTCAACCGTGCAAGGCGGCCATGGCGGCTAGGGTAGGCCTAGGCCATCTCCTAGACGACTTCGAGGACTCGCAGCGGCCGTCGTCGCTCTCTCCTAGGTTTCGCCGAGTTCCTGTGTATGGATGGATGTGGCGGCCGACGGAGGCGGAGGCAATTTATAGACAAACACCTAGGTCAAAGGGGGTCGCGAACCGGGCCCGAAACAGGCCAGGCCGGCCGGCCTGGGCCCACCGGCCCAGGCCCGTTTCGGCCCGGTTCGGCCCCGTTTCGCTCCCCAATGCTTCTCGGTCAATTGTTGACTTGCTCCTTTCTGCATGTGGGCCCTTGACATCGTCTTCCCCATGGTTTAGATGGAGCTCCTTGTCGCGCAAGCTTCAGCATCTTCCGTTCAGGTCCCTGGAGTTTTGTGCCTTCACGTTGTGGTCCTTGGGTCATTTGGAGTCATGTTCACCTCGAGTGTTGACTTGTGCCGGGCTCCATGATCTTCTCATAAAGTGTTCATTGAACTTCTCCCGGAAATGCTCCTTTTAGTGCCTAAATCCTGCGTAAACAACATACTCCAAATACCACATTCACAAGTGAACTTGTTACATCATTAGTATGCCTAGTGGCGGGTTAGTTGCAAATCATAATCGAAACCAATGTATAACAAGTACTCTAGGTTGACGGAAATTCACCGTCAACAAGCGGTCACCTTCATCTCCTGTTCCTGCAAACTTTATCATTGGGCCACGACGACCAGGAGCACTAGAGGAACCTTACTGAGTAGTGCGACCACGTCCTCTAGCACGGGTTGGCACAGCTTGAGGTTTAGTTCTCTTTGAACGACCCCATATCTGAACATTCTCGTCACCGCCTGAGTCATTTCCAACATTGGAAACATCATCTTCATTCTGTGGTTTTTGACGGCGAGAGAACGTGATGACTTCCTTGCCAGAAGGTTGAGACATCTGGGAGAAAGATATATGAAAAAGATTTTAGGATAAGAGGCCAAAAAAAGAAAAAGGAGCTCCCAGACTGCCGTCAGGTCATCTGGCACTAGGGCCGGGTGATTTGGCAGGGTGCGTGTTCAACCCTAAAAATCGATGAATCGAGACAATGAGCCCACCAATCGAAACAAGATTTTAGACATGAATTCTAGGTCACTAGATAAGGATTTGCACTGAAGGAAATCATTTAGAACTAACTACATTGGGAGATCGAGAAACCAGGGATTTGAATTGAAATACCTTCGATTTTCCCGCGAGAATCCTTGGTAATCCAGAGAGGAATGAGCTCTAGAGGATTTGGAGAAGTCCACGAGCACGAGAACCAGCACTAGCTCCACAAACTGGAGGCGATGGCACTGGCGGCGTCCTCGAGCCCCGCCCTGAGTGTAACGCCCGTGGTGGAGTAAGGAAGCGTAGAAGGAAAATACGTTGTCGACGTCGCCTTTTAACTATTGCATTTCTGTTTTCGTGAACCGAAGCATGTGTGGGTGGGACCCGGTGGTCAGGGTCGGCGCTCGTGGGGTTAAAGCCCAGCGCTTGTAATCAGAACACTATGCTTATTTCGAAATAGAACTTGAGAACTGGACGCCAGGGTTCGTCGCCCGGTCCTTCCTCCTATCCCTGAATCCTATTGCTATCGATCTCACGCCGGTGATCTCTATCTCGGCCACGGGGTTGTTACATTGGTATCAAATTCATCTATCCTTGGCCGCTTCCGTTGATTACCATAGAATTCCGTCGATCCAGGTTGGAAACAGGGTAGGTTTGGGTGCAATCGATTGGTGTGCCGCGCAGCACCGGCCACTGATTTTGATTCCCCTGTCATTCCTACGCTACCCCGACTAGGATTTGCGGGTGGTTGGTCACGAAGTTGTCGATTCTCTTCCTGATCTGATTCTGGCAGAGTTGGTGCAGAGTTCGTTGAATCTGGGGGCGCAGGCGTCGCGTGTGAGTCTGGTTGAGGGCGCTGCGACGAACGTCTCGTCGCGGCTCGAGGATCTGTTGAGTGCGGCTGGAATCCCTTCGGTCTGGAGTGACTCCATCTGCACCTTGCGTGATCCAAAGCAGGGTTTCACCAAGTCAGATCCAGTTCGCTCGACTTGAGGCGCCAGCACCACGGCTCCTCCTAAGCCTTCTGTCCAAACTCGAATTCTCCTCGAGAGGATGGAGGAAACAGCTAAAACTGATGAGGCTCGCTGGGATTCGGTTATGGATACCGTGGATTTGCTATTTACCAAGGTGAAGGATCTGGACACCAATCAACAGAGATTTGAAGTCAAGCATGATGTGTCACAAAAGATTCTGGAGCAGCTATTGAAGGACCAGCAAATCTTGTCCAAACAAATGGAGGAAACAGGGAAAGTCGTAGCACAATTGCGATTGCAGCAGATGAAATCTAGCGAGGAGGAGCCACCCAGCCCCACAGATTCTGAAGATACTGTTGACAATCCCTTTGCCAACCATAGGCCTCGCCCAACAGGGAACAGAAAGCATTTTTAGGGTGGCAACAGTGACAGACCACAGGGGGTTGAGAAATTAGGCAACAGGGGGTTTCTGCCGAAGATGAATTTTCCAAGGTTCAGTGGCAAGGACCCAGGAATCTGGAAGGCTAAATGTGAAGATTACTTCAGGTTATTGGATATTCCTGAGATTATGTGGACCACGGCTGCTTCACTACACATGGATGACAATGCCGAGAAGTGGATGCAAGTGTATAAGTTACAACATGGGCTGGGAACCTGGGAAAGCTTTATTCAAGCGGTGCAAGCGAAATTTGGTGCTTATGATTACCAGCACACCATTGATGCTCTGTTGGAACTTCAGCAAACTGACTCAGTGGACAGTTATGCTATGGAATTTGAGGCACTCCAGTACCAAATCACTATGCACAATCTCGGGATGGGGGACGCCTATTTCATCTCCCAATTCATCAAGGGTCTAAAACCTGAAATCAGGTTCCCTGTGCAAGGGTAGGTCCCTAGTACCATGGAAAGAGCAGTCAGGCTGGCCAAAATCCAAGAGTCTATCCAAGACAAAACTAGAGGCAGACTGGTCAGGCAGTTGGGGAATTCTAAGAGCTATGTCCCGGGCCAAAGAGTTGAACCAAAACAGCAGCTTCCAAGTGGACAATTCTCCAAGGAGAGGCAACTACGAGACTATTGTCGGGCTAATAACCTGTGTTTTTATTGTAAGGAACCTTATGATGCCACTCACTCGGCCAGGTGCAGTAAAAGGCCAAAGGCACAAGCTAATGCCCTTGTGCTGAATGACTTGGATGTCAGTCTAAATGAGGAAATTCTGCATCAGTTAGACATTGAGGACACTCTCAACTCAGAGTTTGGCTCTCTCTCTTTGAATGCTATAGCTGGTACAGATCATGGGGAGGCTATGAAAATCAGAACATTGGTAAAGAACAAAATTATGTTGGCACTAGTGGACAGTGGCAGTTCCCACTGTTTTATCAGTGCTCATTTCCTTCTCAAGGCTGGAATTACTCCACAACCCACAACTCCAAAGAAAGTGAGAGTAGCTAATGGGAGCATTTTGATATCTGATAAGTATGTTCCCAATCTGGACTGGTGGGTGCAAGGTCATTCATTCCCTTGTGATATGAGAGTCATTGAATTGGAGGCTTATGATGCTATTCTGGGATTTGACTGGCTCCAGTCCCATAGCCCAATATCTCATCATTGGAAGAACAGGACAATGGAATTCTCTCACAAGGGTCAACAGATTGTGATTACTGGTGTTCAACCTGCTGAGCTCAAATTGGAAGAATTACCTGTGGAAAGGATGGCCAAATGGTTTTCTGGGAATGATATTTGGGCACTAGCTATAGTGAATACTGTGCAGCCTGATATAGTACCTGAGAAGCCTTCTGAAGCACTTCCTGATGCAGTTCATGAGGTTTTGCTGGAATTCCAGGATATTTTTGAAGAACCAAAAGGGCTTCCTCCTGAAAGACAGTATGACCATGCTATCCCTACTCTCCCTAATGCTGTTCCCATAAATTCTAGACCATATAGATACTCTCCACTACACAAAGATGAAATTGAGAGACAAGTTAGGGAACAGTTAGCTACTGGTTTGATTGTTCCTAGCAATAGCCCTTATGCATCCCCTGTGCTGCTTGTGCAAAAGAAAGATGGTAGTTGGCGATTTTGCATTGATTATAGGAAATTGAATGACATCACTATTAAAAATAGATTTCCTATGCCTTTTATTGATGAAATTTTGGATGAGTTAGCTGGTACCAAATACTTCTCCAAACTAGACATGAGGGCTGGTTATCACCAAGTAAGAATGCAAAAACAGGATGAGCACAAGACTACTTTTAAAACCCACCATGGACATTTCCAATTCAGAGTTATGCCATTTGGCCTCACTAATGCCCCTGCTACTTTTCAATGCCTTATGAATGATATCCTGAGTCCATTTTTGAGGAAGTTTGTCTTAGTCTTTTTGGATGACATACTGGTGTATAGTCCCAGCCTTGAAGCACATGTATCTCATCTGAAACTGGTACTGTCCAAATTAAGGGAACATAAGCTGTTCATGAAAAGAAGCAAGTGTTCTTTTGCTAAAACTCAGCTGGATTATCTGGGACATATCATTTCTGATCAAGGAGTGTCTACTGATCCTTCCAAGACAGAAGCTATGGTCCTATGGCTCACTCCTTCAACTGTCACTGAGCTCAGAGGTTTCTTAGGCCTCACTGGCTATTACAGGAAATTTGTGAAGGATTATGGTACCATTGCCAAACCCTTAACTCAGTTGCTCAAGAAGAAGCAGTTCTTATGGTCCCCTGAGGCAGATTTGGCTTTCACTGCTCTCAAACAAGCCATGGTTTCAACACCTGTCCTGGCCCTTCCAAATTTTGCAGCTCCCTTTGTGGTAGAAACTGATGCCTCAGATCATGGGATTGGAGCTGTTCTGATGCAACATGATCAGCCTATAGCATTCCTGAGTAAAGCACTGGGTCCTGTCCACCAGAAATTATCCATTTATGAAAAGGAGTTCTTGGCTCTCATCATGGCAGTGGAGAAGTGGCGACCTTATTTACAAAGACAGGAGTTCATAATCCATACTGATCACAAGAGTTTATCTTACCTCTGTGAACAAAGTCTACATTCTGATATGCAAAGAAAAGCCATGACCAGGCTTATGGGGCTGCAATTCAAAGTTGTCTACAGAAAGGGTAAAGAGAATTTGGCAGCTGATGCCCTGTCCAGAATGAATCACCTCTTTGTCTTGCAGGCTGTCTCAGTGGCCCAACATTCTCAATTCTTACACCACTGATAGCACAGCCCAGGAGATACTAACCAGACTAGCAGTCAACAGCCCTGATGAGGAGGGGTTTTCCCTGGATAATGGGTTAATCAGATACAAAGATAAAGTATGGATTGGCAATAATTCAGCCCTGCAGACCAAATTGATATCTGCTTTGCATTCCAGTGCTGTGGGGGGCATTCTGGAGCTATGCCAACTTACTATAGACTGAAGCAATTGTTCTCCTGGAAAGGACATAAAAGGGATGTGATAAGCTTTGTCAAGCAGTGTCTGATCTGCCAACAGGCTAAACATGAGCTGACTCACCCTGCTGGGTTGTTACAACCTCTGCCTATTCCTCAGGAAGCATGGCAGGATATTTCAATGGATTTCGTTGAAGGCTTGCCTTTGTTTGAGGGGAGTAATGCAATTCTGGTGGTAGTGGATCGGTTCACTAAATATAGTCATTTCATACCTCTCAAGCATCCTTTCACTGCTCATACTGTGGCAAAACTGGTGTTGGATAACATTGTCAAGCTCCATGGGTTCCCTAGGACCATTGTGTCTGACAGACACCGTATTTTCAGCAGCACTTTCTGGAAAGCATTGTTTGCCAAAGCTGACATCAAACTCTTAATGAGCTCTTCATACCATCCACAAACGGATGGACAAACAGAGAGAGTGAACCAATGCCTCGAGATGTACCTTCGATGTGCTGTGCATGATTCTCCAAAGCAATGGAAGGGATGGCTTTCCTTGGCAGAATTTTGGTATAACTCCAATTATCACACTGCACTGGGCTGCTCGCCATTTCAAGCTTTATATGGATATAACCCTTCCGTTGGCATGATGCTTCCTGTACCTAATGCGGAACCATCCCCGGCGGACGTCATTGTACAAGAGCGGGCTGATCACCTTGCCAGGCTCAAACAACATCTAGCTGCAACTCAGAACCGCATGAAAATACAAGCAGATCGCCATCGTTCTGACAGGCAGTTTCAGGTGGGGGAGTCAGTATTGCTCAAATTGCAACCTTATGTTCAGCAATCGGTGGCAAGCAGTGTTGGAATATATGGCCCAATAATGTGTTATGCACTCCATTGGGCTGCAATTCATTGGGCCACTATTCCATATAGGAAAGTCAATGTGGTGTGGAGGGAATGGAAGGGAGGTTTAGTGCCACCTTGCTATTCTATGGAGATGAGGACCAACATATAAGGGAGGCTCTTGTAGAGTACTCCAAGTGATTGAGTATGAGCTAGAGAACACACACGCACGCGCGCGCGTATCGCGTATTTTCGCGTGATTTATCGCGTGACTTGTGACTTGCGACGATGCGCGATCGCGACGTGTTTCTAACCGGTGTTTCTCTTTTTCGTACTGTTTTGTTTTGGTCCACATCGCCAACACCTAGACTGCCACGTCTGCCCTCGGAGCGGGATAAGCACGTCCTCGAACGTGCGGCGGCTTCGTGGGAGGACGTCGAGAGATACCAGGGGGCAGTTCCTGGATATCTGGCAGATCGAAACATGGGCGGTTCGGGGCCTTCTCTATAAAAGGAGACGTCCTTTTGACGGGAAGACTTACGCCACAACTCGCTTTCTCATCTACTCCGCTGCGCGCGCCGCCGTCCGAGCTTCTGCCGTTCCTCCGTCCGCCGTGCAGTGGATCCAGGGAGAGCGGTGTCTCCGAACCAACGCCGGTGATCTGAAGGCCTGCACGGGTGCCGGCGATCAGGTTTCTGGGAAGCGTACTCGTGACCGCTCGTCACTGCTTCCTCTACTCCAACTTCGTCCACGCCTACATTGACTACATCTACATCGTCCTCGACTTCCAACCGTCATCAACCTCACGTGTGTTGCACTGTAAGTATACCGTTTGCATCTCTTCATGCACATGCCATGATGGATGTTTGGATCTGTTCCTTTTATGTATTCCTAGCATGTGTAGGGTTTGTTGATCCCTCTTGTAATGTTGGAGTACTAGTGTATCTGTTTCTTTTTGCTAGTAGCTTTTCGGGAATCAAATTAATCTTAGACCATGTTAATTTTGTAACAATCCAGAAACCTGAGATAATTAACATGGCTGGTGGGATTTCGGATGTGATGAAGCCTGAGCGCTTTACTGGGGGTGACAACTTTAAGAGGTGGCAGACACGGGTCAAGTTTTGGCTCATGTCAATGAAGATCTGGTGGGTTATCTCCCCAGTGCTCCCTCTCACTGAAGAGCAGCACCGTGATGCTGAGTTGGATAACAACACAGCAATCAGATGCCTGCTGTCCCTCATGTCTGATCAGTTGTGTGATGTGTACATGCACTACACCAAAGCCTCTGAATTGTGGGAAGCCCTAGATCGCAAGTATGCGGTTCCGGATGCTGGACGTGAACTTTATGTTATTGAGATGTATCACGACTATCGAATGGATGATAACCGTTCGGTAGTGGAACAAGCTCATGAAATCCAGCTTCTGGTGGGGGAACTTGTACATTTTGAGTGTGTCTTACCTGACAAGTTCGTGGTTGGTGGCATCATTGCCAAGTTACCTCCTAACTGGAGGGACTTTGCCACGAGCCTCAAACACAAGAAGGAGGCAATGACTGTTGAAAGTCTGGTTGCTACACTTGTTGTTGAGGAGAAGGCAAGATCCAAGGATGTGTCTCGTTCAGTCCCACAGGAAGGAGGTTCCAAGGCAAATGTGGTGGAGGGCAAGTCTGCTGGAAATAAGAATAAGAATTGGAAAGGGAAAGGACCAAAGCAGACCGCTAATTTCAAGAAGAAGAGGAACAAGGAAGACCTGACTTGCTTTGTGTGTGGCGAACCTGGGCACATAGCCAGGAAGTGTCGCCAACGCAAGGGCAAGAAGGGAGGTCAGAAAACTGCAAACGTGACTGTGGGCGAAACTAGTGGATCCGGGTATGTTCCTGAAATCCTACTAGCATGTCAATCCACCGATTGGTGGGTAGATACAGGAGCTAATGTGCATGTATGTTCTGACATGAATTTGTTTTCCTCTTATCGGGCTACAGGCAGTTGCTCCGTCTTGATGGGCAATGGGTCGAGGGTTGTTGTGCATGGAATTGGAAGAGTTGATCTGAAGTTGACCTCCGGAAAGACTCTATCTCTCAAGAATGTGCAGCACGTCCCTGGAATAAATAGGAACCTTGTTAGTGGTTCTCTTTTGTGCCGTGATGGCTTTAAGTTAGCGTTTGAGTCGAACAAGTTTATTGTTTCAAAATTTGGTTCATTTATTGGAAAAGGTTATGATTGCGGAGGCCTGTTTCGCCTTTCTATTTCAGATGATTGTAATAGGTTCGCAAACTCTATTTCAAGTTCTAGCTCGGATAATAATGAAGGAGAGGTTGCTGTGTGGCACTCTCGGTTATGTCACATCAATTTTGATCGCATCTATCGTTTGACCAAACTTAATTTGATTCTGAGTTTTCCCATGGTCAGAAGGTCTAAGTGCCATGATTGTGTGCAAGCAAAGCAACCTCGAAAACCTTTTAAGGCTACTGAGGAGAAGAGTCTGGCACCTTTAGATTTAATCCATTCAGACTTGTGTGAAATGAATGGAGTTTTGACTAAGGCAGGGAAAAAATACTTTATATCGTTTATTGATGATGCGACTAGATATTGTTATCTCTACCTTGTTAAAACGAAAGATGAAGCGTTGCATTGTTTCAAAGTCTATAAAGCTGAGGTTGAAAACCAACTAGAAAAGAAAATCAAACGAATTAGGTCCGATAGAGGAGGAGAATATTTATCTGCTGATTTTTCTGAATATTGTGCGGAGCATGGAATAATCCATGAGACTATAGCTCCCTACTCGCCCCAATCTAATGGAGTGGCTGAACGGAAAAATCGAACACTCACGGACTTGGTGAACGCCATGTTGGGAAGTGCCGGTTTATCCAAGCCATGGTGGGGGGAAGCTTTGCTGACCGCTTGCTTTATTCTAAATAGAGTTCCTACATCAAAAGGAGTACAAACTCCATATGAAGGATGGAAAGGAAGAAAACCTTCTCTAAGTTTCATACGTGCATGGGGCTGTTTAGCCAAAGTAAATGTACCAGCATGTAAGAAAAGAAAGTTGGGACCTAAAACGGTTGACTGTATTTTTCTGGGATATGCACATAATAGTGCAGCTTATAGATTTTTAGTAATCAGATCCGAGGTCGCCGATGTACATGTCAATAATGTGATTGAATCTCGTGATGCAACCTTTTTTGAGGACGTTTTTCCAATGAAGAGTAGTAGTTCATCTTCTAGTTCGCAAAGTACTAATTTTATTCTGGATTCTCCTAAACTTATTGATCAACCACATGAGGAGAATGACAGTACAGAACCTCCTCGGAGGAGTAAGAGACAAAGGGTTGAAAAATCCTTTGGAGATGACTTTACTGTGTATCTCGTGGATGACACACCTAAAACCCTTTCAGAGGCATATGCATCGACAGATGTAGAGTACTGGAAGGAAGCTGTCCATAGTGAAATGGAGTCCCTCATGTCAAATGAGACATGGGAGATATGTGATTGTCCTGTTGGGTGTAAACCTGTTGGGTGCAAATGGATCTTTAAGAAAAAGCTCAAACCTGATGGAACCATAGATAAATTTAAAGCTAGGCTTGTAGCTAAAGGTTATACACAAAAGAAAGATGAGGATTTCTTTGATACATATTCACCTGTCACTAGAATAACCACGATACGCGTGCTTGTTGCCTTGGCTGCCTCATATGGGTTTCATATTCATCAAATGGATGTAAAGACAGCATTCCTAAATGGAGAGCTGGACGAAGAAATCTATATGACGCAGCCTGAAGGTTTCGTGGTGTCTGGACATGAGAACAAGGTGTGCAGATTAAGGAAATCCTTATATGGTCTCAAACAAGCTCCGAAGCAATGGCATGATAAGTTTGATAAAACTTTGACCTCAGCTAGCTTTGTGGCAAATGAGGCCGATAATTGTGTTTATTACAGGTTTGGTGGGGGTCAGGGAGTAATTTTGTGCTTATATGTTGATGATATTTTAATTTTTGGGACTAGTATCGAAGTGATAAATGAAGTTAAGTCATTTTTGTCTCAAAGTTTTGATATGAAGGATTTGGGAGAGGCCGATGTTATTCTTAACATCAAACTGATGAAAGGCGAGAATGGGGTCACTCTAAATCAGTCCCATTATGTGGAGAAAATTCTGAGTCGATTTGGGTACTCAGACTGTAAAACTTCTCCAACGCCATATGATCCTAGTCTGAAGCTTCGCAAGAATCAAGGACAAGGGATAGATCAGTTAAGGTACTCACAAATAATTGGGTCACTCATGTATTTGGCTAGTGCAACTAGACCTGACATTTCATATGCTGTAAGCAAATTGAGCCGATTCACCTCGAATCCGGGAGAAGAGCATTGGTCTGCACTAGAGCGTGTAATGAAATACTTGAGAGGAACCACAACACTGGGACTTCACTATACAGGGTACCCATCAGTACTTGAAGGGTATAGTGATTCCAATTGGATCTCAGATGCTGATGAGATCAAAGCTACAAGTGGATATATATTCACTTTTGGAGGTGCTGCAGTTTCATGGAGATCTCGTAAACAAACAATTTTGACGAAATCTACCATGGAGGCTGAACTTGTAGCACTAGAAGCAACCACTGTAGAGGCAGAGTGGTTGCGAGATCTTTTAATGGACATGCCTATGGTGGCTAAACCGGTACCGGCCATCCAGTTGTACTGCGACAATCAAACTGTGATCACAAATGTAGGCAGTGCAAAGGTTAATTTGAAATCCTCTAGGCATGTAAAGAGACGGATGAAATCTGTCAGAAATTTGAAAAACACTGGTGTGGTGGCTGTTGATTATATCAACACTACAAGGAACATTGCTGACCCTTTTACAAAGGGACTGCCGCGTGCAGTGATAGATGGTGCATCGAAGGAAATGGGGTTGAGACCCATATGAGTTGTTCTTCAGTGGCAACCCAGCCTTCTTGATCGGAGATCCCGTGAACAAGGTGATGGGAAAAACAAGCTGCAAGAATGACTAGAGAGTACACTATATGTACCCACTTCCGCTAATAGATGCGTACTCTCGAGACTGCATGGAAGGATGACAGTTGTCTTAATGGGTCCTAAGGCTGAGGAAATCAGCAAGGTACTGCCCTGCAGGGTTACCTTGGAAGGACACACCTATATGAACTCGACCGTGAGGTCGCGGTCTATGAGATGTGGGAAATCTCAAATGAGTTCATGAATGGACACGGGAGCATGACCGTAATGCTCCAATCTGAGGCATGGCTCTTGGCGGCCAAGTATCAGCGATGCACCCATGGGAACCTTGCTTACACAAGACTGGCAATTCAAGGCTTTGTCCATTGCATAGTTGTGAGTGAGCGAAACATGAAGTGCTAGGTGTAGCTCCACCCGTGACGGGTCTACACTCTAAAGCTGGTATATATAAAACGTCCAGCGGAGTAATTAACTTGCAGACATTGACTTTTGGTGGGGATTGTTGGAATATATGGCCCAATAATGTGTTATGCACTCCATTGGGCTGCAATTCATTGGGCCACTATTCCATATAGGAAAGTCAATGTGGTGTGGAGGGAATGGAAGGGAGGTTTAGTGCCACCTTGCTATTCTATGGAGATGAGGACCAACATATAAGGGAGGCTCTTGTAGAGTACTCCAAGTGATTGAGTATGAGCTAGAGAACACACACGCACGCGCGCGCGTATCGCGTATTTTCGCGTGATTTATCGCGTGACTTGTGACTTGCGACGATGCGCGATCGCGACGTGTTTCTAACCGGTGTTTCTCTTTTTCGTACTGTTTTGTTTTGGTCCACATCGCCAACACCTAGACTGCCACGTCTGCCCTCGGAGCGGGATAAGCACGTCCTCGAACGTGCGGTGGCTTCGTGGGAGGACGTCGAGAGATACCAGGGGGCAGTTCCTGGATATCTGGCAGATCGAAACATGGGCGGTTCGGGGCCTTCTCTATAAAAGGAGACGTCCTTTTGACGGGAAGACTTACGCCACAACTCGCTTTCTCATCTACTCCGCTGCGCGCGCCGCCGTCCGAGCTTCTGCCGTTCCTCCGTCCGCCGTGCAGTGGATCCAGGGAGAGCGGTGTCTCCGAACCAACGCCGGTGATCTGAAGGCCTGCACGGGTGTCGGCGATCAGGTTTCTGGGAAGCGTACTCGTGACCGCTCGTCACTGCTTCCTCTACTCCAACTTCGTCCACGCCTACATCGACTACATCTACATCGTCCTCGACTTCCAACCGTCATCAACCTCACGTGTGTTGCACTGTAAGTATACCGTTTGCATCTCTTCATGCACATGCCATGATGGATGTTTGGATCTGTTCCTTTTATGTATTCCTAGCATGTTGTGACATCCTAAAAATTCCATCACTTAAAATTTTGCTTAAGCAACATAGTGGCTTAGGTTTAGTCTTAAGGACATAATGAATTTGTTAATTAATTTGAGCTCTAAATATTTAAATTCAATTTAATTAATTTAGAGACAACAAGTGTTTGTGCATCATTATTTGGCTATGCATGGTTTTTGGTTGCTTGTGTGAGGTTTAAAAAGTTTACAAAATTTTGTGAAAAAGTTTGAGAAGTTTTGAATGGATTTGAATTGAAAAAGTTTGAATTTTTAAAAGAGTTTGAAAAAGGAAAAAGAAAAAAAAAGGAAAGGACCTTACCTCCTTACCTTTCAGCCCAGCGGCCCACTGGCCCATTTCTCTCCCTCCCGCAGCAGCCCAGCTTCCCGCCTCCCTTTTTCTTTTTTCTTTGTGCCGCTGACACGCCGGCCCCACCTGTCGGCGCTTCTTCTTCCTTCCCCAGCGCCTCCCTTCCTTCCTCTGCTCAGCCGGCGCCGACCGGGACTCCGCCGCGCCCGCCCACCTTCCTCGCTCCTCTTTCCATCTTTAAGCTGCGGTAAATGGCAATTAATCCTCGCGCCCCCTCCCCCCTCAATTGCCTTGCCGTTTCTAGTCCCCACCTCCCGTAATGCCCGCCGGCCATCTATGGCAAGGCCACCGGCCGCCGCTCCCTTCCGCTTCTCCCTTCCCTCTCTCTCTCTGCCTGTATAAAACCCGGGCATCGCCCTCATCTTCTCCCTTTCGCCCCGCACACACTTCTCCACGCGCCCGAGCACCACACTCACCCAGCGCCGCCGCCTCTGCTTTCCGCCGCCGCTGGAGGAGCTCGTCGCCGGTGAAGGGTTCACCTTCTCCCTTTCTTCTCTCTGTTATGTGCTACGCCGTCGCTCATCGAGCTTTCTTTGCACCAGGACCTCACCCTCGTCGCCCTGTGGAGCTGCGCCCCTGTCACGCCGGAGCGCCGCCCGAACCGCCGCCGTCACTGATCGTCGCCACCGCCGCTTCTTCCTCGCCGGCAAGCTCGTTATCTTCATCCTCAAGTGGTGAGCAACGCTTCGCCGCCACTCTTTGTCCTGCACGCGTACCGCAGCACCGGCGTCCGCACGCCGGCGAGCCCCGCGCCACCCCCTTTCGGTGCCGACCGCCGTGGGTGCGCAAACCGCCTCCCTGACCTCCTAGGCGTGTGCGCATGCTTCCTCTCTACGTGTAGAGCTCGCTCGCGCACGAAATGTTGCCCTGTAGGCCGATCTAGGGCTGCGCCGGTGATCTTCCGGCGAAGCGCCGCCGCGCCGCTCCTGCCTCCGGCGCACTCGCCGCTGCGCCCCGCACGCACGAGTCCTGGGCCGTGCGATCTGAGATAGATGGACAGGATCGCGTACCCCTTCGCGTTATGAGGCCGGTCCACCGTGGACTCATGGGCCGCGACGACGGCACGGTCCACGGCTTCCTCAGCCGTTGGATCAAAGATCCACGGCTTAATCAAGCCGCTTTCTTTTAAGAGCCCCTGAGTTTCTATGAATTTACATGCCGGTCCTCCCACCTACATAAATCCTTGCAAACAGGTCCTGAATCTTGTGTTTTAGCCCCTGTCTTTTCTAAAGTCTAGCACCCGAGGTCCTTTTTACTTGTTTTAACATGTTAGCCCTCCTGTTTTCATATAAAATTATGTTTTAGTCCCTGGTTTTTTTCATAATAGTCCTGTAAGCTTAGTTTTCTTACAGAAAGGTCCCTGTAACTTGTTTCAATCATATCTTTCTTGTTTTAACTCCGTTTTTAGCGTTCTATATACCGAAATGATCATCTCAGCGAATAGAATCTTTTAAACAGCGTGTGTTTAGCTTTTGGAACTGTTTGGTATACTATTTATTTATTGTTTGTTTGTATATGCTTGTGCGTAGATATCGTGCCTGTTTCGTCTGAGCTCCCCGTTGGAGACGATCAGGAAGAGCCTGTCTACGAAGAAGAAGATACTCAGTTCGTAGAGGAAGGCAAGTGGATTTTCCCCCTCTGCATATTCTTTTGAACCTATATAACTGCATGTTTAAACAATATTTACTTTTACTTGTTGCTATGCATGAAATTGATGGGCAATCACCTTTTTAAGGACTTGACTAGATGTTTCACCCTGTTACCTTGATCAACCCTGTTTAACAAATGCTTTGGGTAGATAATTGCTTAGTTGCTAAACTTGAGCTGGTTATGTGGGTTATGTTTTGCAATCTGTTATGTTTATGAAATGCTGGATGTGTTTTAAGACAAGATCACATAACTAAAACGGAACATAGAGAACCACCCAAGATAACAGTACAACCACAGTCCATATGGCTCTGGCTTAGCCAATTAATTAGGAGAGTGGATTTATCTGATAGCCTTTTTCCGAGAGGGGCACAGGGGGCCGGAGTTGAAGGGGTATAGCCCGGTTCTTTTGGGGTAGCAGCCTTTGCTAAGGTGCTGACCATTAGGGAGGGTTATGGTCCGCTCCGCTGCTGTAACTGTCGCGGGCTGTTGGTTTCTCTGCTTTCCTTTGTAAAGGCTTCGTAGTGGACCCCTAGCCACTCACCTTGGAAGTGTTTAAGGGTCTAGCTAACCCGGGCAACATGGGGAACACGAGCTGTGGGTAAAGTGTACAACCTCTGCAGAGTTAAAACTGATCGATCAGCCGTGCTCACGGTTAAGAGCGGCTTGGACCCTCACATGATAATCAAACTTAAAGATGGATGTAAATCGTGGATCTTGTGGGTCTTTGGGCTTGGGATGTCTTTTAAAGCTTAAGTGGGTTGGTATAAACTTACATCTAGTAACTAGGTGCTGTTAACTAAAATTTGACCAACTTATAAAATGCTAACCGCTGTAAACCATAGCCTATCCTTGGTAGCCTTGCATGTTTCCCCCACTTGCTGAGCTCCAACCATAAGAGTGCTCACCCTTGCTTACCGCTGTTCAGAGGAGAACATCGGTGAGGAGTACTGGAGCGACTTTGAGGAGTTCTAAGGCATGCGAATCCCCCAGTCATGTGCCTGTGGAAGATGAAGCTGAAGTTGCTCGTTTAGTTATCGTTTGTTTTCGGACCTTCGTGTCCACCGTCTGAGTGTAATAAATGAATATTGTATCGGTTAAACTCCTGTACGTTTTGATTACAGTTATGGTATTACACTCTTTTGTCTATCGTATGTGTGTAATCTGATCCTGGCGCACATATGAGATGCATTCGGTTTTCCTTGTAAAATCGGGTGTGACACATGTGTAGGGTTTGTTGATCCCTCTTGTAATGTTGGAGTACTAGTGTATCTATTTCTTTTTGCTAGTAGCTTTTCGGGAATCAAATTAATCTTAGACCATGTTAATTTTGTAACAATCCAGAAACCTGAGATAATTAACATGGCTGGTGGGATTTCGGATGTGATGAAGCCTGAGCGCTTTACTGGGGGTGACAACTTTAAGAGGTGGCAGACACGGGTCAAGTTTTGGCTCATGTCAATGAAGATCTGGTGGGTTATCTCCCCAGTGCTCCCTCTCACTGAAGAGCAGCACCGTGATGCTGAGTTGGATAACAACACAGCAATCAGATGCCTGCTGTCCCTCATGTCTGATCAGTTGTGTGATGTGTACATGCACTACACCAAAGCCTCTGAATTGTGGGAAGCCCTAGATCGCAAGTATGCGGTTCCGGATGCTGGACGTGAACTTTATGTTATTGAGATGTATCACGACTATCGAATGGATGATAACCGTTCGGTAGTGGAACAAGCTCATGAAATCCAGCTTCTGGTGGGGGAACTTGTACATTTTGAGTGTGTCTTACCTGACAAGTTCGTGGTTGGTGGCATCATTGCCAAGTTACCTCCTAACTGGAGGGACTTTGCCACGAGCCTCAAACACAAGAAGGAGGCAATGACTGTTGAAAGTCTGGTTGCTACACTTGTTGTTGAGGAGAAGGCAAGATCCAAGGATGTGTCTCGTTCAGTCCCACAGGAAGGAGGTTCCAAGGCAAATGTGGTGGAGGGCAAGTCTGCTGGAAATAAGAATAAGAATTGGAAAGGGAAAGGACCAAAGCAGACCGCTAATTTCAAGAAGAAGAGGAACAAGGAAGACCTGACTTGCTTTGTGTGTGGCGAACCTGGGCACATAGCCAGGAAGTGTCGCCAACGCAAGGGCAAGAAGGGAGGTCAGAAAACTGCAAACGTGACTGTGGGCGAAACTAGTGGATCCGGGTATGTTCCTGAAATCCTACTAGCATGTCAATCCACCGATTGGTGGGTAGATACAGGAGCTAATGTGCATGTATGTTCTGACATGAATTTGTTTTCCTCTTATCGGGCTACAGGCAGTTGCTCCGTCTTGATGGGCAATGGGTCGAGGGTTGTTGTGCATGGAATTGGAAGAGTTGATCTGAAGTTGACCTCCGGAAAGACTCTATCTCTCAAGAATGTGCAGCACGTCCCTGGAATAAATAGGAACCTTGTTAGTGGTTCTCTTTTGTGCCGTGATGGCTTTAAGTTAGTGTTTGAGTCGAACAAGTTTATTGTTTCAAAATTTGGTTCATTTATTGGAAAAGGTTATGATTGCGGAGGCCTGTTCCGCCTTTCTATTTCAGATGATTGTAATAGGTTCGCAAACTCTATTTCAAGTTCTAGCTCGGATAATAATGAAGGAGAGGTTGCTGTGTGGCACTCTCGGTTATGTCACATCAATTTTGATCGCATCTATCGTTTGACCAAACTGAATTTGATTCCGAGTTTTCCCAGCGCGCCGCCGTCTGAGCTTCTGCCGTTCCTCCGTCCGCCGTGCAGTGGATCCAGGGAGAGCGGTGTCTCCGAACCAACGCCGGTGATCTGAAGACCTGCACGGGTGCCGACGATCAGGTTTCTGGGAAGCGTACTCACGACCGCTTGTCACTGCTTCCTCTACTCCGACTTCGTCCACGCCTACATCGACTACATCTACATCGTCCTCGACTTCCAACCGTCATCAACCTCGCGTGTGTTGCACTGTAAGTATACCGTTTGCATCTCTTCCTGCACATGCCATGATGGATGTTTGGATCTGTTCCTTTTATGTATTCCTAGCATGTGTAGGGTTTGTTGATCCCTCTTGTAATGTTGGAGTACTAGTGTATCTGTTTCTTTTTGCTAGTAGCTTTTCGGGAATCAAATTAATCTTAGACCATGTTAATTTTGTAACAAGCAGGCCGTTTCCCAAGCTGGCATTCAAATTCTATGGCCCATTCAAAGTGATGGAGAAGATTGGAGCTGCAGCTTACAAGCTCGATCTACCGGCTCACAGTTTGATTCATCCTGTCTTCCATGTTTCACAGCTTAAGCCGTTTACTCCTGATTTCACTCCGGTATTCACTGAACTTCCACAGCTGGTGGACCTTACCACCCAAGATGTCTCTCCAGAGAAGATACTACAACGCCAACTAGTCAAGAAGGGCAACAACACTGTTCCTCAAGTGTTGATCAAGTGGACAAAACTTCCAGCGGAATCTGCAACCTGGGAGGACCTGTACGTCGTCCAGAAGCGTTTCCCTGGTGCATTGGCTTGGGGACAAGCCACTTCTGCAGCGGGGGAAGGTGTAACGCCCGTGGTGGAGTAAGGAAGCGTAGAAGGAAAATACGTTGTCGACGTCGCCTTTTAACTATTGCATTTCTGTTTTCGTGAACCAAAGCGTGTGTGGGTGGGACCCGGTGGTCAGGGTCGGCGCTCGTGGGGTTAAAGCCCAGCGCTTGTAATCAGAACACTATGCTTATTTCGAAATAGAACTTGAGAACTGGACGCCAGGGTTCGTCGCCCGGTCCTTCCTCCTATCCCTGAATCCGATTGCTATCGATCTCACGCCGGTGATCTCTATCTCGGCCACGGGGTTGTTACACTGAGGTCCTCGTCGGCGGGCTGAGAGCGAGCCCCTTCTCGTAGGCGGCGACGGCGTAGGTCAGGCGGGAGCCCGCGGCACCCCTGCGGTGGCGTGCGAGCAAGCCACCAGGGCGCGGCGTGATGGCACGAGGGGCGCGGCCGTCGCGGGGCGAAGGGCGAGGCGCAAAGCGCGAGGGGCGCGACCCGCGAGGCACGCAGCCACGGTCGGCGTGGCACGAGACAGAGAAAGGGTGCTGCGCGAAAAAGAAAAAAGATAGGGTTCGTGAAAGGGGCGTGGCGAGTCGCCTCAGAGGAAAAAAAGATTTGTTTTTTTTAGGAGCGGGTTGGCTCGGCCGCGGTAAAAACAACGGGGAGCGGGCCGGGTGACCCGACGCTGGTGCCAGATGACCTGGCGCGAGGCCGAGGCTGCCGGGTCAACTTTCCGGGAGATCTGGCGCTAGCGGCCGGTTGGCCTGGCGCAGGGGTTTGCTTTTTTTTTGATAGGCAGGCCGGGTGACCCGGTGCTAAAGCCCGGTGATCCGACACATGGCCGAGGCCACCGGGTAAATAACCCGGGTGATCCGGCGATACCTCCCAAAGTCCTGGTGCAAGCCCGAGGCTACCGGGGAAACGTCCTGGATGATCTGGTGATAAATACCAGGATGACCCGGAGGACTGAGACAGCAAATATTTCGTTACGAAGGGAGTAGTTTTCATATTTCTAACCTCTTTGGCAACCCTCTAGGTTAGAGGATAACCTCTTTTTGGATGCGATCCATGATTGACACGTGCTTGTTTAGATGGGAAGGCCGGTGCATGCATTGGTCAAAACAGGCATTGACAGGGTGTGGTTCTCTTCCAGGTGGTTGGACCGGAGATTACCTTTTTTGCCCATGTCTACTCAAACGGTCTTCGTTTCACACCACTGTACAATTCTTTTTTTTTTCACACATACAAAGCAGTGTCGGAAGGTTCCGCACCATTCTACCCCAACTAGTGAGGCTTGGTGAGGCTTGGCTAGCTCGCTCTCGTTGTCTCCTT
Organism: Cenchrus fungigraminus; assembly: GCA_036936925.1. Lineage (NCBI taxonomy): Eukaryota > Viridiplantae > Streptophyta > Magnoliopsida > Poales > Poaceae > Cenchrus > Cenchrus fungigraminus. The sequence continues at coordinate 134,012,553 of CM072774.1, read as the reverse complement.
CCAGTCGGTTCTCTTCCCGGCTTCCCCACAGCCTGCCCTTGCTGTCGATCCCCTTCGCTTTCACTTGCACAATTTCACCTTCACCCCGTGGTTAGAACATGCATAACACCCATGCGTACCTAGTGATCCTCTGAAAGAAATTACAGATTTACAGTGCAGTGTACTGCACCACCATTGAAGAAAGTACTAAATTATTGTCACTGCGTGCGTGCAGAGGAAGGCGGCGCGCTGGTCCTGGAGTACCTCGCCGGCGGCACGCTCGCCGACCAGCTCCACGGCGGCGGCGGCACGGTCGTGGCCCCAGCGCATGCACATCATCCACGACGTGGCCTGCGCGCTGGAGCACCTACACGACGCCTCCGCAGGCGACCTGGCTCCCCCTTGGTGCACGGCGACGTGTCGGCGTCCAACGTGCTCCTCGACGGCCGCGGCCTCGGCGTGCGGCTCTGCGACTTGGGCTCCGCTTGCCGTGGGCTGACCGGGTTGCGCCGACCCATTCTTCCTTTGCACCGGCATCGTGTCCAAGAAGTCCGACATGTACAACTTCGGCGCGCTGCTGCTCGAGGCCGTCACGGACCTGCCAACCGCCGGAGAGCCCCGGGCAGGAGAACCTGGCGGCGAGGATACTGCCGCGCGTCAAGGCGCGCGGGGTGGCGGGGCTCATCGACACCAGGCTAGGGGAGGAAGGGTATGACGTCGACGGGCCGGCGAGGTGGTGAGGATCGCCGTGGAGTGCGCGGCGGCGTAGCCGGGGCTTCGGCTGGCGATGGCCTCTCGGAGAAGGCGGCGAGGTCCATCCAGGGTTTTTTTTACCGACGGAACCGGTCCGGAAACCGCGGTTACCGGTCAAACCGGTCCGGACCGGTTCCCGTCGGTTCCCAACCACCCAAATTCAAATTTTTGAATTTAAATTAAAAAAATGAAAAAATCTCAAAAATACATTAAGTTGCTACGAATCTAATGGTGTCAAAATTGTTCAAATATTCGTTCATTTAGTATACTTTGCCGTTCAACTTCTAATGCCCGCAAAAAATACTAAATGCACTAATATTTGAAAAATTTTGACACCATCAGATTCTACACACCTTGAAATTTTTTAGGAATTTTTCTTTTATTTTCCAATTTTTTAATTCAAATTTGAAAACACGTCATATTCTTCACTGATTCGGTTTTTTTGTTTCAACAACCGGTTACCGGTCAAACCGGTCCGGCTTACCTATCAAACCGCTCGGTAAACCGCTGAAAACCGTTTGCACTATGCGTTTTGGTTTAAAATTTGAATTTGTGTGTTTTTTACCGGTTTTCGGTCAAACCGGTCCGGTTAGCCCGAACCGGAGCTCGGCGGTTTGGGCTGTCCGGTCGGTAAAAAAAACATCTCGCCAAGGCTGATCGCGGTCACCACCATATTCCGCTCAGCGAACTGTTGGAGCTCACATGATTTCCCTTCTCTTTTTTTTCCTAGCAGTAGAAGCACATACTACCTTGTTTATTTGTGTGCTTGTTCCTGTAGCATTAGTACACAAGCATTGGAAGAATATCGAAACAAAAGGCTCTGCCAGCCGGTCACACCCACACGCCTAGCTATGGCGGCCTCTAGCGGTCTAGCCAGACTAGCCGCTCAAAATGGTAGTAGAAGCACTTAAGGGTCTGTTCTTTTCCTCACACTAGTAAAGTGTACGTGCGGCACGCACGTATCTAAAAAAATCATAATAAAAATTATCTTTATAGTGCCGCACGTGTCTAAAAAACCAAGACTGCAATGATAGTGTGAGGGTGAGGAGAAATCAGCAGCTACTTCTCGCGGTTGGGGAGAAAACGGTGTCGGAGAATCACTGACCGACCTGGTTGTAAGCGCAATGGACGCCCTCGTCGATAGCAGCGCTTTGGCTCGAAGTCGGACGCTCGTAAAAAAATGCAAGTGAGAAAGCCCCGTCCTCAATAGGAAACTTGGTGCATGCACGAATTGTGATTGACGTACGGGAGCAACGTGATTGACGGATAGGATAAACGTGATTCGCGGCAACATGCAATCTTCTTTCACGATAGTATCCATTGACGCATGATGGAAATCAATGAAACGTAGTGATGCGTGATTTGCAAACCCATATTGTCACGTGATTTATAGATCATAGTCATCGATATTGACATGTGATAATGCGACTGGTAATGCCGTAAACGCAGCTAATCTTACCCAGTATCAATAAAATTATACCTACCCTCGATGTTTAAAGAACACTCCTCTACTCGCATCAATCTAATGTTCACCCCCGCCCCACCCTCTTTTATGCGTCTTCGGCACCCGAATTTGCCCCGGCCCCTCCAAACACCCCACATCTGATGCCACGCTGATCTTACCCATTATCGACAAAATTATGATTACCCTCTATGTTTAAAGAACAGTCTTTTACTCGCATCAATCTCAAGTCCGCCCCCACCCCACCATCTTTCATACGTCTTCGGTGGCTATCAGCGCTGAATCCGCCCCTCCCCTCGAACCCACCCCTCCAAACACCCCACGTCTGATGCCACGCTGATCTTATCCATTATAGACAAAATTATGTTTACCCTCGATGTTTAAAGAACAGTCTTTTACTCGCTTCAATCTCAAGTTCGCCCCCACCCCACCATCTTTCATACGTCTTTGGTGGCTATCACCGCTGAATCCGCCCCTCCCCTCGAACCCCACCCTACCCCTCCCCCCACACACACCCCACCAAACATGAAGCCTCCATATGTACTTACAAAACGTTCCATTTTCATAAGATATAAATGCATAAGGAACCCAGTAGAGGCCATTAAGGACCATTCAATTTTTCTATAGGATTAAAGAAATGCTTATATCCAATAAACTGTGTCACCTGATACTGATATACTCCCTCTATTCCACTTTAGTTGTCATTCTAACACTTTATTTATATGTCTAGATTCATTCAATAAACCATGCACTTGGTCACAATTGATGTACAGACCCATATAATAAATATTGCACCTCATCATCATCCAAAACGTCAAATATAATGCTACAGAGGGAGTATATAATTTAAGCCTAAATAATCTTGCCCTTTTATTATAGCATGATGTATAAACCAAATATAATATTAAGCAAAGTGCTATAAAATAAGTATCATTCCAGAGAGAAAATCTGCTGCGGGACGGCTATCATTCCAGGGTGCAGGGTCACCGAGCGCTTGCGGGGTGCCCTTCGGCTCGGCATCCAGAAGACCTTGGGGTTGACATCGGCCCACTACATCCTCGACTTCAGCCTGCTGCGGGACGGCTATGTTGTTCCCGAAGGCGTCGTGGGCGAGGAAGCTGAGCTTGAGGCCGTCAGGGTGGTTGACGCATCCATGACGGACCCTGCTGCGGCCCTCGCCAACATGTTTGAGGTGGATCTGTTCCCAGATGCGGCCGAGGGTGAAGCTGCCGCTGCTCCGAGCCCCCGCGCTAACTGAGGATCTCGGTGCTCGAGGCCCGTTAATATTTTGTTACAAATTTGGATGAATGTTAGTCGTTGTACAAACAATATATATTATGTTATGAACAAGTTTTATTTGCGAGTTTTATTTTCATATGTTCGTTTTTTCCTCGCGCCTTTCGGGTTGAGGGGGAGCCTCGAGTGAGGCGGAGACCCGCTAGGGGGCGGCCCTCGAGCGAGGCGGAAAGCTACTCGAGGGGTGCCAGGCCCTCGAGCGAGGCGGAAGTTCGCCCGCGTGGCGACCGACCCTCGAGCTTTTGAGAAGTTTTTGTTTGTGGCAGGAGATTAGACCTATTTAGGAATTTGTGAACAAACGATGGTGTGGAGCTAGGTGCTTACTCAAATACGTGTACACGCACATTAATTTAAAAGGAAACATGCATATTGATTGGATTGTGCTTTATTTGTTGAATGAATGATTTGATGAATTGATGTGTGTGCCCTTCATAATCAATATTTGTTTTGAACGTGTGATTCTGCCAGGTTGATTTTTTTCCAAAAACTATGCTTCATTTCCTTGTGTCCACTGACTATACTCCCTTTAACCATTCCATTAAATACACCATCTCGTATTTGCATTTCCATAGAAGACGTACCTTTATTCTTTTTTCTGTTTTGTGCATTTTTGTGTATTTGCATTTCTCGTATTTGTGTATTTTCCTTGTATCCACTGACTATATTTCCTTGTATCCACTGCCAGGATGTTACCTTTATGTTAGATAACAAAATATGGACCTGTTCCCCGACGCAGCCGAGGGTGAAGCTGCCGCCGCTCCAAGCCACCACACCCCCTGAGGACTCGGGTCTCGACGCCCGTTAATCTTTTGTTAGAATTTTGGACGAGTGTTCGTCGTTGTACAAACAATATATTATGTTATGCACAAGTTTTATTTGCGAGTTTTATTTGATATGTTATCATGTTTTCCTCGCGCCTTTCGGGTTGAGGGGGGAGCCTCGAGCGAGGCAGAGACCCGCTGGGGGCGCTGGCCCCTCGAGCGAGGCGGAAAGTTACTCGAGGGGTGCCAGGCCCTCGAGAGAGGCGGACGTTCGCCCGCGTGCGACCCTCGAGCGAAGCGGAGGTTCGCTCGAGGGTGGCTGGTGCAGTTGTTTGATGGGCCGCGGAGGCCGTTGGGCCGCAGCAGGTCGTGGGCTTTGGAAGCTTACAAATGTTGTGCACTTGTCGCGAGGTGGCCAAATATTAAATGTGCAATATTGTAATATATATAGTTGCATCAAATAATTCTCTATCTTAACATCGCAATGGAATATCTATATTTGATGAGCTTTTTCGACACTTTTTTCAGACGTGTGTGCCGCACGTACACTTTACCTAGTAAAATGCATGTGCGGCACGCACGTGTCTAAAACCACAATAATTAAAATTTTTATTTCTAAAGTAAAGCGTTTTTAAGACACACAATGGATCAATACAATATATTTTAATGGAGGTACATTGGTATATCTGCTTTATTCTATGCTTTATCATCCACCAGTCAATATTATTTTGCTTTCATAATAAATCAACACCAGCCAATCGAAAAAGATGAATAACAAAGAAATCTAATCTCATATCATTACAATTTTATTACCATATGCAAAAATCTCATTGTCAGGAGAACGCGAAGTCCTAGCAACAATCTCGTGGTGGCGCAGCCCACGAACGAGACAACTCAAATGACCCTCCTCTTCTACTCGCAGTTAACCTGTTGTGTCCTCCCTCGCCCCGCCCTCCCCACGCCTTCGGCGGCTATCGCCACCGAATCCACCACCACTCCAACCCCCTCCCGAGCATGCTGATCTTCCCCGATATGGTTGTTTCTAACCTTGTGCTACCCAATTGACAACTTATCTTCTGTCTTGACCAGTGGTACCATCGTCATCTTCTCTCCTCGCTCGTATGTCCATGACTGCAACACCAACCTTCTATTGATATCCTCTCTAAGTTCAGCATATTTCTAGGAAACTCCACCCTCACTCACGTAACCTTGCTCACTTGAGGAGTCAATTTGGGATCAACCCTAAAAAGATATTAAACTCCTCTAGATTAAAAATGCAATACTACCAGATAAAGTGTAGTTAGCATCCGCCGAGTTACTTACACACATAGTAAAACACACATGGGTGTGGCACGCACGTGTATAAAAACCACAATGCAATGTAAAGTGCACGAGTGACACGCAGTGTCTAACAATACATAAATAAGAATTTATATTTATAAAATAAATAAATATAATATATTTAATAATAACATTATGTCTACTCTCAATGTTTAAAGAACAGTCTTCCACTCGTATCAATCGCATGGTAGCCCCACCCTCTTCCCTGCGTCTATGACGGATACCACTGCCGAATCCGCCCCCTCCCCCGGCATGCACGTGTCTAAAAACCACAATGCGATGTAAAGTGCATGTGCAGCACGCACGTGTCTCATAACGGATAAATAAAAAACTATATTTATAAAATAAAAATATAGATATATTCAATAACAAAATTATGACCACTCTCAATGTTTAAAGAACAGTGTTCCACTCGTATCAATCTCATGTTCGCCTCCACCTCACCCTCTCCCCTACGTCTTCAGCAGCTATCATCGCCAAATCCCCCCTCGCCGGCACCCCACCACACACCCACCCCCCGATGCCATGTTGACCTTACCTGGTATGAAAGACAAATCTTAAAAATCTAAAGTAAAGATGGTTAAATCCAAAACGAATTTATATTTAAAAATAAAGAAATATGAATATATTCAATAACAAATTTATGTCTTATCTCAATGTTTAAAGAGCAGTTTTCCACTTTATCAATCTCATGTTCGCCCCCGCTGAAGGACCGATTAGGCGACCAGAGAGGGGGGAGTGAATGGGAGCCGATAAAAATTCTTCTCCAAAGAGAGAACTCGGCCTATGCCCCAAATTCACAACCAAGGATTCCCACACGAGTTTGCCAAGGTCACGTAGTCACAACGGACCTACCAACCCTAGGAACAAACCCCAAACAATCCCGAAGCGGAAGCACAACTCAAGAAGCAAAGGACTTAGCAGCCCTGCGAAAACCCCAGGCGGACTGTCCGTGACCTCCGGGCGGACCGTCCGCGTGGGTACCGCGGACCGTCCGCAAGCTACGGCGGACTGTCCGAAAAACAACCCCGAACCTCCAGTACTGCACCCTCAATAACGGACCGTCCGCGATGGACCCGCGGACCATCCGCCCCATCACGGACCGTCTGGCACTCTAGTACGGACCGTCCGCAAACTTCGTGCAACAAAAATCCACCGACAAAATGGATCGAACGAAAGACACGCAAGAACTCGCGAAGAACACGACGAACTGCTGGCTGAAAGCCTCCTCGCGGACCGTCCGCCAGGGTCGCGCGGACCGTCCGCGTGGTGCGCAGACAGCAGCTCAAACTCGACCTCTTGAAGGTCAACACCACCTTCCCACTACCCGATCTCCCGAATCAACCAAGGGATTGCTACCAGATCATAGGTGAAGGAGAAGCGCCTCTAGGAGATGCTATGCCTACGATTTTGTAGCCTCAAACCCAATGAATCGAGAGGAATCGAGATTCTACCGAGCTCAAGAACAAAGCTAGGTTTCCAACCAAAATCCTTCAATCGGAGGCCGAATTCGGAGTTTGGGGGGTCAAGATCAAGCACAAAGATGCACGAGGCAACTATCCATGATCCCCACCAACAAATCCGAACCCAAACACCTCAGAATCGAAGGAACAAGCCGCGCACGAAAAACCGACGAAAATAGCTCGAAAAAGACACGAAAATCCAACGAGCTACAAGCGGGAAATCGACGCAACCATGAAAGCTTCCATTCACTCGGAGGTCAGATTCTTTACAAACGGAGGAAAAATCTAACCCTATGGAGCAAGGAAATGAGAAGCAGTCCGGATGGATGGTTTGCCTGGAAACCCTAGAGCTAATATATATGAGTCCCCTCCGGGCCAGGCAAAAGACCACACTACCCCTAGCACTTAAGTTGTGATACAAACCCCTCAGGGGCAAATAGGTCATGTAGCACTCCTCTTCATCGCACGGCCACGCCGTTGCCGCAGACCGCGTCCTCCCGACGCAAGCCCTGCGATCCCGCCACGCGTCCACCGGCATCGAAGCTTCTCGGCGCGCCTGGATCCCCTCTCCGCCCGCCGAGCCTCCGGTCTTGGTTTTGTGGCTCAACCAAGTAACCCGACGGTTTTCTGGTGAACCGCCGCAAACCCCGCGTGCAGACTCCGGTTGTGAGCCGCTACCCTGCACCGGCTCCGATCGACGACTTCGTCTTGCTTTTCTTGCCACCATGCGGCCCGCACTTGACCCCGCTGGCCACCGGGTCCCTCGAGTCAGGCCTACTTGTCTCTCCACTCCTCGGAGGCCTTGCAAGGCATAGACCTTTCGTGCCCACTCTTCACCTGCACCAACGCAAATCAAGTCGCAACCTGCACCTGCAATACTCGGCCAAGAGTCAGTCCACACCACGTTGTCAATCACTCATCACAGCCAGGAGCGACCATCCACCGGTCCTCGGACGCTCCGGTCCTCAATCTCCCCCTTGATGAGTGCATTGACAACACACACAAGTAACCAATTCAGAGAAAAGAGAAAAAAGAAAAGAAACGAAAGAAAAACTCAAACAAGTGATCAAAAGCCAAACAAAAGCCAAGAAAAGATCACTCGAGTGAGAAAGATCTCGGTCCCCTAAGACAAGGGCAACGGCTCGACACAACCGAGATAAAATACTCCAAAATTGCCGACTCCTCAAGGTGAGGCAAAAGGGCTCGACGCCATCGGCAAAAGAGCACAACTAAAAATCAGGCGAAAAAGAGCTCCCAAATGCTTGAATGCAAGCTCCCCCTGAACAAATGCATTTCTCCCAATTTTTCTTTCCTTGATGCAAAACTCCCCCTGGAAACATGAATTGGGTACTTTCCTCCCCCTTGTTGGTAATGCATGAATCAAGTCTACAAGTGCAAGCATGTGCTTCTCAAATATACAAAGAGCACTACAACATGCTAAAATTGAGACATAGACAAGCAAGATAGCCACAATTTGAGCACAAGCATCGCCAACAAGATAGAAAGGGACATACAAGCAAGTGACATAGCCATGATTAAAATGAAGCATTTTTCACAAAAACTTCCCTCTCATGAGCATAGGACCTAAACATGATCAAAAGGAGCACATACAACATATAACTCACAAACTTCATGCAAGGTCATACATTCTCATCACAAGGTCATCACAAACACCTATAAGCTATCTCATGTCATGTCAAAGCCACCGAGCCATGTGTCCACTTCTAGATATGAGACTTCTCATTGGTGAACATCATGCAACGGTTTAGCACCCAAGAAAAGGAATTTTAAAACATTTATGACATGGAAGCACATTTTTCAAGCATAGGCATTTCACATACCAGTTTCATGATTTACAAATTAAGCATGGTACATGAAGTGCCTTTGCGGCAAAAAGAAGCTTAGGCTTCTCCACAAGGTAGCATGTAGGCTAAACATTCATGATGATAAATGGATCTTTGATCCCAAATGAAAAGAGATATAGCCATAAGCACCCAAATTGAGCATGAGAGGCATTCTACTCACAAGAGAGGATTATATAGCACTTTTACAAAAGGAAGGCATCCACAAGCATATATATCCCAAAGCTACCAAGAGCATAGCTATACATCTCATGAGCATCACAAGCAAAGTCATAACCTCATCTCTAGCATATCATGGTGAGCAAAGCATATGAGAGAAGCACATCTCTATGGCATATGTTACAAATGCAGTCTATGATACAAAGATGCAAACATGATATGATACATAAATGAAAATGCAACATGCATATGTACATCAACCCTCCCAACCGAAGCTCAAAAAGGAAAAACAACACCAAGCTCTCCTCGCAAACGAGCAAATGTAGCTTGGTCCAAAGGCTTGGTTAGGATATCGGCAAGCTGCTTTTCTGTAGGTACATGGATGAGGTCTATGTTTCCCTTCTCAACATTGTCTCTCAGGAAGTGGTACCTCACTTCTGTGTTTGGTTCTAGAGTGAAGCACGGGGTTTTTGGCAACACTAATGGCACTCGTGCTATCACACATGAGAGGTACATGGGAACACTCCTCACCAAAGTCACTCAGCGTGTACGTGATCCAAAGCAGCTGTGAGCAACAACTAGCGGCAGCAACATACTCGGCTTCTGTGGTAGACTGAGCTACACTAGACTGTTTGCGAGAAGACCAAGAAACAAGTGAAGATCCCAAAAACTGGCAAGTCCCCGAAGTCGACTTCCTATCGACTCAACACCCCGCAAAAGTCGGCATCCAAAAACCAAGAAGCGAAAGGGAAGAGGACGCCGAGTACCAAAGACCGAGCTCAGGAGTGTATCGAAGATACCTGAAGATCCGCTTGACGGCCTGCCGATGTGAAGTCCTCGGCGACGCCTGAAAATGAGCGCACAGACACACAGAAAACTGGATGTCCGGCCTCGTCGCCGTCAAGTACAAGAGGGAGCCGATCATGCTCCGGTACTCCTTCTGGTCCACGGGCTCTCCGTCCTCGTCCGCGTCGAGCGCTGTAGTCGTACTCATCGGTGTCGACAGGGGCTTCGAGTCGTCCATCTTGAACTTCTTGAGGATGTCCTTCGTGTACTTAGCTTGATGCACAAAGGTTCCCTCCTTCGCCTGCTTGATCTGAAGCCCGAGAAAGAACTGCAATTCTCCCATCATAGACATCTCGAATTCTTTGCTCATATCCTTTGCAAACCTTGCAACCAAAGAGTGAGACGAGCCGCCAAAGACAATATCATCCACGTATACCTGAACAATTAGGATATCATCACCCTGCCTGAGGAGAAAAAGAGTCTTATCAACCTTGCCCATCTCAAACCCCTTGTTGAACAAGAACCCTCTCAAGCGGCCATACCAAGCACGGGGAGCTTGTTTCAGCCCATACAACACCTTTCTCAGCCTATACACCCTGTGGGGAAACTCAGCACTCTCAAAGCCCGGTGGTTGCTTCACATAAACTTCCTCTTCCAAAAACCCATTCAAGAAGGCACTCTTCACATCCATTTGGTACAACTTGAACCCTTTAGCCACAGAAAAGGCTAGAAGGATCCTAATTGCCTCCAAACGGGCTACAGGAGCAAATGTCTCCTCATAGTCTATCCCCTCCTTCTGACTATAGCCCTGAGCAACCAACCTCGACTTGTTCCTCACCACCTCACCATTTTCTCCCTCTTTGTTTTTCCACACCCATTTTGTCCCAATAGGTTTGCAATTTGGTGGTGGCTCCACTAACTCCCACACTTGGTTTCTCTCAAAATTCTCTAACTCCTCATGCATGGCATTCACCCAATTAGGATCAGATAGAGCGTGTCCAATGTCTTTCGGCTCAAAGGTTGCAACAAAAGCTGAATGAGCAAAGTGAGAAGCATTTCTGGACCTCGACCGTGTCGTACGCTCATTGATGTCGCTGATGATTCTTGAGGGTGGATGATCAACTTGAACGCGCCTCGGTACCTCTCGCCTGGAGACAACCTCCCCCTCAGCAGCTGCTTCCACTTGATCTTGCTGGATCATAGGCGGTGTAGGGGATGGACCATCCTGCACCGTAGTCGTCGTAGTGGAAGTAGAGGGTACATGTGTGGCTGGAGCTTCACCATCATCCTCTCCAGCATCATCCTCCTCGTCCTCAAAGATCTTCTTGCCAACTTCATCATCACCTGCACACTCAAAGACAGACGAATTGCATGGTTGTGTCTCGTCGAAAGTCACTTCGCAAGTCTCCATGACTAGGTTAGTATCAAGGTTGAGCACACGAAATGCTCTAGAATGACTAGCATAACCCAAGAAAATCCCATCGGAAGACCTCGGCTCAAATTTATCTAGCCTACCCTTCTTGAGAATGAAGCACCGACAACCAAAAGCCCTGAAATGGCTCACTCTAGGTGCTCACCCGTGCATAAGCTCATAGCACGTCTTGTTCAAGAAGGCCCTCAGAAAAATCCGGTTCCCAACATGGCAAGCGGTATTCACCGCTTCCGCCCAATATCTCCTCGGAGTCCTATGCTCATCAAGCATCGTCCGAGCCATCTCACAAAGGGAACGATTTTTCCTCTCAACCACACCATTCTGACAAGCCACATAGGGAGAAGAAAACTGATGTTCGAGACCCAAATCACGACAAAAGGTTTCGAAATGAGAGTTTTTAAATTCACTGCCATTGTCGCTACGAATAGCTCGAACAACATCTCCATTCCTCTCATTCTTCAACCTCAAGATTAGATCCCGAACAAAACCAAACGTCTCCCCCTTGTCAGCTAAGAAGAAGACCCAAGCATAGCGAGAATAGTCGTCCACGATCACAAGGACATACCATTTCCCACCCGCTGAGCACACACGAGCTGGACCAACCAAGTCCATATGGAACAGCTCGCATGGCCTCTCTGTCATAACGGATGTCAGAGGCGGATGAGAGGCGGCGACCATCTTGCCATGCCTACACGGAGCACATACCAAATCCTTTTGGTATTTCAACTTTGGCAATCCTCGGACTAATCCTAGCCCACTCAAGCGTGATAACAAGTCAAAACTCAAGTGACCTAGTCTCCTATGCCATTTCCAAAGCTCCGCCGAAACACCAGCAACCAAACAACGAGAAGAGCCAACACACTGAGAAAAATTGGCTCTGAAAATCTGACCCTCGGGGACGATCGTGCACACGAGATCGCCTCGAGAATCCAAGACATGAGAACAGCCCGTTTTGAAACGGACCTCAAAACCCTCATCAAGAAGTTGGGAAACAGAGAGAAGATTGTACCCCAAAGACTTGACAAGAGAAACACGCCTAAGAGTCACAGACTCACTCACCTTCACCGTGCCCACTGAAAGCACTCTACCTTTCCCATTATCCCCAAAAGTGATGTACTCTTTGGTCATCACCGGGGTGAGGCTGGAGAACCACCGTCGATCTCCGGTCATGTGTCGAGAGCAACCGGAGTCGATCAACCAAAAGCCCTCCATGCCTCCCACCTGCAAAATCAAAAACGAGAGCGAGAGTGAGCAAAAGACTCAGCACTGGGGTTAGTACAAAACGAATCAAACCAGTGCCTCGCCATTTGCTCAAACGTGGGGTTAGCAAAATCCATCCTATCTCTCCTAGGTGGAACACCCACACGTCCCCTTGGAGGACTACGCGTACCACGAAGGGGAGACCGTGGCCCGTAGCTCCTCTGGGACCTAAAGCTGCGATCGTTCCCCCCATACTCGTATTGGCCACGAGCAAAGGAACGTCCAGCAAACTCACCACGCCCAAACCCAACACGCCTACCACCTTCTCTATGTGGTGGCTCTCCTCGAGGCACAAACTCACGCCTCTCTCGAGGGTAAATGGTACGCACCATACCCTCACCTCTCGGCACCATCCTAGGCTCAGGTACACCACGAGAAGGGCGGTACCTATCCTTGTTGGCCAACTCTCTAGCCAACCTCTCCTCACGCTTCCTCCTGAAGCAAAACTCTGCAAGGTGCCCATCCCTCCCACAATGCTCACAATGGAAGGGTTTCGGTTTTGGCTTTGGTTTTGGGTTCTCTTTGGGCTCTGGTTTCTCTTCACTCGGTCTCTCCTCACTCGGTTTCTCTCCTTTCTTCCCAAAGAACTCATTCCCCAAGAAACTCTTGAACTTGATGGGTTTCTGGAAGTTGTCGGTTTGTGGAGGAAACACGGGTGGAGCTGTGGTTGTGTCTAGTCGGTTCCTAAGATGATTCGGTTTAGGAACAAAGGCATTTTTGTGGCGGGTTTTTGGTGGCTCTGGGATATCTCCGATCTTCCCCTCATTCTCACCACTTCCCTCACCAACCTTGTTTGCCCCAAGCGCTTCCCCATCCTGGCGCTTGTATGTCTCGATCATTATCCTCAACTGAGGCTCATGACCAGACAACCAACCCATCAACTTTCTCAACTCATCATTCTCATCCTGCAAACGATCAACATAGTGTGCAAGCTCCATATTCTTCACAGCATTTATTTCACAAGTAGAACAAATTGTAGGAATAGGAGCTTTCAGCTGAGCCTCTAGTAATCTAGCATAAACAAGCGAAACATCTAGTTTCTCAAGCAAAACAGGACAAGAAGTGCAAGCACCAAGCAAGGAGGGCCTAGATTTCATCTCATCTAGCTCAACCCTAAGCACATCTAGTTCCTCGACCTTGGAGGCATATTTCTCCTTAAGCACAGTTAATTCACCAAGAAAAGTGGAACAATCAGTGCATTCAGGTTCATTAGTCACAACAGGAGCAGACTTAAGAGAATCTATTTGAGCCCTAGCATCATCAAGCAAAGATTCTAGCTCAACCACCTTCTCCTTAGCCTCTCCAAGAAAAGACCTATACTCCCTCTTCTCCTTGTTGGTCTTTCTAAGCACATCATCACGGTTGTCAAGCAAGTCATTCAACCTAGCATTCTCCGCTATCAAGAAGGATGGATCATTGTTTACCTCTTCCTCGGAGTCGGAGCCCGAGTCATCCTTGTTGCTCTTCTTGCTTGCGGAGCTATGTGCCATGCCGCAAAAGCCTTTGGCGGTGAAGCACAAGCCGTTGATGTTCTTGCCCGACCGCTTGCCCTTGTGCCGGTTCTCTTCTTCATCACTTGAGCTCGATGAAGAGTTGCAGGAGCTTGAGTCGATGTCGCTCGCACCGGCCACCATCGCCCGCTCCTTCTTCTTGTGACTACCACTCCTTCTTGGCCTCCGCTCGGACTTGCTCTTGCCCTTGTAGTCGTCCCTCGAGCGGTGCTTGTGGTCGGTCCTCGAACGGTGCTTGTGCTCGGGCTTGACCTCCATGGCTTCCGGGCACTCGGCGATGAAGTGCCCGAGCTTCCCGCACCGGTAGCACATGCCTGAGCTCCTCCGAGCGTTCTTCCGGTTCGTGTACATGCGCTCGAACCGCCTGCTCAACAACGCGAGGTCCTCCTCGCCCAGCACGTCGAACTCCTCATCTGGCATGGACACAAGGCAAGACAAAGAAAAATGTCTCGAAGACATGTTAGCATTAGTCCTTGAACCAGATACGAGAGCCAGACTATGGGGATCAGTCGGGTTCTCGATCTTTGCACGCACCCCACGGTCCACCTCAGACGACTTGAGCTTGGAAAACAGCTCGTCCACCGTGAGGGTCTCATACTTCTCTGACTCTAGGATGGCCTCGACCTTCCCACTCCACACGGTACGATCCAGAGAATGCAAGAGCTTGACAGCCCTGTCATGGTCATCATACGGGAGCACGACCACATTAGCCCTCATGTTGTTCACGATCACCGTGAAACGCTGAAACATGGCATCTATGGACTCACCGGGAAGATGAGTGAAGTTCTCATACTCTCTCCGGTAGGTCGCAAAGAGCCGAGCCTGAACCTGAGCGTTCCCGGCATGAGCATTCTTCAGCTGCTCCCAAATCCTGCACGCCAAATCCTCTGTCTGAACCCGTTCAAATTAGGATTCACACAAAGAATGGTACAGGTAGTCGACCGCCTTGTTGTTGGCGTCGAACATGTCCCTCGATCCTGGAGCAAGGAAGTTCAGCGGATGAACATAGGTTGTGTTGACCGTGACATCCCACAGGATCTGACCCTTGCCGCGGAGGAAAGCAGCCATCCGCCTTTGCCACATATGGTAGTTCTTACCATCAAAGTGTGGAGGACCCGAACCCCGTTCCTGGTACGCCATCTTTGGATCTTAGACTGGTAAGAGTCAATAAAGACCTCGACTGGGGCCTGTAGCCGTCCTTGTTCTCCATCTTCTCCGGGCAGTCGGCGACGAAGTGTCCTGGCTTGCCGCACTAAAAGCACGTCCGTGCTGTCCTCCTAGTGTTCACCCGGTTCTCGTGCAGCCTCTCGAATCGCCTGGTCAGTAACGCCAGCTCGTCCTCTCCAAGCACGTCGAACTCCTCGTCTGGCAAAGACATCAAAGAAGATAGAGAGTACATCCTGGAGGATACGTTAGCGTTAGACTTAGCTCCTTTGCCACCAACGAGAGCAAGACTATGAGAATCAGTCGGGCTCTCGATCTTGGCTGTCATACCACGGTCCAACTCAGCCGACTTGAGCTTCGAGAACAGCTCGTTCACCGTCAAGGTGTCATACTTCTCGGACTCAACAATAGCCTCAAACTTCCCGTCCCATACGGTACGATCCAACGAGTGCAAGAGCTTCACGGCTCTATCATGATCATTGTATGGGAGGACGTCCACATTGGCTCTCATGTTGTTCACAACGACCGTAAACCGCTGGAAAAGGGCATCGACAGACTCGCCGGGGAGATGAGTGAAGTTCTCGTAATCTCTCCGGTAAGTCGCGTACATCCGAGCCTGAACCTGAGCATTCCCAGCATGAGCATCCTTCAACTGCTCCCAAATCCTACAAGCTAAGTCCTCTGTCTGAACTCGATCGAATTCAGGCTGACACAGAGCACGAAACAAGTAGTCGACAGCCTTGTTGTTGGCTTCGAACATATCCCTCGATCCTGTAGCAAGGAAGTTCATCGGATGAACATAAGCTGTGTTCACCATGACATCCCAAAGGATCTGACCCTTTCCGCGGAGGAACGCCGCCATCCGCCTTTGCCACATCTGGTAGTTCTTCCCATCGAAGTGCGGAGGACCCGAACCCCGTTCCTGGTACGCCATCTTTGGATCTTAGACTGGTAAGAGTCAATAAAGACTCGAACCGGCTCTGATACCAATTGAAGGACCGATTAGGCGAACCAGAGAGGGGGGGAGTGAATGGGAGCTGATAAAAATTCTTCTCGAAGGAGATGAGAACTCCAACAAGACGAACACGGCTTCCAAATCACGTCTCCGACCCAACTACCCAAGTTGGCCAAGACCACGCAGCCACTGGAGTGCTACTAGTCCTAGGAACCAACAACCACCTTCACAGACTCGAGAACGCAGCGGAACTAGCAACTCGAGCGCTGCTGACTTACACCGGTCAGGCCGGTGAGCTCCACCGGTCAGACCGGTCCCTGCTGGCAAAACCTGGGAACTTCCACAGAAGGCCCCTACACCGGTCAGGCCGGTGTAGCTCACCGGTCAGACCGGTTCAAGCCAGGAAACCCCAAATCCTCCAAACAGGCCTACCGAGCTCCAAACTGACCCAAACTCGAAACAGCAGCAACACGGGGCAACAGGGAACTCACCAAGACGTTCACCCGAGCAAAACTCAACAAAGAGTCTGCACCGGTCAGACCGGTGAGATGCACCGGTCAGACCGGTGTGACCCGAGTTCTCGGGATGAACAGCGCCCGCGGGTCAACTCCCCCAAATCCAACTCCCGATCTCCCGAATCGCTCCACGGTTTTGCACAAGACTTTGGGGATAGTAGGAACACCTCATGGGCACTCCATAGCCAAGATTTGGTCCACCAAAACTTGTCAAATCAAGAGGAATCGAAGAAATCCCACCAAGAACGCCTCTAACCCTAGAGCCACGAAAACCCCAAAATCGAGCCCCTTTGCTCACGGATTTGGGAGGGGAATCAAAGGGAAAAGAACCACGAAGGGTTCATGCATACATCCCCCACCAAATCCCAAAGAGAAAGGCCTCGAAAACGCTCCAAGAAAATCGCCAAGAAAGGGCTCCGAAAATCACCAAAAAGGAGAAACGGGAAAGACACATCCAAGCCTTGAGGAACCACGCCGAATCATCTATACATACCAAAAAGGTTCATACGAGGTCTAGCTTGACGCCCGATCATCCTTCCCTCTCACAAGATCTCACCATGAAGCTCTCAAGCTAGTCCTAAGAAAATCCTAAGGAAAATAGGAAGAGAAAATAGGAAAGCAAATGAGCTAGGGTTCCAAGAGATGGCTGCCATCCTCTCACCACTTGGGTTATATGGAGGCAACCGAAAGACGAAAATACCCTTACTAGCTAACTAGGGATACATGCCCCTCAAGGGCGAATTTGGAAATCTTTGTCTTCGCTCCATTGGACGGATGCCCAGCGACCGCAAACTTGCTTAGCCTCGACGCAAGCCTTGCGATCCCGACGCGTGTCCTCCGCTTCGAAGATTCCGGACTGCGTCGTCGCACACCGGTCAGACCGGTGCTCCTCACCGGTCAGACCGGTACCTACCGGTCAGACCGGTCAGACCCACCGGTCAGACCGGTCTGGAGCTGCTGCACCTCCGTCTTCGGTTCTTCGGTCTTGGCTTTGTGGATCAACCAAGGAACCCAGTGGTTTTCTGGTGAACCACTGGAAACCTCGCGAACTCGGTGTAGCCTCCGCCAATCACCACTCATGACTCGGCTCCCACGTAGTCCCGGCTCGACCTTGGTTTTGAGGCTCAACCAAGAAACCGTCCATGACTTCATCTTGCCGTTCTTGCCACCATGCGGCCCGCACTTGACCCCACTGGCCACCGGGTCCCTCGAACCAAGCCTACTTGTCTTCTCCACACCTAGAGGCCTCACCGGCAATGACCTTTCGCGCTTGTTCTTCACCTGCACCTGCACCAGTCAAGCCGCAACCTGCACCTGCAATACTTAGCCAAGAATCAGTCCACACCACGTTGTCAATCACTCATCACACCAGGAAGCGACCATCCACCGGTCCTCGAACCACACCTGGCTCTCAATCTCCCCCTTGATGAGTGCATTGACAACACACACGTTTTGGTTACCAAGAGAAAAGGAAAAGAAAAGAAACGACTAAAGGAAACTCCAACAAGCGATCAAAAGCCAAAGAAAAGGCAAAGAGCAGGATCACTTGAAGAAGACAAGTCTCGGACCCCTTAGGCAAGGGCAACGGCTCGACACATCCGAGACAAAAGCATGCTCAAGCAAAGAGCACAAGCCAACAATCCAAAGCTCGAAAATCACAAAGAGCTCCCCCTGCACACATGCAAGCTCCCCCTGAACCAATGCAACTCCCCCTGGACGAATGCATGCGAGCCACTTCACGAAACAGAGCAGCTGCAACAGCTCAGCTCTGACCGGTCAGACCGGTCACCCTCACCGGTCAGACCGGTGGACAAGATCGTCCAGCACCTGGGAACTACACCGGTCAGACCGGTGTACCTCACCGGTCAGGCCGATGCCACCTGGGAAACTGCCCGAGCTCAAAATTAGCTCGAAACCACTTGGAAACCTTCTAAATACATGCAGCAAGCCAAAACATGCTCAACCTTCTCCCCCTTGTTGACAATGCATGAATCAAGCCAAAAATGCAAAAAAATGCAACTTAGAGCTTCTCAAATAGACAAAATTCAACATATGATGCTACACATGTCTAAATGAGCAAGTTAGATACTCTATAGCTTCGTAATGACATCAACTACAAGATCACCAAGTTTCACAACCATTGGGCGAAGCTAAGATAGAATTGAGCAATTTTGCGAAAAATCACCCTCTCATGAGCAAAGTCCTAAACATGAGCAAAACATGTCAAAATGGCAAAGCCACACAAACTTCATGCTAGGACAACCATTCTAAGTATAAGACCATCATAAACACCCACAAGCACCTCATGTCATGTCAAAGCCACCGAGCCATGTGCCTACTTCTATATATGAGACTTCTCATTGGTAGGCATCATGCAACGATTTAGCACCCAAAGCAAATTAAAATTAGCACATATGACATGGGAGCACATTTTCCAAGCAATTTACATTTCATTTTCAGATTTATAATTGTTACATAAAATGTCTTTGCGACAAAAAGGAACTTATGCCCCTCCACAAGATGAAGCATGGGGGCTAAACATTCATGATGGCAAATGAGCCTTTGGCCCCATATGATCAAAATAAGCTATCCAACCACAAATTAAGCATAGCCAAGCCACAAAAACAAGTCAAGATCATGTAAAGGCATTTACTCACAAGAGAGCATATATATGAAATTTTTCAAAAACATAGCCATCAACCATGGATATAAACCAAGATTATCAAGAGCTAAGCCAAACTAACCATAGCTTACCAAATTAGCTCACAAAGACATACATATCATTCCATGGTGAACAATGTATATAGGAGAAGTTTTTCCTAAACAATGCATATGATACAAAATGCATGCAACCTAAGATACAAAGATGCATATACATCATGTTACATATGCCATGCCAAATGCAAGAAATGCACAAAGGAAGCTATACATATGCTACAAAGGAGCTCCCACACGCCAACTCAAGAAATCAAACAAACACCAAGCTCCCCCCGCAAACGAGTGAAAGTTGCTTGATCTAGGGGTTTGGTGAAAATATCGGCTAGTTGGTCGTGTGTGGGTACATGGATCAAAGCTATCTTTCCTTTCTCTACGTTGTCTCTCAGAAAATGATACCTCACTTCTATGTGCTTGGTTTTGGAATGGAGCACTGGGTTCTTTGCAACGCTTATGGCACTGGTGCTATCACATTGAAGTGGGACATGGGTATACTCCTCACCAAAATCACTCATGGTGTATGTGATCCAAAGGAGCTGAGAGCAACAACTAGCTGCGGTCACATACTCTGCCTCGGTAGTGGATTGAGCAACACTTGACTGTTTGCGGGAAGACCAAGACACCAAAGAAGAACCCAAGAACTGGCAAGTCCCAGAAGTGGACTTCCTATCCAACCGACACCCGGCAAAATCCGCGTCTGAAAATCCATGAAGCGCCAAAGAAGAAGACGCAGAGTACCAAAGGCCGAAGTCGGGAGTGTGTCGCAAATACCTGAAAATGCGCTTGACTGCTTGCCGATGCAAAGTCCTCGGAGACGCTTGAAAACGAGCGCACAGACATACCGAGAATTGGATGTTCGGCCTCGTCGCCGTCAAGTAGAGGAGCGACCCGATCATGCTCTGGTACTCCTTCTGGTCCACGTGTTCACCTTCCTCGTTCGCATCAAGAGCTGTAGTCGTACTCATAGTCGTCGCCATGGGCTTGGAGTCCTCCATCTTGAACTTCCTCACAATGTCCTTGGTGTACTTAGCTTGGTGCACAAATGTTCCTTCCTTTGATTGCTTGATTTGTAGCCCGAGGAAGAACTGCAACTCGCCCATCATGCTCATCTCAAATTCCCTGCTCATGTCTTCTGCAAACCTTGCAACAAGAGAGTTAGACGAGCCACCAAAGACAATATCATCCACGTATACCTGCACAATCAGGATATCTCTGCCCTGCCTGAGGAGAAACAAAGTTTGATCGACCTTTCCCATCTCAAACCCTCTCTCAAACAGGAACTCCCTCAACCTACCATACCAAGCTCTAGGCGCCTGCTTCAACCCATACAGCGCCTTCCTCAACTTGTACACCCGGTGGGGGTACTTCTCACTCTGAAACCCCGGTGGTTGCCTCACAAACACCTCTTCCTCCAACACACTGTTCAGGAAAGCACTCTTCACATCCATCTGGTACAACTTGAACCCTTTAGCCACGGAAAAGGCTAGAAGGATCCTGATCGCCTCCAAACGAGCTACAGGAGCGAAAGTCTCCTCGTAGTCGATCCCCTCTTTCTGACTGTACCCCTGAACAACAAGTCTCGACTTGTTCCTCACCACTTCTCCTTTCTCTCCCTCTTTATTTTTCCACACCCATTTTGTCCCAATCGGCTTACACCCTGGAGGAGGGTCAACCAACACCCAAACTTGGTTCCTCTCAAAATTCTCCAACTCCTCATGCATCGAGTTAACCCAATTATGATCAGATAACGCGTGTCTAATGTCTTTGGGCTCAAAGGTGGCAACAAAAGCAGCATGAGCGAAATGAGAATTGTTCCGAACCCTCGACCGTGTAGTACGTTCATTCATGTCGCCGATGATTCTCGAAGCTGGGTGATCCACTTGCACTCGCCGGGGAGGTTCTCGCCTTGATGCTACCTCCCCCTCAACAGCAGCTTCGCCTTGATCTGGGTTTGTCGTTGTAGGTGTGGGAGAGGGTCCATTCTCGATCGTCGTCGAAGTAGTAGGTACATGTTCAGCCGCGGGCACCACACCGCCATCTTCATCATCTCCATGTTCATGCTCCTCCTGAAAGATCTCCTCGCCAAGTTCGTCGTCACCTGCACACTCAAAAACAAGCTGACTACGTGGCTGTGTCTCATCGAAGGTTACCTCGCAAGTCTCCACGATTTGGTTAGTTTCAAGATTGAGCACACGAAATGCTCTAGAATGAGATGCATAACCAAAGAAAATGCCATCGACAGACCTAGCCTCGAACTTGTCCAACTTCTTCCCTTTCTTCAGAATGAAGCATTTACAACCAAAGACATGGAAGTGACTCACCTTGGGTGTGCGACCGTGCATCAACTCGTAACAGGTTTTCTTCTTGTGAACCCTGAGGTAGATCCTGTTTGACACATAGCACGCGGTATTGACCGCCTCAGCCCAGAACCTTCTCGGAGTCCTATGCTCGTCGAGCATCGTCCGAGCCATCTCGCACAAGGTCCTGTTTTTCCTTTCCACAACGCCATTCTGGGGAGGTGTATACGGACTCGAAAACTGGTGTTCAAGACCTAAGTCATGGCAAAAGGTTTCGAAGCGAGAGTTTTTGAATTCCGAGCCATTGTCACTGCGAATCGCTCGTATGGCATCTCCGTACCTCTCGTTTCTTAACCTCAAGACAAGATCTCGAACAAAACCAAATGTCTCCCCTTTCTCCTCAAGAAAGAACACCCACGCATACCGAGAGTAGTCGTCCATCACAACAAGGACATACCACTTCCCACCCGCAGATCGCACACGAGCTGGGCCAACAAGGTCCATATGGAGCAGCTCGCATGGACGCTCAGTCATCACATCGGTGAGAGGCGGGTGAGAAGAGGCAACCATCTTGGCATGCCTACACGGCGCACAAACCAACTCTTTCTCAAACCTCAACCGTGGCAATCCTCGGACCAAATTGAGTTTACTCAAGCGAGACAAAAGATCAAAGCTCAAGTGACCCAACTTCCTATGCCACTTCCACAGCTCACTCGAAGAACCAGCCAAAAAGCAACGCTCCACACCAGAAGACTGAGAGAAATCAGCTCAGAACACTTGACCCTCGGGGAACGACCATGCAAACAAGGTCCCCTCGAGAATCTAAAATCCGAGAACCACCAGGCCGAAACAACACCTCAAAGCCCTCATCCAACAACTGGGACACAGAAAGCAAATTGAACCACAGCGATTGAACAAGAGCAACACGCCTGAGAGTGACCTTGTCACTTACCTTGATCTCACCTTCTGATAGCACACGCCCTCGCCCATTGTCCCCAAAGGTGATGTATGTCCTGGACACCACCGGGACGAGACTTGAGAACCACCCCTTGTCTCCGGTCATATGCCTCGAGCAACCGGAGTCAATCAACCAAACGTTGCTCAAGTCTCCCACCTGAAATTCAAAAGCGAGCACGTGAGTGAACAAACGACTCAGCACTGGGGTTAGTACCAAAAGAGTAAAACCAGTGCCGAGCCATTTGCTCCAAAGTGGGGTTAGCACAAACCAAATCATCACGCCTATCAAAGCTACCACCACGAACACCACCACGGTAACCACTACGAGGGAGCCAACCCTCTCTAGCTGGAGGAGGATGAAAGCCACGAAAGGAAAGTCGTGGATCGTTCCTCCTCTCCATCTCAAAGCTATGACTCCTCCCACCCCCGTATTGAGCACGAGGTGGAGAACGCCTAGCAAACTGACCACCTGCAAACTTTCCAGACCAACCACCAGAACCACGACCTCCAGAACCAAACCGAGCATCCTCACGAGCACGAAACCCGACTCGCTGTCTGCCCAGACCTGCACCAGTCTGACCGGTGTAGCTCGGCCAGCAGCAGCACCTGCAGCCTTCCGGTCTCCCCAAGCCGGAACCGTCCTCACAATTGCCTTGGCCCAGGGCATCTGCATACGAGGCTCAGGTACACCATTAGAGGGGTGGTACCTGTCCTTGTTAGCCCACTCTCTAGCCATTCTCTCCTCACGCTTCCTCTTAAAGCAAAACTCATCCTTGTGACCATCTCTCCCACAATACCCACAATGGAACTTTATGGGCTGTGGCTTAGGCTTTGGCTTGGGTTGGGGCTGCCCACTCGGCTTCTCACCCTTCTTCTCTCCTTCCTCACCTCCCTTTGGGCTCACAAACTTCACCGGTTTCTGAAAATCATTTGTTGGGTGAGGGAATATGGGTGGATCTGGAGTAGTGTCAAGTTTGTTTCTGAGATGGTTAGGCTTGGGCTCAAACTTGTTCTTGTATCTGTTTGGTGGTGGGATAGGAATCTCTCCAACTCTCTCAACTCCCTCACCACTGTTCTCTCCAAGCTTGTCAGCCCCAAGTGCCTGACCATCATAGCGTTTGAAAGCCGCTATCATGATACCAAGCTGAGGCTCCTGACCCGACAACCAGCTCATACATTTTCTCAGCTCATCATTCTCATCCTGCAAGCGATCAACATAATGTGCAAGCTCCAAATTCTTAACCGCATGCAATTCATAAGTAGAACAAGAAGTGGGAATAGGCTCTTTCAACTTAGCCTCAAGCGAAACAGTGTAAGCATGCATCTCATCAATCTTTCCATGCAAAACAGGGCAAGAAGTGCAAGCACCTAGCAAAGCAGGTCTAGACTTAAGCTCAGCCACTTCAACCCTAAGCATTTCTAGTTCATCACAAGTAGAAGCATGCTTATCCTTAAGAGCAGTAAGGTCAGCTAGGTACACAGAGCAATCACAGCAATCAATCTCATCAGAAACCACAGGAGAACCCTTAAGCGAATCAATCTCAAGCTTAGCATCTAGGTTCTAGGTTTCTAGCTCAGCCACACGGTTCCTAGCATCTTCTAGTGAGGCCCTAAGCTCTTTCCTCATCTTCTTGGCCTCTCTAAGCATGTGATCGCGATTATCAAGCAAGTCAACCAACTCATCATTCTCCTTGCGCAAAGAAGAGAGCTCATCACATACCTCATCCTCGGAGTCGGAGTCCGAGTCACTCTGGTGGCTCTTCTTGCTGCCGGAGCTACGGGCCATGCCGCAGAAGCCATCTCCCGCGAAGCAGCTCAACCCGCTCAAGTTCCTGGATGACTTCTTGTTCTTGCGCCGATCACCTTCATCTTCACTGCTACTCGAGCTCGAGGAAGAGTAGGCAGAGATGGAGTCGACGTCGCTCGCTCTGACCATCGCTCGGGCCTTCCTGCCGCGGCCGTCCTTCTTCCTCGACCGTCGCTCGTCCTTGTGCTTGTTCTTGTGCTTGTGATCGCGCCTCGATCGGTACTTGCCGTCCTTGCTCGACCGGGGCCTGTAGCCGTCCTTGTAGCCGTCCTTGTTCTCCATCTTCTCCGGGCAGTCGGCGACGAAGTGTCCTGGCTTGCCGCACTGAAAGCACGTCCGTGCTGTCCTCCTTGTGTTCACTCGGTTCTCGTGCAGCCTCTCGAATCGCCTGGTCTGTAACGCCAGCTCGTCCTCTCCAAGCACGTCGAACTCCTCGTCTGGCAAAGACATCAAAGAAGACAGAGAGTACATCCTGGAGGATGCGTTAGCGTTAGACTTAGCTCCTTTGCCACCAATGAGAGCAAGACTATGAGAATCAGTCGGGCTCTCGATCTTGGCTGTCATACCACGGTCCAACTCAGCCGACTTGAGCTTCGAGAACAGCTCGTTCACCGTCAAGGTGTCATACTTCTCGGACTCAACAATAGCCTCAAACTTCCCGTCCCATACGGTACGATCCAACGAGTGCAAGAGCTTCACGGCTCTATCACGATCATTGTATGGGAGGACGTCCACATTGGCTCTCATGTTGTTCACAACGACCGTAAACCGCTGGAAAAGGGCATCGACGGACTCGCCGGGGAGATGAGTGAAGTTCTCGTACTCTCTCCGGTAAGTCGCGTACATCCGAGCCTGAACCTGAGCATTCCCAGCATGAGCATCCTTCAACTGCTCCCAAATCCTACAAGCTAAGTCCTCTGTCTGAACTCGATCGAATTCAGGCTGACACAGAGCACGAAACAAGTAGTCGACAGCCTTGTTGTTGGCTTCGAACATATCCCTCGATCCTGTAGCAAGGAAGTTCATCGGATGAACATAAGCTGTGTTCACCGTGACATCCCAAAGGATCTGACCCTTTCCGCGGAGGAACGCCGCCATCCGCCTTTGCCACATCTGGTAGTTCTTCCCATCGAAGTGCGGAGGACCCGAACCCCATTCCTGGTACGCCATCTTTGGATCTTAGACTAGTAAGAGTCAATAAAGACTCGAACCGGCTTTGATACCAATTGAATGACCGATTAGGCGAACCAGAGAGGGGGGGAGTGAATGGGAGCCGATAAAAATTCTTCTCGAAGGAGATGAGAACTCCAACAAGACGAACACGACTTCCAAATCACGTCTCCGACCCAACTACCCAAGTTGGCCAAGACCACACAGCCACTGGAGTGCTACTAGTCCTAGGAACCAACAACCACCTTCACAGACTCGAGAACGCAGCGGAACTAGCAACTCGAGCGCTGCTGACTTACACCGGTCAGGCTGGTGAGCACCACCGGTCAGACTGGTCCCTGCTGGCAAAACCTGGGAACTTCCACAGAAGGCCCCTACACCGGTCAGGCCGGTGTAGCTCACCGGTCAGACCGGTTCAAGCCAGGAAACCCCAAATCCTCCAAACAGGCCTACCGAGCTCCAAACTGACCCAAACTCGAAACAGCAGCAACACGGGGCAACAGGGAACTCACCAAGACGTTCACCCGAGCAAAACTCAACAAAGAGTCTGCACCGGTCAGACCGGTGAGAGGCACCGGTCAGACCGGTGTGACCTGAGTTCTCGGGATGAACAGCGCCCGCGGGTCAACTCCCCCAAATCCAACTCCCGATCTCCCGAATCGCTCCACGGTTTTGCACAAGACTTTGGGGATAGTAGGAACACCTCATGGGCACTCCATAGCCAAGATTTGGTCCACCAAAACTTGTCAAATCAAGAGGAATCGAAGAAATCCCACCAAGAACGCCTCTAACCCTAGAGCCACGAAAACCCCAAAATCGAGCCCCTTTGCTCACGGATTTGGGAGGGGAATCAAAGGGAAAAGAACCACGAAGGGTTCATGCATACATCCCCCACCAAATCCCAAAGACAAAGGCCTCGAAAACGCTCCAAGAAAATCGCCAAGAAAGGGCTCCGAAAATCACCAAAAAGGAGAAACGGGAAAGACACATCCAAGCCTTGAGGAATCACGCCGAATCATCTATACATACCAAAAAGGTTCATACGAGGTCTAGCTTGCCGCCCGATCATCCTTCCCTCTCACAAGATCTCACCATGAAGCTCTCAAGCTAGTCCTAAGAAAATCCTAAGGAAAATAGGAAGAGAAAATAGGAAAGCAAATGAGCTAGGGTTCCAATAGATGGCTGCCATCCTCTCACCACTTGGGTTATATGGAGGCAACCGAAAGACGAAAATACCCTTACTAGCTAACTAGGGATACATGCCCCTCAAGGGCGAATTCGGAAATCTTTGTCTTCGCTCCATCGGACGGATGCCCAGCGACCGCAAACTTGCTTAGCCTCGACGCAAGCCTTGCGATCCCGACGCGTGTCCTCCGCTTCGAAGATTCCGGACTGCGTCGTCGCACACCGGTCAGACCCACCGGTCAGACCGGTCTGGAGCTGCTGCACCTCCGTCTTCGGTTCTTCGGTCTTGGCTTTGTGGATCAACCAAGGAACCCAGTGGTTTTCTGGTGAACCACTGGAAACCCCGCGAACTCGGTGTAGCCTCCGCCAATCACCACTCATGACTCGGCTCCCACGTAGTCCCGGCTCGACCTTGGTTTTGAGGATCAACCAAGAAACCGTCCATGACTTCATCTTGCCGTTCTTGCCACCATGCGGCCCGTACTTGACCCCGCTGGCTACCGGGTCCCTCGAACCAAGCCTACTTGTCTTCTCCACACCTGGAGGCCTCACCGGCAATGACCTTTCGCGCTTGTTCTTCACCTGCACCTGCACCAGTCAAGCCGCAACCTGCACCTGCAATACTTAGCCAAGAATCAGTCCACACCACGTTGTCAATCACTCATCACACCAGGAAGCGACCATCCACCGGTCCTCGAACCACACCTGGCTCTCAGCCTCAAACCCAATGAATCGAGAGGAATCGAGATTCTACCGAGCTCAAGAACAAAGCTAGGTTTCCAACCAAAATCCTTCAATCGGAAGCCGAATTCGGAGTTTGGGGGGTCAAGATCAAGCACAAAGATGCACGAGGCAACTATCCATGATCCCCACCAACAAATCCGAACCCAAACACCTCAGAATCGAAGGAACAAGCCGCGCACGAAAAACCGACGAAAATAACTCGAAAAAGACACGAAAATCCAACGAGCTACAAGCGAGAAATCGACGCAACCATGAAAGCTTCCATTCACTCGGAGGTCAGATTCTTTACAAACGGAGGAAAAATCTAACCCTATGGAGCAAGGAAATGAGAAGCAGTCCGGATGGATGGTTTGCCTGGAAACCCTAGAGCTAATATATATGAGTCCCCTCTGGGCCAGGCAAAAGACCACACTACCCCTAGCACTTAAGTTGTGATACAAACCCCTCAGGGGCAAATAGGTCATGTAGCACTTCTCTTCATCGCACGGCCACGCCGTTGCCGCAGACCGCGTCCTCCCGACGCAAGCCTTGCGATCCCGCCACGCGTCCGCCGGCATCGAAGCTTCTCGGCGCGCCCGGATCCCGTCTCCGCCTGCCGAGCCTCCGGTCTTGGTTTTGTGGCTCAACCAAGTAACCCGACGGTTTTCTGGTGAACCGCCGCAAACCCCGCGTGCAGACTCCGGTTGTGAGCCGCTACCCTGCACCGGCTCCGATCGACGACTTCGTCTTGCTTTTCTTGCCACCATGCGGCCCGCACTTGACCCCGCTGGCCACCGGGTCCCTCGAGTCAGGCCTACTTGTCTCTCCACTCCTCGGAGGCCCTGGAAGGCATAGACCTTTCGCGCCCACTCTTCACCTGCACCAATGCAAATCAAGTCGCAACCTGCACCTGCAATACTCGGCCAAGAGTCAGTCCACACCACGTTGTCAATCACTCATCACAGCCAGGAGCGACCATCCACCGGTCCTCGGACGCTCCGGTCCTCACCCGCCCCCACCCACCCTCTTCCCTGCGTCTTCGACGGCTATCGCCACCGAATCCGCCCCCCTCTCCTTCCACACACACACACACACACCGATGTCACCTTGATCTTTACCCGATATTAAATACAAATGTTAAATCTAAACTAAAGATGGTTAAACCTAGAAATATGGAATTGATGTATGTAAAACCATATATAGAACCCAAAATTGTAATTACACAATTTTTTATTCTAATTGAAAAAATTGTCTTTAACCTATTTATTTAACTTATTTAACCTATTTATTTCCTCTTCTCAAACCACCTCCTTCTCCAAACCTCCATTTTTTCCGCGTCTTCGACAGCTATCACCGCCGAATCCGCCAGCACTCCACCCCCTCTCAGCACGCTAATATTCCCCGACATGGTTACCCTAACCCTAAGACACCCACCCGACAACCTTCACCTTGACCAGTGGTACCACTACCACCTTCTCTCACCACTCCTGTGCCCACCACCACATGACCGATCTAATGTTACCAAGTCCAACACCTGCCTATGAAATCCCTTACCCTCAAGGTTGTAACCTTGCTTGGAGCACTCTACAACAAGTTACCAAACTGTTGGTTGGAGCGTTATGGTCATCGTACATATCCTTTTTCTCATCAACCATGATGTAAAGTTCCTGCCCATTTTTTAACATTTCACACACTGACACACACATTTCCTGACTTTCAAATTGTACCACCCTGGCACCCTTGTGGCATCTTGTGATGCCCTCAAGCTTTAAGTGCTTACCATAAACTACTCTGTCAGTGATACCAGAAGGTGGTATGTATAATATGCCCTCACGTACGCACCCAACCTTCATCTTCAACATGTCATCAAGCACATATTTGCCACCGCCCTGGCGATTGACGTGACTCACCCCCTCCCTTCCCTACCTCGACCCCACGTGCCACGCTCATCTTCCTTGACATGCCTACCCCGATCCTACACTACCCAACCAATGCCGTCTGTTGCCTTGACCAATGGTGCCATCACCATCTTGATTGCGCCTTCGCCAACCACAACCGCAAGGTCGACCTATCGTTACCATCCCTCTTAAAGTCTAGCATCTCCCTCAAAACCCCCACCCTCAAAGCTATAACCTTGCTAGCTTGAGGTGCTCATTAAAAACCCTAAAAAGTTAGCAAATTAAATGGAAATGCTACCACATTAAATTTAGTTAGCATCCATCTAGGAATATATCCTCTGCAAGACAAACAGAAGGCATTGACAAACACAAGGCTTTACTTCATTTGACTGTAGCAGAAGTTTGTACCAAATCAAACCTGACAGTAACTTGGCGCATCTACACTTTGTATGAGTTCAAATTCTCATTTTATATGTAATACTTGACCCAAGTTTAGACACCATGTGCCCTTAAAAGAGCAAATTTTAAAACATTTAATATCATTCACAATCACATTATTGACCAAGAACTCTATTAGTCACCGCGGCTTCAAAAACTGGTTTCAAAATTCAAATACTAAAATTAGAGCACATTGCAGGCATATCCTCCTCTTTTTCACGCTCTCACAAATCACATTGCTTGATCAAAAATTAGTTTACAAAACAAATTAATAAGAAAATAATAATATAAATAACATATCTTTAATGCAAACTCATTCCTTGGGTGTGAACTATACCACTCACGTGGCATCTCACGTCACGAGACCCTCAAGCACGAGGGCTTGCCATAAACTTGAATAGTGACATGTACCAAAAGGTGAAGTGGTACAATTCGCCATCATGTATGCATGCAACCTTCAATCTTCCGCTCATAGTCAAACTGTTGTTCGCCCCCGCCCTGCCATCCTCCCCGCGTCTTCGGCGGCTATCGCCGTCGAATCCGCCCCCCTCCCCCCCACCCTCCCCTGACATGGTTGTCCTGATCCTACACTTGTCTCACCGCTCATGTGGTCACCAAGAAGGACTCACCTACTGTTGTCATCCCCCTGCAGGAAACCAGTGACCTCTTCCGTCTTGACAAGTGGTACCACAACCACATTATTGACCTAGTTATTTCCTGCAGTTGCAATACATAGAACCAAGCAAGGGTTAGGACACGGATTGAATTGTGTCAAATCAGGAAACAACAAGTGGCCTAAAGTGTCAAGGGTTCATAATGTTGAAGGTTTTGATGTTCAGAAAATAGCAAATCTATACATATGGAAATCTAAAGGTGTTCCCTGCAACAAGACATGAGTTCAATTAGAACTGATTCCATGTAACATTATTTTTTTGCTTAAGAGCATGATGCAAACATGTGCGGCTTGTGATATTAACAACACAAGTTAGCAGCCTGAAACAGTCACCCAAATATCACCCAACCTCTCCGAGTCATCTAAATTGAAAGCAAAAAAACAGAATCATGTGGGACAACAGGGTAGTGTTCTGTATATAGAAGGGGTAAAATATCCAAGGATTCATAAATCATAGTTGTCATGTCCAAGTTGCACAATAAAAAAAATGCTAAACTACCTCAACTTCCAAGTTAACAACTCTCAAGAGTCAAACAATCTACTATAGGAAATTTAAGTTACCATCACAAATTATCTTAACTCGGGAAAGCTGAGGTTGTAGGATAACTCACTGTCAACCAACATGAATACAAACTAAAGATACAAACAAGAATTGATTAAATATTAGGATGTTCATGGCCATAAAACAATAACAGTTGAATCAGTAGTGTGCTATCAAGCAAGTATAGCCAAAACTATACAATGTTGAGGTATACTGGGCATGAAAACCAGATCATGACAATGAAAGAGAGTATTGAAATTTAAATTTGTAAATCTACCTGGAGAAGTAAATAGTATTCTGTAATAAATAGCTACTGACCACATGTTAAGGCCCAGCTCTGCACGTCATAGAACCTCCCAATACTACATTAAACATCTCTAAATGGTCAAAACAGTAAAGTCAAGGTATTTCCAATACTAACTATTCAACGTATAATGCAATTGAATTTCTGAACCATAGTTATGTACTTCATGGCCATTTGTTCATAAAGACCACATCATTTCCGCATTGCAACCTACCACATCATAATAAAGTATAATTTTTAGTCTAAATAAATCAAATGGAAGGCTATATAAATTTGGACAAAAAAACACCCAAGAACCAGAGCATATTAGCTTAATATGTGATATGCACACGCATTAAATACTGGACTACAAGAACTATTGGTGAGAAAAGTGGCATCCATTTTCTTAAGCTTTGATCTCTATTTTCTTCAAAGCCATGATCCTTATTTTCACTCACAGATTTTTTTTTCTTTTTGAAAAAAAACTCAGAAATAAGTAAATGCATCACTCACAGTTTCAATATGATATGATTAATGCACTAAAAAAACTAAATGGAAAGGGGGAACTTGCCTCGTGCATGCTTAAAATGATGTCAGATCCCCCTACAAACTCTCCTTTGATGAATATTTGTGGAAAGATAGGCCAGTTACTGCATAGACAAAAAAAACTGAAATTGGCAGGCCATGTTGAATGGTGTGTTCATCGGTGCACGACAATTCAGATGAGTAAAAAGGAAACCTGCAGTATCATTACACAAGACACAAACAGTTGATATTGACACTGTTTACATGGGGATGATATAAATCAACCTTGCAGAATTAAAACTATATGTCAACCTGATAATTATAACCCATTTTGTTGGTTCTACCATATTATGAAGCTTTTGTTCTTACATTTTTTATTTTAAGTGTTGGTTCTTCCCTCTTGAAGGCAAGCTTGAATACATTTCCTTTTGGCTTTACCATATAATCTCATACAGTTTCTATCATGCAAAATTAAAATGAGCTACTTCAATCTAGAATTCTAGATTGTTTTCCTGCATGTGTATAACTGAAACCGCTTGCCATCTAAGAACACATCTTATGGGAGGTGTAAAGAGGACATTTACGTGTGGGCTTTGACAGCCTCTTTGAGCCTGAGATCTCAGTATCTCTACCACGGATAAGGACATCTGCAATACAAAGATATAGCTTAAAATTTAGAAAGCACCATTGGCTATTGACTGAATTGCAAACAAATTGGTATTTGATTAACTAAGCGAACTTACCATATTGTTGATGACCTTGACTGCCAGTGCGCTGAAACCACACATTGGAGACTCTGGGAAACCCTGCATGTAGATCAAAACTGGGTTCTCCTTATCCTGCCAAGAAAATTTGTTGTTACAATGAAGAAATGGGAAAAAGATATGATACACTAATAAGCTTCAGAATATGCCTAGCAAATTAACATGTTTCCAAAACCCCAAAGAACCCTAATGCATTATCACGGCTTGCTATCTAAAATGAATCATATGGAGGCATTCCTCCTCATACATGTAAAAGTGGTAGAGATGCGTGGATCACCTGTAAATCTACATTATTCAAATCGAACAAGTTAAATAATCAAAACTTTTCTACCATGTGCATCTTTAAAAAGTTTGGGCATAGTGTCCAACTGGCAATTAACACTGGACCTTCGTATATTTTTCACTTATGGATCCCATATGACTACAGATTTTGGTTCACCATCCTTAAATGGGAAAGGGGGCATAGGTGATAGGTCCATCTTCATATGCAAAATCTCAAAGACTATCATCAGCTACCAAAAAAATCATAATCTGTATAATACCTGAGATAAGAACACATTTTAAATCTTGAGAATTTAAAAAGTTTCAGAACAAATTACAAGTTCCATTCATCAAAAGTTAGCATTAAGAGAGGAGATAGTATATGCATCCCAAACTGCATGAACAGTAACATAGTAGTTTGCATGTGCAGTAATAAATGGTCTCAACCTTGAATCCTTTACTTTGGTGCTTAGCTCTATGAGACCTGCAGCAGGTCAAAAAAAATATTCCTAGATTTTGCAGCAAAAAAAGTACCTATTTTGTATATGTGTCAGTAACCCACTCTGATTGGCAACAATCAATAACATAACACGGGACAGGAGAATAAATAATATTTTCAAACTCCAACATGAACTACCAAGACACAATGTACTCTCTCCGTTCTTAAATATATGACGCCGTGACTTTTTATTCCAACTTTGACGACCAACATTCATTGAACAAGTTAGTTAACTAAAGTAAAATATATACCATTATGTCTATTACCAGCTGTACTTTACATTCAACTTGTGATTTTATCAATTTACAAAAATATTTGCAGAAAAGACAAATAGTCAAACGAATGAAAAAAGTCAATGGTGTCATATATTTAAAAACGGAGGTAGCATATGAGCAAACATTAATTTTCTTCTCCAGCACTGATAGATGTAAGAGTTATACCAGTCAATTTTAGGAGTGCGCTCAATATTCAATTTTACA
This sequence comes from Cenchrus fungigraminus, assembly GCA_036936925.1. Taxonomy (NCBI): domain Eukaryota; kingdom Viridiplantae; phylum Streptophyta; class Magnoliopsida; order Poales; family Poaceae; genus Cenchrus; species Cenchrus fungigraminus. The sequence continues at coordinate 133,978,639 of CM072774.1, read as the reverse complement.
TTTATCATATATAGATCATCCTAATAACATAAAATTTTTATTGAATCAGCTATCATTACATAACTTATGGACATGTACAGCATCGTCATTGATGGTGATAAAGTTAATCCACTGACACCATGTACCTTGCTGAATGTATTAGACAACACATTGTAAAAAAACGGTTATGCTTGGAAAACAATACAATAGTAAGACCACAGATAGGTTGGAATCATCATACAATTTAAATGTCATCTCAATCATCTTACGTTATCACTGTCATGGCAGTAGGTGTAGATCACCCTTCACTCTCCTTTATATTAAAAAAAACTCACTGCATATATTTTCAAGGTATCCCCAAATCGACAAAACAACATTAACTGCATAATAATAGTAAAAGAAGAATTCCTCTAGATTCATATTCCAATAAATGATGAAGAGGAAAAAGATAGATTCCAAATAAAAAGATTTTGTTTTTTGTTTTTTTCCAACTTGAACCGTCTACACCATTATGTATATATCCATGGATCGGATGTGCTGAGAACCTTTGGGGTCTCTTTTCGCAGCAAGATGCACTAATATTACTGCAAAGAGAAATTAAAGGACATATTATCACAGTTAAAGTGTATTTGAAAGCTAAATGTTGTTCAAGGCCCTCACCTCACATTCGAAAGCTTGTCAGTTATGACCTGCCCATTAATGTATAGAAGATATTATAAGCACAATGGATGCACATTATCTCTATTTCTTGTAGTCCTAAAAAAATAAAAGCTCATTTTAATGGACAGGATGAGCTTTAGAGAACATTAGGAAAAAATTAATGTAGTAGCTAGAAGATGCATTGATGTAAGCATCCATTTCATGGAACATGCACATTTAGCTCACCTATCAAGCTTGCTTTCAATGAATTCCTACAACCCCGACCAAATTCTCTCCTACTCTTCAAATTTCTATACAAAGAAAATAATTGCAGTTATCTAAAAGTTGACCTTCATAAAGTAAGAGCATTCTTTTCTAGATATCTTCCACTGCAACCCAACAAGGAGTGTTTGTTCTCTAAGAAAACAATGTGAACGTGCTTGAAGTTGCAAGAAAGTGACACATCAGATAAGAAGGAACAAAGCAACCAGTCAGGGATTGATTTGTGTTCACATACCTTGGCAACATGAACATGGGTTGGGAGCTCAGATTCCCTCATTGCCTAATGATTCAAAATATTTATTCTGACAAAAGAATAAAAAAGCATTACATATTGCAAATTAGGAACAACGTACAGGTTGTAGCTTATACCTACTAAATAGCAGCAGTGTTTCTTACATGCTTCTATTGTTCTGAAAACCTACAAACTTTCCAATATGTTCAAACTGAAATTAATAGCTGGATGGTTCATAAATACTAATAGGAGTGGCAAAACTCAGAAGAATAGAAACTGACCGCCTGTGGGATGCGGTAACTGAATCGATGTCAACTTCCTCCTTGCACAAGGTAATAATTATTGCAGCACAAATCACACATGGTCTTGAGGAGATAGTAAGCTGATCCAAAGGGTGCTGCTACTTTCCTGGCATAAAATAGGAGCCACCCAATCAGCTCTCATCTGACAAAGTAATGTAATTCAGTCTATGAAGATAATATGACAGATTAGATGCAGATAATAGTTGGAGATGACAAAAAAAAAGAATGGTACCTTCGCAGAGCAATCTCCAGTGCTCCAGTTGTCCAATAACAAGTTGAATAAATATCTATGGCCTAGTCACCTTGAAGCACTGCAAAGCATTGGTCCAATCTTATTTTGGTCAGAGGTCTTCCAACCATTATTATCCTAAAAATCATATTCACACGAAATAAGTGTGTAGATGCCCAGACACTTTAGATTCAAAAATTTTGGTGAAAGAAAGAAAAGAGCCTTACCTTTTGGGTAATCTTGACCTTCCTTCAGTCCTCATCAACTTTCTCCACACTTATACACCCCAAAAAATTTAGATGAATAAGAAAAAAAAAAGTTAGCTAGGTAAACATCCAGCTAACCATTTCAAGCATTCAGCTCTGTATAACAAACCAGGCATTCTCAAGAATTTATATTGGCAGGTGAGTACATGTTATCAATGATAAAATAGTTTGAGAAACCATGTCCATGAATTTTACAGCAAAATTTGATACATTGCTCTGAGGTCCCCATCCATACGTGTAACTAATATGCTTCTACACTACTAATTAAGAATGGTCCTAATTCCAGCAATATAATTTAACTGCACTTCCAATAATGGAAGAAAGTAATAAGAAACTGCATGCAAACATTTTCAAGGAAGCAAATGGTATTCAATAAGTGCACCTGTGCTTTTGGGCTCAGTGGCACATATATGATTTGAATTCCATCATTCAGTAAACCTGTTCGGCCTTCCGTTCTTTTACTATAGTAAACCCAACACATATATGATTCGAATCCCATAATTTTCTACAGAGATTGCAGAAAAAGATATTCACTTTTGGGAAAAAGGTGTGCACCTTGCCGTCGATTTGGAATTCTTGGTGAAGAATTACCAGCTTTTACTCAAGATCTAGCAAGCTTGCCGTCAATTTGGAATTCTTGGTGAAGAATTAGCAGCTTTTACTCAAGATCTAGCAAGTTTGCTGCTGTAGGGGTCCATATGGCCAGAGAAGAATCTTGGCAACAAACGAGAGAGCAATAAGAAAGGGAAAGGAATGATTGTGAGGAGATGGGGAGACGGACTGGAAGAAATGAACTCAACTGGCGTAGAGGTTCAGGGGGAGCCGGGAGCAGCGGCAGTAGTGGGCGGAGGGCCACAGACGCCATCGTCACCCCGGATACTGTGACGCCCGTACATGGCTGTGTGGAGGACGGCCGGATGGATGCGTGCTTGAGGCCACTTCTGGGCTTGCGAGACGGCTGGGGATGGAGGATGGTCACCGCTGGACTTTGCCGCGGCCGCGCCATAGCCCCACACGACCCGCACATGGGCCGCCGCCATCACGCGAGTAGCGACAAGCGGCAACCAGTAAGCTGAGATGCGCGAAGACTTGAGTAGGATGGGGCCGCCGCCGCCTCCGCGTCTCCTCCTCTCGGAGATGAGGTAGCAGCCACCTCCGCCAGAGATGGGGTTGCCGTCACTTCTTCTTCAATGGAGAAGATGGGGATATGGCATAGGTTGTGGTCAACCTTGTCCGGGTAGCGCCCGCGACATGGTAGCCAGAAGTGGAGGTGGAGCGGTCGCGGCACAACGCGCGGGTGCGCACCATGGAGGTCGGGAGGCAGAGGATGGGGGCACCTCGCAGCGGACAGCAGTGTCTCTCGCGGCGGATGGGGACCGGCTCTCCCCGCGGGGCACAGCGGCACGCCCACCTGATCTGGCCACCGCCGAGCGGAGAGGAGCGACAGCGACGGGGGATCCGATCTACGCGCCTCGGCGTTGCTTGCGTGGGATGATTGCCCGAGGGGAAGTGAGGCCTGAGAGGAGGAGGGCGCCGCAGTTGAGGGGGTGGAGGAGGCCGCCAGGCTGCCGGTCGGGAGGAGGAAGGGGCGGGGACCGGGGAGGGCGACGAGATCTTGAGGGCGACGGATCCGCCGCCAACGCTGGGGAGGGGAGGAGAGGGAGGGGGCGGAGAGGAAACGATGGGGAACGGAGGGCCGCCGCGGGGAAGAGGGAAGGAAGGGAGGGTGGGCGGCGGACGGGGCACAAGGAAAGTCCGAGCGTGATTCCCGGGCGGGATTGTGGGGGGGGGGTACGCGGGCGGGTAAGCCCAGCACCCGGTGAGAAAAAACAGAGGAAATAGCCAGAAGTATTTTCTAACGATGAAAAAATGGTTACCCCTCCCCTTTCGTCGTCACAAAAGGGCGATTTTGGTGGGCCTTTTGTGACAGGTGGGTCCTCCTGTGAGGGGTAAGGGGTAGAACTTTTGGTAAAACGTGTTTTCAAAAGAACTCGTTCTTTATAATATAGAAATGAATAATGAAAAGCGATGAGGAAATTTGGATTCTGTGCGATTGGTTGGCCCCATGCCAACCTTCCCCTTCATGCGTTCTGCCACGGCCGCATCCGTGTTGTTCCGGTGGACCTGACCGGGTTACGCCGACCCATTCTTCCTCTGCACTGGCATCGTGTCCAAGAAGTCCGACATGTACAGCTTCGGTGCGCTGCTGCTCGAGGCCATCACGGACCTGCCAACCGCCGGAGAGCCCCGGGCAGGAGATCCTGGCGGCGAGGATACTGCCGCGTGTCAGGGCGCGCGGGGTGGCGGAGCTCGTCGACACCAGGCTAGGGGAGGAAGGTATGACGTCGATGAGGCCGGCGAGGTGGTGAGGATCGCCGTGGAGTGCGCGGCGGCGCAGCCGGGGCTTCGGTCGGCGATGGCGCAGGTGCGGGTGGCCATCTCGGAGAAGGCGGCGAGGTCCATCCCGCCAAGGCTGATCACGATATGTGTTAGAGCAACTCCAACAGTCTCGGTATAATCGGTAAAAAATAAAAAACAGGCGTCGAGTTCGCTTCCAACAGGCTCGCAAAATCCTTCGCTCGTTATCTCCCTCGCGAAATACTCCCGTCCGCTCGTCAAATATGGAGACATCGTCCTCCTCGCTGTCCCCTCGTCGTGCACGCAATCGAGCCCTCCCGCCATCTCGTTGTCGCGTCAAATCGATTTGCCCCGCCATCTCGCTCGTCTGCCCACGCCCTCCCGCTAACGGTTCAGGAGCCTCTTCTTGCGGTTGTGGAGGTCGGGGTGCCAGCGGCTGCGGAAGAAGTCAAACCGGACGATGTCGACAGGGCGCCGCTCGTCGTCAACCTCGACCGATCTGATTTCCTTGGTGAACGCGGTGACGGCGGCCGGGTGCTTGGCGAAGAGGCGGTCGACACTCTGGCCGGAGGCGATGGCTTTCCAGTGCCTACACACGGAACGGAAACTGACGATGGAGCGGAGCGGCGCCGGCACAGGCTAGGCAGGCGAGGATGTCGGCGTGCACGTCCTCCGGCAGGGGTAGCGGCCAGTGCGCGGCGGCCATGACACGAACCGACGGACGGGAGCCAGTGGCTGCTTTTCTTGCGTGGCCACCGCGGCGCAATGCTCCGTCGCGGCGCCGTCGTCAACTCGCGATCTCCATATTCCGCGCGGTAGGTCGCGGCCGGCGGTGTAGGACCTATGTGAGCGGGCTTCCTGTGATGTGGGCCTTGACATGCAGCTATCCAATTTTTAGCTAGCCTGTTGGATTACTCATAAGATTATAGAGTTTTCTATATTTACAAAGAACTAAAATCTTCAATTATAGCTAACAAAAATACAAAAGCTGTTGGAGTTGCTCTTAGCAATGTCAGCTACCCCAATCGCAAGACAGGGAACACAATGACTTCTGCCCATCGAAACCTCTTCCGAGTTTCAGGAGAGTAAACCTATTGAAAAGCGGGCAAGGGAAACATGTCATATTAGCAATTGTTTAGTGAATATAATATGTTTGATGATGCGATTGCATAATAAAAAGGACATGCATCAGGCAAAAGATTTAGTATGGGGAGAATAGAACTTTAACAACAAAATTATAGGTGAAAGCCCACCAAATTGTACAAAAAATGATCACTTATTCATATGAACGGGGATAACGACAAACTTTATTTGAAAATTGTAAAACTTGACAAGATCTAGTACTTGTAGTTGACTTTGTCTTCATTTAAGATTGGTTAGATGTCTAAATATTGAATATAATTTCTCATACAAATGATATTAGATGGAAATTACCATTTTAGGATCGATAGCATTGTCCTTGCACCATCTCAGAACAATTCTTGGATCAATATAATTGATTAGTGCCGTCTTTAATAATGGCTCTTCCTTGATTCCAACATCTGATACCTTACTTTGTATATGATTTAAAATCATAGCAACCTAATTAAAAAAATATGGTTGAGATCTCATATAGGTAAGGATACAAATGCATTACTTGTTCCAAAGATTAACATAATGCACCTCAAGATTGGCTTTTATGAAGACTTTACACTTTTCTGCTTCGGTCCCATCTTTCGGTGTACTCTTGTGCAACTGTGGATAGATTGATACATTTATACCAAAGTATAATATATTATAGCACAATAGTCCCACAAAACATGTGGCACATTTTATTGAATCAAAATGTGCAAGAGTTAGAATTCACGGGTTAGAATACATAATTGATCGAATGTAGCTCAATTCTATTCTTCTCTGCAACTTAAAATGCATAGATTGACTTCACTAGTACCATTTTGTTCGTTGGTCCAGGGAAAGGGCCTTGACTGTCATAGTCTTAACTCTTCAGTGTGTTACCTTTTGGTAACCATGAGTATTGCAAGCTGATAATTTGAGTATTAAAACTTCAATTATACTAAATTCAAACGCACAATATGTTATCAATTGAATACTACTACTTTTTAAGTGCGCTTATCACGATGGAGCTTGTCCGACCTAGACCCAGCCAAGTTGCACACGCTTTCTAAAGGAAGATAACAACCTAGCCAAGCCAAGATGCACATCCCTATGAGGTTGTAGTGATGGAAACATGCATCAAACACATGGTACTCTAGAGGTTATAACACTCAAATGTCCTATACAAGAACATTGTATGAATTTGTTTTGTTGGTAGCAAATCACAAACATTTTAGCTAGCTAGTCAAGTCTTAAGTAATTCTTGGGAACTTCAAATATTCACTTCGTATAGTCCTAAATCTATATAAAAAGTGAAGATTGCTTTAAACTTACGTAGTCTTCCATCTTATGGGTAGCATTGTATGTACGAAGCCCTTTTGTAGTAAGGCCACGACGGAATGTTCCCAGATAAACATTAAGCTTTTTAGCAGTTACGTTCTTGAAGAGATAAGCATCATCTGTCTTTCCATCTGGAAAGTGCAAAAAAGAAAAATACGATTGAATTGCATAGAACAAGTAAATGAGCCCAGGACGAGGATGGTAGCATGAGATACCTCTAAGTTGTACAAATGCATTGTAGACATTTTCTTCAACATCTATAATTTTTGTGTACTCTATATTACATCTACTAGGAAATTGGACCTGTAAAAATATGGTTGATTATCAGTTATCATAAAAATTAGGATACCACACTAAGTAATCTTGTAGACATAACAAAGAAAATTATGACCTTAATTTTATTCTTCTTTAAGGGAGTGACACGCGACACCTTCAGTGAAGAGCAACCAAAGGTGCTACCTGAAATACAGTCATCCTAAAAATGACAGTGACTTAGAATATAATATATTAGATCCTTTGGAAGCATAGGAATAATTGTGTTTTTGAGGGAGCCTCCCCAAATCTGCAGCTAGCTCTGCAGGCCTTTAAATAGGAACTCCATCTCTGGCAGCTATCAGGGACTAAGAGGCTTACTGCCCTGACGGAGGTGGTGCGGAACAAGTCCTTTAGGTGGTGTTTTGTGGTCTGGTCCTAAATCTGTAGCTGTGTAACAGTCCTTCTAGTGCAAACCATCCCTAACTATGGTCCAAGGTGTGGGGTGTCCTTTTTTGTAATTGGACCGCTCTTTCTATCTTAATACAAAGATACGCAAGAGAGCTGCGTGTTCGAGAAAAAAGAATATAATACTGACAAGGAAATGCTATATAAGAATTTGTATTGAGATGCATATAATATATTACCTTCTTTTTGGTTCCCACTCGAAGTGATAGTTTTTCTATCAGATAAAATGCAAGTGCCATTTCATCTGCTTGTTGTAGTTTTGGTCTTATGTCTTCATAAATACTATCAATCGTACTCTACAATGGTGATGTAAAAAAATAATTACACAAACATGCTGACAAAAGACCTTCATGAAACACATGATGAAGTTTCTCACCTCCAAGTCTTCACATATACGAAATTTTTCTTTGTCAGATTGCATTGTCCATTTGCTAGTACGTGATAAATAGGCATATGAGTAACTCTTTAGGGGGGACGGATAACGTGCTATCCATCTGACCTTTTTGTCATATATAATGTGTCCCCATCTGTAGAATATATAACCAATAAAGAGTTCATATATCTAACGACAATTTCATTAATGTAGATTACACATAAAAGGAACAAGTTAAAAAATTCCATGATACATTTCACTCGGTGGACATTCTGGGATAATTTCATCTTCTCCAATATTTATTGTAATGTGCTCTCTCTTAGTATGCATTTGTACAACTTAGAGGTATCTCATGCTACCATCCTCGTCCTAGGCTCATTTACTTGTTCTATGCAATTCAATCGTATTTTTCTTTTTTTCACTTTCCAGATGGAAAGACAGATGATGCTTATCTCTTCAAGAACGTAACTGCTAAAAAGCTTAATGTTTATCTGGGAACATTCCGTCGTGGCCTTACTACAAAAGGGCTTCGTACATACAATGCTACCCATAAGATGGAAGACTACGTAAGTTTAAAGCAATCTTCACTTTTTATATAGATTTAGGACTATACGAAGTGAATATTTGAAGTTCCCAAGAATTACTTAAGAATTGACTAGCTAGCTAAAATGTTTGTGATTTGCTACCAACAAAACAAATTCATACAATGTTCTTGTATAGGACATTTGAGTGTTATAACCTCTAGAGTACCATGTGTTTGATGCATGTTTCCATTACTACAACCTCATAGGGATGTGCATCTTGGCTTGGCTAGGTTGTTATCTTCCTTTAGAAAGCGTGTGCAACTTGGCTGGGTCTAGGTCGGACAAGCTCCATCGTGGTAAGCGCACTTAAAAAGTACTAGTATTAAATTGATAACATATTGTGCGTTTGAATTTAGTATAATTGAAGTTTTAATACTCAAATTATCAGCTTGCAATACTCACGGTTACCAAAAGGTAACACACTAAAGAGTTAAGACTATGACAGTCAAGGCCCTTTCCCTGGACCAACGAACAAAATGGTACTAGTGAAGTCAATCTATGCATTTTAAGTTGCAGAGAAGAATAGAATTGAGTTACATTCGATCAATTATGTATTCTAACCCGTGAATTCTAACTCTTGCACATTTTGATTCAATAAAATGTGCCACATGTTTTGTGGGACTATTGTGCTATAATATATTATACTTTGGTATAAATGTATGAATCTATCCACAGTTGCACAAGAATACACCGAAAGATGGGACCGAAGCAGAAAAGTGTAAAGTCTTCATAAAAGCCAATCTTGAGGTGCATTATGTTAATCTTTGGAACAAGTAATGCATTTGTATCCTTACCTATATGAGATCTCAACCATATTTTTTTAATTAGGTTGCTATGATTTTAAATCATATACAGCGTAAGGTATCAGATGTTGGAATTAAGGAAGAGCCATTATTAAAGACAGCACTAATCAATTATATTGATCCAAGAATTGTTCTGAGATGGTGCAAGGACAATGCTATCGATCATAAAATGGTAATTTCCATCTAATATCATTTGTATGAGAAATTATATTCAATATTTAGACATCTAACCAATCTTAAATGAAGACAAATTCAACTACAAGTACTAGATCTTGTCAAGTTCTACAATTTTCAAATAAAGTTTGTCGTTATCCCCGTTCATATGAATAAGTGATCATTTTTTGTACAATTTGGTGGGCTTTCACCTATAATTTTGTTGTTAAAGTTCTATTCTCCCCGTACTAAATCTTTTGCCTGATGCATGTCCTTTTTATTATGCAATCGCATCATCAAACATATTATATTCACTAAACAATTGCTAATATGACATGTTTCCCTTGCCCGCTTTTCAACAGGTTTACTCTCCTGAAACTCGGAAGAGGTTTCGATGGGCAGAAGTCATTGTGTTCCCTGTCTTGCGATTGGGGTAGCTGACATTGCTAAGAGCAACTCCAATAGCTTTTGTATTTTTGTTAGCTAAAATTGAAGATTTTAATTCTTTGTAAATATAGAAAACTCTATAATCCTATGGGTAATCCAACAGGCTAGCTAAAAAATTGGATAGCTGCATGTCAAGGCCCACATCACAGGAAGCCCGCTCACATCGGTCCTACACCGCCGGCCGCGACCTGCCGCGCGGAACATGGAGATCGCGAGTTGACGACGGCGTCGCGACGGAGCATTGCGCCGCGGTGGCCACGCAAGAAAAGCAGCCACGGGCTCCCGTTCGTCGGTTCGTGTCATGGCCGCCGCGCACTGGCCGCTACCCCTGCCGGAGGACGTGCACGCCGACATCCTCGCCCGCCTAGCCTGTGCCGGCGCCGCTCCGCTCCATCGTCAGTTTCCGTTCCGTGTGCAGGCACTGGAAAGCCATCGCCTCCGGCCGGAGTGTCGACCGCCTCTTCGCCAAGCACCCAGCCGCCGTCACCGCGTTCACTAAGGAAATCAGATCGGTCGAGGTTGACGACGAGCGGCGCCCTGTCGACATCGTCCGGTTTGACTTCTTCCGCAGCCGCTGGCACCCCGACCTCCACAACCGCAAGAAGAGGCTCCCGAACCGTTAGCGGGAGGGCGTGGGCAGACGAGCGAGATGGCGGGGCAAATCGATTTGACGTGACAACGAGATGGCGGGAGGGCTCGATTGCGCGCACGACGAGGGGATAGCGAGGAGGACGATGTCTCCATATTTGACGAGCGGACGAGAGTATTTCGCGAGGGAGATAACGAGCGAAGGATTTTGCGAGCCTGTTGGAAGCGAACTCGACGCCTGTTTTTTATTTTTTACCAATTATACCGAGACTTTTGGAGTTGCTCTAACACATATCGTGATCAGCCTTGGCGGGATGGACCTCGCCGCCTTCTCCGAGATGGCCACCCGCACCTGCGCCATCACCGACCAAAGCCCCGGCTGCGCCGCCGCGCACTCCACGGCGATCCTCACCACCTCGCCGGCCTCATCGACGTCATACCCTTCCTCCCCTAGCCTGGGTGTCGACGAGCCCCGCCACCCCGCGCACCCTGACGCGCGGCAGTATCCTCGCCGCCAGGATCTCCTGCCCGGGGCTCTCCGGCGGTTGGCAGGTCCGTGATGGCCTCGAGCAGCAGCGCACCGAAGCTGTACATGTCGGACTTCTTGGACACGATGCCAGTGCAGAGGAAGAATGGGTCGGCGTAATCGGGTCAGGTCCAGCGGAACAACACGGATGCGGCCGTGGCAGAACGCATGAAGGGGAAGGTTGGCATGGGGCCAACCAATCGCACAGAATTCAAATTTCCTCATCGCTTTTCACTATTCATTTGTGAGGAAAAGAACAGACCCTTAAGTGCTTGTACTACCATTTTGAGCGGCTAGTCTGGCTAGACCGCTAGAGGCCGCTATAGCTAGGCGTGTGGGTGTGACCGGCTGGCAGAGCCTTTTGTTTCGATATTCTTCCAATGCTTGTGTACTAATGCTACAGGAACAAGCACACAAATAAACAAGGTAGTATGTGCTTCTACTGCTAGGAAAAAAAAAAGAGAAGGGAAATCATGTGAGCTCCAACAGTTCGCTGAGCTGAATATGGTGGTGACCGCGATCAGCCTTGGCGAGATGTTTTTTTTACCGACCGGACAGCCCAAACCGCCGGGCTCCGGTTCGGGCTAACCGGACCGGTTTGACCGAAAACCGGTAAAAAACAGACAAATTCAAATTTTAAACCAATAAAATTGGACAACCTAGAGTCTACAAATGTAGTGCATGTTTATATACAGCACACACATAGCACCAGCCATTCAGTTCCAGGCAAGGAGTAATATGCAAGTAATGGAGGTGTAATCATGCTTCCAAAGGTACGTTAGAGAAGTAACAGCTTTGGAAGCTGTCTTGCTTCCAGACTTGGAATATTACATATGTAAACATAACAAGGGTGATTAAGAAGCAATCTCGTTAAGCGTGCCCCAAGTCAAAGAGAAGAAAAATAATCAGAGCATTTTTTAAACGCATTCACAGGGAACTACAGTTCTAGCAACATTTCAAGAGTTAAAGACCAGGTAAATAAAGACAAGAAAGCGTACCTTCTTGCAGCTTCTGCTTTGTTTTTTTTTTTTTTTTTTTTTTTTTTTTGCGGCAAGAAAGATACTTCTCTGGAACACAATATACCTGTGAAGCATCAAGTTGCTTCAGAGTCATAATGGGGTCAGAACACTTCTCTACTTCAGTCGTGTCTGGCTGCCGACATTCTGCAGCTTCTGGTGTTTGTGGCATCCCATCATACAAAACACTTGGTGGAGATTTCTAAAGTTCAGGTTTGGCTGAGCTGTCAAGGTGAATTCCAAAAAGCTTTTTTGAATTGAAATTCATTTTCTGAGCATCATCATGAGCAAGGACCAAAGGTTGAGGCTTGATCAGGCACGGCTGTGCAGAACTCTGAGGCAACCCACCAACACCGTGCATCTCTGGATAGTTTTGTTGGTTCAACCCAAAACCAGTGCTTGGAGGCATCATCGACGATGACCTGGGGAACATATTATGATTGCCTTGCTGATCTTGATAATTAGCATTTACGGTGTGCCAAAAGTTAGAATGAGCTGCAGAAATCTGCTCAGATGAAGAACATAAAACCAGTGGATTCTGTATGTCTTTAGGTTGCTGAAATCCAATGGTACCAACAGTACTTTTCTCCCGATCAAATCCTGATGGCCGTAGGACAGGCTTCTGAGCAGCATGCAACTCGTTGGTATGACCACAACCACTTTGGGGTGCCAGCGCAGTATTTGAGTCCTCCTTGGTGCCATGCTGCTGTACGAAGGTTGCCTTCTCTTGAGTCTGTAAAGCTCCTAGTAGGGCATTTTGTGGAGCCTCTAATGTGACTTCACCAATAGCTAGCGTCAAGCAAAAAGCATGTATTAGTAAGATAAACAACTATTCTACAAGCTCCACATCAATGAGTGATGGCAAGCTCAAACCTTCTTTTGATGAATTTGACGAGTCAGGCAGGGAGGCTAGAGCATTAGGGTGAAGCCTCTTTGGTCTGGACAGTGGAAGCAGATTGATCGGGGAAGGACGCACAACAGGTTCGATTTGCCAGGGAGAAACCCATTCAGGACGAGGAATGGAGTCCTTATCCCAACTCACCTGGATAAGAAGAAATTATTAGAATAACCCTCCACAAAACAAGTGTACTTCTGACGGAAAATGGAGCAGGGGAAGGAGTAATACCTTAAGGGAGCGCCATTTAGAATCAGGCCATGCAGCTGGATCAGCATCAGACACTCCAAGAATGATGCCAGTGAACCTAACATACAAGAAATGAAGGTTTCGAGTCACTTTAAACATAGGAATCATCTATGGTGAATGGTGATTGGTGAGGCCAAAAACATATACAACTTCACAGGCAATTGCGCAATTGCTTACGTTTGTGGTGCAGCCTCTCCACCTTCAAACCCCATCTTAAATCTCATCCCTATAGAATAATTTCTCTCCAGCGATTCCATAAAGCGATCACAAGGGATCACAAACTCAGCGGGACTTGTTCTGCAAGCAGTAAAATGCTTTCAGTAGACGATTCTGTTACATGAAAGCCCTTCATATTCATCTAAGAATTCAGATCATCGGAAAGGAAATAGCACAAATCTTAACTGCGTTCAAGAATTATCATGTATAAAACCTATCACAAGAGTTTAGCACATACCTAGGCTTGTAGGTGGCAGTGAACATGGTCCTGTTGTTAACAGCATGCCATGTTTTAGCAAGAACACCAATATGTAATAATTCTTGAATGCTTGACACTAATGATGTAATATTAGCTTTCTGACTCATTGCACGCCTAAATCCCACACGTAGTTCCCCATTCTCACCTCTGCACACATCATATGGGTAAGTACTTGTTAAGCAGTCAAAGGGGGGAAACTGAGCCAAAGTACACAACAAAAATTGTTCAGTGAGTCATAAAACATAGTACCTTAGAAAGATGAAAGCATCCCCAGCAACAAGTTGCTTGGCACTAACAAAAGCACTCCAAGCTCCCTGTAAAATATGTCTTTGTGGCTGACCTGAAGTTCGAAGGAATTTAAAAATGAGAACAGTTCAAAGAGGACCTAATTATATCCAACCAACTGTTGACACATGAGTGGGCACAAAACCTATTAGTTTGTGCAACTCACAAGTCAGAAAAGATGTCTAGATATGGCAAGTACTTGTCCTAAAAAATAAAGCTTGTAAGATGCCACATTAACAGACAACATTATATGGTTATCCTGGCATCATCAAATGCAGGCCATGAAGAATAACAGGGGATAAGGAAAATCCTGCCCCTAAAAAAAGGTAAAAAAGGAGAGAGTCAAGGAAACCTTGACCCTCCACCAGCCCCCAAAAGGGGGAGAAAACCCAAAAATACCAAATGAGAGGCCTATCTTGGAATTGTAGAGGCATCAAAAAAGGGTGTCTCTTCCTTTCTAAGGAATCTAATAGGGGAAACCCACTTTCATTTCATTTGCTTGCAGGAAACCATGCAAGAAAACATAGATGACAAAATAATTAAAAATAGATGCTAATCAAGCTTACTATGGAAATGGATCTCTTCTAGAGGAAACTCAAGGGGCATCCTAGTGGGGGTCAACATAAATTTCTTTGACGTGGGTTCATTTGTGGATGGGGAATTCATGATTCAACTAAACGTGTGGGATAAAGAGCACAGATGCAAGTGGAACTTGATAACAGTATATGGTGCAGCTCATTTTGACAGGAAGGATGCCTTCCTGGCTGAGCTAGCACACCTCTGCAGCAGTAGTAGAGGGCCATATCTAATCTGTGGAGACTTCAATATTATTAGATACTCTTCGGGGAAAAAAACAAAAAAGGGGCCTTAGAAAAGCACTCTGGCACGTTCAATGCTGTTATCTCTGCCTATGAATTGGTAGAAATTGAGATGACTGGGGGTAAATTCACCTGGTCAAGCAATCAACCATCCCCCACACTTGAGAAACTGGATAGATTCCTAATGAGTAAGAATTGGGAGGATATATTCCCAAGAGTTACAGTAAGAAAAATACCAAGAGAGGTATCTGACCATAACACACATCCTCGCCACCGATAAGAGTGTGTACCTCAAACACCTAAATTTTAGATTTGAGCTTTCTTGGGTGAAACACCCAGAATTTCTAGATAATGTTAAGAAAATCTGGAACACTCCCTGTCATGCTGAATCAGCATTTGATAGGATACAAAGCAAGATCAAAAGGGTTTAAACAGTACATTAAAGGATGGGGCCATGGGGGTTCAATATACAAGGTGAAATAGGAAAAATGAAACAGATCATTCCATTCAGCAGGAGTTGTGGGAGTTAGAGCAAGATGAGGAGGAAACTCCTTTGACCCAAGAACAATACAGGAGGAGGTCTGAGTTGCAGTGTAACTACATGAAAATCTTAGAAGAAGAAGAATTATACTGGTATAAACGATCTCATGAAACTTGGCTCCTTGAAGGAGACAAGTTTACAGAATATTTCCATAGGATAGCAAATGGAAAGAAAAGAAAAAACACCGTCTTTTCTCTGCAAGATGAAAATTGTTTGGTGGAGGGAGACAAAGACCTAATATCACTGGCAACCAGGTACTACAAGGACTTGTTTGGGCCAGCAATCAATCATAGCATTCCTCTTAACCCTGACTTGTGAGGGGATGAAGAAAAAGTCACTGAATTGGAAAACACAAATCTGGGAAAACCATTCACGAAGGAAGGGGTTAAGCATGCTTTGTTCCAAATGGAGCATAACAAAGCAGCTGGGCCTGACAAGATTCAATTGAGTTCTATCGAACATGCTGGGAAATTATTAAGACATACATCATGGATCTTTTTGAAGATCTGTATAATGGGGTACTAGATGTAAGCAGGATCAATTACGGGGTGTGATAACACTATTGCCCAAAGTAACTGCAGCTAACAGGATTCAGCAGTTTAGACCTATTTGCATGCTTAACTGTCTCTATAAGTGGATAACAAAAGTCTTGACCCTGAGATTAAATCCAATAGCTGGGAGATTGATTTGCACAGAACAAACTGCCTTCATAAAAGGCATGACAGGAATCATGGTTTTGCATGAGGTCATGCATGACAAAAAGAAAGAAAGAATTAAACTTGATTTTGAAAAAGCATATGACAAAGTGAGTTGGGGGTTTCTCCTGGAGTTCTGTTCTTAAGGGCTAGGGGATTTAGTGAAAAACGGTGCAGCTGGGTAAGACAAATTCTTACTGGAGGGACAGTTTGTGTGAAAGTAAATGACCAGCTGGGCCCATACTTTGTCAGCCATAAAGGAGTAAGAGTGTAAGACAGGGAGACCCATTATCCCCACCCCTATTCAACTTTGTTGCTGACTGCCTAACCAAGATGATCAAAAGGGCCCAACACAATGGCCTGATCACAGGGTTGGCTGACAATCGTACCTAGAGGATTGGCTGTAGAGAGATAGAATTGGGGGAAACACCACACCCAGCAAGGGGGGGTGACCTCTCATATATATAGCCAATATGGCTTGAGTTACAAGGAAACAATCCTAGTATACAAGGAAGCTATATCAGCTATACAAGGTAGGCTAAATCACCTATACAAGGTAAGCTACGATCAGTCAATTATACATTTCCTAATACCCGCCCGCAGTCGCAGCGGGAGGAGTGCGGACGCAAAGACTGGACTGAAAATCCGTGAAGAGCTGTACAGGAAGGCCCTTGGTCATGATGTCAGCGAACTGATGAGCGGAGGGAACGTGTAGAACCCGGACCTGCCCAAGCGCCACCTTCTCGCGGACGAAGTGAATGTCGATCTCGATATGCTTCGTGCGTCGGTGGTGGACAGGGTTGGCCGTCATGTAGACGGCGCTGACGTTGTCACAGTAGACAACGGTGGCGGAAGCGAGGGGAACATGGAGCTCCTGAAGAAGCTGGCGCAGCCAGCAGCACTCGGCGACAACGTGAGCGACCGCGCGGTACTCGGCCTCGGCGCTTTGACCTGGACACCGTGGTCTGGCGCTTCGAGGACCACGAGACGAGGTTGTCGCCGAGGAAGGCGCAGAAACCGGAAGTCGAGCGTCGGGAGTCCGGACAGCCAGCCCAATCGGCGTCGGAGTAGCCGGTCAAACTGTTAACGGGACCAGTGCCGATGTGGAGGCCAGAGGAGAGCGTGCCCTTCACGTAGCGCAGGATGCGCTTGACCAAGGCGAGATGGGGCTCGCGAGGGTCGTGCATGAAGAGGCACACCTGCTGAACGGCGTACGCCAAGTCGGGGCGAGTCAGGGTGAGGTACTGGAGAGCACCCACCAGACTCCTGTAGTCGGAGCTGTCAGAGGCTGAGAGCGGAGCACCATCCGAAGCCGAGAGCTTGGCCTGAGTGTCCACTGGAGTCGCCGTGGAGTGACACTCAGCCATGCCAGCACGCTGGAGAAGATCCACGGCGTACTGTCACTGGGACAGGAACAGGCCGTCAGACGAGCGCGTGACGGAGATGCCGAGGAAGTGGTGCAGGTTGCCGAGGTCAGTCATGGCGAACTCGGAGGCGAGTTTGGCCATGATCTGCTGAAGGAGGGTCGAGGACGAGGCGGTGAGGATGATGTCGTCGACGTAGAGCAGCAGGTAGGCGAGGCTCCCGCCCTCTTTGAGAACAAAGAGGGAGGTGTCGGAGGCCGAGGCGACGAAGCCGAGCTGACGGAGGAAGGAGGCGAACCGTTGGTACCACGCTCGCGGCGCCTGCTTCAGCCCATACAAGGACTTCTGCAGGTGGCAGACGTAGTCGGGTCGGGCGGGGTCGACGAAACCAGACGGCTGCTGGCAGTAGACCGTCTCGTCGAGGTGGCCGTGAAGAAAGGCGTTCTTCACATCGAGCTGGTGGATGGGCCAAGCACGGGAGGTCGCGATGCTGAGGACAGCCCGGATGGTTGCCGGTTTGGCCACCGGGCTGAAAGTCTCGTCGTAGTCGATCCCGTGCTGCTGGGAGAAGCCGCGAACAACCCAGCGCGCCTTGTGCCGAGCAAGAGTACCATCGGAGTGGTACTTATGCTTGAAGATCCACTTCCCGGAGACGACGTTGGCACCGGGCGGGCGGGGAACAAGCCGCCAGGTGCCGTTGTCGATGAGGGCCTGGAACTCGTCAGCCATGGCCGCTCGCCAATTGGGATCAGCGAGCCCACTGCGATAGTTCGCCGGGAGTGGTGACGGGACAATGGCGGTCAACCCCTTGTATTGCATGCGCGGAATGACACCAGACTGTGTACGCGTCACAGGCCTGGAGGACTCCGGGGCGGCAGGCGCAGGGGCAGGCGTCGGTGTAGCAGTCGGCGCAGGTGCCGGGGCCGGTGCAGGTGCACAGGGCCGGCGACTGTAGACGAGCAGGGGGGGTGCAGGAGTAGGTCCTGCCGGGGGCACGGAACCACGCCCGCCCGGACCTACAGGCGCGGAGGAGGGAGGCGGCTGCTCGACGTTCACAGGGAACGGAGCGACCGCGGGCGCCGATGTCGAGGGGACAGCTGCAGGGTTAGTAGAGCAAGGCATAATATCCACAGTGTCATCATCGGTCAGAAAATCAAGGTTGGTGGCTGGGTAGACGGGAGGGACAGCTGCAAAGGGAAAATGCGACTCGTCGAAAACAACGTGGCGAGATATGATAACACGTCGAGTGGACAGGTCGAGACAGCGATATCCCTTGTGAGCTGTAGGGTACCCAAGAAACACACAGGCGGTAGAGCGAGGAGCTAGCTTATGCGCAGAGGTGGCCTGGAGGTTTGGGTAGCAGAGGCACCCAAAGACTCGGAGGTGGTCAAAGCTAGGCGGCTCGTGGTACAACCGTGTATGGGATCTCACTGCGAATGGACGACGAAGGCCGCCTGTTGAGCAAGTAACAGGCGGCTGCCAGGGCCTCAGCCCAGTAAGAAGGTGGCATGGACGCATGGAGAAGCAACGTGCGCACTGAGTTATTGAGCGTGCGGAGGACACGCTCGGCCTTGCCGTTCTGAGCGGAGGTGTAGGGACACGAGAGTCGCAACAGGATGCCATGAGCCGCCAGGAAGGTGGAGGTGGCATTGTTGACGAACTCCGTGCCGTTATCAGCCTGAAAACACTGAACAGGCAGATCGAACTGAGTGCGGACATAAGCGACGAAATCAACAATGGTCTGATGGACGTCAGACTTGCGTTTGAGGGGAAAAGTCCAACAGAAGTGGGAGTAATCGTCCAAAAGCACCAGGTAATAAGAAAAACCAGAAATACTCCGAACTGGTGAAGTCCAAACATCACAGTGAACGAGCTCAAACGGTCTAGCAGTATAAGAACTAGAAGAAGTAAAAGGCAGGCGAGTGTGTTTGCCAAGCTGACAGGAGTGGCAAAGGGAGCGACCTGCTTTATTACAAGAAATTAAATTGTTCTTATTTAAGCGAGCTAAAGCTGCCGGAGCTGGATGACCGAGACGCTGGTGCCACAGGGAGTTGGCGGCGGCAACAAAAGCAGACGCGGTGGGTGGGGACGGCTGCCAGGTGTACAGGTCCCTGTCGCTATTGCAGCGAAGAATCACGCGCCCCGTCCGGAGTTCCTTAACAGAAAAACCGAAAGCGTCAAACTCTATGGAAACGTGGTTGTCGCGAGTAAACTGACGAACAGAAAGAAGGTTCTGAACTATCGAGGGAACGACAAGGACGTTATTGAGTGCGAAGGTGGACGCTATGGTGGGTAGGACAGAGTGACCGTGAGAGGTGACTGGGATACTAGTGCCATTGCCTACTAAAATTGAAGAAACAGAGGTGGGCAGGCGACTGAGGAGTATACCATCCGAAGACGTCATGTGGGAGGTCGCGCCGGAGTCCATCACCCAGGGGGAAGACCCCTGGACCGACATCTGCTGGAGGGCCGCAACAAGGCCGGCCTGATCCCACGCCGGGGACTGAGCCGAAGGTGCAGCGAAGGGGCCCGGCGAGTACTGCAGCGGGGCAAAGGCCGTATGGGCCTGCTGCGGCCCAAACGGAGACCAGGCAGCGTGCGCCTGCTGCGGTCCAGGCCCCAGGAGTCCAGGTGATGGACGCCAGGGCTGCTGGCCGGGCCACCCGCCTGCGCCAGCCCACTGCTGGCCGCCTGGGCTCATGCAGAGCCACGGCCCAGCGGGGAAGGGAGGGCGCGCCTGCCCTCCGCCGAAGCCGCCGGCGCCGTAGCCGCTGCCGTTGCCGTTGCCGCCGCCGGAGGAGCGACGCCCGCCGCGCTTATTGTTGCGGCGCTGGCCATCGCCGCCCCGTTGCTGCTGCTGTGGCGGCTGCTGCTGCGGGTCACGGCAGCCGGAGGAGCCGCACGCAGGAGCTGAGGCTGCAACGAGGGCGGTGGCGGCGCTGACCTGCTTCCCGTTGGCGAGACGCAGCTCCTTCAGGGTGAGCTGGTCTCGCGCGTAGGTGAGGGTGAGGCTGGTGGCGGTGATGTGGTTGGCAGTGGCGGAGAAGGGCTCGTTCAGCCCGCGAAGCAGGTTGAGGACGAGCTGCGACTCGGTGACGGGCTGGCCGGCGTCGCGGAGCTTGTCGGAGGTGGTCTTGATGCACAGGATGTAGTCGTCGATGGAGGAGTCTCCCTGAGTCATCGAGTGGAACTCGTGACTCAGGAAGATGGCGCGTTGCGCCTTGTTCGCCGTGTAGAGGCCGTCGATGGCCGTCCAGAGCTGATGGGCGGTCTGAGCAGGGCCGTCCAGCGTCAGGTCGAGGACGGCCTCGGCGACGGAGCCGAAGAGCCAGCTGCGGACGCAGCAGTCCGCCTGCTTCCAAGCCGACGACGCCGGATCGTCGGGGCTGGGCGGAGCGGTGCCGTCGACGTGGTTCAGTACCCCGAATTTCCCACAAATGGCGAGGAAATTGGTGCTCCACTTGGAGAAGTTGCCGCCCTTGAGCTCGAGGGTGATCGGCACGTGGTGCTTGACATTGACGGAGGCGAAGGGGTGGACGAAGAAGCCTCCGCCGGCGCCGCCCTGAGGGGAGGTAGGGCTGCTGCTAGAGAAGGCGTTGGAGACGGTCGATCCGGAGGCGGCGGACGTCATGGTGGCGTCCTGTGTGATCCGATCGGCGGCGGATCAGGGGGGAGGGAGGGTAGCGGCGGCGGCCGTAGATGGCGGCGGCGGCTGGGGTCGGGCGCGCGCGAGGACACGACGCGCAGGAGGATCGGCACGGCCAGAGGAGGCGGCGGCGCACGGGGTTTAGGGCGGCGGCGGCCAGAGATGGCGGCGGCGGCTGGGGTGGGCGCGGCGCGCGGCGCCGGGTGGCTAGAAGGGAAGGCCCGAATCGGGGAGACCCCGGACTCTTGATACCATGTAGAGAGATAGAATTGGGGGAAACACCACACCCAGCAAGGGGGGGTGACCTCTCATATATATAGCCAATATGGCTTGAGTTACAAGGAAACAATCCTAGTATACAAGGAAGCCATATCAGCTATACAAGGTAGGCTAAATCACCTATACAAGGTAAGCTACGATCAGTCAATTATACATTTCCTAATATTGGCTATCCTCCAGTATGCAGATGATACCATCATATGCTTAAAAGATGATTTAGTGGGGGCAAGGAATCTAAAGCTGTTACTGTATATGTATGAACTAATGGCCGTGCTGAAAATTAACTTCACCAAGAGTGAAGTCCTCATGATTAATGGAGATAACAAACAGGAGATGCAGTATGCCAAACTGGAAGCTTTCCCATCAAATACTTTGGTGTGCTAGTCAGCAGGCTGCATGTGATTGACTGGGTTCCTCTGAAAGAAAAAAAAAATGGGAGAAAACTTGATGTTTGCAAAGGAGGGACAATGTCAATAGCTGGGAGGACCATTTTGATCAATTCCAGCCTATCCAGCACCTTCATATACCACATGTCCTTATATCTGCTTCCTAAAACTGTTTTGTGTGTGTGTGTGCAGGGGGGGGGGGGCAGAAGCGAAAATATCATTTGGTCAAACGGGAGACCATTTGTAAAAGTAAGAAGAAAGGTGGTCTGGGGATAAAGAACTTAGAGAAGATGAATGTTGCCCTA
The DNA here is from genome assembly GCA_036936925.1 of Cenchrus fungigraminus. Lineage (NCBI taxonomy): Eukaryota > Viridiplantae > Streptophyta > Magnoliopsida > Poales > Poaceae > Cenchrus > Cenchrus fungigraminus. Next base: position 133,956,771 of record CM072774.1, on the reverse strand, counting down.
CTATGTAAATGGTGGTGGAGGCTAGACTCTGAAACAGGGATCTGGCAAGACATAATTACATCTAAATACCTGAAAAAGGATGTTGTGGCGAAAGTGAAGCACAAATTAGGTGACACACCTATTTGGGCTGACTTGTTGAAAGTCAAAGCCCTTTACCTAAAAGGTAGGGAGAATGCTGTAAAAAATGGGAGAGGTACATTGATATGGACAGATCGATGGAGGGAGAGTCCTCTATGTGTACAGTTTCCAGTCCTCTTTGAGCTTTGCATGGAAAAGGAGATAACTGTGGGCGAGTTCATTGATCGTAATGGGGATGTGAGGTTTAGGAGATGGCTGCATGAGATCTTGTATGATCAGTGGCAATGTGTGAAAAGAGAGGTGCTCTCAATCTTTGTAACAACAGAAAATGATGTGATAAGGTGGAGGGAGGGGGGATGGAAAATACAAATCAAAATGGAAAAAGTCCAAATTATTCCCCTCAAGTATAGTGAAAGTTTGGATAACCCCCTAAAGTATTTCTTGGTTCAGTTTACCCCTAAACTACGTCATTCGGTTCAATTTACCCCTTGACACAATTTGTCCCTTTTGTTTCTCCATGCACAAGTGGAGTTTTAAGTTCAAATTTTCCAAGTTTATAGTAGACAGTATAAGATATTTTTTTAAAATATAGCATGAATTTTTCATCACTATTTTTATAAGGTAAGATATTTAATAGTAAAATATACTTAATATACAAAACTATATAAAATTTAATGACAAAAAATTCGTAAAATATTTTTGAATATAGATTATGATGTTCACTACCACCCTGCAAAGTCTCAAATTAAAATTCAACTTGTGTATGAAGAAACAAAAATTACAAATTGTACTATGGGGTAAATTGAACCAGATGACATAGTTAGGGGGTAAATTGAACCAAAATATAGTTTAGGGGGTTATCCAAACTTTCATTATACTTGAGGGGAGTAATTTGGACTTTTTCCAATCAAAATATTCTTGTGGTCGGTTGAAAATGGGGCTGTCTTGACTACAGATAACATGATCAAGCGAAAATGGATTGGCAATCTTGCATGTCAGTTCTGCAGAGATAATGAGACCATCCAACATCTTTTTTTTTCACATGCCACACGGCTAGATGTGTGTGGGGCATTGTAGCTACATGTTTAGGTGCAAGGGATATCCCTTCATCCACTGACCAATATTGGAGATGGATCAAAAAGCATCTCCCCAGCGGGAATGCAGTACATTCATCAGGGCTGGCTGCAATCTGTTGGGCAACATGGAAAGCCAGGAACAAGGCGTGCTTTGAAAACAAAACAATTAAACATCCTACTGAGATTATCTTACATGCATGCACATTGATGAAATATTGGACATGGCTGTACAAGATGGATTTCCAAGCACAAATGGTGGAAGGGATCAACGTCCTACTTGCGATGGCGAGCAGGCTCCTAGCAAGATAAGGCGATGCTCTGAAACTGCTATGCCAGCTGCTGATGCGTCAAGTCAAGATGAGGATCAGATCGCGAGGGAGGGATGAAGAAAAGCGAGCAGGGCGTGGACTCCTCCGACCTGATGAACAATGAGCGTTACATCTCAGAATATCATGCGTGTGGTTCTCTTTTAGGTCGTCGCTAGCAAAAACGTTGCTTGTAACCAAGACTGTTTCTGGGTTGCTCTTTTGTTTATCTAAACTTTCTCCCTTCTCTAGCTTGAATCAGGTTAGGGGTGAGAGATGGGTCTTCCTGAAAAACTATCTATGTCAGCAGACTGCGCTTGCAAAACAATCGGTATTTCCATTGCAATGTAATGGAAATGGGGGGCTCCCTCAATTCAAAAAAAAAATGCAGGCCATGAAAAGAAACAAAATTGCAGAAGAAGTTGTTGGAAACAAAAGCTGGCCCCTCCAATGAAGGGAACCAGGTAAAATGGTGCATACATGCTGTACCTTCAAGTGCATTCAAACCAATTTAAGTCAAGTTTAGGAGTCACTAATGCACATTGCACATAAGAACTAATTTTGCACTACTGTATAAACAAACAAAGGCCAAATGCATGTACCTAGTCGTGTATACTGGTGCAAGTGAGCAAAGACCCACACATCCTTACTGGTATATAAGGGGGAAAAGAGAAATCTGTTATGAGTGATTACCTCTGAAGACGTGTTGAAAGCGCCATTCAACACCAAGAAGATCCTTGGCCACAAGCTCTTGCGTGGGAGGCTGGTTGCTCATATCCTGACCAAGTAACCAAAACAAAGATCATCACTACCACTCCACAAGCAACAAATAGCATGCCTACAACTATAATAATGGAAACATCATCAAGCCAAAGATCCAGCAAGCTAACCAGTGGCTGGAGACACTCATCAGCATGGCGTCGCGGCACTGTCAAGGCGCCATGTATGCTTGTGTCTGAGGCTGACAATATCTTGCAGAATGAGTGCACACGTGGCCTCGCAGGTGCAGCTGGTGGTGCACAAGGTATCTCCTCACTAGAGCCGCCATCCTCTAGCCGCTACACACAAAACAAGCAAATGATCCCTGTTTAAACGATTGAGCCCAAAATACCTAGATGGAAGCAGAAAACATTGCTCACCTTGGTTTCAGGGAGCAAACTGAGCTGGGCATACACCTCATCGGTGTCCGGCTCGACCTATACAAGCAAAATTACAATCAAATATGCCTATTATTGGCAAGCAAGGCTCACATTTGCAAGACGAGGGTTTATATGTACCATCAATTCGATGTTGACGACCTCACAAGGGATCTTCCACGGGAGACTGAAGAGTTGCAGCATGTGCTTCTCAGCCACCTGATTGGTCGACGCCTCGATCTGAAATCCACATGAACAATGACTATAAAATTATCGCCTTCAACACTGTTGTGCATATCCCCGGTCGAATTGCAAGAACTCTGCGCCGTGTCCCATATCACTCACACAGTCCCAGTACAAAAACAAAAACAAAAATCTCGAAGTAAAAAAAGGCAGAAGCCCAAAACGTTGCCAAGAATAGCACTGTAGCATCTCGATTTCTCGCAGACCAGAGCACATGGTAGAATCAAAAGGTAAAATCTGAACTCCAGGAAGAAACGCCCATCCCAAGCCAAAAAGCAAAAGGACCGCGTCAAAGTAGTGGACCTGCTCGATGTGGCCCTGCGGAAAGTAGTAGACCTTGTCCCCGACACTGGGCACGGTGACGAGCGGGCCGGCGCAGTGGTTCCACAGCTCCGTGTACATGCCGTCCTCCGCTCCACCACCTGCGACAGCAAGCCAAGCCCGGCCAAACCCCCACGTCAGAACCCACAAGCGCACAGCGCACGCGCTCGACACCCAGCTCACCTCGCGCCGCCGCCGTGGCGCCATCCCCCTGGCCTCCAGCACCCGCCGGCGCCGCCCCCGCTGTCATCCCGAGCAGCAGCGGCAGATCTTCACATCCGCGGCGCGCTGGCCCGTGGCCTTCCGCCCTGCTGCTCCGCTGTGCTCCCCGCTCTTCCGCAGCAGCACCTCCGATTTTTTTTTATAGTCACCTACTCACCTCCGATTTCTTTACTGCCCGGCTGGGGTGGAGAGAGATCTTCTTCTTCATTAAGAAGGCAATGTCGGCGGCGCGCCGGCAGCCCGGCACCGGTCTTTTCCTGCACCGCACCGCACCGCACCGCGTGAGATGCAACGCCTTTTTATTTTGTTTAGGTCTTGTTTAATTCGTTACTAAATTTGTAAAAAATTATTGTATGAAATCAGTACTGAAGAGTATCTTGGCCCTAAGTAGATTTTGGTGAGCTAATAATACACTATTAAGCATCTAATGGTTTATTGAGTATATGAATAGGGATTAAAATTAGAGTTATTTGGATCCAGGCCATTACTATTTCTCAGAGTCGGAGAAACGTCATTATTATTCGTCTTATTGGAAAATTGCCACTGCTATTCTTCAGCTCCCACATGTTTGACATATTCTACGTCTGTCGCGGCCTGACGACCACATGTTTGCGTACACGGACAAAAATGCCCCCGTGCTCAGCCGGATCCGCCAGCTGCGTGTGCGTCGCCGTGAGGACGCCTGTGTAGCCGAGATCTTCACCGACAACCGCGCGCGCCTGGATGGAGGTCGAGCGCTGCCTCCTGGCCCGCGCTGGCGTCACCGCGAACGAGGCCGACGCCGCCGCGTTGCGCGCCCGCGTCGAGCGCCTCCCAGCAGGACGAGCTGCTCACAGCGACCTCGCGCGCACGCGCGTCCTCTACGCTCGCCGGTCCCGGCGAGGAACTGCACGACGGGCAAAATCACGAAGGAGTCCTAGAAGCGTGTGCTCTGGTACGCGGTGCGCGCCGTGCAGGAGCTCCGCTCGGGGCTCCCCTGCGCCGTATTCACTGGCGACGCGGACGCCTCGCCTGACGGCCTCGCCGCATGCGCGCTCCACCTTCTCCTCCACCGCGCCCTCGCGACAACCCTCGTCTCCGGCGCCCTCGCCACCTCGCTCCCGCTTGCCGGTGCACTCCTCCTATCCTAAGCCGCGCTCCGCGACGTCCCCTCGGCGCGCCTCGTCCTCCGCCACACTCGATGCACCCTTCCTTTTCCCCGACACCGGCGGAGCATAGCAGCTGCAGGGGACCGAAGGAGCAGCAGAGGAGGGAGGTGGAGCCCGAGGTTGAGGCCGCTATGTACCGCACCGTCGTCCCCCGCAGCGTGTGCGAGAGTTCAACGGGAGCTCCATCGGCGCCGCGAGGAGCTGGTGCTCCATCATAGCTCGCCTTATCCGACTGGGCACGAGGGCATTTTGGTCCGTGTACGCAAATAGGACGCATGACAGTGGGCCTCAGGCCGCGACAGACGTAGAATAGGGCAAACATTTGGGAGCTGAAGAATAGCAGTAGCAATTTTCCAATAAGACGAATAGTAATAGCGTTTCTCCAACTCTGGGAAATAGTAATGGCTTGGATCCAAATAACCCTTAAAATTATATGATGGCATCAAGGTGTATTAATTATTTATTCAAAAGGAAGTGATGCTTGGAGACGGATTCTATGAAGGCTTAATTATTTTATATTTTGAACTTGAGTTATAGGAATGTTGTACTATCAAAAGGAATAAGAAATTTACTTTCCATGAATTGAAAAAGATGCTCTAGATGAACTAACCAAACCTATGAGAGGCGCCTTCCAGATCTCCTTATTGTCGTCTGAACGACCGGATTGGCGACCAGAGAGGGGGGAGTGAATGGGAGCCGATACAAATTCTTCTCCAAAAAGATGAACACGAATATGCTCTAAATTCACTTCCGTGACCTCTGAAACTCCTCTTGCTAATTTCACGTAGTCACTGAAGTATTACTGGACCTAGGAACAAGATAACCACCAGAAACTCTCAACACACACAGCGGAACTCAAACAACGCTCAGCTCGACCAGCACCGGTCAGACCGGTCACTGCATCAGTTAGACCGGTCACCCCTGGGAAATTCAGTGTCGTGCTCTCGACACACAGAACTGTCTCAAAACTCTCAAGACGAGATCTAAGCACTAGATGCAAATCCTAGGGAAAATCACTCGAGACACAAGCCAAGAACTCAAGCAAAACCAAAGCCAAACAGAGCAAAACTTCGGCAGAACCTCCCCTGAACTTGAAGCACAACAACTCGAGCAAACTCAGCGAAAACCAAGGAGTTTCCCACTGAAGGCTCGGCACCGGTCAGACCGGTGTCCCTGACCGGTCAGACCGGTCCAACCCAGAAAACTCCGTCCTCACCAAAATGCTAAGAACTCGAGCTACAGAGACCCAAACTGCACCAAACTTGAACAACAGCTATCTCTGAACAAAACCAACACTCCGGGGGCAAAATCACTAGAAAAGCCCACCGAGACCAAGCACCGATCAATCCGGTCAAGGGCACCGGTCAGACCGGTCAGGTCTGGGCAGTTCGAGATGAACAGCGCCCGCGAGCAGAACATCTCCTTTCGATCGATCTCCCGAACCGCTCCACGGATTGAAACGAAACTTTGGGGAAGATGGATTACCTCATGGGCAACCTCTAGCTCAAAGGACTCGCCCCAAATCGCTCACAATCAAGAGAAATTGAAAGTCAACCGTCAAGAACACCTCATCTCGGGCTCAACCAAAAACCCCAAAATCGAAGACCTTTCCCATGAATTTTTGATAGAGGATCACCAAGAAAAGAGTTACCAGGTGCTTATATGTGAATCCTTCAACAAAAACCGAGAAGAAACTCCCTCAAATCCGCCCAACAAAAATTGCCCAAAAATAGCTCCGAAAATCACCGAAAAAGCGAAAATGCCGAGAACCAAAGGAGGACACAAGGATGAAATCCAAACCTTCCATACATAACGAGGAAAGATTTTATACAAGGTTTAGCATCCACCCTTCATCCTACCCACTCAAGATTTTCTCTTTGGAGCACTAGCTAAACCTAGAGAGAGAGGCAAAGAGGCAAATGAACTAGGGTTCCAAGTCTAGCCAAAGAGTTGGCTGCCATCCACCCCTCCAACACACATATATGGGCGGCGGTCTTATGCCTAAACTACACCTACAATATAAAGATAAGATACACGCCCACAGAGGGCAAATCCAAAAAGTGTAGGAGTTCTCCATCGGACAGACACGCTTTCACCGCACCTTGCTTAGCCTCGACGCAAGCTATGCGATCACGCCACGTGCCTTCCGCATCGAAGCTTCCCGACACGCACGGCCGCTACCGGTCAGACCGGTCAAGTCCACCGGTCAGACCGGTCCGGCGCAGTCACGTCGCCGCCGAGTCTCCGGACTTGGCTTTGTGGATCAACCAAGGAACCCAGTGGTTTTATAGCCAAACCACTGCAAACCCCACGAACATCGCACGACCTCCACGCCAATCTCCATCTTGACTTGGCCACCACGATAGTCCTGGCTCCATGTCCACGACTTCGTCATGCGTTTCTTGCACCGCACGGCTCGCACTTGACCCGATCGGCCACCGCGTCCATCGAACCAAGCCTACTTGTCTCTCCATCACCTGGAGGCCACCTCGGCATAGACCTTTCGTGCTTGTTCTTCACCTGCACCAACACGAGTCAGGTCGCAACCTGTACCTGCAATACTCAACCAAGAGTCAGTCCACACAACTTTGTCAATCACTCATCACAGAAGGGGCAACCCCCTCCACTGGTCCTCGAACGCTCCTCTTTCTCAATCTCCCCCTTGATGAGTGCATTAACAACACACCACGGTAACCAATTCTGAGAATAAAGAAAAAGAAAAAGAAAAGAAGACGAATAAGAACAAGAACTCGAACAAGTGATCGAAAGCCAAAGCAAAGCAACAAGATCACTCGAACGTCACAAGTCTCGGCCCCCTAAGGTAAGGGCAACAGCTCAACACAGCCGAGACAAAAGCTCATCACAAAGAGCCACAAGCTCACAAGCTCAAACCAAAGAGCAAAGCCGACGATCAAAGCACAAAGTAACTTTAGGCAACAAGGAGCTCCCCTGCAAATGTGCAACCCCCCTGAACAAATGCGTGCATGAAATACCACCAAAGAGCAGAACCATGCTCTCAGGCCCCGACCGGTCAGACCGGTGTGCCGCACCGGTCAGGCCGGTGACCATATGAACAGCGAACAGAATCGCGACTAACTTGAAATGGTTCTAAAAGCGCCCAGAATTGTAACTGATGCACAAATTTCTCCCCCTTGTTGACAATGTACAAATCAAGCTAAAATTAGGAAAATTTCAACTATGAGCTTCTCAAATATGAAATGAGCAATACAAAATGTTACAAATGAGCTATCAATCAAGCAAGATGGTTCATAGTTGAAGAAGGGCATCGCCATCAAGAGTGAGAAGTTACATAGCCATATGATAAAGCTAAGTTAAGTTTTAGCAATTTTGTGAAAATGTTCATCTCATGAGCAAATTCCTAAACATGCACAAAATGAGCTAAAAAGATCTATATCACATACAAACTCATATAAGGCACAAGTTCTCATCACAAGATCATTATAAACACCCACAAGCTGCCTCATGTCATATCAAAGCTACCGAGCCATGTGTCTACTTCTAATTGTCATGGTAGACATCATGCAACGGTTTTAGCACCCATGTTATATACATAAAAGCACAAAGACATGATGATGCGTATATTTTTCAAGCATAGACATTCCAAGATACCAATTTTCAAATTTAACATTTTAAGCATGGTACATGAAATGCCTTTGCGGTAAAAAGAAGCTTATGCTCCCTCACAAGATAAATCATGGGATAAATGGGTCTTTGACCCCAAGTGAAAAGAAAATACTATCCAAGCACAAGCAAGATATGACATAGCCATTTAAGCACAAACAGAGCATAAAAGGCATCTACCCATGAGACAAAGCATGTCAATTTTAATCATTTCCAAAAATGTAACTATCTCACATGAATATGTAGCAAATCAATCAAGAGCATAGCTATCCTTACCAATTCCCAACAAGCATAATTAACATCTCACATGTAGCAAGTTGTAGTAATCACTACATATAGGAGAAGCTCATCCTACCAAATGCAAAAGGTATAATGCACACCATAAGATACAAAGATGGCTAATCCTATCATGATATAATACATATGAGATGCAAATGCAAACATGATACATATGTCATATATAAAACACATATACAAGAGAAGCTCCTAAGATCCAGCTCAAAACGGAAAACACACTACAAGCTCACCTCGCAAGCGGGTAAAGGTGACTTGGTCAAGTGGTTTGGTGAAAATGTCAGCTAGCTGGTCTTGGGTGGGTACAAAGCTCAACCGGATGTTCCCTTTCTCAACATTGTCCCTCAGAAAGTGGTACCTCACTTCTATGTGTTTGGTTTTGGAGTGAAGGATTGGGTTTTTGGTTACACTTATGGCACTGGTGCTGTCACAAAAGAGTGGAACCTGGGTACACTCCTCACCAAAGTCACTCATAGTGTAGGTCATCCATAAAAGCTGGGAACAACAACTAGCAGCTGCAACATACTCGGCCTCTGTAGTGGACTGGGCTACACTAGTTTGCTTGCGAGACGACCAAGAAACCAAAGAAGAACCGAGAAACTAGCAACAACCCGAGGTAGACTTGCGATCCAAACGACACCTAACAAAATCAGCATCGGAGTATCCGTGAAGTGTGAGTGTCGAGGAGGCAGAATATCAAAGACCAAACTCAGGAGTGTAGTTCAAGTACCTGAAAATCCTCTTGACAGCCTGCCGATGCGAAGTCCTCGGGGAAGCCTGAAAACGAGCACACAGACACACACTGAACTGTATGTCTGGCCTCGTCACCATCAAGTAGAGGAGGGAGCCGATCATGCTCCTGTACTCCTTCTGGTCCACGGGCTCGCCATCTTCATCAGCATCCAAAACCGTAGTGGTACTCATTGGTGTAGTCAACGGCTTGGAGTCATTCATACCAAACTTCTTCACAATGTCCTTGTGTACTTGCCTTGATGCACAAACGTCCCATCCTTGCATTGCTTGATTTGAAGGCCAAGGTAAAACTGCAGCTCACCCATTATCGACATCTCGAACTCCCTGCTCATGTCATCGGCAAACCTCGCAACAAGATCATGAGAAGAGCCACCAAAGATAATATCATCCACGTAAATCTGCACAATTAGAGTGTCATTTCCCTGCCTGAGGAGAAATAAGGTTTTGTCTACTGTACCCATCACAGACCCCTTGCTAAGTAGAAAGCTTCTCAACCTACCATACCATGCCCTGAGTGCCTGCTTTAAGCCATACAAAGCTTTGCGAAGTTTATACACTCGGTGGGGGTATTTCTCAGTCTCAAAAAGGCACTCTTCACATCCATCTGAAATAATTTGAATCCTTTAGCAACAGCAAATGCTAGAAGAATTCGAATTGCTTCCAACCGAACAACCGGAGCAAAGGTTTCCTCATAGTCTATCCCCTCTTTCTGGCTATACCTCTGAGCAACAAGCCTTGCCTTGTTCCTCACCACCATACCATCCTCACCTTCTTTGTTTTCCACACCCATTTGGTACATATAGGTTTGCAATTTGGTGGAGGTTCAACTAACACCCACACCTGATTTCTCTCAAAGTTCTCCAAATCCTCATGCATGGCATTGACCTAATTTGCATCAGAAAGTGTGTGTCCAATATCTTTGGGCTCAAAAGACACAACAAAAGCAGAGTGAGCAAAATGAGAAGTTTGCTTGAACCTCGACCGTGTAGTGTGTTCATGAATGTCTACAATGATCTTGGAAGGTGGATGATCAGCCTGTACTCGTCGAGGTGCCTCTCGCCTGGACGCAACCTCCCCCTCAACAGTAGCCTCCACTTGATCCTGATGTGTTGTCATCGGTGTAGGGGATAGACCATCCTATACCGTAGTCGTAGTAGCAGAAGTAGAGGGTACACAAGCCGCCGGAGGTGCACCATCACCATCATCTCCATCATCACCTTCTCCACCATCCTTCTCGTCCACAAAGATCTTCTCACCAAGCTCATCATCACCTGCACACTCAAAAGCAGAAGAGCTACATGGTTGTGTCTCGTCGAAGGTTACCTCGCAAGTCTCCATGATTTGGTTAGTGTCAAGGTTGAGCACACAATATGCTCGAGAGTGATTAGCATAACCAAGAAAAATACCATCGGAAGACCTTGCCTCAAATTTATCTAGTTTGCCCTTCTTGAGAATAAAACACTTGCAACTGAAAGCTCGAAAATGACTCACCTTGGGTTTCCTCTCGTGCATCAACTCATAGCTCGTTTTCTTCAAGAAAGCACGAAGGAAAATGCAATTCGACACATAGCAAGCGGTAATGACCGCCTCGGCCCAAAATCTCCTAGGAGTCCTGTGCTCATCAAGCATCGTCCTAGCCATCTCACAAAGGGTCCGATTCTTCCTTTCCAGAACGCTATTCTGACGAGCGACGTATGGATAGGAATACTGATGCTCAAGACCAAGATCACTGCAAAAAGCATCAAAACGAGAGTTTTTAAATTCAGTGCCATTGTCACTGCGAATCGCTCGAATGGCATCTCCATGTCTGTCATTCTTCAACCTCAAGATCAAGTTTCGAACAAAGCCAAATGTCTCACTCTTCTCCTCCAAAAAGAAAACCCCAAGAGTACCTCGAAAAATCGTCAACAACAACAAGCACATACCACTTCCCACCTGCAGAGCGAACACGAGCTGGCCCAACTAGATCCATGTGCAACAGCTCACAAGATTGCTCAGTCATGACCGAAGTCAGAGGAGCATGAGAAGCAGCAACCATCTTTCCGTGCCGACACGGAGCACACACCAAGTCTTTCTCGAACCTGAACCTCGGCAATCCTCGGACGAGATCTAGGCCACTCAAGCGGGAAAGCAGCTCAATGCTCAAGTGTCCTAGCCGCCTATGCCACTTCTAAAGCTCAGCAGGAAAACCAGCAGCAAGACATCGAGAAGGACCAATAGACTGGGAAAAATTAGCACGAAAGATTTGACCCTCGGGGATGATCGTGTAGACTAGATCACCTCGAGAATCAAGCAACAAAGAACCACCTGATTAAAACAAACCTCATAACCTTCGTCAAGTAACTGGGATACTGACAACAGGTAATAGCCAAGTGACTTGACCAAAGCCACGTGCTTTAAGGTCACCAACTTACTTACCTTTGCAGTCCCCTCAACAAGCACTCATCCCTTACCATTATCCCCGAAAGTGATGTACCCCCTCGTACTCACCGGGGTGAGGCTGGAGAACCACCTACGATCTCCGGTCATGTGTCACGAGCAACCGGAGTCGATCAACCAAAAGTCCTCCAAGCCTCCCACCTGTAATAAAAAATAAGAACGAGAATGAGCAAACGTCTTAACACTGGGGTTAGCACAAAGAAAGTCAAACCAGTGCCGAGCCATTTGCTCAAAAATAGGGTTAGCAAAAACCATCCGATCACCCATCCTAGGCGGAACCCTCTCATGTCTCTCACCAAAGGACCTGTCACATCTCATCTGAGGAGTACGCGCACCACGAGGGGGAAACCGTGGTCCGTAGTTCCTCTGAGACCCAAAGCTGCGCCCGTCTCTCCCAAACTCGTACTGACCACGAGAAGGAGCACGTCCAGGAAACACACCACGCTCAAACCCAACACGCCTACCACTACCTCTCTGAGGAGCAACACCAAGTGTAGGAAAACCCTGAGCACCCCGAGTAGGAACTGTATGCACAACAACCACACCCCGAGGTAGATGCACTACACGAGGCTCAGGCACACCATGAGAAGGGCGGTACCTATCCTTGTTTGCTTTCTCCCTAGCAAACCTCTCATCCCTCCTCCTCCTGAAACACCACTCCTTCTGGTGCCCATCCTTCCCACAATACTCACAATGGAAAAGGATCAGTCTAGGCTTTGGGCTCACACTCGGCTGTAGCTTCTCTCTCACCTCTAGTTTCCCACTCTTTCTCACAAAGCTCACCGGCTTCTGGAAGTTGTTTGTCTTAGGTGGGAATTTGGGTGGATCAGGTGTAGTATCAAGCTTGGTCAAGAGGTGGTTAGGTTTAGGAACAAACTTGTTTTTGACTGGGGTTACTTGTGGTGGTGCTAGGATATCCCCAACCTTCTCTCGCTCATTTGGCTGTGGGTTACATTTGGTGGAGTGGAGCTGCTTCTCTCTTTCTCTCTCACTACTGCACTCACCTACTTTCTTGAAACCCAACCCCTCACCATCATGTCTCTTGAACTCTGCAATTTTCATGCTCAATTGTGGTTCATGTGCACTCAGCCAACTCAAGCACTTTCTCAGATCATCATTCTCATTTTGCAACCGATCAACACAATGTGAAAGCTTAATATCATGCAAAGCAGCAATCTCACAACCAGAGCAAGAAGTAGCAATAGGTGACTTCAAAGCAGCCTCAAGAGAAACAATCATAGCATGTGATTCATCTAGTTTTTCATGCAAGACAGGGCAAGAAGTACAAGCACCTAACAAAGTAGATCTAGACTTCAACTCAAGCAACTCAGCCCTAATCACATCTAGTTCCTCCAACCTGAAAGCATATTTCGACTTCAGCTCAGTCAAATTAGCCAAGAAGACATCACAATTAGAACACTCAGCCTCATCAGTCACAAATCAGAACACTCAGCCTCATCAGTCACAACAGGAGCAATTTTCAAAGCATCAATCTGAGACCTAGCATCAGCAAGCAAGGACTCAAGCTCAGCAAACCTATCCTTAGCATCACCTACCAAAGACCTAAACTCTCTCTTCTCCTTGTTGGTCTTTCTAAGCACATCATCACGGTTGTCAAGCAAATCATTCAGCCTAGCATTCTCCTCTAGCAGTCAAATCAGCAGGTCGAGTGTAGTGAACATTCTTTGTCACGTCCCAAATCAGCTATCCCTTCCCACGGAGGAAAGCAGCCATCCGAGCCAGTCACATCTGGTAGTTTTTTCTATCGAAGTGCGGAGGACCCAAACCCCTTTCCTGGTAGGCCATCTTTGGATCTTAGACTGGTTAGAGTCGTGAAAGACCCGTAACCGGCTCTGATACCAATGAAAGGACCGGATTGGCGACCAGAGAGGGGGATTAGCTCCGAAGAGATGAACACGAATATGCTCCAAATTCACTTCCGTGACCTCCGAAACTCCTCTTGCCAAATCAACGTAGTCACTGAAGTACTACTGGACCTAGGAGCAAGATAACCACCAGAAACTCTCGACACACATAGCGGAACTCAAACAATGTGCAGCTCGGCCAGCACCGGTCAGACGGGTCACCTGCACCGGTCAGACCGGTCACCCCTGGGAAATTCTGTGTCGTGCTCTCGACACACAAGACTGTCCCAAAACTCTCAAGATGAGATCTAAGCACTAGATGCAAATCCTGGGGAAAATCATTCGAGACACAAGCTAACAAATCGAGCGAAACCAAAGCCAAACAGAGCAAAACTTCGGCAGAACCTCCCCTGAACTTGAAGCACAACAACTCGAGCAACCTCAGCGAAAACCAAGGAGTTTCCCGCTGAAGGCTCGGCACCGTCAGACCGATGTCCCTGACCGGTCAGACCGGTCCGGCCTAGAAAACTCCGTCCTCACCAAAACGGCAAGAACTCGAGCTATAGAGACCCAAACTGCACCAAACTTGAACAGCAGCTATCTCTGAACAAATCCAACACTCCGAGGGCAAAAACACTCGAAAAGCCCACCCAGACTAGGCACCGGCCAGACCGGTCAAGGGCACCGGTCAGGTCTGGGCAGTTTGAGATGAACAACGCCCGCGAGCAGAACCTCTCCTTTCGATCGATCAGTCTCCCGAACCGCTCCACGTATTGAAACAAAACTTTGGGGGAGGATGGATTACCTCATGGGCAACCTCTAGCTCAAAGGACTCGCCCCAAATCACTCACAATCAAGAGGAATCGAAAGTCAACCGTCAAGAACACCTTATCTCGGGCTCAACTAATAACCCCAAAATCGAAAACCTTTCCCACAGATTTTAGATAGAGGATCACCAAGAAAAGAGTCACCAGGTGCTCATATGTGAATCCTTCGACAAAAACTGAGAGGAAACTCCCTGAAATCCACCCAACAAAAATCACCCAAAAATAGCTCTGAAAATCACCGAAAAAGCGAAAATGCTGGGAACTAAAAGAGGACATAAGGATGAAATCCAAACCTTCCATCCATCACGAGGAAAGATTCTATACAAGGTTTAGCATCCACCCTTCATCCTACCCACTCAAGATTTTCTCTTTGGAGCACTAGCTAAACCTAGAGAGAGAGAGAGGCAAAGAAGCAGATGAACTAGGGTTCCAAGTCTAGCCAAAGAGTTGGCTGCCATTCACCCCTCCAACACACATATATGGGCGGTGGTCTTATGCCTAGACTATCCCTACAACATAAAGATAAGATACACGCCCACGGAGGTCAAATCCAGAAAGTGTAGTAGTTCTCCATCGGACGGACGTGCTTCCACTGCACCTTGCTTAGCCTCGACGCAAGCCATGCGATCACGCCACGAGCCTTCTGGTCAGACCGGTCCACACCGATCAGACCGGTCAGGTCCACCGGTCAGACCGGTTCAACGCAGTCACGTCACCACCGAGTCTCCGGTCTTGGCTTTGTGGATCAACCAAGGAACCCAGTAGTTTTGTGGCCAAACCACTGCAAACCCCACGAATGTCGCACGACCTCCACGCCAATCTCCATCTTGACTTGGCCGCCATGATAGTCCCGGCTCCATGTCCATGACTTCGTCTTGCCTTTCTTGCACCGTACGGCTCGCACTTGACTCCATCGGCCACTGGGTCCATCGAACCAAGCCTACTTGTTTCTCCATCACCCAGAGGCCACCTCGGCATAGACCTTTCATGCTTGTTCTTTACCTGCACCAACACGAGTTAAGCCGCAACCTGTACCTGCAATACTCAGCCAAGAGTCAGTCCACACAACATTGTCAATCACTCATCACAGAAGGAGCGACCCTTCACTAGTCCTTGGACGCTCCTGGTCCTCATCGTCGGCGCCACTCCTCATCACGTACCGACCAGCCGCGCTAGCCGGCACCACCGGATTCCCGTCCACAAGGATGTGCGGTGCTCGCGACGACGACTCCCAAAGCAGAACACGGCGGCCCAGCTGCTGTCGAGCTCCCGCTGGACGTGCCACCGCCCGCTAGCTGAGGCAGCTTCTAGAACAACGACAACACCCTTGTAGGGTCGAGATGGCAGACTAGAGAGGGTGAATAGTCCTTTCTAGAAACTTAACGCATCGGCTAACCGAAACAAATGCGGAATAAAAACTATCGGTTTAGCCAAGACTACACCCCTCTATCTATGTTCACTAGCACCTTATAAAAGATCATAAACAAGTAAATAAGGTGTCGGCCTAGCACAAGCTCACCTAATCAATTCTAGGAGGTCACACAAACCTATGCCACTAGCTGGTACTTTAAGCACCGGGAGCTCCTACACAATTCTAATGAGCAAAAGCATAAAGCCTACCTAAACTCACTAGATGCACAATGGTCAAGACTACACAAGCCTAATCCAAAGGCTCAATTTACTTAGCTACACAAATTAAGCAAAGAGACTAATTAAGCTACACAAGCTAATTAGTCACTCACTACTTCTAGCTACACAAGTAAGAAATAGAGAGCTACACAAGCTTCTAATTACAAGAGCAACTACACAAGTCAAATTAGTTGCACAAGGTAAGTACTTCTAGCTACACAAGCAAGAAGATAACTAGCACACTGCACAAGCCAACTAATTACAAGAGCAACTTCACAAGCACAATGATATGTAAGGATGTAAATACAGTGCTTGTGATCAAGAAGTGAAAACCACCGAGAAGAGATGATGACAAGGTCGACACGGTGATTTTTATCCCGAGGTTCACTTGTTGCCACCAAGCTAGTCCTCGTTGTGTTGACCGACACTTCGATGGTTCTTGGGTAAGGCTCTCAAGCCGCTGGCCACTCCGGGCACACCAAGACACCACTCGCAAGTGCAGTACTCAATGACATGCTCCACTAGAGTTGCTCTTCGCGATCCCGACAGGGTGAGCACAATCCCCTCACAAAGCCTTCTCCGGATCTACGCACAATCACCTTATATATCACGGGAGGTAGGGTTACAAGTGGGTTTAGGTAAAGGAGTTCTAGTCAGGTACGGCTAGGAGTAGTTTACATGGCGGTTCGTACATGATATCTTTCCTATCTGAGTACTAGTCCTCCATTGCCTTATAGTCCACACCGTCTTGGACCATGGCCCACAAGCCGAGTAGTCCCGGGGGCCCATCTAGTAGTCGGGCCAAACCCGCCTCCATGGTGGGCCCAGGGATGTCTGTACGACAAGCCCCTGAGTACTTTGTAGTCGAGTGAGATGGCTTCGAGTAGTCTTGATGGCCTCCGCGAGTAGTTCCCAAGCGTCCCCGAGTTCCACAAGCCGAAAGTTCTCAAGAATACTTGAATCATCCCGAGGCTGGAAGGTACTCTAGCAAATCTTGAGTAGTCTTGAAGTCTTCTCGAGTAGTTCCCAAGCGTCCCCGAGTTCTTCTCTCGAAGGTCTTCAAAAATACTCTTGATGTCTTGATAGCTTGCGTTGAAAACCATATGGAAAATGCGATTCAAAGAATCACATTCCATATGGAATGTAGCCCCCGAGCCTTAGGTCAAATCGTAGATTCAAGCGGAGGGTCAATCTGAAGTCTTGCCAATCTTATCCCGAAAAATCCAGAGAAAAAACCGAAGGACATGTGGCACGGAGCTCCTGAGCCTTAAGTCGAGTACTTCTCTTGAATTGAAGGATCAATTGACTGTAGAATGTGTCCGATGTTGATGATCAATATCTTGAAATCCTTGCAATATCCTATGTTGAAGACGAGCCCTCAAGATACGGAGTGTCGAGTAGTGGAAGTTGAAAGGGTTCCCCGCACAGTGTCAGCCACGCGGTTATAAATAAGAAGGGTAACCCCTTAGGGTTTTTCCACCGCATTTGCCTTCAAGCCTTTGCAAATAGATCCATCTCCCTATCAACCGCCGCCACCACCGCCGCCACAGTAGATCCGCGAGTGCCGCTGCTGCCACCCTCGTAGCCCCCGAGCGGATGCGAGTGAAGACACTCGTGACCTCGAGGATGAAGGCCGGTCCATCAAAGGCGCAGATGATAAGAAAGAGAGCCCGAGAGGTGCAGGGGGACGCAGGGCAATCCTCGTCCAGCCCCATGCCACCGGATCCAAAGAGCTCATGGAAGAAGTCAAAGCTGAAGACAGATGAAATCCTCACGCTGGTGAACTTCAGTTACTTCAGGGAGAAAGTTGTTGACTCCTGGAACACTACCGCCGGAGATGCATATCCGATGGAGAAGAACCAAGTGGAGATCCCA
The DNA here is from genome assembly GCA_036936925.1 of Cenchrus fungigraminus. Taxonomy (NCBI): domain Eukaryota; kingdom Viridiplantae; phylum Streptophyta; class Magnoliopsida; order Poales; family Poaceae; genus Cenchrus; species Cenchrus fungigraminus. The sequence continues at coordinate 133,938,918 of CM072774.1, read as the reverse complement.
ATATTCGCCCGTTTATGCGAACGCGGACTGGCGCTGCCATCGTCAGACTTCTTCTGTGGGTTGCTCGACTACTACAAGGTCGAGTATGTTCACTTGAACCCGAATGGCATTTTCCACACTTTTGACTTCGTGCATTTCTGTGAAGCATTCCTCGGCATCAAGCCGCACTGGGTGCTTTCCCAGAATTTTCCCGCGTGAAGCCGCAACCCAACAGTGAGAACCCCAAGGTAGTCGGTGGAGTGGGGACCCAGATGCGGGAGGATGCTGGGAAGCTAAGCACCAGTGGAGGGCTGCTCCTTCTGTGATGAGTGATTGACAACGTTGTGTGGACTGACTCTTGGGTAAGTATTGCAGGTACAGGTTGCGGCTTGACTCGTGTTGGTGCAGGTGAAGAACAAGTGTGAAAGGTCTATGCCGAGGTGGCCTCTGGGTGATGGAGAGACAAGTAGACTTGGTTCGAGGGACCCGGTGGCCGATGGGGTCAAGTGCGAACCGTGCGGTGCAAGAAAGGCAGGACGAAGTCATGAACATGGAGCTGGGACTATTGTGGCAGCCAAGTCAAGATGGAGATTGGCGTGGAGGTCGTACGGTGTTCGCGGGGTTTATAGTGGTTTGGCCACAAAACCACTGGGTTTCTTGGTTGATCCACAAAGCCAAGACCAGAGACTTGGTGGCAATGTGTCTGCACTGGACCGGTCTGACTGGTCTGACCGGTGTGGACCAGTCTGACCGGTGGGGTGCACCGGTCTGACCGGTGGTAGCCGTGCGTGTCAGGAAGCTTCGAAGTGGACGGCGTGTGGCGTGATCGCATGGCTTGCGTCAAGGCTAGGCAAGGTGTGGTGGATGCGCGTCCGTCCGATGGAGAACTCCTACACTTTTTGGATTTGCCCTCCGTGGGCATGTATCTTATCTTTGTGTTGTTGGGGTAGTTTAGGCATAAGTCCGCCGCCCATATATGTGTGTTGGAAGGGTGGATGGCAGCCAACTCTTTGGCTAGACTTGGAACCCTAGTTCATTTGCTTCTTTGCCTCTCTCTCTCTCTAGGTTTAGCTAGTGCTCCCAAGAGAAAATCTTGAGTGGGTAGGATGAAGGGTGGATGCTAAACCTTGTACAGAATCTTTCCTCGTGATGTATGGAAGGTTTGGATTTCATCCTTGTGTCCTCCTTTGGTTCCCGACATTTTTGCTTTTTCGGTGATTTTCGGAGGTATTTTTGGGCAATTTTTATTGGGCAGATTGGAGGGAGTTTCCTCTTAGTTTTGTTGAGGGATTCACATGTGACCACTTGGTGACTCTTTTCTTGGTGATCCCTGTCTAAAAATCTGTGGGAAAGGCCTTCAATTTTGGGGTTTTTAGTTGAGCTCGAGATGAGGTGTTCTTGATGGGTGACTTTCGATTCCTCTTGATTGTGAGTGATTTGGTGCAAGTCCTTTGAGCTAGAGGTTGCCCATGAGGTAATCCACCTTCTCCCAAAGTTTCGTTTCAATCCGTGGAGCGGTTCGAGAGATCGATCGATCAGAAGGAGGGGTTTTGCTCGCGGGCGCTGTTCAACTCGAACTACCCAGACCAGACCGGTCTGACCGGTGCCCTTGACCGGTCTGACCGGTGCCTGGTCTCTGTTGGCTTTTTAAGTGAGTTTGCCTCCGGAGTATTGGTTTTGGTTAGTGTGAGACATGGGTACCCCTGGGTCCCCACCGACCAGGCTCATGGCCGTCCCTGACAAGTAGGTCCGGCCTACCAGAAGACCCGCCGACCTGTCAGTGGGCCCAACCGACCTAGTTGGTAGCCCACACGACCTCCTGAAGACCTTCCAGAAGATTCCCCAGACGACCTAATCCAGCGCGACCTCAAGACTTGGCGTACAAGACAAGACCTCAGTGGATTTCGACCAAAGCAGACCGACAGGATATGGCAAGCGATGTAATCAACTAGACTTAGGTCTCCTGGTCGTAACCGACCAGGAGTCTGGGAACCGACCTCATCCGCTGGCCAATATAAGGCGGGCGAGGCGACCCCTTGTAACAACCACGCAATCCTCAAGCAATACAAACCGAAGAACTGGACGTAGGGTTTTATTCTCCGGAGGCCCGAACCAGTATAAACTCATCATGTTCTCTGTGTTCCGCGTACTCGTGTGCGACCTTCGAGTTCTTAGCCTTAGATTCCACCCCACTGAACAACTAAACCACTGGGATTAACACCCCCGTGGGCTGTCCAGATCTCACCATCTGACAGTTGGCGCGCCAGGTAGGGGGGAATCAAGGTTCTTCGTGCAACTCGATGGCTTCGTCCAACGGCGTCATCTTCCCGGAGAGCATGGCGGACATCCTCGCCAATCCTGTCGACATCTGCTTCGGCTCAATGCCGGCGAAATCCACCACTCCAGCCGCCTACCTCGTCATCGAAGGCAATGCGGTCACCACCGACCAACAGATCGGGACAGATTTGTTGACGGAAACCCACCCACCCACTCCTAGCGACCTGATCGCTGGGATCGATCGTGTCGAGGGCATGCTCTCCGACACAATCAAAATCTGCGAACGCGTCAAACACCCTCGCAGGACCTCAACGCCTTCCAGCATGCCTCTTGGCTTGCGCAACGCAGCTCACGTAGCCTCACGCTACATGAAGCGCAAGATCCAGATCGAATCTGGACCCAAGACCCCAGATCGTGGAAGCTGTAGGAGCCACCTCGACGAACCCTGCCCTATCCACGAGAATCCCAAACACATGGCGCGCCAGTGCCGTGTCCTCAAGAAACTTCGTCGACCTCTCACTGCGGCCCATCGCCGCCAGATAAACCAAGAGCCGTCTCCGGACCGCCTCGCGTTTCAGATCGCCCGCACAACTATCTCCCCGAACTATCTGGGAGAAGAGCTCGAGACCCTAGATCGCGAGATCTTGGTCGTCTCTGCAGACGTACCACCTCAAGATGGAGAGACAGATGAACAATGCCAGGAGCGCGAGAACGCCAATGCTGCCAGAGCTGTTCGTCGGCAACAAGAACTCGCTGCTGCTATCCCAGGTGCAGGTCAACAACCAGGTCAACAACCACTCAACACCGGGCAAGTCAATGACAACGTCGGGCAACAAGCACCTGCGGCACCAGCCGCCGCTCAGCAACGACGGCAAGACAATCAACCTCGTGCCAATCGCCTACGTGCTAGAGACCTCCTGAGGGACTTCGAGCGAGATGGTCTTGAAGTCTACAACTCTCCACAAACCAACTTAGGAGCCGCTCTTGCCGCCCTAAACCACCTCGAAGATTCTCCTGCGGTACGACGTCTCCAAGCTAACGTCCGTGTCGCCGCCGCCCAGATCGAAGAAAGAGGTCCTGGATACAGTAGGTCAGCTGCAAGCTCCTACTCCAGGAGCAGATCGGAACATCCTCGCCAACGACGCCATAGCCAGGGTCCCCTTGAGCCGGTGGCTGAAGGGGGACGAGGTGAAAACGAAGTGATGCAGCCGGTCAACCCCGCTGCCAACGCTGCAGCTAATGCTCCAGCCAACCCTGCAGCCAATGCTCTGGCAAATGCTCCAGCCAATGCCGCCGGCAACGTCGCCAATAATGTAGCTAATGCAGCCAACATCCAGGGAAACGCCGCCGCAAACCCAAGGCACAATGCAGGAGCTCAACCTCCGCCAGTGCAGGCTAATCGCGCAGAAGGCAGTCAGCGTCAACGCATAAGAGACGAAGTGGAGATAGCATGATGTGCTAACTACGATCGTGACCATGGGGTCCCTGACGCCCTTGACGCCAACAACCCCATCCAAGCAACGGAGCTGCGGCACATGCACAACCAGGAACTTCTACGACGTGCCCAGTACGACCAAGACAACGGCCCTCCCGATGACCTCTACGTCATCCCGACGGCTTATGCCCCATCAGCAAGCCCGGGAGCGGTCAATAACTTCCCTGCATTCTCACGACGTCTACGGACGATCAGATACCCCAAGGATTTCAAGCCGGCCATTGAGAAATACGACGGTCGCTCCGACCCAAGTATATGGCTCAAGATGTATAGCATCGCAGCACGCGCCTCTGGAGGCAATGAAGACCACATGGTGGGATACTTCCCCCTTGTGATGGGCAAGGCACCACTCCTGTGGCTCAACAATCTCCTAGCAGAGTGCATCACCTCCTGGGCAACACTATCTCGCCTTTTCACGACCAACTACCAGGCGACCTATAATCGTCCTGGCAACACTCACCACCTCGCTAGGGTGCGGATGAGACGTGACGAAACTCTCCATGAGTATACCAACCGCTACTTCGAAAACCGCAACACCCTCGCGGGTGTCAAAGACGAGGACGTCATCGCTTATTACAAGAAAGGGATCACCAACATCAAGCTCTTCGAGAAGATCCATGAAGCTGACGCACATACCATCGCCGACCTCATGGCCTACGTCGACAAGCTAGTCGACACTCAAGACGCGGTGATGCACGACTTCAACGGTGAAGATCACGACGACGGAGGAAACAGGTCGCGCAAGCGATCTGGCGAAGCCTACATGGCGGATCCACCAAGACCTTCCACCATCCTCGAAGGTGACTTCAACATGGTCATGGACGACCAATGCCAGTTCCACCGCTACGCCAAACACACCATGAGGGAGTGTGAGCAACTGAAGCGCGCCCTCGGAGTACCCTCCGAGTCCAAGAAGACTAAGAGCAGCAACAACGACGACCGGAATGGTGACCAGCGCTTCGACAACCGTAACCGCCGACCTGATCGACGTGATTACCGTGACCGCAGGCCCTATCGTTGCAATGATGACAGGGATCGACATGATTATCGCCGCGACTACCGCCGCGATGATAGGCGCGACGACTATCGTCGCAACGACCGCAATGACAGGCATGACGACCGCAAGGGTGATCGCCGTGACGACCAGCGCAGTGATCGCCGAGACGATCGGCGCGATGATCGACGTCGCCAGGACGACCACAACCGCCACGACAACAATCGCAAGGAGCGATCTCCACCGCCACCACCTAAAGGCGGCAACCCTAATGGTGCATTCCAATCCGCCAACCGAGAGATCAACTTCATCGTCGGCGGTTGCCAAGCGACTAAAAGCAACAGACAACTCCGATCAAACGCAAGGGAGATTGGGCATGTCAACACCGAAACTCCGCAACCTCTGCGTTGGTCGGAATTCCCAATCACTTTCTCCAGGAAAGATCATTGGGTACACATCCCTGACCCCGGGACCTACCCGCTGGTCGTCAACCCCATAGTCGACGGGGCCTTCCTGCCTAAGACCCTCATCGACGGAGGCAGCAGCTTGAACATCATCTTCACAGAGACGCTGCGCAAGATGGACTTCGACTTCAACAAGATGACTGCCTGCGATGAGCCCTTCTACGGGGTCGTGCCCGGCAAGGCTGCATACCCCATAGGTCGTGTATGCCTACCGGTCACCTTCGGCACAAAGGAGAACTTCCGCACGGAGTACTTAACGTTCGAGGTCGCGGACTTCCGCTCCTCCTACCACGCCATCCTTGGGCGACCTATGCTCGCCAAGTTCTTGGCCATACCTCATCACACCTACCTCATCATGAAGATGCCGGTGCCTAACGGAATACTCTCCGTCCTCGGAGACATTATGGTCTCCTACAACTGCGAAAGTGCCACCGTCGAGCTCTCCAAAGCCTCCGCGGTCAAAGCCGCAGCAACGGTCATGGTCGCCCAGGCAGCCAAGATCGACCAAACCACTCTGGAGGTGCCAGAGCAGAAGCATACAAGCACAGCCTTGGACCCAAGTCCAGCCGTCAAGAAGGTTTGCCTCGGCCTGCCCGATGCGTCCAAGGAAGTCGTCATCGGGGCCAACCTCGACCCCAAATAGGAACTTGCGCTCACCAGTTTCCTCAGGGACAACGCTGACATCTTCGCATGAAGCCCGTCCGACATGCCCGGTGTCCCCAGGGAGCTGGCTGAGCACGCACTTGAAGTCAACAAGACCGCACGACCTATCAAGCAAAAGCTCCGGCGATTTGCAAAAGATAGAAAACAAGCCATAGAAGTAGAAGTCTGTAAGCTCTTAGCTGCAGGATTTATTAGAGAATGTAAACACCCGGTTTGGCTCGCAAACCCGGTCCTTGTACCAAAGAAAACTGGTGGATTGAGGATGTGTATCGATTACACCGATCTCAACAAGCACTGCCCGAAGGATCCCTTCCCTCTTCCTCGCATCGACCAGGTCGTGGACTCCACGGCTGGTAGTGTTCTACTCTGCTTCCTCGACTGCTACTCAGGGTATCACCAGATAGCCCTGCATCCTGACGACGAAGATAAAACGGCGTTCATAACACCTCACGGCATCTACTGCTACAAGGTCATGACCTTTGGTCTGAAAAACGCTAGAGCAACATATCAGAAGGCAATTCAGAAGTGCCTAAAGTCCCAGATCGGGAAGAACGTCGAAGCCTATGTGGACAATGTGGTCGTCAAGACCACCCAGGAAGACAAACTCATCTCCGACCTCTCCGAAACCTTCGTCAACCTTCGCCAACCTACGAGAATTCCAATGGAAGCTCAATCCAACCAAGTGTGTCTTCGGTGTGCCTTCCGGGTTGCTCCTGGGCTTCATGGTCGGGCACCGAGGCATTGAAGCCAACCCTGCGAAGGTCGATACTATACGCAACATGGCCAAGCCATCCGACAAGAAATACGTCATGAAGCTCACAGGAATGATGGCGGCTCTAGGTCGTTTCATCAAAAGTTCTACGAGAAAGGCTTACCCTTCTTCAAGCTATTGAAGAAGGCAGACAAGTTCGTATGGGACGACAAGGCCCAAAAAGCATTTGAAGCTCTCAAAGAGTCCTTGACGACACCACCAATCATGACTCCACCAATTCCGAAAGAAACACTCCTCCTCTACATCTCTGCCACCACCAATGTGGTCAGCACAGTCCTCGTCGCTGAGCGAGAAGAAGAAGGGCAGGCCTATCCTGTGCAACGACCTGTGTATTACGTAAGCGAGGTCCTGGCCGACGCTAAGACACGTTATACACAACCTCAGAAGCTATTCTATGCGCTCCTGATCACGTCGAGAAAGCTTCGTCACTACTTCCAAGCTCACAAGATCGTGGTTCCATCATCGTTCCCACTAGGAGAGATCATCCGCAACCGCGACGCTAACGGCCGCATCGTCAAGTGGTCGGTCAAGCTTGGAGAATTCGAAATCGAGTTTTGCCCCCGGCAAGCGATCAAGTCGCAGATCCTCGCAGACTTTGTGTCTGAGTGGACAGAAATCCAGATGCCCCCTCCCAAGGAGCGGCCTGAACACTGGATAATGTACTTCGACGGTGCCCTAAACCTCGAAGGCGCAGGCGCATGCGTGTTGCTCATCTCTCCCCAGGGAGAACAACTCAAATACATCCTGCAGATACACCACAAGGCCTCCAACAACGGTGCAGAGTACGAAGCCCTGATCCACGGACTCCGCATAGCAGTGTCCCTTAGCATCAAGCGACTACTAGCTTTCGGTGATTCCAAGGTCGTCATCGAGCAAGTCAACAAGGAGTGGGACTGCGTCAAGGACACGATGGATGCTTACTGTGTTGAGATCCGCAAACTTGAAGGCCACTTCGAGGGAATTGAGTTTCAGCACGTCCCATGAAACAACAATGTGGCCGCCGACGTACTTTCCAAACTAGGCTCTCGACGAGCTCTAGTCCCCGCAGGCGTGTTCGTCCAGGACCTACGCAAGCCTTCAATCAAGCTTCTAGACCCAGATAACCCAGAACTACCTCAATACGATCAAACGTCAGCACCTCCCCGCGACGTGCTGATGTCAGAAAAAGAAGATGATTGGCGCAAGCCCTTCATAGACTTTATACTCGACCAGCTCGACCCCGACGACAAAGCAGAACGAGAGCATATCACACGACGAAGTGCCAACTACGTCGTGATTGGTACCGACCTATACAGAAAAGCCGCCTCTACTGGCGTCTTGATGAAGTGCATCTTACGATCAGAGGGTCTACAGCTCCTAGCTGAGATTCACAGCGGCGAGTGTGGCTGCCACGCGGCATCCACTAACCTGGTCGGGAAGGCATACCGATCTGGATTCTACTGGCCCACGGCCACGACCGATGCTAAAGACCTCGTAAAGAGGTGCAAAGGATGCCAATTCTTTGCCAAACAGCAGCACCTGCCGGCTCAGGCCCTGCGCACCATCCCTCCATCATGGCCCTTCGCCATGTGGGGCCTCAACTCTATGGGACCGTTTCGTACCGCCCCAGGCGGCTACAAACACATACTAGTAGCTGTTGATAAATTCACCAAGTGGATCGAAGTCCGACCTGTTGCAAAAGTAACATCGGAAGAAGCGGCAAAGTTTATCGGAGACATTACACACCGCTTCGGTGTACCCAACAGGATCATCACCGACCTGGGCAAAGCCTTCACTGGCTCTGCCTTTTGGGATTTCTGCCAAGAAAACACTATTGACGTCTACTACTCTTCGGTCGTCCACCCTCAGTGCAACGGCCAGGTCGAGCGCGCCAACGGCATGGTCCTTCAGGCCCTCAAAGACCGCATCTACGATGATGCCTCAAACTGCGCCACCCGGTGGTTAGCCGAGCTACCACACGTGATTTGGGGTCTAAGGACTCAAGTCAGCTCCGCCACAGGCTTTTCGCCCTTCTTTCTGGTCTACGGATCGGAAGCCATACTACCTACCGACGTCGCCTTCGGAGCTCCACGCATACAGTTCTACGAGGAAGGAGAAGCCGAGCAAACCTGTCGTGTCGACCTCGATAGCCTTGAAGAGCAGAGGCTTGCTGCTGTCATGAGACAAGCCCGTCACGACCAACAACTTCGACGCTACCACGACCGCAACGTTAAGGAAACTTCCTTCAACGTTGGCGACCTCGTCCTCAGGCGCATCCAGAAGACCGACGACATGCACAAGCTCTCTGCCCCTTGGGAAGGACCCTTCATCGTCACCGAAGTTATCAGCCCATCCACTTATCGCCTCCAATGGGGTGACGGACAAGGAGTGCCAAACCCTTGGAACGTGGAGCACTTACAACGATTCTATCCGTAGAATAGTTTTTAATTCCAGCTATGTATTCCCTTTCCTTGTACTTTTTTCAGAATAAATAAATATTAGTTCAAGCAGTCATCTGCTATGTGCCGAGCCCTACCTTCTCCTCTCTCATGTCACAAACCCTCTCCCTCGACATGCTCGGGGGCTTGGCTAAAGCCAATACATGGGTTGCAAAACCTGAGGGTCACATATTTTCGCCTACTCCTCTCCCTCGACATGCTCGGGGGCTTGGCTCAAAGCCAACCTAAAGGTCGTTCGACCTGAGGACATCATCCCTAATGAGTACGAGGCCTCCTGTCGCTGTGAGCATGCATGGTCAGAAAAGGGTCGCCAGACCCAAGCCCCAGGCTCCTTCCTCGCGCGCCGACCTCACGTAAGCCTCCACGCTGAGCTGTGGAGGTCGGTAAGCCAGCCTCTCCATGAGTAGTGGTTAGCGAGACAAGAAACAAGACGTCGTCATCTACAAAGACTACCAAGCTCGCACAGGCACAAGGCAAGTACTTCATTTAGGTTCAATAAAATATTTCATCCGCAAGACCTATTTACATGACTGAGAAGGGGAGAAGGTACTGCTCCTAAGTCCAAGACTACTCTTCGCCGTCATCACCTTCATAATCCAGATTGTCCATCACCTCAATGGCGGCATCCCGAACCTCCAGCTCCAGGGCTGCGAGGTCCTTCTCAACATCAGCACCAGCCTTGACCTTGGCCATGTCGACGTCAGGGTAGTGAGACTTCACTCTCACCAATGCATCAGTAGCCGCCGCCAAGCTCGTCGCCTTCAGCAGCGTCAGGAGCCTGTTAGGGGTATCTACGAGACGATCTACAATGGATTTTGTCTCCTCCCCTTCAGCTGGCACTGCTATGCAATCCATGGCATAGTTGGCAGCACCCTTCTGGTCGTTCAGCTCCACCTCATACCCTGCAATGGTCACTTGGTCATTCTGCAATGACTTCAAAACAACCTCGAACTCGACCTCAAGGTCCCGACGAGCTCCTTTCTCATAAGCCAGCTTTTGAGATACGGCGTACTCACTGTCAGCAGCTTCCTTCATCGCCCGCTTGAGCTCTTGGCCCCCAGCCTCGACCTCCCGAAGCGACACCTCCAAATTTCGAACCTTCTCCTTGGTGTTCTTCATGTCGTTGTTAAGCTCCTCCTCACGATTACGGAAGCCTACAAGACATCACAATGACCTCTTTGCTGCTGAAAAAAGACTACCAACACGAAGATCCGACCTACCAATGGCTACAGTATTGAACTGCGCAGTAGCCTCCTTGGCTTTGCGCTTCTCCTCGGCGAGCTCGTCCACGAGCCTCATCTTCTCGGCGGCCGCCACCTCCCGGACCTGCTTGAGCTCCTGCTCAAGGTCTGCAATCCGTTGCTCCTTCGCCACCGCGTTCTTCAGCAGGTCGACCCGGCTTTTGGCTCGTTCCGCCAAAGACTGCCACAGCACAACAAGCTCGTCAGTGACACTTCAACAAATACATCATCAGAAAAGTACATCGTAAGTAAACCTATCGTCAGCACGTGGTTGATGGTCACAATGCTGGTCCGCAAGGCCTGCATATCCTCGTTGTCCTCGAAGATATCATCCTGCCAAGGGGTATTATTCCAATCAATTTCCCGTCGCGGTAATCTCGGGCTTGACGAGGAAGAATTGGGTACCTGTGCGCCAGATGTCCCCGGACCTCTTGGCGCCTGGTCAATTTGAGGCTGGTCCTTGACCAGGTCGTCGTCAGCCCCAGCAGGTCTTGAGCTGATGGGGTCCACGTCAATAATTCCTGGAGAAGCCGGCGTTCCGACGTCCCCAACAGCACCTCCCACTCCCGCATCACCAGCACGCGGGGGACTCGCCATCCTTGAATCCGCCACCAGCGGTGAAGTTGCCTTCTTTTCAGCCGCCCCTGGCGGCGGGATGGTCGTCTGCGCGTCGTCGGTCAACGACTCCACCACGACCTTAGGGTCGGGCGATCTCGTGCGGGAGGGCGAAGCCTGAGCGCCCAGGTCGCGCTGCGGCTCTGCTACCGACCTGCACAACAACACCACGTCAAGACAGACATTCACAGCACGGCAACAGCAAGTAAAAGAGATCGAGTGTTCAAGACTTTACCTCGTAACAGCCGGGATGCGAGGCTTCGGCCTAAAAAATCAAGGCCTAATTGCTGCAAGCATCTTTGCCTGCGCTGCGGCAGCAGTTCGCTGCGCCTCCAAACCTCGACGGAGGGCATCCTCCGACGTCTTCTCCACCAACTCCCGCTGCCTCTTGGCAGCGGGGCTCTCCGACCTCCTCGCCGGCCGATCTTCCACGACCGGTGACTCCTCGGTGGCTTCGTCTTCCTCCTCTTCTTCCGACTCGACCTCCCTCGAACGAGGTGTCGGAATTGCCGGCGTCACAACTACCGGTGGGGAACTAGCCTTCCTCTTCTTCTTCTTCTCCGCGGCCTTCACCGCAGAGACCGCAGCAGCAGCAGTTGAAGCCGACTGCTTCGCCATCGTCGACCTGGTCTTGCGCCGGGACTTCGCAGCACCACCAGCATCCGGGCCCGTCCCAGCGTCGCCTCCGACCTCGACGTCGGTATCTTCATCGGCCTCCACCGACGAGTGAGACTCGTAAAACTCCAGCAGCCGAGCTGCTGGAGGCTTGTATTTGTCCGACCTAAGTTTCCGCCGGTGCAGCTCACCTTCACGAAGAGGCGCTGGGCACCAGAACTGATGTTCACGTTCCTGCAATCAACCTGTCGGTGCGGAAAGTAGTCCCGACACTAACTAGTAAGAGCGCTGAGATCTATCTCTCGATGGCCGGTGCTAAGCAACACAAGTGACGCGGGTTTATCCTGGTTCCGGCCGTGGGCCGTACGTCCAGTAGGGGTGCGCTCAGGGCGCTGTATTGTGTTGCACTGTAGTGCTTGCAGAGGGGAGCTACAAGCAAGGCGGGAGAGGAGGAGAAGCCTCCAGGTCCCTGAGGTTTAATTGAGGAGAAGTGCCAATATCGCGGTGAAGGCGAAAACGTGCAAGTGAGTAGCTATCCGTCGTCCCCCCCGCGGCCAGGGGACCGCCTCCTCCTTTTATAGGCCAAGGGGAGGCGGTTTACAATCGTGCCGCACAGTTCTAAAGCTACATATGGCGGCATGGCGCACAGTGCCGTGGAGTTGATGGCCGTCCTGACGAATCTTGCTCCCGTCGGGCGTCGTGGCGAGCCCTGTGCCCGTCCAGGAGCGACTTCGAGGGTGGCTGTGTGGGAATTCCCCGTTTGGTCGCCATCCGTACGCTGACTCGAGGGTGCAGCTGACGGGAGGCTGGAGGACGCACAGCGGCGGGCGTGGTGATGTCTTGTCGTCCCGGGCTCCCACAGCACCGGGGATGGCGCTGCAGTGCCCGGGATGGCAGCACAGCGGCGGGGATGGCCGCACAGGGCCGAAGGTGACGGAGGAGATGCGCTCCACTGGTCTGATGTCACGGTGTTGTCCTGCGCGGGCGCAGGGTAGGCGTCCGTACCTCTTTCGAGGGTTCCGTCGTCCTCTTTCGAGGGGTGCAACGTGGAGGTCGTACGGGAGTGGGCGGCACAGTGTCACGGAGTTGACACCGGCCTTCCCGCACAGCTCCCGTACAGTGCCAGGGATGGCCTCGCGGGGAAGGTTGGCGGAACAGCGCTGGGATATGATTCCCAGGCGGTGTCAGAGGGCCGGCGTGGCGAGGATTCGCCTTTGACCCGGGCGCCCGCGGCGTGCCAGAGTATTTAATGCTCTGGTCGGGGGAGTGGGCGTGGAGGTCACGAGCCCGGGTCGGCCTCGAGCGAGGCGGAGAATCACCCGAGGGGGCGCCAGCCCCTCGAGCGAGGCGGAGAATCGCCCGGGGGGCGCTAGGCCCTCGAGCGAGGCGGAGTGTTGCCCGAGGGGGCGTTAGCCCCTCGAGCGAGGCGGAGAATCGCCCGAGGGGTATCGCGGCCGGTCGGCTAGTGGGCCGTTGTGGTTTCTTTGGGCCGTGGGCCTTCCCGCTTTGGGCTGCGACCTCATGGAGAGTGTTTTGTAGGGTTCGTGGAGTGTTCATTTGCGTTTATTATTTTTCGAAAAAAGGGTTTTATCCCCGGTTATTAGGGGACCCCTGTGGCTGTCCCCGATAGTAGCCCCTGAGCCTCTGTGGTGGTATCCGTGAGGAACCCGCAGAGGCTGACGCTTGCTGATGGGACTTTCTCCCCTCCTGGCTGCTATGCTGTTCCGTGGGGGCGCGCTAGCGCACCCGTGGGTGTAGCCCCCGAAGCCTTGCAGGAGCATGGGTGCTCCTGCAAGGTTTTTCCGCAGCGTTCGTCAGCGTGCGAGGTGTTAGCTTCAGCCGGCATCGGCAGTGTTTCAGCCGGCCTCGGCGGTGCCATGCGCACATATCGACACTCGCCTGCGTTCGGTGCATACCCAGGAGGTGTAGCCGTGCGTCGAGCCCCCGAGCCTGGGCCCACTTGAGGCGATCGGGGTGAGCTCTCCGACTTGTTCGTACGCCCCTTCGCCGTCCTTCCGCAGGATGGAGGGGTGAGGTGTCCGCGACTCCCATCGAGCGGGTCGCGAATCGCGGATCCCTCATTGAGCTGTTAATGGGTGATTCAAGTGGACGTCCGTGCCCCGTTCGATGAGGGTCGGCTCGTGGTCCGGAGACACGCCCATAGAAGCGCTCACGCGGGTGTGCTAGGCAGGGCTCGGTCCCGTTCGATGGGGACCGAGGGCGCGGAAGCTCTCCCTCGATGGGATCCCTCGACTAGCTGCCCTCGTTGGTTCTTGAACACGACCTGTAGGACGCCCTCGAGCTGGTGGGCTCGAGGTCAGGCTCGAATGCGCGCGCCCCTGTCGTCCCTGACTCCGGCAATCTGGGGCGCCTGTTCGAACCCTTCGAGGGTCAGGCTCCGAACCCCTGATTAGTAGGGCCTTTGCGGGGTGGCAACGAGGTGCCCCCATCTTGTTTGCATCTGTAGGACTCGCGGGGTCGCGGCTGAACCGACCCTCGAGCTACTGATCAGTAACCCTCTGAGTTGAGGGCATCTGTGGTACCCACGCTCGACGGGTGGGACTTAAGACCACTGATCGGTAATCGCGTTGTTCGAGGGGCTGGCCCTCGATTCCCTCGAATGAGGGTTGGCTTCGCCTGTTTTTAGATCGGGGCGCCGATCGCACCCTAAGAGGGTCGGTTTTTTCAAGCCCTCGGCTTGGATCGCGTGGGGGGTTACCCTTACCTGATAAGGGACCCGGCCATTAAACGACCGTAGTCGTGGCAGCGGTCGTGCGTAGCGGGCACGCCTTTTCAGGCGGCGCTGCGCGGGCGTAGTAGGCGACATGGGGGGCGGACATGACGGGGCGCCGCGGCCCTTCGGTTGCCGCACCGTAATGATCGCGCACGCGCGTGTACGCGCGGCCGTTTCGGCGCGGTGGGGCCCGTCGGTCAGCGGCGGTTGGCATTACCTGCATTTAAGGCGCGCGGCGCGCGGAGTTCCCGAGAGCGTGGCTCCCCCAGATCTATAAATCGCGGGTAGGGGAAGGGTGAATCCCTTACCTTGCCACTCAGCATCCGCTGCTTTCGCTTCCTGCCTTCCTCTCGGCCGCGCGCTCCGCCAACCTTGCTCTTGTTCGCTCTCAGTTCGCCGCCTTCCCCGCTTCCTGTGCTCGCCCGCAATGGCTCCGCCTCAGCCAATCGTAGTGCTAGAGCCTCTCCCCTGGACCCGGTCGACGGTGACGCCGTTCGCTCTGAACGAGCTGGTGAACGGCGGGCTGCTGGCGCCGGCCGGCGAAGGGACGTACCCGGTGTGGATGGTCCCACCGGCATCCAGGGAGCCCAACCCGCCGTACGGCTACGTCGTCAGCTTCATCCGGCTGCACGAGCGCGGCTTCACCGCCCCGGCGAGCCGCTTCATGCGGGAGCTGTGCTACCACTACGGGATGGAGCTCCACAACTTCGCCCCCAATGCCATATCGCAGGCGGCCACCTTCGTCTGCGTCTGCGAGGGGTTCCTGGGGATCCCAGCGAACTAGGATCTCTGGGTGCACCTGTTCCGCGCGGAGCTCCACACCCTCGCCATGGGCGAGGCGCGGGTGCGCCGGGCGGTTCGCGCCGGCGGCTTGACGTTCGCGCTGCGGGATTCACGCAAGGAACTGTACCCGTCGTGCACAATGACTTCAAATAATGCGGATTGGGAGAAGGGGTGGTTCTACCTCCGCAACGACGGCGCCGGCCTCCCCCCTACACCGGCAAGGTGCTGATGGCGAAGACCGACGCCTGGCACCACGGCGTCTCGCCTTGCTCACGTCAGCAGAGGTTGGAGTCGCTCACCACCGCGCTGCGGCGCCTGGCGGACGCCGGACTGGTAGCGGCCTCGATCATCGCCAACTTCCACCACCGGTGGGTTGTCCCCCTCATGGAGAGGGAGCTCCGCATCTTCGGGATGAGCGAGGCGGCCAACCCCACATCGCTGGCGCGCTCGCGGCTATTACAAGAGCGCCTCCTCCCGGAGTACGCAGCCACGAGGGCGAGGCGTGCGGTTAGCCTCAAGTCGGTGCCACACAGTGACGACGACCTCTGGTCGTTCGTGATGCTCCCCGACGCACCAGCGGTGAGTGCGCCCCTTCTGCCTTCTTGGGTTCTTGTGTCGCATTTGCGTTGGTCTTGACGACCCTTATCGGCAGAGGGTGACCGTGAACGCCGCGCGGTCGGACCCGCCAACGCCCGGGGCCCGGGCGGCCGGTTGCGCCGCGCAGCGGCAAGAACGGGAGCGGGCAGCGCGCGCGAAGGAGCAGAGGATCAGGCGGCGGGAGCGCTTGGAACAATACAACGAGGAGTACCGGCTGCGCGAGCAGCAGGGACTCTCCCCTCCGCTGGCGCCGGCGAACTCGTCGTCAGATGAGGAGGAGGAGAGTGATGGGGGGCGGGCCACCCCCGATAGGTGGAATCCCCCGCCCCCGTCGCCACGGGCCGAGGAGGCGGCCGTGGAATTGGTACCCGCGGCCACCGGGCCATCGGTGGAGGCGCCAGCAGGCGCCGCGGAGGCGCCGGCGGGCGCGACGGAGGTACCCCCCAGCCCTCGAGGAAGAGGAAGCGGGGATTCTCCAACTTGAGGTGAGCCGCATCTCCCCTCGCGGGCCTTTGACTTCGATGGGGCGGTCGCTTACTCTTTCGCTTTCTTGTTGACAGGGTGACGCCGACCGTCCCCGCCCTCGCACCTGCCAAGGCGCTCAGGTCAGAATGCCCATGACGACAAGGCGGCGTTCGGAGAGGGCGCCGCGGACAGCGGCGAGCGCGGCGGCGACGGGCGAGCCGTCGTGTGTTACGGCTGCGGTCGCGGGGCCGCAGCAAGAAGAGGCGGCGGCGGCGACGTCGCAGGCACTGGTCTCCCGCGCCTCTCCCCAAGGGCGCGGGCAGGCTCGTCCGGAGAGCCGGCCCACCGGGGACCACGGGGCGGCGGGGGCCGCTGCTGATGACGACGCACCCCCCGGATGGGGCCACTCGAGGAGGCGACCCGGGTCAGCCCCCGAGCGCGCGCCGGAGGTGCTGGTGATGCGGGAAGACGGCTGCGAGATGTCGCAGTGCCCGGTGCATGACGCCGAGGCCTCGACGTCTCACGCCGCACCGCCCGCCCTTGACGTCGCCGTCGCGCACCCGGAGCAGGGGCTGCGCCGTGCTGACGCGCCACCGGCCCACTTCAACGAGGCCCAGGCCGAGCAGGCGCTGTGGCAAGAGTTTCGTGACCACGGCGCCTCGATCAACAACGTGTTGACTGAGGCGCTGCGGATCCACGGGGGTCCCTCGATTCGGCTTTTTGAGGTAAGTGCTTTTGGTCGGATTCGAGGCTTGCTCCTCACCTTTTTTGCTTTTGGGTGTTTCCTGATCCTGCTTCCCTTCGTGTCCTTGACTGCCGTTCGCAAGAGCTGGAGGGCCGGGCTCGGGCGAGGTACGATCGCCTTGCCCAGTTGACCACCGAGCTTGACTGGTACCGGAGCCAGTACGACGCCCTTGACGCCCTCGTGGAGGCCCTGCGGACCGACAACGGCTGGCTGGAGTACCGGCTGCGAGCCGTGCGGGATGCACTCCTGGACCAGGGCGCCCAGACCGCGGAGGGTGGCTATGTGGTTGACATGGTGAAGGCCGCGCTCCTGGAGCGGGATGAGGCGCTGCAGAAGGCGCGCGCGACCTTGGCTGAGGTGCAGACCGCGGCGGCGGAGAGGGAGACGGCTCTCGCCGCGGCGCAAGCTCAGCTCCAGCAGGACCGCGCCACCCTCGAGGGGGCGCGGTCTTGGCAGACCCAGGCCGAGGATAAAGCCAAGGAGGCCGAGCAGCTGGGGGCTGATCTGGCGGATAAGGTCGCCTCGCTTGCTGCGGTGGGGGAGCAGCTCCGCCAGGAGCAAAGCGCGCACCAGCAGGTGGAGACTCGGCTCCAGCAGGAGCAGTCCGCCCTCAAGGAGGCCCAGGCTGCCCTCGAGCGCGAGCGCTCGGCCCGAGAGGAAGCGCAGGGCCAACTCCAGCGGGAGCACGCCGCGCTGGAGGAGGCGCGGGCTACCCTCAAGCTCCGGGACGCGGAGATCACGTGGCTCACCGGGGAGCTGGTCCAGGAGGGCGTGTCCTTCAAGGACTTGCGGCAGGCCAGCGAGGAGAAGGACGCCGTCATCCTCGAGCTGCAACAGGCGGTCGCCACTGCGCGCGCCACCCTCGAGTCGGAGAAGAAGCAGGTCGAGGGTGAGTTGTTCTTCCTGCTTTTCGCTCGTTGGTTAAGTTCGTTGGGATCCGCTCCCAACTCAATCCATATTTTTGTTTTCAGGCCTGAGAACGGCTCTTGGGACGTCGGCGATCCAGACGGCCTACAACTCCTCCCAGCAGGAGCTGGAGGAGCTGCGGGCCACGGCCCTCGAGGCATGCCAGGCCGTGGAGGAGGGCGAAGCGCAGGCCGGGAGCTCCGTGGCGAGCCGCCTCAGCACCTTGGGCGGGCATGTCGCCCGGCGTGTGCGTCGTGCACTCCACCTGGGGGTCCAGAAGGCCCTTGGCGTGGTAGCATCGCACTACCGGGTCAACCTCGGGGCGATCTCCACGGGCTACGTCATCCCCGAGGGTCTCGACGATGAAGGTGCTGAGGTCGAGATGAACCGCGTGGATGCGCTCACCGCCCCTGCCGCCAACGTCCTCGCCGAAGACTTCATGGAGATCCTGTTTCCGGGCGCTCCTCCGGCTGGCCCCCTCGAGCCCTGAAAGTAGTTGGGCGTTCGAGCCCTTTAAGTTTTTGTTAGAACTTGGGCCGCGTGGCCCGTGTAATAAGCACAATTTACTTAAAGCATTTGAATGTTTGTAAGTTTTTTTTAGTGCTCGTTTTTATTTCATCGGTCGCGCTGTTCCGTCTTTCTTCCCTTTGCCTGGGCGAATTTTGGCTGGGAAGATTCGTTTTCGCGAGTAGCTTATAGGTAAAGTGGCAAGGGAGAAGGGCCGTATCCTGCTGGAGGCGTAGGCTATCCCTGACTTGCGCGTCTTCGCCCTTTGGCCGCTCGCGTCCCGCGTGAATTCGCCCGAGGCCTGGGTCGAGACGTACTTAGCATAAATTTTTCGCGAAAAAATGGGACCATTTTTTGGGGGGAATACCCCCCGCAGTAGCCCCCGAGGGGGACTTGGTTTTCGGGGAGAAAGCCGAGTCGCCCTTTGACTTTACTTAAGGAAAAAATTACATTTGTACAACCGACTTGGGGCATCGGATATCCGAAAGACTTGGAAATCCTTTCTAAGGGTAGAAGCGACGTAGCTGTTGGATATTCCAAGCTTTGGTGAGCTCCTCGCCATCCTCGTTCGCCAGCTTGTAGGTGCCGGGCTTGAGCACTTTGACGACGACGTAGGGCCCCTCCCATGGAGGCGATAGCTTGTGGCGGCCTCGATTGTCTTGGCGCAGCCTTAGGACTAGGTCTCCCTCGTCGAAGTCTCGGCGCCGGATCTTCCGGGCTTGGTACCGCCTTAGCGCCTGCTGGTATCTTGCCGAATGCATCAAGGCTACGGTGCGGGCTTCGTCTAATTGATCCAGTGAGTCCTTGCGGGCTCGCTGGTTGGCGTTTTCATCATAGCCTTGAACTTTGGGCGACCCGTATTCCAAATCCGTGGGGAGAACGGCCTCCGCACCATAGACTAGGAAGAACAGAGTGAATCCCGTGGCTCTGCTCGGGGTGGTTCTGAGGCTCCAAATGACCGACGGCAACTCCTAGAGCCACTTCCGACCAGACTTGTTCAGCCTGTCGAAAATCCTGGGCTTAAGGCCTTGTAGGATCATGCCGTTGGCACGCTCCACCTGACCAATGGTCTGCGGATGTGCGATGGCTGCCCAATCCACGCGGATGTGGTGTTTGTCGCAGAATTCCAGGAATTTCCTGCCGGTAAATTGGGAGCTGTTGTCGGTGATGATGGAGTTCGGCACTCCGAACCGGTGGATGATGTCGGTGAAGAAGGTCACGGCCTGCTCTGCCCTGAGGTTCGTGATTGGACGTGCCTCGATCCACTTGGAGAATTTATCCACGGCGACCAGCAGGTGGGTGTAGCCCCCGGGCGCCTTTCGCAAGGGCCCGACGATGTCCAGCCCCCACACGGCGAACGGCCACGTAACGGGTATGGTTTGCAGGGCGTGAGCCGGGAGATTGGTCTTGCGGGCGTAGAATTGGCACCCTTCGCAGGTGCGCACGACCTCGTTGGCGTCAGCGATCGCAGTGGGCCAATAAAAGCCTTGGCGGAACTCGTTGCCGATGAGAGTGCGCGGTGCCGCGTGGTGGCCGCACACACCCGCATGAATATCTCGAATAAGCTCGCGACCGTGGGGGATGGGGATGCACCGCTGCAGGACGCCAGACGCGGTGCGCTTATACAGCTCGCCGTCGATCGTAGTGAATGACTTGGCCATCCTGGCGATGCGTCTGGCTTCGGACCGATCGGGGGGAAGTTCCCCTCGATCAATCCAAGCGAGGTATTTGGCCCGCCAATCCTCTGTGCGGGGGGCCGGCTCTGTCTCCATGGCCTCAGCTTCGTCCACGCCATAACCCTCGATCAAGGAGAGCACGAACGCCTCATTCGAGGGGTCCTCGTCCATGGGCTCCGCGCTTGCTGGATTCGAGGGAGCCCCCGAGGGTTCCTCCTGGCTCGAGGGTGGCGGCCCGAGGTCGACGGACGGCTTCGCTACGTCTCGCGCGAAAACGTTCGGGGGAACGGTGATTCGCCCCGACGCAATCTTTGTGAGTTCGTCCGCCTCCTCATTGCACTTGCGAGGGACGTGATTGAGCTCGATGCCGTAAAATTTGTCCTCGAGGGCGCGCATGGTGTTGCAGTATGCTTCCATCTTCTCGTCGTGGCAGCTCGCATTCTTCATGACCTGGTCGATCACGAGCTGCGAATCTCCCCTGACGTCGAGGCGCTTGATGCCCGTTTCGATGGCGATTTGGAGGCCACAAAGGAGGGCCTCGTACTCCGCCATGTTGTTGGACGTGGGGAAATGCAAGCGCACCGTGTATCTCATGTGTTCCCCGAGGGGTGAGATGAAGAGCAGGCCCGCGCCTGCCCCGGTTTTCATCACCGACCCATCGAAGTAGAGGGTCCAGCACTCGGCCTGAATCTGCAGCGGGGGCAGCTGCGTGTCCGTCCACTCAGCGACGAAATCCGCAAGGATCTGGGACTTGATCGCCTTGCGCGGCGCGTACGCGAGCGTTTCACCCATGAGCTCTCCTGACCATTTAGCGATCCTGCCCGCGGCGTCCGGGTTATGGATAATCTCCCCCAACGGGAATGAGGAAACTACCGTAACCGGGTGGGCCTCAAAATAGTGCCGCAGCTTGCGCCGCGCGAGCACTACCGCGTAGAGCAACTTCTGAATCTGTGGATACCGCGCCTTGGTCTCGGACAACACCTCGCTGATGTAGTACACCGGCCTTTGGACAGGCAGGGCGTGGCCTTCCTCCGTTCGCTCCACCACGATGACCGCGCTGACCACCTGGGTGGTCGCAGCTACGTAGAGGCACAGGGGTTCGCCGTTTTGAGGCGGTGTGAGGATCGGCGCGTGGGCGAGCGTCGTCTTGAGTTTGTCGAGCGCCTCCTGCGCCTCGATGGTCTAGGAGAAGCGCTCGTGCTTCTTCAGGAGCCGGTAGAGGGGCAAACCCATCTCGCCGAGCCGCGAGATGAAGCGGCTCAAGGCGGCAAGGCACCCCAACACCTTCTGCACCCCTTTAAGGTCTCGAATCGGGCCCATCCGGTCGAGGGTTGTGACCTTTTCGGGGTTGGGCTCAATGCCCCGCTGGGAAACAATGTATCCTAGCAACATGCCACGCGGCACCCCGAAGACGCATTTTTCGGGATTCAGCTTCACCCCGTTGGCCCGCAGGCAATCGAACGCGGTGCGCAGGTCGTTAACCAGGTCGTCCGCCTTCCTGGTTTTCACGACTATGTCGTCTACGTACGCCTCAACGGTTCGCCCGATGTGGTCTCCGAAAACGTGCTGCATACATCGTTGGTACGTAGCGCCCGCATTTCGGAGGCCAAATGGCATCGTTACGTAGCAAAACATGCCGAATGGCGTGATGAAGGAGGTCGCGAGTTGATCGGACTCCTTCATCTTTATTTGGTGGTACCCGGAATAGGCATCAAGGAAACATAAGAGCTCGCACCCCGCAGTGGAATCTACAATCTGATCGATTCGTGGCAAAGGAAAAGGAACTTTGGGACATGCTTTATTCAAACTAGTGTAGTCCACACACATCCTCCACTTCCCATTCTTTTTCTTAACTAATACAGGATTGGCTAGCCACGTAGGGTGAAAGACTTCCTTGATGAATCCGGCCTCGAGGAGCTTCCGCAGCTCTACTCTGATCGCCCGGCGCCGTTCTTCGTCGAAGCGCCGCAGCCATTGTTGCACAGCTCGGGAGTGAGGTAGGATGTCAAGGGAATGCTCGGTGACCTCCCTCGGGATGCCTGGCATGTCCGAGGGGCTCCACGCAAAGATGTCGGCGTTGGCGCGGAGGAAGTCGACGAGCACCACTTCCTATTTCGGGTCGAGGGTGGAACTGACCCTCAACGCCTTGCCCTCGGGCGCAGCAGGGTCGAGGGGCACCTCCTTTGTTTGCTCGGTAGCCTCGAAGCTGCCCGCATGCTTGGCGGAGGAGTCGAGGCCCTCGTTGACCAGCTTCTCCATGTTCGTGACAAGCACCTCATCGAGCGCCAGGGCCTCGGCGTGCTCCACGCACTCGACGTCGCAGTCGAACGTGTGCTCAATCGACGAGCCCACGGTGATGACGCCCTTTGGCCCCGGCATCTTCATCTTGAGGTAAGTGTAGTTCGGGACCGCCATGAACTTGGCGTAACACGGACGCCCAAGGATGGCGTGGTACGCGCCCCTGAACCCCACCACCTCGAAGGTGAGGGTTTCCTTGCAGAAGTTGTCCGGTGTGCCAAACCAGACCGGCAGATCGATCTGCCCGAGGGGCTGGACGCGCTTGCCCGGCGCAACGCCATGGAACGGTGTCGTGCTGGGCCGCAGCTGGTCCAACCCGATTCCCATCAGCCGCAGGGTGTGTGCGTACAAGATGTCGAGGCTGCTGCCTCCGTCCATCAGCACCTTGGAGAACCGCGAGTTGCCGATGACTGGATCGACAACCAGCGGGTACTGGCCTGGGTTGGGGATGCGGTTCGGGTGATCCTCGCGGCTGAAGGTGATGGCGTCCCCCGACCAGTCGAGGAAGGAAGGAGGAGCCTTCTCCGCAGCGAGGACCTCGTGCCGCTCCCGCTTGCGCTGGCTGTTGGACATGTCCACGGTCGGCCCCCCGAAGATGAGGAAGACGTTCTCCACCGCTGGGAAACCGCCAGCGTCCCAGTCTCCACCATCCTTCTTAGCCTCGCCCTCCTTTGCGGCGGCGCGGCTGTAGTACTTCTTGAGCATGTCGCACTGCTCGAGGGTGTGGTTGACTGGGTTCTTGTGGTACAGGCACGGCTTCTTCAGCATGTCGTCGAATACGCCGGGGCCTCGAGGGGCCGCTCGAGGGCCCTTGCGGGCCGGGTCGACAGCGAGGGCCTCGTCCTCGTCGTTGTCGCGCCCCTGCGCGCGTGCCTCGCGGCGGGGCTTCTTGCCCTTCTTGCCCCGCTTGTGCTTCTGCTGGGGCTCCTTGGACTTGCTGCCCTCCGCGGGCGCGTCATCCACGCGTTTGCCCTTCTTGCCGTCGAAGATGGCCCCCACCGCCTCCTCGCCAGAAGCAAAACTGGTGGCGATGTCGAACAGCTCGTTGGAGTCAAACGGCGGGCTCCGCCCGAGCTCGCGCACGAGGTCCCGGCAGGTCGTGCCCTCGAGGAAGGCGTGCACGATTTCAGACTGAGCCACGCTCGGGAGTTCAGTACAACGCTTGGAAAAGCGCCGTATGAAGTCCCGGAGCGACTCGCCGGGCTTCTGGGTGCACGCCCGCAGGTCCCACGAGTTCCCGGGACGCACGTACGTGCCCTGGAAGTTCCCCACGAACGT
This sequence comes from Cenchrus fungigraminus, assembly GCA_036936925.1. Taxonomy (NCBI): domain Eukaryota; kingdom Viridiplantae; phylum Streptophyta; class Magnoliopsida; order Poales; family Poaceae; genus Cenchrus; species Cenchrus fungigraminus. The sequence goes on along the minus strand of CM072774.1, from coordinate 133,915,376 downwards.
GCGAACCAGGTCATCCCAGTTGTGGATCTGGCTGGGTGGCAGGTGTTCGAGCCACGTCCGAGCCGAGTCCGCGAGCCCATGGAGTACCTCTGGGACCTGTACTCGGTGCGGATCACCATCGAGATGGCTGGTGAGGAGCTGATCTTCAGCGCAGTTCCCCTACCTGGCGCGCCAACTGTCAGTGCAGAAAGTAGTCCCGACGCTAACTAGTAAGAGCGCTAAGATCTATCTCTCGATGGCCGGTGCTAAGCAACACAAGTGACGCGGGTTTATCCTGGTTCTGGCCGTGGGCCGTACGTCCAGCAGGGGTGCGCTCAGGGCGCTGTATTGCGTTGCATTGTAGTGCTTGCAGAGGGGAGCTACAAGCAAGGCGGGAGAGGAGGAGAAGCCTCCAGGTCCCTGAGGTTTGATTGAGGCGAAGTGCCAATATCGCGGTGAAGGCAGAAACGTGCAAGTGAGCAGCTATCCATCGTCCCCCCCCCCCGCGGCCAGGGGACCGCCTCCTCCTTTTATAGGCCAAGGGGAGGCGGTTTACAATTGTGCCGCACAGTTCTAAAGCTACATATGGCGGCATGGCGCACAGTGCTGTGGAGTTGATGGTCGTCCTGACGAATCTTGCTCCCGTCGGGCGTCGTGGCGAGCCCTGTGCCCGTCCAGGAGCGGCTTCGAGGGTGGCTATGTGGGAATTCCCCGTTTGGTCACCATCCGTACGCTGACTCGAGGGTGCAGCTGACGGGAGGCTGGAGGACGCACAGCGGCGGGCGTGGCGATGTCTTGTCGTCCCGGGCTCCCACAGCGCCGGGGATGGCGCTGCAGTGCCCGGGATGGCAGCACAGCGGCGGGGATGGCCGCACAAGGCCGAAGGTGACGGAGGAGACGCGCTCCACTGGTCTGATGTCACGGTGTTGTCCTGCGCGGGCGCGGGGTAGGCGTCCGTACCTCTTTCGAGGGTTCCGTCGTCCTCTTTCGAGGGGCGCAACGTGGAGGTCGTACGGGAGTGGGCGGCACAGTGTCACGGAGTTGACACCGGCCTTCCCGCACAGCTCCCGTACAGTGCCAGGGATGGCCTCGCGGGGAGGGTTGGCGGAACAGCGCCGAGATATGATTCCCAGTCGGTGTCAGAGGGCCGGCGTGGCGAGGATTCGCCTTTGACCCGGGCGCCCGCGGTGTGCCAGAGCATTTAATGCTCTGGTCGGGGGAGTGGGCGTGGAGGTCACGAGCCCGGGTCGGCCTCGAGCGAGGCGGAGAATCGCCCGAGGGGGCGCCAGCCCCTCGAGCGAGGCGGAGAATCGCCCGGGGGGGCGCTAGGCCCTCGAGCGAGGCGGAGTGTTGCCCGAGGGGGCGTTAGCCCCTCGAGCGAGGCGGAGAATCGCTCGAGGGGTATCGCGGCCGGTCGGCTAGTGGGCCGTTGTGGTTTCTTTGGGCCGTGGGCCTTCCCGCTTTGGGCTGCGACCTCATGGAGAGTGTTTTGTAGGGTTCGTGGAGTGTTCATTTGCGTTTATTATTTTTCGAAAAAAGGGTTTTATCCCCGGTTATTAGGGGACCCTTATGGCTGTCCCCGACACAACCAACGACCAAGAGAGTTACACGACGTAACCATAGTAAATGAAGTAAATGACTTAAAGGTAGGTCTCAGGATCTTACCGGGTCAGCCGGCCTCTTCAACGAGTGTACCTTAGGGCACTTCTTTATCTTCACCTTCCCAGAGTAAATCTGGGACACCCTGGCCGCCATCTCCTCCTTGGAGACCATGCGGTGAACTTCACACGTGGGATCTGACTGCCCCCAGTACTCGTATGCGGGGTGAACCCGGTCCTTGATCGGTTGAATCAGCCGCCGGCAAAACGACCTGGCGACTGAAGCTCCCGTCACCCCCGTTTCTTCAGGTCTCCGACCAGCTCCAGGACCCCCTTGAGGTCCTCGGTGTCACGGGACGGCAGCCCTAAGTCCCACTCAGATATCTTCACTGGCTTATGGCCAGTACGACGTGGAAGCCCCGGCAGCTGATCTACAATATAAAACCACTCCGACCTCCACCCAGAGGTGTTGTCGGGGAGGTCGCTATCTATCCACTCTGTCTTGAGGCCCGACCTCAAGCAGAACATTACAGCCCCCACTGGCCCTGACCTCTTGCCAGTGCTCTTCACACAAAACAAATACCTCCACAACAACAAGTGAGGCGATATCCCCAGATACGCCTCACAAAAGTGAATGAAGGTCGAAACCACAGTGATGGAGTTGGGGACAAGGTGTACCAGCTCCAGCTTGTAGTAGTACAGCAAGCCGCGGAAGAAATCCCCCACAGGGAGGTTGAAGCCTTGCTCGAAGAAGGACGCGAAGACGACCTGCTCCTTCACGTCCTCGGTCGGGAACTCCTCCCCAGCCGCAGCCTTCCACTCCACCTCCGCCTTCGGCCGCAGTAGCCCGCGGTCCACCAAAGCCTGGATCTTGGCCTCCGTCATCGTCGACCGGACCCACACCGTGCGCAGGTCCGGGATGGAAGCCGCCTCCGCCGCCATTTCGCCGCTAGGGTTCGGATTGGATCTAATGGTGCACAGGGTTTTGATGCGCATGCGCAGAGGAGTGCGACGCGAAGTGGTGGTGCTAGCGCGCGGACGGCCAGAGCTGGAGACTGGATGGGAGCGCGCGCAAGAGAAGCGACCGCAAGGCTGCGGGGAAGCTACGGCGGCGGGAGTGAGAGCGACGGGAGGAAGAAGAAGGGCGAATGGGGTCAACCCCGACCCGAGCCGCTCTATTTATAGGGGGGTCCACTGGATCTGCCCGTTGCGGTTCCTTCCGCCGTACAACGCGCTTCAACGGCTCTATTCTGATAAATTCGCGAGAAGATTGCGCCAGATTCATCGCCAACAGAATAAGCCACGACCTAAACCCTGAGTTTAGGTCGTCAGCTGTCAACAAACTCTCATCAGGTCACCCTGATGACAAACAAGTTCAACAAGCCCCCACGTCACATTAATTTAGGTCTTTGACAAATCATTTTGTCAAATCGACCAAGTACATGACAGAAGAGAGCGAACATTACATGGACCGCCCGAAGGTACACAAGTCGCCTACGACCTCATTGGATCCAGAACCCGACACAAGAAATAAACATACTACAAGGCCTGGGCCACCCAGAGCAATCATCGCGAACTACTTTACCGAAGCAGAGCACGTCGCGAGATTTCTCCTAGCACCAGGACCTTGATGGCGGCCTTGCGGGAGACAGCAGTCGGATGGCGCGTAACCTAAGGCATGCTCGGCCCAGACTATTGGAATGCAGGTACGAGCTTGCTCTTCGGCACGGGATTTCGACCCCCAGTGAGCACCCGATGCTCACCAGCGACGTCCTACTGCACCTCCAGCTGGTACAGCATCACCTCCAAACTCTACCTGATACCACACAGAAGCAGGGTACAAAGAGTGGGGGTGTTGCCTACATTTCGCAAGAGTTCTCCTAGCTCCAGCTCCTACAAACACAACACTCTACAATCTGGTGGACGAACACATGCCCATAGCATGGTGGGATTACTACTCCGCAGCTTCATAGCTCAATAATGCTCGGTACTTGCCTCCTTCAGCATCACAGCGCTATTTATAGCCGGAGCCAAGCCTTGGGCAGTTGGCGAAGTGATGACACTGTCACCTCGTGGTCCTGGGACCTGCAGACATGTGCACGATTAAAGGCGACGACTTTATTACCCTGTCTCACGACGTCCTTGTCGACTAGTGCATCAATGATGCCTGAGCCCCGCCGCAGAGTCACATGGCTACAGTAACCCCTCGATTCATGGGCAGTTTGTCATTTTCTGGGTGGCAAGGGAATCTCCGACCACTGTTGCCCCGTGACCCTGCAATCTACGCTACACGACAAAACCTGACCCCGTGTCAGAAGGCTCAGCGCCTAACTTAGCCCCTTTCGACGATGACTCCACGACCTTCCTCGACGACCTGATGTTTTTTTATTTGCACCCGCTAGGCTCTATGTCCTGGTGCACCCACTATGGCTCTGCACGTAAACGGACCTATTCCAATCAGCCTATATTTCTGTCTCCTGAACAGAATGGTCGTAGGTTCGATTGAAGACCTTCCGAGGTAGGCGTGCCTCGCTGCTCTGCCAGATCCGTCTGGGCGCCTGGAGATCAGAAGCACCATGGAGATCAGAAACTTCACCTCTACGATTTCGTCGGGCCCCCGTGGTCGGTGTGCCTATTGCTAAGGTCGCCAATACCTTAGTACAATGGCTCTGCTGGATGACTGGCAGCTATGTTGGTCATCTGGACACCAAAACGACTTCCTCGAGGTCGGCGTGCCTTAGTACCTAGGTCTTGCAATACCTCGGTATGTCTACGGCTCTGCCAACCTAGTTGGGCGCCCCGGATGCGTGACCTTCCGAGGTCGGTGTGCTTTTATAGCCCTGCCAGCCTGCTCTGAACACCCAGGATTTTACATTAGGGATGAAGGCCTCCCTGTGGGGTGCGCACCTGATGGCCCTGCCAAGTACTTCTGGGTGCTTGGGCGCTCTTGACTTGAGACCTTCCTGAGGTCGGCATGCCTTGAGTGGCTCTACCAGACTCTTTGCAGCTATGCAAGATATCTGGATGTCTCTACACTCCATACATTCAAGACCAATATTGTTTCACCAACTTCATCGATGATGGTTACGACCATTACAGAAGACCTCTTCATGCGACACACCTAGATCCTACTAGGTATCCTCGGATACTGGACATTGATGACTTGAGGCCTCTATGAGGTCGGCACGCCTACAAGGCCTCCTTGAGGTCGGCCCTACCAGACTCCTTTCAGCTATGCTAGGAGATCTGGGTGTCTCTACACTTCGTTCGATCAAGACCATGACCTAGTTTTTCTTCTCTTTTTTGACCATCAAACCAGCCATGCTGCCTGCTTCAATGCTCGGGGACTACTCTACGAGTGTGTCTCCGACGCCCTCTTGTTTTCTTCGTCGTACCGACCTGTTGGGAAACCCGTTTCTCATCACGTCGCTACTTGACCTACTCTTTCTTCTCTTCTTTTTTTGGATCATCATACCGGCCATCCTGCCCGCCATGATGCTCGGATACTACTCTATGAGTGCATCCTTGATGCCCTCTGAAATTTTTTCATCGTCGTTTCGATCTATTAGAAGCCTGCTTCCTATAGGTCGTCACTCGACCTCTCTTCGTTCGGCAAGACTTCAAACAGGTCGGCTGCTAAGTCGATTTGTTCTTTTTTCTTTTGGACCGACGTGCATGCTATTCGACCTGTCGATAGCTCTACGACTTCGTCATGACCTTTCTAAGGTCGCTACGCCTACACCTTGCTCGGGGGCTTGTGAGACATGGGTACCCCTGGGTCCCCACCGACCAGGCTCACGGCCGTCCCTGACAAGTAGGTACGGCCTACCAGAAGACCCACCGACCTATCAGTGGGCCCAACCGACCTAGTTGGTAGCCCACACGACCTCCTGAAGACCTTCCAGAAGATTCCCCAGACGACCTAATCCAGCATGACCTCAAGACTTGGCGTACAAGACAAGACCTCGGTGGATTTCGACCAAAGCAGACCGACAGGATATGGTAAGCGATGTAATCAACTAGACTTAGGTCTCCTGGTCGTAACCGACCAGGAGTCTGGGAACCGACCTCATCCGCTGGCCAATATAAGGCGGGCGAGGTGACCCCTTGTAACAATCACGCAATCCTCAAGCAATACAAACCGAAGAACTAGACGTAGGGTTTTACTCTCCGGAGGCCCGAACCAGTATAAACTCGTCGTGTTCACAGTGTTCCGTGTACTCGTGTGCGACCTTCGAGTTCTTAGCCTTAGATTCCACCCCACCGAACAACTAAACCACTGGGATTAACACCCCCGTGGGCTGTCCAGATCTCACCATCTGACAGTTAGAGACAGCTACTGTTCAAGTTTGGGTCTCTGTAGCTCGAGTTCTTGGCATTTTAGTGAGGACGGAGTTTTCTGGGCTGGACCGGTCTGACTGGTCAGGGACACCGGTCTGACCGGTGCCGAGCCTCCAGTAGAAAACTCTTTGGTTTTCGCTGAGTTTGCTCGAGTTGTGGTACTCCAAGTTCAGGGGAGGTTCTGCCGAAGTTTTGCTCTGTTTGGCTTTGGTTTCGCTCGAGTTCTTGGCTTGTGACTCAAGTGATTTTTACTGGGATTTGCATCTAGTGCTTAGATCTCATCTTGGGAATTTTGGGACTGTTCTATGTGTCGAGAGCACGACACGGGATTTCCTAGAGGTGATCGGGTTGACCGGTGCAGGTGACCGGTCTGATCGGTGCTGGCCGAGCTGTGTGTCGATTGAGTTCCGCTGCGTGTGTTGAGAATTTCTGGTGGTTATCTTGCTCTTAGGTCCAGTAGTCCTCCAGTGACTACATGGATTTGGCAAGAGGAGTTTCGGAGGTCTCAGAAGTGATTTTGGAGCATATTCGTGTTCATCTCTTCCGAGCAGAACTTTTTATCGGCTCCCATTCACTCCTGAGGACCAGGAGCGTCCGAGGACCGGTGGATGGTCGCTCCTTCTGTGATGAGCAATTGACAACGTGGTGTTGACTGATATCTTGGCCTAGTATTGCAAGTACAGGTTGCGGCTTGACTCATGTGTGGTGCAGGTGAAGAATAAGCACGAAAGGTCTATGCCGTGGTGGGCTCTGGGTGATGGAGAGACAAGTAGGCTCGGTTCGATGGACCCGGTGGCCGATGGGGTCAAGTGCAAGCTGTGCGGTGCAAGAAGAGCAAGATGAAGTCGTGAACATAAAGCCGGTGCGAGGTAGCGGCTAGCGAACGAAGCTCGCGCGTGGGGTTTGGTTGGTTTGGCCCCAAAACCAACAACTAGAAGACCTGGCGTGGCAGAGATAGCATCCGAGCGCGTCGGGAAGGTTCGAGACGGGGGGGCACGCGGCGTGATCGTAGAGCTTGCATCGAGGTGAAGCGAGCTGCGGTGGATGCGTGTTCGCTCGATGGGAATATTCGTGATTTGGACCAAAATGCCCCTGAGGGGATGTATCCTTAGTTTTAGGTGTAGGGGCATCAGCATCATTTTCCACCCCTGAGACTCTTCATATATATAGAGGGGTGGATGGCTCTCCCGGTATCCATCCCGGCTGGACTGCTTCTCGTTTTCCTGTATTCCATAGGCTAGACTCTGTACAGACTCTGTCCTCTGGATGTATGGAAGAAGTCCTCATTTGCGCAGCGATTGATTCTCCCTTCTAGCTCTTTGTGATTTTCGTGTCATTTTTAGAGCTATTTTTGGGTGTTTTTCGTTCGTCGCTTGTTTCGAGGATTTGAGGGCATTTCTCTTCGGATTTCTTTGAGGGGATCATGGGTGGATGCCTTGTGCATCTTTGTGGATGATCTTGACCCCTCAAACGCCGGATTTGGCCTTCAATTTGTGAGTTTTTGGTGAAGCTCGAGGTGGTGCCTTGTGTGTACGAGATTTGCAATTACGGTTGATTGGTGTGGTTTGAGGCTCTAAGATTTTAGGTATAGCATCTCCTAGAGACGCTTCTCATCCACCTAAAATTTGGGTTCAATCCACCAAGCTGTTTGGGAGGTCCATGGATTTTAGGAAAAAGCTCTCTCTCTCTAGGGTTCATACCCTAAATCATTTTTCTGGTGGTGAAGCGTTGTTCTTTTAGAGGAGATCTTTTGGGAAAAGCTTCTTTGGGTTGTTGCAAAGCTTGGGTTAAATTTTCGTGATTTTAGGAAGTCGTTTGATCGAGTTTTGGATTTTCCTTCCCTCTCTTTCGGGTTGTTTTCTATGTGTTGTCGGAACTTCTGACCTTGTACAGGAAGTTCTGATAACTCATTCGTTGGCTGACAGAGAGGTGTTTATCGGAACTTCCGGCCCCAGGGTTGAAGTTCTGATAGTCGGAAGTTCTGACCCTGTACCGGAAGTTCCGATAATGTGTTTTTGACAGATAGAGAACCCATTATCAGAAGTTCCGATGCTTGGCCGTAAGTTCCGACAAAACTGTTGTAGAGTGCTCTGAAGTCATTCCTTTTCTCATTTCTTTTTGAGTTTGCTTCCGCTTTGCTTGTAGGTTTTTCCTAACTTGTTCCTAGGGTCAGTAGGTCCGTTGTGACTACGTGATCTTGGCAAGTTTGTGCAGAGGTTCTTGGAAGTGATTTTGGGGCATAGGCCGAGTTCTTGAAAAAGAATTTTTATCAGCTCCCATTCACTCCCCCCTCTCTGGTCGCCAATCCGGTCCTTCAATTGGTATCAGAGCTAGTTACGGGTCTTTCATGACTCTAACCTGTCTAAGATCCAAAGATGGCGTACCAAGAAAGGGGTTCGAGTCCTCCGCAATTCGATGGGAAGAACTATCAGATGTGGCAGGCCAGAATGGCTGCTTTTCTCCGTGGCAAGGGTCAGCTGATTTGGGATGTGACTGCGGATGTTCACTATACTCGTCCCATCAATTTGACTGCTGAGGGAGCTCGGGACAAGTGGGACGCCAACAACAAGGTGGTTGATTACTTGTACCATGCGCTTTGTGCCACTGAGTTTGGTCGTGTGTATGGTGAGGTCTTGGCTAACCAGATTTGGCTCAAGTTGAAGAATGCGCATGGTGGGAATAGCCAGGTGCAGGCTCGATTGTTCTTGACTTACCGGAGAGAGTACGAGAATTTCACTCATCTCCCGGCGAGTCTATTGATGCTATGTTTCATCATTTCACTTGCATCGTGAACAACATGAGAGCGAACATAGTCAACCTACCGTACGATGATCATGATAGAGCTTTGAAGCTCTTACACTCTCTAGATCGTTCGGTGTGGGCGGCTAAGGTTGAGGCTAATCAGGAGTCGGCTAGTATGTATGAGAACTTGACTGTGGATGAGTTGTTCTCCAAGCTCAAATCCTCAGAAGTTGATAGGATGTTGAGTGGCAAGAGCGAGAGCCCGACTGAATCTCATAGTTTGGCTCTCGCTTCTGGGATGAAAGCTAACGCTAACCCGACTGCAAGGTAGTTTTCCTTGTCTTGTCTTGTGTCCATGCCAGATGAGGAGTTTGAGGTGCTGATTGAGGAGGATCTCGCCTTGTTGAGAAAGAGGTTTGGGCGGATGTACGAGAACCGTCGGAACTCGAGGTGGAACTCAGGGATGTGCTACCGGTGCGGGAAGCATGGACACTTCATCACCGAGTGTCCTGAGGCCATGGAGATCCAGAACGACTACAGGGCCAAGCCCAGGAATGACTACAAGCATCGCTCCAAGAACGACTACACCGACAAGTACAAGGGCAAGGACAAGAGTGAGCGCCGACCGAGGAAGAGCGGCGGCTACAAGAAGAACAAGACGCAAGTGATGGTTGCCAGTGTGAGCGACATCGACTCCAGTACCAGCTACAGCTCCTCCGACTCCAGCAGCGAGGAAGAGCAAGGGCAGAACAAGGACAGGCGACACACGAGTAAGAACTTCAATGGCCTAAGCTTCATGGCGCGCAGCTCCAACATCAAGAAGGTGGAGAGGGACAGCTCGGATTCCGACTCCGAGGATGAGGTACAAAACAACTCCAACTTCTTGGTAGAGGAGAATGCTAGGTTGAATGCTTTGCTTGATAACCGTGATGATGTGCTGAGGAAGACCAACAAGGAGAGGAGGGAGTTTAGGTCCTTGTTTGCTGAGGCTAAGGACAAGGTTGTTGAGCTAGAGGCTTTGCTTGTTGATGCTAGAGCTGAGATTGCCTCTTTGAAAATTGTTGTTGTGTCTGATGAAGTGGAATGCACTGATTGCAATGTTTTCTTGGCTGACTTGTCTGAGTTGAAGTCCAAGTATGCTTTGCATGTGGAGGAACTAGATGCTGCTAGGTCTGAGCTTGTTGAATTGAAATCTAGATCCTCTTTGCTAGGTGCTTGCACTTCATGTCCTGTGTTGCATGCCAAGCTTGATGATGCACTTGCTCATGCTAGTTCTCTTGAGGAAGATTTGAAATCACCTGTTGCTACATCATGCTCTGCGTGTGAAACTGTTGCATTGCATAATGTTGAACTTGTTCATACTATTGATCGTCTGCAAGAGGAGAATTGTGATATGAGGAAGTGCTTGAGTTGGTTGAGTGCACATGAACCTCAGTTGAGTATGAAAATAGCTGAGTTCAAGCGGTATGATGGTGAAGGTTTGGGTTTCAGGAAAGTGGGTGAGTGCAGTGGTGAGAGAGAAAGAGAGAAACAGCTCCACTCCACCAAATGTAACCACAGCCAAATAAGAGAGAGAAGGTTGGGGATATCCTAGCACCACCACAAGTAACCCCAGCCAAGAACAAGTTTGCTCCAAAACCCAACCACCTCTTGAGAAAACTTGATACTACTCCAGATCCACCCAAGTTTCCACCTAAGACAAGGAATTTCTAGAAGCCTGTGAGCTTTGTGAGATAGAGTGGGAAACCAAAGGGTGAGGAGAAGCCACAGCCTAGTGTGAACCCAAAGCCGAGACATATCCTGTTCCATTGTGAGTATTGTGGGATGGATGGGCATCAGGAGGAGTGGTGTTTCAGGAGGAGAAGGGATGAGAGGTTTGCTAGGGAAAAGGCAAACAAGGACAGGCACCGCCCTTCTCATGGTGTGCCTGAGCCTCGTGTTGTGCCTCTATCTCGGGGTAAGGGGTTTGTGCGTACAGTTGCTACATGAGGTGGTCAGGGTGGTTATGGTGCTCCACAGAGAGATGGTGGTAGGCAATTTGGGTTTGGGCATGGTGTGTTTGCTGGACGTGCTCCTTCTCGTGGTCAGTATGAGTTTGGGAGAGACGGGCGCAGCTTTGGGTCTCAGAGGGATTACGTGCCACATTTTCCTCCTCGTGGTGCACGTATTCCTCAGGTGAGACGTGACAGATCCTTTGGTGGTAGGCGTGAGAGGGTTCCACCGAGGAAGGGTGATCGGATGGTGTTTGCTAACCCTATCTTTGAGCAAATGGCTCGGCACTGGTTTGACTTTATTTGTTCTAACCCCAGTGTCGAGGCATTCGCTCATTCTCATTCTCGTTTTTGGCTGCAGGTGGGAGGTTTGGAGCACTTTTGGTTGATCGACTCCGGTTGCTCATGACACATGACCGGAGATCGAAGGTGGTTCTCCAGCCTCACCCCAGTGAGTACTAGGGAGTACATCACTTTTGGGGACAATGGGAGAGGACGAGTTCTTGCTGAAGGGGTTGCAAAGGTGAGTAAGTTGGTGACCTTAAAGCATGTGGCTCTGGTCAAGTCACTTGGCTATAACCTATTGTCAGTGTCCCAGTTACTTGACGAGGGTTATGAGGTTCGGTTCAGGTCGGGTGGTTCCCGTGTGCTTGATTCTCGAGGTGATCTAGTCTGCACGATCATCCCCGAGGGTCAAATCTTTCAAGCCGATTTTTCTCAGTCTGTCGGTCCTTCTCGATGTCTTGTTGCTAGTTTTCCTGCTGAGATTTGGAGGTGGCGTAGGTGGCTAGGACACTTGAGCTTTGAGTTGCTTTCCCGCTTGAGTGGCCTAGATCTCGTCTGAGGATTGCCAAAGTTGAAATTCGAGAAAGACCTTGTTTGTGCTCTGTGTAGGAATGGAAAGATGGTTGCTGCTTCTCATGCCCCTTCGACGTCTGTCATGACTGAGTGACCCTGTGAGCTGTTGCACATGGATTTGGTTGGGCCAGCTCGGGTTCGCTCTGCGGGTGGGAAGTGGTGTGTGTTGGTGGTGGTTGATGATTTCTCGAGGTACTCTTGGGTTTTCTTTTTGGAGGAAAAGAGTGAGACATTTGGCTTTGTTCGAGACTTCATCTTGAGGTTGAAGAATGAGAGACATGGAGATGCCATTTGAGCGATTCGCAGTGACAATGGCACTGAATTTAAAAACTCATGTTTTGATGCCTTTTGTAGTGATTTTGGTCTTGAGCATCAGTACTCCTCTCCATACGTCGCTTGTCAGAATGGCGTTGTGGAAAGGAAGAATCAGACCCGTTGTGAGATGGCAAGGACGATGCTTGATGAGCACAGGACTCCTAGGAGATTTTGGGCCGAGGCGGTCAATATCGCTTGCCATGTGTCGAACCGTATTTTCCTTCATGCTTTCATGAAGAAGATGAGCTATGAGTTGATGCATGGAAGGAACCCATGGTGAGTCACTTTCAAGCTTTTGGCTGCAAATGTTTCATTCTCAAGAAGGGCAAACTAGATAAATTTGAGGCAAGGTCTTCCGATGGTATTTTTCTTGGTTATACTACTCACTCTCGAGCATTTCATGTGCTCAACCTTGACACTAACCAAATCATGGAGACTTGCGAGGTAACCTTCGACGAGACACAGCCATGTAGCTCTTCTGCTTTTAAGTGTGCAGGTGATGATGAGATGGGTGCGAAGCTCTTTGAGGACGAGAAGGATGGTGGAGAAGGTTATGATGGAGATGATGGTGATGGTGCACCTCCGGCGGCACGTGTATCCTCTAATTCCACTACTACGACTACGGTGCAGGATGGTCCATCTCCTACACCGACTACTACACATCAAGATCAAGTGGAAGCTTCTATTGAGGGGGAGGTGGTGTCTAGGCAAGAGGCACCTCGACGAGTACAGGCTGATCATCCACCTTCCAGGATCATTGGAGACCTTCATGAACGCACTACACGGTCTAGGTCCAGACAGATGTCTCACTTTGCTCATTCTGCTTTTGTTGCCTCTTTTGAGCCCAAAGATATTCGACACACACTTTCTGATGCAAATTGGGTCAATGCCATGCATGAGGAGTTAGAGAACTTTGAGAGAAACCAAGTGTGGGAGTTAGTTGAACCTCCACCAAATTGCAAACCTATAGGTACCAAATGGGTGTGGAAAAACAAAGAAGGTGAGGATGGTATGGTGGTGAGGAACAAGACAAGGCTTGTTGCTCAGGGGTATAGCCAAAAAGAGGGGATAGATTATGAGGAAACCTTTGCTCTGGTTGCTCGATTGGAAGCAATTCGAATTCTTCTAGAATTTACTATTGCTAAAGGATTCCAATTGTTTCAGATGGATGTGAAGAGTGCCTTTCTGAATGGGTACATTGAGGAAGAAGTGTATGTGAGGCAACCCCCGGGTTTTGAGAGTGAGAAATACCCCCACCGAGTGTACAAACTTCGCAAGGCTTTGTATGGCCTAAAGCAAGTACCCAGGGTTTGGTATGGTAGGTTGAGAGGCTTTCTGCTTAGCAAGGGGTTTGTGATGGGTACAATTGACAAAACCTTGTTTCTACTCAGGCAGGGCAATGACACTCTAATTGTGCAGATTTACGTGGATGACATTATCTTTAGTGGCTCTTCTCATGATCTTGTTGCGAGGTTTGCAGATGACATGAGTAGGGAGTTTGAGATGTCGATGATGGGTGAGCTGCAGTTTTCCTTAGGCTTCACATCAAGCAATGCAAGGACGGGACATTTGTGCATCAAGGCAAGTACACCAAGGACATCGTTAAGAAGTTTAGCATGAACGACTCCAAGCCATTGACTACACCGATGAGTACCACTACGGCTTTGGATGCTGATGAAGATGGTGAGCCCATGGACCAGAAGGAGTACAGGAGCATGATCGGCTCCCTCCTCTACTTGACGGCGACGAGGCCAGACATACAGTTCAGCATGTGTCTGTGCGCTTGTTTTCAGGCTTCCCCGAGAACTTCACATCGGCAGGCTGTCAAGAGGATTTTCAGGTACTTGAACTACACTCCTGAGTTTGGTCTTTGGTATTATGCCTCCTCGACACTCACACTTCACGGATACTCCGATGCTGATTTTGCTGGGTGTCGTTTGGATCGCAAGTCTACCTCGGGTTGTTGCCAGTTTCTTGGTTCTTCTTTGGTCTCTTGGTCGTCTCGCAAGCAATCCAGTGTAGCCCAGTCCACTACAGAGGCCGAGTATGTTGCAGCTGCTAGTTGTTGTTCCCAGCTTTTATAGATGACCTACACTATGAGCGACTTTGGTGAGGAGTGTACCCAGGTTCCACTCTTTTGTGACAGCACCAGTGCCATAAGTGTAGCCAAAAACTCAGTCCTTCATTCCAAAACCAAACACATAGAAGTGAGATACCACTTCCTGAGGGACAATGTTGAGAAAGGGAACATCCGGTTGAGCTAGGTACCTACCCAAGACCAGCTAGCTGATATTTTCACCAAACCGCTTGACCAAGTTACCTTTACCCGTTTGCGAGGTGAACTTGGGGTGTGTTATCCGTTTTGAGCTGAATCTTGGAGCTTCTTATGTATATATGTGATATATGTATCTTTTGCATCTTTTTGTACCATATCTTGCATGCATTTTCATTTCTGTGCAAAACATGGTAGGATAGCCATCTTTGTATCATACATGGTAGGATGAGCTTCTCTTATATACTGTGATCAAAAAAATTTGCCTTTGTGAGATATTGGCTTGTTGGGTGATTGGTGATGTGAATGCTAAGCTCCTGAGAGTATTGCTATATATTCATGATGAGATAGCTTACTTTTTTATTTTTTTTGAAACTGCTAAAATTGGTTCTCTCATGAGTAAATGCATGTTCATGCTCTCTTTGTGCTAGAATGGCTATGTCATGCTTAAATTGTGCTTGGAAAACATGCTCTTTTCACTTGGGGTCAAAGACCCATTTATCATTGTGAATGTTTAGCCTATGTTGCACATCTTGGAGGAGCATAAGCTCTTTTATGCCGCAAAGGCATTTCATGTACCATGCTTAACTTGAAATATCAATTTGGTATCTTGAAATGTCTGTGCTTGAAATATGCTCAATATCAAGTCCTTATGCTTTACATGCCTTTTATACACATGGGTGATAAAATGTTGCATGATGTCTACCAGTGAAGAAGTCTTCCCGAAGTAAACACATGACTCATTGCTTTGACATGACTTAATATGCTTGATGGGTGTTTACCATGATCTTGTGATAAGAGCTTGTGACCTTGCATGAGGTCTGTGTGACTTAGTTTATTTTTGCTTAGAAGGATCATGGATAGGACTTTGCTCATGAGATGACTTTCTTTTTGTGAAAATATGCTTGAATCTTGATAGAGCTTTGTCACATGCTTATATGTCTTTACTGTCTTGTTGACTATGCTTTGAACTGAACCATGTCTACCTAGCTTGCTCTATGTCTCATTTGTAGCATTTTGTTGTGCTCATTGTATATCTGAGAAGCTTGGTAGCTTGTGCATTTTCAATTGGTATGCTTGATGTTTGCATTGCCAACAAGGGGGACAATTTGGGGAGAGTGCATTCAATTCAGAGCATTTTGGGGAGAATTTGAACAAGGGGGAGAAACTTGCATTGTGAGAGAAATTCATTTTTACACGCACTTGTTCAGGGAGAGTTTGCATACATGCAGGGGGAGCTCCTTGTGTTGCCTGATTTTGTGCTTTGTGCTTGTGCTTTGCTCTTTGGCTTTGAGCTTGTTGCTCCGTGGTGAGCTTGCTTTATCTCAGTTGTGTTGAGCCGTTGCCCTTGCCTTTGGGGGCCGAGACGTTCTCCTTCAGGTGATCTTGTTGCTTTGCTTTGGCTTTCGATCACTTGGATGAGGTTCGAGTAGTTTCTTTTCTTTTTCTTGTTCTTTCTGAATTGGTGACAATATGTGTTGTCAATGCACTCATCAAGGGGGAGATGGAGGACCAGGAGCGTCCGAGGTCCGGTGGATGGTCGCTCCTTCTGTGATGAGTGATCAACAATGTGGTGTTGACTGATATCTTGGCCTAGTATTGCAGGTACAGGTTGCGGCTTGACTCGTGTTGGTGCAGGTGAAGAACAAGCGCGAAAGGTCTATGCCGTGGTGGCCTCCGGGTGATGGAGAGACAAGTAGGCTTGGTTCGATGGACCCGGTGGCCGATGGGGTCAAGTGCGAGCCGTGCGGTGCAAGAAGAGCAAGATGAAGTCGTGAACATGAAGCCGGTGTGAGGTAGCGGCTAGTGACCGAAGCTCGCGCGCGGGGTTTGGTTGGTTTGGCCACAAAACCAACAACTTGAAGACATGGCGTGGCGGAAACGGCATCCGGGCGCGTCGGGAAGGTTCGAGATGGGGGGCACGCGACATGATCACAGAGCTTGCGTCGATGTGAAGCGAGCTGCGGTGAATGCGTGTCCTCTCGACGGGAATATTCGCGATTTGGACCAAAATGCCCCTGAGGGGATGTATCCCTAGTTTTAGGTGTAGGGGCATCAGTGTCATTTTCCACCCCCGAGACTCTTCATATATATAGATGGGTGGATGGCTCTCCCGGTATCCATCCCGGCTGGACTGCTTCTCGTTTTCCTATATTCCATAGGCTAGACTCTGTACAGACTCTGTCCTCTAGATGTATGGAAGAAGTCCTCGTTTGCGCAGCGATTGATTCTCCCTTCTGGCTCTTTGTGATTTTCGTGTCATTTTCAGAGCTATTTTTGGGTGTTTTTCGTTCGTCGCTTGTTTCGAGGATTTGAGGGCATTTCTCTTCGGATTTCTTTGAGGCGATCATGGGTAGATGCCTTGTGCATCTTTGTGGATGATCTTGACCCCTCAAACATCGGATTTGGCCTTCAATTTGTGAGTTTTTGGTGAAGCTCGAGGTGGTGCCTTATGTGCACGAGATTTGCAATTACGGTTGATTGGTGTGGTTTAAGGCTGTAAGATTTTAGGCATAGCATCTCCTAGAGACGCTTCTCATCTACCTAAAATTTGGGTTCAATCCACCAAGTCGTTTGGGAGATCCGTGGATTTTGGGAAAAAGCTCTCTCTCTAGGGTTCATACCCTAAATCATTTTTCTGGTGGTGAAGGGTTGATCTTTTGGAGGAGATCTTTTGGGAAAAGTTTCTTTGGGTTGTTGCAAAGCTTGGGTTAAATTTTCGTGATTTTAGGAAGTCGTTTGATCGAGTTTTGGATTTTCCTTCCCTCTCTTTCGGGCTGTTTTCTGTGTGCTGTCGGAACTTTCGACCCTGTACAGGAAGTTCCGATAACTCATTCGTTGGCTGACAGAGAGGTGTTTATCGGAACTTCTGGCCCCAGGGCAGAAGTTCCGATGGTCGAAAGTTCCGACCCTGTACCGGAAGTTCCGATAATGTGTTTTTGACAGACAGAGAACCAATTATCGAAAGTTTTTATGTTTGGCCGGAAGTTCCGACAAAACTGCTGTAGAGTGCTCTGAACTCATTCCTTTTCTCATTTCTTTTTGAGTTTGCTTCCGCTTTGCTTGTAGGCTTTTCCTAACTTGTTCCTAGGGTCAATAGGTCTGTTGTGATAACGTGATCTTGGCAAGTTTGCGCAGAGGTTCTTGGAAGTGATTTTGGGGCGTAGGCCGAGTTCTTGCAAAAGAATTTTTATCGGCTCCCATTCACTCCCCCCTCTCTGGTCACCAATCCGATCCTTCAACTCCCCACCTCTCTGGTCGCCAATCCGGTCCTTCAGAAGCAGTACTTCTCGTACAAGTTGATAGACTCCAACCAAGGCTGGAAGGAGAAATGGTTCTACATCAACAACCACCTGCCAATGTTTGCCGAAGCCGAGCGGCTATCCACCCAAGGCCCTGAGGTGCTGGAACATAGAACCTCATATGGCAGAAAGCCGCGATCTCCCTAAGTTGCTGAGGAGGATCGATGAGTTGAAGAAGGCTGGACTGAGGGCGGAGCATGTTGCCTTCAGCTTCATGAAGCGGCGGATACAGCCATTGATGAGGCGAGTTCACCTCGGGTACGAATATACCGGGGTGAACGATCCCTCATGTCTGCACGCTGAAGAAGTTACTGATGGGCTGATCGAGGAGAGGCTGGCGAAGATCTTCAGGGATATGCCAGACTACACACCATGCCCGGTCCAAGAGTTCAGTGCTGCTCATCCACCAAATCTGGTAAGTAGTCGTGACTAGAGCCCCTGAGTACTTTATGTTGATGTAGTCGTAGATGTTATTGATGAAGACTTGTGTTGTAGGTGGACGTGAAGAAGTTTGTGTCCATGCCCTCGTTGTTGCAGCCACAACAAGAACCATCCGAGCCAGAAGTAGCGAGCAAGGGCAAGGAGTCAGTCACGAACCCTGAAGAGGTCGTGACTGTAGATGAGTGGTCATCAGATGATGACGAGAAGGAGACGCTGGCACAGTGGCAATCCCGGTACAGTAGAGCTAGGGTACCCACTGGTTCTTCAAAGAGGCCAGCAAGTAGCTTTGATGATGTGCTTCCGCACCCCACCGAAGAAGCCACGGAACACGGCGTAGAAAAAGGTAGTAAAGAAGGTCATGGTGACACCCCACACTCCTCCAGAGGTAGGTACCCGAACCTCAGTAGTCGAGTACCAAATTCCAATGCACAGGCTGTTATTGACTTGTTATTGTCTTTGTGCACAGGAGACGCCCAACGTGGGACAAACTGAGGAGGACGATGATGAGGATTGGGGCACCATGGGGGGAATTCCTCCTGAGAACACGAGTGCACCCTCCACGGCCGAAGAACCCAACAAGGAAGCTGAGGTCGAAGTCGTGCCAGAGCAAGCACAATAGCAGCCGGCGGCGGTGGAGGCAGAAGCCATTAATCTGTCGCCGGCACCGCAGCAGCCAGAAGTTGCGGAAGCTGAAGCTGCAGCTGCACCAGATGGTAGTAGTCTATCGATCGGCCAGAGGTGTCGCAACATGAGTCACCAGGTGTAGAGGTGGCCACCAAGGGGACGGAGATCAAAAAACCACCGGTAGCTGTGGGGATCTCACGCCTTCTTGGAAATCCCTTGACAGAGTTGCCACGATCAACCATGTAAGTACCCGAAAGCCCAGTACTTGCACGTATTCTTGTAGTTGTTTATTGATGATGTACTCCATGTGCCGAAAATCAATGGATCTTTCCTGGGAGGAGGAGGACTTGAGTAAGCCTGCTGATGGCGAAGGCCCCTCAGCAGAGCCACGAGAAGTTTCCCCGCCTCGCTAAGAAGAAGTCGAGAAGGAGGTGGCGATGACTGAAGCCGCTGCTACTCAAGGTATGATTCTGCACTGTAGTACTGTTTGTCATTGTGTTGATGATACTTATGTATGACAATCTTCGAGCTTGCTGACGATCCACTGGCAGAACTTGAAGCAGAACTGGACCTGAACATAGTGTCAGATCCCAATGCCAATCTGCCAATGGAACCGAAACTACAACCTGAAGCCCCCGAGCGTGAAGAACCCGCGCCGGGTGGTCTTGACCCTGAATCCCGAGAGTTCTGATGTGGTGCTTCGGGAGAAGGAAATTGAGGACCCGGTGCCGCTGAGAAGCACAGCTGTAGAGCCATCAGGTAGTTCGAGCCATCAAGGTCTTGAGCTGCTAGATGATGAGCTGGTTGCCCCAGAGGTAGTCGAGCTCAACATGGAGTCAATACACCGCTCCAAGGAGTGGATAAGGGTAAGGCTCGAGTACCCATTTGAGACTTGAACCATGAGTAGTTTGATAAATGTTGATATTGGTATGATCTGTTTATTTAGGGTGTAGTCGAGCGATCACAAAAGAAGTTCGAGCTTCTCAAGGGGTATGGCGACACCGTTATCCGCACTGAAGAGCTTGAAAAAGAGCTGGACAAGTCGAGGAAACACTCCGCGCTGCTCTAGGCCAAGCTTGACGCCGCCTTCGCCGAGTACCACAATGAAGTCTAGAAAGTGACAGTGCAAAAGGACGAGGTAGTCAACAAGCTCAAGGAAGCGCAGCGAGACAAGAAAGGTAAAGTCCCTCCGTCACTTGCTCAAGTACTGATTTGATGAAGTCCTTAATGCCGTAGTGTTGATTGTCTTATTGTAGATCTTGAGGCCAAGTTCTAGAACTTTGAAGTCACCGTGACAGACCTCAAGAACCACGTACACAGAGCTGAGACTGCCCAAGAAAAGCTCTCCCAGGAACTCGAGGTGTGCACCATGGAACTAGTAAATGAGCTGGAACTCTAGGAAGTTGGTGATATTGATCTTGTCCGATGTATGCAGACCCTGAAGAAGACCCACAAAGAGTGCGAGGGTTTGAAGAACTCATTGAGGGAGCTAAAAGAAGTAGTTGAACCCGTAGCAGATCTCTTTGAGCCTCGAGTTGCTGGAGAAGTGCCGCGGCCGCTGGTGGAGAGACTGAGGGATACGCCTTGGAGACTTGCATCATATGTGCAGCACTTGGCGAGGTCAATCCCGAACCAGGTGCTGAGGTTCTTGAAGTCGTACTTCCCAAAGGCACTAGTTGCAGCTATAGGTGGTGGTGCTGCAGCAGACTGCTCAAACGAGAAGTTCCACCAGCTGATGGAGGAGACAACGCCAATAGCTGAGCAAGTAGCTCCGCATCTGACTCTCCAGTAGTTTGTATCTGTGCAAAGGTCATGAACAATGACTAGTGTAACATAAACAAGAAGGCAATTAGAGTAATGGAAAAGTTATCCAATTATCTTTGTTCTTGTTACTATGATGATGCCAAGTACTCGTTACCGCGACTTGCAGCGAAGTCTGCGGAGTCCTTAGCTGTAGTGATAGGTATCGAGGAGTAGTACTCATTAGATGATGAGTTGTCTTATTAGATAGACACAGTACAAAAGTTGAGTAGAATCAAACTTTATTACTGACGATGAAAGATTACACCTGGATGGCCAGGGCCGTTAAATGATGTCACCTAGATGGCTAGGGCCATTACATGATATCACCTGGATGGCCAGGGCCGTTACAAATAGGTAGTTGCAAGGACCCGTAGGCCGCTTATAGCTAAGGATCTGTTAGGTAGCCGTTAAAGTTGGACCCACGTGAGTAGTCAATAGACTACGAGTAGAACCGACACAACTGGTCGACATTCCGAGAGTTGTCGATGTCTTCGCCTTCAAGAGTTTGAAGATGATAGGAGCCTGGGCCGGTGACCTTGGATACTGAAAAAGGACCTTCCCATGGCGAGTTGAGCTTGTGTAGTCCGTCCATATTCTGGATATGGCGTAGGACCAGATCACCAACATTGAAGGATCATTCCTTGATGTTGCAATCATGATAGTGTCGAATACCCTCGAGGTATCTTGCTGATTGGACAAGGGCGGTGCAGCGGGCTTCTTCGAGACTGCCGATGTCAACCCTTCTGCTGTCTTCTGCGATGCCTTCGTCGTACTGTTCAACCGCTGGAGATTCCCATATCACATCAGTGGGTAGTATAGCTTCGGAGCCGTAAACCAGGAAGTAAGGCGACTGTCCGGTAAGCTTGGTAGGCTGAGTCCGAAGCCCCCAGAGTGTGTGGGGTAGTTCCTTGATCCACTTGCCTCCTTTGGTGTTAGCTGCATCGTGTAGTCGCTTCTTGAGGGCATTGAGTATCATCCCGTTGGCGCGCTCAACCCAGCTGTTACCGCGTGGGTGAGCGACGGAGATGTGCTAGACATCAATCCTGTTGTTCTCGCAGTACTCCCAGAACTGGTGATTGTTGAAGTTGGAGCCCCAGGTCTGTGATGATGCGATTGGGTAGCGCATAGTGATGCACGATCTCAGCCAAGAAGTCGAGTACTCTATCAGCCTTGGGGCAAGTAACCGGCTTGACCTTGATCCACTTGGTAAATTTGTCGATAGCCACCAGAACTCTGTTGAATCCTCCTGGCACAGTAGGTAAAAGCCCAATCATGTCGAGCCCCCAGCATGCAAATGGCCAAGTTGGTGGAATCGTGATGAGCTTGTAGGCTGGGACTTGTTGTTGCTTGGCAAAGAACTGACATCCTTGGCACATTCTGAGTAGTTCCTCTGCATCGGCTACTACTGTAGGCCAGTAGAATGCTCGTCAGAGAGCTTTACTCACGAGGGTCCATGAGGACACGTGATTGCCGCAGACACCTTTGTGTATCTCCTCCAATATGTCCTTGCCTTCTTCCCGAGGTAGGCACTTCATGAGTATGCCAGAAGTTGCACCTCGCCTGTAGAGCTTGTCCCCGACTAGTACATAGCTTTTAGCGTGGCGCGCGATTTATTCTGCTTCATTCTTGTCGGAGGGAACCTTCAGCTCCCTGATGTAGTCGATGAACGGTTGCCTCCAGTCCATGTCGATCATCATGACCTCCAGACCAGGCTGCGAAAGACCAAGGTTAGTACTCGGTAGTGTAGATGGCTGCTCTGGTATGGATGGTGAGGACTAGGAGCGTCCGAGGACCAGTGGAGGGATGCTCCTTCTGTGATGAGTGATTGACAACATTGTGTGGACTGACTCTTGGCTAAGTATTGTAGGTACAGGTTGCGGCTTGACTCGTGTTGGTGCAGGTGAAGAACAAGCGTGAAAGGTCTATGCCTAGGTGGCCTCCGGGTGATGGAGAGACAAGTAGGCTTGGTTTGATGGACCCGGTGGCCGATGGTGTCAAGTATGAGCCGTGCGGTGCAAGAAAGGCAAGACGAAGTCGTGTACAATGAGCCAGGACTATCGTGGCGGCAAAGTCAAGATGGAGATTGGCGTGGAGGTAGTGCGACGTTCGCGGGGTTTGCAGTGGTTTGGCCACAAAACCACTAGGTTCCTTGGTCGATCCACAAAGCAAAGACCGGAGACTCGGCGGCGACGTCTGCGCCAGACCGATCTGACCGGTGGACCAGACCGATCTGTCCGGTGTGGAGCACCAGTCTGACCGGTGGGGAGCACCGGTCTGAGGTGGCCGTGCGCGTCGGGAAGCTTCAAAGCGGAGGGCGCGTGGCGTGATCGCATGGCTTGCGTCGAGGCTAAGCAAGGTACGGTGGAAGCATGTCCGTCCGATGGGGAACTCCTACACTTTCTAGATTTGCCCTCTGTGGCCGCGAATCTTATCTTTATGTTGTAGGGGTAGTTTCGGCATAAGTCCGCTGCCCATATATGTGTGTTGGAGGGGTGGCAGCCAACACTTTTGGCTAGACTTGGAACCCTAGTTCATTTGCTCCTTTGCCTCTCTCTCTCTAGGTTTAGCTAGTGCTCCAAAGAGAAAATCTTGAGTGGGTAGGATGAAGGGTGGATGCTAAACCTTGTATAGAATCTTTCCTCGTGATGTATCGAAGGTCTGGATTTCATCCTTGTTGTCCTCCTTTGGTTCTCGGCGTTTCCGCTTTTTCGGTGATTTTCGGAGCTATTTTTGGGTGATTTTCGTTGGGCGGATTTGAGGGAGTTTCCTCTCAGTTTTTGTTGAGGGATTCACATATGAGCACTTGGTGACTCTTTTCTTGGTGATCCCCTTCAAAAAATCTATGTGAAAGGCCTTCGATTTTGGGGTTTTTGGTTGAGCCCGAGATGAGGTGTTCTTGATGGTTGACTTTCGATTCCTCTTGATTATGAGCGATTGGGGCGAGTTCTTTGAGCTAGAGGTTGCCCATGAGGTAATCCATCTTTCCCCAAAGTGTCATTTCAATCCGTGGAGCGGTTCGGGAGATCGATCGATCGGAAGGAGGAGTTTCTCTCGTGGGTGTTGTTCATCTCGAACTGCCCAGACCTGACCGGTCTGACCGGTGCCCTAGACCGGTCTGACTGATGACTGGTCTTGTGGGATTTGTGAGTGAGTTTGCCCCCCGGAGTGTTGGTTTTGTTCAGAGATAGCTGTTGTTCAAGTTTGGTGCAGTTTGAGTCTTTGTAGCTCGAGTTCTTGGCATTTTGGTGAGGATAGGGTTTTCTGGGCTGGACTGGTCTGACCGGTCAGGGACACCGGTCTGACCGGTGTCGAGCCTCTAGTGGGAAACTCTTTGGTTTTCGCTGAGTTTGCTTGAGTTGAGGTGCTCCAAGTACAGGGGAGGTTCTGTGACAACCCGCCCAGGAAAATACCGTACTATCGCCTAAACCAATCCAATTTGGTCATTAAGCGATAATACAGTATCATCCTGTCATTAGTTGTCGGGTTAACGCCCGGTGAAATCACTTTCATAGCAACAAAGGATCGACAAATATGCATTAAAACTCACGCGAAGGCGAGTCCAGAGTACAAACACAACTTAAGTCCAAATTACCCCTGAGGGTTAATTATTACAAACCATTGTTCATGACAAGGAGTAAAGGTTCAGAGTTCGAAAACAGCGAAAATAAATAAACTAGCGCAACGGTAAACATCACAGGAGGCCGTCCGTGATGCCATCACTCGTCGTCATCCGCCCATTCCAGCTCCCAGCCGGGAGGAATCTCACCAGACCAAACAACACCTGCAACCACATTTATAAAGCAAGGCTGAGTATACTAATACTCAGCAAGACTTAACTGTCGGGTGATAACTACATCACCAAACTCTAGACATGAGAGGCTTTTTGGCCGGTGGAGTTCTTTTGCTGAAAAGCAACAAAGAGTATGTCCTTACTTTCAATATTTTAGCTCAAATTCTAGTTGATTACCATTTCTAAGTGTGCCGACTAATTCAATCAAGTATTGCACAAACAATTAATTTAAGCAGTAATATTCACAATGTTCCATCAATAAGGGATATCATGGCCAGTTGAATAAGCAGTCTCGGATAACGGTGAGAGGCCGACAATCGATTGATTTATAACCTTGCAAGGTGGACCTAAACACACGGAAGAATGCATACCCCAAGAAGGTCCAAACAAAAACGAAACGGGGTATACACCGACCAGGCGGTTCCCGTCGATCTTCAACTCGGGATCAGAACCTACATTCCTTGGTACAAGGCTTACTGGATCGCTCCCACACGAACGTCCAGACTCACACAGGTACCACACTGTTGCAAGTAGGGGGACACATCCATGTGCCCCAGGGGTAGTAGGGAAAGGTTCCCTTGCCGCGTCAATCGGGTACTAGGCTTACCGGTCCCATTCCCGACAAGTGTTTAGTACGTTCAAAAGCTTAGCCCACGAAAGCCACTGGACTGAAGCCCAAATCCCATGCTCTTACCACATGAGCAATCCATTGATAAAGATCTTATGATTCCAACATAAGAACCTATTCTCGCGAGTGACGAACATCACTCGACTTGTACCGGTCCTATAGCATACTAGTAAAAGAGCATAGGTACCTAGAGATCATGCATCTAGGGTTTCAAATCAATTCCTGAAACGTAAATGCACAATCATAGCAACGATAATTGCATAATTTAAAAAAAATAGGGTTAATGATCCGGGGCTTGTCTTCGCTGGCAAGGTTGGCCTTGGGCCCTTCTGGACTTTGGTCCAGATCTTGCTCTACAGCGACGTAGTGTACGTCTCCGTCAGCTCCTCCGTCTCCTCCTTCCGGCACACGCGTACAGCTACCGTCGGGAAGGTCTACACGAGGATGCAATGCAAGATTTAATTGACGGTTTCCAATTTAATTAATTACCAAACAACATATGACAACCATGAAGAGTATGGTTGGCCATATTCACCTTGACAAATACACATTTGGTAAAATCTTTCTATTAAAGTAATTTCCTGTGGTGTTCTATTAATTATTCTTTTTGATAGCGACTGTGTACATATTTATGCAAGTAATTTAATTTAATTTCACAAACAGCAAGGGGTTGGTCTTAAACCTTTTATAATGATTTACATCACACACATAGGGTCTTTAGATGTGTAGTTGATGATTTTCTCATTTAATTTATTATTAAGCTTTAATGGCCTCTATTGCTTTTAGACAGATTCTGCATAAATACAAAACAATTCATATAAAAAGATTTACTCAGTAACTTTGTGCAATTGTTGGTACAGGATATAGGCATGACATAACATACAACATATCCAAAATTCAGCTACAGAGCACTTGTAGATTTTGAGATACAACAGATCTAGGTTTTTCCATTTTCTATTTTTCATGCAAAAACTATCAGGAAAAACTATGGTCATGCTTTACAAAAGTTGTAGTATTTCTCACAAGGAATCCAACAAAATTGAGTTTGCATTTTTTTTATTTTTATTTGTTTTTCTACGAATTTTCTAAGTCTCAGCCAAAACTACAACACTATTTAAGATTCAAACTACACAGGGGTCCCTGGAAAGATTTGGAATTCACACATACGCCCTCAGTTTGCAGAAAAGACCATAGAAGAAAACAAAGCCTTGCAATGTGGCCCTTGGGTCGGCCGGCGGCGCGGGCGGCCGGATTCCGGCGAGGGGCTCGCCGGACTTGGCCGGGGAAGAGGCTGGGGAGGAGCTAGGATCCGCTAGGGGTCGATTTGAGCCGGAGTTGGAGGTCAGGGAGGTCGGCGGCGAGCGCGGCCGGTGGAGTCGGGCGGCGGCGGCCGCAGGAGCACCTGCTCCGGCGCGACGGCGGTCAATGCGCGTCGGCCCGCGGCTCGGACACCTTGGGTGAGTACGTGTGATGGTGGTGGTGGTCCGAACGGTGGCCAGGAGGTACCGAGGAGGGAGCTCGGCGCGGAAGCAGCCATGGCGGCCACGGCGGACGGCGTGCGCGCGTGTGTGGAGCTCAAGACGAAGGCAGCTCTGGCTGGGGTCAGTAGCAGCCTGGGCGGTGGCATCGTGGGCGGGCCGCGCCAGGGAGGGCCAAAGCGAGCGGCGGCGCAGCGCGTGATGCGCGGCGCGCTCGGCGTCCGGGCCCTGTGAGGGACGGGGTCAGGTCGACGCGAGGAGGTAGGGGGCACGCGTCGCGGTGGGTCCGCACGGTCGCCTGCCAGGAGGCCTCGGCGTCTGGGCCCCGGGCCCCGGCGCTGAAGGCCGCGCGACGCGTGCCGGCGCGGGCGCGCCCTCGGCGCCAGAGCGCGAGCGCCAGGTCCTGGAGCGCCGGTTTCTTTCGGACAGCGCTTGTTCAACCGCGATTTCCCCCAAAATTTTGAACTGTGCGAAGAAACATTTGAATACCAAAGTTGTAGTTCAAACTATCCTCTACAACATTTGCAAAGGCCGACATATGTTTCGGTGAAAGGTTTGGCTTGGAACGCGTGACGAAGTTCAGGATTTTCCATGGTTCAAAACACTATTTGAACGGCCTTTGACTGAGTTTTTGAGCTTCGAAACTTCAAAATTTGAAATGCTGCCAATTGGGAAAGTTGTGTCCCTCGAAACGACGAACAACTTTTATATTGGCCGATTTTGAAGTATTTAGGCGAAATTTGGAGAACGCGCCAAAAGTTCTAGAAATTGGTATGGACATTAGGGGATTTGACCGGGGTTTGACTCGGGTTTGACCACTAATGATTGTTGACTTGATTAAGAGGATCATTAGGGATTGTTGACTCGGTTTTCAGGGTGATGACCCAGGTTGACCAAGGTTTGACTAGAGTCAACAGGTTTGACTCGGTCATTAGCATTAATGACGCTAATTTAAAACCTGGGGCGTCACAGCCTACCCCCTTAAACAGAATCTCGTCCCGAGATTCGACAACAAGATTAGAGCGATCCCTTCCAACATGCTAGGGGTTACAAGGGATAAAGATATACCCGGTCACACTTCTCGACATCGAGAATTCAGACAGGACAAAAGATACATGGTGCATCACTCACTACCTCAACGCCGCTCATGAGGGAGGGGGCGATGAATGTGCACATGAAAAGCTAAGAGCAGACAGATTCCGCCTGCGATGCAGAGGTACACTCCTACCAGCGTCCAGCGAAGCGACTCGAACACCTCCAAGAACTGAGTCATGGGTGGCGGCGTGGCTCGAGTTCTTCTTCCGACCTCCTTCCGAGCTTCTTCTCGACGTCATCAACGAAGACGGAGGGGCAGCTTGCTCGGCGAGGAACGGAGTGGACGGGAGAGATGGGCTAGTCGCAGGTTGGCCAAAACTAGCCGGAGGAGAACAAGAGCGATGGTGATGTCGAGCTCGAAAGGATGCGAGACTCGGTACTGGCGGTATTGATCAAAGGGCTTCCTTTTTATGGTCGCAGCGAGGCTGCAACGGTCATCCAAAACCGCCCGGGGTATCCGGTGGTGGCAACACGGAACTCGACAATGGTCCGCCCGTGAGGTCTCGGCGACGTGATCGCGGCCACGGAAAAGAGATGGCAGAGCGACGTCACGGCGTCGTATGGTTGTGGCACTGACAAGGATGGGGTCCAACGGTTCGAAGAATCGACCGTGATGGTGGGAAGACGAGAAGAGCTCAGGGTATCCGCCCTCTAGGCTCGAGATTGAAACTAGGCGGTTTGAGCAAAGCTTCTACCGATCCTGGGTTTGCCCCTGTTTCGACTCCGAGGGTTTGTAGGGTACGGTCACGGATCATGGACGGATAAGCGATGGAGGACTCTCTAACATTGACTTTTCGAGAACCTTGATTGCTCAAGAAATCTCTACTTCTACTTCTTCAACTTAACGGGTCGGATTGGTTCGAAGCTAAGGGAACATTGAGATGGCGGAAAGAGACCAAGTCGAAAAGGGATCATCAAACCAGATTTCTATGAAGAAAGGGAAGGCTAGTAAAAGATTTCCGTAACTTTCTTTGTACGAAAAACAATTTAGTATGGGAATTTCAGAACAATTTTGCTCACACTTATTTAACTGGTGAATTTAGGTGGTACCGACTCGTTACATTACGGTGCAATGATTTTAAAAGTTGGTGCGATGCACATGCTTATGAAGGCTCGATGCACATGCTCATGCGGTATGATGCTCATGATGCATGTTAGCATGACTCGACTACCCACAAAATGAGTTAGTGGTCGAGATGGCAATCATAGGTTGAGAAGGAGTATATGCATGGCGAGTCGCATTCTCACAACCAAGATACCTAGCGCGCTCCTAGTGGTAATCATATGGCTGCAGTGCACATGATGCCCTAGGCTCCGTCGCGGTACCTTTGGTTATGGGGCAACAACATCACTAAAACAGAAGAAGGATAGAGTAGGAATATTGAAATCTTTCATGTGTATGCACGTTAGTTCACCCAGGGTTCCCAATGCACGTGCTATGCAAATGCATTCCAAAAAGCTTGACACATTTGTTTTAATTCAAAAAGTTGTGAGCAAGACCAAGAATAAGTTCATGATTGATCGGTCGAAGTAATCACGACAAGGGTATCCACACAAAGAGTAGCTTAGTGCTCCAAAATGTATAAACTCAAGGGGGTTTGGAAGGGATACATGTCGATGGAGATAACATGTTGCAGGAGAAGATTACAACTGAAGATTGAACTCTAGATCAAGACATTACCCAACTGACATGGCAGGACAAAAAAAGTTATTTTCTCATGCTGGGCAAAACTGGGGTAGTCATGTGTACAAAGGTACAATTTGTATGTTAGAACTCGAAGCGAGCATACATACATGATGACATAAAGTTCTGGCAGTTACGAACACAAATTCATAACTTAAAAACCAGAGCTCCAACATTTCCCAAATTTTACCAGCAACTCAAAAAGGTTATGAGGCACATTTTTGGTAGTCAAGGGTTGAGCTAGAAAGGTTAGGAAGGTGCTCAACTTAAGCGAAGTTTCAGATTGGTTCCTGGAAAAACAGCAGGACAGAGGTTCACTAATCGGAGCATAACTTGAGATATACAAACGCTAGGATCATGAATTTTGTGAGCGGAAACTAGATTAGATATGGAGCAACTTTGGTAGAGATCACCTAGGCAAATTGATTCTTGAACAGGGTGCAAAGATCAAGCAACAGCCCTATTACAAATTTGGACAGCAACACATCTATGCATGCGAGGCTAGGCAAGACAAAGCACACTAGCAAAATTTCACCTTAGAGAGCACACAAACATACAAGGGTTCAGTTTTAAGTTTTCACGATTTTTAGCATGATGCAAGACGTCCTATTCGTCCTCACAAGGCAATCAAGCCAAATCTCGCAGTTAGTGCCGGTGGCAAGGCATATACACGTCTCTCCCTATAACAACTAGTCGAGAACTAGTCGACGCTCACTTAGCGACTTACGAAACGTGGTT
The DNA here is from genome assembly GCA_036936925.1 of Cenchrus fungigraminus. Classification (NCBI taxonomy): domain Eukaryota; kingdom Viridiplantae; phylum Streptophyta; class Magnoliopsida; order Poales; family Poaceae; genus Cenchrus; species Cenchrus fungigraminus. The sequence goes on along the minus strand of CM072774.1, from coordinate 133,885,697 downwards.
AGTGTACCTGCAGAAGATCACAGAACATATTGAACCTTTCGTGCCAGCACTCACGAAAGCGTCCACATACATTACTGTTCACTATAGAAACGGCACCCATGCGTTTACCGCTGCATGAACAACGTCCAACCTCAGATACGCTCCTTTTGAATGGAGCGCATCCTTGCCTCGTATATTCACAATGCGGAATGTCCATGTATGGCAAAACGTGGTGAGACACAGACGCGACGTGGGTTCCCTTTGGATTAGGTCCCATCCATCCCTCACATGACTTTCATCTGGTACCACCACGTATGGCAAAACGTGATGAGACGTAGACGCGACGTGGGTTCCCATTAGAATAGGTCCCATCCATCCCTCACAGGACTTTCCTGTGGCACCACCACGTATGGCAAAACGTGATGAACTAGTATGGTTGTGCAAGAAGTAAGTTTTGACAAGAATAAAATGTGCTGGAAGTTAGCAAAATAAACCATAGATTTTTAAGCCACCTGAAAGAACCCAAAAATTCCCTCTAGGGCCTCTCGGTCTATTTCTATCCTTAACGATCCAACGTATTTTGTAAATCCAAACAATCTTGGCAAATTTTATTCAAAAACCAGTGATTAAGGTTGTTAATTAAACTCTGGTGCATATAATCGCTCTGATACCAGCTGTGACAACCCGCCCAGGAAAATACCGTACTATCGCCTAAACCAATCCACTTTGGTCATTAAGCGATAATAAAGTATCATCCTGTCGTTAGTTGCCGGGTTAACGACCGGTGAAATCACTTTCATAGCAACAAAGGATCGACAAATATGCATTAAAACTCACACGAAGGCTAGTCCAGAGTACAACACAACTTAAGTCCAAATTACCCCTGAGGGTTAATTATTACAAACCATTGTTCATGACAAGGAGTAAAGGTTCAGAGTTCGAAAACAGCAGAAATAAATAAACTAGCGCAACGGTAAACATCACAGGAGGCCGTCCGTGATGCCATCACTCGTCGTCATCCGTCCATTCCAGCTCCCAGCCGGGAGGAATCTCACCAGACCAAACAACACCTGCAACCACATTTATAAAGCAAGGCTGAGTATACTAATACTCAGCAAGACTTAACCGTCGGGTGATAACTACATCACCAAACTCTAGACATGAGAGGCTTTTTGGCCGGTGGAGTTCTTTTGCTGAAAACCAACAAAGGGTATGTCCTTACTTTCAATATTTTAGCTCAAATTCTAGTTGATTACCATTTCTAAGTGTGCCGACTAATTCAATCAAGTATTGCACAAACAATTAATTCAAGCAGTAATATTCACAATGTTCCATCAATAAGGGATATCATGGCCAGTTGTCTCGGATAACGTGAGAGGCCGACAATCGATTGATTTATAACCTTGCAAGGTGGACCTAAACACATGGAAGAATGCATACCCCAAGAAGGTCCAAACAAAAACAAAACGGGGTATACACCGACCAGGCGGTTCCCGTCGATCTTCAGCTCGGGATCGGAACCTACATTCCTTGGTACAAGGCTTACTGGATCGCTCCCACACGAACGTCCAGACTCACACAGGTACCACACTGTTGCAAGCAGGGGGACACATCCATGTGCCCCAGGGGTAGTAGGGAAAGGTTCCCTTGCCGCGTCAATCGGGTACTAGGCTTACCGGTCCCATTCCCGACAAGTGTTTAGTACGTTCAAAAGCTTAGCCCACGAAAGCCACTGGACCGGAGCCCAAATCCCATGCTCTTACCACATGAGCAATCCATTGATAAAGATCTTATGATTCCAACATAAGAACCTATTCTCGCGAGTGACGAACATCACTCGACTTGTACCGGTCCTATAGCATACTAGTAAAAGAGCATAGGTACCTAGAGATCATGCATCTAGGGTTTCAAATCAATTCCTGAAACGTAAATGCACAATCATAGCAACGATAATTGCATAATTTCAAAAAAAATAGGGTTAATGATCCGGGGCTTGTCTTCGCTGGCAAGGTTGGCCTTGGGCCCTTCTGGACTTTGGTCCAGATCTTGCTCTACAGCGACGTAGTGTACGTCTCCGTCAGCTCCTCCGTCTCCTCCTTCCGGCACACGCGTACAGCTACCGTCGGGAAGGTCTACACGAGGATGCAATGCAAGATTTAATTGACGGTTTCCAATTTAATTAATTACCAAACAACATATGACAACCATGAAGAGTATGGTTGGCCATATTCACCTTGACAAATACACATTTGGTAAAATCTTTCTATTAAAGTAATTTCCTGTGGTGTTCTATTAATTATTCTTTTTGATAGCGACTGTGTACATATTTATGCAAGTAATTTAATTTAATTTCACAAACAGCAAGGGGTTGGTCTTAAACCTTTTATAATGATTTACATCACACACATAGGGTCTTTAGATGTGTAGTTGATGATTTTCTCATTTAATTTATTATTAAGCTTTAATGGCCTCTATTGCTTTTATTCATAAAATAAATTAATAATATTCAGTAGAGTGTTTTATGCAGCACTACAAGCCTATACAAAGCCACTGCACACATATGCACACTTAGGAGATCTATGAAATTAAATATACCGAAAATAACAAAAGCTAGCTATCAAAACATGATAAATGCATATAAAAAAATAAAGGAACATCAAAATGATCCCAACTTTCTCACACATGGCCTCTGGTCCAAAACTAAGCTAGGAATGCAACATATACACCTAGAGCTGCCATATATCTTAGGTTATGCATTTACAAGGAAAATTAGGCATAAATCAAGAATAAATATTTTTGTTAAACATAACATCATGGTTAATTCACCAGAGGTGGGTTTATGCATAAAAAGGTTATATCCAGAAGTTGAGCACAAAAAGGTATTTATTTTTAGCTGCAAAAATCATTTAGACAGATTCTGCATAAATACAAAACAATTCATATAAAAAGATTTACTTAGTAACTTTGTGCAATTTTTGGTACAGGATCTAGGCATGACATAACACACAACATATCCAAAATTCAGCTACAGAGCACTTGTAGATTTTGAGATACAACAGATCTAGGTTTTTCCATTTTCTATTTTTCATGCAAAAACTATTGGGAAAAACTATGGTCATACTTTACAAACGTTGTAGTATTTCTCACAAGGAATCCAACAAAATTGAGTTTGCATTTTTCTGATTTTTATTTGTTTTTCTACGAATTTTCTAAGTCTCAGCCAAAACTGCAACACTATTTAAGATTCAAACTACACAGGGGTCCCTGGAAAGATTTGGAATTCACACATACGCCCTCAGTTTGCAGAAAAGACCTTAGAAGAAAACAAAGCCTTGCAATGTGGCCCTTGGGTCGGCCGGCGGCGCGGGCGGCCGGATTCCGGCGAGGGGCTCGCCGGACTTGGCCGGGGAAGAGGCTGGGGAGGAGCTAGGATCCGCTAGGGGTCGATTTGAGCCGGAGTTGGAGGTCGGGGAGGTCGGCGGCGAGCGCGGCCGGTGGAGCCGGGCGGCGGCGGCCGCAGGAGCACCTGCTCCGGCGCGACGGCGGTCAATGCACGTCGGCCCGCGGCTCGGACACCTTGGGTGAGTACGTGTGATGGTGGTGGTGGTCCGAACGGTGGCCGGGAGGTACCGAGGAGGGAGCTCGGTGCGGAAGCAGCCATGGCGGCCACGGCGGACGGCGTGCGCGCGCGTGTGGAGCAGCGGCGGGGTTTTATAGAGGTGGAGGGGCTTGCCTTCAAGACGAAGGCAGCTCTGGCTGGGGTCAGTGGCAGCCTGGGCGGCGGCGTCGTGGGGGGCCGCGCCAAGGAGGGCCAAAGCGAGCGGCGGCGCAGCGCGTGACGCGCGGCGCGCTCGGCGTCCGGGCCCTGTGGGGGACGGGGTCAGGTCGACGCGAGGAGGTAGGGGGCACGCGTCGCGGTGGGTCCGCACGGTCGCCTGCCAGGAGGCCTCGGCGTCTGGGCCCCGGCGGTGAAGGCCGCGCGACGCGTGCCGGCGCGGGCGCGCCCTCGGCGCCAGAGCGCGAGCGCCAGGTCCTGGAGCGCCGGTTTCATTCGGACAGCGCTTGTTCAACCGCGATTTCCCCCAAAATTTTGAACTGTGCGAAGAAACATTTGAATACCAAAGTTGTAGTTCAAACTATCCTCTACAACATTTGCAAAGGCCGACATATGTTTCGGTGAAAGGTTTGGCTTGGAACGCGTGACGAAGTTCAGGATTTTCCATGGTTCAAAACACTATTCGAACGGCCTTTGACTGAGTTTTTGAGCTTCGAAACTTCAAAATTTGAAATGCCACCAATTGGGAAAGTTGTGTCCCTCGAAACGACGAACAACTTTTATATTGGCCGATTTTGAAGTATTTAGGCGAAATTTGGAGAACGCGCCAAAAGTTCTAGAAATTGGTATGGACATTAGGGGATTTGACCGGGGTTTGACTCGGGTTTGACCACTAATGATTGTTGACTTGATTAAGAGGATCATTAGGGATTGTTGACTCGGTTTTCGGGGTGATGACCCAGGTTGACCAAGGTTTGACTAGAGTCAACAGGTTTGACTCGGTCATTAGCATTAATGACGCTAATTAAAAACATGGGGCGTCACAGGTTCTGCCGAAGTTTTGCTCTGTTTGGCCTTGGTTTCGCTCGAGTTCTTGGCTTGTGTCTCGAGTGATTTTCCCCAGGATTTGCATCTAGTGCTTAGATCTCATCTTGGGAGTTTTGGGATAGTTCTATGTGTCGAGAGCACGACACAGGATTTCCTAGGGTGGACCGGTCTGACTGGTGCTGGCGACCGGTCTGACCGGTGCTGGCCGAGCCGAGAGTTGTTTGAGTTCCGCTGTGTGTGTTGTGAGTTCTTGGTGGTTATCTTGCTCCTAGGTCCAGTAGTACTCCAGTGACTACGTGGATTTGGCAAGAGGAGTTTCGGAGGTCACGGAAGTGAAATCGGAGCATATTCGTGTTCATCTCTTTAGAGAAGAATTTTTATCGGCTCCCATTCACTCCTCCCTGTCTGGTCGCCAATCCGGTACCTCCACTGTCCCTCAGGAAGTGATACCTCACTTCTATGTGTTTGGTTTTGGAGTGAAGGACTGGGTTTTGGCTACACTTATGGCACTGGTGCTGTCACAAAAGAGTAGAACCTGGGTATACTCCTCACCAAAGTCACTCATAGTGTAGGTCATCCATAAAAGCTGGGAACAACAACTAGCAGCTGTAACATTGCTTGCGAGACGACCAAGAAACCAAAGAAGAACCGAGAAAATGACAACAATCCGAGGTAGAGTTGCGATCCAAACGACACCCAATAAAATCAGCATCAGAGTATCCGTGAAGTGTGAGTGTCGAGGAGGCAGAATACCAAAGACCAAACTCAGGAGTGTAGTTCAGGTACCTGAAAATCCTCTTGACAGCCTGCCGATGCGAAGTCCTCGGGGAAGCCTGAAAACGAGCGCACAGACACATAGTAAACTGTATGTCTGGCCTCGTCACTGTCAAGTAGAGGAGGGAGTCGATCATGCTCCTGTACTCCTTCTGGTCCACGGGCTCACCATCTTCATCCGCATCCAAAGCCGTAGTGGTACTCATTGGTGTAGTCAATGGCTTGGAGTCGTTCATGCCAAATTTATTCACAATGTCCTTGGTGTACTTGCCTTGATGCACAAGTGTCCCGTCCTGGCATTGCTTGATCTGAAGCCTAATGAAAAACTACGGCTCACCCATCATCGACATCTCGAACTCCCTGCTCATGTCATCTGCAAATCTTGCAACAAGATCATGAGAAGAGCCACCAAAGCTAATATCATCCACGTAAATCTGCACAATTAGAGTGTCATTGCCCTGCCTGAGGAGAAACAAGGTTTTGTCTACTGTACCCATCACAAACCTCTTGCTAAGCAGAAAGCCTCTCAACCTACCATACCATGCCCTGGGTGCCTGCTTTAAGCCATACAAAGCTTTGTGAAGTTTATACACTCGGTGGGGGTATTTCTCACTCTCAAAACCTAGGGGTTGCCTTCACATACACTTTTTCCTCTATAAACCCATTCAAAAAGGCACTCTTCACATCCATCTAAAACAATTTGAATCCTTTAGCAACAGCAAATGCTAGAAGAATTCGAATTGCTTCCAACCGAGCAACCGGAGCAAAGGTTTCCTCATAATCTATCCCCTCTTTCTGGCTATACCCCTGAGCAACAAGCCTTGCCTTGTTCCTCACCACCATACCATCCTCACCTTCTTTATTTTTTCGCACCCATTTGGTACCTATAGATTTGCAATTTGGTGGAGGTTCAACTAACTCCCACACCTGATTTCTCTCAAAGTTCTCCAACTCCTCATGCATGGCATTGACCTAATTTGCATCAGAAAGTGCGTGTCCAATATCTTTGGGCTCAAAAGAAGCAGTGTGCGAAATGAGAAATCTGCTTGGACCTCGGTGGTGTAGTGCATTCATAAATGTCTCCAATGATCCTGGAAGGTGGATGTAACACCCTGAAATTTTTCAATTTCAGGATGTTATTAAGAAAATAATTAAGCAACGATTTGCTCATAATTTTAAAATTTTCTCAACATTTATTTTTCTTTACAGGAAATTTAGAATAGGAAAATAATGATTGATTTTCAAATTAAATAAAATAGTTCCATGAGTGTTGCATTCATTTGGTTTGCGTGGTTTTTGTTTGATGTGTAAAGTTTGCAAAGCATCAAAGTCCTTAAAACCACCCCAAACCTCTCTTTCTTTCTCTCCAGCCCAACCCGACCCAGCTTCCCCCTCCTTTCTATTTTGGCCCAGGTCGCAAGCCCGGCTGCTAGCCTTTTCTTTTTTTCTTTTTTCGCACGGCCCAACTCAGCCTGCTCCTCACTCGCCAGTCTCTGTTGCCGTAGCATGCTGAGCGTGGAGGGTTCCAAGGCATTCCTGCCGGCACCGGCGTTGGAGACGATGGCGCAGCGCATCAGGGAAGCGCAGATCCCTCCGGGTGACAAGCTCTACTGCCCATACCCCAAGTGCTCAGCCTTGATGTCGTTGAGCCAATTGGTGCAAGCAAACACCAAGGCTGCAGCCAGGAAGCAGTGTGTGAGCTGTGGTGGGTGGCTGTGCGTGCGCTGTAAGGTGCCATGGCATCAGGGGTTGGGCTGCCATGAGTACAAGCAGCTGAGGCTGCTGCCTGGAGAGGAGGATGCCATGCTGGAGAAGCTTGCCAAGCGGCGGCTGTGGCAGCAGTGTGGGAGATGCAAGCACATGATTGAACTCGCCGGGGGCTGCTACAACGTGAGATGCAGGTGTGGCTATGCATTCTGCTACGGTTGCGGCATGTCCAAATTGCAAGCCAGCTGCTCCTGCCAACAAGGCCAACAAGGATGGAGACGACGGTTATTCTCTTGCTTACCATGCCCATGGTGGTGGTGAAGGATCCATATTATATAGATAGATGATCCACTCGTCTAATTACCCTTTGCTATTAATTTGTTCGTCTTGTCGATCACTTTATCACTCTATTTCAAACAACAAAACAGTGATCATCAGGGTAAGTAGGTATAAAACAACACAAGAAAACAAGATAAGCGACAGCAAAAGAACAGCTCCAGCATGTGCCTCTCTAGCCATTTTCTCATCTACTGTACTGTACATTCATCTACTGCTTCTCTGCAACATGGGCACAAAAACTTTTGTTATTTGCATGGTTTCAGTTTCTTAATTCGCACCTCGCTCAAATGTTAACCCACCATGGTTCTCTTCTCCTCAGTCGACAAGCTCTCCTCTTTGATCATTGCCCTCTTGGCAAGCTCGTAGCCTGCAAAGTTCATCGCTCCCAGAGGAGCAATCCAGAAGAAGCGCGGGATCGCACCCTTGAAGAGCCCAAGCGGGCCCTCGTTTCCAAGGATGGACAAGACTATCGTCTGCATCGACACCGGGGTGCCTGGAGGCGCAGTCATCATCCGTGTTTTCATCACGTCAAAGGGAGTGGTCACAACTGCTGCAAGTCCTCCAGACAATGCTCCAACTGCTACAATTTCCCATGGCTCCAACTCTCTCTTTGCAACATGTTGTGCTGCCTACAGTTTTTAATACAGATTTTAAAAATTAAAATGCCACTTTTTTGAAGGTCCGGTGAAAATACAGAATGTATAAAAAAATAGATCGAGTACCTTTTTAGCTTCTGCATAGAGGCACATTCCGGCAACATAGAAAGGAACCTCACGACAAAGAGTGGCCCCAGTGCCACGAAAGAAGCCCTTTAGGCCATCTTGTTGCATGGTGCCAACAATTGCCTCCCCTACATTGTTGAAGATTCCAGCCTGCAAACGCTGCTTGAGAACCTCACAAGGGATACGGACTGCAGTCCCCAGGACTGTGCTGCAGAATGAAGCCATTGATTGCACCTTTGGAAGAAAACGCACATCATCAAGCAATTTCACTCAGCGCAACAATTGTTACAGAATTTAGTTTTTGCTTTGATCCTGGTCCAGATGCCGTGTAATAGGTTTGTACATGCTGAGTAACTTCCTTTTTAAGCTATGAACAAGAATAAGTTACTCCGAATTTTACAACAATAGGTACCTCACTAGATGAGCTTACATTGTTCAAATCACCATACATGCATGTTGTAATTGAGAGCTTAACAAGGGTCATACAAGAAAGTTTATGTTACCACAAAAGAAGTTTTAACGAGTTATATCATGAGAATTATAACTGAGCTCATGCCTGCATGATGACAAGTTCATTCATAGTTTACTGTAGAGAAGGCAAAAAATGCAAGAAAGTTTATGTTACCACTAAGAAGTTTTAGAAAGTTATATCATGAGATTTATAGCTGAGCTCAGGCCTGCACGGCAACAAGTTCATTCATAGTTTACTGTAGAGAAGGCCAAATGTGCACTAGGTGGTACTGGAGTAGTAAAATGTACCTGAATCTCTGGAAGTGTTGGAGCAACATTAATTAATACAAGCTTGCTTGCTTCGAAGATTCCTGTCCTCAAACCATGGCTGCAAATGACATGATGTGAATTCTGCAGTCTATGGAAGATTTTGCATATAAAACAATGAAATTGCGCAGACCTTGAAAACTGGCCAAGAATTGCTGGGATAGAACCTCGATACAGTCCTCGAAGCCCAATTTGTGGTAGTTGTGAGATCAGCTCTGGAAATGAGAGCGTAGATGCTTGGACACGTGTCTGATACAGCACAAAAGATAGCACAAATGAATTTTGGATAGTTTGGTCGGCAGACAGAACTTCTGACACCCTATGCTAATCCATGAGATAAGTACACTCTAACAGGTAATGCATTGGCACAATAAGTTCGAAATGGGATGCAGGATGCTACACACAGAAAGCTCCTAACTGAATATCCTGCACTTTATTGAACAACTTGTTTGAATGAAAAAGGTACAAGGAAGCATGCTGCTGTACCTTCATTGAATCAATAGGATGCAGCAGAGAGGTAGAGAGAGCGCTAGCAAGGCCTCCAGCTAAAGCAGATTTCAAAACGCTTCCCGTGGATATTTCTACAGGTGGGGGGACAGCAACGACAGTAGCAGCTTCAAACCAAATGTTCCTGAATGCATTTTTTTTTAAGTGAAGACAAAGTAAGATGGTAAATCGAGCACATCATACTTCTAAAAGATAGTAAGAATTGGTGATTATTTTCAACTGAACAGTCACTATTCACTAAAGCCAATGCAGACACAAGTTTCTTCTAACAGGATGCAACAGGCATACCGAGGATCATCCTCAAGGCGTTCTGAAGGAAGTAGAAGCATGAAGTTGCGGAAATGCCCATATGAGATTGATCCTTCTGAATCTGCATTAAGATAGCGTAGCATGGCAGCAGCGTTATCTTCATTGGCAGGAAGGCCTGCACTTTTCAAGGAAGTCAAAATTTGATTCTTGTGAAGCGTTCCAGACTTGCTCAAACACAACGTGGTATATGCTCGGAGAATGGTTGGCTCCTTCTGTTCCATCAATGATAGAAATTGCTTCCAGCCAATCGATTTTGAAAAAAAGTTGCTTCTGGTACGCCGCAAGAAGTCCCTAGCGTACCTCCTAGGTAACCGTCTCTTCCTGATTGCAATTTCAAGATCTTCTAGAGTGACTTGGCCATCACCATCTCTGTCCAACTCTTCAAAGAATCTCTTTCCTGCAGCAGCACACATCAATTACTGAAAGAATTATGGTATGGATGACACCTCCCTATTGAGAAATGAAACACGATGTTACCTTCAATTTCTGCATATCTGAAGAAGTCCTGCACAGAGAAAAGTTTCTTCTTGTCTGGGTGTCCATCCGGTGATGCCGATGATCTGCTGACCAGCTGCGGGACCAACTCGATGAGCTCTGTCAGCGAAACTGCAGACAGTGTCGAGCGCAGCCGCTCCACATTGGACAGTGGGATGGTAAGCAGCCGGGCAGGTAATTTCTGTGGTGCCTGTGGTGAACCAGTAGCATTGTCCACCCCCTCACTGTCCCCAATTCCACCACTAGCCTCCTCCTGGTCGCTGACCGGCGCTGGGGCAGGGGCCGCACCCGTGACGACTGCCGATGCCCGGGGAGGCGGTGCCCCCACCTTTGCGAAGCCCAAGTTGGAAAGGAAGCCGTCGAAATCTGCCCTCTTTCCATCGATTACCTTCCTGAGAAGCTGGAATTGATTCAGCTGGCTGGAGTTGTGCTTGCAGGCATCGAAGGCGTCGAACGCAATGCAGAGGAGGAGCTCCAGCTGCTGCTGCGGGCCGGCTGCAGCGCTCCGGTCCCGGTCCCGGTCCCGGTCCCTGAGCGGCCGCTTAGGCTTGGCATCGTCACCGCGGAAGCATCTGGCGAGTGACCTGAGGGGCTTGTGGAGGAAGTTGGTGACGACGACGTGGAGGTGGAGGAGGCAGTCGGGATTGGGACTGGAGTTGGATCCAGGGATGTGGATGATGGGAAGGTGAAGGTGAAGGTGAGCGATGGCGCCGCGGGCGGCGGCGAGGAAGGCCTCCAGCTCCAAGGGGCGGTCGGACGGCATAGCTAGTACTAGGTGGTGCTTCCGGTGCGGAGGCGGTGGGTTCCGGCGACGGCGAGCGGCGGGAAAGGCATAGCAGGCAAAGTGAGGGAGGCGAGCAGAGCGGCAGACGGGAGGTGGAGAAGCGGCGACCCGCGACCATGAGAAAACAAAACAAAAGTGCACAATTTATTTCTCAGAGAAAAGGAAATGAATTACGGTTTTCAGATGTGGCCTATCTTTTTCTTTTCTTTTTTCTTTTTTTTTTTTTGCCCCCGTTTTGATTGATCGAGACGATTTGGGCACATGGACTAAGACTGGATCAACTGTTCACTTATGCTCGAGCAACATACAAACACCAGCATAACGAGTAAACAACAAAGTTAAGTAGTGAAAATTCATAACTTGAATTTGATTTAGACAAGAGTATAGACGTATTTTTCATAACCAGTACTAACAAGATTTCTTAAGAGCATCTCCAAGAGTCCTTCTAAATGTTACTCTCTAAATCATCATTTAAAGAGTCATTTGCATGAAAATCACTTTCTATATCTTTTCACTTTCCAACAGTTTTTCTATTTCTTATGCGCACTCTAGAGAGTTATTCTTATCTTCTATATTTGACTAACGAGAAATCTTAAATAGAAAACGGCTATATTTGGATGTCCATTAAGATGTTAAAATGTATTTTTCATCAAAATCTCTATTTCTACCATTTAGAAATAATATAAAGAGTCTCTTGGAGATGTCTCTTTGACGAAAGAAATGGACCCACATCAAGGAAATGTTGGAAGTCAATCTCAACCAAAAAGTTCGCTGCTCATGTCGAATACTCCTCCAGCTACAGTAGCAATAACAATGCACTTCCCAAATGGTACGTGTGGACAACTAGAACATCAAATTTTCAGTTAAGAAAAAGATTTCAAAAGGAACACCAAATTCGAACAGAATACAAGACGACTTGCACGGCCGCTCTGCTGCTTCCTTCCATAATCCATACAACATTTATTCCGACAAAACCGGTACATTCATGACGCATACAGATGGAAGTAACAGCTAGCCGCTCTAATTCTAGTCTCTTACACTAATCACATGGAGTATACTCTAGCTACTAGTAACAATAATTCGGTAACTTTACGTAGATACAATCACACTAGTATAGATGAAAAAGAATGCAAATCTCTCAATGACAGGTTGTGGACTGCTGCTGTACTGAACTGCTGATGCCTAGACAAAATCGAAGCGCATGAGGAGCCTGACCGACTTGTACCTGACGCCCTTGCGATCGTGCAGGGGCACAGCACGAATGCCCTGCTTCAGCTCCCACACCGGCAGCACCGTCTGCCCGCCGAAGTCGTGCTTCTCCGACATGTCGTACTCCTGCACCTCTATCCTCAGCAGGGCCAACTCCGGCACCGTCAGCGGGAACGTGAACTCCTCGTCCCACATCGGCACCCACTGGTCTTCCAGGACCCGTGTTTTCTTCATCACACTATCCGCCTTCACTCCAGCGATCCCTACCTGTTTATTTCAGACAGCATATATCACTTCCATCCCACAATGTAGCCACTGTCTACCAAGGACCGACTCGACATCTTTGTAACTGTAGCCTTACCCTGGTATAGAAATCTGGAGGCGAGAAGGCGTCAAAATGAGTTTTACTGAAATCCATGCGCCACCCATCGCCCATGTATACTTTGACCTGCTTGGACATCATCACAGAAAATTTAGCTGCTAGCTAGGGTGGGCTATCTTCACCGAAATTTTGAGCAACCACAGTTGTCAGAGATTTGCAAACATATCACCTACCTTGAGAGTTGTCTTCACTGGCAAACTCGCTTTAGGGTCAAATATCTCACCATTTGGACCTTCTGTTAGCAGGAAGTCAGGCTTTTTAACATACCCGCAACCCCCATTAGCTCTGAAGAATCCTTGCATTAACCGCAGTGCTTTGTCATGCCCCTGAAGATTGAAAGCCCAAGATTACAACTGATAGATGCATGCGACAACTTAATACTATGCAAGTATAAATCATGACGAAAGCGGGAAATGGATCCCACCTGCATGTTGAATGCAACCATCTGAGCACCATGAGCCCAGGCGTTTATTGGATCATAGTTAGAAGAATTAACCCTTGTGCCCTTCGGATACACTCGGAGTATATTCTTCTGGGTGAACCTGAATACAATCTCAATGCTTCAAAAACTGTGTATAGCAAGTTAGGCAGTTAGCAACCAACTTGAAGAGATGCAATCTTTTCAATTGGTTAAGTGTTCATAGTTTGTGTTGGTTATCTTTTGTAGGGTGCTAGGGGAATTCAATCTTTCACTGAATTATCATGTGTGTCCTTGTAACCTTGGCACACATACAGTTTCCTTTCATTTGTTTCTCGTTACATACTGTAAGACTATAATACCTACTGAACCTCCATGGTCTACACTCTAAAAGTGGAATTATGATTTAAAGGCATAAGTAAATAATTGAGTTTATGAAACCCACATAACCAATCCTATAACAATTAGATACCAGATCTTTTAGTGTTCTTGTGCACTAGGCTCACAGAAATTACCTTATGACTTCAGCACCATGAGAAGTTGTTGCTTTAGCTAACTGTGTTTCACTCAAAGAAAGCCGCCTAACTTTGTCTGGATCCACCCTAAGAGCATCCCGCAAATGGCCTTTTGGTTTTCCAGCTTGGATGGTGATCAGTTTCCTGTACTCGCAGGCAGTATCCTGCTGAAATTTGGGGTCCTCCTCATCGGAATCTTCCTCCTCTTGATCGTCTAGTTCATCCTGTTCATGACAGTAAGTTTACTTCATGCATGTTAAACAATAGGCGCATGTCTTCAAAAGGCAGTGATATTGCAGACCTTTCCATCAGATTCGTCGGCATTTGAATCTAATCTTCTCAGGCTTCCTTGGTCTGGCAAATCGGCTATGTTTCCACTTCCATTCTGATTATCCTTAACTTTAAGAAACTCCTTATATTCTTGTGGGGGTTTAGTTGAGATGATTATCCTCTTCATCAGAGCTTCTGGAGAAGGAAACTCTTTCATTGGGTCTGAACTAGGGATGAAAAGAAGATCTCCAAATGTTTCAGTGAGCATCTAAAGTAATTTCCATGTTAGGACTGATGTTTTCAACTGGGGGAAAATGCAAAGAAAAAAATGATACAGTAAGTAAACTTCACCTTAGCTACTTTGGCTTGGAGGTCTGCTGTGAGGTGATCCTCAAGAGTAATAACAAGAGGATAATTGGACGCACAAAAGGCATATTCTTTAATGGACTTTAAACATCTGACCATTTCTACAGGGGCAGTCAAAGTCCTTTCAAATACCAAGAAAAATAAGAGTCAGGAAACATTTTGCATAGTGGGAGAGAAAAAAGGGATGGCTACAAGTTCAAGGGTTATTTATAGCAAACTGACTGCAAATATGGAATTGAGCAGTGGTGTGTAGTGGGAAATTCTTGTTCCTGCTACATTGTTGTGTATAGGGAGTATTGGAGGGGAAGAAAATGTGTCCATCGATTTTGAAGAAAAGCTGGCTCGGTATATCAGACAATAAACTCTACACGATTGTTTTTTCATGTGTATCCAACATGTCATCCTCAAATAATGTGAAGTTGTTTCCTCGTGCAAGAAAAAACACACGCTGTAATCATTCTACTTGTTGAAAAGCCAATGTGGTTAAAAAATAGAAAATTGAATCCATACCCTCCGTGAAGAATATCAACATTGTTCTTTGAAGCATTTGGCCACATGTCGAGTTCAATGACTCTAACACCGCTCTGGAGTGATTTTATAATTGGGATGTCGCTGGAGTCACTATTGAGCTGGTTCCCAGTAAGGTAGGAATTATGGCCAGTGAATATGAAATAATGAGACAATGGGGCTGACATGTCCTGGTGAACCTGAGGTAAGAGTGAAGGTAACGGTGAGCGATGAGGCAGAGTGTATCAAGATGAAACAAAAATGATCAACTGCATGCTACAGTAGGGACAATATGAAGCACATGTTTAGTACAGAGCAACAGCTAGGAGCTCCGAACTGAAATGCCAGCCGGTAGCAATTCTATTGGGTCATTTTTGTGGCATGAATGAAGCTACAGGTACTAGTTTCCTGAATTGGATGCAATATGTCTGTCTTGTGCAAAAAAAAAAACTACGGTAGTGCTACTTGTAGCCTTCAACTACTATGTGATGATGACCTCCCCCTCATCTGTACGACTGTACCCTCTTCTGTAGTTGTGAAGTGGAACGTGAGAGCAGAGCCCAAGATTGAGCAGCGCCCCTTGCACTAAAAGGGAATGCAGACAGGCACCCTCTGTCGCTGTCTCCCAATTTCCCATCCCATTCATTCCCAATTTCCCATCCCCATCCACATCCCAAGGGGGGAGGAAGGAGAGGTAGTGTAAAAGTGGAATCTTTGAGGAGGGTATGAATGGAGTTGACATTTGCTTGATGGAAGCAAGTCAACTGTTGGTAGGAGAGTACTCCTCCGTCGATGATTGGAACTGAACCAACAGCAATCGTTCCTAATTCGTTGCAGAGTCCGTCGGTACCGTACCTGGTTGTTGATTGGCGGGTTGAGATCGGAGGAGAAGAGGAACCCGAAGAATTCTTCGAGCGTGGGCGGCGCCGTCGCCGGCGACCTGGTGACGAGGCGGGCGATGCCGTGAGCCGCCCAGGTGGGCGCGAGGGTGGCGAGGATGCGGTCGGCGTCGGCGGGAGACTCGCCCTGGACTTGGGAGAGGAAGCGGCGGAGGCCATGGCCTTCGGAGCTGCAGCAGTAGGAGAGGTGGGCGGCGCGGACGTCGGGCGGCGGCTGCGCGTCGGGGGATCGGAACTTGCGGGTGAAGCACATGCAGTACTTGTACGCGTAGCTCCCCATCTTCTCCTGCTGCTGCTTCTTCAGCTTTGGTTGGGTCTTCTTCTTCCTCGACTCCTCTCTACTTCCCTCCGACACAAGGGAATCCGATCTGCTTGCTCGCTCGCTTATCAGGCGCTGCAGCTGCAGCCCATTTCGCGTGGAGACCGCGTTGCGTTCGTTCCCTCCCTCTGGATTGGTTGATTCCTCCACGCGAGTCAAGTCAAGGAGAAGAAATGGAGGCGAGGAGACAGACAGGCAGGCCGAGGCGAGGCAGCTGCTGACTTCTCTAATTAATTGCTAGCTGTACTGTAAAAAAATTAACATGAGGAAGACGAGGTGGCATTTCAAAAGGTGGGCCGCTATTTCACACGAAAACCCTTGTCACTCTCACAAATCAATTATTCCTCCCGTTTCTTCAATCTCTCCAAACCGATCTTCATAAATTGGGTTTGTTTGGAAGCGTCAACCGCTAATGTGAACACTCTTGACCTGATCATGCTTGCGGCAATTAAACATTGCCATCAGCTTGTTCGCTTGGTCTATCCAACACCAGCCAACAGTATTTTTTCTTTCACTACAAATCAACACCAACCATCTATCACCTGTCAGCTAACACTATTTTCTTTCGCGGAAAATCAACATTAGCCAACCGTCACAAGCCAAGTGTCCACATCATCAATCTGTCCCACAATTAAAAACTAACGCAGCTCTTTCTTGCTTCCCCCAACCCCCAACAATTATCTACTCTTTCCTCTCTTTTGTCTTTTGTTAGATAGTTCATCCGTCCCCAAAAGACTGTCGTTTTCATTTCTTAATAAACAACTTTGACTAAATAAATATATTAATAGTTGTGGTACAAAATTAATCTAGTTTTTTAACAAATTTATTTTGAGATACAAATTTTGCATGTAATTTCTACAAATCCGGTGAAACTTGTGACACGAAACCAACAACGACATTCTTTTAGGGACCGGGAGTACAGGATAGATATATGCATTTCCTCCTCACTAATCTTTCACTTTCATAGTCGCAAAATAAAAAAAAAACTTTCACTTTCATGTGACAAATGATACAAGTTGACAGAATATGACAATATACATAGGGCGGACGTGGTTCCAAATCAGTCGCTGGCCATATGCAAAGGTCATCTTTATTATAAACATTTTGCAAATCGATTTCTTCAATCTCCAAAGCGATCTTTCTAAGGGGTTTGTTTGGAAAGCGTCAGCCAGTAATGTGAACAATCTTGACACGACCAGGTGCATGGGAGTTGGGAGTCAAGTATCCCCTCCGCTCAATTTGCTTGTTTATTAATTCACCACAACTGAGAACGAGTCGTAGCTCCAATGGTTAGCGTGGCCATTAGGCACGCCACCAGTTTGGGTTCGAACCCTCTCGAACACAGGTTTATCTCACGAGGGTTTATCAAAAAAAAACCAAGAGAAGACTTTCTTTTCTCTTAATGAAAATCGTGGGGGCAGTCATACCCCACTACCTTAGTTTTTAATTCACCACAACTACCGCAATGTGTCCAACAATTTTTTTAAAAAAACTACCACAACTCTTTCTTAACACCCCCCCTCCCACCACCACCACCCCCACCCCTACACACCCTCACCAAACCCACGTACCACACCAACCGTTTGCTTGTTTATTAATTCGCATTTAATACTTCTAATTAATGTACCGTAAATTTGATGTGACTGGTAAACTATGAAAAGTTGTGAAATTTGCCGCAACTAAACAAGGCTCTTCCTAGTCAATAATATAATGCATGCAATTAATTAATTCGTTGATCTTTTCAAATGGACATACTCCCTTCGGTTTGGTAAAAAAAGTCGTTTAGAACATTGACACGGTCTCCAAAGTACAACTTTGACTTCTTATTTTTATAAAAGTAATTATTAAAAATTAACATATGTATACTTTTGTGAAAATATTTTACATGACAAATCTACCTATATAGTTTTCATATTTCCAAACTCAACTACTTAAAAGTTATTCATGATTTATCCCAATGTTTGACTCAAACCTTGTCCAAAACGACTTTTTTTACCAAACCGGAGGGAGTATGGAAACAACTAATAAGTAATAGGTCATACGTGGGGCGGTCTTACCCCACTGGCTTAATTCAACACAATTATCACAATCTATCCAACAATTTACGAAAGGAAGAAGTCCATTTTTGGTCATCGAACTAGAGCCCAAGTTTGGTTTTGGCCATTAAACCACAAAATCAGAAATCTTTAGCCATCGAACTCTTGAAACCGTTCACGTTTGGCCCTCCGGCGGTTTTGAAGGTGGTCTTGCTAATTGGTTGCCACATGGCGGTGGGCCCACATGTCAGCCCCATCTCTTCTCCTCTCTCTCCTCTCTCTTCTCCTCTCTCCTCCGCCAGCAGCCCTCTTCCTCACCGCGTCGGCGCCCCTACTCTCCCTCACCTCCGACGACCCCTTCCTCCTTGCGTCGGCGCCCCTGCTCCACCCCCCAGCCCAACCGAGGGGCCGCGCTTCTCCCTCCACCCTCCCTAGCCCGCGGCCTCTTCCTCACCAAGGCGCAAATGGTGGAGCAGGGCCACACGGCGGAGGAGGAGCTGGGCTCCGCGGCGGTGTGGAGTAAGGGACCCGTGGCGGTGGAGCCGAGGCGCGAGATCCTCGGGACGACTTCCAGCTCCCGCTCGTGGCGGCGGCCAGATCTCGGAGGCGGACGGCTCCCGGCTCGGCCGGCGGCCCTCCCTCCCCTGCTCCCTCACTAAGGGCGCCGCCGGGTTCCCTCCGTCGGCCTCCCTGTCTCAGCGGAGACGCGGTGGTGGCGGCTATCCTGCCCCCTCTTCGGCGTCGCGCCTTGAAGCGTCCCCTCATCAGAGGTGACTAAATGTGACATAAATACCAGTCCCAGGAGACTGGCAACACATTTATTACAACAGGTGGTTCAGTCCCTTACATCACGGCGGCATAGAGGGCACGGAAGCGCCATTGCCACGAGAAACAACACAAAAGCTAAGGACCAAACTACGATAGCGAAGGCTTCTAAGGCCTCATCAGAGTACCACGCCATGGAAGCTCTCTGTGGCGACCCTGAATCCACAGGCACGGGTTGGGTGCAGGACAGCGACCTACTCGACGTCTTCGGGAACGAAGTCGGGATCCTCCTCTGAAAAACAGTTAATCAAGCAAGGGTGAGTACAAACGTACTCAACAAGTCCAACCCCACCCACAGAGGGGCTAATAAGCAGATCATGCACAGGATATATCAAGGATCAGGTCAAGGTTTATTTTGCAAACACATTTACTCATGCAGGGGTTCATTTTCGAAAAGGTTTTCGCAAACCATTTTTATAACTCAAGAAACTCAGTTGTTTTGCGGAAACCAAATGAAGACTACCGGACTCCCCGTCCGCAGTAGCCCAGGCACACAGCCACACACTTTGCCAGAAATCAACTCACGCCATGGAAATCATCCCAAACCCAAACACTAGTATTGTGACCCCACCGTGACTCGTCCAATACCGTGGACACGGCTATTCGAATAGGTTTTACACTCTGCAGAGGTTGTACATCTTTACCCACAAGTAGGGTACCGCCACACGAACACCTTAGTGTCGGCGCGGATCCTATCAAAGCCATTACCCACCTTAGCTAACCCTACGAGCCACCACGGGAGCACCCAAGGGGTTATCTCTCGTAACCAGGGCGTACCTCACACAGATCGTACCCCTACTCCTTGATCTCCCGCTGCTCACCCGCACTCCTGATGGCAAGTAGATTAACTAGTGGGATTTATGCTAAGCCGTTGCCACATACAACGGTCGAGTGGTAGTACGATAATTGGGTCAGGTGAGATGTCACGCAACCCGGTCCTTAACGACAAGATGGACATCTCCAACACGCTCAACCACAAAGGTACGAGCTCACCCATACTCCTGACACACGCACGTCCATCCCGTCTACCCGGTTCTTTACTCACTTTCCAAAATATCCCATTCCCATTTGTAAAACACTCACACATTTTTAAAGCAATCATTTAGGCCAAACAAAGTTAAATCATAGCAATCAAGGGTGGCTATCCTACCGGGTTTTAACAGTAAAACAATATGCAATTTATAAAACGGGTCATAGGGTTGTATTTATAAAACTGGGATCAAAGCATGCATCAAAGGATGAGATTGAACTTGCCGTCTTCAAAGTCCTCGGGGAGTTCCTGCTCGTGGTTCGGGACTCCGGTCTCCTGCTCGCAGTACTCTGTTCCAAGCTCCGGCTCGTGGTACCCTCCTTCGTTCACTCCGTCGGCTATAGCGTACACAAGCAAGCATGCAATCAATACAAGCACACAGGATTTACCGGCTGAGCTCGAAGGGAAAAGTAAATAGCTAGTGAGGGGAAAAAATATTATTTATGGGGAAAAGATGGGTGGCTCGACGGAAAAGTAGAGGGAAAAGGCCGGGGCAAGAGTTGGAATTGATCAGGCGGAAAAATGAGCAGGAAATGACGCGTGAAAGGCGTCATTAGGATTGATTTAAAAGAGGTTAAGGACTTAGTTGTAATTAAGAAAAAGGGCTTAATTGTAACATATCTATAAGGTGAGGTTTAAATAGAATAGCCTAAGGGCCTATTTGTAATTGACTTTGGAAAAGTAGGGCTGGTTCGTAAATTAGTTTAGGGAATAGGGTTTACTTGAAAGAATAAAGAGAGAGAGGAAAGAGGGGGAGGGCTCGGGTGGAAAAAGGGAAAAGGGCAGGGGGCCCAATGTAAAAGGGGTTATTCCCCTTCCTTCTCTTCCTTCGAAACAGAACAGAGGAGAGGGGGGGTCGATCCGGCGGCCGGCTCGCCGGGGTGCTCGCCGGCGCTCCGAGGCACGGCGGCGACCCGGAGATGGGGGGAAACGGAGAGGGGGCCGAGGGGATCTCAGCCCCGTGCTCACCTTGGGCTGAGGTGGCCGGTGGAGGCGGCTCCTCGGCGGCGGCGGCTGCAGGCAGGGGTGGCTCGGGTGGCGGCGCGGTGGAGTGCAAGGAGGGAGAGAGAGATGGCTGTGGCGGTGCGAGGCGGAGCGGTAAGCGTCGTTGGCCCTTTTATAGCCGTGGAATGGCGGTAACTCGGCCGAGGGATGAGCACGCGGAGCTCGTGCGCCTTCAATGGCGGTTCGGCCCGTGTGGCCGTGGTTGGCCGGCCGGGATTTGCAGCGGGAAGTGACAGCGGTGCTGTGTGACGAGACCCGTCGTGCAGGGGGTGAGCCGGTTGTGGCAGCAGTGGTCGGCGACGCGGAGTGGGTGGCGGCTCGCGGGGGTTGGCACAGGGCGGCGGCGTTAATGCCGCTCGGCGTCTGGTGGTGCGACGGCTCGGTGCTGCGGCGGGGCTCGGGCGGAGTTAAGGCGGCTGCGGCGTCTAGCAGCAGCGCGTGGTCACCTCTGGCGCGGCAGTGGTGACAGGACGGCTCGGGCAGCGGTGCGGGGCCGGTGACGCGACGCGTCGTGCAGGCGCGGTGGTGGTGTCCGGCGGTCCGCGGCCGCGGGGTCGGCGACGCGACGGCAGCGGTAGGCGAGCGACGCGGCGTGGGTGAGCGACGCGGCGTGGGTGAGGGACGCGGCGTGGGTGAGCGACGCGGCAGCGGCGCATCAGCGTCGTAGGGCGGCAGGGCGGGGCCTGGCGCGGCAGCGGCTGGCGCGGTCGGCGTCCTGGCGCGGTGCGCGCGCGTGTGTGTGTCGGGCCGCGCGCGGTGCGGCGGTGTCTGCCGGTGACTCGGCACGGCGAGCAGGGAGGGGGCAGAGGAGGCCGGGGCAGTGGCGCGGGGCGCACCGTGGAGCAGAGGCGCGGCGCAGGTGGCAGTGCCACGCGGTGGACAACGCACGACGGCGCGGAGCTCGGTGCGGCGCGTTCAATGGCGTGGCGACGCTCGGCGATGGGACGGCGCGGCTGCACCGGAGCTCGGGCGTGCGGAGTAAAGGGGGCGATGACAGCGGGATTCCGGCCGGCGGCGCTGTTGGACAAGGCCGGTCGGGCAGTGGCAGCGGCGTGCGGTCACGTCTCGGCTGGCCGGAGCTGACGCGGCACGGCAGTGCCGGCCGTGTGCGTGCGTAGGTGAGGGACTGGATGCGGCCGGGCGCGGTCGTGGCGCGACGCGGCTGGCGCGGCACGGGCACGGGCTGGCGCGCGTCGCAGGGAGGAGCCAGCGCACGGCGCGTCGAGGGAGGCCGACGCGGCATGCGGCGCACCAGGGGGCCAGGCAGGGGACCTGCGGGTCCAAGGTAGAAGACGGAGAAGAGAGAGGAAGGAAAGGAGAGTAGAAAAGAAAAGAAAGGAAGGAAAAGGAGGGAAAAAGAAAAAGGAGAAAAAAAGAAAAAAGAGAAAAGGAAAAAAAATAGGAAAAGAAAGAAAAGAAAGGAAAAAGGGTTTAGAAAATTAGGAAAATGCTAGGAAAAATTAGGAGGGAGGAGGAAAGGGATTTTTGTGGGTTTTCTGGGTTTCTCGGATACCGGCGTCAATTCCGGGACGGCGGTGACGGCGAGGCGGACCGGTCGGCGGGACCGCGGCGTGCGCGGGATTCCCGGCACGGTGGCCGACCGCGGCGCTGGGGAGGCATGCGTGGGTGCTGGCCCAAGTGCGGGCGGTGCCGGCGGGATTCGCGGCACGCGCGCCGAGGGTGAGAGAGGGAGACGGTGACTAGGGTTTTGAGAGGGGATAAATGAGCTCAGCTGGATAGTTTTGAAAACACGCATGATTTATTAGGTGGTTTATTAGGAGCTAAAAACGCGGGCGTTACACGCCTTCGCCGATCTCCCTCGCGCGCCAGCTCAGATCCTTGACGGCCTCGACTCCCTGCCGGTAGAGCTCCCTTTCCAGGCGCGGACGAAAAGAAGTGGTGGAGGAGCTGCAGGAGTTGCAGCGTCTCCCGGGCGAACGATGCTCAGCGGCGGCAGCTTCCCAGCGGCGGTGTGGCAAGGGGAGCACGCGCCCTTCCTTCGGCAGCTTCCCTGCGGCTACGCGGCGAGGGGAGCAGCGCTGCCGGAGGCGCAGGGGATGGCCGTTGGCGGAGGAGAGAAGAGAAGAGAGAGGAGAGAGGAGAAGAGAGAGGAGAGATGGGGCTAACATGTGGGTCCGCCGCCACGTGGTAGCCACATCAGCAAAACCACCTTGCAAAACCGCCGGAGGGCCAAAAGTGAACGTTTTTAAGAGTTCGATGGCTAAAAATTTCCGATTTTACGGTTTAATGGCCAAAACCAAACTTCAAATATAGTTCGATGGCACACACCCACCAAACCCCACGTACCACACCAACAATATGCTTATTTATGAATTCACATTTAATACTTCTAATTAGTGTCCGTAAATTCGATGTGACTGATAAACTACGAAAAGTTGAGAAATTTGCCGCAACTAAACAAGGCTTCGCCTCCTGGTCAATAATATAGTGCATGCAATTAATTAATTCGTTGATCTTTTCACAAGGACATATGGAAACAACTAATAAGAAATAGATCATGGTATTTCTTTACAGAACATGGCGGCCTCGGGCCCCTACAAGATGAATATAATGGAGCTAGAGACAGTCAGACAGATGGGTCTGGTGTTGTTGTAAGAGATTTTTACATGTGAACCATTATAAAAATGCACTTTACCTGTGTATCACTGGGTTTTGAAAAGTTCATCAGCATCATCCAAGAAAATTTTCTCTACCTGTAAACCATTCCGTCAATTTTGGTGCTAACAGAAGCTAATGGCAAAACAAAATGACCTTTGTGCCCTGTTACTTCTCTCCACAACAGTCCTGACACGTGGAGCCCACACTCCCTACTTCTTCAACCTCCCACCCCATCTGTTCTTCCTCATCTTCCATCTCTAGCAAGCAGCAGCTTGCGAAGCTCGCCCAGGGTAGCCTGCGCGCGAGGCGGCCGACGCGTGTGGCGGAGTAAGCGGCGGCCTGCGCGCACGAGGCGGAGCTCGCCCGATTGGAGCTGCTCCTCTTCCCCTGCTTCGGGTCTCTCCACCGTCGTGCTGGCCCATCGGACCGCTCGATGCGCCACCACGCCGGCTCGATGGAGGACCGGTCGCCGTCTCTTAGCTCGACCGCGCGCGATGTGGAGTTCCGGAGGCCGCTGGCCCACCACTTGGGCTCCTCCACCGTGGGTCCCTGGGTGACCAGTGGAGATCGAAGGCAAAGGACAAGAGGACGGGGATGGAGACAGGGGTGGGTGGGCGCCGTCGGAGGGCCCAAGGTGGAGTCCCGGAGGCGCGGACGGGCCTCCGCGGCAGCCGGCGCATGCACCCACAGCACTAGCGGTAGGGGGAGCTGGGAAGGGAGAAATAAGGAATTGCAGGTTGAAGACAACCTGAGTGTGGGCCCACACGTTGGTGGGAGCAGGGAGAAGGGCAAACTGTCAAATGTTGAGTGGGTTCCACATGTCAGGGCGCCCAATATGTTAAATCTCAACAAAAAGTTAGACGGAATGGTACAAGATTAAACAAAATTTCAACAAAAAGTTAGACGGAATAGTACACAGTTAAACAAAATTTCGACCAATGGTGCTGAGGAACTTTTCAAAGTTTCGATGTTGCGTAGGTAATGTGGAACTTTTGCAACGGTACACACGTAAAAACCTCTTGCTGGAATCACGTACAACACTTCTTTTTTTTTCATGTACGCACATGCTCTACCAACTTTTAAACTATTTCTTTTGTGAAAATATGGACAGCGCGCCAATCAAAATCGTAGTGCATGCAGACGAATGAGTTCATAAAACTCCGTCAACTTAGCTGGTAAAGGTTCTTGTGGTGAAATTTGTCCATCAAAATTTGAGTCCTTATAGACTCGGCACTAGTGCTCATATTTTTTTTGATTTAACCGACGCTATTCTTTCAGTGATGGCAAACTCCGTCAACTTAGCTGGTAAGGTTCTTGTGACGGAATTTATCCATCAAAATTTGAGTTCTTATTGACTCAACACTAATGCTCATATTTTTCTGGATTTAACCGACGCTATTCTTTCAGTGGTAGGCGACATACTCATCAACGATTGCTTCGTCAATCTCAAGTTCCTCCTCCACCAATATAATCTACTTCAAGTAAATATTTAGAACCGCTGTGTCGACTAGGTTTTTAGGAAAAAAAAGTTATTACGGGATCCCGAGGAGAATATGTTTTTAATAAAAATAAAAGAGAGAGAAGATCGTGTCATCACGCAGCATGGTATGAAAATGGTTGGATTTCATTGCTCTCATATCCCTACGAATTTACTTTTCCCAGCTCATGGGCATTCCATGTGTGACTACTGACCATCATCTCATACCCCTTGTTTGCCTACTTGACCAAACTAAACTTGTTTGCCAATTTGTAAACTGCTCGTACCATCGGCTCCCATCCGCAACCTCAACCACAAACCACCCTTTCCTTTGCTCAATTTGGTATGTATGCACATGCACACCAGCAATTAGCTTTAAGCAGTCAAAATACAGATACACTGGTCACTAGTGGCAAATATCGACTCAAAGCTCTCCAGCCACAAATCAAGATAACAAATATCACTCCCTCACCTCTCAACCAAGTAACAGAAAAATGCTCAGCTCAAGCAACGTTATCTCTTCTTACTCGGTGACTCGGACAACAACTAACTTGAGGCGTTGCAGATACCCTGCACCCTTAAGAAGACTTCACACACTAGGGGCTGGACTCCACTAGTAATAGGTACCGGACCGGAGTTCAACATTGCAAGTCCACCCAATACCATGAATGAATGGAACAACAATAATGCAAAAGATCATATGGTCACTAGAGGACATGAGCATTCTAGACCAGCTGTCAAACTTATGTATCATCATTAATTCTTATTAACATCATTCTGTTCTGTCAAAGACTGGTACTGAAAAAAGGCCTCCCACATTGAGAGAAACACCCGTTACAATATACTACACGTGGCTTGGCTTGCAACTGTCACGGAATCAATTCCATTGTTGCCTGAAAATTGGCCGAGGCCATTTCTTGATGCAAAGGTTAGCTACTATTATCACGGGAAACACAATGCATGCTCAAACAATTACAAGCATTGTGCATCCTTCAAGGCATGCCTAAACCTTCATTCAAGACAGCAC
This sequence comes from Cenchrus fungigraminus, assembly GCA_036936925.1. Taxonomy (NCBI): domain Eukaryota; kingdom Viridiplantae; phylum Streptophyta; class Magnoliopsida; order Poales; family Poaceae; genus Cenchrus; species Cenchrus fungigraminus. The sequence continues at coordinate 133,859,797 of CM072774.1, read as the reverse complement.
CAGTTCATGTGTATCAGTTTATGGCAATGACTGGCACCTGGAATTGTCAGATAACACTTGTAAATTCTAACCCAGCCATACTTTGTTACAAATTTAGAAATACTTTGTATCACTGAAATTTCAGGTAGTTACTCAGATGAAAGCTCTCATATACTACATACTCCTAAGATCAGCAACCAAGTTACATGGGCACTGTATAAAGACCGCTGGGAATAAAATCTAAGATTTATGAACAAAAGCTTGCAATCAAACTATGTATCGGCTGTGTGTTCATGTGCATTTCAATAGGAAACACCTGGACTGCTCAGATACTTGTAAATTGTAGTCAACCATTGAGATACAAATCTGGAATAACATCATGTTCCATGCCAGGAAGTCATTCCGAGTAAAGCTGTCATCATGTACTTATTTCTAAGACAAGCAAGTAGGACATAAAAGGTTATGCTACGGTTTCTGACTGAAAGCTTGCAGGAGAAAATAATTGCAAGTTACAGAAGCAGAGATGCATAATTACAGTAGGTAATCTCCAGAAATAGTAACCACACCAGTGCAGACGAAAGCATTTCAACTTTTTAATTGGGTAATACCAGCTCACAGGATTATGTAAGTACAGTAGTAAATTTAGCAGCAGATGGTAGCAATAGTGCAGGATGCAAAGATTGCAGAAATTCTCAAGCACATCTAAGTTACTAGTGATATGCAAAATTAACTAATTAGAAGAAAGAGCACCCATGATTAATAACTTTGAAGTTGCAGAGTTCCATTCATCATCTCCAGATCTAGTAGCGCAGTAAGGAAGGAAGGGAGGGAGGAAAAGAAAGAGAAGAAGCTACTCAGGCAGGAGTACACGAAAACCGTCTGATCTGCTGACACTGTGATGCGATCCAGGAAGGGGGAATGGATCAGGCGGATGCGGATGCGGCGGTGCGGGAGCGGTAGAGCTTGCCGAAGACGTGGAGGGCGGTGACGAATCCGATGAAGCAGAGGGACATGACGAGGACCATGGTGGGCGAGAGGCGCAGGCCCGGGGCCTCGTCGGTGTAGAAGCGGAGCATGTTGCTCCCGCCGCCGCCGGAGAAGCCCCCTCCCCCGGTGCTGGCGGTGGCGCGACGGCGGCGCATGCCGGCGGTGGCTGCGGCCGTGCCGCGCGGGCCGACGGTGGCCGGGCGGGCTCCGGCTCCGGCGCCGGCGCCGCCGACGGAGGACTGGGACTGGGAGGAGGAGCGGGCCATGGAGGCGGGCGGCGTTGGGGATCGGGATCTGTGTGTGGGAGACTGCAGTTGCAGGTGCGGAGACTGGAGAGGAGGAGAAGGTCAGGTGAAAAGTCTCGCGATGAGAGAGAATTAGGCCCACCAGTCAGTCTGTCTGTCTGTCTTTGCAAGCTCCTCCTCCTCGAGCTTCTTCCTCGTGAGTCAGATTTGTTACGTCCAGTCCATATCCACCAAGACCAAGTCATGTGTTTTTTGTTTTTAATTATGACCAATTTTGAAGGCTCAATTATTGAAAGTTCAAAAAACAGATGATTTCCATAATTTATAATCCAAAATTCAGATGGATTACAGGACAAACATCTAACTTCTGGATCAAAATGTCATGTGATACACCCGTTCGCTCACCCCCTCCCTCGCGACTGAGCGACTCGACGCCACTACACATGACTCCCACCGGTGCTTTCTTGCAGCCACAGGAGGGGGTCTGCTAGGAGTCTATGCGGCCTTTTAGGACAGCGGCGACGGGGTTTCTTCCAACTTCTGCGTGGGGAATCGGTCCTTCCCTCCTCCATTCCGCATTTCCGCCGCCGCCGCCCCACAAGTCGACGACGAATGACGAGTCCTCTCCCCTCTCCTCCCCCACAGGTTCATCACGGCAGCACACCGTGCACCACGCCTGGCGGGCCCGCACGGCAGTCGACAGATGACGCCGCCACCGGCCAGAGGAGGTTCCGGACTTCCGGTTTTGATGCATTGTTAGCATCGAAGGCTGTTGTTGTTGGCTTGTTGGCTGCATGAACTTGGTTGTTGCCTCTTGGCTGCCTGAACTTAGTTGTTCACTTGAAGTCTAGAACTTGAACTTGCTTTTGTGATGTCTGATGGGCTCTTGTAGTCATGTGCATGAGTCGGCCGTGCATCTAAGATACTTTGATCTATCGGGTGCTTATATTCTTGATTTCTTATTATGCTAACAGTTTATTATTCATTTGTTTGTATATGAAAATGCATGGTTGCAATTGTTGTGTCGTGCAAACTCTTTGAAGTTGTTACATGTGTCCATGTTCCCGTTTTGTGTTACCGACTCCCGACCGTAACCGATATGTTCTCGATCGCATCAATCCGTTCCCGATATCCTGTAATATGTATCGAATTTGTTTTCCCGTCCGACTTCATTGCTCCCGCTCCCGGCTAGGAAAAAAACAGGAACATGAATGGTTATGGTGTTCTCCCGACCGTTCCTGACCGTTTTCATCCCTATTAGCGTCGATGGGGCTTCCTTGGTTGTGGGTGATTTCGAGGAGTGTCGGGCTGAGTGCGTGCAACGGTTGGGTTGGATGGTCCGAGTGAAAGTCTTCATCGACATTTTGCTGGTGGTGATGGTGGCTGCGCCCTAGGGCGTCGTTTCTCCTGTGGGGGACGCCACCATGGAGCTCCACCCCTGCTGCACGAGGTTCTCTGGCGAAAGTCCTATCTGGATGAGCGACTCAACGCTTCTAGCATCGTCTCCTCCCTAGAGGTGTCGTCTCTCGAGATCATACTTGATTTTTGGCTCTGCTGTTGACGACGGTTCCTGAGAGACTTCTTTCGGCGGAAGTATATGATGGTATGGTGCAGGCGGCGAGATTCATGGGGTTTGCTATGACCACGTACAAGCGGATGTTGCTCTGCTGGCAGCCAGGGGTTGTCCCACTTTGTCAGATTTGGAGGCTTGCAGCAGCTTGTGGTAGCTAGTATTGCTTGGCAAAATTGTTAGTGTGGCACGGGACATAGTCGGAAGACGGCACTTGCGGCAACGATATCATGAGACGACTAGGCTTGCAACAAACTGTGATGGGTGGCTCAGCTTCGCTAGGATTCTTTGATGTAGTACATTGTTAGAAGACGGCGCAAGCGACTTCCTTAGCGTGCTGGCATGACAACGAAAGCCATGTGAGCGGGTGCAACAACGAGTTGAGGTTGAATTTCAATGGCGGTTCGGCGGTTTGATGGAGGCTTTGGGAAGTGGGGCAACACTACACACCCTTTGATGTCGACTCCTGAGACGGGCTCAGTGACGTGGAGTGTTGTAGCGAACGTGGGGACTCCGCAAGTGGTATTTCGTGGAGGCGTTAGCATAGAGTCCAACGACGGGCCAGGCGAGACCTCCGTGCACTATGAGGTCTGGGTCCGGTGGTATCACTCCGTCGGGTGGGGTGTGCTTTGGTAGCGGCACTGCGGCAAAGAGCCTCGCATGGCGATGGCCTTCTTGGTGCGGTGTGGTATGTTTCTTTGGGAACCCTGTCATCGCTAGGTCACGACAGGATTTTGACGTCCGCTAAAGAGGGGATTGTCGGTGGGCGTCGTGCTTAGACTTCGACATTGTTTCGGATTTGTTGACTATTGATGTACTTATAGTTAGCTACCCTTTGTTGATGTCCCAATCCAACCGGGTGAATTTTATTTATTTTTTGTTTTTTCTACCTATGATCTCTTCAAATTGTAGTCCTTGTATATTCTGTTGTATCAATGGGAACGCACACGTCTTAAACGAACAGTGTCTATAATATTCCTCCTTGGCAGTTTTTAGATGCATGGAACGATGGAAGAAGGATCATCGATCGGTGGCGGCGAGGAAGTCGAGCGCGAAGACGACGTCGGTCATGACGGGGCGCAGGGCTGGGTGCTCCTGCAGGCACATGGCCGCGAGTCCCACCGCCTGCTTCAGCTCCGACGCCGGGGGTGACTGCATGGCCATCACCAAGCGTGGGTCCACCAGCTCGTGGAGCCTGGTGGGGTCGCCGAACATGGCGGCCGCCCAGCCGACGAGGCTCTGCTCGCCGTCGGGGCGGCTGGCGTCGAGCGCGCGGCGGCCGGTGATGAGCTCGAGGAGGAGGACACCGAAGCTGTAGACGTCGGACTTGGCGCTGAGCTTGGCGGTGCGGAGGTACTCGGGGGCGCAGTAGCCGTAGGTGCCCATGACGCGGCTGGAGGTGGTGCTGCTGCTGCTTGAGGAGGAAGATGAAGAGGAAGGCGCGGGCAGGAGCCTCGCGAGGCCGAAGTCGGAGAGCTTGGGGTTGTGGTGGGCGTCGAGGAGGATGTTGGAGGGCTTGAGGTCGCGGAAGATGACGCCCCGCTCGTGCAGGTACTCGAGGCCGCGGGCGGCGCCGCAGGCGATGCGCATCCGCGTGCGCCATGGCAATGGCAAGCAGGAGGAGCTGAGGTGGTGGAGGTGGTCCTCGAGCGAGCCCAGCGCCATGTACTCGTAGACGAGCAGGCGCTGGTCCCCCTCTGCGCAGTAGCCCAGCAGGCTCACCAGGTTGGGGTGGTGCAGCATGCTCAGCATCACCACCTCCACCACGAACTCGCCGTTGCCCTGACCCCCGTTCCGGTCGAGCTGCTTCACCGCCACCACCAGGTCCTGCAGCCGGGCCTTGTAGACGCGGCCGAATCCCCCCTCGCCGATCAGGTGCTCCTGCCGGAGGTTGCCCGCCGCCTCCGCCAGCTCCCGGAACGAGAAGGCGCGCGCCGACACCGCGCCCACCTTGTTGTTGTTGTTCGTCGTCTTGTTGTAATCATCATCTTCTTCATCATCATTATCTCCAGGTGGTGGTGGCGACGACGGCAGGTCGTCGTCGTCATCATCAAAGCGGCGGCGGCGGGCGACGGAGGAGGCGCAGCGGATGATCCGGGCCGTGAAGCTGTTGTTGTTCTTGTTCCTCCACGCCGTCGTCGACGCAGCCCTCCGCCCCGCGCCGCCGCCCTGCTTGTCGTCCTTCCTGTGCATCACGTCGTGAGGGAACCGACGGAGCCAGCTCAACATTCGGTTCAATTCCCGGCAGGGGCAGGCCGGCCGGGAGTAGATCGATTATTGAAGGAAACAATTAAGACGTGCGTACGACGATCTAGCACGCACGCAGAACCAGCCAGAATGGCGGGTGAAGCAAGCAATGGCGGGAGAGCTAGCCAGCTAGGGAGACCGACACGTACGGCCGCCCAGGCTTTTTCAGGCTTGCCTAATATAGGCTTCAACAAGTCACGACACACCATGCCCTTCATCATCTCCTCTAAGGCTATAGTAGTATTTCATTCCATCCAGCTGCTAGCTGTCTCTCTCCTTTCTCTTGTATTATACCACTTGACTGCTGCATTTTACATACTCTGATCCGACCTAACCTAACCTGACCGAGATGGAATTTCATCATCTCCAGGGACAACCTAATTAACCATTTGAGTCAGAGTGGCCAACACAAAATTCACGTATCTCCCTAATCATCAGATTCCGAGTCAATGCTTAGTATTAATCTTGCTCGAACTGAACGCTGCTCCTCTCCACTCACCCCATCGCCTGGGCCTACGCCTGCACCTGCATCTGCACTCAGAGAATCACATATGTTACAAGTCTATTTTACCCCCAAAAATATATCTACACCAAAAGGAGCTATTGGACCATCTCTGCCCTACCATCCAAAGCTGTTATTCCACTTCCAGGAGGGTTCCTCCTTTTCTGACCTGCATTTCTGTCGTTACTTTCGTCAGCGCCACTGATACTGCCAGGATGGCCATCTCCACATGCTTCGGTCCGGTCACCCAAGTTAGCAACACTATCTTCCGGTGGGTTTGCTGCCACCGCTGTTCCTCCCAAATCGCCACCACAAACTGGCCCATCAACTTCACCTGGATTATCTGTCACCCGTGCACCCGGATCAAACATCTGGTAAGTAGGATCATCTCGGGGACTCAGAGGACGCTCCCAAAATGATAGCCCCAGATCATCGAAACCTTCTTTTAACGCAAGAAACGAGGTTTCATTTGGGCATCCACCCAGCTCTTCCCCACACACTCCTGAAGTTAGATTTCCAGTGCCATGTGCCGGGCCACACTTCACAGCACTAGGAGACACCACCGTGACGTCATCGTCATCTGAGTCGCTCAAAACGATAACATCCTGCTCCATTGATGGTGGGGGAGCATTTTCATCCGAGGGTGAAGAATCAAGATCGTGGACATGGGCCATAGGATAATCATTTCTTCCTGGTTCTGAATTATAAGCTTCATCTCCAATGTCTGTCTCATCAGTACTGCATGTCAGATTGATGCAGTCTTTATTTTCCATGTGGTTATCAGAAGACAGCACCGAATCACCATCCCCTCTCTTACTAATTTCCCACTGGCCGTTGCTGTTTTTTCTGATTCCCAACTTAAGACGGCAGCCTGCCTCTTCAGACGGCGGTTCTTCTTTAACCTCATGTTTTACAGTACACATTTTGGGCTTGGCTTCTGTATCTGTGGCCACACAGAGAGTACCATCTGGTAGATGCCACTGTGTAAGATCCTTCAGTTCAGCTCTGCCCTTCACTCTCCAGGAACCATCAGGCTTGACATCAATCTCTGACGTATCATCTCCACAGCTTTTGATCTGGATCGCCAAAATGGAACAAGTTAGAAACTATGAACACCGGAAAATTACAGACAGGGAAACAGTACTTTATGCCAATTATAAACTCACCAAAGAAGTGATGCGGTTGAAGTAAGGATCAATTATCATGTTCTCTAGAGAGTAATTCTTCAAGCAAATTGGGCATTGCCACTGCAAGCAATGAAACAAAGCTTGAAGCTTGATTTATAGTTAGAGAAGGTTGAATTAATATCCTCAATAAGATGAGGTAAGGTTGCATTGGAGTAGTCAAAATAGTCTAACCTTCCGAGAACGTTGATTTATTTCAATAAAAGCTTCTAAATCAAAACAACCCATATGAGCACAGGGCTTGAACCTACCAGCAATCTGGATCCTTGAAGCAGTCATCTGTCACGAGAGAAAATATTTTTTGTCAACGAAGGCATGCTTTACAGAACAGGCCATAAAAGTAGCTTTCTGCAAAGGAGTACGAAGTACATTATGCATCAAATATTTTGTTCCAAAACTGGAAGTCAGAGAAAAGCATGTGAATTAAGAAAATATATAAGCATTACTGCATAAGGAGTCACGAGCTTACAGCTGCGACATAGAGAATAACTTTGGTGGCTATTACTAGTAACAATGAACCTTTGGTTGGAACAGTATTTCAATGGATATTTCCTCAGCTAGGCATCAGAGAAATTAGCCAATTTAAAAATAAAGTTCATCAAGGATCTAAAACATGTACTACAGCCAGAGTGCTTACAGGGCATCGAAGATTCACAGAGACAGAATCAGCCACAACTTCAATATCACTATCACTGTCTGCATTATTTGCCTCAGTTCCACCACCAACACAGCGACGCACACGGGCAAGGGCATCATCAAACTTCTCACCGTCTTGTTCACTTGGCACCAAATTTAGGACCTGCCCACTACCAAAGTTTTATGAAAAAAGAAATATAAACAATAAACAGGGTTCCAGGTTCAGGTGTTCAACATTTTCTAGGTGTCATCTTGTGGCGGTAGCTGCTAAAGGAAACAGCCAATTTGTGATCTTTTTTAGCAAAGTCTTGGGGAAACATTACTATATGACTAGTTTTTTTCACTACAAAAACACAAATCCTAGCGAGGATTAACATAGATTCCTATAACACTAAATGCAGGTTCCACATGGAAACGTTCAGGGCATAGCTATGCTCCAACGGGGCACGGGGGCAAGGCATTGCAACGGAATCCACTTCAGAGAGAACCAAAATCTAGACATGGTAAGAATGAAGGGAAAAAAATAATAGCAAGCAAAGCATCTCCATATTTGCATGCTTAGAGGAGAATAAAGTTTCAAACATACTGTAAAGCATTGGGCATGCCCAAGAACAATACAAGCCATCTAAAAGTGTTTGCCGATGCATATTCGATTTTCAAAAAGGAACACATGAAACACAGCTGATTCAGATATAAGCTCTGTAAAATATGAGTTTCTTGAGAGTCTGGTTCTTAAAAATGAAGTAAATACCCCCAAAAAAATCCCCACCTGTTCTAGAGATCTCCTCTTGGCAATTCTGATACCCAAACAGAAAGTACGAGAGTCATTTCTCGACAGAGAAATCTTGTTAGGCCCCTCCGACAGGAAATCTGTTAACTAGGTTACATAGACATGATTCAGTTAAAAGGGGACATACAGTAAAAAAAGGAATGTAACTGATGAACAGAGAAAGATAATAATATGTAAAAGAAATGACAAATAACTTTGCTAAAAAAATTAAAAAAATAGCAACCTTCAAAACAAAGGATACTTACTAGTGGACCATCATCTCTACCATTGGCCCCTAACTTCTGTGAGGGTTGCCTGTTGACCACCCTAACATGAATACCTGAGAAAGAAAGAATTGCCAACATGTACTTGTTCAGATCTAGTATGATTGTCCAATCGTAAATGAGAGCTGCCACAGTCTATATCATAAGTACAGTTAGAAGGATGTAAAATGCATGTACAAGCACAAGCGATGACTGAGGTGCATGCACAAATCACCCACATAAAACCCCAAAGAAAAGAAAAGAAGGCTGTACAATAAAAGCTAAATCAGATGTTACTTGGACACATACACAGATGTTGTAACATGAATCAAACGTGTCTAACTTTACATTCCGTCCTTCCATGTACACATTGTGAAGAACGTGACTCGTTAGAAATCAAACAGGTGGCACTTCACTATGTTTTTTTAACTCAATAACAACTTGCGCCAAAATCATATAAGAAAATAAGCAATAAGCCACATACCATTAACTTGCATAACGGAGTGTAAAGGCCAGTGCATCCTAAAAGGTACTTTGTCATTTAGAAGGATACACCAAACCTGCATTAAAAAAAAAGATCCAAACTCAAGTAAGAAAAACTGGTTGCAGAAAAGTTGACATAGTCGCTACAAATGAAACTCAAGGTAAAATAAATAAATACACACAGGTAGTACAATAATACCTAACATGAGAAAATATAAATTATTCCATGACAACCCTAACCAAACTTAGCAAATTATGGAAAATGTAAAGAAAGAATAGAACTAACCTGAATATCATATTCAGCTTCCTGTAGCATTTCTCTATTAGCTCTCGATAGCTGAAAGCTTTTTGTGGTATACTGTACAGTATATGACCTGCAAATAAGCAACAATCGTGAACAAAAGTTATGCATGTTGCAGAAATGTCATGGTTTAGTTAACTTGCATAATAAAATGAAGCAATCTGTTGAGATTGTTGCTCAGGAGTCAGGAGTCACTATTTCAATATGGCTATCCATGGTACAATTATCTCATGTTTCTATGTATAAAAATAACACAAGGATGAAAAAAATGGATAACTCACCCATCTGCTGCTATGGTAGAGGGTCCTATTATTACAGGGAGTAACAGGCTGTTGACGGTGATCCAGAAACTGCATGTCACAGTAGGAAACTATGTCAGAAATAATAGGCTATCTAATATTAGGACTACGCCGAGAATGTTTGTAACCTAAACAAGTAGAACAATGAAGCACGCAAAAATGTGGAAAGGAATGCATGCTAAATATACAGACTGATGCCGTAAGATTGCAAACTAAAAGCAGGTGATCACAGGACTAGTGAGTGACTCGATCTCATTTAGTTCAGGACAACATTGAGCTTAAGAGAACTTACGGATCAGCCCTGCTAATTCGGCACATTTCACAATAGAAGCAGGAAGGTAAGTCAGGAGAAATATTGCCTGCAGACTTCTCATCCTCAGGTATGACAACACAGCCGACATGTTGCCGTACATTGCACTGTGGATCAACACACTACAAGGAGCAAACAAAGTATCAAGGGCAACAGAAGTCAGATGAAGATCTCATCAAGAACAAAAAGGAACAAAGCTACAAAACTTTTGGACAAAAAGTAGTGCTACATTTCATAACAAACCCGGAACATCATGGCCACACCGCCACAACCAAGGTTCCAAGCATCAATTATAAAACAGAAAGAATGAAAGCGTGATTTAGACTATTAACTACGTTGTACTTTAATGTTTCAGGATACAAACAATAGTGCTTTGGAGATTCCTGATACAACTTGTGCGGTGACATGGATCGAAATCTCAAATCTTACTGGTTTAACTAAGGGACATATAAAAGACTATCAAACAGTTGGAAATTCATATTTACCATGAGAATTATACCTTAATCATGGGATCATTGGGCTTGGAGTTACCACAAGGGCAGCGGACCTTGGCATTCAGCTCAGCAGAATTATCTAGTTTCTTTTTAGGTTTAACACTGTGTCCTGATTCAACAGTACTTGCCGGATCTTGCATTTTCCTGAAAACAGAAGGCAAAAGCTGACAGTTTGCCAAAGGTTCATAAGAGCCAATCAGGTAGTCTACATCTACATGGATGCCGTGAGAAAGAAATATGAACACACCTAAAAATGTCCTCCACTATTTTCACCACCGTTTCTCTTCCCACCACGTTTGCCTTTGGTAAACCATTCATTTCGGAGACTAGAAGAACATAATTGAAACCATTTCTCATATATACTGGAAAATAGTAGCGTCAAAAAGAAAGTTTTGGCGAAAAGCTCAGGAGTATACCTTGATCTTGCTGATTCAACATTGTCGTCATAACTCTTTCTGCTAGTTCCTGTACGCCACACCGGAAACACCAAAACCACATGGATCATAAGTAACTATTTCCAATAAATGAAACTAAAAGGTGGAGAGGCATTCTTGAATTGCAGCATATACTTATACTATTTATTAGATGATGGCATTGAAAAATATAGGCAATTACTTTTATTTCTGGGCAATTACCAGGATATATAAGCAATGGGTGTTGATTGTGTAGAGAGCAGATAGAGAAAGTAGCAGATGACAAACCTGCTTCTTCCCTTGCTTTGGAAGTCCAAGCTGATGAAGGGCATCTTTCAACTCTTTTATTCTGAAGTGGCCCAGCTTTTGCTGCAATGAAGCGTATTGTTATCTCAGAATCACAATCGAATTGAGCACTGTAGCAGTGTTAACAATTTTGCATCCCAAGTCCCAGTGTCCAGCCTATGACACATCTGCAAATCAAGGCAGTGCAAAGCGCAAAGAAGGCGGCGAATTTCACACTTGTGCGGACCCCAAGGAACTACATTACTAGTTTTGGAACAGACAAATTCAACCTATGGCTATGGGGGGTGGAATTTAGGAGTTCAGTGCGCGGACGAGTGGCACTAGCGCACTAGGTTACGTTACGGGAGGAATGAATCTCAGAATCCGACCGCACTGCGTGAAACGTACAAGAGGGGAAGAATTGGAAGGAAAAAGTAGTACCTTGCAAGCGGCGAGCACGGGATCGTCCGGCGGCGCCATGTTGTGTGTGGGCAGGGTCGGACGGGGGAGCGCGTGCTGGCGGGCGGCGGAAGGGATTTGGAGGAGGCGGTGGGGCGGTAGGGTTCCAGATGAGAAGAAGGCGCCTGGGGCGGCGGCAAGGGACACGGGGTGGGGGTGTGCGGCGCGGCGGCGGCGTGGGGGCGGCGCGGCGAGGCCTGCGCGAGCGCAACTCGTGGGCGAGGAACTCGGAAGAAGAAGAGGAAACGCTTCCGGAGACGTGTACAATTCCCTGCGCGCATCTCAAAGCAAAGGTCGCGACCCTGCTGCCTTCTTCTTCCGACCACAACACAATATACATGAGCACAAAGTTAACCGACTCTGATGATGCTAGAGGCACATGTGGTGAAATTTTAGAATTCTGGAGGTGGGCGAAAGTGTGGGATATAATGGACAATTAGTATTATTGAGCAAATGAGTTATGTCAAATAATCGGATAGGTTGAAGTCAAGAGCATAAGATTGTTGCCCTAAACTGATAGTGATAGTTCTTAGCTTTTTTTCTTTTATATAATGAGTGATAGTTCTTAGCTAAGTCTTCCACACCATGAAGTGTGATTTTAGTCGAGACAAAAAAGAAAGCTCTCTATTTGCAATTGGAGAGCCATCATCCCCAATTACTTGGGGATACCAGTTTTATAGGTTCAGATCACATGCTTAGCGTGGTAAAATGTGTGCAAGCTGAAGTATCGAGCCCCTTCGGTTGGCTTATCTCGACTTATGCTGATGTGTACTACTGATTTGTTGTGAGAGGAAAATATTACATAATAAATTGAAATAAGTCGAGAATAGACCAGCAGAAAATGCTCGTTGCCTGACTTCTATTGATATGTGAGGGGTACCAAATTTCGATATTTTTTTTAGATTAAGAAAATATTAGCCGGTTTCAATCATTCGAATGTCTACGGCCAACCGAATTACAACTCCAAACCCAACACCAAACTACAGCACTTAGACTGAAGGCTGCAAACTAAAAGCTTCATCAAAATTCGATAACAGAAAACTAAAGGAAACTAGAAGAAAGCTTGAAGCCATCTCTTGAAATTCCATCCTTCATGACTGTGAGTTCTAGGAAGCTGCAGCTCTATGTTAGACCAACTTTCTCTTCCTCTTTAGATAGTAGTGAGTTAGTGACCAACCTTATCTAATAAGCCCCCACGAAAATTACATGCAAGAGTTAGGAATGGTTTTCTTGAACACTACATTATTTCTACATTAAGTCTGTTTTATCTTCTATTCATGTTTACTACATGTCCACTGTTCTTTTTTCCAAAACCTTCATTGAAAAAAATTAACACTACCATTAGAAGATTTTGGTGGGCTGGGGTTCGGGAAGACCATCACACCAGTCCCATTGCCTTTCGTTCCTGGGATGACATGTGTAAACCCCCTACTGAAGGAGGTTTGGGTATTAGAGATATGCATCTCATCAATAGAGTCTTATTATCCATGCTGTCTAGAATATTGCTACCAACAAAACCCCCTTCCTGTCAGCTATTCTCCAAGCTAAATATTTCCCTAATCACACTTTTTGGACTTCTCCTACTACTGGACCTCGGTCCATCTTTTGGTCCTCGATTTTGCTGGTCAAACAACATTTGCACTCTAATGCCATTTTGCAGATTCATTTTGGAAATTCCTCCACTTGGTCCTTCCCATGGACAGACATTTGGCCTACTATACATGATCACATTATGCTTCGTGTTCTAGATCCACCTTTACCTGTTAAGATATCTGACATATGGATGTAGGGCACTAATGATTGGAATTATGATTTGTTAGCCACTACCTTCACCCCTGATGCAGTGCAGGCCATCTTGGCTACCCCAGTGGTCACCTTCCAGCAACAAGACATCCTTCGATGGACCACGACTACCAATGGCAAATGCTCCTCCAAAGGCAATCTACTCCCATTTGGCAAGCCTCCACAATCATACTCTCCTCACTCAAGGATCTCGAAGCATCTCCCAGGAAGACAACTCGATATTACAAAAAGGTTTGGCATGTTAAGTCTATTCCACATTTCCTTAAAACCTTTACTTGGCATTTAATTCATAGAGCTCTCGCCACGGATAAAAGAGTA